>JALAZF010000428.1:0-1305000 GCA_022829125.1 Lathyrus tuberosus
AAGAGCTTTCCAAAATGGCCAAGAACATTGCCAAATTCAACTTACACCATGAGATATGACATTGGCAAGTTGCCTTGCTGAAATCTGTCAAGGCAAGGCAGAATTTGCAACTTTGGTCGATTTGCCAAAATCATCCAAATTCAATTGCTCCTATCCACTTTGTAATACCCCAAATTTTGACCACTTAGATTTCCCATCATTGTGAAAATCATCATCACAATATGGATGTACCTTTATGCTTCATCAGTCTCCCCAAAGATGGGTGAGCATCCAATACAATCAAAATTAGGGTTTCAAGCCCTCTCTGAGTGCTTAGACAAAGGATCAATCAAGAAATGACATGATCTTCAACTTGTCTAATCTCTCAAACATCCACAATGGATCAAAAAGGACTCCCACTTCAAGGATTAAGCACAACGCTGCTCCCTTCTAGGTGGATCAAGTCTCAAGATCGACAGTTTCACCAAATTAAGGTTTTGGTCGACCAGGGCCTCCAGATGGAAATTTTCATCTGGGCACAAGGCAATGATCCAAAACATGACCTAATATACTTCATGGAACCTCAAGAACCCATGCATCAAGTCAATTTTGCCTCAGGGGATGCATTCATCAAAAATCAGGAATTAGGGTTTCTTGACCTAATTCACCCCTAAGTTGACTTTTGGGTCAAACCATGAGCCAAGACCTCAAGAGATGATTTGAGGGTCTCTAATACACCATATTGATCTATTTTGAACAATGGATTGATCCAAGAAGCTTGAGCAACAAGTTTCATTTTCATCTGCCCCACAATTAGGGTTTTAAGGGAAAAGTCAACTGTAACTTTGACTTTTGACCTGGACATGCTCCCAAACCCTAATACATGATTGAATATACCCTATGACACCCATGGGACATGTCCATCAAGTTTGATTTAGGTCAAGGACATGATTTCCTGAAGAATTGCACAGTTTGGAATTCATCTGATAAAAAGTCAACTGTGCACAAAAGTCAACTTTGACTTTTTGAGATTTTTCACCAAAATGGATTTTTAACGCTAAAATGATGTTAATGTATGATTTGAATCATCATTCATCAAGAAAAATCAAGAAAAGTGAGATAACTTGTAAAAGGGGTAACCATAAAACTTAGAAATTTTTCTAAGTTAAAAATAAAATGGCAAGGGTACCAACTTTGAAGGACCATAACTCCTAAACCACAAGGCCATTTTTTCTCATCCAAAGATGGATTTGTAGCCCTCATTATCACCTACAAAAACTTCAACTACAAGTCATTCCAATTCATTAAGGATTTTGAGTTATGGAGTGATCAAAGTGGCTGAAAAGTGAAAATGTCACTTTTTCCAACACTTAGTGAAATTTTCACTAAGTCAGATTCTGCCTCACTTTTTGTCAAATGTAGGGGGATTTTTCACTTGGAATCAAAAGAGATCAAAACCAAACTTGTTCAAACAGTTGTTGTATCATGTAAGAGCTTTCCAAAATGGCCAAGAACATTGCCAAATTCAACTTACACCATGAGATATGACATTGGCAAGTTGCCTTGCTGAAATCTGTCAAGGCAAGGCAGAATTTGCAACTTTGGTCGATTTGCCAAAATCATCCAAATTCAATTGCTCCTATCCACTTTGTAATACCCCAAATTTTGACCACTTAGATTTCCCATCATTGTGAAAATCATCATCACAATATGGATGTACCTTTATGCTTCATCAGTCTCCCCAAAGATGGGTGAGCATCCAATACAATCAAAATTAGGGTTTCAAGCCCTCTCTGAGTGCTTAGACAAAGGATCAATCAAGAAATGACATGATCTTCAACTTGTCTAATCTCTCAAACATCCACAATGGATCAAAAAGGACTCCCACTTCAAGGATTAAGCACAACGCTGCTCCCTTCTAGGTGGATCAAGTCTCAAGATCGACAGTTTCACCAAATTAAGGTTTTGGTCGACCAGGGCCTCCAGATGGAAATTTTCATCTGGGCACAAGGCAATGATCCAAAACATGACCTAATATACTTCATGGAACCTCAAGAACCCATGCATCAAGTCAATTTTGCCTCAGGGGATGCATTCATCAAAAATCAGGAATTAGGGTTTCTTGACCTAATTCACCCCTAAGTTGACTTTTGGGTCAAACCATGAGCCAAGACCTCAAGAGATGATTTGAGGGTCTCTAATACACCATATTGATCTATTTTGAACAATGGATTGATCCAAGAAGCTTGAGCAACAAGTTTCATTTTCATCTGCCCCACAATTAGGGTTTTAAGGGAAAAGTCAATTGTAACTTTGACTTTTGACCTGGACATGCTCCCAAACCCTAATACATGATTGAATATACCCTATGACACCCATGGGACATGTCCATCAAGTTTGATTTAGGTCAAGGACATGATTTCCTGAAGAATTGCACAGTTTGGAATTCATCTGATAAAAAGTCAACTGTGCACAAAAGTCAACTTTGACTTTTTGAGATTTTTCACCAAAATGGATTTTTAACGCTAAAATGATGTTAATGTATGATTTGAATCATCATTCATCAAGAAAAATCAAGAAAAGTGAGATAACTTGTAAAAGGGGTAACCATAAAACTTAGAAATTTTTCTAAGTTAAAAATAAAATGGCAAGGGTACCAACTTTGAAGGACCATAACTCCTAAACCACAAGGCCATTTTTTCTCATCCAAAGATGGATTTGTAGCCCTCATTATCACCTACAAAAACTTCAACTACAAGTCATTCCAATTCATTAAGGATTTTGAGTTATGGAGTGATCAAAGTGGCTGAAAAGTGAAAATGTCACTTTTTCCAACACTTAGTGAAATTTTCACTAAGTCAGATTCTGCCTCACTTTTTGTCAAATGTAGGGGGATTTTTCACTTGGAATCAAAAGAGATCAAAACCAAACTTGTTCAAACAGTTGTTGTATCATGTAAGAGCTTTCCAAAATGGCCAAGAACATTGCCAAATTCAACTTACACCATGAGATATGACATTGGCAAGTTGCCTTGCTGAAATCTGTCAAGGCAAGGCAGAATTTGCAACTTTGGTCGATTTGCCAAAATCATCCAAATTCAATTGCTCCTATCCACTTTGTAATACCCCAAATTTTGACCACTTAGATTTCCCATCATTGTGAAAATCATCATCACAATATGGATGTACCTTTATGCTTCATCAGTCTCCCCAAAGATGGGTGAGCATCCAATACAATCAAAATTAGGGTTTCAAGCCCTCTCTGAGTGCTTAGACAAAGGATCAATCAAGAAATGACATGATCTTCAACTTGTCTAATCTCTCAAACATCCACAATGGATCAAAAAGGACTCCCACTTCAAGGATTAAGCACAACGCTGCTCCCTTCTAGGTGGATCAAGTCTCAAGATCGACAGTTTCACCAAATTAAGGTTTTGGTCGACCAGGGCCTCCAGATGGAAATTTTCATCTGGGCACAAGGCAATGATCCAAAACATGACCTAATATACTTCATGGAACCTCAAGAACCCATGCATCAAGTCAATTTTGCCTCAGGGGATGCATTCATCAAAAATCAGGAATTAGGGTTTCTTGACCTAATTCACCCCTAAGTTGACTTTTGGGTCAAACCATGAGCCAAGACCTCAAGAGATGATTTGAGGGTCTCTAATACACCATATTGATCTATTTTGAACAATGGATTGATCCAAGAAGCTTGAGCAACAAGTTTCATTTTCATCTGCCCCACAATTAGGGTTTTAAGGGAAAAGTCAATTGTAACTTTGACTTTTGACCTGGACATGCTCCCAAACCCTAATACATGATTGAATATACCCTATGACACCCATGGGACATGTCCATCAAGTTTGATTTAGGTCAAGGACATGATTTCCTGAAGAATTGCACAGTTTGGAATTCATCTGATAAAAAGTCAACTGTGCACAAAAGTCAACTTTGACTTTTTGAGATTTTTCACCAAAATGGATTTTTAACGCTAAAATGATGTTAATGTATGATTTGAATCATCATTCATCAAGAAAAATCAAGAAAAGTGAGATAACTTGTAAAAGGGGTAACCATAAAACTTAGAAATTTTTCTAAGTTAAAAATAAAATGGCAAGGGTACCAACTTTGAAGGACCATAACTCCTAAACCACAAGGCCATTTTTTCTCATCCAAAGATGGATTTGTAGCCCTCATTATCACCTACAAAAACTTCAACTACAAGTCATTCCAATTCATTAAGGATTTTGAGTTATGGAGTGATCAAAGTGGCTGAAAAGTGAAAATGTCACTTTTTCCAACACTTAGTGAAATTTTCACTAAGTCAGATTCTGCCTCACTTTTTGTCAAATGTAGGGGGATTTTTCACTTGGAATCAAAAGAGATCAAAACCAAACTTGTTCAAACAGTTGTTGTATCATGTAAGAGCTTTCCAAAATGGCCAAGAACATTGCCAAATTCAACTTACACCATGAGATATGACATTGGCAAGTTGCCTTGCTGAAATCTGTCAAGGCAAGGCAGAATTTGCAACTTTGGTCGATTTGCCAAAATCATCCAAATTCAATTGCTCCTATCCACTTTGTAATACCCCAAATTTTGACCACTTAGATTTCCCATCATTGTGAAAATCATCATCACAATATGGATGTACCTTTATGCTTCATCAGTCTCCCCAAAGATGGGTGAGCATCCAATACAATCAAAATTAGGGTTTCAAGCCCTCTCTGAGTGCTTAGACAAAGGATCAATCAAGAAATGACATGATCTTCAACTTGTCTAATCTCTCAAACATCCACAATGGATCAAAAAGGACTCCCACTTCAAGGATTAAGCACAACGCTGCTCCCTTCTAGGTGGATCAAGTCTCAAGATCGACAGTTTCACCAAATTAAGGTTTTGGTCGACCAGGGCCTCCAGATGGAAATTTTCATCTGGGCACAAGGCAATGATCCAAAACATGACCTAATATACTTCATGGAACCTCAAGAACCCATGCATCAAGTCAATTTTGCCTCAGGGGATGCATTCATCAAAAATCAGGAATTAGGGTTTCTTGACCTAATTCACCCCTAAGTTGACTTTTGGGTCAAACCATGAGCCAAGACCTCAAGAGATGATTTGAGGGTCTCTAATACACCATATTGATCTATTTTGAACAATGGATTGATCCAAGAAGCTTGAGCAACAAGTTTCATTTTCATCTGCCCCACAATTAGGGTTTTAAGGGAAAAGTCAATTGTAACTTTGACTTTTGACCTGGACATGCTCCCAAACCCTAATACATGATTGAATATACCCTATGACACCCATGGGACATGTCCATCAAGTTTGATTTAGGTCAAGGACATGATTTCCTGAAGAATTGCACAGTTTGGAATTCATCTGATAAAAAGTCAACTGTGCACAAAAGTCAACTTTGACTTTTTGAGATTTTTCACCAAAATGGATTTTTAACGCTAAAATGATGTTAATGTATGATTTGAATCATCATTCATCAAGAAAAATCAAGAAAAGTGAGATAACTTGTAAAAGGGGTAACCATAAAACTTAGAAATTTTTCTAAGTTAAAAATAAAATGGCAAGGGTACCAACTTTGAAGGACCATAACTCCTAAACCACAAGGCCATTTTTTCTCATCCAAAGATGGATTTGTAGCCCTCATTATCACCTACAAAAACTTCAACTACAAGTCATTCCAATTCATTAAGGATTTTGAGTTATGGAGTGATCAAAGTGGCTGAAAAGTGAAAATGTCACTTTTTCCAACACTTAGTGAAATTTTCACTAAGTCAGATTCTGCCTCACTTTTTGTCAAATGTAGGGGGATTTTTCACTTGGAATCAAAAGAGATCAAAACCAAACTTGTTCAAACAGTTGTTGTATCATGTAAGAGCTTTCCAAAATGGCCAAGAACATTGCCAAATTCAACTTACACCATGAGATATGACATTGGCAAGTTGCCTTGCTGAAATCTGTCAAGGCAAGGCAGAATTTGCAACTTTGGTCGATTTGCCAAAATCATCCAAATTCAATTGCTCCTATCCACTTTGTAATACCCCAAATTTTGACCACTTAGATTTCCCATCATTGTGAAAATCATCATCACAATATGGATGTACCTTTATGCTTCATCAGTCTCCCCAAAGATGGGTGAGCATCCAATACAATCAAAATTAGGGTTTCAAGCCCTCTCTGAGTGCTTAGACAAAGGATCAATCAAGAAATGACATGATCTTCAACTTGTCTAATCTCTCAAACATCCACAATGGATCAAAAAGGACTCCCACTTCAAGGATTAAGCACAACGCTGCTCCCTTCTAGGTGGATCAAGTCTCAAGATCGACAGTTTCACCAAATTAAGGTTTTGGTCGACCAGGGCCTCCAGATGGAAATTTTCATCTGGGCACAAGGCAATGATCCAAAACATGACCTAATATACTTCATGGAACCTCAAGAACCCATGCATCAAGTCAATTTTGCCTCAGGGGATGCATTCATCAAAAATCAGGAATTAGGGTTTCTTGACCTAATTCACCCCTAAGTTGACTTTTGGGTCAAACCATGAGCCAAGACCTCAAGAGATGATTTGAGGGTCTCTAATACACCATATTGATCTATTTTGAACAATGGATTGATCCAAGAAGCTTGAGCAACAAGTTTCATTTTCATCTGCCCCACAATTAGGGTTTTAAGGGAAAAGTCAACTGTAACTTTGACTTTTGACCTGGACATGCTCCCAAACCCTAATACATGATTGAATATACCCTATGACACCCATGGGACATGTCCATCAAGTTTGATTTAGGTCAAGGACATGATTTCCTGAAGAATTGCACAGTTTGGAATTCATCTGATAAAAAGTCAACTGTGCACAAAAGTCAACTTTGACTTTTTGAGATTTTTCACCAAAATGGATTTTTAACGCTAAAATGATGTTAATGTATGATTTGAATCATCATTCATCAAGAAAAATCAAGAAAAGTGAGATAACTTGTAAAAGGGGTAACCATAAAACTTAGAAATTTTTCTAAGTTAAAAATAAAATGGCAAGGGTACCAACTTTGAAGGACCATAACTCCTAAACCACAAGGCCATTTTTTCTCATCCAAAGATGGATTTGTAGCCCTCATTATCACCTACAAAAACTTCAACTACAAGTCATTCCAATTCATTAAGGATTTTGAGTTATGGAGTGATCAAAGTGGCTGAAAAGTGAAAATGTCACTTTTTCCAACACTTAGTGAAATTTTCACTAAGTCAGATTCTGCCTCACTTTTTGTCAAATGTAGGGGGATTTTTCACTTGGAATCAAAAGAGATCAAAACCAAACTTGTTCAAACAGTTGTTGTATCATGTAAGAGCTTTCCAAAATGGCCAAGAACATTGCCAAATTCAACTTACACCATGAGATATGACATTGGCAAGTTGCCTTGCTGAAATCTGTCAAGGCAAGGCAGAATTTGCAACTTTGGTCGATTTGCCAAAATCATCCAAATTCAATTGCTCCTATCCACTTTGTAATACCCCAAATTTTGACCACTTAGATTTCCCATCATTGTGAAAATCATCATCACAATATGGATGTACCTTTATGCTTCATCAGTCTCCCCAAAGATGGGTGAGCATCCAATACAATCAAAATTAGGGTTTCAAGCCCTCTCTGAGTGCTTAGACAAAGGATCAATCAAGAAATGACATGATCTTCAACTTGTCTAATCTCTCAAACATCCACAATGGATCAAAAAGGACTCCCACTTCAAGGATTAAGCACAACGCTGCTCCCTTCTAGGTGGATCAAGTCTCAAGATCGACAGTTTCACCAAATTAAGGTTTTGGTCGACCAGGGCCTCCAGATGGAAATTTTCATCTGGGCACAAGGCAATGATCCAAAACATGACCTAATATACTTCATGGAACCTCAAGAACCCATGCATCAAGTCAATTTTGCCTCAGGGGATGCATTCATCAAAAATCAGGAATTAGGGTTTCTTGACCTAATTCACCCCTAAGTTGACTTTTGGGTCAAACCATGAGCCAAGACCTCAAGAGATGATTTGAGGGTCTCTAATACACCATATTGATCTATTTTGAACAATGGATTGATCCAAGAAGCTTGAGCAACAAGTTTCATTTTCATCTGCCCCACAATTAGGGTTTTAAGGGAAAAGTCAACTGTAACTTTGACTTTTGACCTGGACATGCTCCCAAACCCTAATACATGATTGAATATACCCTATGACACCCATGGAACATGTCCATCAAGTTTGATTTAGGTCAAGGACATGATTTCCTGAAGAATTGCACAGTTTGGAATTCATCTGATAAAAAGTCAACTGTGCACAAAAGTCAACTTTGACTTTTTGAGATTTTTCACCAAAATGGATTTTTAACGCTAAAATGATGTTAATGTATGATTTGAATCATCATTCATCAAGAAAAATCAAGAAAAGTGAGATAACTTGTAAAAGGGGTAACCATAAAACTTAGAAATTTTTCTAAGTTAAAAATAAAATGGCAAGGGTACCAACTTTGAAGGACCATAACTCCTAAACCACAAGGCCATTTTTTCTCATCCAAAGATGGATTTGTAGCCCTCATTATCACCTACAAAAACTTCAACTACAAGTCATTCCAATTCATTAAGGATTTTGAGTTATGGAGTGATCAAAGTGGCTGAAAAGTGAAAATGTCACTTTTTCCAACACTTAGTGAAATTTTCACTAAGTCAGATTCTGCCTCACTTTTTGTCAAATGTAGGGGGATTTTTCACTTGGAATCAAAAGAGATCAAAACCAAACTTGTTCAAACAGTTGTTGTATCATGTAAGAGCTTTCCAAAATGGCCAAGAACATTGCCAAATTCAACTTACACCATGAGATATGACATTGGCAAGTTGCCTTGCTGAAATCTGTCAAGGCAAGGCAGAATTTGCAACTTTGGTCGATTTGCCAAAATCATCCAAATTCAATTGCTCCTATCCACTTTGTAATACCCCAAATTTTGACCACTTAGATTTCCCATCATTGTGAAAATCATCATCACAATATGGATGTACCTTTATGCTTCATCAGTCTCCCCAAAGATGGGTGAGCATCCAATACAATCAAAATTAGGGTTTCAAGCCCTCTCTGAGTGCTTAGACAAAGGATCAATCAAGAAATGACATGATCTTCAACTTGTCTAATCTCTCAAACATCCACAATGGATCAAAAAGGACTCCCACTTCAAGGATTAAGCACAACGCTGCTCCCTTCTAGGTGGATCAAGTCTCAAGATCGACAGTTTCACCAAATTAAGGTTTTGGTCGACCAGGGCCTCCAGATGGAAATTTTCATCTGGGCACAAGGCAATGATCCAAAACATGACCTAATATACTTCATGGAACCTCAAGAACCCATGCATCAAGTCAATTTTGCCTCAGGGGATGCATTCATCAAAAATCAGGAATTAGGGTTTCTTGACCTAATTCACCCCTAAGTTGACTTTTGGGTCAAACCATGAGCCAAGACCTCAAGAGATGATTTGAGGGTCTCTAATACACCATATTGATCTATTTTGAACAATGGATTGATCCAAGAAGCTTGAGCAACAAGTTTCATTTTCATCTGCCCCACAATTAGGGTTTTAAGGGAAAAGTCAATTGTAACTTTGACTTTTGACCTGGACATGCTCCCAAACCCTAATACATGATTGAATATACCCTATGACACCCATGGGACATGTCCATCAAGTTTGATTTAGGTCAAGGACATGATTTCCTGAAGAATTGCACAGTTTGGAATTCATCTGATAAAAAGTCAACTGTGCACAAAAGTCAACTTTGACTTTTTGAGATTTTTCACCAAAATGGATTTTTAACGCTAAAATGATGTTAATGTATGATTTGAATCATCATTCATCAAGAAAAATCAAGAAAAGTGAGATAACTTGTAAAAGGGGTAACCATAAAACTTAGAAATTTTTCTAAGTTAAAAATAAAATGGCAAGGGTACCAACTTTGAAGGACCATAACTCCTAAACCACAAGGCCATTTTTTCTCATCCAAAGATGGATTTGTAGCCCTCATTATCACCTACAAAAACTTCAACTACAAGTCATTCCAATTCATTAAGGATTTTGAGTTATGGAGTGATCAAAGTGGCTGAAAAGTGAAAATGTCACTTTTTCCAACACTTAGTGAAATTTTCACTAAGTCAGATTCTGCCTCACTTTTTGTCAAATGTAGGGGGATTTTTCACTTGGAATCAAAAGAGATCAAAACCAAACTTGTTCAAACAGTTGTTGTATCATGTAAGAGCTTTCCAAAATGGCCAAGAACATTGCCAAATTCAACTTACACCATGAGATATGACATTGGCAAGTTGCCTTGCTGAAATCTGTCAAGGCAAGGCAGAATTTGCAACTTTGGTCGATTTGCCAAAATCATCCAAATTCAATTGCTCCTATCCACTTTGTAATACCCCAAATTTTGACCACTTAGATTTCCCATCATTGTGAAAATCATCATCACAATATGGATGTACCTTTATGCTTCATCAGTCTCCCCAAAGATGGGTGAGCATCCAATACAATCAAAATTAGGGTTTCAAGCCCTCTCTGAGTGCTTAGACAAAGGATCAATCAAGAAATGACATGATCTTCAACTTGTCTAATCTCTCAAACATCCACAATGGATCAAAAAGGACTCCCACTTCAAGGATTAAGCACAACGCTGCTCCATTCTAGGTGGATCAAGTCTCAAGATCGACAGTTTCACCAAATTAAGGTTTTGGTCGACCAGGGCCTCCAGATGGAAATTTTCATCTGGGCACAAGGCAATGATCCAAAACATGACCTAATATACTTCATGGAACCTCAAGAACCCATGCATCAAGTCAATTTTGCCTCAGGGGATGCATTCATCAAAAATCAGGAATTAGGGTTTCTTGACCTAATTCACCCCTAAGTTGACTTTTGGGTCAAACCATGAGCCAAGACCTCAAGAGATGATTTGAGGGTCTCTAATACACCATATTGATCTATTTTGAACAATGGATTGATCCAAGAAGCTTGAGCAACAAGTTTCATTTTCATCTGCCCCACAATTAGGGTTTTAAGGGAAAAGTCAACTGTAACTTTGACTTTTGACCTGGACATGCTCCCAAACCCTAATACATGATTGAATATACCCTATGACACCCATGGAACATGTCCATCAAGTTTGATTTAGGTCAAGGACATGATTTCCTGAAGAATTGCACAGTTTGGAATTCATCTGATAAAAAGTCAACTGTGCACAAAAGTCAACTTTGACTTTTTGAGATTTTTCACCAAAATGGATTTTTAACGCTAAAATGATGTTAATGTATGATTTGAATCATCATTCATCAAGAAAAATCAAGAAAAGTGAGATAACTTGTAAAAGGGGTAACCATAAAACTTAGAAATTTTTCTAAGTTAAAAATAAAATGGCAAGGGTACCAACTTTGAAGGACCATAACTCCTAAACCACAAGGCCATTTTTTCTCATCCAAAGATGGATTTGTAGCCCTCATTATCACCTACAAAAACTTCAACTACAAGTCATTCCAATTCATTAAGGATTTTGAGTTATGGAGTGATCAAAGTGGCTGAAAAGTGAAAATGTCACTTTTTCCAACACTTAGTGAAATTTTCACTAAGTCAGATTCTGCCTCACTTTTTGTCAAATGTAGGGGGATTTTTCACTTGGAATCAAAAGAGATCAAAACCAAACTTGTTCAAACAGTTGTTGTATCATGTAAGAGCTTTCCAAAATGGCCAAGAACATTGCCAAATTCAACTTACACCATGAGATATGACATTGGCAAGTTGCCTTGCTGAAATCTGTCAAGGCAAGGCAGAATTTGCAACTTTGGTCGATTTGCCAAAATCATCCAAATTCAATTGCTCCTATCCACTTTGTAATACCCCAAATTTTGACCACTTAGATTTCCCATCATTGTGAAAATCATCATCACAATATGGATGTACCTTTATGCTTCATCAGTCTCCCCAAAGATGGGTGAGCATCCAATACAATCAAAATTAGGGTTTCAAGCCCTCTCTGAGTGCTTAGACAAAGGATCAATCAAGAAATGACATGATCTTCAACTTGTCTAATCTCTCAAACATCCACAATGGATCAAAAAGGACTCCCACTTCAAGGATTAAGCACAACGCTGCTCCCTTCTAGGTGGATCAAGTCTCAAGATCGACAGTTTCACCAAATTAAGGTTTTGGTCGACCAGGGCCTCCAGATGGAAATTTTCATCTGGGCACAAGGCAATGATCCAAAACATGACCTAATATACTTCATGGAACCTCAAGAACCCATGCATCAAGTCAATTTTGCCTCAGGGGATGCATTCATCAAAAATCAGGAATTAGGGTTTCTTGACCTAATTCACCCCTAAGTTGACTTTTGGGTCAAACCATGAGCCAAGACCTCAAGAGATGATTTGAGGGTCTCTAATACACCATATTGATCTATTTTGAACAATGGATTGATCCAAGAAGCTTGAGCAACAAGTTTCATTTTCATCTGCCCCACAATTAGGGTTTTAAGGGAAAAGTCAACTGTAACTTTGACTTTTGACCTGGACATGCTCCCAAACCCTAATACATGATTGAATATACCCTATGACACCCATGGGACATGTCCATCAAGTTTGATTTAGGTCAAGGACATGATTTCCTGAAGAATTGCACAGTTTGGAATTCATCTGATAAAAAGTCAACTGTGCACAAAAGTCAACTTTGACTTTTTGAGATTTTTCACCAAAATGGATTTTTAACGCTAAAATGATGTTAATGTATGATTTGAATCATCATTCATCAAGAAAAATCAAGAAAAGTGAGATAACTTGTAAAAGGGGTAACCATAAAACTTAGAAATTTTTCTAAGTTAAAAATAAAATGGCAAGGGTACCAACTTTGAAGGACCATAACTCCTAAACCACAAGGCCATTTTTTCTCATCCAAAGATGGATTTGTAGCCCTCATTATCACCTACAAAAACTTCAACTACAAGTCATTCCAATTCATTAAGGATTTTGAGTTATGGAGTGATCAAAGTGGCTGAAAAGTGAAAATGTCACTTTTTCCAACACTTAGTGAAATTTTCACTAAGTCAGATTCTGCCTCACTTTTTGTCAAATGTAGGGGGATTTTTCACTTGGAATCAAAAGAGATCAAAACCAAACTTGTTCAAACAGTTGTTGTATCATGTAAGAGCTTTCCAAAATGGCCAAGAACATTGCCAAATTCAACTTACACCATGAGATATGACATTGGCAAGTTGCCTTGCTGAAATCTGTCAAGGCAAGGCAGAATTTGCAACTTTGGTCGATTTGCCAAAATCATCCAAATTCAATTGCTCCTATCCACTTTGTAATACCCCAAATTTTGACCACTTAGATTTCCCATCATTGTGAAAATCATCATCACAATATGGATGTACCTTTATGCTTCATCAGTCTCCCCAAAGATGGGTGAGCATCCAATACAATCAAAATTAGGGTTTCAAGCCCTCTCTGAGTGCTTAGACAAAGGATCAATCAAGAAATGACATGATCTTCAACTTGTCTAATCTCTCAAACATCCACAATGGATCAAAAAGGACTCCCACTTCAAGGATTAAGCACAACGCTGCTCCCTTCTAGGTGGATCAAGTCTCAAGATCGACAGTTTCACCAAATTAAGGTTTTGGTCGACCAGGGCCTCCAGATGGAAATTTTCATCTGGGCACAAGGCAATGATCCAAAACATGACCTAATATACTTCATGGAACCTCAAGAACCCATGCATCAAGTCAATTTTGCCTCAGGGGATGCATTCATCAAAAATCAGGAATTAGGGTTTCTTGACCTAATTCACCCCTAAGTTGACTTTTGGGTCAAACCATGAGCCAAGACCTCAAGAGATGATTTGAGGGTCTCTAATACACCATATTGATCTATTTTGAACAATGGATTGATCCAAGAAGCTTGAGCAACAAGTTTCATTTTCATCTGCCCCACAATTAGGGTTTTAAGGGAAAAGTCAATTGTAACTTTGACTTTTGACCTGGACATGCTCCCAAACCCTAATACATGATTGAATATACCCTATGACACCCATGGGACATGTCCATCAAGTTTGATTTAGGTCAAGGACATGATTTCCTGAAGAATTGCACAGTTTGGAATTCATCTGATAAAAAGTCAACTGTGCACAAAAGTCAACTTTGACTTTTTGAGATTTTTCACCAAAATGGATTTTTAACGCTAAAATGATGTTAATGTATGATTTGAATCATCATTCATCAAGAAAAATCAAGAAAAGTGAGATAACTTGTAAAAGGGGTAACCATAAAACTTAGAAATTTTTCTAAGTTAAAAATAAAATGGCAAGGGTACCAACTTTGAAGGACCATAACTCCTAAACCACAAGGCCATTTTTTCTCATCCAAAGATGGATTTGTAGCCCTCATTATCACCTACAAAAACTTCAACTACAAGTCATTCCAATTCATTAAGGATTTTGAGTTATGGAGTGATCAAAGTGGCTGAAAAGTGAAAATGTCACTTTTTCCAACACTTAGTGAAATTTTCACTAAGTCAGATTCTGCCTCACTTTTTGTCAAATGTAGGGGGATTTTTCACTTGGAATCAAAAGAGATCAAAACCAAACTTGTTCAAACAGTTGTTGTATCATGTAAGAGCTTTCCAAAATGGCCAAGAACATTGCCAAATTCAACTTACACCATGAGATATGACATTGGCAAGTTGCCTTGCTGAAATCTGTCAAGGCAAGGCAGAATTTGCAACTTTGGTCGATTTGCCAAAATCATCCAAATTCAATTGCTCCTATCCACTTTGTAATACCCCAAATTTTGACCACTTAGATTTCCCATCATTGTGAAAATCATCATCACAATATGGATGTACCTTTATGCTTCATCAGTCTCCCCAAAGATGGGTGAGCATCCAATACAATCAAAATTAGGGTTTCAAGCCCTCTCTGAGTGCTTAGACAAAGGATCAATCAAGAAATGACATGATCTTCAACTTGTCTAATCTCTCAAACATCCACAATGGATCAAAAAGGACTCCCACTTCAAGGATTAAGCACAACGCTGCTCCCTTCTAGGTGGATCAAGTCTCAAGATCGACAGTTTCACCAAATTAAGGTTTTGGTCGACCAGGGCCTCCAGATGGAAATTTTCATCTGGGCACAAGGCAATGATCCAAAACATGACCTAATATACTTCATGGAACCTCAAGAACCCATGCATCAAGTCAATTTTGCCTCAGGGGATGCATTCATCAAAAATCAGGAATTAGGGTTTCTTGACCTAATTCACCCCTAAGTTGACTTTTGGGTCAAACCATGAGCCAAGACCTCAAGAGATGATTTGAGGGTCTCTAATACACCATATTGATCTATTTTGAACAATGGATTGATCCAAGAAGCTTGAGCAACAAGTTTCATTTTCATCTGCCCCACAATTAGGGTTTTAAGGGAAAAGTCAACTGTAACTTTGACTTTTGACCTGGACATGCTCCCAAACCCTAATACATGATTGAATATACCCTATGACACCCATGGAACATGTCCATCAAGTTTGATTTAGGTCAAGGACATGATTTCCTGAAGAATTGCACAGTTTGGAATTCATCTGATAAAAAGTCAACTGTGCACAAAAGTCAACTTTGACTTTTTGAGATTTTTCACCAAAATGGATTTTTAACGCTAAAATGATGTTAATGTATGATTTGAATCATCATTCATCAAGAAAAATCAAGAAAAGTGAGATAACTTGTAAAAGGGGTAACCATAAAACTTAGAAATTTTTCTAAGTTAAAAATAAAATGGCAAGGGTACCAACTTTGAAGGACCATAACTCCTAAACCACAAGGCCATTTTTTCTCATCCAAAGATGGATTTGTAGCCCTCATTATCACCTACAAAAACTTCAACTACAAGTCATTCCAATTCATTAAGGATTTTGAGTTATGGAGTGATCAAAGTGGCTGAAAAGTGAAAATGTCACTTTTTCCAACACTTAGTGAAATTTTCACTAAGTCAGATTCTGCCTCACTTTTTGTCAAATGTAGGGGGATTTTTCACTTGGAATCAAAAGAGATCAAAACCAAACTTGTTCAAACAGTTGTTGTATCATGTAAGAGCTTTCCAAAATGGCCAAGAACATTGCCAAATTCAACTTACACCATGAGATATGACATTGGCAAGTTGCCTTGCTGAAATCTGTCAAGGCAAGGCAGAATTTGCAACTTTGGTCGATTTGCCAAAATCATCCAAATTCAATTGCTCCTATCCACTTTGTAATACCCCAAATTTTGACCACTTAGATTTCCCATCATTGTGAAAATCATCATCACAATATGGATGTACCTTTATGCTTCATCAGTCTCCCCAAAGATGGGTGAGCATCCAATACAATCAAAATTAGGGTTTCAAGCCCTCTCTGAGTGCTTAGACAAAGGATCAATCAAGAAATGACATGATCTTCAACTTGTCTAATCTCTCAAACATCCACAATGGATCAAAAAGGACTCCCACTTCAAGGATTAAGCACAACGCTGCTCCCTTCTAGGTGGATCAAGTCTCAAGATCGACAGTTTCACCAAATTAAGGTTTTGGTCGACCAGGGCCTCCAGATGGAAATTTTCATCTGGGCACAAGGCAATGATCCAAAACATGACCTAATATACTTCATGGAACCTCAAGAACCCATGCATCAAGTCAATTTTGCCTCAGGGGATGCATTCATCAAAAATCAGGAATTAGGGTTTCTTGACCTAATTCACCCCTAAGTTGACTTTTGGGTCAAACCATGAGCCAAGACCTCAAGAGATGATTTGAGGGTCTCTAATACACCATATTGATCTATTTTGAACAATGGATTGATCCAAGAAGCTTGAGCAACAAGTTTCATTTTCATCTGCCCCACAATTAGGGTTTTAAGGGAAAAGTCAACTGTAACTTTGACTTTTGACCTGGACATGCTCCCAAACCCTAATACATGATTGAATATACCCTATGACACCCATGGAACATGTCCATCAAGTTTGATTTAGGTCAAGGACATGATTTCCTGAAGAATTGCACAGTTTGGAATTCATCTGATAAAAAGTCAACTGTGCACAAAAGTCAACTTTGACTTTTTGAGATTTTTCACCAAAATGGATTTTTAACGCTAAAATGATGTTAATGTATGATTTGAATCATCATTCATCAAGAAAAATCAAGAAAAGTGAGATAACTTGTAAAAGGGGTAACCATAAAACTTAGAAATTTTTCTAAGTTAAAAATAAAATGGCAAGGGTACCAACTTTGAAGGACCATAACTCCTAAACCACAAGGCCATTTTTTCTCATCCAAAGATGAATTTGTAGCCCTCATTATCACCTACAAAAACTTCAACTACAAGTCATTCCAATTCATTAAGGATTTTGAGTTATGGAGTGATCAAAGTGGCTGAAAAGTGAAAATGTCACTTTTTCCAACACTTAGTGAAATTTTCACTAAGTCAGATTCTGCCTCACTTTTTGTCAAATGTAGGGGGATTTTTCACTTGGAATCAAAAGAGATCAAAACCAAACTTGTTCAAACAGTTGTTGTATCATGTAAGAGCTTTCCAAAATGGCCAAGAACATTGCCAAATTCAACTTACACCATGAGATATGACATTGGCAAGTTGCCTTGCTGAAATCTGTCAAGGCAAGGCAGAATTTGCAACTTTGGTCGATTTGCCAAAATCATCCAAATTCAATTGCTCCTATCCACTTTGTAATACCCCAAATTTTGACCACTTAGATTTCCCATCATTGTGAAAATCATCATCACAATATGGATGTACCTTTATGCTTCATCAGTCTCCCCAAAGATGGGTGAGCATCCAATACAATCAAAATTAGGGTTTCAAGCCCTCTCTGAGTGCTTAGACAAAGGATCAATCAAGAAATGACATGATCTTCAACTTGTCTAATCTCTCAAACATCCACAATGGATCAAAAAGGACTCCCACTTCAAGGATTAAGCACAACGCTGCTCCCTTCTAGGTGGATCAAGTCTCAAGATCGACAGTTTCACCAAATTAAGGTTTTGGTCGACCAGGGCCTCCAGATGGAAATTTTCATCTGGGCACAAGGCAATGATCCAAAACATGACCTAATATACTTCATGGAACCTCAAGAACCCATGCATCAAGTCAATTTTGCCTCAGGGGATGCATTCATCAAAAATCAGGAATTAGGGTTTCTTGACCTAATTCACCCCTAAGTTGACTTTTGGGTCAAACCATGAGCCAAGACCTCAAGAGATGATTTGAGGGTCTCTAATACACCATATTGATCTATTTTGAACAATGGATTGATCCAAGAAGCTTGAGCAACAAGTTTCATTTTCATCTGCCCCACAATTAGGGTTTTAAGGGAAAAGTCAACTGTAACTTTGACTTTTGACCTGGACATGCTCCCAAACCCTAATACATGATTGAATATACCCTATGACACCCATGGAACATGTCCATCAAGTTTGATTTAGGTCAAGGACATGATTTCCTGAAGAATTGCACAGTTTGGAATTCATCTGATAAAAAGTCAACTGTGCACAAAAGTCAACTTTGACTTTTTGAGATTTTTCACCAAAATGGATTTTTAACGCTAAAATGATGTTAATGTATGATTTGAATCATCATTCATCAAGAAAAATCAAGAAAAGTGAGATAACTTGTAAAAGGGGTAACCATAAAACTTAGAAATTTTTCTAAGTTAAAAATAAAATGGCAAGGGTACCAACTTTGAAGGACCATAACTCCTAAACCACAAGGCCATTTTTTCTCATCCAAAGATGGATTTGTAGCCCTCATTATCACCTACAAAAACTTCAACTACAAGTCATTCCAATTCATTAAGGATTTTGAGTTATGGAGTGATCAAAGTGGCTGAAAAGTGAAAATGTCACTTTTTCCAACACTTAGTGAAATTTTCACTAAGTCAGATTCTGCCTCACTTTTTGTCAAATGTAGGGGGATTTTTCACTTGGAATCAAAAGAGATCAAAACCAAACTTGTTCAAACAGTTGTTGTATCATGTAAGAGCTTTCCAAAATGGCCAAGAACATTGCCAAATTCAACTTACACCATGAGATATGACATTGGCAAGTTGCCTTGCTGAAATCTGTCAAGGCAAGGCAGAATTTGCAACTTTGGTCGATTTGCCAAAATCATCCAAATTCAATTGCTCCTATCCACTTTGTAATACCCCAAATTTTGACCACTTAGATTTCCCATCATTGTGAAAATCATCATCACAATATGGATGTACCTTTATGCTTCATCAGTCTCCCCAAAGATGGGTGAGCATCCAATACAATCAAAATTAGGGTTTCAAGCCCTCTCTGAGTGCTTAGACAAAGGATCAATCAAGAAATGACATGATCTTCAACTTGTCTAATCTCTCAAACATCCACAATGGATCAAAAAGGACTCCCACTTCAAGGATTAAGCACAACGCTGCTCCCTTCTAGGTGGATCAAGTCTCAAGATCGACAGTTTCACCAAATTAAGGTTTTGGTCGACCAGGGCCTCCAGATGGAAATTTTCATCTGGGCACAAGGCAATGATCCAAAACATGACCTAATATACTTCATGGAACCTCAAGAACCCATGCATCAAGTCAATTTTGCCTCAGGGGATGCATTCATCAAAAATCAGGAATTAGGGTTTCTTGACCTAATTCACCCCTAAGTTGACTTTTGGGTCAAACCATGAGCCAAGACCTCAAGAGATGATTTGAGGGTCTCTAATACACCATATTGATCTATTTTGAACAATGGATTGATCCAAGAAGCTTGAGCAACAAGTTTCATTTTCATCTGCCCCACAATTAGGGTTTTAAGGGAAAAGTCAACTGTAACTTTGACTTTTGACCTGGACATGCTCCCAAACCCTAATACATGATTGAATATACCCTATGACACCCATGGAACATGTCCATCAAGTTTGATTTAGGTCAAGGACATGATTTCCTGAAGAATTGCACAGTTTGGAATTCATCTGATAAAAAGTCAACTGTGCACAAAAGTCAACTTTGACTTTTTGAGATTTTTCACCAAAATGGATTTTTAACGCTAAAATGATGTTAATGTATGATTTGAATCATCATTCATCAAGAAAAATCAAGAAAAGTGAGATAACTTGTAAAAGGGGTAACCATAAAACTTAGAAATTTTTCTAAGTTAAAAATAAAATGGCAAGGGTACCAACTTTGAAGGACCATAACTCCTAAACCACAAGGCCATTTTTTCTCATCCAAAGATGAATTTGTAGCCCTCATTATCACCTACAAAAACTTCAACTACAAGTCATTCCAATTCATTAAGGATTTTGAGTTATGGAGTGATCAAAGTGGCTGAAAAGTGAAAATGTCACTTTTTCCAACACTTAGTGAAATTTTCACTAAGTCAGATTCTGCCTCACTTTTTGTCAAATGTAGGGGGATTTTTCACTTGGAATCAAAAGAGATCAAAACCAAACTTGTTCAAACAGTTGTTGTATCATGTAAGAGCTTTCCAAAATGGCCAAGAACATTGCCAAATTCAACTTACACCATGAGATATGACATTGGCAAGTTGCCTTGCTGAAATCTGTCAAGGCAAGGCAGAATTTGCAACTTTGGTCGATTTGCCAAAATCATCCAAATTCAATTGCTCCTATCCACTTTGTAATACCCCAAATTTTGACCACTTAGATTTCCCATCATTGTGAAAATCATCATCACAATATGGATGTACCTTTATGCTTCATCAGTCTCCCCAAAGATGGGTGAGCATCCAATACAATCAAAATTAGGGTTTCAAGCCCTCTCTGAGTGCTTAGACAAAGGATCAATCAAGAAATGACATGATCTTCAACTTGTCTAATCTCTCAAACATCCACAATGGATCAAAAAGGACTCCCACTTCAAGGATTAAGCACAACGCTGCTCCCTTCTAGGTGGATCAAGTCTCAAGATCGACAGTTTCACCAAATTAAGGTTTTGGTCGACCAGGGCCTCCAGATGGAAATTTTCATCTGGGCACAAGGCAATGATCCAAAACATGACCTAATATACTTCATGGAACCTCAAGAACCCATGCATCAAGTCAATTTTGCCTCAGGGGATGCATTCATCAAAAATCAGGAATTAGGGTTTCTTGACCTAATTCACCCCTAAGTTGACTTTTGGGTCAAACCATGAGCCAAGACCTCAAGAGATGATTTGAGGGTCTCTAATACACCATATTGATCTATTTTGAACAATGGATTGATCCAAGAAGCTTGAGCAACAAGTTTCATTTTCATCTGCCCCACAATTAGGGTTTTAAGGGAAAAGTCAACTGTAACTTTGACTTTTGACCTGGACATGCTCCCAAACCCTAATACATGATTGAATATACCCTATGACACCCATGGAACATGTCCATCAAGTTTGATTTAGGTCAAGGACATGATTTCCTGAAGAATTGCACAGTTTGGAATTCATCTGATAAAAAGTCAACTGTGCACAAAAGTCAACTTTGACTTTTTGAGATTTTTCACCAAAATGGATTTTTAACGCTAAAATGATGTTAATGTATGATTTGAATCATCATTCATCAAGAAAAATCAAGAAAAGTGAGATAACTTGTAAAAGGGGTAACCATAAAACTTAGAAATTTTTCTAAGTTAAAAATAAAATGGCAAGGGTACCAACTTTGAAGGACCATAACTCCTAAACCACAAGGCCATTTTTTCTCATCCAAAGATGGATTTGTAGCCCTCATTATCACCTACAAAAACTTCAACTACAAGTCATTCCAATTCATTAAGGATTTTGAGTTATGGAGTGATCAAAGTGGCTGAAAAGTGAAAATGTCACTTTTTCCAACACTTAGTGAAATTTTCACTAAGTCAGATTCTGCCTCACTTTTTGTCAAATGTAGGGGGATTTTTCACTTGGAATCAAAAGAGATCAAAACCAAACTTGTTCAAACAGTTGTTGTATCATGTAAGAGCTTTCCAAAATGGCCAAGAACATTGCCAAATTCAACTTACACCATGAGATATGACATTGGCAAGTTGCCTTGCTGAAATCTGTCAAGGCAAGGCAGAATTTGCAACTTTGGTCGATTTGCCAAAATCATCCAAATTCAATTGCTCCTATCCACTTTGTAATACCCCAAATTTTGACCACTTAGATTTCCCATCATTGTGAAAATCATCATCACAATATGGATGTACCTTTATGCTTCATCAGTCTCCCCAAAGATGGGTGAGCATCCAATACAATCAAAATTAGGGTTTCAAGCCCTCTCTGAGTGCTTAGACAAAGGATCAATCAAGAAATGACATGATCTTCAACTTGTCTAATCTCTCAAACATCCACAATGGATCAAAAAGGACTCCCACTTCAAGGATTAAGCACAACGCTGCTCCCTTCTAGGTGGATCAAGTCTCAAGATCGACAGTTTCACCAAATTAAGGTTTTGGTCGACCAGGGCCTCCAGATGGAAATTTTCATCTGGGCACAAGGCAATGATCCAAAACATGACCTAATATACTTCATGGAACCTCAAGAACCCATGCATCAAGTCAATTTTGCCTCAGGGGATGCATTCATCAAAAATCAGGAATTAGGGTTTCTTGACCTAATTCACCCCTAAGTTGACTTTTGGGTCAAACCATGAGCCAAGACCTCAAGAGATGATTTGAGGGTCTCTAATACACCATATTGATCTATTTTGAACAATGGATTGATCCAAGAAGCTTGAGCAACAAGTTTCATTTTCATCTGCCCCACAATTAGGGTTTTAAGGGAAAAGTCAATTGTAACTTTGACTTTTGACCTGGACATGCTCCCAAACCCTAATACATGATTGAATATACCCTATGACACCCATGGGACATGTCCATCAAGTTTGATTTAGGTCAAGGACATGATTTCCTGAAGAATTGCACAGTTTGGAATTCATCTGATAAAAAGTCAACTGTGCACAAAAGTCAACTTTGACTTTTTGAGATTTTTCACCAAAATGGATTTTTAACGCTAAAATGATGTTAATGTATGATTTGAATCATCATTCATCAAGAAAAATCAAGAAAAGTGAGATAACTTGTAAAAGGGGTAACCATAAAACTTAGAAATTTTTCTAAGTTAAAAATAAAATGGCAAGGGTACCAACTTTGAAGGACCATAACTCCTAAACCACAAGGCCATTTTTTCTCATCCAAAGATGGATTTGTAGCCCTCATTATCACCTACAAAAACTTCAACTACAAGTCATTCCAATTCATTAAGGATTTTGAGTTATGGAGTGATCAAAGTGGCTGAAAAGTGAAAATGTCACTTTTTCCAACACTTAGTGAAATTTTCACTAAGTCAGATTCTGCCTCACTTTTTGTCAAATGTAGGGGGATTTTTCACTTGGAATCAAAAGAGATCAAAACCAAACTTGTTCAAACAGTTGTTGTATCATGTAAGAGCTTTCCAAAATGGCCAAGAACATTGCCAAATTCAACTTACACCATGAGATATGACATTGGCAAGTTGCCTTGCTGAAATCTGTCAAGGCAAGGCAGAATTTGCAACTTTGGTCGATTTGCCAAAATCATCCAAATTCAATTGCTCCTATCCACTTTGTAATACCCCAAATTTTGACCACTTAGATTTCCCATCATTGTGAAAATCATCATCACAATATGGATGTACCTTTATGCTTCATCAGTCTCCCCAAAGATGGGTGAGCATCCAATACAATCAAAATTAGGGTTTCAAGCCCTCTCTGAGTGCTTAGACAAAGGATCAATCAAGAAATGACATGATCTTCAACTTGTCTAATCTCTCAAACATCCACAATGGATCAAAAAGGACTCCCACTTCAAGGATTAAGCACAACGCTGCTCCCTTCTAGGTGGATCAAGTCTCAAGATCGACAGTTTCACCAAATTAAGGTTTTGGTCGACCAGGGCCTCCAGATGGAAATTTTCATCTGGGCACAAGGCAATGATCCAAAACATGACCTAATATACTTCATGGAACCTCAAGAACCCATGCATCAAGTCAATTTTGCCTCAGGGGATGCATTCATCAAAAATCAGGAATTAGGGTTTCTTGACCTAATTCACCCCTAAGTTGACTTTTGGGTCAAACCATGAGCCAAGACCTCAAGAGATGATTTGAGGGTCTCTAATACACCATATTGATCTATTTTGAACAATGGATTGATCCAAGAAGCTTGAGCAACAAGTTTCATTTTCATCTGCCCCACAATTAGGGTTTTAAGGGAAAAGTCAATTGTAACTTTGACTTTTGACCTGGACATGCTCCCAAACCCTAATACATGATTGAATATACCCTATGACACCCATGGGACATGTCCATCAAGTTTGATTTAGGTCAAGGACATGATTTCCTGAAGAATTGCACAGTTTGGAATTCATCTGATAAAAAGTCAACTGTGCACAAAAGTCAACTTTGACTTTTTGAGATTTTTCACCAAAATGGATTTTTAACGCTAAAATGATGTTAATGTATGATTTGAATCATCATTCATCAAGAAAAATCAAGAAAAGTGAGATAACTTGTAAAAGGGGTAACCATAAAACTTAGAAATTTTTCTAAGTTAAAAATAAAATGGCAAGGGTACCAACTTTGAAGGACCATAACTCCTAAACCACAAGGCCATTTTTTCTCATCCAAAGATGGATTTGTAGCCCTCATTATCACCTACAAAAACTTCAACTACAAGTCATTCCAATTCATTAAGGATTTTGAGTTATGGAGTGATCAAAGTGGCTGAAAAGTGAAAATGTCACTTTTTCCAACACTTAGTGAAATTTTCACTAAGTCAGATTCTGCCTCACTTTTTGTCAAATGTAGGGGGATTTTTCACTTGGAATCAAAAGAGATCAAAACCAAACTTGTTCAAACAGTTGTTGTATCATGTAAGAGCTTTCCAAAATGGCCAAGAACATTGCCAAATTCAACTTACACCATGAGATATGACATTGGCAAGTTGCCTTGCTGAAATCTGTCAAGGCAAGGCAGAATTTGCAACTTTGGTCGATTTGCCAAAATCATCCAAATTCAATTGCTCCTATCCACTTTGTAATACCCCAAATTTTGACCACTTAGATTTCCCATCATTGTGAAAATCATCATCACAATATGGATGTACCTTTATGCTTCATCAGTCTCCCCAAAGATGGGTGAGCATCCAATACAATCAAAATTAGGGTTTCAAGCCCTCTCTGAGTGCTTAGACAAAGGATCAATCAAGAAATGACATGATCTTCAACTTGTCTAATCTCTCAAACATCCACAATGGATCAAAAAGGACTCCCACTTCAAGGATTAAGCACAACGCTGCTCCCTTCTAGGTGGATCAAGTCTCAAGATCGACAGTTTCACCAAATTAAGGTTTTGGTCGACCAGGGCCTCCAGATGGAAATTTTCATCTGGGCACAAGGCAATGATCCAAAACATGACCTAATATACTTCATGGAACCTCAAGAACCCATGCATCAAGTCAATTTTGCCTCAGGGGATGCATTCATCAAAAATCAGGAATTAGGGTTTCTTGACCTAATTCACCCCTAAGTTGACTTTTGGGTCAAACCATGAGCCAAGACCTCAAGAGATGATTTGAGGGTCTCTAATACACCATATTGATCTATTTTGAACAATGGATTGATCCAAGAAGCTTGAGCAACAAGTTTCATTTTCATCTGCCCCACAATTAGGGTTTTAAGGGAAAAGTCAACTGTAACTTTGACTTTTGACCTGGACATGCTCCCAAACCCTAATACATGATTGAATATACCCTATGACACCCATGGAACATGTCCATCAAGTTTGATTTAGGTCAAGGACATGATTTCCTGAAGAATTGCACAGTTTGGAATTCATCTGATAAAAAGTCAACTGTGCACAAAAGTCAACTTTGACTTTTTGAGATTTTTCACCAAAATGGATTTTTAACGCTAAAATGATGTTAATGTATGATTTGAATCATCATTCATCAAGAAAAATCAAGAAAAGTGAGATAACTTGTAAAAGGGGTAACCATAAAACTTAGAAATTTTTCTAAGTTAAAAATAAAATGGCAAGGGTACCAACTTTGAAGGACCATAACTCCTAAACCACAAGGCCATTTTTTCTCATCCAAAGATGGATTTGTAGCCCTCATTATCACCTACAAAAACTTCAACTACAAGTCATTCCAATTCATTAAGGATTTTGAGTTATGGAGTGATCAAAGTGGCTGAAAAGTGAAAATGTCACGTTTTCCAACACTTAGTGAAATTTTCACTAAGTCAGATTCTGCCTCACTTTTTGTCAAATGTAGGGGGATTTTTCACTTGGAATCAAAAGAGATCAAAACCAAACTTGTTCAAACAGTTGTTGTATCATGTAAGAGCTTTCCAAAATGGCCAAGAACATTGCCAAATTCAACTTACACCATGAGATATGACATTGGCAAGTTGCCTTGCTGAAATCTGTCAAGGCAAGGCAGAATTTGCAACTTTGGTCGATTTGCCAAAATCATCCAAATTCAATTGCTCCTATCCACTTTGTAATACCCCAAATTTTGACCACTTAGATTTCCCATCATTGTGAAAATCATCATCACAATATGGATGTACCTTTATGCTTCATCAGTCTCCCCAAAGATGGGTGAGCATCCAATACAATCAAAATTAGGGTTTCAAGCCCTCTCTGAGTGCTTAGACAAAGGATCAATCAAGAAATGACATGATCTTCAACTTGTCTAATCTCTCAAACATCCACAATGGATCAAAAAGGACTCCCACTTCAAGGATTAAGCACAACGCTGCTCCCTCTAGGTGGATCAAGTCTCAAGATCGACAGTTTCACCAAATTAAGGTTTTGGTCGACCAGGGCCTCCAGATGGAAATTTTCATCTGGGCACAAGGCAATGATCCAAAACATGACCTAATATACTTCATGGAACCTCAAGAACCCATGCATCAAGTCAATTTTGCCTCAGGGGATGCATTCATCAAAAATCAGGAATTAGGGTTTCTTGACCTAATTCACCCCTAAGTTGACTTTTGGGTCAAACCATGAGCCAAGACCTCAAGAGATGATTTGAGGGTCTCTAATACACCATATTGATCTATTTTGAACAATGGATTGATCCAAGAAGCTTGAGCAACAAGTTTCATTTTCATCTGCCCCACAATTAGGGTTTTAAGGGAAAAGTCAACTGTAACTTTGACTTTTGACCTGGACATGCTCCCAAACCCTAATACATGATTGAATATACCCTATGACACCCATGGAACATGTCCATCAAGTTTGATTTAGGTCAAGGACATGATTTCCTGAAGAATTGCACAGTTTGGAATTCATCTGATAAAAAGTCAACTGTGCACAAAAGTCAACTTTGACTTTTTGAGATTTTTCACCAAAATTGATTTTTAACGCTAAAATGATGTTAATGTATGATTTGAATCATCATTCATCAAGAAAAATCAAGAAAAGTGAGATAACTTGTAAAAGGGGTAACCATAAAACTTAGAAATTTTTCTAAGTTAAAAATAAAATGGCAAGGGTACCAACTTTGAAGGACCATAACTCCTAAACCACAAGGCCATTTTTTCTCATCCAAAGATGGATTTGTAGCCCTCATTATCACCTACAAAAACTTCAACTACAAGTCATTCCAATTCATTAAGGATTTTGAGTTATGGAGTGATCAAAGTGGCTAAAAAGTGAAAATGTCACGTTTTCCAACACTTAGTGAAATTTTCACTAAGTCAGATTCTGCCTCACTTTTTGTCAAATGTAGGGGGATTTTTCACTTGGAATCAAAAGAGATCAAAACCAAACTTGTTCAAACAGTTGTTGTATCATGTAAGAGCTTTCCAAAATGGCCAAGAACATTGCCAAATTCAACTTACACCATGAGATATGACATTGGCAAGTTGCCTTGCTGAAATCTGTCAAGGCAAGGCAGAATTTGCAACCTTGGTCGATTTGCCAAAATCATCCAAATTCAATTGCTCCTATCCACTTTGTAATACCCCAAATTTTGACCACTTAGATTTCCCATCATTGTGAAAATCATCATCACAATATGGATGTACCTTTATGCTTCATCAGTCTCCCCAAAGATGGGTGAGCATCCAATACAATCAAAATTAGGGTTTCAAGCCCTCTCTGAGTGCTTAGACAAAGGATCAATCAAGAAATGACATGATCTTCAACTTGTCTAATCTCTCAAACATCCACAATGGATCAAAAAGGACTCCCACTTCAAGGATTAAGCACAACGCTGCTCCCTTCTAGGTGGATCAAGTCTCAAGATCGACAGTTTCACCAAATTAAGGTTTTGGTCGACCAGGGCCTCCAGATGGAAATTTTCATCTGGGCACAAGACTATGATCCAAAACATGACCTAATATACTTCATGGAACCTCAAGAACCCATGCATCAAGTCAATTTTGCCTCAGGGGATGCATTCATCAAAAATCAGGAATTAGGGTTTCTTGACCTAATTCACCCCTAAGTTGACTTTTGGGTCAAACCATGAGCCAAGACCTCAAGAGATGATTTGAGGGTCTCTAATACACCATATTGATCTATTTTGAACAATGGATTGATCCAAGAAGCTTGAGCAACAAGTTTCATTTTCATCTGCCCCACAATTAGGGTTTTAAGGGAAAAGTCAACTGTAACTTTGACTTTTGACCTGGACATGCTCCCAAACCCTAATACATGATTGAATATACCCTATGACACCCATGGAACATGTCCATCAAGTTTGATTTAGGTCAAGGACATGATTTCCTGAAGAATTGCACAGTTTGGAATTCATCTGATAAAAAGTCAACTGTGCACAAAAGTCAACTTTGACTTTTTGAGATTTTTCACCAAAATGGATTTTTAACGCTAAAATGATGTTAATGTATGATTTGAATCATCAT
The DNA here is from genome assembly GCA_022829125.1 of Lathyrus tuberosus. Lineage (NCBI taxonomy): Eukaryota > Viridiplantae > Streptophyta > Magnoliopsida > Fabales > Fabaceae > Lathyrus > Lathyrus tuberosus. The sequence continues at coordinate 28,963 of JALAZF010000428.1, forward strand.
TCATCAAGAAAAATCAAGAAAAGTGAGATAACTTGTAAAAGGGGTAACCATAAAACTTAGAAATTTTTCTAAGTTAAAAATAAAATGGCAAGGGTACCAACTTTGAAGGACCATAACTCCTAAACCACAAGGCCATTTTTTCTCATCCAAAGATGGATTTGTAGCCCTCATTATCACCTACAAAAACTTCAACTACAAGTCATTCCAATTCATTAAGGATTTTGAGTTATGGAGTGATCAAAGTGGCTGAAAAGTGAAAATGTCACTTTTTCCAACACTTAGTGAAATTTTCACTAAGTCAGATTCTGCCTCACTTTTTGTCAAATGTAGGGGGATTTTTCACTTGGAATCAAAAGAGATCAAAACCAAACTTGTTCAAACAGTTGTTGTATCATGTAAGAGCTTTCCAAAATGGCCAAGAACATTGCCAAATTCAACTTACACCATGAGATATGACATTGGCAAGTTGCCTTGCTGAAATCTGTCAAGGCAAGGCAGAATTTGCAACTTTGGTCGATTTGCCAAAATCATCCAAATTCAATTGCTCCTATCCACTTTGTAATACCCCAAATTTTGACCACTTAGATTTCCCATCATTGTGAAAATCATCATCACAATATGGATGTACCTTTATGCTTCATCAGTCTCCCCAAAGATGGGTGAGCATCCAATACAATCAAAATTAGGGTTTCAAGCCCTCTCTGAGTGCTTAGACAAAGGATCAATCAAGAAATGACATGATCTTCAACTTGTCTAATCTCTCAAACATCCACAATGGATCAAAAAGGACTCCCACTTCAAGGATTAAGCACAACGCTGCTCCCTTCTAGGTGGATCAAGTCTCAAGATCGACAGTTTCACCAAATTAAGGTTTTGGTCGACCAGGGCCTCCAGATGGAAATTTTCATCTGGGCACAAGGCAATGATCCAAAACATGACCTAATATACTTCATGGAACCTCAAGAACCCATGCATCAAGTCAATTTTGCCTCAGGGGATGCATTCATCAAAAATCAGGAATTAGGGTTTCTTGACCTAATTCACCCCTAAGTTGACTTTTGGGTCAAACCATGAGCCAAGACCTCAAGAGATGATTTGAGGGTCTCTAATACACCATATTGATCTATTTTGAACAATGGATTGATCCAAGAAGCTTGAGCAACAAGTTTCATTTTCATCTGCCCCACAATTAGGGTTTTAAGGGAAAAGTCAACTGTAACTTTGACTTTTGACCTGGACATGCTCCCAAACCCTAATACATGATTGAATATACCCTATGACACCCATGGAACATGTCCATCAAGTTTGATTTAGGTCAAGGACATGATTTCCTGAAGAATTGCACAGTTTGGAATTCATCTGATAAAAAGTCAACTGTGCACAAAAGTCAACTTTGACTTTTTGAGATTTTTCACCAAAATGGATTTTTAACGCTAAAATGATGTTAATGTATGATTTGAATCATCATTCATCAAGAAAAATCAAGAAAAGTGAGATAACTTGTAAAAGGGGTAACCATAAAACTTAGAAATTTTTCTAAGTTAAAAATAAAATGGCAAGGGTACCAACTTTGAAGGACCATAACTCCTAAACCACAAGGCCATTTTTTCTCATCCAAAGATGGATTTGTAGCCCTCATTATCACCTACAAAAACTTCAACTACAAGTCATTCCAATTCATTAAGGATTTTGAGTTATGGAGTGATCAAAGTGGCTGAAAAGTGAAAATGTCACTTTTTCCAACACTTAGTGAAATTTTCACTAAGTCAGATTCTGCCTCACTTTTTGTCAAATGTAGGGGGATTTTTCACTTGGAATCAAAAGAGATCAAAACCAAACTTGTTCAAACAGTTGTTGTATCATGTAAGAGCTTTCCAAAATGGCCAAGAACATTGCCAAATTCAACTTACACCATGAGATATGACATTGGCAAGTTGCCTTGCTGAAATCTGTCAAGGCAAGGCAGAATTTGCAACCTTGGTCGATTTGCCAAAATCATCCAAATTCAATTGCTCCTATCCACTTTGTAATACCCCAAATTTTAACCACTTAGATTTCCCATCATTGTGAAAATCATCATCACAATATGGATGTACCTTTATGCTTCATCAGTCTCCCCAAAGATGGGTGAGCATCCAATACAATCAAAATTAGGGTTTCAAGCCCTCTCTGAGTGCTTAGACAAAGGATCAATCAAGAAATGACATGATCTTCAACTTGTCTAATCTCTCAAACATCCACAATGGATCAAAAAGGACTCCCACTTCAAGGATTAAGCACACCGCTGCTCCCTTCTAGGTGGATCAAGTCTCAAGATCGACAGTTTCACCAAATTAAGGTTTTGGTCGACCAGGGCCTCCAGATGGAAATTTTCATCTGGGCACAAGGCAATGATCCAAAACATGACCTAATATACTTCATGGAACCTCAAGAACCCATGCATCAAGTCAATTTTGCCTCAGGGGATGCATTCATCAAAAATCAGGAATTAGGGTTTCTTGACCTAATTCACCCCTAAGTTGACTTTTGGGTCAAACCATGAGCCAAGACCTCAAGAGATGATTTGAGGGTCTCTAATACACCATATTGATCTATTTTGAACAATGGATTGATCCAAGAAGCTTGAGCAACAAGTTTCATTTTCATCTGCCCCACAATTAGGGTTTTAAGGGAAAAGTCAATTGTAACTTTGACTTTTGACCTGGACATGCTCCCAAACCCTAATACATGATTGAATATACCCTATGACACCCATGGGACATGTCCATCAAGTTTGATTTAGGTCAAGGACATGATTTCCTGAAGAATTGCACAGTTTGGAATTCATCTGATAAAAAGTCAACTGTGCACAAAAGTCAACTTTGACTTTTTGAGATTTTTCACCAAAATGGATTTTTAACGCTAAAATGATGTTAATGTATGATTTGAATCATCATTCATCAAGAAAAATCAAGAAAAGTGAGATAACTTGTAAAAGGGGTAACCATAAAACTTAGAAATTTTTCTAAGTTAAAAATAAAATGGCAAGGGTACCAACTTTGAAGGACCATAACTCCTAAACCACAAGGCCATTTTTTCTCATCCAAAGATGGATTTGTAGCCCTCATTATCACCTACAAAAACTTCAACTACAAGTCATTCCAATTCATTAAGGATTTTGAGTTATGGAGTGATCAAAGTGGCTGAAAAGTGAAAATGTCACTTTTTCCAACACTTAGTGAAATTTTCACTAAGTCAGATTCTGCCTCACTTTTTGTCAAATGTAGGGGGATTTTTCACTTGGAATCAAAAGAGATCAAAACCAAACTTGTTCAAACAGTTGTTGTATCATGTAAGAGCTTTCCAAAATGGCCAAGAACATTGCCAAATTCAACTTACACCATGAGATATGACATTGGCAAGTTGCCTTGCTGAAATCTGTCAAGGCAAGGCAGAATTTGCAACTTTGGTCGATTTGCCAAAATCATCCAAATTCAATTGCTCCTATCCACTTTGTAATACCCCAAATTTTGACCACTTAGATTTCCCATCATTGTGAAAATCATCATCACAATATGGATGTACCTTTATGCTTCATCAGTCTCCCCAAAGATGGGTGAGCATCCAATACAATCAAAATTAGGGTTTCAAGCCCTCTCTGAGTGCTTAGACAAAGGATCAATCAAGAAATGACATGATCTTCAACTTGTCTAATCTCTCAAACATCCACAATGGATCAAAAAGGACTCCCACTTCAAGGATTAAGCACAACGCTGCTCCCTTCTAGGTGGATCAAGTCTCAAGATCGACAGTTTCACCAAATTAAGGTTTTGGTCGACCAGGGCCTCCAGATGGAAATTTTCATCTGGGCACAAGGCAATGATCCAAAACATGACCTAATATACTTCATGGAACCTCAAGAACCCATGCATCAAGTCAATTTTGCCTCAGGGGATGCATTCATCAAAAATCAGGAATTAGGGTTTCTTGACCTAATTCACCCCTAAGTTGACTTTTGGGTCAAACCATGAGCCAAGACCTCAAGAGATGATTTGAGGGTCTCTAATACACCATATTGATCTATTTTGAACAATGGATTGATCCAAGAAGCTTGAGCAACAAGTTTCATTTTCATCTGCCCCACAATTAGGGTTTTAAGGGAAAAGTCAACTGTAACTTTGACTTTTGACCTGGACATGCTCCCAAACCCTAATACATGATTGAATATACCCTATGACACCCATGGAACATGTCCATCAAGTTTGATTTAGGTCAAGGACATGATTTCCTGAAGAATTGCACAGTTTGGAATTCATCTGATAAAAAGTCAACTGTGCACAAAAGTCAACTTTGACTTTTTGAGATTTTTCACCAAAATGGATTTTTAACGCTAAAATGATGTTAATGTATGATTTGAATCATCATTCATCAAGAAAAATCAAGAAAAGTGAGATAACTTGTAAAAGGGGTAACCATAAAACTTAGAAATTTTTCTAAGTTAAAAATAAAATGGCAAGGGTACCAACTTTGAAGGACCATAACTCCTAAACCACAAGGCCATTTTTTCTCATCCAAAGATGGATTTGTAGCCCTCATTATCACCTACAAAAACTTCAACTACAAGTCATTCCAATTCATTAAGGATTTTGAGTTATGGAGTGATCAAAGTGGCTGAAAAGTGAAAATGTCACTTTTTCCAACACTTAGTGAAATTTTCACTAAGTCAGATTCTGCCTCACTTTTTGTCAAATGTAGGGGGATTTTTCACTTGGAATCAAAAGAGATCAAAACCAAACTTGTTCAAACAGTTGTTGTATCATGTAAGAGCTTTCCAAAATGGCCAAGAACATTGCCAAATTCAACTTACACCATGAGATATGACATTGGCAAGTTGCCTTGCTGAAATCTGTCAAGGCAAGGCAGAATTTGCAACTTTGGTCGATTTGCCAAAATCATCCAAATTCAATTGCTCCTATCCACTTTGTAATACCCCAAATTTTGACCACTTAGATTTCCCATCATTGTGAAAATCATCATCACAATATGGATGTACCTTTATGCTTCATCAGTCTCCCCAAAGATGGGTGAGCATCCAATACAATCAAAATTAGGGTTTCAAGCCCTCTCTGAGTGCTTAGACAAAGGATCAATCAAGAAATGACATGATCTTCAACTTGTCTAATCTCTCAAACATCCACAATGGATCAAAAAGGACTCCCACTTCAAGGATTAAGCACAACGCTGCTCCCTTCTAGGTGGATCAAGTCTCAAGATCGACAGTTTCACCAAATTAAGGTTTTGGTCGACCAGGGCCTCCAGATGGAAATTTTCATCTGGGCACAAGGCAATGATCCAAAACATGACCTAATATACTTCATGGAACCTCAAGAACCCATGCATCAAGTCAATTTTGCCTCAGGGGATGCATTCATCAAAAATCAGGAATTAGGGTTTCTTGACCTAATTCACCCCTAAGTTGACTTTTGGGTCAAACCATGAGCCAAGACCTCAAGAGATGATTTGAGGGTCTCTAATACACCATATTGATCTATTTTGAACAATGGATTGATCCAAGAAGCTTGAGCAACAAGTTTCATTTTCATCTGCCCCACAATTAGGGTTTTAAGGGAAAAGTCAACTGTAACTTTGACTTTTGACCTGGACATGCTCCCAAACCCTAATACATGATTGAATATACCCTATGACACCCATGGAACATGTCCATCAAGTTTGATTTAGGTCAAGGACATGATTTCCTGAAGAATTGCACAGTTTGGAATTCATCTGATAAAAAGTCAACTGTGCACAAAAGTCAACTTTGACTTTTTGAGATTTTTCACCAAAATGGATTTTTAACGCTAAAATGATGTTAATGTATGATTTGAATCATCATTCATCAAGAAAAATCAAGAAAAGTGAGATAACTTGTAAAAGGGGTAACCATAAAACTTAGAAATTTTTCTAAGTTAAAAATAAAATGGCAAGGGTACCAACTTTGAAGGACCATAACTCCTAAACCACAAGGCCATTTTTTCTCATCCAAAGATGGATTTGTAGCCCTCATTATCACCTACAAAAACTTCAACTACAAGTCATTCCAATTCATTAAGGATTTTGAGTTATGGAGTGATCAAAGTGGCTGAAAAGTGAAAATGTCACTTTTTCCAACACTTAGTGAAATTTTCACTAAGTCAGATTCTGCCTCACTTTTTGTCAAATGTAGGGGGATTTTTCACTTGGAATCAAAAGAGATCAAAACCAAACTTGTTCAAACAGTTGTTGTATCATGTAAGAGCTTTCCAAAATGGCCAAGAACATTGCCAAATTCAACTTACACCATGAGATATGACATTGGCAAGTTGCCTTGCTGAAATCTGTCAAGGCAAGGCAGAATTTGCAACCTTGGTCGATTTGCCAAAATCATCCAAATTCAATTGCTCCTATCCACTTTGTAATACCCCAAATTTTAACCACTTAGATTTCCCATCATTGTGAAAATCATCATCACAATATGGATGTACCTTTATGCTTCATCAGTCTCCCTAAAGATGGGTGAGCATCCAATACAATCAAAATTAGGGTTTCAAGCCCTCTCTGAGTGCTTAGACAAAGGATCAATCAAGAAATGACATGATCTTCAACTTGTCTAATCTCTCAAACATCCACAATGGATCAAAAAGGACTCCCACTTCAAGGATTAAGCACAACGCTGCTCCCTTCTAGGTGGATCAAGTCTCAAGATCGACAGTTTCACCAAATTAAGGTTTTGGTCGACCAGGGCCTCCAGATGGAAATTTTCATCTGGGCACAAGGCAATGATCCAAAACATGACCTAATATACTTCATGGAACCTCAAGAACCCATGCATCAAGTCAATTTTGCCTCAGGGGATGCATTCATCAAAAATCAGGAATTAGGGTTTCTTGACCTAATTCACCCCTAAGTTGACTTTTGGGTCAAACCATGAGCCAAGACCTCAAGAGATGATTTGAGGGTCTCTAATACACCATATTGATCTATTTTGAACAATGGATTGATCCAAGAAGCTTGAGCAACAAGTTTCATTTTCATCTGCCCCACAATTAGGGTTTTAAGGGAAAAGTCAATTGTAACTTTGACTTTTGACCTGGACATGCTCCCAAACCCTAATACATGATTGAATATACCCTATGACACCCATGGGCATGTCCATCAAGTTTGATTTAGGTCAAGGACATGATTTCCTGAAGAATTGCACAGTTTGGAATTCATCTGATAAAAAGTCAACTGTGCACAAAAGTCAACTTTGACTTTTTGAGATTTTTCACCAAAATGGATTTTTAACGCTAAAATGATGTTAATGTATGATTTGAATCATCATTCATCAAGAAAAATCAAGAAAAGTGAGATAACTTGTAAAAGGGGTAACCATAAAACTTAGAAATTTTTCTAAGTTAAAAATAAAATGGCAAGGGTACCAACTTTGAAGGACCATAACTCCTAAACCATAAGGCCATTTTTTCTCATCCAAAGATGGATTTGTAGCCCTCATTATCACCTACAAAAACTTCAACTACAAGTCATTCCAATTCATTAAGGATTTTGAGTTATGGAGTGATCAAAGTGGCTGAAAAGTGAAAATGTCACTTTTTCCAACACTTAGTGAAATTTTCACTAAGTCAGATTCTGCCTCACTTTTTGTCAAATGTAGGGGGATTTTTCACTTGGAATCAAAAGAGATCAAAACCAAACTTGTTCAAACAGTTGTTGTATCATGTAAGAGCTTTCCAAAATGGCCAAGAACATTGCCAAATTTAACTTACACCATGAGATATGACATTGGCAAGTTGCCTTGCTGAAATCTGTCAAGGCAAGGCAGAATTTGCAACTTTGGTCGATTTGCCAAAATCATCCAAATTCAATTGCTCCTATCCACTTTGTAATACCCCAAATTTTAACCACTTAGATTTCCCATCATTGTGAAAATCATCATCACAATATGGATGTACCTTTATGCTTCATCAGTCTCCCCAAAGATGGGTGAGCATCCAATACAATCAAAATTAGGGTTTCAAGCCCTCTCTGAGTGCTTAGACAAAGGATCAATCAAGAAATGACATGATCTTCAACTTGTCTAATCTCTCAAACATCCACAATGGATCAAAAAGGACTCCCACTTCAAGGATTAAGCACAACGCTGCTCCCTTCTAGGTGGATCAAGTCTCAAGATCGACAGTTTCACCAAATTAAGGTTTTGGTCGACCAGGGCCTCCAGATGGAAATTTTCATCTGGGCACAAGGCAATGATCCAAAACATGACCTAATATACTTCATGGAACCTCAAGAACCCATGCATCAAGTCAATTTTGCCTCAGGGGATGCATTCATCAAAAATCAGGAATTAGGGTTTCTTGACCTAATTCACCCCTAAGTTGACTTTTGGGTCAAACCATGAGCCAAGACCTCAAGAGATGATTTGAGGGTCTCTAATACACCATATTGATCTATTTTGAACAATGGATTGATCCAAGAAGCTTGAGCAACAAGTTTCATTTTCATCTGCCCCACAATTAGGGTTTTAAGGGAAAAGTCAACTGTAACTTTGACTTTTGACCTGGACATGCTCCCAAACCCTAATACATGATTGAATATACCCTATGACACCCATGGAACATGTCCATCAAGTTTGATTTAGGTCAAGGACATGATTTCCTGAAGAATTGCACAGTTTGGAATTCATCTGATAAAAAGTCAACTGTGCACAAAAGTCAACTTTGACTTTTTGAGATTTTTCACCAAAATGGATTTTTAACGCTAAAATGATGTTAATGTATGATTTGAATCATCATTCATCAAGAAAAATCAAGAAAAGTGAGATAACTTGTAAAAGGGGTAACCATAAAACTTAGAAATTTTTCTAAGTTAAAAATAAAATGGCAAGGGTACCAACTTTGAAGGACCATAACTCCTAAACCACAAGGCCATTTTTTCTCATCCAAAGATGGATTTGTAGCCCTCATTATCACCTACAAAAACTTCAACTACAAGTCATTCCAATTCATTAAGGATTTTGAGTTATGGAGTGATCAAAGTGGCTGAAAAGTGAAAATGTCACTTTTTCCAACACTTAGTGAAATTTTCACTAAGTCAGATTCTGCCTCACTTTTTGTCAAATGTAGGGGGATTTTTCACTTGGAATCAAAAGAGATCAAAACCAAACTTGTTCAAACAGTTGTTGTATCATGTAAGAGCTTTCCAAAATGGCCAAGAACATTGCCAAATTCAACTTACACCATGAGATATGACATTGGCAAGTTGCCTTGCTGAAATCTGTCAAGGCAAGGCAGAATTTGCAACTTTGGTCGATTTGCCAAAATCATCCAAATTCAATTGCTCCTATCCACTTTGTCATACCCCAAATTTTGACCACTTAGATTTCCCATCATTGTGAAAATCATCATCACAATATGGATGTACCTTTATGCTTCATCAGTCTCCCCAAAGATGGGTGAGCATCCAATACAATCAAAATTAGGGTTTCAAGCCCTCTCTGAGTGCTTAGACAAAGGATCAATCAAGAAATGACATGATCTTCAACTTGTCTAATCTCTCAAACATCCACAATGGATCAAAAAGGACTCCCACTTCAAGGATTAAGCACAACGCTGCTCCCTTCTAGGTGGATCAAGTCTCAAGATCGACAGTATCACCAAATTAAGGTTTTGGTCGACCAGGGCCTCCAGATGGAAATTTTCATCTGGGCACAAGGCAATGATCCAAAACATGACCTAATATACTTCATGGAACCTCAAGAACCCATGCATCAAGTCAATTTTGCCTCAGGGGATGCATTCATCAAAAATCAGGAATTAGGGTTTCTTGACCTAATTCACCCCTAAGTTGACTTTTGGGTCAAACCATGAGCCAAGACCTCAAGAGATGATTTGAGGGTCTCTAATACACCATATTGATCTATTTTGAACGATGGATTGATCCAAGAAGCTTGAGCAACAAGTTTCATTTTCATCTGCCCCACAATTAGGGTTTTAAGGGAAAAGTCAACTGTAACTTTGACTTTTGACCTGGACATGCTCCCAAACCCTAATACATGATTGAATATACCCTATGACACCCATGGAACATGTCCATCAAGTTTGATTTAGGTCAAGGACATGATTTCCTGAAGAATTGCACAGTTTGGAATTCATCTGATAAAAAGTCAACTGTGCACAAAAGTCAACTTTGACTTTTTGAGATTTTTCACCAAAATGGATTTTTAACGCTAAAATGATGTTAATGTATGATTTGAATCATCATTCATCAAGAAAAATCAAGAAAAGTGAGATAACTTGTAAAAGGGGTAACCATAAAACTTAGAAATTTTTCTAAGTTAAAAATAAAATGGCAAGGGTACCAACTTTGAAGGACCATAACTCCTAAACCACAAGGCCATTTTTTCTCATCCAAAGATGGATTTGTAGCCCTCATTATCACCTACAAAAACTTCAACTACAAGTCATTCCAATTCATTAAGGATTTTGAGTTATGGAGTGATCAAAGTGGCTGAAAAGTGAAAATGTCACTTTTTCCAACACTTAGTGAAATTTTCACTAAGTCAGATTCTGCCTCACTTTTTGTCAAATGTAGGGGGATTTTTCACTTGGAATCAAAAGAGATCAAAACCAAACTTGTTCAAACAGTTGTTGTATCATGTAAGAGCTTTCCAAAATGGCCAAGAACATTGCCAAATTCAACTTACACCATGAGATATGACATTGGCAAGTTGCCTTGCTGAAATCTGTCAAGGCAAGGCAGAATTTGCAACTTTGGTCGATTTGCCAAAATCATCCAAATTCAATTGCTCCTATCCACTTTGTAATACCCCAAATTTTGACCACTTAGATTTCCCATCATTGTGAAAATCATCATCACAATATGGATGTACCTTTATGCTTCATCAGTCTCCCCAAAGATGGGTGAGCATCCAATACAATCAAAATTAGGGTTTCAAGCCCTCTCTGAGTGCTTAGACAAAGGATCAATCAAGAAATGACATGATCTTCAACTTGTCTAATCTCTCAAACATCCACAATGGATCAAAAAGGACTCCCACTTCAAGGATTAAGCACAACGCTGCTCCCTTCTAGGTGGATCAAGTCTCAAGATCGACAGTTTCACCAAATTAAGGTTTTGGTCGACCAGGGCCTCCAGATGGAAATTTTCATCTGGGCACAAGGCAATGATCCAAAACATGACCTAATATACTTCATGGAACCTCATGAACCCATGCATCAAGTCAATTTTGCCTCAGGGGATGCATTAATAAAAAATCAGGAATTAGGGTTTCTTGACCTAATTAACCCCTAAGTTGACTTTTGGGTCAAACCATGAGCCAAGACCTCAAGAGATGATTTGAGGGTCTCTAATACACCATATTGATCTATTTTGAAAAATGGATTGATCCAAGAAGCTTGAGCAACAAGTTTCATTTTCATCTGCCCCACAATTAGGGTTTTAAGGGAAAAGTCAACTGTAACTTTGACTTTTGACCTGGACATGCTCCCAAACCCTAATACATGATTGAATATACCCTATGACACCCATGGAACATGTCCATCAAGTTTGATTTAGGTCAAGGACATGATTTCCTGAAGAATTGCACAGTTTGGAATTCATCTGATAAAAAGTCAACTGTGCACAAAAGTCAACTTTGACTTTTTGAGATTTTTCACCAAAATGGATTTTTAACGCTAAAATGATGTTAATGTATGATTTGAATCATCATTCATCAAGAAAAATCAAGAAAAGTGAGATAACTTGTAAAAGGGGTAACCATAAAACTTAGAAATTTTTCTAAGTTAAAAATAAAATGGCAAGGGTACCAACTTTGAAGGACCATAACTCCTAAACCACAAGGCCATTTTTTCTCATCCAAAGATGGATTTGTAGCCCTCATTATCACCTACAAAAACTTCAACTACAAGTCATTCCAATTCATTAAGGATTTTGAGTTATGGAGTGATCAAAGTGGCTGAAAAGTGAAAATGTCACTTTTTCCAACACTTAGTGAAATTTTCACTAAGTCAGATTCTGCCTCACTTTTTGTCAAATGTAGGGGGATTTTTCACTTGGAATCAAAAGAGATCAAAACCAAACTTGTTCAAACAGTTGTTGTATCATGTAAGAGCTTTCCAAAATGGCCAAGAACATTGCCAAATTCAACTTACACCATGAGATATGACATTGGCAAGTTGCCTTGCTGAAATCTGTCAAGGCAAGGCAGAATTTGCAACTTTGGTCGATTTGCCAAAATCATCCAAATTCAATTGCTCCTATCCACTTTGTAATACCCCAAATTTTGACCACTTAGATTTCCCATCATTGTGAAAATCATCATCACAATATGGATGTACCTTTATGCTTCATCAGTCTCCCCAAAGATGGGTGAGCATCCAATACAATCAAAATTAGGGTTTCAAGCCCTCTCTGAGTGCTTAGACAAAGGATCAATCAAGAAATGACATGATCTTCAACTTGTCTAATCTCTCAAACATCCACAATGGATCAAAAAGGACTCCCACTTCAAGGATTAAGCACAACGCTGCTCCCTTCTAGGTGGATCAAGTCTCAAGATCGACAGTTTCACCAAATTAAGGTTTTGGTCGACCAGGGCCTCCAGATGGAAATTTTCATCTGGGCACAAGGCAATGATCCAAAACATGACCTAATATACTTCATGGAACCTCATGAACCCATGCATCAAGTCAATTTTGCCTCAGGGGATGCATTAATAAAAAATCAGGAATTAGGGTTTCTTGACCTAATTAACCCCTAAGTTGACTTTTGGGTCAAACCATGAGCCAAGACCTCAAGAGATGATTTGAGGGTCTCTAATACACCATATTGATCTATTTTGAAAAATGGATTGATCCAAGAAGCTTGAGCAACAAGTTTCATTTTCATCTGCCCCACAATTAGGGTTTTAAGGGAAAAGTCAACTGTAACTTTGACTTTTGACCTGGACATGCTCCCAAACCCTAATACATGATTGAATATACCCTATGACACCCATGGAACATGTCCATCAAGTTTGATTTAGGTCAAGGACATGATTTCCTGAAGAATTGCACAGTTTGGAATTCATCTGATAAAAAGTCAACTGTGCACAAAAGTCAACTTTGACTTTTTGAGATTTTTCACCAAAATGGATTTTTAACGCTAAAATGATGTTAATGTATGATTTGAATCATCATTCATCAAGAAAAATCAAGAAAAGTGAGATATCTTGTAAAAGGGGTAACCATAAAACTTAGAAATTTTTCTAAGTTAAAAATAAAATGGCAAGGGTACCAACTTTGAAGGACCATAACTCCTAAACCACAAGGCCATTTTTTCTCATCCAAAGATGGATTTGTAGCCCTCATTATCACCTACAAAAACTTCAACTACAAGTCATTCCAATTCATTAAGGATTTTGAGTTATGGAGTGATCAAAGTGGCTGAAAAGTGAAAATGTCACTTTTTCCAACACTTAGTGAAATTTTCACTAAGTCAGATTCTGCCTCACTTTTTGTCAAATGTAGGGGGATTTTTCACTTGGAATCAAAAGAGATCAAAACCAAACTTGTTCAAACAGTTGTTGTATCATGTAAGAGCTTTCCAAAATGGCCAAGAACATTGCCAAATTCAACTTACACCATGAGATATGACATTGGCAAGTTGCCTTGCTGAAATCTGTCAAGGCAAGGCAGAATTTGCAACTTTGGTCGATTTGCCAAAATCATCCAAATTCAATTGCTCCTATCCACTTTGTAATACCCCAAATTTTGACCACTTAGATTTCCCATCATTGTGAAAATCATCATCACAATATGGATGTACCTTTATGCTTCATCAGTCTCCCCAAAGATGGGTGAGCATCCAATACAATCAAAATTAGGGTTTCAAGCCCTCTCTGAGTGCTTAGACAAAGGATCAATCAAGAAATGACATGATCTTCAACTTGTCTAATCTCTCAAACATCCACAATGGATCAAAAAGGACTCCCACTTCAAGGATTAAGCACAACGCTGCTCCCTTCTAGGTGGATCAAGTCTCAAGATCGACAGTTTCACCAAATTAAGGTTTTGGTCGACCAGGGCCTCCAGATGGAAATTTTCATCTGGGCACAAGGCAATGATCCAAAACATGACCTAATATACTTCATGGAACCTCATGAACCCATGCATCAAGTCAATTTTGCCTCAGGGGATGCATTCATAAAAAATCAGGAATTAGGGTTTCTTGACCTAATTAACCCCTAAGTTGACTTTTGGGTCAAACCATGAGCCAAGACCTCAAGAGATGATTTGAGGGTCTCTAATACACCATATTGATCTATTTTGAAAAATGGATTGATCCAAGAAGCTTGAGCAACAAGTTTCATTTTCATCTGCCCCACAATTAGGGTTTTAAGGGAAAACTCAACTGTAACTTTGACTTTTGACCGGGACATGCTCCCAAACCCTAATACATGATTGAATATACCCTATGACACCCATGGAACATGTCCATCAAGTTTGATTTAGGTCAAGGACATGATTTCCTGAAGAATTGCACAGTTTGGAATTCATCTGATAAAAAGTCAACTGTGCACAAAAGTCAACTTTGACTTTTTGAGATTTTTCACCAAAATGGATTTTTAACGCTAAAATGATGTTAATGTATGATTTGAATCATCATTCATCAAGAAAAATCAAGAAAAGTGAGATAACTTGTAAAAGGGGTAACCATAAAACTTAGAAATTTTTCTAAGTTAAAAATAAAATGGCAAGGGTACCAACTTTGAAGGACCATAACTCCTAAACCACAAGGCCATTTTTTCTCATCCAAAGATGGATTTGTAGCCCTCATTATCACCTACAAAAACTTCAACTACAAGTCATTCCAATTCATTAAGGATTTTGAGTTATGGAGTGATCAAAGTGGCTGAAAAGTGAAAATGTCACTTTTTCCAACACTTAGTGAAATTTTCACTAAGTCAGATTCTGCCTCACTTTTTGTCAAATGTAGGGGGATTTTTCACTTGGAATCAAAAGAGATCAAAACCAAACTTGTTCAAACAGTTGTTGTATCATGTAAGAGCTTTCCAAAATGGCCAAGAACATTGCCAAATTCAACTTACACCATGAGATATGACATTGGCAAGTTGCCTTGCTGAAATCTGTCAAGGCAAGGCAGAATTTGCAACTTTGGTCGATTTGCCAAAATCATCCAAATTCAATTGCTCCTATCCACTTTGTAATACCCCAAATTTTAAACACTTAGATTTCCCATCATTATGAAAATCATCATCACAATATGGATGTACCTTTATGCTTCATCAGTCTCCCCAAAGATGGGTGAGCATCCAATACAATCAAAATTAGGGTTTCAAGCCCTCTCTGAGTGCTTAGACAAAGGATCAATCAAGAAATGACATGATCTTCAACTTGTCTAATCTCTCAAACATCCACAATGGATCAAAAAGGACTCCCACTTCAAGGATTAAGCACAACGCTGCTCCCTTCTAGGTGGATCAAGTCTCAAGATCGACAGTTTCACCAAATTAAGGTTTTGGTCGACCAGGGCCTCCAGATGGAAATTTTCATCTGGGCACAAGGCAATGATCCAAAACATGACCTAATATACTTCATGGAACCTCAAGAACCCATGCATCAAGTCAATTTTTCCTCAGGGGATGCATTCATCAAAAATCAGGAATTAGGGTTTCTTGACCTAATTCACCCCTAAGTTGACTTTTGGGTCAAACCATGAGCCAAGACCTCAAGAGATGATTTGAGGGTCTCTAATACACCATATTGATCTATTTTGAACAATGGATTGATCCAAGAAGCTTGAGCAACAAGTTTCATTTTCATCTGCCCCACAATTAGGGTTTTAAGGGAAAAGTCAACTGTAACTTTGACTTTTGACCTGGACATGCTCCCAAACCCTAATACATGATTGAATATACCCTATGACACCCATGGAACATGTCCATCAAGTTTGATTTAGGTCAAGGACATGATTTCCTGAAGAATTGCACAGTTTGGAATTCATCTGATAAAAAGTCAACTGTGCACAAAAGTCAACTTTGACTTTTTGAGATTTTTCACCAAAATGGAGTTTTAACGCTAAAATGATGTTAATGTATGATTTGAATCATCATTCATCAAGAAAAATCAAGAAAAGTGAGATAACTTGTAAAAGGGGTAACCATAAAACTTAGAAATTTTTCTAAGTTAAAAATAAAGTGGCAAGGGTACCAACTTTGAAGGACCATAACTCCTAAACCACAAGGCCATTTTTTCTCATCCAAAGATGGATTTGTAGCCCTCATTATCACCTACAAAAACTTCAACTACAAGTCATTCCAATTCATTAAGGATTTTGAGTTATGGAGTGATCAAAGTGGCTGAAAAGTGAAAATGTCACTTTTTCCAACACTTAGTGAAATTTTCACTAAGTCAGATTCTGCCTCACTTTTTGTCAAATGTAGGGGGATTTTTCACTTGGAATCAAAAGAGATCAAAACCAAACTTGTTCAAACAGTTGTTGTATCATGTAAGAGCTTTCCAAAATGGCCAAGAACATTGCCAAATTCAACTTACACCATGAGATATGACATTGGCAAGTTGCCTTGCTGAAATCTGTCAAGGCAAGGCAGAATTTGCAACTTTGGTCGATTTGCCAAAATCATCCAAATTCAATTGCTCCTATCCACTTTGTAATACCCCAAATTTTGACCACTTAGATTTCCCATCATTGTGAAAATCATCATCACAATATGGATGTACCTTTATGCTTCATCAGTCTCCCCAAAGATGGGTGAGCATCCAATACAATCAAAATTAGGGTTTCAAGCCCTCTCTGAGTGCTTAGACAAAGGATCAATCAAGAAATGACATGATCTTCAACTTGTCTAATCTCTCAAACATCCACAATGGATCAAAAAGGACTCCCACTTCAAGGATTAAGCACAACGCTGCTCCCTTCTAGGTGGATCAAGTCTCAAGATCGACAGTTTCACCAAATTAAGGTTTTGGTCGACCAGGGCCTCCAGATGGAAATTTTCATCTGGGCACAAGGCAATGATCCAAAACATGACCTAATATACTTCATGGAACCTCAAGAACCCATGCATCAAGTCAATTTTTCCTCAGGGGATGCATTCATAAAAAATCAGGAATTAGGGTTTCTTGACCTAATTCACCCCTAAGTTGACTTTTGGGTCAAACCATGAGCCAAGACCTCAAGAGATGATTTGAGGGTCTCTAATACACCATATTGATCTATTTTGAACAATGGATTGATCCAAGAAGCTTGAGCAACAAGTTTCATTTTCATCTGCCCCACAATTAGGGTTTTAAGGGAAAAGTCAACTGTAACTTTGACTTTTGACCTGGACATGCTCCCAAACCCTAATACATGATTGAATATACCCTATGACACCCATGGAACATGTCCATCAAGTTTGATTTAGGTCAAGGACATGATTTCCTGAAGAATTGCACAGTTTGGAATTCATCTGATAAAAAGTCAACTGTGCACAAAAGTCAACTTTGACTTTTTGAGATTTTTCACCAAAATGGAGTTTTAACGCTAAAATGATGTTAATGTATGATTTGAATCATCATTCATCAAGAAAAATCAAGAAAAGTGAGATAACTTGTAAAAGGGGTAACCATAAAACTTAGAAATTTTTCTAAGTTAAAAATAAAGTGGCAAGGGTACCAACTTTGAAGGACCATAACTCCTAAACCACAAGGCCATTTTTTCTCATCCAAAGATGGATTTGTACCCCTCATTATCACCTACAAAAACTTCAACTACAAGTCATTCCAATTCATTAAGGATTTTGAGTTATGGAGTGATCAAAGTGGCTGAAAAGTGAAAATGTCACTTTTTCCAACACTTAGTGAAATTTTCACTAAGTCAGATTCTGCCTCACTTTTTGTCAAATGTAGGGGGATTTTTCACTTGGAATCAAAAGAGATCAAAACCAAACTTGTTCAAACAGTTGTTGTATCATGTAAGAGCTTTCCAAAATGGCCAAGAACATTGCCAAATTCAACTTACACCATGAGATATGACATTGGCAAGTTGCCTTGCTGAAATATGTCAAGGCAAGGCAGAATTTGCAACTTTGGTCGATTTGCCAAAATCATCCAAATTCAATTGCTCCTATCCACTTTGTAATACCCCAAATTTTGACCACTTAGATTTCCCATCATTGTGAAAATCATCATCACAATATGGATGTACCTTTATGCTTCATCAGTCTCCCCAAAGATGGGTGAGCATCCAATACAATCAAAATTAGGGTTTCAAGCCCTCTCTGAGTGCTTAGACAAAGGATCAATCAAGAAATGACATGATCTTCAACTTGTCTAATCTCTCAAACATCCACAATGGATCAAAAAGGACTCCCACTTCAAGGATTAAGCACAACGCTGCTCCCTTCTAGGTGGATCAAGTCTCAAGATCGACAGTTTCACCAAATTAAGGTTTTGGTCGACCAGGGCCTCCAGATGGAAATTTTTATCTGGGCACAAGGCAATGATCCAAAACATGACCTAATATACTTCATGGAACCTCATGAACCCATGCATCAAGTCAATTTTGCCTCAGGGGATGCATTCATCAAAAATCAGGAATTAGGGTTTCTTGACCTAATTCACCCCTAAGTTGACTTTTGGGTCAAACCATGAGCCAAGACCTCAAGAGATGATTTGAGGGTCTCTAATACACCATATTGATCTATTTTGAACAATGGATTGATCCAAGAAGCTTGAGCAACAAGTTTCATTTTCATCTGCCCCACAATTAGGGTTTTAAGGGAAAAGTCAACTGTAACTTTGACTTTTGACCTGGACATGCTCCCAAACCCTAATACATGATTGAATATACCCTATGACACCCATGGAACATGTCCATCAAGTTTGATTTAGGTCAAGGACATGATTTCCTGAAGAATTGCACAGTTTGGAATTCATCTGATAAAAAGTCAACTGTGCACAAAAGTCAACTTTGACTTTTTGAGATTTTTCACCAAAATGGATTTTTAACGCTAAAATGATGTTAATGTATGATTTGAATCATCATTCATCAAGAAAAATCAAGAAAAGTGAGATAACTTGTAAAAGGGGTAACCATAAAACTTAGAAATTTTTCTAAGTTAAAAATAAAATGGCAAGGGTACCAACTTTGAAGGACCATAACTCCTAAACCACAAGGCCATTTTTTCTCATCCAAAGATGGATTTGTAGCCCTCATTATCACCTACAAAAACTTCAACTACAAGTCATTCCAATTCATTAAGGATTTTGAGTTATGGAGTGATCAAAGTGGCTGAAAAGTGAAAATGTCACTTTTTCCAACACTTAGTGAAATTTTCACTAAGTCAGATTCTGCCTCACTTTTTGTCAAATGTAGGGGGATTTTTCACTTGGAATCAAAAGAGATCAAAACCAAACTTGTTCAAACAGTTGTTGTATCATGTAAGAGCTTTCCAAAATGGCCAAGAACATTGCCAAATTCAACTTACACCATGAGATATGACATTGGCAAGTTGCCTTGCTGAAATCTGTCAAGGCAAGGCAGAATTTGCAACTTTGGTCGATTTGCCAAAATCATCCAAATTCAATTGCTCCTATCCACTTTGTAATACCCCAAATTTTGACCACTTAGATTTCCCATCATTGTGAAAATCATCATCACAATATGGATGTACCTTTATGCTTCATCAGTCTCCCCAAAGATGGGTGAGCATCCAATACAATCAAAATTAGGGTTTCAAGCCCTCTCTGAGTGCTTAGACAAAGGATCAATCAAGAAATGACATGATCTTCAACTTGTCTAATCTCTCAAACATCCACAATGGATCAAAAAGGACTCCCACTTCAAGGATTAAGCACAACGCTGCTCCCTTCTAGGTGGATCAAGTCTCAAGATCGACAGTTTCACCAAATTAAGGTTTTGGTCGACCAGGGCCTCCAGATGGAAATTTTCATCTGGGCACAAGGCAATGATCCAAAACATGACCTAATATACTTCATGGAACCTCATGAACCCATGCATCAAGTCAATTTTGCCTCAGGGGATGCATTCATCAAAAATCAGGAATTAGGGTTTCTTGACCTAATTCACCCCTAAGTTGACTTTTGGGTCAAACCATGAGCCAAGACCTCAAGAGATGATTTGAGGGTCTCTAATACACCATATTGATCTATTTTGAACAATGGATTGATCCAAGAAGCTTGAGCAACAAGTTTCATTTTCATCTGCCCCACAATTAGGGTTTTAAGGGAAAAGTCAACTGTAACTTTGACTTTTGACCTGGACATGCTCCCAAACCCTAATACATGATTGAATATACCCTATGACACCCATGGAACATGTCCATCAAGTTTGATTTAGGTCAAGGACATGATTTCCTGAAGAATTGCACAGTTTGGAATTCATCTGATAAAAAGTCAACTGTGCACAAAAGTCAACTTTGACTTTTTGAGATTTTTCACCAAAATGGATTTTTAACGCTAAAATGATGTTAATGTATGATTTGAATCATCATTCATCAAGAAAAATCAAGAAAAGTGAGATAACTTGTAAAAGGGGTAACCATAAAACTTAGAAATTTTTCTAAGTTAAAAATAAAATGGCAAGGGTACCAACTTTGAAGGACCATAACTCCTAAACCACAAGGCCATTTTTTCTCATCCAAAGATGGATTTGTAGCCCTCATTATCACCTACAAAAACTTCAACTACAAGTCATTCCAATTCATTAAGGATTTTGAGTTATGGAGTGATCAAAGTGGCTGAAAAGTGAAAATGTCACTTTTTCCAACACTTAGTGAAATTTTCACTAAGTCAGATTCTGCCTCACTTTTTGTCAAATGTAGGGGGATTTTTCACTTGGAATCAAAAGAGATCAAAACCAAACTTGTTCAAACAGTTGTTGTATCATGTAAGAGCTTTCCAAAATGGCCAAGAACATTGCCAAATTCAACTTACACCATGAGATATGACATTGGCAAGTTGCCTTGCTGAAATCTGTCAAGGCAAGGCAGAATTTGCAACTTTGGTCGATTTGCCAAAATCATCCAAATTCAATTGCTCCTATCCACTTTGTAATACCCCAAATTTTGACCACTTAGATTTCCCATCATTGTGAAAATCATCATCACAATATGGATGTACCTTTATGCTTCATCAGTCTCCCCAAAGATGGGTGAGCATCCAATACAATCAAAATTAGGGTTTCAAGCCCTCTCTGAGTGCTTAGACAAAGGATCAATCAAGAAATGACATGATCTTCAACTTGTCTAATCTCTCAAACATCCACAATGGATCAAAAAGGACTCCCACTTCAAGGATTAAGCACAACGCTGCTCCCTTCTAGGTGGATCAAGTCTCAAGATCGACAGTTTCACCAAATTAAGGTTTTGGTCGACCAGGGCCTCCAGATGGAAATTTTCATCTGGGCACAAGGCAATGATCCAAAACATGACCTAATATACTTCATGGAACCTCATGAACCCATGCATCAAGTCAATTTTGCCTCAGGGGATGCATTCATCAAAAATCAGGAATTAGGGTTTCTTGACCTAATTCACCCCTAAGTTGACTTTTGGGTCAAACCATGAGCCAAGACCTCAAGAGATGATTTGAGGGTCTCTAATACACCATATTGATCTATTTTGAACAATGGATTGATCCAAGAAGCTTGAGCAACAAGTTTCATTTTCATCTGCCCCACAATTAGGGTTTTAAGGGAAAAGTCAACTGTAACTTTGACTTTTGACCTGGACATGCTCCCAAACCCTAATACATGATTGAATATACCCTATGACACCCATGGAACATGTCCATCAAGTTTGATTTAGGTCAAGGACATGATTTCCTGAAGAATTGCACAGTTTGGAATTCATCTGATAAAAAGTCAACTGTGCACAAAAGTCAACTTTGACTTTTTGAGATTTTTCACCAAAATGGATTTTTAACGCTAAAATGATGTTAATGTATGATTTGAATCATCATTCATCAAGAAAAATCAAGAAAAGTGAGATAACTTGTAAAAGGGGTAACCATAAAACTTAGAAATTTTTCTAAGTTAAAAATAAAATGGCAAGGGTACCAACTTTGAAGGACCATAACTCCTAAACCACAAGGCCATTTTTTCTCATCCAAAGATGGATTTGTAGCCCTCATTATCACCTACAAAAACTTCAACTACAAGTCATTCCAATTCATTAAGGATTTTGAGTTATGGAGTGATCAAGCTGAAAAGTGAAAATGTCACTTTTTCCAACACTTAGTGAAATTTTCACTAAGTCAGATTCTGCCTCACTTTTTGTCAAATGTAGGGGGATTTTTCACTTGGAATCAAAAGAGATCAAAACCAAACTTGTTCAAACAGTTGTTGTATCATGTAAGAGCTTTCCAAAATGGTCAAGAACATTGCCAAATTCAACTTACACCATGAGATATGACATTGGCAAGTTGCCTTGCTGAAATCTGTCAAGGCAAGGCAGAATTTGCAACTTTGGTCGATTTGCCAAAATCATCCAAATTCAATTGCTCCTATCCACTTTGTAATACCCCAAATTTTGACCACTTAGATTTCCCATCATTGTGAAAATCATCATCACAATATGGATGTACCTTTATGCTTCATCAGTCTCCCCAAAGATGGGTGAGCATCCAATACAATCAAAATTAGGGTTTCAAGCCCTCTCTGAGTGCTTAGACAAAGGATCAATCAAGAAATGACATGATCTTCAACTTGTCTAATCTCTCAAACATCCACAATGGATCAAAAAGGACTCCCACTTCAAGGATTAAGCACAACGCTGCTCCCTTCTAGGTGGATCAAGTCTCAAGATCGACAGTTTCACCAAATTAAGGTTTTGGTCGACCAGGGCCTCCAGATGGAAATTTTCATCTGGGCACAAGGCAATGATCCAAAACATGACCTAATATACTTCATGGAACCTCAAGAACCCATGCATCAAGTCAATTTTTCCTCAGGGGATGCATTCATCAAAAATCAGGAATTAGGGTTTCTTGACCTAATTCACCCCTAAGTTGACTTTTGGGTCAAACCATGAGCCAAGACCTCAAGAGATGATTTGAGGGTCTCTAATACACCATATTGATCTATTTTGAACAATGGATTGATCCAAGAAGCTTGAGCAACAAGTTTCATTTTCATCTGCCCCACAATTAGGGTTTTAAGGGAAAAGTCAACTGTAACTTTGACTTTTGACCTGGACATGCTCCCAAACCCTAATACATGATTGAATATACCCTATGACACCCATGGAACATGTCCATCAAGTTTGATTTAGGTCAAGGACATGATTTCCTGAAGAATTGCACAGTTTGGAATTCATCTGATAAAAAGTCAACTGTGCACAAAAGTCAACTTTGACTTTTTGAGATTTTTCACCAAAATGGAGTTTTAACGCTAAAATGATGTTAATGTATGATTTGAATCATCATTCATCAAGAAAAATCAAGAAAAGTGAGATAACTTGTAAAAGGGGTAACCATAAAACTTAGAAATTTTTCTAAGTTAAAAATAAAATGGCAAGGGTACCAACTTTGAAGGACCATAATTCCTAAACCACAAGACCATTTTTTCTCATCCAAAGATGGATTTGTAGCCCTCATTATCACCTACAAAAACTTCAACTACAAGTCATTCCAATTCATTAAGGATTTTGAGTTATGGAGTGATCAAAGTGGCTGAAAAGTGAAAATGTCACTTTTTCCAACACTTAGTGAAATTTTCACTAAGTCAGATTCTGCCTCACTTTTTGTCAAATGTAGGGGGATTTTTCACTTGGAATCAAAAGAGATCAAAACCAAACTTGTTCAAACAGTTGTTGTATCATGTAAGAGCTTTCCAAAATGGCCAAGAACATTGCCAAATTCAACTTACACCATGAGATATGACATTGGCAAGTTGCCTTGCTGAAATCTGTCAAGGCAAGGCAGAATTTGCAACTTTGGTCGATTTGCCAAAATCATCCAAATTCAATTGCTCCTATCCACTTTGTAATACCCCAAATTTTGACCACTTAGATTTCCCATCATTGTGAAAATCATCATCACAATATGGATGTACCTTTATGCTTCATCAGTCTCCCCAAAGATGGGTGAGCATCCAATACAATCAAAATTAGGGTTTCAAGCCCTCTCTGAGTGCTTAGACAAAGGATCAATCAAGAAATGACATGATCTTTAACTTGTCTAATCTCTTAAACATCCACAATGGATCAAAAAGGACTCCCACTTCAAGGATTAAGCACAACGCTGCTCCCTTCTAGGTGGATCAAGTCTCAAGATCGACAGTTTCACCAAATTAAGGTTTTGGTCGACCAGGGCCTCCAGATGGAAATTTTCATCTGGGCACAAGGCAATGATCCAAAACATGACCTAATATACTTCATGGAACCTCAAGAACCCATGCATCAAGTCAATTTTTCCTCAGGGGATGCATTCATCAAAAATCAGGAATTAGGGTTTCTTGACCTAATTCACCCCTAAGTTGACTTTTGGGTCAAACCATGAGCCAAGACCTCAAGAGATGATTTGAGGGTCTCTAATACACCATATTGATCTATTTTGAACAATGGATTGATCCAAGAAGCTTGAGCAACAAGTTTCATTTTCATCTGCCCCACAATTAGGGTTTTAAGGGAAAAGTCAACTGTAACTTTGACTTTTGACCTGGACATGCTCCCAAACCCTAATACATGATTGAATATACCCTATGACACCCATGGAACATGTCCATCAAGTTTGATTTAGGTCAAGGACATGATTTCCTGAAGAATTGCACAGTTTGGAATTCATCTGATAAAAAGTCAACTGTGCACAAAAGTCAACTTTGACTTTTTGAGATATTTCACCAAAATGGAGTTTTAACGCTAAAATGATGTTAATGTATGATTTGAATCATCATTCATCAAGAAAAATCAAGAAAAGTGAGATAACTTGTAAAAGGGGTAACCATAAAACTTAGAAATTTTTCTAAGTTAAAAATAAAATGGCAAGGGTACCAACTTTGAAGGACCATAATTCCTAAACCACAAGGCCATTTTTTCTCATCCAAAGATGGATTTGTAGCCCTCATTATCACCTACAAAAACTTCAACTACAAGTCATTCCAATTCATTAAGGATTTTGAGTTATGGAGTGATCAAAGTGGCTGAAAAGTGAAAATGTCACTTTTTCCAACACTTAGTGAAATTTTCACTAAGTCAGATTCTGCCTCACTTTTTGTCAAATGTAGGGGGATTTTTCACTTGGAATCAAAAGAGATCAAAACCAAACTTGTTCAAACAGTTGTTGTATCATGTAAGAGCTTTCCTAAATGGCCAAGAACATTGCCAAATCAACTTACACCTGAGATATGACATTGGCAAGTTGCCTTGCTGAAATCTGTCAAGGCAAGGCAGAATTTGCAACTTTGGTCGATTTGCCAAAATCATCCAAATTCAATTGCTCCTATCCACTTTGTAATACCCCAATTTTGACCACTTAGATTTCCCATCAATGTGAAAATCATCATCACAATATGGATGTACCTTTATGCTTCATCAGTCTCCCCAAAGATGGGTGAGCATCCAATACAATCAAAATTAGGGTTTCAAGCCCTCTCTGAGTGCTTAGACAAAGGATCAATCAAGAAATGACATGATCTTCAACTTGTCTAATCTCTCAAAACATCCACAATGGATCAAAAAGGACTCCCACTTCAAGGATTAAGCACAACGCTGCTCCCTTCTAGGTGGATCAAGTCTCAAGATCGACAGTTTCACCAAATTAAGGTTTTGGTCGACCAGGGCCTCCAGATGGAAATTTTCATCTGGGCACAAGGCAATGATCCAAAACATGACCTAATATACTTCATGGAACCTCATGAACCCATGCATCAAGTCAATTTTGCCTCAGGGGATGCATTCATCAAAAATCAGGAATTAGGGTTTCTTGACCTAATTCACCCCTAAGTTGACTTTTGGGTCAAACCATGAGCCAAGACCTCAAGAGATGATTTGAGGGTCTCTAATACACCATATGATCTATTTTGAACAATGGATTGATCCAAGAAGCTTGAGCAACAAGTTTCATTTTCATCTGCCCCACAATTAGGGTTTTAAGGGAAAAGTCAACTGTAACTTTGACTTTTGACCTGGACATGCTCCCAAACCCTAATACATGATTGAATATACCCTATGACACCCATGGAACATGTCCATCAAGTTTGATTTAGGTCAAGGACATGATTTCTGATGAATTGCACAGTTTGGAATTCATCTGATAAAAAGTCAACTGTGCACAAAAAGTCAACTTTGACTTTTTGAGATTTTTCACCAAAAATGGATTTTTAACGCTAAATGATGTTAAATGTATGATTTGAATCATCATTCATCAAGAAAAATCAAGAAAAGTGAGATAACTTGTAAAGGGGTAACCATAAAACTTAGAAATTTTTCTAAGTTTAAAAATCAAATGGCAAGGGTACCAACTTTGAAGGACCATAACTCCTAAACCACAAGGCCATTTTTTCTCATCCAAAGATGGATTTGTAGCCCTCATTATCACCTACAAAAACTTCAACTACAAGTCATTCCAATTCATTAAGGATTTTGAGTTATGGAGTGATCAAAGTGGCTGAAAAGTGAAAATGTCACTTTTTCCAACACTTAGTGAATTTTCACTAAGTCAGGATTCTGCCTCACTTTTTGTCAAATGTAGGGGGATTTTTCACTTGGAATCAAAAGAGATCAAAACCAAACTTGTTCAAACAGTTGTTGTATCATGTAAGAGCTTTCCAAAATGGCCAAGAACATTGCCAAATTCAACTTACACCATGAGATATGACATTGGCAAGTTGCCTTGCTGAAATCTGTCAAGGCAAGGCAGAATTTGCAACTTTGGTCGATTTGCCAAATCATCAAATTCAATTGCTCTATCCACTTTGTAATACCCCAAATTTTGACCACTTAGATTTCCCATCATTGTGAAAATCATCATCACAATATGGATGTACCTTTATGCTTCATCAGTCTCCCCAAAGATGGGTGAGCATCCAATACAATCAAAATTAGGGTTTCAAGCCCTCTCTGAGTGCTTAGACAAAGGATCAATCAAGAAATGACATGATCTTCAACTTGTCTAATCTCTCAAACATCCACAATGGATCAAAAAGGACTCCCACTTCAAGGATTAAGCACAACGCTGCTCCCTTCTAGGTGGATCAAGTCTCAAGATCGACAGTTTCACCAAATTAAGGTTTTGGTCGACCAGGGCCTCCAGATGGAAATTTCATCTGGGCACAAGGCAATGATCCAAAACATGACCTAATATACTTCTTGGAACCTCATGAACCCATGCATCAAGTCAATTTTGCCTCAGGGGATGCATTCATCAAAAATCAGGAATTAGGGTTTCTTGACCTAATTCACCCCTAAGTTGACTTTTGGGTCAAACCATGAGCCAAGACCTCAAGAGATGATTTGAGGGTCTCTAATACACCATATTGATCTATTTTGAACAATGGATTGATCCAAGAAGCTTGAGCAACAAGTTTCATTTTTCATCTGCCCCACAATTAGGGTTTTAAGGGAAAAGTCAACTGTAACTTTGACTTTTGACCTGGACATGCTCCCAAACCCCTAATACATGATTGAATATACCCTATGACACCCATGGAACATGTCCATCAAGTTTGATTTAGGTCAAGGACATGATTTCCTGAAGAATTGCACAGTTTGGAATTCATCTGATAAAAAGTCAACTGTGCACAAAAGTCAACTTTGACTTTTTGAGATTTTTCACCAAAATGGATTTTTAACGCTAAAAATGATGTTAATGTATGATTTGAATCATCATTCATCAAGAAAAATCAAGAAAAGTGAGATAACTTGTAAAAGGGGGGTAACCATAAAACTTAGAAATTTTTCTAAGTTAAAAATAAAATGGCAAGGGTACCAACTTTGAAGGACCATAACTCCTAAACCACAAGGCCATTTTTCTCATCCAAAGATGGATTTGTAGCCCTCATTATCACCTACAAAAACTTCAACTACAAGTCATTCCAATTCATTAAGGATTTTGAGTTATGGAGTGATCAAAGTGGCTGAAAGTGAAAATGTCACTTTTTCCAACACTTAGTGAAATTTTCACTAAGTCAGATTCTGCCTCACTTTTTGTCAAATGTAGGGGGATTTTTCACTTGGAATCAAAAGAGATCAAAACCAAACTTGTTCAAACAGTTGTTGTATCATGTAAGAGCTTTCCAAAATGGCCAAGAACATTGCCAAATTCAACTTACACCATGAGATATGACATTGGCAAGTTGCCTTGCTGAAATCTGTCAAGGCAAGGCAGAAGAATTTGCAACTTTGGTCGATTGCCAAAATCATCCAAATTCAATTGCTCCTATCCACTTTGTAATACCCCAAATTTTGACCACTTAGATTTCCCATCATTGTGAAAATCATCATCACAATATGGA
Organism: Lathyrus tuberosus; assembly: GCA_022829125.1. NCBI lineage: Eukaryota > Viridiplantae > Streptophyta > Magnoliopsida > Fabales > Fabaceae > Lathyrus > Lathyrus tuberosus. The sequence goes on from JALAZF010000428.1 coordinate 57,472, forward strand.
TGTACCTTTATGCTTCATCAGTCTCCCCAAAGATGGGGTGAGCATCCCAATACAATCAAAATTAGGGTTTCAAGCCCTCTCTGAGTGCTTAGACAAAGGATCATCAAGAAATGACATGATCTTCAACTTGTCTAATCTCTCAAACATCCACAATGGATCAAAAAGGACTCCCACTTCAAGGATTAAGCACAACGCTGCTCCCTTCTAGGTGGATCAAGTCTCAAGATCGACAGTTTCACCAAATAAGGTTTTGGTCGACCAGGGCCTCCAGATGGAAATTTTCATCTGGGCACAAGGCAATGATCCAAAACATGACCTAATATACTTCATGGAACCTCATGAACCCATGCATCAAGTCAATTTTGCCTCAGGGGATGCATTCATCAAAAATCAGGAATTAGGGGTTTCTTGACCTAATTCACCCCTAAGTTGACTTTTGGGTCAAACCATGAGCCAAGACCTCAAGAGATGATTTGAGGGTCTCTAATACACCATATTGATCTATTTTGAACAATGGATTGATCCAAGAAGCTTGAGCAACAAGTTTCATTTTCATCTGCCCCACAATTAGGGTTTTTAAGGGAAAAGTCAACTGTACTTTGACTTTTGACCTGGACATGCTCCCAAACCCTATTACATGATTGAATATACCCTATGACACCCATGGAACATGTCCATCAAGTTTGATTTAGGTCAAGGACATGATTTCCGTGAAGAATTGCACAGTTTGGAATTCATCTGATAAAAGTCAACTGTGCACAAAAGTCAACTTTGACTTTTTGAGATTTTTCACCAAAATGGATTTTTTAACGCTAAAATGATGTTAATGTATGATTTGAATCATCATTCATCAAGAAAAATCAAGAAAAGTGAGATAACTTGTAAAAGGGGGTAACCATAAAACTTAGAAATTTTTCTAAGTTAAAAATAAAATGGCAAGGGTACCAACTTTGAAGGACCATAACTCCTAAACCACAAGGCCATTTTTTCTCATCCAAAGATGGATTTGTAGCCCTCATTATCACCTACAAAAACTTCAACTACAAGTCATTCCAATTCATTAAGGATTTTGAGTTATGGAGTGATCAAAGTGGCTGAAAAGTGAAAATGTCACTTTTTCCAACACTTAGTGAAATTTTCACTAAGTCAGATTCTGCCTCACTTTTTTATCAAATGTAGGGGGATTTTTCACTTGGAATCAAAAGAGATCAAAACCAAACTTGTTCAAACAGTTGTTGTATCATGTAAGAGCTTTCCAAAATGGCCAAGAACATTGCCAAATTCAACTTACACCATGAGATATGACATTGGCAAGTTGCCTTGCTGAAATCTGTCAAGGCAAGGCAGAATTTGCAACTTTGGTCGATTTGCCAAAATCATCCAAATTCAATTGCTCCTATCCACTTTGTAATACCCCAAATTTTGACCACTTAGATTTCCCATCATTGTGAAAATCATCATCACAATATGGATGTACCTTTATGCTTCATCAGTCTCCCCAAAGATGGGGTGAGCATCCAATACAATCAAAATTAGGGTTTCAAGCCCTCTCTGAGTGCTTAGACAAAGGATCAATCAAGAAATGACATGATCTTCAACTTGTCTAATCTCTCAAACATCCACAATGGATCAAAAAGGACTCCCACTTCAAGGATTAAGCACAACGCTGCTCCCTTCTAGGTGGATCAAGTCTCAAGATCGACAGTTTCACCAAATTAAGGTTTTGGTCGACCAGGGCCTCCAGATGGAAATTTTCATCTGGGCACAAGGCAATGATCCAAAACATGACCTAATATACTTCATGGAACCTCATGAACCCATGCATCAAGTCAATTTTGCCTCAGGGGATGCATTCATCAAAAATCAGGAATTAGGGTTTCTTGACCTAATTCACCCCTAAGTTGACTTTTGGGTCAAACCATGAGCCAAGACCTCAAGAGATGATTTGAGGGTCTCTAATACACCATATTGATCTATTTTGAACAATGGATTGATCCAAGAAGCTTGAGCAACAAGTTTCATTTTCATCTGCCCCACAATTAGGGTTTTAAGGGAAAAGTCAACTGTAACTTTGACTTTTGACCTGGACATGCTCCCAAACCCTAATACATGATTGAATATACCCTATGACACCCATGGAACATGTCCATCAAGTTTGATTTAGGTCAAGGACATGATTTCCTGAAGAATTGCACAGTTTGGAATTCATCTGATAAAAAGTCAACTGTGCACAAAAGTCAACTTTGACTTTTTGAGATTTTTCACCAAAATGGATTTTTAACGCTAAAATGATGTTAATGTATGATTTGAATCATCATTCATCAAGAAAAATCAAGAAAAGTGAGATAACTTGTAAAAGGGGTAACCATAAAACTTAGAAATTTTTCTAAGTTAAAAATAAAATGGCAAGGGGTACCAACTTTGAAGGACCATAACTCCTAAACCACAAGGCCATTTTTTCTCATCCAAAGATGGATTTGTAGCCCTCATTATCACCTACAAAAACTTCAACTACAAGTCATTCCAATTCATTAAGGATTTTGAGTTATGGAGTGATCAAAGTGGCTGAAAAGTGAAAATGTCACTTTTTCCAACACTTAGTGAAATTTTCACTAAGTCAGATTCTGCCTCACTTTTTTATCAAATGTAGGGGGATTTTTCACTTGGAATCAAAAGAGATCAAAACCAAACTTGTTCAAACAGTTGTTGTATCATGTATGAGCTTTCCAAAATGGCCAAGAACATTGCCAAATTCAACTTACACCATGAGATATGACATTGGCAAGTTGCCTTGCTGAAATCTGTCAAGGCAAGGCAGAATTTGCAACTTTGGTCGATTTGCCAAAATCATCCAAATTCAATTGCTCCTATCCACTTTGTAATACCCCAAATTTTGACCACTTAGATTTCCCATCATTGTGAAAATCATCATCACAATATGGATGTACCTTTATGCTTCATCAGTCTCCCCAAAGATGGGGTGAGCATCCAATACAATCAAAATTAGGGTTTCAAGCCCTCTCTGAGTGCTTAGACAAAGGATCAATCAAGAAATGACATGATCTTCAACTTGTCTAATCTCTCAAACATCCACAATGGATCAAAAAGGACTCCCACTTCAAGGATTAAGCACAACGTTGCTCCCTTCTAGGTGGATCAAGTCTCAAGATCGACAGTTTCACCAAATTAAGGTTTTGGTCGACCAGGGCCTCCAGATGGAAATTTTCATCTGGGCACAAGGCAATGATCCAAAACATGACCTAATATACTTCATGGAACCTCATGAACCCATGCATCAAGTCAATTTTGCCTCAGGGGATGCATTCATCAAAAATAAGGAATTAGGGTTTCTTGACCTAATTCACCCCTAAGTTGACTTTTGGGTCAAACCATGAGCCAAGACCTCAAGAGATGATTTGAGGGTCTCTAATACACCATATTGATCTATTTTGAACAATGGATTGATCCAAGAAGCTTGAGCAAGAAGTTTCATTTTCATCTGCCCCACAATTAGGGTTTTAAGGGAAAAGTCAACTGTAACTTTGACTTTTGACCTGGACATGCTCCCAAACCCTAATACATGATTGAATATACCCTATGACACCCATGGAACATGTCCATCAAGTTTGATTTAGGTCAAGGACATGATTTCCTGAAGAATTGCACAGTTTGGAATTCATCTGATAAAAAGTCAACTGTGCACAAAAGTCAACTTTGACTTTTTGAGATTTTTCACCAAATGGATTTTTAACGCTAAAATGATGTTAATGTATGATTTGAATCATCATTCATCAAGAAAAATCAAGAAAAGTGAGATAACTTGTAAAAGGGGGTAACCATAAAACTTAGAAATTTTTCTAAGTTAAAAATAAAATGGCAAGGGTACCAACTTTGAAGGACCATAACTCCTAAACCACAAGGCCATTTTTTCTCATCCAAAGATGGATTTGTAGCCCTCATTATCACCTACAAAAACTTCAACTACAAGTCATTCCAATTCATTAAGGATTTTGAGTTATGGAGTGATCAAAGTGGCTGAAAAGTGAAAATGTCACGTTTTCCAACACTTAGTGAAATTTTCACTAAGTCAGATTCTGCCTCACTTTTTTATCAAATGTAGGGGGATTTTTCACTTGGAATCAAAAGAGATCAAAACCAAACTTGTTCAAACAGTTGTTGTATCATGTAAGAGCTTTCCAAAATGGCCAAGAACATTGCCAAATTCAACTTACACCATGAGATATGACATTGGCAAGTTGCCTTGCTGAAATCTGTCAAGGCAAGGCAGAATTTGCAACTTTGGTCGATTTGCCAAAATCATCCAAATTCAATTGCTCCTATCCACTTTGTAATACCCCAAATTTTGACCACTTAGATTTCCCATCATTGTGAAAATCATCATCACAATATGGATGTACCTTTATGCTTCATCAGTCTCCCCAAAGATGGGTGAGCATCCAATACAATCAAAATTAGGGTTTCAAGCCCTCTCTGAGTGCTTAGACAAAGGATCAATCAAGAAATGACATGATCTTCAACTTGTCTAATCTCTCAAACATCCACAATGGATCAAAAAGGACTCCCACTTCAAGGATTAAGCACAACGCTGCTCCCTTCTAGGTGGATCAAGTCTCAAGATCGACAGTTTCACCAAATTAAGGTTTTGGTCGACCAGGGCCTCCAGATGGAAATTTTCATCTGGGCACAAGGCAATGATCCAAAACATGACCTAATATACTTCATGGAACCTCATGAACCCATGCATCAAGTCAATTTTGCCTCAGGGGATGCATTCATCAAAAATCAGGAATTAGGGTTTCTTGACCTAATTCACCCCTAAGTTGACTTTTGGGTCAAACCATGAGCCAAGACCTCAAGAGATGATTTGAGGGTCTCTAATACACCATATTGATCTATTTTGAACAATGGATTGATCCAAGAAGCTTGAGCAAGAAGTTTCATTTTCATCTGCCCCACAATTAGGGTTTTAAGGGAAAAGTCAACTGTAACTTTGACTTTTGACCTGGACATGCTCCCAAACCCTAATACATGATTGAATATACCCTATGACACCCATGGAACATGTCCATCAAGTTTGATTTAGGTCAAGGACATGATTTCCTGAAGAATTGCACAGTTTGGAATTCATCTGATAAAAAGTCAACTGTGCACAAAAGTCAACTTTGACTTTTTGAGATTTTTCACCAAAATGGATTTTTAACGCTAAAATGATGTTAATGTATGATTTGAATCATCATTCATCAAGAAAAATCAAGAAAAGTGAGATAACTTGTAAAAGGGGTAACCATAAAACTTAGAAATTTTTCTAAGTTAAAAATAAAATGGCAAGGGTACCAACTTTGAAGGACCATAACTCCTAAACCACAAGGCCATTTTTTCTCATCCAAAGATGGATTTGTAGCCCTCATTATCACCTACAAAAACTTCAACTACAAGTCATTCCAATTCATTAAGGATTTTGAGTTATGGAGTGATCAAAGTGGCTGAAAAGTGAAAATGTCACGTTTTCCAACACTTAGTGAAATTTTCACTAAGTCAGATTCTGCCTCACTTTTTGTCAAATGTAGGGGGATTTTTCACTTGGAATCAAAAGAGATCAAAACCAAACTTGTTCAAACAGTTGTTGTATCATGTAAGAGCTTTCCAAAATGGCCAAGAACATTGCCAAATTCAACTTACACCATGAGATATGACATTGGCAAGTTGCCTTGCTGAAATCTGTCAAGGCAAGGCAGAATTTGCAACTTTGGTCGATTTGCCAAAATCATCCAAATTCAATTGCTCCTATCCACTTTGTAATACCCCAAATTTTGACCACTTAGATTTCCCATCATTGTGAAAATCATCATCACAATATGGATGTACCTTTATGCTTCATCAGTCTCCCCAAAGATGGGTGAGCATCCAATACAATCAAAATTAGGGTTTCAAGCCCTCTCTGAGTGCTTAGACAAAGGATCAATCAAGAAATGACATGATCTTCAACTTGTCTAATCTCTCAAACATCCACAATGGATCAAAAAGGACTCCCACTTCAAGGATTAAGCACAACGCTGCTCCCTTCTAGGTGGATCAAGTCTCAAGATCGACAGTTTCACCAAATTAAGGTTTTGGTCGACCAGGGCCTCCAGATGGAAATTTTCATCTGGGCACAAGGCAATGATCCAAAACATGACCTAATATACTTCATGGAACCTCATGAACCCATGCATCAAGTCAATTTTGCCTCAGGGGATGCATTCATCAAAAATCAGGAATTAGGGTTTCTTGACCTAATTCACCCCTAAGTTGACTTTTGGGTCAAACCATGAGCCAAGACCTCAAGAGATGATTTGAGGGTCTCTAATACACCATATTGATCTATTTTGAACAATGGATTGATCCAAGAAGCTTGAGCAAGAAGTTTCATTCTCATCTGCCCCACAATTAGGGTTTTAAGGGAAAAGTCAACTGTAACTTTGACTTTTGACCTGGACATGCTCCCAAACCCTAATACATGATTGAATATACCCTATGACACCCATGGAACATGTCCATCAAGTTTGATTTAGGTCAAGGACATGATTTCCTGAAGAATTGCACAGTTTGGAATTCATCTGATAAAAAGTCAACTGTGCACAAAAGTCAACTTTGACTTTTTGAGATTTTTCACCAAAATGGATTTTTAACGCTAAAATGATGTTAATGTATGATTTGAATCATCATTCATCAAGAAAAATCAAGAAAAGTGAGATAACTTGTAAAAGGGGTAACCATAAAACTTAGAAATTTTTCTAAGTTAAAAATAAAATGGCAAGGGTACCAACTTTGAAGGACCATAACTCCTAAACCACAAGGCCATTTTTTCTCATCCAAAGATGGATTTGTAGCCCTCATTATCACCTACAAAAACTTCAACTACAAGTCATTCCAATTCATTAAGGATTTTGAGTTATGGAGTGATCAAAGTGGCTGAAAAGTGAAAATGTCACGTTTTCCAACACTTAGTGAAATTTTCACTAAGTCAGATTCTGCCTCACTTTTTGTCAAATGTAGGGGGATTTTTCACTTGGAATCAAAAGAGATCAAAACCAAACTTGTTCAAACAGTTGTTGTATCATGTAAGAGCTTTCCAAAATGGCCAAGAACATTGCCAAATTCAACTTACACCATGAGATATGACATTGGCAAGTTGCCTTGCTGAAATCTGTCAAGGCAAGGCAGAATTTGCAACTTTGGTCGATTTGCCAAAATCATCCAAATTCAATTGCTCCTATCCACTTTGTAATACCCCAAATTTTGACCACTTAGATTTCCCATCATTGTGAAAATCATCATCACAATATGGATGTACCTTTATGCTTCATCAGTCTCCCCAAAGATGGGTGAGCATCCAATACAATCAAAATTAGGGTTTCAAGCCCTCTCTGAGTGCTTAGACAAAGGATCAATCAAGAAATGACATGATCTTCAACTTGTCTAATCTCTCAAACATCCACAATGGATCAAAAAGGACTCCCACTTCAAGGATTAAGCACAACGCTGCTCCCTTCTAGGTGGATCAAGTCTCAAGATCGACAGTTTCACCAAATTAAGGTTTTGGTCGACCAGGGCCTCCAGATGGAAATTTTCATCTGGGCACAAGACAATGATCCAAAACATGACTTAATATACTTCATGGAACCTCATGAACCCATGCATCAAGTCAATTTTGCCTCAGGGGATGCATTCATCAAAAATCAGGAATTAGGGTTTCTTGACCTAATTCACCCCTAAGTTAACTTTTGGGTCAAACCAAGAGCCAAGACCTCAAGAGATGATTTGAGGGTCTCTAATACACCATATTGATCTATTTTGAACAATGGATTGATCCAAGAAGCTTGAGCAAGAAGTTTCATTTTCATCTGCCCCACAATTAGGGTTTTAAGGGAAAAGTCAACTGTAACTTTGACTTTTGACCTGGACATGCTCCCAAACCCTAATACATGATTGAATATACCCTATGACACCCATGGAACATGTCCATCAAGTTTGATTTAGGTCAAGGACATGATTTCCTGAAGAATTGCACAGTTTGGAATTCATCTGATAAAAAGTCAACTGTGCACAAAAGTCAACTTTGACTTTTTGAGATTTTTCACCAAAATGGATTTTTAACGCTAAAATGATGTTAATGTATGATTTGAATCATCATTCATCAAGAAAAATCAAGAAAAGTGAGATAACTTGTAAAAGGGGTAACCATAAAACTTAGAAATTTTTCTAAGTTAAAAATAAAATGGCAAGGGTACCAACTTTGAAGGACCATAACTCCTAAACCACAAGGCCATTTTTTCTCATCCAAAGATGGGTTTGTAGCCCTCATTATCACCTACAAAAACTTCAACTACAAGTCATTCCAATTCATTAAGGATTTTGAGTTATGGAGTGATCAAAGTGGCTGAAAAGTGAAAATGTCACGTTTTCCAACACTTAGTGAAATTTTCACTAAGTCAGATTCTGCCTCACTTTTTGTCAAATGTAGGGGGATTTTTCACTTGGAATCAAAAGAGATCAAAACCAAACTTGTTCAAACAGTTGTTGTATCATGTAAGAGCTTTCCAAAATGGCCAAGAACATTGCCAAATTCAACTTACACCATGAGATATGACATTGGCAAGTTGCCTTGCTGAAATCTGTCAAGGCAAGGCAGAATTTGCAACTTTGGTCGATTTGCCAAAATCATCCAAATTCAATTGCTCCTATCCACTTTGTAATACCCCAAATTTTGACCACTTAGATTTCCCATCATTGTGAAAATCATCATCACAATATGGATGTACCTTTATGCTTCATCAGTCTCCCCAAAGATGGGTGAGCATCCAATACAATCAAAATTAGGGTTTCAAGCCCTCTCTGAGTGCTTAGACAAAGGATCAATCAAAAAATGACATGATCTTCAACTTGTCTAATCTCTCAAACATCCACAATGGATCAAAAAGGACTCCCACTTCAAGGATTAAGCACAACGCTGCTCCCTACTAGGTGGATCAAGTCTCAAGATCGACAGTTTCACCAAATTAAGGTTTTGGTCGACCAGGGCCTCCAGATGGAAATTTTCATCTGGGCACAAGGCAATGATCCAAAACATGACCTAATATACTTCATGGAACCTCATGAACCCATGCATCAAGTCAATTTTGCCTCAGGGGATGCATTCATCAAAAATCAGGAATTAGGGTTTCTTGACCTAATTCACCCCTAAGTTGACTTTTGGGTCAAACCATGAGCCAAGACCTCAAGAGATGATTTGAGGGTCTCTAATACACCATATTGATCTATTTTGAACAATGGATTGATCCAAGAAGCTTGAGCAACAAGTTTCATTTTCATCTGCACCACAATTAGAGTTTTAAGGGGAAAGTCAACTGTAACTATGACTTTTGACCTGGACATGCTCCCAAACCCTAATACATGATTGAATATACCCTATCTCACCCATGGAACATGTCCATCAAGTTTGATTTAGGTCAAGGACATGATTTCCTGAAGAATTGCACAGTTTGGAATTCATCTGATAAAAAGTCAACTGTGCACAAAATTCAACTTTGACTTTTTGAGATTTTTCACCAAAATGGATTTTTAACCCTAAAATGATGTTAATGTATGATTTGAATCATCATTCATCAAGAAAAATCAAGAAAAGTGAGATAACTTGTAAAAGGGGTAACCATAAAACTTAGAAATTTTTCTAAGTTAAAAATAAAATGGCAAGGGTACCAACTTTGAAGGACCATAACTCCTAAACCACAAGGCCATTTTTTCTCATCCAAAGATGGATTTGTAGCCCTCATTATCACCTACAAAAACTTCAACTACAAGTCATTCCAATTCATTAAGGATTTTGAGTTATGGAGTGATCAAAGTGGCTGAAAAGTGAAAATGTCACTTTTTCCAACACTTAGTGAAATTTTCACTAAGTCAGATTCTGCCTCACTTTTTGTCAAATGTAGGGGGATTTTTCACTTGGAATCAAAAGAGATCAAAACCAAACTTGTTCAAACAGTTGTTGTATCATGTAAGAGCTTTCCAAAATGGCCAAGAACATTGCCAAATTCAACTTACACCATGAGATATGACATTTGCAAGTTGCCTTGCTGAAATCTGTCAAGGCAAGGCAGAATTTGCAACTTTGGTCGATTTGCCAAAATCAGCCAAATTCAATTGCTCCTATCCACTTTGTAATACCCCAAATTTTGACCACTTAGATTTCCCATCATTGTGAAAATCATCATCACAATATGGATGTACCTTTATGCTTCATCAGTCTCCCCAAAGATGGGTGAGCATCCAATACAATCAAAATTAGGGTTTCAAGCCCTCTCTGAGTGCTTAGACAAAGGATCAATCAAGAAATGACATGATCTTCAACTTGTCTAATCTCTCAAGCATCCACAATGGATCAAAAAGGACTCCCACTTCAAGGATTAAGCACAAGGCTGCTCCCTTCTAGGTGGATCAAGTCTCAAAATCGACAGTGTCACCAAATTAGGGTTTTGGTCGACCAGGGCCTCCAGATGGAAATTTTCATCTGGGCACAAGGCAATGATCCAAAACAAGACCTAATATACTTCATGGAACCTCATGAACCCATGCATCAAGTCAATTTTGCCTCAAGGGATGCATTAATAAAAAATCAGGAATTAGGGTTTCTTGACCTAATTCACCCCTAAGTTGGCTTTTGGGACAAACCATGAGCCAAGACCTCAAGAGATGATTTGAGGGTCTCTAATACACCATATTGATCTATTTTGAACAATGGATTGATCCAAGAAGCTTGAGCAACAAGTTTCATTTTCATCTGCACCACAATTAGTGTTTTAAGGGAAAAGTCAACTGTAACTTTGACTTTTGACCTGGACATGCTCGCAAACCCTAATACATGATTGAATATACCCTATGACACCCATGGAACATGTCCATCAAGTTTAATTTAGGTCAAGGACATGATTTCCTGAAGAATTGCACAGTTTGGAATTCATCTGATAAAAAGTCAACTGTGCACAAAATTCAACTTTGACTTTTTGAGATTTTTCACCAAAATGGATTTTTAACCCTAAAATGATGTTAATGTATGATTTGAATCATCATTCATCAAGAAAAATCAAGAAAAGTGAGATAACTTGTAAAAGGGGTAACCATAAAACTTAGAAATTTTTCTAAGTTAAAAATAAAATGGCAAGGGTACCAACTTTGAAGGACCATAACTCCTAAACCACAAGGCCATTTTTTCTCATCCAAAGATGGGTTTGTAGCCCTCATTATCACCTACAAAAACTTCAACTACAAGTCATTCCAATTCATTAAGGATTTTGAGTTATGGAGTGATCAAAGTGGCTGAAAAGTGAAAATGTCACTTTTTCCAACACTTAGTGAAATTTTCACTAAGTCAGATTCTGCCTCACTTTTTGTCAAATGTAGGGGGATTTTTCACTTGGAATCAAAAGAGATCAAAACCAAACTTGTTCAAACAGTTGTTGTATCATGTAAGAGCTTTCCAAAATGGCCAAGAACATTGCCAAATTCAACTTACACCATGAGATATGACATTTGCAAGTTGCCTTGCTGAAATCTGTCAAGGCAAGGCAGAATTTGCAACTTTGGTCGATTTGCCAAAATCAGCCAAATTCAATTGCTCCTATCCACTTTGTAATACCCCAAATTTTGACCACTTAGATTTCCCATCATTGTGAAAATCATCATCACAATATGGATGTACCTTTATGCTTCATCAGTCTCCCCAAAGATGGGTGAGCATCCAATACAATCAAAATTAGGGTTTCAAGCCCTCTCTGAGTGCTTAGACAAAGGATCAATCAAGAAATGACATGATCTTCAACTTGTCTAATCTCTCAAGCATCCACAATGGATCAAAAAGGACTCCCACTTCAAGGATTAAGCACAAGGCTGCTCCCTTCTAGGTGGATCAAGTCTCAAGATCGACAGTGTCACCAAATTAGGGTTTTGGTCGACCAGGGCCTCCAGATGGAAATTTTCATCTGGGCACAAGGCAATGATCCAAAACATGACCTAATATACTTCATGGAACCTCATGAACCCATGCATCAAGTCAATTTTGCCTCAAGGGATGCATTAATAAAAAATCAGGAATTAGGGTTTCTTGACCTAATTCACCCCTAAGTTGGCTTTTGGGACAAACCATGAGCCAAGACCTCAAGAGATGATTTGAGGGTCTCTAATACACCATATTGATCTATTTTGAACAATGGATTGATCCAAGAAGCTTGAGCAACAAGTTTCATTTTCATCTGCACCACAATTAGTGTTTTAAGGGAAAAGTCAACTGTAACTTTGACTTTTGACCTGGACATGCTCGCAAACCCTAATACATGATTGAATATACCCTATGACACCCATGGAACATGTCCATCAAGTTTAATTTAGGTCAAGGACATGATTTCCTGAAGAATTGCACAGTTTGGAATTCATCTGATAAAAAGTCAACTGTGCACAAAATTCAACTTTGACTTTTTGAGATTTTTCACCAAAATGGATTTTTAACCCTAAAATGATGTTAATGTATGATTTGAATCATCATTCATCAAGAAAAATCAAGAAAAGTGAGATAACTTGTAAAAGGGGTAACCATAAAACTTAGAAATTTTTCTAAGTTAAAAATAAAATGGCAAGGGTACCAACTTTGAAGGACCATAACTCCTAAACCACAAGGCCATTTTTTCTCATCCAAAGATGGGTTTGTAGCCCTCATTATCACCTACAAAAACTTCAACTACAAGTCATTCCAATTCATTAAGGATTTTGAGTTATGGAGTGATCAAAGTGGCTGAAAAGTGAAAATGTCACTTTTTCCAACACTTAGTGAAATTTTCACTAAGTCAGATTCTGCCTCACTTTTTGTCAAATGTAGGGGGATTTTTCACTTGGAATCAAAAGAGATCAAAACCAAACTTGTTCAAACAGTTGTTGTATCATGTAAGAGCTTTCCAAAATGGCCAAGAACATTGCCAAATTCAACTTACACCATGAGATATGACATTTGCAAGTTGCCTTGCTGAAATCTGTCAAGGCAAGGCAGAATTTGCAACTTTGGTCGATTTGCCAAAATCAGCCAAATTCAATTGCTCCTATCCACTTTGTAATACCCCAAATTTTGACCACTTAGATTTCCCATCATTGTGAAAATCATCATCACAATATGGATGTACCTTTATGCTTCATCAGTCTCCCCAAAGATGGGTGAGCATCCAATACAATCAAAATTAGGGTTTCAAGCCCTCTCTGAGTGCTTAGACAAAGGATCAATCAAGAAATGACATGATCTTCAACTTGTCTAATCTCTCAAGCATCCACAATGGATCAAAAAGGACTCCCACTTCAAGGATTAAGCACAAGGCTGCTCCCTTCTAGGTGGATCAAGTCTCAAGATCGACAGTGTCACCAAATTAGGGTTTTGGTCGACCAGGGCCTCCAGATGGAAATTTTCATCTGGGCACAAGGCAATGATCCAAAACATGACCTAATATACTTCATGGAACCTCATGAACCCATGCATCAAGTCAATTTTGCCTCAAGGGATGCATTAATAAAAAATCAGGAATTAGGGTTTCTTGACCTAATTCACCCCTAAGTTGGCTTTTGGGACAAACCATGAGCCAAGACCTCAAGAGATGATTTGAGGGTCTCTAATACACCATATTGATCTATTTTGAACAATGGATTGATCCAAGAAGCTTGAGCAACAAGTTTCATTTTCATCTGCCCCACAATTAGGGTTTTAAGGGAAAAGTCAACTGTAACTTTGACTTTTGACCTGGACATGCTCCCAAACCCTAATACATGATTGAATATACCCTATGACACCCATGGAACATGTCCATCAAGTTTAATTTAGGTCAAGGACATGATTTCCTGAAGAATTGCACAGTTTGGAATTCATCTGATAAAAAGTCAACTGTGCACAAAATTCAACTTTGACTTTTTGAGATTTTTCACCAAAATGGATTTTTAACCCTAAAATGATGTTAATGTATGATTTGAATCATCATTCATCAAGAAAAATCAAGAAAAGTGAGATAACTTGTAAAAGGGGTAACCATAAAACTTAGAAATTTTTCTAAGTTAAAAATAAAATGGCAAGGGTACCAACTTTGAAGGACCATAACTCCTAAACCACAAGGCCATTTTTTCTCATCCAAAGATGGATTTGTAGCCCTCATTATCACCTACGAAAACTTCAACTACAAGTCATTCCAATTCATTAAGGATTTTGAGTTATGGAGTGATCAAAGTGGCTGAAAAGTGAAAATGTCACTTTTTCCAACACTTAGTGAAATTTTCACTAAGTCAGATTCTGCCTCACTTTTTGTCAAATGTAGGGGGATTTTTCACTTGGAATCAAAAGAGATCAAAACCAAACTTGTTCAAACAGTTGTTGTATCATGTAAGAGCTTTCCAAAATGGCCAAGAACATTGCCAAATTCAACTTACACCATGAGATATGACATTTGCAAGTTGCCTTGCTGAAATCTGTCAAGGCAAGGCAGAATTTGCAACTTTGGTCGATTTGCCAAAATCAGCCAAATTCAATTGCTCCTATCCACTTTGTAATACCCCAAATTTTGACCACTTAGATTTCCCATCATTGTGAAAATCATCATCACAATATGGATGTACCTTTATGCTTCACCAGTCTCCCCAAAGATGGGTGAGCATCCAATACAATCAAAATTAGGGTTTCAAGCCCTCTCTGAGTGCTTAGACAAAGGATCAATCAAGAAATGACATGATCTTCAACTTGTCTAATCTCTCAAACATCCACAATGGATCAAAAAGGACTCCCACTTCAAGGATTAAGCACAAGGCTGCTCCCTTCTAGGTGGATCAAGTCTCAAGATCGACAGTGTCACCAAATTAGGGTTTTGGTCGACCAGGGCCTCCAGATGGAAATTTTCATCTGGGCACAAGGCAATGATCCAAAACATGACCTAATATACTTCATGGAACCTCATGAACCCATGCATCAAGTCAATTTTGCCTCAGGGGATGCATTAATAAAAAATCAGGAATTAGGGTTTCTTGACCTAATTCACCCTTAAGTTGGCTTTTGGGACAAACCATGAGCCAAGACCTCAAGAGATGATTTGAGGGTCTCTAATACACCATATTGATCTATTTTGAACAATGGATTGATCCAAGAAGCTTGAGCAACAAGTTTCATTTTCATCTGCACCACAATTAGTGTTTTAAGGGAAAAGTCAACTGTAACTTTGACTTTTGACCTGGACATGCTCGCAAACCATAATACATGATTGAATATACCCTATGACACCCATGGAACATGTCCATCAAGTTTGATTTAGGTCAAGGACATGATTTCCTGAAGAATTGCACAGTTTGGAATTCATCTGATAAAACGTCAACTGTGCACAAAAGTCAACTTTGACTTTTTGAGATTTTTCACCAAAATGGATTTTTAACCCTAAAATGATGTTAATGTATGATTTGAATCATCATTCATCAAGAAAAATCAAGAAAAGTGAGATAACTTGTAAAAGGGGTAACCATAAAACTTAGAAATTTTTCTAAGTTAAAAATAAAATGGCAAGGGTACCAACTTTGAAGGACCATAACTCCTAAACCACAAGGCCATTTTTTCTCATCCAAAGATGGATTTGTAGCCCTCATTATCACCTACAAAAACTTCAACTACAAGTCATTCCAATTCATTAAGGATTTTGAGTTATGGAGTGATCAAAGTGGCTGAAAAGTGAAAATGTCACTTTTTCCAACACTTAGTGAAATTTTCACTAAGTCAGATTCTGCCTCACTTTTTGTCAAATGTAGGGGGATTTTTCACTTGGAATCAAAAGAGATCAAAACCAAACTTTTTCAAACAGTTGTTGTATCATGTAAGAGCTTTCCAAAATGGCCAAGAACATTGCCAAATTCAACTTACACCATGAGATATGACATTGGCAAGTTGCCTTGCTGAAATCTGTCAAGGCAAGGCAGAATTTGCGACTTTGGTCGATTTGCCAAAATCAGCCAAATTCAATTGCTCCTATCCACTTTGTAATACCCCAAATTTTGACCACTTAGATTTCCCATCATTGTGAAAATCATCATCACAATATGGATGTACCTTTATGCTTCACCAGTCTCCCCAAAGATGGGTGAGCATCCAATACAATCAAAATTAGGGTTTCAAGCCCTCTCTGAGTGCTTAGACAAAGGATCAATCAAGAAATGACATGATCTTCAACTTGTCTAATCTCTCAAACATCCACAATGGATCAAAAAGGACTCCCACTTCAAGGATTAAGCACAAGGCTGCTCCCTTCTAGGTGGATCAAGTCTCAAGATCGACAGTGTCACCAAATTAGGGTTTTGGTCGACCAGGGCCTCCAGATGGAAATTTTCATCTGGGCACAAGGCAATGATCCAAAACATGACCTAATATACTTCATGGAACCTCATGAACCCATGCATCAAGTCAATTTTGCCTCAGGGGATGCATTAATAAAAAATCAGGAATTAGGGTTTCTTGACCTAATTCACCCTTAAGTTGGCTTTTGGGACAAACCATGAGCCAAGACCTCAAGAGATGATTTTAGGGTCTCTAATACACCATATTGATCTATTTTGAACAATGGATTGATCCAAGAAGCTTGAGCAACAAGTTTCATTTTCATCTGCACCACAATTAGTGTTTTAAGGGAAAAGTCAACTGTAACTTTGACTTTTGACCTGGACATGCTCGCAAACCATAATACATGATTGAATATACCCTATGACACCCATGGAACATGTCCATCAAGTTTGATTTAGGTCAAGGACATGATTTCCTGAAGAATTGCACAGTTTGGAATTCATCTGATAAAACGTCAACTGTGCACAAAAGTCAACTTTGACTTTTTGAGATTTTTCACCAAAATGGATTTTTAACCCTAAAATGATGTTAATGTATGATTTGAATCATCATTCATCAAGAAAAATCAAGAAAAGTGAGATAACTTGTAAAAGGGGTAACCATAAAACTTAGAAATTTTTCTAAGTTAAAAATAAAATGGCAAGGGTACCAACTTTGAAGGACCATAACTCCTAAACCACAAGGCCATTTTTTCTCATCCAAAGATGGATTTGTAGCCCTCATTATCACCTACAAAAACTTCAACTACAAGTCATTCCAATTCATTAAGGATTTTGAGTTATGGAGTGATCAAAGTGGCTGAAAAGTGAAAATGTCACTTTTTCCAACACTTAGTGAAATTTTCACTAAGTCAGATTCTGCCTCACTTTTTGTCAAATGTAGGGGGATTTTTCACTTGGAATCAAAAGAGATCAAAACCAAACTTTTTCAAACAGTTGTTGTATCATGTAAGAGCTTTCCAAAATGGCCAAGAACATTGCCAAATTCAACTTACACCATGAGATATGACATTGGCAAGTTGCCTTGCTGAAATCTGTCAAGGCAAGGCAGAATTTGCGACTTTGGTCGATTTGCCAAAATCAGCCAAATTCAATTGCTCCTATCCACTTTGTAATACCCCAAATTTTGACCACTTAGATTTCCCATCATTGTGAAAATCATCATCACAATATGGATGTACCTTTATGCTTCACCAGTCTCCCCAAAGATGGGTGAGCATCCAATACAATCAAAATTAGGGTTTCAAGCCCTCTCTGAGTGCTTAGACAAAGGATCAATCAAGAAATGACATGATCTTCAACTTGTCTAATCTCTCAAACATCCACAATGGATCAAAAAGGACTCCCACTTCAAGGATTAAGCACAAGGCTGCTCCCTTCTAGGTGGATCAAGTCTCAAGATCGACAGTGTCACCAAATTAGGGTTTTGGTCGACCAGGGCCTCCAGATGGAAATTTTCATCTGGGCACAAGGCAATGATCCAAAACATGACCTAATATACTTCATGGAACCTCATGAACCCATGCATCAAGTCAATTTTGCCTCAGGGGATGCATTAATAAAAAATCAGGAATTAGGGTTTCTTGACCTAATTCACCCTTAAGTTGGCTTTTGGGACAAACCATGAGCCAAGACCTCAAGAGATGATTTGAGGGTCTCTAATACACCATATTGATCTATTTTGAACAATGGATTGATCCAAGAAGCTTGAGCAACAAGTTTCATTTTCATCTGCACCACAATTAGTGTTTTAAGGGAAAAGTCAACTGTAACTTTGACTTTTGACCTGGACATGCTCGCAAACCCTAATACATGATTGAATATACCCTATGACACCCATGGAACATGTCCATCAAGTTTAATTTAGGTCAAGGACATGATTTCCTGAAGAATTGCACAGTTTGGAATTCATCTGATAAAAAGTCAACTGTGCACAAAAGTCAACTTTGACTTTTTGAGATTTTTCACCAAAATGGATTTTTAACCCTAAAATGATGTTAATGTATGATTTGAATCATCATTCATCAAGAAAAATCAAGAAAAGTGAGATAACTTGTAAAAGGGGTAACCATAAAACTTAGAAATTTTTCTAAGTTAAAAATAAAATGGCAAGGGTACCAACTTTGAAGGACCATAACTCCTAAACCATAAGGCCATTTTTTCTCATCCAAAGATGGATTTGTAGCCCTCATTATCACCTACAAAAACTTCAACTACAAGTCATTCCAATTCATTAAGGATTTTGAGTTATGGAGTGATCAAAGTGGCTGAAAAGTGAAAATGTCACTTTTTCCAACACTTAGTGAAATTTTCACTAAGTCAGATTCTGCCTCACTTTTGTCAAATGTAGGGGGATTTTTTCACTTGGAATCAAAAGAGATCAAAACCAAACTTGTTCAAACAGTTGTTGTATCATGTAAGAGCTTTCCAAAATGGCCAAGAACATTGCCAAATTCAACTTACACCATGAGATATGACATTTGCAAGTTGCCTTGCTGAAATCTGTCAAGGCAAGGCAGAATTTGCAACTTTGGTCGATTTGCCAAAATCAGCCAAATTCAATTGCTCCTATCCACTTTGTAATACCCCAAATTTTGACCACTTAGATTTCCCATCATTGTGAAAATCATCATCACAATATGGATGTACCTTTATGCTTCACCAGTCTCCCCAAAGATGGGTGAGCATCCAATACAATCAAAATTAGGGTTTCAAGCCCTCTCTGAGTGCTTAGACAAAGGATCAATCAAGAAATGACATGATCTTCAACTTGTCTAATCTCTCAAACATCCACAATGGATCAAAAAGGACTCCCACTTCAAGGATTAAGCACAAGGCTGCTCCCTTCTAGGTGGATCAAGTCTCAAGATCGACAGTGTCACCAAATTAGGGTTTTGGTCGACCAGGGCCTCCAGATGGAAATTTTCATCTTGGCACAAGGCAATGATCCAAAACATGACCTAATATACTTCATGGAACCTCATGAACCCATGCATCAAGTCAATTTTGCCTCAGGGGATGCATTAATAAAAAATCAGGAATTAGGGTTTCTTGACCTAATTCACCCTTAAGTTGGCTTTTGGGACAAACCATGAGCCAAGACCTCAAGAGATGATTTGAGGGTCTCTAATACACCATATTGATCTATTTTGAACAATGGATTGATCCAAGAAGCTTGAGCAACAAGTTTCATTTTCATCTGCACCACAATTAGTGTTTTAAGGGAAAAGTCAACTGTAACTTTGACTTTTGACCTGGACATGCTCGCAAACCCTAATACATGATTGAATATACCCTATGACACCCATGGAACATGTCCATCAAGTTTAATTTAGGTCAAGGACATGATTTCCTGAAGAATTGCACAGTTTGGAATTCATCTGATAAAAAGTCAACTGTGCACAAAAGTCAACTTTGACTTTTTGAGATTTTTCACCAAAATGGATTTTTAACCCTAAAATGATGTTAATGTATGATTTGAATCATCATTCATCAAGAAAAATCAAGAAAAGTGAGATAACTTGTAAAAGGGGTAACCATAAAACTTAGAAATTTTTCTAAGTTAAAAATAAAATGGCAAGGGTACCAACTTTGAAGGACCATAACTCCTAAACCATAAGGCCATTTTTTCTCATCCAAAGATGGATTTGTAGCCCTCATTATCACCTACAAAAACTTCAACTACAAGTCATTCCAATTCATTAAGGATTTTGAGTTATGGAGTGATCAAAGTGGCTGAAAAGTGAAAATGTCACTTTTTCCAACACTTAGTGAAATTTTCACTAAGTCAGATTCTGCCTCACTTTTTGTCAAATGTAGGGGGATTTTTCACTTGGAATCAAAAGAGATCAAAACCAAACTTGTTCAAACAGTTGTTGTATCATGTAAGAGCTTTCCAAAATGGCCAAGAACATTGCCAAATTCAACTTACACCATGAGATATGACATTGGCAAGTTGCCTTGCTGAAATCTGTCAAGGCAAGGCAGAATTTGCAACTTTGGTCGATTTGCCAAAATCAGCCAAATTCAATTGCTCATATCCACTTTGTAATACCCCAAATTTTGACCACTTAGATTTCCCATCATTGTGAAAATCATCATCACAATATGGATGTACCTTTATGCTTCACCAGTCTCCCCAAAGATGGGTGAGCATCCAATACAATCAAAATTAGGGTTTCAAGCCCTCTCTGAGTGCTTAGACAAAGGATCAATCAAGAAATGACATGATCTTCAACTTGTCTAATCTCTCAAACATCCACAATGGATCAAAAAGGACTCCCACTTCAAGGATTAAGCACAAGGCTGCTCCCTTCTAGGTGGATCAAGTCTCAAGATCGACAGTGTCACCAAATTAGGGTTTTGGTCGACCAGGGCCTCCAGATGGAAATTTTCATCTGGGCACAAGGCAATGATCCAAAACATGACCTAATATACTTCATGGAACCTCATGAACCCATGCATCAAGTCAATTTTGCCTCAGGGGATGCATTAATAAAAAATCAGGAAGTAGGGTTTCTTGACCTAATTCACCCTTAAGTTGGCTTTTGGGACAAACCATGAGCCAAGACCTCAAGAGATGATTTGAGGGTCTCTAATACACCATATTGATCTATTTTGAACAATGGATTGATCCAAAAAGCTTGAGCAACAAGTTTCATTTTCATCTGCACCACAATTAGTGTTTTAAGGGAAAAGTCAACTGTAACTTTGACTTTTGACCTGGACATGCTCGCAAACCATAATACATGATTGAATATACCCTATGACACCCATGGAACATGTCCATCAAGTTTGATTTAGGTCAAGGACATGATTTCCTGAAGAATTGCACAGTTTGGAATTCATCTGATAAAACGTCAACTGTGCACAAAAGTCAACTTTGACTTTTTGAGATTTTTCACCAAAATGGATTTTTAACCCTAAAATGATGTTAATGTATGATTTGAATCATCATTCATCAAGAAAAATCAAGAAAAGTGAGATAACTTGTAAAAGGGGTAACCATAAAACTTAGAAATTTTTCTAAGTTAAAAATAAAATGGCAAGGGTACCAACTTTGAAGGACCATAACTCCTAAACCACAAGGCCATTTTTTCTCATCCAAAGATGGATTTGTAGCCCTCATTATCACCTACAAAAACTTCAACTACAAGTCATTCCAATTCATTAAGGATTTTGAGTTATGGAGTGATCAAAGTGGCTGAAAAGTGAAAATGTCACTTTTTCCAACACTTAGTGAAATTTTCACTAAGTCAGATTCTGCCTCACTTTTTGTCAAATGTAGGGGGATTTTTCACTTGGAATCAAAAGAGATCAAAACCAAACTTTTTCAAACAGTTGTTGTATCATGTAAGAGCTTTCCAAAATGGCCAAGAACATTGCCAAATTCAACTTACACCATGAGATATGACATTGGCAAGTTGCCTTGCTGAAATCTGTCAAGGCAAGGCAGAATTTGCGACTTTGGTCGATTTGCCAAAATCAGCCAAATTCAATTGCTCCTATCCACTTTGTAATACCCCAAATTTTGACCACTTAGATTTCCCATCATTGTGAAAATCATCATCACAATATGGATGTACCTTTATGCTTCACCAGTCTCCCCAAAGATGGGTGAGCATCCAATACAATCAAAATTAGGGTTTCAAGCCCTCTCTAAGTGCTTAGACAAAGGATCAATCAAGAAATGACATGATCTTCAACTTGTCTAATCTCTCAAACATCCACAATGGATCAAAAAGGACTCCCACTTCAAGGATTAAGCACAAGGCTGCTCCCTTCTAGGTGGATCAAGTCTCAAGATCGACAGTGTCACCAAATTAGGGTTTTGGTCGACCAGGGCCTCCAGATGGAAATTTTCATCTGGGCACAAGGCAATGATCCAAAACATGACCTAATATACTTCATGGAACCTCATGAACCCATGCATCAAGTCAATTTTGCCTCAGGGGATGCATTAATAAAAAATCAGGAATTAGGGTTTCTTGACCTAATTCACCCTTAAGTTGGCTTTTGGGACAAACCATGAGCCAAGACCTCAAGAGATGATTTGAGGGTCTCTAATACACCATATTGATCTATTTTGAACAATGGATTGATCCAAGAAGCTTGAGCAACAAGTTTCATTTTCATCTGCACCACAATTAGTGTTTTAAGGGAAAAGTCAACTGTAACTTTGACTTTTGACCTGGACATGCTCGCAAACCCTAATACGTGATTGAATATACCCTATGACACCCATGGAACATGTCCATCAAGTTTAATTTAGGTCAAGGACATGATTTCCTGAAGAATTGCACAGTTTGGAATTCATCTGATAAAAAGTCAACTGTGCACAAAAGTCAACTTTGACTTTTTGAGATTTTTCACCAAAATGGATTTTTAACCCTAAAATGATGTTAATGTATGATTTGAATCATCATTCATCAAGAAAAATCAAGAAAAGTGAGATAACTTGTAAAAGGGGTAACCATAAAACTTAGAAATTTTTCTAAGTTAAAAATAAAATGGCAAGGGTACCAACTTTGAAGGACCATAACTCCTAAACCATAAGGCCATTTTTTCTCATCCAAAGATGGATTTGTAGCCCTCATTATCACCTACAAAAACTTCAACTACAAGTCATTCCAATTCATTAAGGATTTTGAGTTATGGAGTGATCAAAGTGGCTGAAAAGTGAAAATGTCACTTTTTCCAACACTTAGTGAAATTTTCACTAAGTCAGATTCTGCCTCACTTTTTGTCAAATGTAGGGGGATTTTTCACTTGGAATCAAAAGAGATCAAAACCAAACTTGTTCAAACAGTTGTTGTATCATGTAAGAGCTTTCCAAAATGGCCAAGAACATTGCCAAATTCAACTTACACCATGAGATATGACATTGGCAAGTTGCCTTGCTGAAATCTGTCAAGGCAAGGCAGAATTTGCGACTTTGGTCGATTTGCCAAAATCAGCCAAATTCAATTGCTCCTATCCACTTTGTAATACCCCAAATTTTGACCACTTAGATTTCCCATCATTGTGAAAATCATCATCACAATATGGATGTACCTTTATGCTTCACCAGTCTCCCCAAAGATGGGTGAGCATCCAATACAATCAAAATTAGGGTTTCAAGCCCTCTCTGAGTGCTTAGACAAAGGATCAATCAAGAAATGACATGATCTTCAACTTGTCTAATCTCTCAAACATCCACAATGGATCAAAAAGGACTCCCACTTCAAGGATTAAGCACAAGGCTGCTCCCTTCTAGGTGGATCAAGTCTCAAGATCGACAGTGTCACCAAATTAGGGTTTTGGTCGACCAGGGCCTCCAGATGGAAATTTTCATCTGGGCACAAGGCAATGATCCAAAACATGACCTAATATACTTCATGGAACCTCATGAACCCATGCATCAAGTCAATTTTGCCTCAGGGGATGCATTAATAAAAAATCAGGAATTAGGGTTTCTTGACCTAATTCACCCTTAAGTTGGCTTTTGGGACAAACCATGAGCCAAGACCTCAAGAGATGATTTGAGGGTCTCTAATACACCATATTGATCTATTTTGAACAATGGATTGATCCAAGAAGCTTGAGCAACAAGTTTCATTTTCATCTGCACCACAATTAGTGTTTTAAGGGAAAAGTCAACTGTAACTTTGACTTTTGACCTGGACATGCTCGCAAACCCTAATACATGATTGAATATACCCTATGACACCCATGGAACATGTCCATCAAGTTTAATTTAGGTCAAGGACATGATTTCCTGAAGAATTGCACAGTTTGGAATTCATCTGATAAAAAGTCAACTGTGCACAAAAGTCAACTTTGACTTTTTGAGATTTTTCACCAAAATGGATTTTTAACCCTAAAATGATGTTAATGTATGATTTGAATCATCATTCATCAAGAAAAATCAAGAAAAGTGAGATAACTTGTAAAAGGGGTAACCATAAAACTTAGAAATTTTTCTAAGTTAAAAATAAAATGGCAAGGGTACCAACTTTGAAGGACCATAACTCCTAAACCATAAGGCCATTTTTTCTCATCCAAAGATGGATTTGTAGCCCTCATTATCACCTACAAAAACTTCAAATACAAGTCATTCCAATTCATTAAGGATTTTGAGTTATGGAGTGATCAAAGTGGCTGAAAAGTGAAAATGTCACTTTTTCTAACACTTAGTGAAATTTTCACTAAGTCAGATTCTGCCTCACTTTTTGTCAAATGTAGGGGGATTTTTCACTTGGAATCAAAAGAGATCAAAACCAAACTTGTTCAAACAGTTGTTGTATCATGTAAGAGCTTTCCAAAATGGCCAAGAACATTGCCAAATTCAACTTACACCATGAGATATGACATTGGCAAGTTGCCTTGCTGAAATCTGTCAAGGCAAGGCAGAATTTGCAACTTTGGTCGATTTGCCAAAATCAGCCAAATTCAATTGCTCATATCCACTTTGTAATACCCCAAATTTTGACCACTTAGATTTCCCATCATTGTGAAAATCATCATCACAATATGGATGTACCTTTATGCTTCACCATTCTCCCCAAAGATGGGTGAGCATCCAATACAATCAAAATTAGGGTTTCAAGCCCTCTCTGAGTGCTTAGACAAAGGATCAATCAAGAAATGACATGATCTTCAACTTGTCTAATCTCTCAAACATCCACAATGGATCAAAAAGGATTCCCACTTC
Source organism: Lathyrus tuberosus (assembly GCA_022829125.1). Taxonomy (NCBI): domain Eukaryota; kingdom Viridiplantae; phylum Streptophyta; class Magnoliopsida; order Fabales; family Fabaceae; genus Lathyrus; species Lathyrus tuberosus. The sequence goes on from JALAZF010000428.1 coordinate 82,613, forward strand.
AAGGATTAAGCACAAGGCTGCTCCCTTCTAGGTGGATCAAGTCTCAAGATCGACAGTGTCACCAAATTAGGGTTTTGGTCGACCAGGGCCTCCAGATGGAAATTTTCATCTGGGCACAAGGCAATGATCCAAAACATGACCTAATATACTTCATGGAACCTCATGAACCCATGCATCAAGTCAATTTTGCCTCAGGGGATGCATTAATAAAAAATCAGGAATTAGGGTTTCTTGACCTAATTCACCCTTAAGTTGGCTTTTGGGATAAACCATGAGCCAAGACCTCAAGATATGATTTGAGGGTCTCTAATACACCATATTGATCTATTTTAAACAATGGATTGATCCAAGAAGCTTGAGCAACAAGTTTCATTTTCATCTGCACCACAATTAGTGTTTTAAGGGAAAAGTCAACTGTAACTTTGACTTTTGACCTGGACATGCTCGCAAACCATAATACATGATTGAATATACCCTATGACACCCATGGAACATGTCCATCAAGTTTGATTTAGGTCAAGGACATGATTTCCTGAAGAATTGCACAGTTTGGAATTCATCTGATAAAACGTCAACTGTGCACAAAAGTCAACTTTGACTTTTTGAGATTTTTCACCAAAATGGATTTTTAACCCTAAAATGATGTTAATGTATGATTTGAATCATCATTCATCAAGAAAAATCAAGAAAAGTGAGATAACTTGTAAAAGGGGTAACCATAAAACTTAGAAATTTTTCTAAGTTAAAAATAAAATGGCAAGGGTACCAACTTTGAAGGACCATAACTCCTAAACCACAAGGCCATTTTTTCTCATCCAAAGATGGATTTGTAGCCCTCATTATCACCTACAAAAACTTCAACTACAAGTCATTCCAATTCATTAAGGATTTTGAGTTATGGAGTGATCAAAGTGGCTGAAAAGTGAAAATGTCACTTTTTCCAACACTTAGTGAAATTTTCACTAAGTCAGATTCTTCCTCACTTTTTGTCAAATGTAGGGGGATTTTTCACTTGGAATCAAAAGAGATCAAAACCAAACTTTTTCAAACAGTTGTTGTATCATGTAAGAGCTTTCCAAAATGGCCAAGAACATTGCCAAATTCAACTTACACCATGAGATATGACATTGGCAAGTTGCCTTGCTGAAATCTGTCAAGGCAAGGCAGAATTTGCGACTTTGGTCGATTTGCCAAAATCAGCCAAATTCAATTGCTCCTATCCACTTTGTAATACCCCAAATTTTGACCACTTAGATTTCCCATCATTGTGAAAATCATCATCACAATATGGATGTACCTTTATGCTTCACCAGTCTCCCCAAAGATGGGTGAGCATCCAATACAATCAAAATTAGGGTTTCAAGCCCTCTCTGAGTGCTTAGACAAAGGATCAATCAAGAAATGACATGATCTTCAACTTGTCTAATCTCTCAAACATCCACAATGGATCAAAAAGGACTCCCACTTCAAGGATTAAGCACAAGGCTGCTCCCTTCTAGGTGGATCAAGTCTCAAGATCGACAGTGTCACCAAATTAGGGTTTTGGTCGACCAGGGCCTCCAGATGGAAATTTTCATCTGGGCACAAGGCAATGATCCAAAACATGACCTAATATACTTCATGGAACCTCATGAACCCATGCATCAAGTCAATTTTGCCTCAGGGGATGCATTAATAAAAAATCAGGAAGTAGGGTTTCTTGACCTAATTCACCCTTAAGTTGGCTTTTGGGACAAACCATGAGCCAAGACCTCAAGAGATGATTTGAGGGTCTCTAATACACCATATTGATCTATTTTGAACAATGGATTGATCCAAGAAGCTTGAGCAACAAGTTTCATTTTCATCTGCACCACAATTAGTGTTTTAAGGGAAAAGTCAACTGTAACTTTGACTTTTGACCTGGACATGCTCGCAAACCATAATACATGATTGAATATACCCTATGACACCCATGGAACATGTCCATCAAGTTTGATTTAGGTCAAGGACATGATTTCCTGAAGAATTGCACAGTTTGGAATTCATCTGATAAAAAGTCAACTGTGCACAAAAGTCAACTTTGACTTTTTGAGATTTTTCACCAAAATGGATTTTTAACCCTAAAATGATGTTAATGTATGATTTGAATCATCATTCATCAAGAAAAATCAAGAAAAGTGAGATAACTTGTAAAAGGGGTAACCATAAAACTTAGAAATTTTTCTAAGTTAAAAATAAAATGGTAAGGGTACCAACTTTGAAGGACCATAACTCCTAAACCACAAGGCCATTTTTTCTCATCCAAAGATGGATTTGTAGCCCTCATTATCACCTACAAAAACTTCAACTACAAGTCATTCCAATTCATTAAGGATTTTGAGTTATGGAGTGATCAAAGTGGCTGAAAAGTGAAAATGTCACTTTTTCCAACACTTAGTGAAATTTTCACTAAGTCAGATTTTGCCTCACTTTTTGTCAAATGTAGGGGGATTTTTCACTTGGAATCAAAAGAGATCAAAACCAAACTTTTTCAAACAGTTGTTGTATCATGTAAGAGCTTTCCAAAATGGCCAAGAACATTGCCAAATTCAACTTACACCATGAGATATGACATTGGCAAGTTGCCTTGCTGAAATCTGTCAAGGCAAGGCAGAATTTGCGACTTTGGTCGATTTGCCAAAATCAGCCAAATTCAATTGCTCCTATCCACTTTGTAATACCCCAAATTTTGACCACTTAGATTTCCCATCATTGTGAAAATCATCATCATAATATGGATGTACCTTTATGCTTCACCAGTCTCCCCAAAGATGGGTGAGCATCCAATACAATCAAAATTAGGGTTTCAAGCCCTCTCTGAGTGCTTAGACAAAGGATCAATCAAGAAATGACATGATCTTCAACTTGTCTAATCTCTCAAACATCCACAATGGATCAAAAAGGACTCCCACTTCAAGGATTAAGCACAAGGCTGCTCCCTTCTAGGTGGATCAAGTCTCAAGATCGACAGTGTCACCAAATTAGGGTTTTGGTCGACCAGGGCCTCCAGATGGAAATTTTCATCTGGGCACAAGGCAATGATCCAAAACATGACCTAATATACTTCATGGAACCTCATGAACCCATGCATCAAGTCAATTTTGCCTCAGGGGATGCATTAATAAAAAATCAGGAATTAGGGTTTCTTGACCTAATTCACCCTTAAGTTGGCTTTTGGGACAAACCATGAGCCAAGACCTCAAGAGATGATTTGAGGGTCTCTAATAAACCATATTGATCTATTTTGAACAATGGATTGATCCAAGAAGCTTGAGCAACAAGTTTCATTTTCATCTGCACCACAATTAGTGTTTTAAGGGAAAAGTCAACTGTAACTTTGACTTTTGACCTGGACATGCTCTCAAACCATAATACATGATTGAATATACCCTATGACACCCATGGAACATGTCCATCAAGTTTGATTTAGGTCAAGGACATGATTTCCTGAAGAATTGCACAGTTTGGAATTCATCTGATAAAAAGTCAACTGTGCACAAAAGTCAACTTTGACTTTTTGAGATTTTTCACCAAAATGGATTTTTAACCCTAAAATGATGTTAATGTATGATTTGAATCATCATTCATCAAGAAAAATCAAGAAAAGTGAGATAACTTGTAAAAGGGGTAACCATAAAACTTAGAAATTTTTCTAAGTTAAAAATAAAATGGCAAGGGTACCAACTTTGAAGGACCATAACTCCTAAACCACAAGGCCATTTTTTCTCATCCAAAGATGGATTTGTAGCCCTCATTATCACCTACAAAAACTTCAACTACAAGTCATTCCAATTCATTAAGGATTTTGAGTTATGGAGTGATCAAAGTGGCTGAAAAGTGAAAATGTCACTTTTTCCAACACTTAGTGAAATTTTCACTAAGTCAGATTCTGCCTCACTTTTTGTCAAATGTAGGGGGATTTTTCACTTGGAATCAAAAGAGATCAAAACCAAACTTTTTCAAACAGTTGTTGTATCATGTAAGAGCTTTCCAAAATGGCCAAGAACATTGTCAAATTCAACTTACACCATGAGATATGACATTGGCAAGTTGCCTTGCTGAAATCTGTCAAGGCAAGGCAGAATTTGCGACTTTGGTCGATTTGCCAAAATCAGCCAAATTCAATTGCTCCTATCCACTTTGTAATACCCCAAATTTTGACCACTTAGATTTCCCATCATTGTGAAAATCATCATCACAATATGGATGTACCTTTATGCTTCACCAGTCTCCCCAAAGATGGGTGAGCATCCAATACAATCAAAATTAGGGTTTCAAGCCCTCTCTGAGTGCTTAGACAAAGGATCAATCAAGAAATGACATGATCTTCAACTTGTCTAATCTCTCAAACATCCACAATGGATCAAAAAGGACTCCCACTTCAAGGATTAAGCACAAGGCTGCTCCCTTCTAGGTGGATCAAGTCTCAAGATCGACAGTGTCACCAAATTAGGGTTTTGGTCGACCAGGGCCTCTAGATGGAAATTTTCATCTGGGCACAAGGCAATGATCCAAAACATGACCTAATATACTTCATGGAACCTCATGAACCCATGCATCAAGTCAATTTTGCCTCAGGGGATGCATTAATAAAAAATCAGGAATTAGGGTTTCTTGACCTAATTCACCCTTAAGTTGGCTTTTGGGACAAACCATGAGCCAAGACCTCAAGAGTGATTTGAGGGTCTCTAATACACCATATTGATCTATTTTGAACAATGGATTGATCCAAGAAGCTTGAGCAACAAGTTTCATTTTCATCTGCACCACAATTAGTGTTTTAAGGGAAAAGTCAACTGTAACTTTGACTTTTGACCTGGACATGCTCGCAAACCATAATACATGATTGAATATACCCTATGACACCCATGGAACATGTCCATCAAGTTTGATTTAGGTCAAGGACATGATTTCCTGAAGAATTGCACAGTTTGGAATTCATCTGATAAAAAGTCAACTGTGCACAAAAGTCAACTTTGACTTTTTGAGATTTTTCACCAAAATGGATTTTTAACCCTAAAATGATGTTAATGTATGATTTGAATCATCATTCATCAAGAAAAATCAAGAAAAGTGAGATAACTTGTAAAAGGGGTAACCATAAAACTTAGAAATTTTTCTAAGTTAAAAATAAAATGGCAAGGGTACCAACTTTGAAGGACCATAACTCCTAAACCATAAGGCCATTTTTTCTCATCCAAAGATGGATTTGTAGCCCTCATTATCACCTACAAAAACTTCAACTACAAGTCATTCCAATTCATTAAGGATTTTGAGTTATGGAGTGATCAAAGTGGCTGAAAAGTGAAAATGTCACTTTTTCCAACACTTAGTGAAATTTTCACTAAGTCAGATTCTGCCTCACTTTTTGTCAAATGTAGGGGGATTTTTCACTTGGAATCAAAAGAGATCAAAACCAAACTTTTTCAAACAGTTGTTGTATCATGTAAGAGCTTTCCAAAATGGCCAAGAACATTGCCAAATTCAACTTACACCATGAGATATGACATTGGCAAGTTGCCTTGCTGAAATCTGTCAAGGCAAGGCAGAATTTGCGACTTTGGTCGATTTGCCAAAATCAGCCAAATTCAATTGCTCCTATCCACTTTGTAATACCCCAAATTTTGACCACTTAGATTTCCCATCATTGTGAAAATCATCATCACAATATGGATGTACCTTTATGCTTCACCAGTCTCCCCAAAGATGGGTGAGCATCCAATACAATCAAAATTAGGGTTTCAAGCCCTCTCTGAGTGCTTAGACAAAGGATCAATCAAGAAATGACATGATCTTCAACTTGTCTAATCTCTCAAACATCCACAATGGATCAAAAAGGACTCCCACTTCAAGGATTAAGCACAAGGCTGCTCCCTTCTAGGTGGATCAAGTCTCAAGATCGACAGTGTCACCAAATTAGGGTTTTGGTCGACCAGGGCCTCCAGATGGAAATTTTCATCTGGGCACAAGGCAATGATCCAAAACATGACCTAATATACTTCATGGAACCTCATGAACCCATGCATCAAGTCAATTTTGCCTCAGGGGATGCATTAATAAAAAATCAGGAATTAGGGTTTCTTGACCTAATTCACCCTTAAGTTGGCTTTTGGGACAAACCATGAGCCAAGACCTCAAGAGATGATTTGAGGGTCTCTAATACACCATATTGATCTATTTTGAACAATGGATTGATCCAAGAAGCTTGAGCAACAAGTTTCATTTTCATCTGCACCACAATTAGTGTTTTAAGGGAAAAGTCAACTGTAACTTTGACTTTTGACCTGGACATGCTCGCAAACCATAATACATGATTGAATATACCCTATGACACCCATGGAACATGTCCATCAAGTTTGATTTAGGTCAAGGACATGATTTCCTGAAGAATTGCACAGTTTGGAATTCATCTGATAAAAAGTCAACTGTGCACAAAAGTCAACTTTGACTTTTTGAGATTTTTCACCAAAATGGATTTTTAACCCTAAAATGATGTTAATGTATGATTTGAATCATCATTCATCAAGAAAAATCAAGAAAAGTGAGATAACTTGTAAAAGGGGTAACCATAAAACTTAGAAATTTTTCTAAGTTAAAAATAAAATGGCAAGGGTACCAACTTTGAAGGACCATAACTCCTAAACCATAAGGCCATTTTTTCTCATCCAAAGATGGATTTGTAGCCCTCATTATCACCTACAAAAACTTCAACTACAAGTCATTCCAATTCATTAAGGATTTTGAGTTATGGAGTGATCAAAGTGGCTGAAAAGTGAAAATGTCACTTTTTCCAACACTTAGTGAAATTTTCACTAAGTCAGATTCTGCCTCACTTTTTGTCAAATGTAGGGGGATTTTTCACTTGGAATCAAAAGAGATCAAAACCAAACTTTTTCAAACAGTTGTTGTATCATGTAAGAGCTTTCCAAAATGGCCAAGAACATTGCCAAATTCAACTTACACCATGAGATATGACATTGGCAAGTTGCCTTGCTGAAATCTGTCAAGGCAAGGCAGAATTTGCGACTTTGGTCGATTTGCCAAAATCAGCCAAATTCAATTGCTCCTATCCACTTTGTAATACCCCAAATTTTGACCACTTAGATTTCCCATCATTGTGAAAATCATCATCACAATATGGATGTACCTTTATGCTTCACCAGTCTCCCCAAAGATGGGTGAGCATCCAATACAATCAAAATTAGGGTTTCAAGCCCTCTCTAAGTGCTTAGACAAAGGATCAATCAAGAAATGACATGATCTTCAACTTGTCTAATCTCTCAAACATCCACAATGGATCAAAAAGGACTCCCACTTCAAGGATTAAGCACAAGGCTGCTCCCTTCTAGGTGGATCAAGTCTCAAGATCGACAGTGTCACCAAATTAGGGTTTTGGTCGACCAGGGCCTCCAGATGGAAATTTTCATCTGGGCACAAGGCAATGATCCAAAACATGACCTAATATACTTCATGGAACCTCATGAACCCATGCATCAAGTCAATTTTGCCTCAGGGGATGCATTAATAAAAAATCAGGAATTAGGGTTTCTTGACCTAATTCACCCTTAAGTTGGCTTTTGGGACAAACCATGAGCCAAGACCTCAAGAGATGATTTGAGGGTCTCTAATACACCATATTGATCTATTTTGAACAATGGATTGATCCAAGAAGCTTGAGCAACAAGTTTCATTTTCATCTGCACCACAATTAGTGTTTTAAGGGAAAAGTCAACTGTAACTTTGACTTTTGACCTGGACATGCTCGCAAACCCTAATACATGATTGAATATACCCTATGACACCCATGGAACATGTCCATCAAGTTTAATTTAGGTCAAGGACGTGATTTCCTGAAGAATTGCACAGTTTGGAATTCATCTGATAAAAAGTCAACTGTGCACAAAAGTCAACTTTGACTTTTTGAGATTTTTCACCAAAATGGATTTTTAACCCTAAAATGATGTTAATGTATGATTTGAATCATCATTCATCAAGAAAAATCAAGAAAAGTGAGATAACTTGTAAAAGGGGTAACCATAAAACTTAGAAATTTTTCTAAGTTAAAAATAAAATGGCAAGGGTACCAACTTTGAAGGACCATAACTCCTAAACCATAAGGCCATTTTTTCTCATCCAAAGATGGATTTGTAGCCCTCATTATCACCTACAAAAACTTCAAATACAAGTCATTCCAATTCATTAAGGATTTTGAGTTATGGAGTGATCAAAGTGGCTGAAAAGTGAAAATGTCACTTTTTCTAACACTTAGTGAAATTTTCACTAAGTCAGATTCTGCCTCACTTTTTGTCAAATGTAGGGGGATTTTTCACTTGGAATCAAAAGAGATCAAAACCAAACTTGTTCAAACAGTTGTTGTATCATGTAAGAGCTTTCCAAAATGGCCAAGAACATTGCCAAATTCAACTTACACCATGAGATATGACATTGGCAACTTGCCTTGCTGAAATCTGTCAAGGCAAGGCAGAATTTGCAACTTTGGTCGATTTGCCAAAATCAGCCAAATTCAATTGCTCCTATCCACTTTGTAATACCCCAAATTTTGACCACTTAGATTTCCCATCATTGTGAAAATCATCATCACAATATGGATGTACCTTTATGCTTCACCATTCTCCCCAAAGATGGGTGAGCATCCAATACAATCAAAATTAGGGTTTCAAGCCCTCTCTGAGTGCTTAGACAAAGGATCAATCAAGAAATGACATGATCTTCAACTTGTCTAATCTCTCAAACATCCACAATGGATCAAAAAGGATTCCCACTTCAAGGATTAAGCACAAGGCTGCTCCCTTCTAGGTGGATCAAGTCTCAAGATCGACAGTGTCACCAAATTAGGGTTTTGGTCGACCAGGGCCTCCAGATGGAAATTTTCATCTGGGCACAAGGCAATGATCCAAAACATGACCTAATATACTTCATGGAACCTCATGAACCCATGCATCAAGTCAATTTTGCCTCAGGGGATGCATTAATAAAAAATCAGGAATTAGGGTTTCTTGACCTAATTCACCCTTAAGTTGGCTTTTGGGACAAACCATGAGCCAAGACCTCAAGATATGATTTGAGGGTCTCTAATACACCATATTGATCTATTTTGAACAATGGATTGATCCAAGAAGCTTGAGCAACAAGTTTCATTTTCATCTGCACCACAATTAGTGTTTTAAGGGAAAAGTCAACTGTAACTTTGACTTTTGACCTGGACATGCTCGCAAACCATAATACATGATTGAATATACCCTATGACACCCATGGAACATGTCCATCAAGTTTGATTTAGGTCAAGGACATGATTTCCTGAAGAATTGCACAGTTTGGAATTCATCTGATAAAACGTCAACTGTGGACAAAAGTCAACTTTGACTTTTTGAGATTTTTCACCAAAATGGATTTTTAACCCTAAAATGATGTTAATGTATGATTTGAATCATCATTCATCAAGAAAAATCAAGAAAAGTGAGATAACTTGTAAAAGGGGTAACCATAAAACTTAGAAATTTTTCTAAGTTAAAAATAAAATGGCAAGGGTACCAACTTTGAAGGACCATAACTCCTAAACCACAAGGCCATTTTTTCTCATCCAAAGATGGATTTGTAGCCCTCATTATCACCTACAAAAACTTCAACTACAAGTCATTCCAATTCATTAAGGATTTTGAGTTATGGAGTGATCAAAGTGGCTGAAAAGTGAAAATGTCACTTTTTCCAACACTTAGTGAAATTTTCACTAAGTCAGATTCTGCCTCACTTTTTGTCAAATGTAGGGGGATTTTTCACTTGGAATCAAAAGAGATCAAAACCAAACTTTTTCAAACAGTTGTTGTATCATGTAAGAGCTTTCCAAAATGGCCAAGAACATTGCCAAATTCAACTTACACCATGAGATATGACATTGGCAAGTTGCCTTGCTGAAATCTGTCAAGGCAAGGCAGAATTTGCGACTTTGGTCGATTTGCCAAAATCAGCCAAATTCAATTGCTCCTATCCACTTTGTAATACCCCAAATTTTGACCACTTAGATTTCCCATCATTGTGAAAATCATCATCACAATATGGATGTACCTTTATGCTTCACCAGTCTCCCCAAAGATGGGTGAGCATCCAATACAATCAAAATTAGGGTTTCAAGCCCTCTCTGAGTGCTTAGACAAAGGATCAATCAAGAAATGACATGATCTTCAACTTGTCTAATCTCTCAAACATCCACAATGGATCAAAAAGGACTCCCACTTCAAGGATTAAGCACAAGGCTGCTCCCTTCTAGGTGGATCAAGTCTCAAGATCGACAGTGTCACCAAATTAGGGTTTTGGTCGACCAGGGCCTCCAGATGGAAATTTTCATCTGGGCACAAGGCAATGATCCAAAACATGACCTAATATACTTCATGGAACCTCATGAACCCATGCATCAAGTCAATTTTGCCTCAGGGGATGCATTAATAAAAAATCAGGAAGTAGGGTTTCTTGACCTAATTCACCCTTAAGTTGGCTTTTGGGACAAACCATGAGCCAAGACCTCAAGAGATGATTTGAGGGTCTCTAATACACCATATTGATCTATTTTGAACAATGGATTGATCCAAGAAGCTTGAGCAACAAGTTTCATTTTCATCTGCACCACAATTAGTGTTTTAAGGGAAAAGTCAACTGTAACTTTGACTTTTGACCTGGACATGCTCGCAAACCATAATACATGATTGAATATACCCTATGACACCCATGGAACATGTCCATCAAGTTTGATTTAGGTCAAGGACATGATTTCCTGAAGAATTGCACAGTTTGGAATTCATCTGATAAAAAGTCAACTGTGCACAAAAGTCAACTTTGACTTTTTGAGATTTTTCACCAAAATGGATTTTTAACCCTAAAATGATGTTAATGTATGATTTGAATCATCATTCATCAAGAAAAATCAAGAAAAGTGAGATAACTTGTAAAAGGGGTAACCATAAAACTTAGAAATTTTTCTAAGTTAAAAATAAAATGGCAAGGGTACCAACTTTGAAGGACCATAACTCCTAAACCACAAGGCCATTTTTTCTCATCCAAAGATGGATTTGTAGCCCTCATTATCACCTACAAAAACTTCAACTACAAGTCATTCCAATTCATTAAGGATTTTGAGTTATGGAGTGATCAAAGTGGCTGAAAAGTGAAAATGTCACTTTTTCCAACACTTAGTGAAATTTTCACTAAGTCAGATTTTGCCTCACTTTTTGTCAAATGTAGGGGGATTTTTCACTTGGAATCAAAAGAGATCAAAACCAAACTTTTTCAAACAGTTGTTGTATCATGTAAGAGCTTTCCAAAATGGCCAAGAACATTGCCAAATTCAACTTACACCATGAGATATGACATTGGCAAGTTGCCTTGCTGAAATCTGTCAAGGCAAGGCAGAATTTGCGACTTTGGTCGATTTGCCAAAATCAGCCAAATTCAATTGCTCCTATCCACTTTGTAATACCCCAAATTTTGACCACTTAGATTTCCCATCATTGTGAAAATCATCATCATAATATGGATGTACCTTTATGCTTCACCAGTCTCCCCAAAGATGGGTGAGCATCCAATACAATCAAAATTAGGGTTTCAAGCCCTCTCTGAGTGCTTAGACAAAGGATCAATCAAGAAATGACATGATCTTCAACTTGTCTAATCTCTCAAACATCCACAATGGATCAAAAAGGACTCCCACTTCAAGGATTAAGCACAAGGCTGCTCCCTTCTAGGTGGATCAAGTCTCAAGATCGACAGTGTCACCAAATTAGGGTTTTGGTCGACCAGGGCCTCCAGATGGAAATTTTCATCTGGGCACAAGGCAATGATCCAAAACATGACCTAATATACTTCATGGAACCTCATGAACCCATGCATCAAGTCAATTTTGCCTCAGGGGATGCATTAATAAAAAATCAGGAATTAGGGTTTCTTGACCTAATTCACCCTTAAGTTGGCTTTTGGGACAAACCATGAGCCAAGACCTCAAGAGATGATTTGAGGGTCTCTAATAAACCATATTGATCTATTTTGAACAATGGATTGATCCAAGAAGCTTGAGCAACAAGTTTCATTTTCATCTGCACCACAATTAGTGTTTTAAGGGAAAAGTCAACTGTAACTTTGACTTTTGACCTGGACATGCTCTCAAACCATAATACATGATTGAATATACCCTATGACACCCATGGAACATGTCCATCAAGTTTGATTTAGGTCAAGGACATGATTTCCTGAAGAATTGCACAGTTTGGAATTCATCTGATAAAAAGTCAACTGTGCACAAAAGTCAACTTTGACTTTTTGAGATTTTTCACCAAAATGGATTTTTAACCCTAAAATGATGTTAATGTATGATTTGAATCATCATTCATCAAGAAAAATCAAGAAAAGTGAGATAACTTGTAAAAGGGGTAACCATAAAACTTAGAAATTTTTCTAAGTTAAAAATAAAATGGCAAGGGTACCAACTTTGAAGGACCATAACTCCTAAACCACAAGGCCATTTTTTCTCATCCAAAGATGGATTTGTAGCCCTCATTATCACCTACAAAAACTTCAACTACAAGTCATTCCAATTCATTAAGGATTTTGAGTTATGGAGTGATCAAAGTGGCTGAAAAGTGAAAATGTCACTTTTTCCAACACTTAGTGAAATTTTCACTAAGTCAGATTCTGCCTCACTTTTTGTCAAATGTAGGGGGATTTTTCACTTGGAATCAAAAGAGATCAAAACCAAACTTTTTCAAACAGTTGTTGTATCATGTAAGAGCTTTCCAAAATGGCCAAGAACATTGCCAAATTCAACTTACACCATGAGATATGACATTGGCAAGTTGCCATGCTGAAATCTGTCAAGGCAAGGCAGAATTTGCGACTTTGGTCGATTTGCCAAAATCAGCCAAATTCAATTGCTCCTATCCACTTTGTAATACCCCAAATTTTGACCACTTAGATTTCCCATCATTGTGAAAATCATCATCACAATATGGATGTACCTTTATGCTTCACCAGTCTCCCCAAAGATGGGTGAGCATCCAATACAATCAAAATTAGGGTTTCAAGCCCTCTCTGAGTGCTTAGACAAAGGATCAATCAAGAAATGACATGATCTTCAACTTGTCTAATCTCTCAAACATCCACAATGGATCAAAAAGGACTCCCACTTCAAGGATTAAGCACAAGGCTGCTCCCTTCTAGGTGGATCAAGTCTCAAGATCGACAGTGTCACCAAATTAGGGTTTTGGTCGACCAGGGCCTCCAGATGGAAATTTTCATCTGGGCACAAGGCAATGATCCAAAACATGACCTAATATACTTCATGGAACCTCATGAACCCATGCATCAAGTCAATTTTGCCTCAGGGGATGCATTAATAAAAAATCAGGAATTAGGGTTTCTTGACCTAATTCACCCTTAAGTTGGCTTTTGGGACAAACCATGAGCCAAGACCTCAAGAGATGATTTGAGGGTCTCTAATACACCATATTGATCTATTTTGAACAATGGATTGATCCAAGAAGCTTGAGCAACAAGTTTCATTTTCATCTGCACCACAATTAGTGTTTTAAGGGAAAAGTCAACTGTAACTTTGACTTTTGACCTGGACATGCTCGCAAACCATAATACATGATTGAATATACCCTATGACACCCATGGAACATGTCCATCAAGTTTGATTTAGGTCAAGGACATGATTTCCTGAAGAATTGCACAGTTTGGAATTCATCTGATAAAAAGTCAACTGTGCACAAAAGTCAACTTTGACTTTTTGAGATTTTTCACCAAAATGGATTTTTAACCCTAAAATGATGTTAATGTATGATTTGAATCATCATTCATCAAGAAAAATCAAGAAAAGTGAGATAACTTGTAAAAGGGGTAACCATAAAACTTAGAAATTTTTCTAAGTTAAAAATAAAATGGCAAGGGTACCAACTTTGAAGGACCATAACTCCTAAACCACAAGGCCATTTTTTCTCATCCAAAGATGGATTTGTAGCCCTCATTATCACCTACAAAAACTTCAACTACAAGTCATTCCAATTCATTAAGGATTTTGAGTTATGGAGTGATCAAAGTGGCTGAAAAGTGAAAATGTCACTTTTTCCAACACTTAGTGAAATTTTCACTAAGTCAGATTCTGCCTCACTTTTTGTCAAATGTAGGGGGATTTTTCACTTGGAATCAAAAGAGATCAAAACCAAACTTTTTCAAACAGTTGTTGTATCATGTAAGAGCTTTCCAAAATGGCCAAGAACATTGCCAAATTCAACTTACACCATGAGATATGACATTGGCAAGTTGCCATGCTGAAATCTGTCAAGGCAAGGCAGAATTTGCGACTTTGGTCGATTTGCCAAAATCAGCCAAATTCAATTGCTCCTATCCACTTTGTAATACCCCAAATTTTGACCACTTAGATTTCCCATCATTGTGAAAATCATCATCACAATATGGATGTACCTTTATGCTTCACCAGTCTCCCCAAAGATGGGTGAGCATCCAATACAATCAAAATTAGGGTTTCAAGCCCTCTCTGAGTGCTTAGACAAAGGATCAATCAAGAAATGACATGATCTTCAACTTGTCTAATCTCTCAAACATCCACAATGGATCAAAAAGGACTCCCACTTCAAGGATTAAGCACAAGGCTGCTCCCTTCTAGGTGGATCAAGTCTCAAGATCGACAGTGTCACCAAATTAGGGTTTTGGTCGACCAGGGCCTCCAGATGGAAATTTTCATCTGGGCACAAGGCAATGATCCAAAACATGACCTAATATACTTCATGGAACCTCATGAACCCATGCATCAAGTCAATTTTGCCTCAGGGGATGCATTAATAAAAAATCAGGAATTAGGGTTTCTTGACCTAATTCACCCTTAAGTTGGCTTTTGGGACAAACCATGAGCCAAGACCTCAAGAGATGATTTGAGGGTCTCTAATACACCATATTGATCTATTTTGAACAATGGATTGATCCAAGAAGCTTGAGCAACAAGTTTCATTTTCATCTGCACCACAATTAGTGTTTTAAGGGAAAAGTCAACTGTAACTTTGACTTTTGACCTGGACATGCTCGCAAACCATAATACATGATTGAATATACCCTATGACACCCATGGAACATGTCCATCAAGTTTGATTTAGGTCAAGGACATGATTTCCTGAAGAATTGCACAGTTTGGAATTCATCTGATAAAAAGTCAACTGTGCACAAAAGTCAACTTTGACTTTTTGAGATTTTTCACCAAAATGGATTTTTAACCCTAAAATGATGTTAATGTATGATTTGAATCATCATTCATCAAGAAAAATCAAGAAAAGTGAGATAACTTGTAAAAGGGGTAACCATAAAACTTAGAAATTTTTCTAAGTTAAAAATAAAATGGCAAGGGTACCAACTTTGAAGGACCATAACTCCTAAACCACAAGGCCATTTTTTCTCATCCAAAGATGGATTTGTAGCCCTCATTATCACCTACAAAAACTTCAACTACAAGTCATTCCAATTCATTAAGGATTTTGAGTTATGGAGTGATCAAAGTGGCTGAAAAGTGAAAATGTCACTTTTTCCAACACTTAGTGAAATTTTCACTAAGTCAGATTCTGCCTCACTTTTTGTCAAATGTAGGGGGATTTTTCACTTGGAATCAAAAGAGATCAAAACCAAACTTTTTCAAACAGTTGTTGTATCATGTAAGAGCTTTCCAAAATGGCCAAGAACATTGCCAAATTCAACTTACACCATGAGATATGACATTGGCAAGTTGCCTTGCTGAAATCTGTCAAGGCAAGGCAGAAATTGCGACTTTGGTCGATTTGCCAAAATCAGCCAAATTCAATTGCTCCTATCCACTTTGTAATACCCCAAATTTTGACCACTTAGATTTCCCATCATTGTGAAAATCATCATCATAATATGGATGTACCTTTATGCTTCATCAGTCTCCCCAGTGATGGGTGAGCATCCAATACAATCAAAATTAGGGTTTCAAGCCCTCTCTGAGTGCTTAGACAAAGGATCAATAAAGAAATGACATGATCTTCAACTTGTCTAATCTCTCAAACATCCACAATGGATCAAAAAGGACTCCCACTTCAAGGATTAAGCACAAGGCTGCTCCCTTCTAGGTGGATCAAGTCTCAAGATCGACAGTGTCACCAAATTAGGGTTTTGGTCGACCAGGGCCTCCAGATGGAAATTTTCATCTGGGCACAAGGCAATGATCCAAAACATGACCTAATATACTTCATGGAACCTCATGAACCCATGCATCAAGTCAATTTTGCCTCAGGGGATGCATTCATCAAAAATCAGGAATTAGGGTTTCTTGACCTAATTCACCCCTAAGTTGACTTTTGGGACAAACCATGAGCCAAGACCTCAAGAGATGATTTGAGGGTCTCTAATACACCATATTGATCTATTTTGAATAATGGATTGATCCAAGAAGCTTGAGCAACAAGTTTCATTTTCATCTGCACCACAATTAGGGTTTTAAGGGAAAAGTCAACTGTAACTTTGACTTTTGACCTGGACATGCTCCCAAACCCTAATACATGATTGAATATACCCTATTACACCCATGGAACATGTCCATCAAGTTTGATTTAGGTCAAGGACATGATTTCTTGAAGAATTGCACAGTTTGGAATTCATCTGATAAAAAGTCAACTGTGCACAAAAGTCAACTTTGACTTTTTGAGATTTTTCACCAAAATGGATTTTTAACCCTAAAATGACGTTAATGTATGATTTGAATCATCATTCATCAAGAAAAATCAAGAAAAGTGAGATAACTTGTAAAAGGGGTAACCATAAAACTTAGAAATTTTTCTAAGTTAAAAATAAAATGGCAAGGGTACCAACTTTGAAGGACCATAACTCCTAAACCACAAGGCCATTTTTTCTCATCCAAAGATGGATTTGTAGCCCTCATTATCACCTACAAAAACTTCAACTACAAGTCATTCCAATTCATTAAGGATTTTGAGTTATGGAGTGATCAAAGTGGCTGAAAAGTGAAAATGTCACTTTTTCCAACACTTAGTGAAATTTTCACTAAGTCAGATTCTGCCTCACTTTTTGTCAAATGTAGGGGGATTTTTCACTTGGAATCAAAAGAGATCAAACCCAAACTTTTTCAAACAGTTGTTGTATCATGTAAGAGCTTTCCAAAATGGCCAAGAACATTGCCAAATTCAACTTACACCATGAGATATGACATTGGCAAGTTGTCTTGCTGAAATCTGTCAAGGCAAGGCAGAATTTGCGACTTTGGTCGATTTGCCAAAATCAGCCAAATTCAATTGCTCCTATCCACTTTGTAATACCCCAAATTTTGACCAATTAGATTTCCCATCATTGTGACAATCATCATCATAATATGGATGTACCTTTATGCTTCATCAGTCTCCCCAGTGATGGGTGAGCATCCAATACAATCAAAATTAGGGTTTCAAGCCCTCTCTGAGTGCTTAGACAAAGGATCAATCAAGAAATGACATGATCTTCAACTTGTCTAATCTCTCAAACATCCACAATGGATCAAAAAGGACTCCCACTTCAAGGATTAAGCACAAGGCTGCTCCCTTCTAGGTGGATCAAGTCTCAAGATCGACAGTGTCACCAAATTAGGGTTTTGGTCGACCAGGGCCTCCAGATGGAAATTTTCATCTGGGCACAAGGCAATGATCCAAAACATGACCTAATATACTTCATGGAACCTCATGAACCCATGCATCAAGTCAATTTTGCCTCAGGGGATGCATTAATAAAAAATCAGGAAGTAGGGTTTCTTGACCTAATTCACCCTTAAGTTGGCTTTTGGGACAAACCATGAGCCAAGACCTCAAGAGATGATTTGAGGGTCTCTAATAAACCATATTGATCTATTTTGAACAATGGATTGATCCAAGAAGCTTGAGCAACAAGTTTCATTTTCATCTGCACCACAATTAGTGTTTTAAGGGAAAAGTCAACTGTAACTTTGACTTTTGACCTGGACATGCTCTCAAACCATAATACATGATTGAATATACCCTATGACACCCATGGAACATGTCCATCAAGTTTGATTTAGGTCAAGGACATGATTTCCTGAAGAATTGCACAGTTTGGAATTCATCTGATAAAAAGTCAACTGTGCACAAAAGTCAACTTTGACTTTTTGAGATTTTTCACCAAAATGGATTTTTAACCCTAAAATGATGTTAATGTATGATTTGAATCATCATTCATCAAGAAAAATCAAGAAAAGTGAGATAACTTGTAAAAGGGGTAACCATAAAACTTAGAAATTTTTCTAAGTTAAAAATAAAATGGCAAGGGTACCAACTTTGAAGGACCATAACTCCTAAACCACAAGGCCATTTTTTCTCATCCAAAGATGGATTTGTAGCCCTCATTATCACCTACAAAAACTTCAACTACAAGTCATTCCAATTCATTAAGGATTTTGAGTTATGGAGTGATCAAAGTGGCTGAAAAGTGAAAATGTCACTTTTTCCAACACTTAGTGAAATTTTCACTAAGTCAGATTCTGCCTCACTTTTTGTCAAATGTAGGGGGATTTTTCACTTGGAATCAAAAGAGATCAAAACCAAACTTTTTCAAACAGTTGTTGTATCATGTAAGAGCTTTCCAAAATGGCCAAGAACATTGCCAAATTCAACTTACACCATGAGATATGACATTGGCAAGTTGCCATGCTGAAATCTGTCAAGGCAAGGCAGAATTTGCGACTTTGGTCGATTTGCCAAAATCAGCCAAATTCAATTGCTCCTATCCACTTTGTAATACCCCAAATTTTGACCACTTAGATTTCCCATCATTGTGAAAATCATCATCACAATATGGATGTACCTTTATGCTTCACCAGTCTCCCCAAAGATGGGTGAGCATCCAATACAATCAAAATTAGGGTTTCAAGCCCTCTCTGAGTGCTTAGACAAAGGATCAATCAAGAAATGACATGATCTTCAACTTGTCTAATCTCTCAAACATCCACAATGGATCAAAAAGGACTCCCACTTCAAGGATTAAGCACAAGGCTGCTCCCTTCTAGGTGGATCAAGTCTCAAGATCGACAGTGTCACCAAATTAGGGTTTTGGTCGACCAGGGCCTCCAGATGGAAATTTTCATCTGGGCACAAGGCAATGATCCAAAACATGACCTAATATACTTCATGGAACCTCATGAACCCATGCATCAAGTCAATTTTGCCTCAGGGGATGCATTAATAAAAAATCAGGAATTAGGGTTTCTTGACCTAATTCACCCTTAAGTTGGCTTTTGGGACAAACCATGAGCCAAGACCTCAAGAGATGATTTGAGGGTCTCTAATACACCATATTGATCTATTTTGAACAATGGATTGATCCAAGAAGCTTGAGCAACAAGTTTCATTTTCATCTGCACCACAATTAGTGTTTTAAGGGAAAAGTCAACTGTAACTTTGACTTTTGACCTGGACATGCTCGCAAACCATAATACATGATTGAATATACCCTATGACACCCATGGAACATGTCCATCAAGTTTGATTTAGGTCAAGGACATGATTTCCTGAAGAATTGCACAGTTTGGAATTCATCTGATAAAAAGTCAACTGTGCACAAAAGTCAACTTTGACTTTTTGAGATTTTTCACCAAAATGGATTTTTAACCCTAAAATGATGTTAATGTATGATTTGAATCATCATTCATCAAGAAAAATCAAGAAAAGTGAGATAACTTGTAAAAGGGGTAACCATAAAACTTAGAAATTTTTCTAAGTTAAAAATAAAATGGCAAGGGTACCAACTTTGAAGGACCATAACTCCTAAACCACAAGGCCATTTTTTCTCATCCAAAGATGGATTTGTAGCCCTCATTATCACCTACAAAAACTTCAACTACAAGTCATTCCAATTCATTAAGGATTTTGAGTTATGGAGTGATCAAAGTGGCTGAAAAGTGAAAATGTCACTTTTTCCAACACTTAGTGAAATTTTCACTAAGTCAGATTCTGCCTCACTTTTTGTCAAATGTAGGGGGATTTTTCACTTGGAATCAAAAGAGATCAAAACCAAACTTTTTCAAACAGTTGTTGTATCATGTAAGAGCTTTCCAAAATGGCCAAGAACATTGCCAAATTCAACTTACACCATGAGATATGACATTGGCAAGTTGCCATGCTGAAATCTGTCAAGGCAAGGCAGAATTTGCGACTTTGGTCGATTTGCCAAAATCAGCCAAATTCAATTGCTCCTATCCACTTTGTAATACCCCAAATTTTGACCACTTAGATTTCCCATCATTGTGAAAATCATCATCACAATATGGATGTACCTTTATGCTTCACCAGTCTCCCCAAAGATGGGTGAGCATCCAATACAATCAAAATTAGGGTTTCAAGCCCTCTCTGAGTGCTTAGACAAAGGATCAATCAAGAAATGACATGATCTTCAACTTGTCTAATCTCTCAAACATCCACAATGGATCAAAAAGGACTCCCACTTCAAGGATTAAGCACAAGGCTGCTCCCTTCTAGGTGGATCAAGTCTCAAGATCGACAGTGTCACCAAATTAGGGTTTTGGTCGACCAGGGCCTCCAGATGGAAATTTTCATCTGGGCACAAGGCAATGATCCAAAACATGACCTAATATACTTCATGGAACCTCATGAACCCATGCATCAAGTCAATTTTGCCTCAGGGGATGCATTAATAAAAAATCAGGAATTAGGGTTTCTTGACCTAATTCACCCTTAAGTTGGCTTTTGGGACAAACCATGAGCCAAGACCTCAAGAGATGATTTGAGGGTCTCTAATACACCATATTGATCTATTTTGAACAATGGATTGATCCAAGAAGCTTGAGCAACAAGTTTCATTTTCATCTGCACCACAATTAGTGTTTTAAGGGAAAAGTCAACTGTAACTTTGACTTTTGACCTGGACATGCTCGCAAACCATAATACATGATTGAATATACCCTATGACACCCATGGAACATGTCCATCAAGTTTGATTTAGGTCAAGGACATGATTTCCTGAAGAATTGCACAGTTTGGAATTCATCTGATAAAAAGTCAACTGTGCACAAAAGTCAACTTTGACTTTTTGAGATTTTTCACCAAAATGGATTTTTAACCCTAAAATGATGTTAATGTATGATTTGAATCATCATTCATCAAGAAAAATCAAGAAAAGTGAGATAACTTGTAAAAGGGGTAACCATAAAACTTAGAAATTTTTCTAAGTTAAAAATAAAATGGCAAGGGTACCAACTTTGAAGGACCATAACTCCTAAACCACAAGGCCATTTTTTCTCATCCAAAGATGGATTTGTAGCCCTCATTATCACCTACAAAAACTTCAACTACAAGTCATTCCAATTCATTAAGGATTTTGAGTTATGGAGTGATCAAAGTGGCTGAAAAGTGAAAATGTCACTTTTTCCAACACTTAGTGAAATTTTCACTAAGTCAGATTCTGCCTCACTTTTTGTCAAATGTAGGGGGATTTTTCACTTGGAATCAAAAGAGATCAAAACCAAACTTTTTCAAACAGTTGTTGTATCATGTAAGAGCTTTCCAAAATGGCCAAGAACATTGCCAAATTCAACTTACACCATGAGATATGACATTGGCAAGTTGCCATGCTGAAATCTGTCAAGGCAAGGCAGAATTTGCGACTTTGGTCGATTTGCCAAAATCAGCCAAATTCAATTGCTCCTATCCACTTTGTAATACCCCAAATTTTGACCACTTAGATTTCCCATCATTGTGAAAATCATCATCACAATATGGATGTACCTTTATGCTTCACCAGTCTCCCCAAAGATGGGTGAGCATCCAATACAATCAAAATTAGGGTTTCAAGCCCTCTCTGAGTGCTTAGACAAAGGATCAATCAAGAAATGACATGATCTTCAACTTGTCTAATCTCTCAAACATCCACAATGGATCAAAAAGGACTCCCACTTCAAGGATTAAGCACAAGGCTGCTCCCTTCTAGGTGGATCAAGTCTCAAGATCGACAGTGTCACCAAATTAGGGTTTTGGTCGACCAGGGCCTCCAGATGGAAATTTTCATCTGGGCACAAGGCAATGATCCAAAACATGACCTAATATACTTCATGGAACCTCATGAACCCATGCATCAAGTCAATTTTGCCTCAGGGGATGCATTAATAAAAAATCAGGAATTAGGGTTTCTTGACCTAATTCACCCTTAAGTTGGCTTTTGGGACAAACCATGAGCCAAGACCTCAAGAGATGATTTGAGGGTCTCTAATACACCATATTGATCTATTTTGAACAATGGATTGATCCAAGAAGCTTGAGCAACAAGTTTCATTTTCATCTGCACCACAATTAGTGTTTTAAGGGAAAAGTCAACTGTAACTTTGACTTTTGACCTGGACATGCTCGCAAACCATAATACATGATTGAATATACCCTATGACACCCATGGAACATGTCCATCAAGTTTGATTTAGGTCAAGGACATGATTTCCTGAAGAATTGCACAGTTTGGAATTCATCTGATAAAAAGTCAACTGTGCACAAAAGTCAACTTTGACTTTTTGAGATTTTTCACCAAAATGGATTTTTAACCCTAAAATGATGTTAATGTATGATTTGAATCATCATTCATCAAGAAAAATCAAGAAAAGTGAGATAACTTGTAAAAGGGGTAACCATAAAACTTAGAAATTTTTCTAAGTTAAAAATAAAATGGCAAGGGTACCAACTTTGAAGGACCATAACTCCTAAACCACAAGGCCATTTTTTCTCATCCAAAGATGGATTTGTAGCCCTCATTATCACCTACAAAAACTTCAACTACAAGTCATTCCAATTCATTAAGGATTTTGAGTTATGGAGTGATCAAAGTGGCTGAAAAGTGAAAATGTCACTTTTTCCAACACTTAGTGAAATTTTCACTAAGTCAGATTCTGCCTCACTTTTTGTCAAATGTAGGGGGATTTTTCACTTGGAATCAAAAGAGATCAAAACCAAACTTTTTCAAACAGTTGTTGTATCATGTAAGAGCTTTCCAAAATGGCCAAGAACATTGCCAAATTCAACTTACACCATGAGATATGACATTGGCAAGTTGCCTTGCTGAAATCTGTCAAGGCAAGGCAGAAATTGCGACTTTGGTCGATTTGCCAAAATCAGCCAAATTCAATTGCTCCTATCCACTTTGTAATACCCCAAATTTTGACAACTTAGATTTCCCATCATTGTGAAAATCATCATCATAATATGGATGTACCTTTATGCTTCATCAGTCTCCCCAGTGATGGGTGAGCATCCAATACAATCAAAATTAGGGTTTCAAGCCCTCTCTGAGTGCTTAGACAAAGGATCAATAAAGAAATGACATGATCTTCAACTTGTCTAATCTCTCAAACATCCACAATGGATCAAAAAGGACTCCCACTTCAAGGATTAAGCACAAGGCTGCTCCCTTCTAGGTGGATCAAGTCTCAAGATCGACAGTGTCACCAAATTAGGGTTTTGGTCGACCAGGGCCTCCAGATGGAAATTTTCATCTGGGCACAAGGCAATGATCCAAAACATGACCTAATATACTTCATGGAACCTCATGAACCCATGCATCAAGTCAATTTTGCCTCAGGGGATGCATTCATCAAAAATCAGGAATTAGGGTTTCTTGACCTAATTCACCCCTAAGTTGACTTTTGGGACAAACCATGAGCCAAGACCTCAAGAGATGATTTGAGGGTCTCTAATACACCATATTGATCTATTTTGAATAATGGATTGATCCAAGAAGCTTGAGCAACAAGTTTCATTTTCATCTGCACCACAATTAGGGTTTTAAGGGAAAAGTCAACTGTAACTTTGACTTTTGACCTGGACATGCTCCCAAACCCTAATACATGATTGAATATACCCTATGACACCCATGGAACATGTCCATCAAGTTTGATTTAGGTCAAGGACATGATTTCTTGAAGAATTGCACAGTTTGGAATTCATCTGATAAAAAGTCAACTGTGCACAAAAGTCAACTTTGACTTTTTGAGATTTTTCACCAAAATGGATTTTTAACCCTAAAATGACGTTAATGTATGATTTGAATCATCATTCATCAAGAAAAATCAAGAAAAGTGAGATAACTTGTAAAAGGGGTAACCATAAAACTTAGAAATTTTTCTAAGTTAAAAATAAAATGGCAAGGGTACCAACTTTGAAGGACCATAACTCCTAAACCACAAGGCCATTTTTTCTCATCCAAAGATGGATTTGTAGCCCTCATTATCACCTACAAAAACTTCAACTACAAGTCATTCCAATTCATTAAGGATTTTGAGTTATGGAGTGATCAAAGTGGCTGAAAAGTGAAAATGTCACTTTTTCCAACACTTAGTGAAATTTTCACTAAGTCAGATTCTGCCTCACTTTTTGTCAAATGTAGGGGGATTTTTCACTTGGAATCAAAAGAGATCAAACCCAAACTTTTTCAAACAGTTGTTGTATCATGTAAGAGCTTTCCAAAATGGCCAAGAACATTGCCAAATTCAACTTACACCATGAGATATGACATTGGCAAGTTGTCTTGCTGAAATCTGTCAAGGCAAGGCAGAATTTGCGACTTTGGTCGATTTGCCAAAATCAGCCAAATTCAATTGCTCCTATCCACTTTGTAATACCCCAAATTTTGACCAATTAGATTTCCCATCATTGTGACAATCATCATCATAATATGGATGTACCTTTATGCTTCATCAGTCTCCCCAGTGATGGGTGAGCATCCAATACAATCAAAATTAGGGTTTCAAGCCCTCTCTGAGTGCTTAGACAAAGGATCAATCAAGAAATGACATGATCTTCAACTTGTCTAATCTCTCAAACATCCACAATGGATCAAAAAGGACTCCCACTTCAAGGATTAAGCACAAGGCTGCTCCCTTCTAGGTGGATCAAGTCTCAAGATCGACAGTGTCACCAAATTAGGGTTTTGGTCGACCAGGGCCTCCAAATGGAAATTTTCATCTGGGCACAAGGCAATGATCCAAAACATGACCTAATATACTTCATGGAACCTCATGAACCCATGCATCAAGTCAATTTTGCCTCAGGGGATGCATTAATAAAAAATCAGGAAGTAGGGTTTCTTGACCTAATTCACCCTTAAGTTGGCTTTTGGGACAAACCATGAGCCAAGACCTCAAGAGATGATTTGAGGGTCTCTAATAAACCATATTGATCTATTTTGAACAATGGATTGATCCAAGAAGCTTGAGCAACAAGTTTCATTTTCATCTGCACCACAATTAGTGTTTTAAGGGAAAAGTCAACTGTAACTTTGACTTTTGACCTGGACATGCTCTCAAACCATAATACATGATTGAATATACCCTATGACACCCATGGAACATGTCCATCAAGTTTGATTTAGGTCAAGGACATGATTTCCTGAAGAATTGCACAGTTTGGAATTCATCTGATAAAAAGTCAACTGTGCACAAAAGTCAACTTTGACTTTTTGAGATTTTTCACCAAAATGGATTTTTAACCCTAAAATGATGTTAATGTATGATTTGAATCATCATTCATCAAGAAAAATCAAGAAAAGTGAGATAACTTGTAAAAGGGGTAACCATAAAACTTAGAAATTTTTCTAAGTTAAAAATAAAATGGCAAGGGTACCAACTTTGAAGGACCATAACTCCTAAACCACAAGGCCATTTTTTCTCATCCAAAGATGGATTTGTAGCCCTCATTATCACCTACAAAAACTTCAACTACAAGTCATTCCAATTCATTAAGGATTTTGAGTTATGGAGTGATCAAAGTGGCTGAAAAGTGAAAATGTCACTTTTTCCAACACTTAGTGAAATTTTCACTAAGTCAGATTCTGCCTCACTTTTTGTCAAATGTAGGGGGATTTTTCACTTGGAATCAAAAGAGATCAAAACCAAACTTTTTCAAACAGTTGTTGTATCATGTAAGAGCTTTCCAAAATGGCCAAGAACATTGCCAAATTCAACTTACACCATGAGATATGACATTGGCAAGTTGCCATGCTGAAATCTGTCAAGGCAAGGCAGAATTTGCGACTTTGGTCGATTTGCCAAAATCAGCCAAATTCAATTGCTCCTATCCACTTTGTAATACCCCAAATTTTGACCACTTAGATTTCCCATCATTGTGAAAATCATCATCACAATATGGATGTACCTTTATGCTTCACCAGTCTCCCCAAAGATGGGTGAGCATCCAATACAATCAAAATTAGGGTTTCAAGCCCTCTCTGAGTGCTTAGACAAAGGATCAATCAAGAAATGACATGATCTTCAACTTGTCTAATCTCTCAAACATCCACAATGGATCAAAAAGGACTCCCACTTCAAGGATTAAGCACAAGGCTGCTCCCTTCTAGGTGGATCAAGTCTCAAGATCGACAGTGTCACCAAATTAGGGTTTTGGTCGACCAGGGCCTCCAGATGGAAATTTTCATCTGGGCACAAGGCAATGATCCAAAACATGACCTAATATACTTCATGGAACCTCATGAACCCATGCATCAAGTCAATTTTGCCTCAGGGGATGCATTAATAAAAAATCAGGAATTAGGGTTTCTTGACCTAATTCACCCTTAAGTTGGCTTTTGGGACAAACCATGAGCCAAGACCTCAAGAGATGATTTGAGGGTCTCTAATACACCATATTGATCTATTTTGAACAATGGATTGATCCAAGAAGCTTGAGCAACAAGTTTCATTTTCATCTGCACCACAATTAGTGTTTTAAGGGAAAAGTCAACTGTAACTTTGACTTTTGACCTGGACATGCTCGCAAACCATAATACATGATTGAATATACCCTATGACACCCATGGAACATGTCCATCAAGTTTGATTTAGGTCAAGGACATGATTTCCTGAAGAATTGCACAGTTTGGAATTCATCTGATAAAAAGTCAACTGTGCACAAAAGTCAACTTTGACTTTTTGAGATTTTTCACCAAAATGGATTTTTAACCCTAAAATGATGTTAATGTATGATTTGAATCATCATTCATCAAGAAAAATCAAGAAAAGTGAGATAACTTGTAAAAGGGGTAACCATAAAACTTAGAAATTTTTCTAAGTTAAAAATAAAATGGCAAGGGTACCAACTTTGAAGGACCATAACTCCTAAACCACAAGGCCATTTTTTCTCATCCAAAGATGGATTTGTAGCCCTCATTATCACCTACAAAAACTTCAACTACAAGTCATTCCAATTCATTAAGGATTTTGAGTTATGGAGTGATCAAAGTGGCTGAAAAGTGAAAATGTCACTTTTTCCAACACTTAGTGAAATTTTCACTAAGTCAGATTCTGCCTCACTTTTTGTCAAATGTAGGGGGATTTTTCACTTGGAATCAAAAGAGATCAAAACCAAACTTTTTCAAACAGTTGTTGTATCATGTAAGAGCTTTCCAAAATGGCCAAGAACATTGCCAAATTCAACTTACACCATGAGATATGACATTGGCAAGTTGCCTTGCTGAAATCTGTCAAGGCAAGGCAGAAATTGCGACTTTGGTCGATTTGCCAAAATCAGCCAAATTCAATTGCTCCTATCCACTTTGTAATACCCCAAATTTTGACCACTTAGATTTCCCATCATTGTGAAAATCATCATCATAATATGGATGTACCTTTATGCTTCATCAGTCTCCCCAGTGATGGGTGAGCATCCAATACAATCAAAATTAGGGTTTCAAGCCCTCTCTGAGTGCTTAGACAAAGGATCAATAAAGAAATGACATGATCTTCAACTTGTCTAATCTCTCAAACATCCACAATGGATCAAAAAGGACTCCCACTTCAAGGATTAAGCACAAGGCTGCTCCCTTCTAGGTGGATCAAGTCTCAAGATCGACAGTGTCACCAAATTAGGGTTTTGGTCGACCAGGGCCTCCAGATGGAAATTTTCATCTGGGCACAAGGCAATGATCCAAAACATGACCTAATATACTTCATGGAACCTCATGAACCCATGCATCAAGTCAATTTTGCCTCAGGGGATGCATTCATCAAAAATCAGGAATTAGGGTTTCTTGACCTAATTCACCCCTAAGTTGACTTTTGGGACAAACCATGAGCCAAGACCTCAAGAGATGATTTGAGGGTCTCTAATACACCATATTGATCTATTTTGAATAATGGATTGATCCAAGAAGCTTGAGCAACAAGTTTCATTTTCATCTGCACCACAATTAGGGTTTTAAGGGAAAAGTCAACTGTAACTTTGACTTTTGACCTGGACATGCTCCCAAACCCTAATACATGATTGAATATACCCTATGACACCCATGGAACATGTCCATCAAGTTTGATTTAGGTCAAGGACATGATTTCTTGAAGAATTGCACAGTTTGGAATTCATCTGATAAAAAGTCAACTGTGCACAAAAGTCAACTTTGACTTTTTGAGATTTTTCACCAAAATGGATTTTTAACCCTAAAATGACGTTAATGTATGATTTGAATCATCATTCATCAAGAAAAATCAAGAAAAGTGAGATAACTTGTAAAAGGGGTAACCATAAAACTTAGAAATTTTTCTAAGTTAAAAATAAAATGGCCAGGGTACCAACTTTGAAGGACCATAACTCCTAAACCACAAGGCCATTTTTTCTCATCCAAAGATGGATTTGTAGCCCTCATTATCACCTACAAAAACTTCAACTACAAGTCATTCCAATTCATTAAGGATTTTGAGTTATGGAGTGATCAAAGTGGCTGAAAAGTGAAAATGTCACTTTTTCCAACACTTAGTGAAATTTTCACTAAGTCAGATTCTGCCTCACTTTTTGTCAAATGTAGGGGGATTTTTCACTTGGAATCAAAAGAGATCAAACCCAAACTTTTTCAAACAGTTGTTGTATCATGTAAGAGCTTTCCAAAATGGCCAAGAACATTGCCAAATTCAACTTACACCATGAGATATGACATTGGCAAGTTGCCATGCTGAAATCTGTCAAGGCAAGGCAGAATTTGCGACTTTGGTCGATTTGCCAAAATCAGCCAAATTCAATTGCTCCTATCCACTTTGTAATACCCCAAATTTTGACCACTTAGATTTCCCATCATTGTGAAAATCATCATCACAATATGGATGTACCTTTATGCTTCACCAGTCTCCCCAAAGATGGGTGAGCATCCAATACAATCAAAATTAGGGTTTCAAGCCCTCTCTGAGTGCTTAGACAAAGGATCAATCAAGAAATGACATGATCTTCAACTTGTCTAATCTCTCAAACATCCACAATGGATCAAAAAGGACTCCCACTTCAAGGATTAAGCACAAGGCTGCTCCCTTCTAGGTGGATCAAGTCTCAAGATCGACAGTGTCACCAAATTAGGGTTTTGGTCGACCAGGGCCTCCAGATGGAAATTTTCATCTGGGCACAAGGCAATGATCCAAAACATGACCTAATATACTTCATGGAACCTCATGAACCCATGCATCAAGTCAATTTTGCCTCAGGGGATGCATTAATAAAAAATCAGGAATTAGGGTTTCTTGACCTAATTCACCCTTAAGTTGGCTTTTGGGACAAACCATGAGCCAAGACCTCAAGAGATGATTTGAGGGTCTCTAATACACCATATTGATCTATTTTGAACAATGGATTGATCCAAGAAGCTTGAGCAACAAGTTTCATTTTCATCTGCACCACAATTAGTGTTTTAAGGGAAAAGTCAACTGTAACTTTGACTTTTGACCTGGACATGCTCGCAAACCATAATACATGATTGAATATACCCTATGACACCCATGGAACATGTCCATCAAGTTTGATTTAGGTCAAGGACATGATTTCCTGAAGAATTGCACAGTTTGGAATTCATCTGATAAAAAGTCAACTGTGCACAAAAGTCAACTTTGACTTTTTGAGATTTTTCACCAAAATGGATTTTTAACCCTAAAATGATGTTAATGTATGATTTGAATCATCATTCATCAAGAAAAATCAAGAAAAGTGAGATAACTTGTAAAAGGGGTAACCATAAAACTTAGAAATTTTTCTAAGTTAAAAATAAAATGGCAAGGGTACCAACTTTGAAGGACCATAACTCCTAAACCACAAGGCCATTTTTTCTCATCCAAAGATGGATTTGTAGCCCTCATTATCACCTACAAAAACTTCAACTACAAGTCATTCCAATTCATTAAGGATTTTGAGTTATGGAGTGATCAAAGTGGCTGAAAAGTGAAAATGTCACTTTTTCCAACACTTAGTGAAATTTTCACTAAGTCAGATTCTGCCTCACTTTTTGTCAAATGTAGGGGGATTTTTCACTTGGAATCAAAAGAGATCAAAACCAAACTTTTTCAAACAGTTGTTGTATCATGTAAGAGCTTTCCAAAATGGCCAAGAACATTGCCAAATTCAACTTACACCATGAGATATGACATTGGCAAGTTGCCTTGCTGAAATCTGTCAAGGCAAGGCAGAAATTGCGACTTTGGTCGATTTGCCAAAATCAGCCAAATTCAATTGCTCCTATCCACTTTGTAATACCCCAAATTTTGACCACTTAGATTTCCCATCATTGTGAAAATCATCATCATAATATGGATGTACCTTTATGCTTCATCAGTCTCCCCAGTGATGGGTGAGCATCCAATACAATCAAAATTAGGGTTTCAAGCCCTCTCTGAGTGCTTAGACAAAGGATCAATAAAGAAATGACATGATCTTCAACTTGTCTAATCTCTCAAACATCCACAATGGATCAAAAAGGACTCCCACTTCAAGGATTAAGCACAAGGCTGCTCCCTTCTAGGTGGATCAAGTCTCAAGATCGACAGTGTCACCAAATTAGGGTTTTGGTCGACCAGGGCCTCCAGATGGAAATTTTCATCTGGGCACAAGGCAATGATCCAAAACATGACCTAATATACTTCATGGAACCTCATGAACCCATGCATCAAGTCAATTTTGCCTCAGGGGATGCATTCATCAAAAATCAGGAATTAGGGTTTCTTGACCTAATTCACCCCTAAGTTGGCTTTTGGGACAAACCATGAGCCAAGACCTCAAGAGATGATTTGAGGGTCTCTAATACACCATATTGATCTATTTTGAACAATGGATTGATCCAAGAAGCTTGAGCAACAAGTTTCATTTTCATCTGCACCACAATTAGTGTTTTAAGGGAAAAGTCAACTGTAACTTTGACTTTTGACCTGGACATGCTCCCAAACCCTAATACATGATTGAATATACCCTATGACACCCATGGAACATGTCCATCAAGTTTGATTTAGGTCAAGGACATGATTTCCTGAAGAATTGCACAGTTTGGAATTCATCTGATAAAAAGTCAACTGTGCACAAAAGTCAACTTTGACTTTTTGAGATTTTTCACCAAAATGGATTTTTAACCCTAAAATGATGTTAATGTATGATTTGAATCATCATTCATCAAGAAAAATCAAGAAAAGTGAGATAACTTGTAAAAGGGGTAACCATAAAACTTAGAAATTTTTCTAAGTTAAAAATAAAATGGCAAGGGTACCAACTTTGAAGGACCATAACTCCTAAACCACAAGGCCATTTTTTCTCATCCAAAGATGGATTTGTAGCCCTCATTATCACCTACAAAAACTTCAACTACAAGTCATTCCAATTCATTAAGGATTTTGAGTTATGGAGTGATCAAAGTGGCTGAAAAGTGAAAATGTCACTTTTTCCAACACTTAGTGAAATTTTCACTAAGTCAGATTCTGCCTCACTTTTTGTCAAATGTAGGGGGATTTTTCACTTGGAATCAAAAGAGATCAAAACCAAACTTTTTCAAACAGTTGTTGTATCATGTAAGAGCTTTCCAAAATGGCCAAGAACATTGCCAAATTCAACTTACACCATGAGATATGACATTGGCAAGTTGTCTTGCTGAAATCTGTCAAGGCAAGGCAGAATTTGCGACTTTGGTCGATTTGCCAAAATCAGCCAAATTCAATTGCTCCTATCCACTTTGTAATACCCCAAATTTTGACCACTTAGATTTCCCATCATTGTGAAAATCATCATCATAATATGGATGTACCTTTATGCTTCATCAGTCTCCCCAGTGATGGGTGAGCATCCAATACAATCAAAATTAGGGTTTCAAGCCCTCTCTGAGTGCTTAGACAAAGGATCAATAAAGAAATGACATGATCTTCAACTTGTCTAATCTCTCAAACATCCACAATGGATCAAAAAGGACTCCCACTTCAAGGATTAAGCACAAGGCTGCTCCCTTCTAGGTGGATCAAGTCTCAAGATCGACAGTGTCACCAAATTAGGGTTTTGGTCGACCAGGGCCTCCAGATGGAAATTTTCATCTGGGCACAAGGCAATGATCCAAAACATGACCTAATATACTTCATGGAACCTCATGAACCCATGCATCAAGTCAATTTTGCCTCAGGGGATGCATTCATCAAAAATCAGGAATTAGGGTTTCTTGACCTAATTCACCCCTAAGTTGACTTTTGGGACAAACCATGAGCCAAGACCTCAAGAGATGATTTGAGGGTCTCTAATACACCATATTGATCTATTTTGAATAATGGATTGATCCAAGAAGCTTGAGCAACAAGTTTCATTTTCATCTGCACCACAATTAGGGTTTTAAGGGAAAAGTCAACTGTAACTTTGACTTTTGACCTGGACATGCTCCCAAACCCTAATACATGATTGAATATACCCTATGACACCCATGGAACATGTCCATCAAGTTTGATTTAGGTCAAGGACATGATTTCTTGAAGAATTGCACAGTTTGGAATTCATCTGATAAAAAGTCAACTGTGCACAAAAGTCAACTTTGACTTTTTGAGATTTTTCACCAAAATGGATTTTTAACCCTAAAATGACGTTAATGTATGATTTGAATCATCATTCATCAAGAAAAATCAAGAAAAGTGAGATAACTTGTAAAAGGGGTAACCATAAAACTTAGAAATTTTTCTAAGTTAAAAATAAAATGGCAAGGGTACCAACTTTGAAGGACCATAACTCCTAAACCACAAGGCCATTTTTTCTCATCCAAAGATGGATTTGTAGCCCTCATTATCACCTACAAAAACTTCAACTACAAGTCATTCCAATTCATTAAGGATTTTGAGTTATGGAGTGATCAAAGTGGCTGAAAAGTGAAAATGTCACTTTTTCCAACACTTAGTGAAATTTTCACTAAGTCAGATTCTGCCTCACTTTTTGTCAAATGTAGGGGGATTTTTCACTTGGAATCAAAAGAGATCAAACCCAAACTTTTTCAAACAGTTGTTGTATCATGTAAGAGCTTTCCAAAATGGCCAAGAACATTGCCAAATTCAACTTACACCATGAGATATGACATTGGCAAGTTGTCTTGCTGAAATCTGTCAAGGCAAGGCAGAATTTGCGACTTTGGTCGATTTGCCAAAATCAGCCAAATTCAATTGCTCCTATCCACTTTGTAATACCCCAAATTTTGACCAATTAGATTTCCCATCATTGTGACAATCATCATCATAATATGGATGTACCTTTATGCTTCATCAGTCTCCCCAGTGATGGGTGAGCATCCAATACAATCAAAATTAGGGTTTCAAGCCCTCTCTGAGTGCTTAGACAAAGGATCAATCAAGAAATGACATGATCTTCAACTTGTCTAATCTCTCAAACATCCACAATGGATCAAAAAGGACTCCCACTTCAAGGATTAAGCACAAGGCTGCTCCCTTCTAGGTGGATCAAGTCTCAAGATCGACAGTGTCACCAAATTAGGGTTTTGGTCGACCAGGGCCTCCAGATGGAAATTTTCATCTGGGCACAAGGCAATGATCCAAAACATGACCTAATATACTTCATGGAACCTCATGAACCCATGCATCAAGTCAATTTTGCCTCAGGGGATGCATTCATCAAAAATCAGGAATTAGGGTTTCTTGACCTAATTCACCCCTAAGTTGACTTTTGGGACAAACCATGAGCCAAGACCTCAAGAGATGATTTGAGGGTCTCTAATACACCATATTGATCTATTTTGAACAATGGATTGATCCAAGAAGCTTGAGCAACAAGTTTCATTTTCATCTGCACCACAATTAGGGTTTTAAGGGAAAAGTCAACTGTAACTTTGACTTTTGACCTGGACATGCTCCCAAACCCTAATACATGATTGAATATACCCTATGACACCCATGGAACATGTCCATCAAGTTTGATTTAGGTCAAGGACATGATTTCCTGAAGAATTGCACAGTTTGGAATTCATCTGATAAAAAGTCAACTGTGCACAAAAGTCAACTTTGACTTTTTGAGATTTTCCACCAAAATGGATTTTTAACCCTAAAATGATGTTAATGTATGATTTGAATCATCATTCATCAAGAAAAATCAAGAAAAGTGAGATAACTTGTAAAACGGGTAACCATAAAACTTAGAAATTTTTCTAAGTTAAAAATAAAATGGCAAGGGTACCAACTTTGAAGGACCATAACTCCTAAACCACAAGGCCATTTTTTCTCATCCAAAGATGGATTTGTAGCCCTCATTATCACCTACAAAAACTTCAACTACAAGTCATTCCAATTCATTAAGGATTTTGAGTTATGGAGTGATCAAAGTGGCTGAAAAGTGAAAATGTCACTTTTTCCAACACTTAGTGAAATTTTCACTAAGTCAGATTCTGCCTCACTTTTTGTCAAATGTAGGGGGATTTTTCACTTGGAATCAAAAGAGATCAAACCCAAACTTTTTCAAACAGTTGTTGTATCATGTAAGAGCTTTCCAAAATGGCCAAGAACATTGCCAAATTCAACTTACACCATGAGATATGACATTGGCAAGTTGCCTTGCTGAAATCTGTCAAGGCAAGGCAGAATTTGCGACTTTGGTCGATTTGCCAAAATCAGCCAAATTCAATTGCTCCTATCCACTTTGTAATACCCCAAATTTTGACCACTTAGATTTCCCATCATTGTGAAAATCATCATCATAATATGGATGTACCTTTATGCTTCATCAGTCTCCCCAGTGATGGGTGAGCATCCAATACAATCGAAATTAGGGTTTCAAGCCCTCTCTGAGTGCTTAGACAAAGGATCAATCAAGAAATGACATGATCTTCAACTTGTCTAATCTCTCAAACATCCACAATGGATCAAAAAGGACTCCCACTTTAAGGATTAAGCACAAGGCTGCTCCCTTCTAGGTGGATCAAGTCTCAAGATCGACAGTGTCACCAAATTAGGGTTTTGGTCGACCAGGGCCTCCAGATGGAAATTTTCATCTGGGCACAAGGCAATGATCCAAAACATTACCTAATATACTTCATGGAACCTCATGAACCCATGCATCAAGTCAATTTTGCCTCAGGGGATGCATTCATCAAAAATCAGGAATTAGGGTTTCTTGACCTAATTCACCCCTAAGTTGACTTTTGGGACAAACCATGAGCCAAGACCTCAAGAGATGATTTGAGGGTCTCTAATACACCATATTGATCTATTTTGAACAATGGATTGATCCAAGAAGCTTGAGCAACAAGTTTCATTTTCATCTGCACCACAATTAGGGTTTTAAGGGAAAAGTCAACTGTAACTTTGACTTTTGACCTGGACATGCTCCCAAACCCTAATACATGATTGAATATACCCTATGACACCCATGGAACATGTCCATCAAGTTTGATTTAGGTCAAGGACATGATTTCCTGAAGAATTGCACAGTTTGGAATTCATCTGATAAAAAGTCAACTGTGCACAAAAGTCAACTTTGACTTTTTGAGATTTTCCACCAAAATGGATTTTTAACCCTAAAATGATGTTAATGTATGATTTGAATCATCATTCATCAAGAAAAATCAAGAAAAGTGAGATAACTTGTAAAACGGGTAACCATAAAACTTAGAAATTTTTCTAAGTTAAAAATAAAATGGCAAGGGTACCAACTTTGAAGGACCATAACTCCTAAACCACAAGGCCATTTTTTCTCATCCAAAGATGGATTGGTAGCCCTCATTATCACCTACAAAAACTTCAACTACAAGTCATTCCAATTCATTAAGGATTTTGAGTTATGGAGTGATCAAAGTGGCTGAAAAGTGAAAATGTCACTTTTTCCAACACTTAGTGAAATTTTCACTAAGTCAGATTCTGCCTCACTTTTTGTCAAATGTAGGGGGATTTTTCACTTGGAATCAAAAGAGATCAAACCCAAACTTTTTCAAACAGTTGTTGTATCATGTAAGAGCTTTCCAAAATGGCCAAGAACATTGCCAAATTCAACTTACACCATGAGATATGACATTGGCAAGTTGCCTTGCTGAAATCTGTCAAGGCAAGGCAGAATTTGCGACTTTGGTCGATTTGCCAAAATCAGCCAAATTCAATTGCTCCTATCCACTTTGTAATACCCCAAATTTTGACCACTTAGATTTCCCATCATTGTGACAATCATCATCATAATATGGATGTACCTTTATGCTTCATCAGTCTCCCCAGTGATGGGTGAGCATCCAATACAATCAAAATTAGGGTTTCAAGCCCTCTCTGAGTGCTTAGACAAAGGATCAATCAAGAAATGACATGATCTTCAACTTGTCTAATCTCTCAAACATCCACAATGGATCAAAAAGGACTCCCACTTTAAGGATTAAGCACAAGGCTGCTCCCTTCTAGGTGGATCAAGTCTCAAGATCGACAGTGTCACCAAATTAGGGTTTTGGTCGACCAGGGCCTCCAGATGGAAATTTTCATCTGGGCACAAGGCAATGATCCAAAACATTACCTAATATACTTCATGGAACCTCATGAACCCATGCATCAAGTCAATTTTTCCTCAGGGGATGCATTCATCAAAAATCAGGAATTAGGGTTTCTTGACCTAATTCACCCCTAAGTTGACTTTTGGGACAAACCATGAGCCAAGACCTCAAGAGATGATTTGAGGGTCTCTAATACACCATATTGATCTATTTTGAACAATGGATTGATCCAAGAAGCTTGAGCAACAAGTTTCATTTTCATCTGCACCACAATTAGGATTTTAAGGGAAAAGTCAACTGTAACTTTGACTTTTGACCTGGACATGCTCCCAAACCCTAATACATGATTGAATATACCCTATGACACCCATGGAACATGTCCATCAAGTTTGATTTAGGTCAAGGACATGATTTCCTGAAGAATTGCACAGTTTGGAATTCATCTGATAAAAAGTCAACTGTGCACAAAAGTCAACTTTGACTTTTTGAGATTTTCCACCAAAATGGATTTTTAACCCTAAAATGATGTTAATGTATGATTTGAATCATCATTCATCAAGAAAAATCAAGAAAAGTGAGATAACTTGTAAAAGGGGTAACCATAAAACTTAGAAATTTTTCTAAGTTAAAAATAAAATGGCAAGGGTACCAACTTTGAAGGACCATAACTCCTAAACCACAAGGCCATTTTTTCTCATCCAAAGATGGATTGGTAGCCCTCATTATCACCTACAAAAACTTCAACTACAAGTCATTCCAATTCATTAAGGATTTTGAGTTATGGAGTGATCAAAGTGGCTGAAAAGTGAAAATGTCACTTTTTCCAACACTTAGTGAAATTTTCACTAAGTCAGATTCTGCCTCACTTTTTGTCAAATGTAGGGGGATTTTTCACTTGGAATCAAAAGAGATCAAACCCAAACTTTTTCAAACAGTTGTTGTATCATGTAAGAGCTTTCCAAAATGGCCAAGAACATTGCCAAATTCAACTTACACCATGAGATATGACATTGGCAAGTTGTCTTGCTGAAATCTGTCAAGGCAAGGCAGAATTTGCGACTTTGGTCGATTTGCCAAAATCAGCCAAATTCAATTGCTCCTATCCACTTTGTAATACCCCAAATTTTGACCACTTAGATTTCCCATCATTGTGACAATCATCATCATAATATGGATGTACCTTTATGCTTCATCAGTCTCCCCAGTGATGGGTGAGCATCCAATACAATCGAAATTAGGGTTTCAAGCCCTCTCTGAGTGCTTAGACAAAGGATCAATCAAGAAATGACATGATCTTCAACTTGTCTAATCTCTCAAACATCCACAATGGATCAAAAAGGACTCCCACTTCAAGGATTAAGCACAAGGCTGCTCCCTTCTAGGTGGATCAAGTCTCAAGATCGACAGTGTCACCAAATTAGGGTTTTGGTCGACCAGGGCCTCCAGATGGAAATTTTCATCTGGGCACAAGGCAATGATCCAAAACATTACCTAATATACTTCATGGAACCTCATGAACCCATGCATCAAGTCAATTTTGCCTCAGGGGATGCATTCATCAAAAATCAGGAATTAGGGTTTCTTGACCTAATTCACCCCTAAGTTGACTTTTGGGACAAACCATGAGCCAAGACCTCAAGAGATTATTTGAGGGTCTCTAATACACCATATTGATCTATTTGGAACAATGGATTGATCCAACAAGCTTGAGCAACAAGTTTCATTTTCATCTGCACCACAATTAGGATTTTAAGGGAAAAGTCAACTGTAACTTTGACTTTTGACCTGGACATGCTCCCAAACCCTAATACATGATTGAATATACCCTATGACACCCATGGAACATGTCCATCAAGTTTGATTTAGGTCAAGGACATGATTTCCTGAAGAATTGCACAGTTTGGAATTCATCTGATAAAAAGTCAACTGTGCACAAAAGTCAACTTTGACTTTTTGAGATTTTCCACCAAAATGGATTTTTAACCCTAAAATGATGTTAATGTATGATTTGAATCATCATTCATCAAGAAAAATCAAGAAAAGTGAGATAACTTGTAAAACGGGTAACCATAAAACTTAGAAATTTTTCTAAGTTAAAAATAAAATGGCAAGGGTACCAACTTTGAAGGACCATAACTCCTAAACCACAAGGCCATTTTTTCTCATCCAAAGATGGATTGGTAGCCCTCATTATCACCTACAAAAACTTCAACTACAAGTCATTCCAATTCATTAAGGATTTTGAGTTATGGAGTGATCAAAGTGGCTGAAAAGTGAAAATGTCACTTTTTCCAACACTTAGTGAAATTTTCACTAAGTCAGATTCTGCCTCACTTTTTGTCAAATGTAGGGGGATTTTTCACTTGGAATCAAAAGAGATCAAACCCAAACTTTTTCAAACAGTTGTTGTATCATGTAAGAGCTTTCCAAAATGGCCAAGAACATTGCCAAATTCAACTTACACCATGAGATATGACATTGGCAAGTTGTCTTGCTGAAATCTGTCAAGGCAAGGCAGAATTTGCGACTTTGGTCGATTTGCCAAAATCAGCCAAATTCAATTGCTCCTATCCACTTTGTAATACCCCAAATTTTGACCACTTAGATTTCCCATCATTGTGACAATCATCATCATAATATGGATGTACCTTTATGCTTCATCAGTCTCCCCAGTGATGGGTGAGCATCCAATACAATCGAAATTAGGGTTTCAAGCCCTCTCTGAGTGCTTAGACAAAGGATCAATCAAGAAATGACATGATCTTCAACTTGTCTAATCTCTCAAACATCCACAATGGATCAAAAAGGACTCCCACTTCAAGGATTAAGCACAAGGCTGCTCCCTTCTAGGTGGATCAAGTCTCAAGATCGACAGTGTCACCAAATTAGGGTTTTGGTCGACCAGGGCCTCCAGATGGAAATTTTCATCTGGGCACAAGGCAATGATCCAAAACATTACCTAATATACTTCATGGAACCTCATGAACCCATGCATCAAGTCAATTTTGCCTCAGGGGATGCATTCATCAAAAATCAGGAATTAGGGTTTCTTGACCTAATTCACCCCTAAGTTGACTTTTGGGACAAACCATGAGCCAAGACCTTAAGAGATTATTTGAGGGTCTCTAATACACCATATTGATCTATTTGGAACAATGGATTGATCCAACAAGCTTGAGCAACAAGTTTCATTTTCATCTGCACCACAATTAGGGTTTTAAGGGAAAAGTCAACTGTAACTTTGACTTTTGACCTGGACATGCTCCCAAACCCTAATACATGATTGAATATACCCTATGACACCCATGGAACATGTCCATCAAGTTTGATTTAGGTCAAGGACATGATTTCCTGAAGAATTGCACAGTTTGGAATTCATCTGATAAAAAGTCAACTGTGCACAAAAGTCAACTTTGACTTTTTGAGATTTTCCACCAAAATGGATTTTTAACCCTAAAATGATGTTAATGTATGATTTGAATCATCATTCATCAAGAAAAATCAAGAAAAGTGAGATAACTTGTAAAACGGGTAACCATAAAACTTAGAAATTTTTCTAAGTTAAAAATAAAATGGCAAGGGTACCAACTTTGAAGGACCATAACTCCTAAACCACAAGGCCATTTTTTCTCATCCAAAGATGGATTTGTAGCCCTCATTATCACCTACAAAAACTTCAACTACAAGTCATTCCAATTCATTAAGGATTTTGAGTTATGGAGTGATCAAAGTGGCTGAAAAGTGAAAATGTCACTTTTTCCAACACTTAGTGAAATTTTCACTAAGTCAGATTCTGCCTCACTTTTTGTCAAATGTAGGGGGATTTTTCACTTGGAATCAAAAGAGATCAAACCCAAACTTTTTCAAACAGTTGTTGTATCATGTAAGAGCTTTCCAAAATGGCCAAGAACATTGCCAAATTCAACTTACACCATGAGATATGACATTGGCAAGTTGCCTTGCTGAAATCTGTCAAGGCAAGGCAGAATTTGCGACTTTGGTCGATTTGCCAAAATCAGCCAAATTCAATTGCTCCTATCCACTTTGTAATACCCCAAATTTTGACCACTTAGATTTCCCATCATTGTGAAAATCATCATCATAATATGGATGTACCTTTATGCTTCATCAGTCTCCCCAGTGATGGGTGAGCATCCAATACAATCAAAATTAGGGTTTCAAGCTCTCTCTGAGTGCTTAGACAAAGGATCAATCAAGAAATGACATGATCTTCAACTTGTCTAATCTCTCAAACATCCACAATGGATCAAAAAGGACTCCCACTTTAAGGATTAAGCACAAGGCTGCTCCCTTCTAGGTGGATCAAGTCTCAAGATCGACAGTGTCACCAAATTAGGGTTTTGGTCGACCAGGGCCTCCAGATGGAAATTTTCATCTGGGCACAAGGCAATGATCCAAAACATGACCTAATATACTTCATGGAACCTCATGAACCCATGCATCAAGTCAATTTTGCCTCAGGGGATGCATTCATCAAAAATCAGGAATTAGGGTTTCTTGACCTAATTCACCCCTAAGTTGACTTTTGGGACAAACCATGAGCCAAGACCTCAAGAGATGATTTGAGGGTCTCTAATACACCATATTGATCTATTTTGAACAATGGATTGATCCAAGAAGCTTGAGCAACAAGTTTCATTTTCATCTGCACCACAATTAGGGTTTTAAGGGAAAAGTCAACTGTAACTTTGACTTTTGACCTGGACATGCTCCCAAACCCTAATACATGATTGAATATACCCTATGACACCCATGGAACATGTCCATCAAGTTTGATTTAGGTCAAGGACATGATTTCCTGAAGAATTGTGCATTTTGGAATTCATCTGATAAAAATCAACTGTGCACAAAAGTCAACTTTGACTTTTTGAGATTTTCCACCAAAATGGATTTTTAACCCTAAAATGATGTTAATGTATGATTTGAATCATCATTCATCAAGAAAAATCAAGAAAAGTGAGATAACTTGTAAAACGGGTAACCATAAAACTTAGAAATTTTTCTAAGTTAAAAATAAAATGGGCAAGGGTACCAACTTTGAAGGACCATAACTCCTAAACCACAAGGCCATTTTTTCTCATCCAAAGATGGATTTGTAGCCCTCATTATCACCTACAAAAACTTCAACTACAAGTCATTCCAATTCATTAAGGATTTTGAGTTATGGAGTGATCAAAGTGGCTGAAAAGTGAAAATGTCACTTTTTCCAACACTTAGTGAAATTTTCACTAAGTCAGATTCTGCCTCACTTTTTGTCAAATGTAGGGGGATTTTTCACTTGGAATCAAAAGAGATCAAACCCAAACTTTTTCAAACAGTTGTTGTATCATGTAAGAGCTTTCCAAAATGGCCAAGAACATTGCCAAATTCAACTTACACCATGAGATATGACATTGGCAAGTTGTCTTGCTGAAATCTGTCAAGGCAAGGCAGAATTTGCGACTTTGGTCGATTTGCCAAAATCAGCCAAATTCAATTGCTCCTATCCACTTTGTAATACCCCAAATTTTGACCACTTAGATTTCCCATCATTGTGACAATCATCATCATAATATGGATGTACCTTTATGCTTCATCAGTCTCCCCAGTGATGGGTGAGCATCCAATACAATCAAAATTAGGGTTTCAAGCCCTCTCTGAGTGCTTAGACAAAGGATCAATCAAGAAATGACATGATCTTCAACTTGTCTAATCTCTCAAACATCCACAATGGATCAAAAAGGACTCCCACTTCAAGGATTAAGCACAAGGCTGCTCCCTTCTAGGTGGATCAAGTCTCAAGATCGACAGTGTCACCAAATTAGGGTTTTGGTCGACCAGGGCCTCCAGATGGAAATTTTCATCTGGGCACAAGGCAATGATCCAAAACATGACCTAATATACTTCATGGAACCTCATGAACCCATGCATCAAGTCAATTTTGCCTCAGGGGATGCATTCATCAAAAATCAGGAATTAGGGTTTCTTGACCTAATTCACCCCTAAGTTGACTTTTGGGACAAACCATGAGCCAAGACCTCAAGAGATGATTTGAGGGTCTCTAATACACCATATTGATCTATTTTGAACAATGGATTGATCCAAGAAGCTTGAGCAACAAGTTTCATTTTCATCTGCACCACAATTAGGGTTTTAAGGGAAAAGTCAACTGTAACTTTGACTTTTGACCTGGACATGCTCCCAAACCCTAATACATGATTGAATATACCCTATGACACCCATGGAACATGTCCATCAAGTTTGATTTAGGTCAAGGACATGATTTCCTGAAGAATTGCACAGTTTGGAATTCATCTGATAAAAAGTCAACTGTGCACAAAAGTCAACTTTGACTTTTTGAGATTTTCCACCAAAATGGATTTTTAACCCTAAAATGATGTTAATGTATGATTTGAATCATCATTCATCAAGAAAAATCAAGAAAAGTGAGATAACTTGTAAAACGGGGTAACCATAAAACTTAGAAATTTTTCTAAGTTAAAAATAAAATGGCAAGGGTACCAACTTTGAAGGACCATAACTCCTAAACCACAAGGCCATTTTTTCTCATCCAAAGATGGATTTGTAGCCCTCATTATCACCTACAAAAACTTCAACTACAAGTCATTCCAATTCATTAAGGATTTTGAGTTATGGAGTGATCAAAGTGGCTGAAAAGTGAAAATGTCACTTTTTCCAACACTTAGTGAAATTTTCACTAAGTCAGATTCTGCCTCACTTTTTGTCAAATGTAGGGGGATTTTTCACTTGGAATCAAAAGAGATCAAACCCAAACTTTTTCAAACAGTTGTTGTATCATGTAAGAGCTTTCCAAAATGGCCAAGAACATTGCCAAATTCAACTTACACCATGAGATATGACATTGGCAAGTTGCCTTGCTGAAATCTGTCAAGGCAAGGCAGAATTTGCGACTTTGGTCGATTTGCCAAAATCAGCCAAATTCAATTGCTCCTATCCACTTTGTAATACCCCAAATTTTGACCACTTAGATTTCCCATCATTGTGAAAATCATCATCATAATATGGATGTACCTTTATGCTTCATCAGTCTCCCCAGTGATGGGTGAGCATCCAATACAATCAAAATTAGGGTTTCAAGCCCTCTCTGAGTGCTTAGACAAAGGATCAATCAAGAAATGACATGATCTTCAACTTGTCTAATCTCTCAAACATCCACAATGGATCAAAAAGGACTCCCACTTTAAGGATTAAGCACAAGGCTGCTCCCTTCTAGGTGGATCAAGTCTCAAGATCGACAGTGTCACCAAATTAGGGTTTTGGTCGACCAGGGCCTCCAGATGGAAATTTTCATCTGGGCACAAGGCAATGATCCAAAACATGACCTAATATACTTCATGGAACCTCATGAACCCATGCATCAAGTCAATTTTGCCTCAGGGGATGCATTCATCAAAAATCAGGAATTAGGGTTTCTTGACCTAATTCACCCCTAAGTTGACTTTTGGGACAAACCATGAGCCAAGACCTCAAGAGATGATTTGAGGGTCTCTAATACACCATATTGATCTATTTTGAACAATGGATTGATCCAAGAAGCTTGAGCAACAAGTTTCATTTTCATCTGCACCACAATTAGGATTTTAAGGGAAAAGTCAACTGTAACTTTGACTTTTGACCTGGACATGCTCCCAAACCCTAATACATGATTGAATATACCCTATGACACCCATGGAACATGTCCATCAAGTTTGATTTAGGTCAAGGACATGATTTCCTGAAGAATTGCACAGTTTGGAATTCATCTGATAAAAAGTCAACTGTGCACAAAAGTCAACTTTGACTTTTTGAGATTTTCCACCAAAATGGATTTTTAACCCTAAAATGATGTTAATGTATGATTTGAATCATCATTCATCAAGAAAAATCAAGAAAAGTGAGATAACTTGTAAAAGGGGTAACCATAAAACTTAGAAATTTTTCTAAGTTAAAAATAAAATGGCAAGGGTACCAACTTTGAAGGACCATAACTCCTAAACCACAAGGCCATTTTTTCTCATCCAAAGATGGATTGGTAGCCCTCATTATCACCTACAAAAACTTCAACTACAAGTCATTCCAATTCATTAAGGATTTTGAGTTATGGAGT
Organism: Lathyrus tuberosus; assembly: GCA_022829125.1. Lineage (NCBI taxonomy): Eukaryota > Viridiplantae > Streptophyta > Magnoliopsida > Fabales > Fabaceae > Lathyrus > Lathyrus tuberosus. The sequence goes on from JALAZF010000428.1 coordinate 127,557, forward strand.
GATCAAAGTGGCTGAAAAGTGAAAATGTCACTTTTTCCAACACTTAGTGAAATTTTCACTAAGTCAGATTCTGCCTCACTTTTTGTCAAATGTAGGGGGATTTTTCACTTGGAATCAAAAGAGATCAAACCCAAACTTTTTCAAACAGTTGTTGTATCATGTAAGAGCTTTCCAAAATGGCCAAGAACATTGCCAAATTCAACTTACACCATGAGATATGACATTGGCAAGTTGTCTTGCTGAAATCTGTCAAGGCAAGGCAGAATTTGCGACTTTGGTCGATTTGCCAAAATCAGCCAAATTCAATTGCTCCTATCCACTTTGTAATACCCCAAATTTTGACCACTTAGATTTCCCATCATTGTGACAATCATCATCATAATATGGATGTACCTTTATGCTTCATCAGTCTCCCCAGTGATGGGTGAGCATCCAATACAATCGAAATTAGGGTTTCAAGCCCTCTCTGAGTGCTTAGACAAAGGATCAATCAAGAAATGACATGATCTTCAACTTGTCTAATCTCTCAAACATCCACAATGGATCAAAAAGGACTCCCACTTCAAGGATTAAGCACAAGGCTGCTCCCTTCTAGGTGGATCAAGTCTCAAGATCGACAGTGTCACCAAATTAGGGTTTTGGTCGACCAGGGCCTCCAGATGGAAATTTTCATCTGGGCACAAGGCAATGATCCAAAACATTACCTAATATACTTCATGGAACCTCATGAACCCATGCATCAAGTCAATTTTGCCTCAGGGGATGCATTCATCAAAAATCAGGAATTAGGGTTTCTTGACCTAATTCACCCCTAAGTTGACTTTTGGGACAAACCATGAGCCAAGACCTTAAGAGATTATTTGAGGGTCTCTAATACACCATATTGATCTATTTGGAACAATGGATTGATCCAACAAGCTTGAGCAACAAGTTTCATTTTCATCTGCACCACAATTAGGGTTTTAAGGGAAAAGTCAACTGTAACTTTGACTTTTGACCTGGACATGCTCCCAAACCCTAATACATGATTGAATATACCCTATGACACCCATGGAACATGTCCATCAAGTTTGATTTAGGTCAAGGACATGATTTCCTGAAGAATTGCACAGTTTGGAATTCATCTGATAAAAAGTCAACTGTGCACAAAAGTCAACTTTGACTTTTTGAGATTTTCCACCAAAATGGATTTTTAACCCTAAAATGATGTTAATGTATGATTTGAATCATCATTCATCAAGAAAAATCAAGAAAAGTGAGATAACTTGTAAAACGGGTAACCATAAAACTTAGAAATTTTTCTAAGTTAAAAATAAAATGGCAAGGGTACCAACTTTGAAGGACCATAACTCCTAAACCACAAGGCCATTTTTTCTCATCCAAAGATGGATTTGTAGCCCTCATTATCACCTACAAAAACTTCAACTACAAGTCATTCCAATTCATTAAGGATTTTGAGTTATGGAGTGATCAAAGTGGCTGAAAAGTGAAAATGTCACTTTTTCCAACACTTAGTGAAATTTTCACTAAGTCAGATTCTGCCTCACTTTTTGTCAAATGTAGGGGGATTTTTCACTTGGAATCAAAAGAGATCAAACCCAAACTTTTTCAAACAGTTGTTGTATCATGTAAGAGCTTTCCAAAATGGCCAAGAACATTGCCAAATTCAACTTACACCATGAGATATGACATTGGCAAGTTGCCTTGCTGAAATCTGTCAAGGCAAGGCAGAATTTGCGACTTTGGTCGATTTGCCAAAATCAGCCAAATTCAATTGCTCCTATCCACTTTGTAATACCCCAAATTTTGACCACTTAGATTTCCCATCATTGTGAAAATCATCATCATAATATGGATGTACCTTTATGCTTCATCAGTCTCCCCAGTGATGGGTGAGCATCCAATACAATCAAAATTAGGGTTTCAAGCTCTCTCTGAGTGCTTAGACAAAGGATCAATCAAGAAATGACATGATCTTCAACTTGTCTAATCTCTCAAACATCCACAATGGATCAAAAAGGACTCCCACTTTAAGGATTAAGCACAAGGCTGCTCCCTTCTAGGTGGATCAAGTCTCAAGATCGACAGTGTCACCAAATTAGGGTTTTGGTCGACCAGGGCCTCCAGATGGAAATTTTCATCTGGGCACAAGGCAATGATCCAAAACATGACCTAATATACTTCATGGAACCTCATGAACCCATGCATCAAGTCAATTTTGCCTCAGGGGATGCATTCATCAAAAATCAGGAATTAGGGTTTCTTGACCTAATTCACCCCTAAGTTGACTTTTGGGACAAACCATGAGCCAAGACCTCAAGAGATGATTTGAGGGTCTCTAATACACCATATTGATCTATTTTGAACAATGGATTGATCCAAGAAGCTTGAGCAACAAGTTTCATTTTCATCTGCACCACAATTAGGGTTTTAAGGGAAAAGTCAACTGTAACTTTGACTTTTGACCTGGACATGCTCCCAAACCCTAATACATGATTGAATATACCCTATGACACCCATGGAACATGTCCATCAAGTTTGATTTAGGTCAAGGACATGATTTCCTGAAGAATTGCACAGTTTGGAATTCATCTGATAAAAAGTCAACTGTGCACAAAAGTCAACTTTGACTTTTTGAGATTTTCCACCAAAATGGATTTTTAACCCTAAAATGATGTTAATGTATGATTTGAATCATCATTCATCAAGAAAAATCAAGAAAAGTGAGATAACTTGTAAAACGGGTAACCATAAAACTTAGAAATTTTTCTAAGTTAAAAATAAAATGGCAAGGGTACCAACTTTGAAGGACCATAACTCCTAAACCACAAGGCCATTTTTTCTCATCCAAAGATGGATTTGTAGCCCTCATTATCACCTACAAAAACTTCAACTACAAGTCATTCCAATTCATTAAGGATTTTGAGTTATGGAGTGATCAAAGTGGCTGAAAAGTGAAAATGTCACTTTTTCCAACACTTAGTGAAATTTTCACTAAGTCAGATTCTGCCTCACTTTTTGTCAAATGTAGGGGGATTTTTCACTTGGAATCAAAAGAGATCAAACCCAAACTTTTTCAAACAGTTGTTGTATCATGTAAGAGCTTTCCAAAATGGCCAAGAACATTGCCAAATTCAACTTACACCATGAGATATGACATTGGCAAGTTGCCTTGCTGAAATCTGTCAAGGCAAGGCAGAATTTGCGACTTTGGTCGATTTGCCAAAATCAGCCAAATTCAATTGCTCCTATCCACTTTGTAATACCCCAAATTTTGACCACTTAGATTTCCCATCATTGTGAAAATCATCATCATAATATGGATGTACCTTTATGCTTCATCAGTCTCCCCAGTGATGGGTGAGCATCCAATACAATCAAAATTAGGGTTTCAAGCCCTCTCTGAGTGCTTAGACAAAGGATCAATCAAGAAATGACATGATCTTCAACTTGTCTAATCTCTCAAACATCCACAATGGATCAAAAAGGACTCCCACTTTAAGGATTAAGCACAAGGCTGCTCCCTTCTAGGTGGATCAAGTCTCAAGATCGACAGTGTCACCAAATTAGGGTTTTGGTCGACCAGGGCCTCCAGATGGAAATTTTCATCTGGGCACAAGGCAATGATCCAAAACATGACCTAATATACTTCATGGAACCTCATGAACCCATGCATCAAGTCAATTTTGCCTCAGGGGATGCATTCATCAAAAATCAGGAATTAGGGTTTCTTGACCTAATTCACCCCTAAGTTGACTTTTGGGACAAACCATGAGCCAAGACCTCAAGAGATGATTTGAGGGTCTCTAATACACCATATTGATCTATTTTGAACAATGGATTGATCCAAGAAGCTTGAGCAACAAGTTTCATTTTCATCTGCACCACAATTAGGATTTTAAGGGAAAAGTCAACTGTAACTTTGACTTTTGACCTGGACATGCTCCCAAACCCTAATACATGATTGAATATACCCTATGACACCCATGGAACATGTCCATCAAGTTTGATTTAGGTCAAGGACATGATTTCCTGAAGAATTGCACAGTTTGGAATTCATCTGATAAAAAGTCAACTGTGCACAAAAGTCAACTTTGACTTTTTGAGATTTTCCACCAAAATGGATTTTTAACCCTAAAATGATGTTAATGTATGATTTGAATCATCATTCATCAAGAAAAATCAAGAAAAGTGAGATAACTTGTAAAAGGGGTAACCATAAAACTTAGAAATTTTTCTAAGTTAAAAATAAAATGGCAAGGGTACCAACTTTGAAGGACCATAACTCCTAAACCACAAGGCCATTTTTTCTCATCCAAAGATGGATTGGTAGCCCTCATTATCACCTACAAAAACTTCAACTACAAGTCATTCCAATTCATTAAGGATTTTGAGTTATGGAGTGATCAAAGTGGCTGAAAAGTGAAAATGTCACTTTTTCCAACACTTAGTGAAATTTTCACTAAGTCAGATTCTGCCTCACTTTTTGTCAAATGTAGGGGGATTTTTCACTTGGAATCAAAAGAGATCAAACCCAAACTTTTTCAAACAGTTGTTGTATCATGTAAGAGCTTTCCAAAATGGCCAAGAACATTGCCAAATTCAACTTACACCATGAGATATGACATTGGCAAGTTGTCTTGCTGAAATCTGTCAAGGCAAGGCAGAATTTGCGACTTTGGTCGATTTGCCAAAATCAGCCAAATTCAATTGCTCCTATCCACTTTGTAATACCCCAAATTTTGACCACTTAGATTTCCCATCATTGTGACAATCATCATCATAATATGGATGTACCTTTATGCTTCATCAGTCTCCCCAGTGATGGGTGAGCATCCAATACAATCGAAATTAGGGTTTCAAGCCCTCTCTGAGTGCTTAGACAAAGGATCAATCAAGAAATGACATGATCTTCAACTTGTCTAATCTCTCAAACATCCACAATGGATCAAAAAGGACTCCCACTTCAAGGATTAAGCACAAGGCTGCTCCCTTCTAGGTGGATCAAGTCTCAAGATCGACAGTGTCACCAAATTAGGGTTTTGGTCGACCAGGGCCTCCAGATGGAAATTTTCATCTGGGCACAAGGCAATGATCCAAAACATTACCTAATATACTTCATGGAACCTCATGAACCCATGCATCAAGTCAATTTTGCCTCAGGGGATGCATTCATCAAAAATCAGGAATTAGGGTTTCTTGACCTAATTCACCCCTAAGTTGACTTTTGGGACAAACCATGAGCCAAGACCTTAAGAGATTATTTGAGGGTCTCTAATACACCATATTGATCTATTTGGAACAATGGATTGATCCAACAAGCTTGAGCAACAAGTTTCATTTTCATCTGCACCACAATTAGGGTTTTAAGGGAAAAGTCAACTGTAACTTTGACTTTTGACCTGGACATGCTCCCAAACCCTAATACATGATTGAATATACCCTATGACACCCATGGAACATGTCCATCAAGTTTGATTTAGGTCAAGGACATGATTTCCTGAAGAATTGCACAGTTTGGAATTCATCTGATAAAAAGTCAACTGTGCACAAAAGTCAACTTTGACTTTTTGAGATTTTCCACCAAAATGGATTTTTAACCCTAAAATGATGTTAATGTATGATTTGAATCATCATTCATCAAGAAAAATCAAGAAAAGTGAGATAACTTGTAAAACGGGTAACCATAAAACTTAGAAATTTTTCTAAGTTAAAAATAAAATGACAAGGGTACCAACTTTGAAGGACCATAACTCCTAAACCACAAGGCCATTTTTTCTCATCCAAAGATGGATTTGTAGCCCTCATTATCACCTACAAAAACTTCAACTACAAGTCATTCCAATTCATTAAGGATTTTGAGTTATGGAGTGATCAAAGTGGCTGAAAAGTGAAAATGTCACTTTTTCCAACACTTAGTGAAATTTTCACTAAGTCAGATTCTGCCTCACTTTTTGTCAAATGTAGGGGGATTTTTCACTTGGAATCAAAAGAGATCAAACCCAAACTTTTTCAAACAGTTGTTGTATCATGTAAGAGCTTTCCAAAATGGCCAAGTACATTGCCAAATTCAACTTACACCATGAGATATGACATTGGCAAGTTGCCTTGCTGAAATCTGTCAAGGCAAGGCAGAATTTGCGACTTTGGTCGATTTGCCAAAATCAGCCAAATTCAATTGCTCCTATCCACTTTGTAATACCCCAAATTTTGACCACTTAGATTTCCCATCATTGTGAAAATCATCATCATAATATGGATGTACCTTTATGCTTCATCAGTCTCCCCAGTGATGGGTGAGCATCCAATACAATCAAAATTAGGGTTTCAAGCTCTCTCTGAGTGCTTAGACAAAGGATCAATCAAGAAATGACATGATCTTCAACTTGTCTAATCTCTCAAACATCCACAATGGATCAAAAAGGACTCCCACTTTAAGGATTAAGCACAAGGCTGCTCCCTTCTAGGTGGATCAAGTCTCAAGATCGACAGTGTCACCAAATTAGGGTTTTGGTCGACCAGGGCCTCCAGATGGAAATTTTCATCTGGGCACAAGGCAATGATCCAAAACATGACCTAATATACTTCATGGAACCTCATGAACCCATGCATCAAGTCAATTTTGCCTCAGGGGATGCATTCATCAAAAATCAGGAATTAGGGTTTCTTGACCTAATTCACCCCTAAGTTGACTTTTGGGACAAACCATGAGCCAAGACCTCAAGAGATGATTTGAGGGTCTCTAATACACCATATTGATCTATTTTGAACAATGGATTGATCCAAGAAGCTTGAGCAACAAGTTTCATTTTCATCTGCACCACAATTAGGATTTTAAGGGAAAAGTCAACTGTAACTTTGACTTTTGACCTGGACATGCTCCCAAACCCTAATACATGATTGAATATACCCTATGACACCCATGGAACATGTCCATCAAGTTTGATTTAGGTCAAGGACATGATTTCCTGAAGAATTGCACAGTTTGGAATTCATCTGATAAAAAGTCAACTGTGCACAAAAGTCAACTTTGACTTTTTGAGATTTTCCACCAAAATGGATTTTTAACCCTAAAACGATGTTAATGTATGATTTGAATCATCATTCATCAAGAAAAATCAAGAAAAGTGAGATAACTTGTAAAAGGGGTAACCATAAAACTTAGAAATTTTTCTAAGTTAAAAATAAAATGGCAAGGGTACCAACTTTGAAGGACCATAACTCCTAAACCACAAGGCTATTTTTTCTCATCCAAAGATGGATTTGTAGCCCTCATTATCACCTACAAAAACTTCAACTACAAGTCATTCCAATTCATTAAGGATTTTGAGTTATGGAGTGATCAAAGTGGCTGAAAAGTGAAAATGTCACTTTTTCCAACACTTAGTGAAATTTTCACTAAGTCAGATTCTGCCTCACTTTTTGTCAAATGTAGGGGGATTTTTCACTTGGAATCAAAAGAGATCAAAACCAAACTTGTTCAAACAGTTGTTGTATTATGTAAAAGCTTTCCAAAATGGCCAAGAACATTGCCAAATTCAACTTACACCATGAGATATGACATTGGCAAGTTGCCTTGCTGAAATCTGTCAAGGCAAGGCAGAATTTGCAACTTTGGTCGATTTGCCAAAATCAGCCAAATTCAATTGCTCCTATCCACTTTGTAATACCCCAAATTTTGACCACTTAGATTTTCCATCATTGTGAAAATCATCATCACAATATGGATGTACCTTTATGCTTCATCAGTCTCCCCAAAGATGGGTGAGCATCCAATACAATCAAAATTAGGGTTTCAAGCCCTCTCTGAGTGCTTAGACAAAGGATCAATCAAGAAATGACATGATCTTCAACTTGTCTAATCTCTCAAACATCCACAATGGATAAAAAAGGACTCCCACTTCAAGGATTAAGCACAAGGCTGCTCCCTTCTAGGTGGATCAAGTCTCAAGATCGACAGTGTCACCAAATTAGGGTTTTGGTCGACCAGGGCCTCCAGATGGAAATTTTCATCTGGGCACAAGGCAATGATCCAAATCATTACCTAATATACTTCATGGAACCTCATGAACCCATGCATCAAGTCAATTTTGCCTCAGGGGATGCATTCATCAAAAATCAGGAATTAGGGTTTCTTGACCTAATTCACCCCTAAGTTGACTTTTGGGACAAACCATGAGCCAAGACCTCAAGAGATTATTTGAGGGTCTCTAATACACCATATTGATCTATTTGGAACAATGGATTGATCCAAGAAGCTTGAGCAACAAGTTTCATTTTCATCTGCACCACAATTAGGGTTTTAAGGGAAAAGTCAACTGTAACTTTGACTTTTGACCTGGACATGCTCCCAAACCCTAATACATAATTGAATATACCCTATGACACCCATGGAACATGTCCATCAAGTTTGATTTAGGTCAAGGACATGATTTCCTGAAGAATTGCACAGTTTGGAATTCATCTGATAAAAAGTCAACTGTGCACAAAAGTCAACTTTGACTTTTTGAGATTTTTCACCAAAATGGATTTTTAACCCTAAAATGATGTTAATGTATGATTTGAATCATCATTCATCAAGAAAAATCAAGAAAAGTGAGATAACTTGTAAAACGGGTAACCATAAAACTTAGAAATTTTTCTAAATTAAAAATAAAATGGCAAGGGTACCAACTTTGAAGGACCATAACTCCTAAACCACAAGGCCATTTTTTCTCATCCAAAGATGGATTTGTAGCCCTCATTATCACCTACAAAAACTTCAACTACAAGTCATTCCAATTCATTAAGGATTTTGAGTTATGGAGTGATCAAAGTGGCTGAAAAGTGAAAATGTCACTTTTTCCAACACTTAGTGAAATTTTCACTAAGTCAGATTCTGCCTCACTTTTTGTCAAATGTAGGGGGATTTTTCACTTGGAATCAAAAGAGATCAAAACCAAACTTGTTCAAACAGTTGTTGTATTATGTAAAAGCTTTCCAAAATGGCCAAGAACATTGCCAAATTCAACTTACACCATGAGATATGACATTGGCAAGTTGCCTTGCTGAAATCTGTCAAGGCAAGGCAGAATTTGCAACTTTGGTCGATTTGCCAAAATCAGCCAAATTCAATTGCTCCTATCCACTTTGTAATACCCCAAATTTTGACCACTTAGATTTTCCATCATTGTGAAAATCATCATCACAATATGGATGTACCTTTATGCTTCATCAGTCTCCCCAAAGATGGGTGAGCATCCAATACAATCAAAATTAGGGTTTCAAGCCCTCTCTGAGTGCTTAGACAAAGGATCAATCAAGAAATGACATGATCTTCAACTTGTCTAATCTCTCAAACATCCACAATGGATAAAAAAGGACTCCCACTTCAAGGATTAAGCACAAGGCTGCTCCCTTCTAGGTGGATCAAGTCTCAAGATCGACAGTGTCATCAAATTAGGGTTTTGGTCGACCAGGGCCTCCAGATGTAAATTTTCATCTGGGCACAAGGCAATGATCCAAATCATTACCTAATATACTTCATGGAACCTCATGAACCCATGCATCAAGTCAATTTTGCCTCAGGGGATGCATTCATCAAAAATCAGGAATTAGGGTTTCTTGACCTAATTCACCCCTAAGTTGACTTTTGGGACAAACCATGAGCCAAGACCTCAAGAGATTATTTGAGGGTCTCTAATACACCATATTGATCTATTTGGAACAATGGATTGATCCAAGAAGCTTGAGCAACAAGTTTCATTTTCATCTGCACCACAATTAGGGTTTTAAGGGAAAAGTCAACTGTAACTTTGACTTTTGACCTGGACATGCTCCCAAACCCTAATACATAATTGAATATACCCTATGACACCCATGGAACATGTCCATCAAGTTTGATTTAGGTCAAGGACATGATTTCCTGAAGAATTGCACAGTTTGGAATTCATCTGATAAAAAGTCAACTGTGCACAAAAGTCAACTTTGACTTTTTGAGATTTTTCACCAAAATGGATTTTTAACCCTAAAATGATGTTAATGTATGATTTGAATCATCATTCATCAAGAAAAATCAAGAAAAGTGAGATAACTTGTAAAACGGGTAACCATAAAACTTAGAAATTTTTCTAAATTAAAAATAAAATGGCAAGGGTACCAACTTTGAAGGACCATAACTCCTAAACCACAAGGCCATTTTTTCTCATCCAAAGATGGATTTGTAGCCCTCATTATCACCTACAAAAACTTCAACTACAAGTCATTCCAATTCATTAAGGATTTTGAGTTATGGAGTGATCAAAGTGGCTGAAAAGTGAAAATGTCACTTTTTCCAACACTTAGTGAAATTTTCACTAAGTCAGATTCTGCCTCACTTTTTGTCAAATGTAGGGGGATTTTTCACTTGGAATCAAAAGAGATCAAAACCAAACTTGTTCAAACAGTTGTTGTATCATGTAAGAGCTTTCCAAAATGGCCAAGAACATTGCCAAATTCAACTTACACCATGAGATATGACATTGGCAAGTTGCCTTGCTGAAATCTGTCAAGGCAAGGCAGAATTTGCAACTTTGGTCGATTTGCCAAAATCAGCCAAATTCAATTGCTCCTATCCACTTTGTAATACCCCAAATTTTGACCACTTAGATTTCCCATCATTGTGAAAATCATCATCACAATATGGATGTACCTTTATGCTTCATCAGTCTCCCCAAAGATGGGTGAGCATCCAATACAATCAAAATTAGGGTTTCAAGCCCTCTCTGAGTGCTTAGACAAAGGATCAATCAAGAAATGACATGATCTTCAACTTGTCTAATCTCTCAAACATCCACAATGGATCAAAAAGGACTCTCACTTCAAGGATTAAGCACAAGGCTGCTCCCTTCTAGGTGGATCAAGTCTCAAGATCGACAGTGTCACCAAATTAGGGTTTTGGTCGACCACGGCCTCCAGATGGAAATTTTCATCTGGGCACAAGGCAATGATCCAAAACATGACCTAATATACTTCATGGAACCTCATGAACCCATGCATCAAGTCAATTTTGCCTCAGGGGATGCATTCATCAAAAATCAGGAATTAGGGTTTCTTGACCTAATTCACCCCTAAGTTGACTTTTGGGACAAACCATGAGCCAAGACCTCAAGAGATTATTTGAGGGTCTCTAATACACCATATTGATCTATTTGGAACAATGGATTGATCCAAGAATCTTGAGCAACAAGTTTCATTTTCATCTGCACCACAATTAGGGTTTTAAGGGAAAAGTCAACTGTAACTTTGACTTTTGACCTGGACATGCTCCCAAACCCTAATACATGATTGAATATACCCTATGCCACCCATGGAACATGTCCATCAAGTTTGATTTAGGTCAAGGACATGATTTCCTGAAGAATTGCACAGTTTGGAATTCATCTGATAAAAAGTCAACTGTGCACAAAAGTCAACTTTGACTTTTTGAGATTTTTCACCAAAATGGATTTTTAACGCTAAAATGATGTTAATGTATGATTTGAATCATCATTCATCAAGAAAAATCAAGAAAAGTGAGATAACTTGTAAAAGGGGTAACCATAAAACTTAGAAATTTTTCTAAGTTAAAAATAAAATGGCAAGGGTACCAACTTTGAAGGACCATAACTCCTAAACCACAAGGCCATTTTTTCTCATCCAAAGATGGATTTGTAGCCCTCATTATCACCTACAAAAACTTCAACTACAACTCATTCCAATTCATTAAGGATTTTGAGTTATCGAGTGATCAAAGTGGCTGAAAAGTGAAAATGTCACTTTTTCCAACACTTAGTGAAATTTTCACTAAGTCAGATTCTGCCTCACTTTTTGTCAAATGTAGGGGGATTTTTCACTTGGAATCAAAAGAGATCAAAACCAAACTTGTTCAAACAGTTGTTGTATCATGTAAGAGCTTTCCAAAATGGCCAAGAACATTGCCAAATTCAACTTACACCATGAGATATGACATTGGCAAGTTGCCTTGCTGAAATCTGTCAAGGCAAGGCAGAATTTGCAACTTTGGTCGATTTGCCAAAATCAGCCAAATTCAATTGCTCCTATCCACTTTGTAATACCCCAAATTTTGACCACTTAGATTTCCCATCATTGTGAAAATCATCATCACAATATGGATGTACCTTTATGCTTCATCAGTCTCCCCAAAGATGGGTGAGCATCCAATACAATCAAAATTAGGGTTTCAAGCCCTCTCTGAGTGCTTAGACAAAGGATCAATCAAGAAATGACATGATCTTCAACATGTCTAATCTCTCAAACATTCACAATGGATCAAAAAGGACTCCCACTTCAAGGATTAAGCACAAGGCTGCTCCCTTCTAGGTGGATCAAGTCTCAAGATCGACAGTGTCACCAAATTAGGGTTTTGGTCGACCAGGGCCTCCAGATGGAAATTTTCATCTGGGCACAAGGCAATGATCCAAAACATGACCTAATATACTTCATGGAACCTCAAGAACCCATGCATCAAGTCAATTTTGCCTCAGGGGATGCATTCATCAAAAATCAGGAATTAGGGTTTCTTGACCTAATTCACCCCTAAGTTGACTTTTGGGACAAACCATGAGCCAAGACCTCAAGAGATTATTTGAGGGTCTCTAATACACCATATTGATCTATTTGGAACAATGGATTGATCCAAGAAGCTTGAGCAACAAGTTTCATATTCATCTGCACCACAATTAGGGTTTTAAGGGAAAAGTCAACAGTAACTTTTGACCTGGACATGCTCCCAAACCCTAATACATGATTGATTATACCCTATGACACCCATGGAACATGTCCATCAAGTTTGATTTAGGTCAAGGACATGATTTCCTGAAGAATTGCATAGTTTAGAATTCATCTGATAAAAAGTCAACTGTGCACAAAAGTCAACTTTGACTTTTTGAGATTTTTCACCAAAATGGATTTTTAACCCTAAAATGATGTTAATGTATGATTTGAATCATCATTCATCAAGAAAAATCAAGAAAAGTGAGATAACTTGTAAAAGGGGTAACCATAAAACTTAGAAATTTTTCTAAGTTAAAAATAAAATGGCAAGGGTACCAACTTTGAAGGAGCATAACTCCTAAACCACAAGGCCATTTTTTCTCATCCAAAGATGGATTTGTAGCCCTCATTATCACCTACAAAAACTTCAACTACAAGTCATTCCAATTCATTAAGGATTTTGAGTTATGGAGTGATCAAAGTGGCTGAAAAGTGAAAATGTCACTTTTTCCAACACTTAGTGAAATTTTCACTAAGTCAGATTCTGCCTCACTTTTTGTCAAATGTAGGGGGATTTTTCACTTGGAATCAAAAGAGATCAAAACCAAACTTGTTCAAACAGTTGTTGTATCATGTAAGAGCTTTCCAAAATGGCCAAGAACATTGCCAAATTCAACTTACACCATGAGATATGACATTGGCAAGTTGCCTTGCTGAAATCTGTCAAGGCAAGGCAGAATTTGCAACTTTGGTCGATTTGCCAAAATCAGCCAAATTCAATTGCTCCTATCCACTTTGTAATACCCCAAATTTTGACCACTTAGATTTCCCATCATTGTGAAAATCATCATCACAATATGGATGTACCTTTATGCTTCATCAGTCTCCCCAAAGATGGGTGAGCATCCAATACAATCAAAATTAGGGTTTCAAGCCCTCTCTGAGTGCTTAGACAAAGGATCAATCAAGAAATGACATGATCTTCAACTTGTCTAATCTCTCAAACATCCACAATGGATCAAAAAGGACTCCCACTTCAAGGATTAAGCACAAGGCTACTCCCTTCTAGGTGGATCAAGTCTCAAGATCGACAGTGTCACCAAATTAGGGTTTTGGTCGACCAGGGCCTCCAGATGGAAATTTTCATCTGGGCACAAGGCAATGATCCAAAACATGACCTAATATACTTCATGGAACCTCATGAACCCATGCATCAAGTCAATTTTGCCTCAGGGGATGCATTCATCAAAAATCAGGAATTAGGGTTTCTTGACCTAATTCACCCCTAAGTTGACTTTTGGGACAAACCATGAGCCAAGACCTCAAGAGATGATTTGAGGGTCTCTAATACACCATATTGATCTATTTTGAACAATGGATTGATCCAAGAAGCTTGAGCAACAAGTTTCATTTTCATCTGCACCACAATTAGGGTTTTAAGGGAAAAGTCAACTGTAACTTTGACTTTTGACCTGGACATGCTCCCAAACCCTAATACATGATTGAATATACCCTATGACACCCATGGAACATGTCCATCAAGTTTGATTTAGGTCAAGGACATGATTTCCTGAAGAATTGCACAGTTTGGAATTCATTTGATAAAAAGTCAACTGTGCACAAAAGTCAACTTTGACTTTTTGAGAATTTTCACCAAAATGGATTTTTAACCCTAAAATGATGTTAATGTATGATTTGAATCATCATTCATCAAGAAAAATCAAGAAAAGTGAGATAACTTGTAAAAGGGGTAACCATAAAACTTAGAAATTTTTCTAAGTTAAAAATAAAATGGCAAGGGTACCAACTTTGAAGGACCATAACTCCTAAACCACTAGGCCATTTTTTCTCATCTAAAGATGGATTTGTAGCCCTCATTATCACCTACAAAAACTTCAACTACAAGTCATTCCAATTCATTAAGGATTTTGAGTTATGGAGTGATCAAAGTGGCAGAAAAGTGAAAATGTCACTTTTTCCAACACTTAGTGAAATTTTCACTAAGTCAGATTCTGCCTCACTTTTTGTCAAATGTAGGGGGATTTTTCACTTGGAATCAAAAGAGATCAAAACCAAACTTGTTCAAACAGTTGTTGTATCATGTAAGAGCTTTCCAAAATGGCCAAGAACATTGCCAAATTCAACTTACACCATGAGATATGACATTGGCAAGTTGCCTTGCTGAAATCTGTCAAGGCAAGGCAGAATTTACAACTTTGGTCGATTTGCCAAAATCAGCCAAATTCAATTGCTCCTATCCACTTTGTAATACCCCAAATTTTGACCACTTAGATTTCCCATCATTGTGAAAATCATCATCACAATATGGATGTACCTTTATGCTTCATCAGTCTCCCCAAAGATGGGTGAGCATCCAATACAATCAAAATTAGGGTTTCAAGCCCTCTCTGAGTGCTTAGACAAAGGATCAATCAAGAAATGACATGACCTTCAACTTGTCTAATCTCTCAAACATCCACAATGGATCAAAAAGGACTCCCACTTCAAGGATTAAGCACAAGGCTGCTCCCTTCTAGGTGGATCAAGTCTCAAGATCGACAGTGTCACCAAATTAGGGTTTTGGTCGACCAGGGCCTCCAGATGGAAATTTTCATCTGGGCACAAGGCAATGATCCAAAACATGACCTAATATACTTCATGGAACCTCATGAACCCATGCATCAAGTCAATTTTGCCTCAGGGGATGCATTCATCAAAAATCAGGAATTAGGGTTTCTTGACCTAATTCACCCCTAAGTTGACTTTTGGGACAAACCATGAGCCAAGACCTCAAGAGATTATTTGAGGGTCTCTAATACACCATATTGATCTATTTGGAACAATGGATTGATCCAAGAAGCTTGAGCAACAAGTTTCATTTTCATCTGCACCACAATTAGGGTTTTAAGGGAAAAGTCAACTGTAACTTTGACTTTTGACCTGGACATGCTCCCAAACCCTAATACATGATTGAATATACCCTATGACACCCATGGAACATGTCTATCAAGTTTGATTTAGGTCAAGGACATCATTTCCTGAAGAATTGCACAGTTTGGAATTCATCTGATAAAAAGTCAACTGTGCACAAAAGTCAACTTTGACTTTTTGAGAATTTTCACCAAAATGGATTTTTAACCCGAAAATGATGTTAATGTATGATTTGAATCATCATTCATCAAGAAAAATCAAGAAAAGTGAGATAACTTGTAAAAGGGGTAACCATAAAACTTAGAAATTTTTCTAAGTTAAAAATAAAATGGCAAGGGTACCAACTTTGAAGGACCATAACTCCTAAACCACAAGGCCAATTTTTTCTCATCCAAAGATGGATTTGTAGCCCTCATTATCACCTACAAAAACTTCAACTACAAGTCATTCTAATTCATTAAGGATTTTGAGTTATGGAGTGATCAAAGTGGCTGAAAAGTGAAAATGACACTTTTTCCAACACTTAGTGAAATTTTCACTAAGTCAGATTCTGCCTCACTTTTTGTCAAATGTAGGGGGATTTTTCACTTGGAATCAAAAGAGATCAAAACCAAACTTGTTCAAACAGTTGTTGTATCATGTAAGAGCTTTCCAAAATGGCCAAGAACATTGCCAAATTCAACTTACACCATGAGATATGACATTGGCAAGTTGCCTTGCTGAAATCCGTCAAGGCAAGGCAGAATTTGCAACTTTGGTCGATTTGCCAAAATCAGCCAAATTCAATTGCTCCTATCCACTTTGTAATACCCCAAATTTTGACCACTTAGATTTCCCATCATTGTGAAAATCATCATCACAATATGGATGTACCTTTATGCTTCATCAGTCTCCCCAAAGATGGGTGAGCATCCAATACAATCAAAATTAGGGTTTCAAGCCCTCTCTGAGTGCTTAGACAAAGGATCAATCAAGAAATGACATGACCTTCAACTTGTCTAATCTCTCAAACATCCACAATGGATCAAAAAGGACTCCCACTTCAAGGATTAAGCACAAGGCTGCTCCCTTCTAGGTGGATCAAGTCTCAAGATCGACAGTGTCACCAAATTAGGGTTTTGGTCGACCAGGGCCTCCAGATGGAAATTTTCATCTGGGCACAAGGCAATGATCCAAAACATGACCTAATATACTTCATGGAACCTCATGAACCCATGCATCAAGTCAATTTTGCCTCAGGGGATGCATTCATCAAAAATCAGGAATTAGGGTTTCTTGACCTAATTCACCCCTAAGTTGACTTTTGGGACAAACCATGAGCCAAGACCTCAAGAGATTATTTGAGGGTCTCTAATACACCATATTGATCTATTTGGAACAATGGATTGATCCAAGAAGCTTGAGCAACAAGTTTCATTTTCATCTGCACCACAATTAGGGTTTTAAGGGAAAAGTCAACTGTAACTTTGACTTTTGACCTGGACATGCTCCCAAACCCTAATACATGATTGAATATACCCTATGACACCCATGGAACATGTCCATCAAGTTTGATTTAGGTCAAGGACATGATTTCCTGAAGAATTGCACAGTTTGGAATTCATTTGATAAAAAGTCAACTGTGCACAAAAGTCAACTTTGACTTTTTGAGAATTTTCACCAAAATGGATTTTTAACCCTAAAATGATGTTAATGTATGATTTGAATCATCATTCATCAAGAAAAATCAAGAAAAGTGAGATAACTTGTAAAAGGGGTAACCATAAAACTTAGAAATTTTTCTAAGTTAAAAATAAAATGGCAAGGGTACCAACTTTGAAGGACCATAACTCCTAAACCACAAGGCCATTTTTTCTCATCCAAAGATGGATTTGTAGCCCTCATTATCACCTACAAAAACTTCAACTACAAGTCATTCCAATTCATTAAGGATTTTGAGTTATGGAGTGATCAAAGTGGCAGAAAAGTGAAAATGTCACTTTTTCCAACACTTAGTGAAATTTTCACTAAGTCAGATTCTGCCTCACTTTTTGTCAAATGTAGGGGGATTTTTCACTTGGAATCAAAAGAGATCAAAACCAAACTTGTTCAAACAGTTGTTGTATCATGTAAGAGCTTTCCAAAATGGCCAAGAACATTGCCAAATTCAACTTACACCATGAGATATGACATTGGCAAGTTGCCTTGCTGAAATCTGTCAAGGCAAGGCAGAATTTACAACTTTGGTCGATTTGCCAAAATCAGCCAAATTCAATTGCTCCTATCCACTTTGTAATACCCCAAATTTTGACCACTTAGATTTCCCATCATTGTGAAAATCATCATCACAATATGGATGTACCTTTATGCTTCATTAGTCTCCCCAAAGATGGGTGAGCATCCAATACAATCAAAATTAGGGTTTCAAGCCCTCTCTGAGTGCTTAGACAAAGGATCAATCAAGAAATGACATGACCTTCAACTTGTCTAATCTCTCAAACATCCACAATGGATCAAAAAGGACTCCCACTTCAAGGATTAAGCACAAGGCTGCTCCCTTCTAGGTGGATCAAGTCTCAAGATCGACAGTGTCACCAAATTAGGGTTTTGGTCGACCAGGGCCTCCAGATGGAAATTTTCATCTGGGCACAAGGCAATGATCCAAAACATGACCTAATATACTTCATGGAACCTCATGAACCCATGCATCAAGTCAATTTTGCCTCAGGGGATGCATTCATCAAAAATCAGGAATTAGGGTTTCTTGACCTAATTCACCCCTAAGTTGACTTTTGGGACAAACCATGAGCCAAGACCTCAAGAGATTATTTGAGGGTCTCTAATACACCATATTGATCTATTTGGAACAATGGATTGATCCAAGAAGCTTGAGCAACAAGTTTCATTTTCATCTGCACCACAATTAGGGTTTTAAGGGAAAAGTCAACTGTAACTTTGACTTTTGACCTGGACATGCTCCCAAACCCTAATACATGATTGAATATACCCTATGACACCCATGGAACATGTCTATCAAGTTTGATTTAGGTCAAGGACATCATTTCCTGAAGAATTGCACAGTTTGGAATTCATCTGATAAAAAGTCAACTGTGCACAAAAGTCAACTTTGACTTTTTGAGAATTTTCACCAAAATGGATTTTTAACCCGAAAATGATGTTAATGTATGATTTGAATCATCATTCATCAAGAAAAATCAAGAAAAGTGAGATAACTTGTAAAAGGGGTAACCATAAAACTTAGAAATTTTTCTAAGTTAAAAATAAAATGGCAAGGGTACCAACTTTGAAGGACCATAACTCCTAAACCACAAGGCCAATTTTTTCTCATCCAAAGATGGATTTGTAGCCCTCATTATCACCTACAAAAACTTCAACTACAAGTCATTCTAATTCATTAAGGATTTTGAGTTATGGAGTGATCAAAGTGGCTGAAAAGTGAAAATGACACTTTTTCCAACACTTAGTGAAATTTTCACTAAGTCAGATTCTGCCTCACTTTTTGTCAAATGTAGGGGGATTTTTCACTTGGAATCAAAAGAGATCAAAACCAAACTTGTTCAAACAGTTGTTGTATCATGTAAGAGCTTTCCAAAATGGCCAAGAACATTGCCAAATTCAACTTACACCATGAGATATGACATTGGCAAGTTGCCTTGCTGAAATCCGTCAAGGCAAGGCAGAATTTGCAACTTTGGTCGATTTGCCAAAATCAGCCAAATTCAATTGCTCCTATCCACTTTGTAATACCCCAAATTTTGACCACTTAGATTTCCCATCATTGTGAAAATCATCATCACAATATGGATGTACCTTTATGCTTCATCAGTCTCCCCAAAGATGGGTGAGCATCCAATACAATCAAAATTAGGGTTTCAAGCCCTCTCTGAGTGCTTAGACAAAGGATCAATCAAGAAATGACATGATCTTCAACTTGTCTAATCTCTCAAACATCCACAATGGATCAAAAAGGACTCCCACTTCAAGGATTAAGCACAAGGCTGCTCCCTTCTAGGTGGATCAAGTCTCAAGATCGACAGTGTCACCAAATTAGGGTTTTGGTCGACCAGGGCCTCCAGATGGAAATTTTCATCTGGGCACAAGGTAATGATCCAAAACATGACCTAATATACTTCATGGAACCTCATGAACCCATGCATCAAGTCAATTTTGCCTCAGGGGATGCATTCATCAAAAATCAGGAATTAGGGTTTCTTGACCTAATTCACCCCTAAGTTGACTTTTGGGACAAACCATGAGCCAAGACCTCAAGAGATTATTTGAGGGTCTCTAATACACCATATTGATCTATTTGGAACAATGGATTGATCCAAGAAGCTTGAGCAACAAGTTTCATTTTCATCTGCACCACAATTAGGGTTTTAAGGGAAAAGTCAACTGTAACTTTGACTTTTGACCTGGACATGCTCCCAAACCCTAATACATGATTGAATATACCCTATGACACCCATGGAACATGTCTATCAAGTTTGATTTAGGTCAAGGACATGATTTCCTGAAGAATTGCACAGTTTGGAATTCATCTGATAAAAAGTCAACTGTGCACAAAAGTCAACTTTGACTTTTTGAGAATTTTCACCAAAATGGATTTTTAACCCTAAAATGATGTTAATGTATGATTTGAATCATCATTCATCAAGAAAAATCAAGAAAAGTGAGATAACTTGTAAAAGGGGTAACCATAAAACTTAGAAATTTTTCTAAGTTAAAAATAAAATGGCAAGGGTACCAACTTTGAAGGAGCATAACTCCTAAACCACAAGGCCATTTTTTCTCATCCAAAGATGGATTTGTAGCCCTCATTATCACCTACAAAAACTTCAACTACAAGTCATTCCAATTCATTAAGGATTTTGAGTTATGGAGTGATCAAAGTGGCTGAAAAGTGAAAATGTCACTTTTTCCAACACTTAGTGAAATTTTCACTAAGTCAGATTCTGCCTCACTTTTTGTCAAATGTAGGGGGATTTTTCACTTGGAATCAAAAGAGATCAAAACCAAACTTGTTCAAACAGTTGTTGTATCATGTAAGAGCTTTCCAAAATGGCCAAGAACATTGCCAAATTCAACTTACACCATGAGATATGACATTGGCAAGTTGCCTTGCTGAAATCTGTTAAGGCAAGGCAGAATTTGCAACTTTGGTCGATTTGCCAAAATCAGCCAAATTCAATTGCTCCTATCCACTTTGTAATACCCCAAATTTTGACCACTTAGATTTCCCATCATTGTGAAAATCATCATCACAATATGGATGTACCTTTATGCTTCATCAGTCTCCCCAAAGATGGGTGAGCATCCAATACAATCAAAATTAGGGTTTCAAGCCCTCTCTGAGTGCTTAGACAAAGGATCAATCAAGAAATGACATGATCTTCAACTTGTCTAATCTCTCAAACATCCACAATGGATCAAAAAGGACTCCCACTTCAAGGATTAAGCACAAGGCTGCTCCCTTCTAGGTGGATCAAGTCTCAAGATCGACAGTGTCACCAAATTAGGGTTTTGGTCGACCAGGGCCTCCAGATGGAAATTTTCATCTGGGCACAAGGCAATGATCCAAAACATGACCTAATATACTTCATGGAACCTCATGAACCCATGCATCAAGTCAATTTTGCCTCAGGGGATGCATTCATCAAAAATCAGGAATTAGGGTTTCTTGACCTAATTCACCCCTAAGTTGACTTTTGGGACAAACCATGAGCCAAGACCTCAAGAGATGATTTGAGGGTCTCTAATACACCATATTGATCTATTTGGAACAATGGATTGATCCAAGAAGCTTGAGCAACAAGTTTCATTTTCATCTGCACCACAATTAGGGTTTTAAGGGAAAAGTCAACTGTAACTTTGACTTTTGACCTGGACATGCTCCCAAACCCTAATACATGATTAAATATACCCTATGACACCCATGGAACATGTCCATCAAGTTTGATTTAGGTCAAGGACATGATTTCCTGAAGAATTGCACAGTTTGGAATTCATCTGATAAAAAGTCAACTGTGCACAAAAGTCAACTTTGACTTTTTGAGAATTTTCACCAAAATGGATTTTTAACCCTAAAATGATGTTAATGTATGATTTGAATCATCATTCATCAAGAAAAATCAAGAAAAGTGAGATAACTTGTAAAAGGGGTAACCATAAAACTTAGAAATTTTTCTAAGTTAAAAATAAAATGGCAAGGGTACCAACTTTGAAGGACCATAACTCCTAAACCACAAGGCCATTTTTTCTCATCCAAAGATGGATTTGTAGCCCTCATTATCACCTACAAAAACTTCAACTACAAGTCATTCCAATTCATTAAGGATTTTGAGTTATGGAGTGATCAAAGTGGCAGAAAAGTGAAAATGTCACTTTTTCCAACACTTAGTGAAATTTTCACTAAGTCAGATTCTGCCTCACTTTTTGTCAAATGTAGGGGGATTTTTCACTTGGAATCAAAAGAGATCAAAACCAAACTTGTTCAAACAGTTGTTGTATCATGTAAGAGCTTTCCAAAATGGCCAAGAACATTGCCAAATTCAACTTACACCATGAGATATGACATTGGCAAGTTGCCTTGCTGAAATCTGTCAAGGCAAGGCAGAATTTGCAACTTTGGTCGATTTGCCAAAATCAGCCAAATTCAATTGCTCCTATCCACTTTGTAATACCCCAAATTTTGACCACTTAGATTTCCCATCATTGTGAAAATCATCATCACAATATGGATGTACCTTTATGCTTCATCAGTCTCCCCAAAGATGGGTGAGCATCCAATACAATCAAAATTAGGGTTTCAAGCCCTCTCTGAGTGCTTAGACAAAGGATCAATCAAGAAATGACATGACCTTCAACTTGTCTAATCTCTCAAACATCCACAATGGATCAAAAAGGACTCCCACTTCAAGGATTAAGCACAAGGCTGCTCCCTTCTAGGTGGATCAAGTCTCAAGATCGACAGTGTCACCAAATTAGGGTTTTGGTCGACCAGGGCCTCCAGATGGAAATTTTCATCTGGGCACAAGGCAATGATCCAAAACATGACCTAATATACTTCATGGAACCTCATGAACCCATGCATCAAGTCAATTTTGCCTCAGGGGATGCATTCATCAAAAATCAGGAATTAGGGTTTCTTGACCTAATTCACCCCTAAGTTGACTTTTGGGACAAACCATGAGCCAAGACCTCAAGAGATTATTTGAGGGTCTCTAATACACCATATTGATCTATTTGGAACAATGGATTGATCCAAGAAGCTTGAGCAACAAGTTTCATTTTCATCTGCACCACAATTAGGGTTTTAAGGGAAAAGTCAACTGTAACTTTGACTTTTGACCTGGACATGCTCCCAAACCCTAATACATGATTGAATATACCCTATGACACCCATGGAACATGTCTATCAAGTTTGATTTAGGTCAAGGACATGATTTCCTGAAGAATTGCACAGTTTGGAATTCATCTGATAAAAAGTCAACTGTGCACAAAAGTCAACTTTAACTTTTTGAGAATTTTCACCAAAATGGATTTTTAACCCTAAAATGATGTTAATGTATGATTTGAATCATCATTCATCAAGAAAAATCAAGAAAAGTGAGATAACTTGTAAAAGGGGTAACCATAAAACTTAGAAATTTTTCTAAGTTAAAAATAAAATGGCAAGGGTACCAACTTTGAAGGACCATAACTCCTAAACCACAAGGCCATTTTTTCTCATCCAAAGATGGATTTGTAGCCCTCATTATCACCTACAAAAACTTCAACTACAAGTCATTCCAATTCATTAAGGATTTTGAGTTATGGAGTGATCAAAGTGGCTGAAAAGTGAAAATGTCACTTTTTCCAACACTTAGTGAAATTTTCACTAAGTCAGATTCTGCCTCACTTTTTGTCAAATGTAGGGGGATTTTTCACTTGGAATCAAAAGAGATCAAAACCAAACTTGTTCAAACAGTTGTTGTATCATGTAAGAGCTTTCCAAAATGGCCAAGAACATTGCCAAATTCAACTTACACCATGAGATATGACATTGGCAAGTTGCCTTGCTGAAATCTGTCAAGGCAAGGCAGAATTTGCAACTTTGGTCGATTTGCCAAAATCAGCCAAATTCAATTGCTCCTATCCACTTTGTAATACCCCAAATTTTGACCACTTAGATTTCCCATCATTGTGAAAATCATCATCACAATATGGATGTACCTTTATGCTTCATCAGTCTCCCCAAAGATGGGTGAGCATCCAATACAATCAAAATTAGGGTTTCAAGCCCTCTATGAGTGCTTAGACAAAGGATCAATCAAGAAATGACATGATCTTCAACTTGTCTAATCTCTCAAACATCCACAATGGATCAAAAAGGACTCCCACTTCAAGGATTAAGCACAAGGCTGCTCCCTTCTAGGTGGATCAAGTCTCAAGATCGACAGTGTCACCAAATTAGGGTTTTGGTCGACCAGGGCCTCCAGATGGAAATTTTCATCTGGGCACAAGGCAATGATCCAAAACATGACCTAATATACTTCATGGAACCTCAAGAACCCATGCATCAAGTCAATTTTGCCTCACGGGATGCATTCATCAAAAACCAGGAATTAGGGTTTCTTGACCTAATTCACCCCTAAGTTGACTTTTGGGACAAACCATGAGCCAAGACCTCAAGAGATTATTTGAGCGTCTCTAATACACCATATTGATCTATTTGGAACAATGGATTGATCCAAGAAGCTTGAGCAACAAGTTTCATATTCATCTGCACCACAATTAGGGTTTTAAGGGAAAAGTCAACAGTAACTTTTGACCTGGACATGCTCCCAAACCCTAATACATGATTGATTATACCCTATGACACCCATGGAACATGTCCATCAAGTTTGATTTAGGTCAAGGACATGATTTCCTGAAGAATTGCACAGTTTGGAATTCATCTGATAAAAAGTCAACTGTGCACAAAAGTCAACTTTGACTTTTTGAGATTTTTCACCAAAATGGATTTTTAACCCTAAAATGATGTTAATGTATGATTTGAATCATCATTCATCAAGAAAAATCAAGAAAAGTGAGATAACTTGTAAAAGGGGTAACCATAAAACTTAGAAATTTTTCTAAGTTAAAAATAAAATGGCAAGGGTACCAACTTTCAAGGAGCATAACTCCTAAACCACAAGGCCATTTTTTCTCATCCAAAGATGGATTTGTAGCCCTCATTATCACCTACAAAAACTTCAACTACAAGTCATTCCAATTCATTAAGGATTTTGAGTTATGGAGTGATCAAAGTGGCTGAAAAGTGAAAATGTCACTTTTTCCAACACTTAGTGAAATTTTCACTAAGTCAGATTCTGCCTCACTTTTTGTCAAATGTAGGGGGATTTTTCACTTAGAATCAAAAGAGATCAAAACCAAACTTGTTCAAACAGTTGTTGTATCATGTAAGAGCTTTCCAAAATGGCCAAGAACTTTGCCAAATTCAACTTACACCATGAGATATGACGTTGGCAAGTTGCCTTGCTGAAATCTGTCAAGGCAAGGCAGAATTTGCAACTTTGGTCGATTTGCCAAAATCAGCCAAATTCAATTGCTCCTATCCACTTTGTAATACCCCAAATTTTGACCACTTAGATTTCCCATCATTGTGAAAATCATCATCACAATATGGATGTACCTTTATGCTTCATCAGTCTCCCCAAAGATGGGTGAGCATCCAATACAATCAAAATTAGGGTTTCAAGCCCTCTCTGAGTGCTTAGACAAAGGATCAATCAAGAAATGACATGATCTTCAACTTGTCTAATCTCTCAAACATCCACAATGGATCAAAAAGGACTCTCACTTCAAGGATTAAGCACAAGGCTGCTCCCTTCTAGGTGGATCAAGTCTCAAGATCGACAGTGTCACCAAATTAGGGTTTTGGTCGACCAGGGCCTCCAGATGGAAATTTTCATCTGGGCACAAGGCAATGATCCAAAACATGACCTAATATACTTCATGGAACCTCATGAACCCATGCATCAAGTCAATTTTGCCTCAGGGGATGCATTCATCAAAAATCAGGAATTAGGGTTTCTTGACCTAATTCACCCCTAAGTTGACTTTTGGGACAAACCATGAGCCAAGACCTCAAGAGATGATTTGAGGGTCTCTAATACACCATATTGATCTATTTGGAACAATGGATTGATCCAAGAAGCTTGAGCAACAAGTTTCATTTTCATCTGCACCACAATTAGGGTTTTAAGGGAAAAGTCAACTGTAACTTTGACTTTTGACCTGGACATGCTCCCAAACCCTAATACATGATTGAATATACCCTATGACACCCATGGAACATGTCCATCAAGTTTGATTTAGGTCAAGGACATGATTTCCTGAAGAATTGCACAGTTTGGAATTCATCTGATAAAAAGTCAACTGTGCACAAAAGTCAACTTTGACTTTTTGAGAATTTTCACCAAAATGGATTTTTAACCCTAAAATGATGTTAATGTATGATTTGAATCATCATTCATCAAGAAAAATCAAGAAAAGTGAGATAACTTGTAAAAGGGGTAACCATAAAACTTAGAAATTTTTCTAAGTTAAAAATAAAATGGCAAGGGTACCAACTTTGAAGGACCATAACTCCTAAACCACAAGGCCATTTTTTCTCATCCAAAGATGGATTTGTAGCCCTCATTATCACCTACAAAAACTTCAACTACAAGTCATTCCAATTCATTAAGGATTTTGAGTTATGGAGTGATCAAAGTGGCAGAAAAGTGAAAATGTCACTTTTTCCAACACTTAGTGAAATTTTCACTAAGTCAGATTCTGCCTCACTTTTTGTCAAATGTAGGGGGATTTTTCACTTGGAATCAAAAGAGATCAAAACCAAACTTGTTCAAACAGTTGTTGTATCATGTAAGAGCTTTCCAAAATGGCCAAGAACATTGCCAAATTCAACTTACACCATGAGATATGACATTGGCAAGTTGCCTTGCTGAAATCTGTCAAGGCAAGGCAGAATTTGCAACTTTGGTCGATTTGCCAAAATCAGCCAAATTCAATTGCTCCTATCCACTTTGTAATACCCCAAATTTTGACCACTTAGATTTCCCATCATTGTGAAAATCATCATCACAATATGGATGTACCTTTATGCTTCATCAGTCTCCCCAAAGATGGGTGAGCATCCAATACAATCAAAATTAGGGTTTCAAGCCCTCTCTGAGTGCTTAGACAAAGGATCAATCAAGAAATGACATGATCTTCAACTTGTCTAATCTCTCAAACATCCACAATGGATCAAAAAGGACTCTCACTTCAAGGATTAAGCACAAGGCTGCTCCCTTCTAGGTGGATCAAGTCTCAAGATCGACAGTGTCACCATATTAGGGTTTTGGTCGACCAGGGCCTCCAGATGGAAATTTTCATCTGGGCACAAGGCAATGATCCAAAACATGACCTAATATACTTCATGGAACCTCATGAACCCATGCATCAAGTCAATTTTGCCTCAGGGGATGCATTCATCAAAAATCAGGAATTAGGGTTTCTTGACCTAATTCACCCCTAAGTTGACTTTTGGGACAAACCATGAGCCAAGACCTCAAGAGATGATTTGAGGGTCTCTAATACACCATATTGATCTATTTGGAACAATGGATTGATCCAAGAAGCTTGAGCAACAAGTTTCATTTTCATTTGCACCACAATTAGGGTTTTAAGGGAAAAGTCAACTGTAACTTTGACTTTTGACCTGGACATGCTCCCAAACCCTAATACATGATTGAATATACCCTATGACACCCATGGAACATGTCCATCAAGTTTGATTTAGGTCAAGGACATGATTTCCTGAAGAATTGCACAGTTTGGAATTCATCTGATAAAAAGTCAACTGTGCACAAAAGTCAACTTTGACTTTTTGAGAATTTTCACCAAAATGGATTTTTAACCCTAAAATGATGTTAATGTATGATTTGAATCATCATTCATCAAGAAAAATCAAGAAAAGTGAGATAACTTGTAAAAGGGGTAACCATAAAACTTAGAAATTTTTCTAAGTTAAAAATAAAATGGCAAGGGTACCAACTTTGAAGGACCATAACTCCTAAACCACAAGGCCATTTTTTCTCATCCAAAGATGGATTTGTAGCCCTCATTATCACCTACAAAAACTTCAACTACAAGTCATTCCAATTCATTAAGGATTTTGAGTTATGGAGTGATCAAAGTGGCAGAAAAGTGAAAATGTCACTTTTTCCAACACTTAGTGAAATTTTCACTAAGTCAGATTCTGCCTCACTTTTTGTCAAATGTAGGGGGATTTTTCACTTGGAATCAAAAGAGATCAAAACCAAACTTGTTCAAACAGTTGTTGTATCATGTAAGAGCTTTCCAAAATGGCCAAGAACATTGCCAAATTCAACTTACACCATGAGATATGACATTGGCAAGTTGCCTTGCTGAAATCTGTCAAGGCAAGGCAGAATTTGCAACTTTGGTCGATTTGCCAAAATCAGCCAAATTCAATTGCTCCTATCCACTTTGTAATACCCCAAATTTTGACCACTTAGATTTCCCATCATTGTTAAAATCATCATCACAATATGGATGTACCTTTATGCTTCATCAGTCTCCCCAAAGATGGGTGAGCATCCAATACAATCAAAATTAGGGTTTCAAGCCCTCTCTGAGTGCTTAGACAAAGGATCAATCAAGAAATGACATGACCTTCAACTTGTCTAATCTCTCAAACATCCACAATGGATCAAAAAGGACTCCCACTTCAAGGATTAAGCACAAGGCTGCTCCCTTCTAGGTGGATCAAGTCTCAAGATCGACAGTGTCACCATATTAGGGTTTTGGTCGACCAGGGCCTCCAGATGGAAATTTTCATCTGGGCACAAGGCAATGATCCAAAACATGACCTAATATACTTCATGGAACCTCATGAACCCATGCATCAAGTCAATTTTGCCTCAGGGGATGCATTCATCAAAAATCAGGAATTAGGGTTTCTTGACCTAATTCACCCCTAAGTTGACTTTTGGGACAAACCATGAGCCAAGACCTCAAGAGATTATTTGAGGGTCTCTAATACACCATATTGATCTATTTGGAACAATGGATTGATCCAAGAAGCTTGAGCAACAAGTTTCATTTTCATCTGCACCACAATTAGGGTTTTAAGGGAAAAGTCAACTGTAACTTTGACTTTTGACCTGGACATGCTCCCAAACCCTAATACATGATTGAATATACCCTATGACACCCATGGAACATGTCTATCAAGTTTGATTTAGGTCAAGGACATGATTTCCTGAAGAATTGCACAGTTTGGAATTCATCTGATAAAAAATCAACTGTGCACAAAAGTCAACTTTGACTTTTTGAGAATTTTCACCAAAATGGATTTTTAACCCTAAAATGATGTTAATGTATGATTTGAATCATCATTCATCAAGAAAAATCAAGAAAAGTGAGATAACTTGTAAAAGGGGTAACCATAAAACTTAGAAATTTTTCTAAGTTAAAAATAAAATGGCAAGGGTACCAACTTTGAAGGACCATAACTCCTAAACCACAAGGCCATTTTTTCTCATCCAAAGATGGATTTGTAGCCCTCATTATCACCTACAAAAACTTCAACTACAAGTCATTCTAATTCATTAAGGATTTTGAGTTATGGAGTGATCAAAGTGGCTGAAAAGTGAAAATGACACTTTTTCCAACACTTAGTGAAATTTTCACTAAGTCAGATTCTGCCTCACTTTTTGTCAAATGTAGGGGGATTTTTCACTTGGAATCAAAAGAGATCAAAACCAAACTTGTTCAAACAGTTGTTGTATCATGTAAAAGCTTTCCAAAATGGCCAAGAACATTGCCAAATTCAACTTACACCATGAGATATGACATTGGCAAGTTGCCTTGCTGAAATCCGTCAAGGCAAGGCAGAATTTGCAACTTTGGTCGATTTGCCAAAATCAGCCAAATTCAATTGCTCCTATCCACTTTGTAATACCCCAAATTTTGACCACTTAGATTTCCCATCATTGTGAAAATCATCATCACAATATGGATGTACCTTTATGCTTCATCAGTCTCCCCAAAGATGGGTGAGCATCCAATACAATCAAAATTAGGGTTTCAAGCCCTCTCTGAGTGCTTAGACAAAGGATCAATCAAGAAATGACATGATCTTCAACTTGTCTAATCTCTCAAACATCCACAATGGATAAAAAAGGACTCCCACTTCAAGGATTAAGCACAAGGCTGCTCCCTTCTAGGTGGATCAAGTCTCAAGATCGACAGTGTCACCAAATTAGGGTTTTGGTCGACCAGGGCCTCCAGATGGAAATTTTCATCTGGGCACAAGGCAATGATCCAAAACATGACCTAATATACTTCATGGAACCTCATGAACCCATGCATCAAGTCAATTTTGCCTCAGGGGATGCATTCATCAAAAATCAGGAATTAGGGTTTCTTAACCTAATTCACCCCTAAGTTGACTTTTGGGACAAACCATGAGCCAAGACCTCAAGAGATTATTTGAGGGTCTCTAATACACCATATTGATCTATTTGGAACAATGGATTGATCCAAGAAGCTTGAGCAACAAGTTTCATTTTCATCTGCACCACAATTAGGGTTTTAAGGGAAAAGTCAACTGTAACTTTGACTTTTGACCTGGACATGCTCCCAAACCCTAATACATGATTGAATATACCCTATGACACCCATGGAACATGTCCATCAAGTTTGATTTAGGTCAAGGACATGATTTCCTGAAGAATTGCACAGTTTGGAATTCATCTGATAAAAAGTCAACTGTGCACAAAAGTCAACTTTGACTTTTTGAGATTTTTCACCAAAATGGATTTTTAACCCTAAAATGATGTTAATGTATGATTTGAATCATCATTCATCAAGAAAAATCAAGAAAAGTGAGATAACTTGTAAAAGGGGTAACCATAAAACTTAGAAATTTTTCTAAGTTAAAAATAAAATGGCAAGGGTACCAACTTTGAAGGACCATAACTCCTAAACCACAAGGCCATTTTTTCTCATCCAAAGATGGATTTGTAGCCCTCATTATCACCTACAAAAACTTCAACTACAAGTCATTCCAATTCATTAAGGATTTTGAGTTATGGAGTGATCAAAGTGGTTGAAAAGTGAAAATGTCACTTTTTCCAACACTTAGTGAAATTTTCACTAAGTCAGATTCTGCCTCACTTTTTGTCAAATGTAGGGGGATTTTTCACTTGGAATCAAAAGAGATCAAAACCAAACTTGTTCAAACAGTTGTTGTATCATGTAAGAGCTTTCCAAAATGGCCAAGAACATTGCCAAATTCAACTTACACCATGAGATATGACATTGGCAAGTTGCCTTGCTGAAATCTGTCAAGGCAAGGCAGAATTTGCAACTTTGGTCGATTTGCCAAAATCAGCCAAATTCAATTGCTCCTATCCACTTTGTAATACCCCAAATTTTGACCACTTAGATTTCCCATCATTGTGAAAATCATCATCACAATATGGATGTACCTTTATGCTTCATCAGTCTCCCCAAAGATGGGTGAGCATCCAATACAATCAAAATTAGGGTTTCAAGCCCTCTATGAGTGCTTAGACAAAGGATCAATCAAGAAATGACATGATCTTCAACTTGTCTAATCTCTCAAACATCCACAATGGATCAAAAAGGACTCCCACTTCAAGGATTAAGCACAAGGCTGCTCCCTTCTAGGTGGATCAAGTCTCAAGATCGACAGTGTCACCAAATTAGGGTTTTGGTCGACCAGGGCCTCCAGATGGAAATTTTCATCTGGGCACAAGGCAATGATCCAAAACATGACCTAATATACTTCATGGAACCTCATGAACCCATGCATCAAGTCAATTTTGCCTCAGGGGATGCATTCATCAAAAATCAGGAATTAGGGTTTCTTGACCTAATTCACCCCTAAGTTGACTTTTGGGACAAACCATGAGCCAAGACCTCAAGAGATTATTTGAGGGTCTCTAATACACCATATTGATCTATTTGGAACAATGGATTGATCCAAGAAGCTTGAGCAACAAGTTTCATTTTCATCTGCACCACAATTAGGGTTTTAAGGGAAAAGTCAACTGTAACTTTGACTTTTGACCTGGACATGCTCCCAAACCCTAATACATGATTGAATATACCCTATGACACCCATGGAACATGTCCATCAAGTTTGATTTAGGTCAAGGACATGATTTCCTGAAGAATTGCACAGTTTGGAATTCATCTGATAAAAAGTCAACTGTGCACAAAAGTCAACTTTGACTTTTTGAGATTTTTCACCAAAATGGATTTTTAACCCTAAAATGATGTTAATGTATGATTTGAATCATCATTCATCAAGAAAAATCAAGAAAAGTGAGATAACTTGTAAAAGGGGTAACCATAAAACTTAGAAATTTTTCTAAGTTAAAAA
Source organism: Lathyrus tuberosus (assembly GCA_022829125.1). NCBI lineage: Eukaryota > Viridiplantae > Streptophyta > Magnoliopsida > Fabales > Fabaceae > Lathyrus > Lathyrus tuberosus. The sequence continues at coordinate 159,688 of JALAZF010000428.1, forward strand.
TAAAATGGCAAGGGTACCAACTTTGAAGGACCATAACTCCTAAACCACAAGGCCATTTTTTCTCATCCAAAGATGGATTTGTAGCCCTCATTATCACCTACAAAAACTTCAACTACAAGTCATTCCAATTCATTAAGGATTTTGAGTTATGGAGTGATCAAAGTGGCTGAAAAGTGAAAATGTCACTTTTTCCAACACTTAGTGAAATTTTCACTAAGTCAGATTCTGCCTCACTTTTTGTCAAATGTAGGGGGATTTTTCACTTGGAATCAAAAGAGATCAAAACCAAACTTGTTCAAACAGTTGTTGTATCATGTAAGAGCTTTCCAAAATGGCCAAGAACATTGCCAAATTCAACTTACACCATGAGATATGACATTGGCAAGTTGCCTTGCTGAAATCTGTCAAGGCAAGGCAGAATTTGCAACTTTGGTCGATTTGCCAAAATCAGCCAAATTCAATTGCTCTTATCCACTTTGTAATACCCCAAATTTTGACCACTTAGATTTCCCATCATTGTGAAAATCATCATCACAATATGGATGTACCTTTATGCTTCATCAGTCTCCCCAAAGATGGGTGAGCATCCAATACAATCAAAATCAGGGTTTCAAGCCCTCTCTGAGTGCTTAGACAAAGGATCAATCAAGAAATGACATGATCTTCAACTTGTCTAATCTCTCAAACATCCACAATGGATCAAAAAGGACTCCCACTTCAAGGATTAAGCACAAGGCTGCTCCCTTCTAGGTGGATCAAGTCTCAAGATCGACAGTGTCACCAAATTAGGGTTTTGGTCGACCAGGGCCTCCAGATGGAAATTTTCATCTGGGCACAAGGCAATGATCCAAAACATGACCTAATATACTTCATGGAACCTCATGAACCCATGCATCAAGTCAATTTTGCCTCAGGGGATGCATTCATCAAAAATCAGTAATTAGGGTTTCTTGACCTAATTCACCCCTAAGTTGACTTTTGGGACAAACCATGAGCCAAGACCTCAAGAGATTATTTGAGGGTCTCTAATACACCATATTGATCTATTTGGAACAATGGATTGATCCAAGAAGCTTGAGCAACAAGTTTCATTTTCATCTGCACCACAATTAGGGTTTTAAGGGAAAAGTCAACTGTAACTTTGACTTTTGACCTGGACATGCTCCCAAACCCTAATACATGATTGAATATACCCTATGACACCCATGGAACATGTCCATCAAGTTTGATTTAGGTCAAGGACATGATTTCCTGAAGAATTGCACAGTTTGGAATTCATCTGATAAAAAGTCAACTGTGCACAAAAGTCAACTTTGACGTTTTGAGATTTTTCACCAAAATGGATTTTTAACCCTAAAATGATGTTAATGTATGATTTGAATCATCATTCATCAAGAAAAATCAAGAAAAGTGAGATAACTTGTAAAAGGGGTAACCATAAAACTTAGAAATTTTTCTAAGTTAAAAATAAAATGGCAAGGGTACCAACTTTGAAGGACCATAACTCCTAAACCACAAGGCCATTTTTTCTCATCCAAAGATGGATTTGTAGCCCTCATTATCACCTACAAAAACTTCAACTACAAGTCATTCCAATTCATTAAGGATTTTGAGTTATGGAGTGATCAAAGTGGCTGAAAAGTGAAAATGTCACTTTTTCCAACACTTAGTGAAATTTTCACTAAGTCAGATTCTGCCTCACTTTTTGTCAAATGTAGGGGGATTTTTCACTTGGAATCAAAAGAGATCAAAACCAAACTTGTTCAAACAGTTGTTGTATCATGTAAGAGCTTTCCAAAATGGCCAAGAACATTGCCAAATTCAACTTACACCATGAGATATGACATTGGCAAGTTGCCTTGCTGAAATCTGTCAAGGCAAGGCAGAATTTGCAACATTGGTCGATTTGCCAAAATCAGCCAAATTCAATTGCTCCTATCCACTTTGTAATACCCCAAATTTTGACCACTTAGATTTCCCATCATTGTGAAAATCATCATCACAATATGGATGTACCTTTATGCTTCATCAGTCTCCCCAAAGATGGGTGAGCATCCAATACAATCAAAATTAGGGTTTCAAGCCCTCTATGAGTGCTTAGACAAAGGATCAATCAAGAAATGACATGATCTTCAACTTGTCTAATCTCTCAAACATCCACAATGGATCAAAAAGGACTCCCACTTCAAGGATTAAGCACAAGGCTGCTCCCTTCTAGGTGGATCAAGTCTCAAGATCGACAGTGTCACCAAATTAGGGTTTTGGTCGACCAGGGCCTCCAGATGGAAATTTTCATCTGGGCACAAGGCAATGATCCAAAACATGACCTAATATACTTCATGGAACCTCATGAACCCATGCATCAAGTCAATTTTGCCTCAGGGGATGCATTCATCAAAAATCAGGAATTAGGGTTTCTTGACCTAATTCACCCCTAAGTTGACTTTTGGGACAAACCATGAGCCAAGACCTCAAGAGATTATTTGAGGGTCTCTAATACACCATATTGATCTATTTGGAACAATGGATTGATCCAAGAAGCTTGAGCAACAAGTTTCATTTTCATCTGCACCACAATTAGGGTTTTAAGGGAAAAGTCAACTGTAACTTTGACTTTTGACCTGGACATGCTCCCAAACCCTAATACATGATTGAATATACCCTATGACACCCATGGAACATGTCCATCAAGTTTGATTTAGGTCAAGGACATGATTTCCTGAAGAATTGCACAGTTTGGAATTCATCTGATAAAAAGTCAACTGTGCACAAAAGTCAACTTTGACTTTTTGAGATTTTTCACCAAAATGGATTTTTAACCCTAAAATGATGTTAATGTATGATTTGAATCATCATTCATCAAGAAAAATCAAGAAAAGTGAGATAACTTGTAAAAGGGGTAACCATAAAACTTAGAAATTTTTCTAAGTTAAAAATAAAATGGCAAGGGTACCAACTTTGAAGGACCATAACTCCTAAACCACAAGGCCATTTTTTCTCATCCAAAGATGGATTTGTAGCCCTCATTATCACCTACAAAAACTTCAACTACAAGTCATTCCAATTCATTAAGGATTTTGAGTTATGGAGTGATCAAAGTGGCTGAAAAGTGAAAATGTCACTTTTTCCAACACTTAGTGAAATTTTCACTAAGTCAGATTCTGCCTCACTTTTTGTCAAATGTAGGGGGATTTTTCACTTGGAATCAAAAGAGATCAAAACCAAACTTGTTGAAACAGTTGTTGTATCATGTAAGAGCTTTCCAAAATGGCCAAGAACATTGCCAAATTCAACTTACACCATGAGATATGACATTGGCAAGTTGCCTTGCTGAAATCTGTCAAGGCAAGGCAGAATTTGCAACTTTGGTCGATTTGCCAAAATCAGCCAAATTCAATTGCTCCTATCCACTTTGTAATACCCCAAATTTTGACCACTTAGATTTCTCATCATTGTGAAAATCATCATCACAATATGGATGTACCTTTATGCTTCATCAGTCTCCCCAAAGATGGGTGAGCATCCAATACAATCAAAATTAGGGTTTCAAGCCCTCTATGAGTGCTTAGACAAAGGATCAATCAAGAAATGACATGATCTTCAACTTGTCTAATCTCTCAAACATCCACAATGGATCAAAAAGGACTCCCACTTCAAGGATTAAGCACAAGGCTGCTCCCTTCTAGGTGGATCAAGTCTCAAGATCGACAGTGTCACCAAATTAGGGTTTTGGTCGACCAGGGCCTCCAGATGGAAATTTTCATCTGGGCACAAGGCAATGATCCAAAACATGACCTAATATACTTCATGGAACCTCATGAACCCATGCATCAAGTCAATTTTGCCTCAGGGGATGCATTCATCAAAAATCAGGAATTAGGGTTTCTTGACCTAATTCACCCCTAAGTTGACTTTTGGGACAAACCATGAGCCAAGACCTCAAGAGATTATTTGAGGGTCTCTAATACACCATATTGATCTATTTGGAACAATGGATTGATCCAAGAAGCTTGAGCAACAAGTTTCATTTTCATCTGCACCACAATTAGGGTTTTAAGGGAAAAGTCAACTGTAACTTTGACTTTTGACCTGGACATGCTCCCAAACCCTAATACATGATTGAATATACCCTATGACACCCATGGAACATGTCCATCAAGTTTGATTTAGGTCAAGGACATGATTTCCTGAAGAATTGCACAGTTTGGAATTCATCTGATAAAAAGTCAACTGTGCACAAAAGTCAACTTTGACTTTTTGAGATTTTTCACCAAAATGGATTTTTAACCCTAAAATGATGTTAATGTATGATTTGAATCATCATTCATCAAGAAAAATCAAGAAAAGTGAGATAACTTGTAAAAGGGGTAACCATAAAACTTAGAAATTTTTCTAAGTTAAAAATAAAATGGCAAGGGTACCAACTTTGAAGGACCATAACTCCTAAACCACAAGGCCATTTTTTCTCATCCAAAGATGGATTTGTAGCCCTCATTATCACCTACAAAAACTTCAACTACAAGTCATTCCAATTCATTAAGGATTTTGAGTTATGGAGTGATCAAAGTGGCTGAAAAGTGAAAATGTCACTTTTTCCAACACTTAGTGAAATTTTCACTAAGTCAGATTCTGCCTCACTTTTTGTCAAATGTAGGGGGATTTTTCACTTGGAATCAAAAGAGATCAAAACCAAACTTGTTGAAACAGTTGTTGTATCATGTAAGAGCTTTCCAAAATGGCCAAGAACATTGCCAAATTCAACTTACACCATGAGATATGACATTGGCAAGTTGCCTTGCTGAAATCTGTCAAGGCAAGGCAGAATTTGCAACTTTGGTCGATTTGCCAAAATCAGCCAAATTCAATTGCTCCTATCCACTTTGTAATACCCCAAATTTTGACCACTTAGATTTCTCATCATTGTGAAAATCATCATCACAATATGGATGTACCTTTATGCTTCATCAGTCTCCCCAAAGATGGGTGAGCATCCAATACAATCAAAATTAGGGTTTCAAGCCCTCTATGAGTGCTTAGACAAAGGATCAATCAAGAAATGACATGATCTTCAACTTGTCTAATCTCTCAAACATCCACAATGGATCAAAAAGGACTCCCACTTCAAGGATTAAGCACAAGGCTGCTCCCTTCTAGGTGGATCAAGTCTCAAGATCGACAGTGTCACCAAATTAGGGTTTTGGTCGACCAGGGCCTCCAGATGGAAATTTTCATCTGGGCACAAGGCAATGATCCAAAACATGACCTAATATACTTCATGGAACCTCATGAACCCATGCATCAAGTCAATTTTGCCTCAGGGGATGCATTCATCAAAAATCAGGAATTAGGGTTTCTTGACCTAATTCACCCCTAAGTTGACTTTTGGGACAAACCATGAGCCAAGACCTCAAGAGATTATTTGAGGGTCTCTAATACACCATATTGATCTATTTGGAACAATGGATTGATCCAAGAAGCTTGAGCAACAAGTTTCATTTTCATCTGCACCACAATTAGGGTTTTAAGGGAAAAGTCAACTGTAACTTTGACTTTTGACCTGGACATGCTCCCAAACCCTAATACATGATTGAATATACCCTATGACACCCATGGAACATGTCCATCAAGTTTGATTTAGGTCAAGGACATGATTTCCTGAAGAATTGCACAGTTTGGAATTCATCTGATAAAAAGTCAACTGTGCACAAAAGTCAACTTTGACTTTTTGAGATTTTTCACCAAAATGGATTTTTAACCCTAAAATGATGTTAATGTATGATTTGAATCATCATTCATCAAGAAAAATCAAGAAAAGTGAGATAACTTGTAAAAGGGGTAACCATAAAACTTAGAAATTTTTCTAAGTTAAAAATAAAATGGCAAGGGTACCAACTTTGAAGGACCATAACTCCTAAACCACAAGGCCATTTTTTCTCATCCAAAGATGGATTTGTAGCCCTCATTATCACCTACAAAAACTTCAACTACAAGTCATTCCAATTCATTAAGGATTTTGAGTTATGGAGTGATCAAAGTGGCTGAAAAGTGAAAATGTCACTTTTTCCAACACTTAGTGAAATTTTCACTAAGTCAGATTCTGCCTCACTTTTTGTCAAATGTAGGGGGATTTTTCACTTGGAATCAAAAGAGATCAAAACCAAACTTGTTCAAACAGTTGTTGTATCATGTAAGAGCTTTCCAAAATGGCCAAGAACATTGCCAAATTCAACTTACACCATAAGATATGACATTGGCAAGTTGCCTTGCTGAAATCTGTCAAGGCAAGGCAGAATTTGCAACTTTGGTCGATTTGCCAAAATCAGCCAAATTCAATTGCTCCTATCCACTTTGTAATACCCCAAATTTTGACCACTTAGATTTCCCATCATTGTGAAAATCATCATCACAATATGGATGTACCTTTATGCTTCATCAGTCTCCCCAAAGATGGGTGAGCATCCAATACAATCAAAATTAGGGTTTCAAGCCCTCTATGAGTGCTTAGACAAAGGATCAATCAAGAAATGACATGATCTTCAACTTGTCTAATCTCTCAAACATCCACAATGGATCAAAAAGGACTCCCACTTCAAGGATTAAGCACAAGGCTGCTCCCTTCTAGGTGGATCAAGTCTCAAGATCGACAGTGTCACCAAATTAGGGTTTTGGTCGACCAGGGCCTCCAGATGGAAATTTTCATCTGGGCACAAGGCAATGATCCAAAACATGACCTAATATACTTCATGGAACCTCATGAACCCATGCATCAAGTCAATTTTGCCTCAGGGGATGCATTCATCAAAAATCAGGAATTAGGGTTTCTTGACCTAATTCACCCCTAAGTTGACTTTTGGGACAAACCATGAGCCAAGACCTCAAGAGATTATTTGAGGGTCTCTAATACACCATATTGATCTATTTGGAACAATGGATTGATCCAAGAAGCTTGAGCAACAAGTTTCATTTTCATCTGCACCACAATTAGGGTTTTAAGGGAAAACTCAACTGTAACTTTGACTTTTGACCTGGACATGCTCCCAAACCCTAATACATGATTGAATATACCCTATGACACCCATGGAACATGTCCATCAAGTTTGATTTAGGTCAAGGACATGATTTCCTGAAGAATTGCACAGTTTGGAATTCATCTGATAAAAAGTCAACTGTGCACAAAAGTCAACTTTGACTTTTTGAGATTTTTCACCAAAATGGATTTTTAACCCTAAAATGATGTTAATGTATGATTTGAATCATCATTCATCAAGAAAAATCAAGAAAAGTGAGATAACTTGTAAAAGGGGTAACCATAAAACTTAGAAATTTTTCTAAGTTAAAAATAAAATGGCAAGGGTACCAACTTTGAAGGACCATAACTCCTAAACCACAAGGCCATTTTTTCTCATCCAAAGATGGATTTGTAGCCCTCATTATCACCTACAAAAACTTCAACTACAAGTCATTCCAATTCATTAAGGATTTTGAGTTATGGAGTGATCAAAGTGGTTGAAAAGTGAAAATGTCACTTTTTCCAACACTTAGTGAAATTTTCACTAAGTCAGATTCTGCCTCACTTTTTGTCAAATGTAGGGGGATTTTTCACTTGGAATCAAAAGAGATCAAAACCAAACTTGTTCAAACAGTTGTTGTATCATGTAAGAGCTTTCCAAAATGGCCAAGAACATTGCCAAATTCAACTTACACCATGAGATATGACATTGGCAAGTTGCCTTGCTGAAATCTGTCAAGGCAAGGCAGAATTTGCAACTTTGGTCGATTTGCCAAAATCAGCCAAATTCAATTGCTCCTATCCACTTTGTAATACCCCAAATTTTGACCACTTAGATTTCCCATCATTGTGAAAATCATCATCACAATATGGATGTACCTTTATGCTTCATCAGTCTCCCCAAAGATGGGTGAGCATCCAATACAATCAAAATTAGGGTTTCAAGCCCTCTCTGAGTGCTTAGACAAAGGATCAATCAAGAAATGACATGATCTTCAACTTGTCTAATCTCTCAAACATCCACAATGGATAAAAAAGGACTCCCACTTCAAGGATTAAGCACAAGGCTGCTCCCTTCTAGGTGGATCAAGTCTCAAGATCGACAGTGTCACCAAATTAGGGTTTTGGTCGACCAGGTCCTCCAGATGTAAATTTTCATCTGGGCACAAGGCAATGATCCAAAACATGACCTAATATACTTCATGGAACCTCATGAACCCATGCATCAAGTCAATTTTGCCTCAGGGGATGCATTCATCAAAAATCAGGAATTAGGGTTTCTTGACCTAATTCACCCCTAAGTTGACTTTTGGGACAAACCATGAGCCAAGACCTCAAGAGATTATTTGAGGGTCTCTAATACACCATATTGATCTATTTGGAACAATGGATTGATCCAAGAAGCTTGAGCAACAAGTTTCATTTTCATCTGCACCACAATTAGGGTTTTAAGGGAAAAGTCAACTGTAACTTTGACTTTTGACCTGGACAAGCTCCCAAACCCTAATACATGATTGAATATACCCTATGACACCCATGGAACATGTCCATCAAGTTTGATTTAGGTCAAGGACATGATTTCCTGAAGAATTGCACAGTTTGGAATTCATCTGATAAAAAGTCAACTGTGCACAAAAGTCAACTTTGACTTTTTGAGAATTTTCACCAAAATGGATTTTTAACCCTAAAATGATGTTAATGTATGATTTGAATCATCATTCATCAAGAAAAATCAAGAAAAGTGAGATAACTTGTAAAAGGGGTAACCATAAAACTTAGAAATTTTTCTAAGTTAAAAATAAAATGGCAAGGGTACCAACTTTGAAGGACCATAACTCCTAAACCACAAGGCCATTTTTTCTCATCCAAAGATGGATTTGTAGCCCTCATTATCACCTACAAAAACTTCAACTAAAAGTCATTCCAATTCATTAAGGATTTTGAGTTATGGAGTGATCAAAGTGGCTGAAAAGTGAAAATGTCACTTTTTCCAACACTTAGTGAAATTTTCACTAAGTCAGATTCTGCCTCACTTTTTGTCAAATGTAGGGGGATTTTTCACTTGGAATCAAAAGAGATCAAAACCAAACTTGTTCAAACAGTTGTTGTATCATGTAAGAGCTTTCCAAAATGGCCAAGAACATTGCCAAATTCAACTTACACCATGAGATATGACATTGGCAAGTTGCCTTGCTGAAATCTGTCAAGGCAAGGCAGAATTTGCAACTTTGGTCGATTTGCCAAAATCAGCCAAATTCAATTGCTCCTATCCACTTTGTAATACCCCAAATTTTGACCACTTAGATTTCCCATCATTGTGAAAATCATCATCACAATATGGATGTACCTTTATGCTTCATCAGTCTCCCCAAAGATGGGTGAGCATCCAATACAATCAAAATCAGGGTTTCAAGCCCTCTCTGAGTGCTTAGACAAAGGATCAATCAAGAAATGACATGATCTTCAACTTGTCTAATCTCTCAAACATCCACAATGGATCAAAAAGGACTCCCACTTCAAGGATTAAGCACAAGGCTGCTCCCTTCTAGGTGGATCAAGTCTCAAGATCGACAGTGTCACCAAATTAGGGTTTTGGTCGACCAGGGCCTCCAGATGGAAATTTTCATCTGGGCACAAGGCAATGATCCAAAACATGACCTAATATACTTCATGGAACCTCATGAACCCATGCATCAAGTCAATTTTGCCTCAGGGGATGCATTCATCAAAAATCAGGAATTAGGGTTTCTTGACCTAATTCACCCCTAAGTTGACTTTTGGGACAAACCATGAGCCAAGACCTCAAGAGATTATTTGAGGGTCTCTAATACACCATATTGATCTATTTGGAACAATGGATTGATCCAAGAAGCTTGAGCAACAAGTTTCATTTTCATCTGCACCACAATTAGGGTTTTAAGGGAAAAGTCAACTGTAACTTTGACTTTTGACCTAGACATGCTCCCAAACCCTAATACATGATTGAATATACCCTATGACACCCATGGAACATGTCCATCAAGTTTGATTTAGGTCAAGGACATGATTTCCTGAAGAATTGCACAGTTTGGAATTCATCTGATAAAAAGTCAACTGTGCACAAAAGTCAACTTTGACTTTTTGAGATTTTTCACCAAAATGGATTTTTAACCCTAAAATGATGTTAATGTATGATTTGAATCATCATTCATCAAGAAAAATCAAGAAAAGTGAGATAACTTGTAAAAGGGGTAACCATAAAACTTAGAAATTTTTCTAAGTTAAAAATAAAATGGCAAGGGTACCAACTTTGAAGGACCATAACTCCTAAACCACAAGGCCATTTTTTCTCATCCAAAGATGGATTTGTAGCCCTCATTATCACCTACAAAAACTTCAACTACAAGTCATTCTAATTCATTAAGGATTTTGAGTTATGGAGTGATCAAAGTGGCTGAAAAGTGAAAATGACACTTTTTCCAACACTTAGTGAAATTTTCACTAAGTCAGATTCTGCCTCACTTTTTGTCAAATGTAGGGGGATTTTTCACTTGGAATCAAAAGAGATCAAAACCAAACTTGTTGAAACAGTTGTTGTATCATGTAAGAGCTTTCCAAAATGGCCAAGAACATTGCCAAATTCAACTTACACCATGAGATATGACATTGGCAAGTTGCCTTGCTGAAATCCGTCAAGGCAAGGCAGAATTTGCAACTTTGGTCGATTTGCCAAAATCAGCCAAATTCAATTGCTCCTATCCACTTTGTAATACCCCAAATTTTGACCACTTAGATTTCCCATCATTGTGAAAATCATCATCACAATATGGATGTACCTTTATGCTTCATCAGTCTCCCCAAAGATGGGTGAGCATCCAATACAATCAAAATTAGGGTTTCAAGCCCTCTCTGAGTGCTTAGACAAAGGATCAATCAAGAAATGACATGATCTTCAACTTGTCTAATCTCTCAAACATCCACAATGGATCAAAAAGGACTCCCACTTCAAGGATTAAGCACAAGGCTGCTCCCTTCTAGGTGGATCAAGTCTCAAGATCGACAGTGTCACCAAATTAGGGTTTTGGTCGACCAGGGCCTCCAGATGGAAATTTTCATCTGGGCACAAGGCAATGATCCAAAACATGACCTAATATACTTCATGGAACCTCATGAACCCATGCATCAAGTCAATTTTGCCTCAGGGGATGCATTCATCAAAAATCAGGAATTAGGGTTTCTTGACCTAATTCACCCCTAAGTTGACTTTTGGGACAAACCATGAGCCAAGACCTCAAGAGATTATTTGAGGGTCTCTAATACACCATATTGATCTATTTGGAACAATGGATTGATCCAAGAAGCTTGAGCAACAAGTTTCATTTTCATCTGCACCACAATTAGGGTTTTAAGGGAAAAGTCAACTGTAACTTTGACTTTTGACCTGGACATGCTCCCAAACCCTAATACATGATTGAATATACCCTATGACACCCATGGAACATGTCCATCAAGTTTGATTTAGGTCAAGGACATGATTTCCTGAAGAATTGCACAGTTTGGAATTCATCTGATAAAAAGTCAACTGTGCACAAAAGTCAACTTTGACTTTTTGAGATTTTTCACCAAAATGGATTTTTAACCCTAAAATGATGTTAATGTATGATTTGAATCATCATTCATCAAGAAAAATCAAGAAAAGTGAGATAACTTGTAAAAGGGGTAACCATAAAACTTAGAAATTTTTCTAAGTTAAAAATAAAATGGCAAGGGTACCAACTTTGAAGGACCATAACTCCTAAACCACAAGGCCATTTTTTCTCATCCAAAGATGGATTTGTAGCCCTCATTATCACCTACAAAAACTTCAACTACAAGTCATTCCAATTCATTAAGGATTTTGAGTTATGGAGTGATCAAAGTGGCTGAAAAGTGAAAATGTCACTTTTTCCAACACTTAGTGAAATTTTCACTAAGTCAGATTCTGCCTCACTTTTTGTCAAATGTAGGGGGATTTTTCACTTGGAATCAAAAGAGATCAAAACCAAACTTGTTCAAACAGTTGTTGTATCATGTAAGAGCTTTCCAAAATGGCCAAGAACATTGCCAAATTCAACTTACACCATGAGATATGACATTGGCAAGTTGCCTTGCTGAAATCTGTCAAGGCAAGGCAGAATTTGCAACTTTGGTCGATTTGCCAAAATCAGCCAAATTCAATTGCTCCTATCCACTTTGTAATACCCCAAATTTTGACCACTTAGATTTCCCATCATTGTGAAAATCATCATCACAATATGGATGTACCTTTATGCTTCATCAGTCTCCCCAAAGATGGGTGAGCATCCAATACAATCAAAATCAGGGTTTCAAGCCCTCTCTGAGTGCTTAGACAAAGGATCAATCAAGAAATGACATGATCTTCAACTTGTCTAATCTCTCAAACATCCACAATGGATCAAAAAGGACTCCCACTTCAAGGATTAAGCACAAGGCTGCTCCCTTCTAGGTGGATCAAGTCTCAAGATCGACAGTGTCACCAAATTAGGGTTTTGGTCGACCAGGGCCTCCAGATGGAAATTTTCATCTGGGCACAAGGCAATGATCCAAAACATGACCTAATATACTTCATGGAACCTCATGAACCCATGCATCAAGTCAATTTTGCCTCAGGGGATGCATTCATCAAAAATCAGGAATTAGGGTTTCTTGACCTAATTCACCCCTAAGTTGACTTTTGGGACAAACCATGAGCCAAGACCTCAAGAGATTATTTGAGGGTCTCTAATACACCATATTGATCTATTTGGAACAATGGATTGATCCAAGAAGCTTGAGCAACAAGTTTCATTTTCATCTGCACCACAATTAGGGTTTTAAGGGAAAAGTCAACTGTAACTTTGACTTTTGACCTGGACATGCTCCCAAACCCTAATACATGATTGAATATACCCTATGACACCCATGGAACATGTCCATCAAGTTTGATTTAGGTCAAGGACATGATTTCCTGAAGAATTGCACAGTTTGGAATTCATCTGATAAAAAGTCAACTGTGCACAAAAGTCAACTTTGACTTTTTGAGATTTTTCACCAAAATGGATTTTTAACCCTAAAATGATGTTAATGTATGATTTGAATCATCATTCATCAAGAAAAATCAAGAAAAGTGAGATAACTTGTAAAAGGGGTAACCATAAAACTTAGAAATTTTTCTAAGTTAAAAATAAAATGGCAAGGGTACCAACTTTGAAGGACCATAACTCCTAAACCACAAGGCCATTTTTTCTCATCCAAAGATGGATTTGTAGCCCTCATTATCACCTACAAAAACTTCAACTACAAGTCATTCTAATTCATTAAGGATTTTGAGTTATGGAGTGATCAAAGTGGCTGAAAAGTGAAAATGTCACTTTTTCCAACACTTAGTGAAATTTTCACTAAGTCAGATTCTGCCTCACTTTTTGTCAAATGTAGGGGGATTTTTCACTTGGAATCAAAAGAGATCAAAACCAAACTTGTTGAAACAGTTGTTGTATCATGTAAGAGCTTTCCAAAATGGCCAAGAACATTGCCAAATTCAACTTACACCATGAGATATGACATTGGCAAGTTGCCTTGCTGAAATCCGTCAAGGCAAGGCAGCATTTGCAACTTTGGTCGATTTGCCAAAATCAGCCAAATTCAATTGCTCCTATCCACTTTGTAATACCCCAAATTTTGACCACTTAGATTTCCCATCATTGTGAAAATCATCATCACAATATGGATGTACCTTTATGCTTCATCAGTCTCCCCAAAGATGGGTGAGCATCCAATACAATCAAAATTAGGGTTTCAAGCCCTCTCTGAGTGCTTAGACAAAGGATCAATCAAGAAATGACATGATCTTCAACTTGTCTAATCTCTCAAACATCCACAATGGATCAAAAAGGACTCCCACTTCAAGGATTAAGCACAAGGCTGCTCCCTTCTAGGTGGATCAAGTCTCAAGATCGACAGTGTCACCAAATTAGGGTTTTGGTCGACCAGGGCCTCCAGATGGAAATTTTCATCTGGGCACAAGGCAATGATCCAAAACATGACCTAATATACTTCATGGAACCTCATGAACCCATGCATCAAGTCAATTTTGCCTCAGGGGATGCATTCATCAAAAATCAGGAATTAGGGTTTCTTGACCTAATTCACCCCTAAGTTGACTTTTGGGACAAACCATGAGCCAAGACCTCAAGAGATTATTTGAGGGTCTCTAATACACCATATTGATCTATTTGGAACAATGGATTGATCCAAGAAGCTTGAGCAACAAGTTTCATTTTCATCTGCACCACAATTAGGGTTTTAAGGGAAAAGTCAACTGTAACTTTGACTTTTGACCTGGACATGCTCCCAAACCCTAATACATGATTGAATATACCCTATGACACCCATGGAACATGTCCATCAAGTTTGATTTAGGTCAAGGACATGATTTCCTGAAGAATTGCACATTTTGGAATTCATCTGATAAAAAGTCAACTGTGCACAAAAGTCAACTTTGACTTTTTGAGAATTTTCACCAAAATGGATTTTTAACCCTAAAATGATGTTAATGTATGATTTGAATCATCATTCATCAAGAAAAATCAAGAAAAGTGAGATAACTTGTAAAAGGGGTAACCATAAAACTTAGAAATTTTTCTAAGTTAAAAATAAAATGGCAAGGGTACCAACTTTGAAGGACCATAACTCCTAAACCACAAGGCCATTTTTTCTCATCCAAAGATGGATTTGTAGCCCTCATTATCACCTACAAAAACTTCAACTACAAGTCATTCCAATTCATTAAGGATTTTGAGTTATGGAGTGATCAAAGTGGCTGAAAAGTGAAAATGTCACTTTTTCCAACACTTAGTGAAATTTTCACTAAGTCAGATTCTGCCTCACTTTTTGTCAAATGTAGGGGGATTTTTCACTTGGAATCAAAAGAGATCAAAACCAAACTTGTTCAAACAGTTGTTGTATCATGTAAGAGCTTTCCAAAATGGCCAAGAACATTGTCAAATTCAACTTACACCATGAGATATGACATTGGCAAGTTGCCTTGCTGAAATCTGTCAAGGCAAGGCAGAATTTGCAACTTTGGTCGATTTGCCAAAATCAGCCAAATTCAATTGCTCCTATCCACTTTGTAATACCCCAAATTTTGACCACTTAGATTTCCCATCATTGTGAAAATCATCATCACAATATGGATGTACCTTTATGCTTCATCAGTCTCCCCAAAGATGGGTGAGCATCCAATACAATCAAAATCAGGGTTTCAAGCCCTCTCTGAGTGCTTAGACAAAGGATCAATCAAGAAATGACATGATCTTCAACTTGTCTAATCTCTCAAACATCCACAATGGATCAAAAAGGACTCCCACTTCAAGGATTAAGCACAAGGCTGCTCCCTTCTAGGTGGATCAAGTCTCAAGATCGACACTGTCATCATATTAGGGTTTTGGTCGACCAGGGCCTCCAGATGGAAATTTTCATCTGGGCACAAGGCAATGATCCAAAACATGACCTAATATACTTCATGGAACCCCATGAACCCATGCATCAATTCAATTTTGCCTCAGGGGATGCATTCATCAAAAATCAGGAATTAGGGTTTCTTGACCTAATTCACCCCTAAGTTGACTTTTGGGACAAACCATGAGCCAAGACCTCAAGAGATTATTTGAGGGTCTCTAATACACCATATTGATCTATTTGGAACAATGGATTGATCCAAGAAGCTTGAGCAACAAGTTTCATTTTCATCTGCACCACAATTAGGGTTTTAAGGGAAAAGTCAACTGTAACTTTGACTTTTGACCTGGACATGCTCCCAAACCCTAATACATGATTGAATATACCCTATGACACCCATGGAACATGTCCATCAAGTTTGATTTAGGTCAAGGACATGATTTCCTGAAGAATTGCACAGTTTGGAATTCATCTGATAAAAAGTCAACTGTGCACAAAAGTCAACTTTGACTTTTTGAGATTTTTCACCAAAATGGATTTTTAACCCTAAAATGATGTTAATGTATGATTTGAATCATCATTCATCAAGAAAAATCAAGAAAAGTGAGATAACTTGTAAAAGGGGTAACCATAAAACTTAGAAATTTTTCTAAGTTAAAAATAAAATGGCAAGGGTACCAACTTTGAAGGACCATAACTCCTAAACCACAAGGCCATTTTTTCTCATCCAAAGATGGATTTGTAGCCCTCATTATCACCTACAAAAACTTCAACTACAAGTCATTCTAATTCATTAAGGATTTTGAGTTATGGAGTGATCAAAGTGGCTGAAAAGTGAAAATGACACTTTTTCCAACACTTAGTGAAATTTTCACTAAGTCAGATTCTGCCTCACTTTTTGTCAAATGTAGGGGGATTTTTCACTTGGAATCAAAAGAGATCAAAACCAAACTTGTTGAAACAATTGTTGTATCATGTAAGAGCTTTCCAAAATGGCCAAGAACATTGCCAAATTCAACTTACACCATGAGATATGACATTGGCAAGTTGCCTTGCTGAAATCCGTCAAGGCAAGGCAGAATTTGCAACTTTGGTCGATTTGCCAAAATCAGCCAAATTCAATTGCTCCTATCCACTTTGTAATACCCCAAATTTTGACCACTTAGATTTCCCATCATTGTGAAAATCATCATCACAATATGGATGTACCTTTATGCTTCATCAGTCTCCCCAAAGATGGGTGAGCATCTAATACAATCAAAATTAGGGTTTCAAGCCCTCTCTGAGTGCTTAGACAAAGGATCAATCAAGAAATGACATGATCTTGAACTTGTCTAATCTCTCAAACATCCACAATGGATCAAAAAGGACTCCCACTTCAAGGATTAAGCACAAGGCTGCTCCCTTCTAGGTGGATCAAGTCTCAAGATCGACAGTGTCACCAAATTAGGGTTTTGGTCGACCAGGGCCTCCAGATGGAAATTTTCATCTGGGCACAAGGCAATGATCCAAAACATGACCTAATATACTTCATGGAACCTCATGAACCCATGCATCAAGTCAATTTTGCCTCAGGGGATGCATTCATCAAAAATCAGGAATTAGGGTTTCTTGACCTAATTCACCCCTAAGTTGACTTTTGGGACAAACCATGAGCCAAGACCTCAAGAGATTATTTGAGGGTCTCTAATACACCATATTGATCTATTTGGAACAATGGATTGATCCAAGAAGCTTGAGCAACAAGTTTCATTTTCATCTGCACCACAATTAGGGTTTTAAGGGAAAAGTCAACTGTAACTTTGACTTTTGACCTGGACATGCTCCCAAACCCTAATACATGATTGAATATACCCTATGACACCCATGGAACATGTCCATCAAGTTTGATTTAGGTCAAGGACATGATTTCCTGAAGAATTGCACAGTTTGGAATTCATCTGATAAAAAGTCAACTGTGCACAAAAGTCAACTTTGACTTTTTGAGATTTTTCACCAAAATGGATTTTTAACCCTAAAATGATGTTAATGTATGATTTGAATCATCATTCATCAAGAAAAATCAAGAAAAGTGAGATAACTTGTAAAAGGGGTAACCATAAAACTTAGAAATTTTTCTAAGTTAAAAATAAAATGGCAAGGGTACCAACTTTGAAGGACCATAACTCCTAAACCACAAGGCCATTTTTTCTCATCCAAAGATGGATTTGTAGCCCTCATTATCACCTACAAAAACTTCAACTACAAGTCATTCTAATTCATTAAGGATTTTGAGTTATGGAGTGGTCAAAGTGGCTGAAAAGTGAAAATGACACTTTTTCCAACACTTAGTGAAATTTTCACTAAGTCAGATTCTGCCTCACTTTTTGTCAAATGTAGGGGGATTTTTCACTTGGAATCAAAAGAGATCAAAACCAAACTTGTTGAAACAGTTGTTGTATCATGTAAGAGCTTTCCAAAATGGCCAAGAACATTGCCAAATTCAACTTACACCATGAGATATGACATTGGCAAGTTGCCTTGCTGAAATCCGTCAAGGCAAGGCAGAATTTGCAACTTTGGTCGATTTGCCAAAATCAGCCAAATTCAATTGCTCCTATCCACTTTGTAATACCCCAAATTTTGACCACTTAGATTTCCCATCATTGTGAAAATCATCATCACAATATGGATGTACCTTTATGCTTCATCAGTCTCCCCAAAGATGGGTGAGCATCCAATACAATCAAAATTAGGGTTTCAAGCCCTATCTGAGTGCTTAGACAAAGGATCAATCAAGAAATGACATGATCTTCAACTTGTCTAATCTCTCAAACATCCACAATGGATCAAAAAGGACTCCCACTTCAAGGATTAAGCACAAGGCTGCTCCCTTCTAGGTGGATCAAGTCTCAAGATCGACAGTGTCACCAAATTAGGGTTTTGGTCGACTAGGGCCTCCAGATGGAAATTTTCATCTGGGCACAAGGCAATGATCCAAAACATGACCTAATATACTTCATGGAACCTCATGAACCCATGCATCAAGTCAATTTTGCCTCAGGGGATGCATTCATCAAAAATCAGGAATTAGGGTTTCTTGACCTAATTCACCCCTAAGTTGACTTTTGGGACAAACCATGAGCCAAGACCTCAAGAGATTATTTGAGGGTCTCTAATACACCATATTGATCTATTTGGAACAATGGATTGATCCAAGAAGCTTGAGCAACAAGTTTCATTTTCATCTGCACCACAATTAGGGTTTTAAGGGAAAAGTCAACTGTAACTTTGACTTTTGACCTGGACATGCTCCCAAACCCTAATACATGATTGAATATACCCTATGACACCCATGGAACATGTCCATCAAGTTTGATTTAGGTCAAGGACATGATTTCCTGAAGAATTGCACAGTTTGGAATTCATCTGATAAAAAGTCAACTGTGCACAAAAGTCAACTTTGACTTTTTGAGAATTTTCACCAAAATGGATTTTTAACCCTAAAATGATGTTAATGTATGATTTGAATCATCATTCATCAAGAAAAATCAAGAAAAGTGAGATAACTTGTAAAAGGGGTAACCATAAAACTTAGAAATTTTTCTAAGTTAAAAATAAAATGGCAAGGGTACCAACTTTGAAGGACCATAACTCCTAAACCACAAGGCCATTTTTTCTCATCCAAAGATGGATTTGTAGCCCTCATTATCACCTACAAAAACTTCAACTACAAGTCATTCTAATTCATTAAGGATTTTGAGTTATGGAGTGATCAAAGTGGCTGAAAAGTGAAAATGACACTTTTTCCAACACTTAGTGAAATTTTCACTAAGTCAGATTCTGCCTCACTTTTTGTCAAATGTAGGGGGATTTTTCACATGGAATCAAAAGAGATCAAAACCAAACTTGTTCAAACAGTTGTTGTATCATGTAAGAGCTTTCCAAAATGGCCAAGAACATTGCCAAATTCAACTTACACCATGAGATATGACATTGGCAAGTTGCCTTGCTGAAATCCGTCAAGGCAAGGCAGAATTTGCAACTTTGGTCGATTTGCCAAAATCAGCCAAATTCAATTGCTCCTATCCACTTTGTAATACCCCAAATTTTGACCACTTAGATTTCCCATCATTGTGAAAATCATCATCACAATATGGATGTACCTTTATGCTTCATCAGTCTCCCCAAAGATGGGTGAGCATCCAATACAATCAAAATTAGGGTTTCAAGCCCTCTCTGAGTGCTTAGACAAAGGATCAATCAAGAAATGACATGATCTTCAACTTGTCTAATCTCTCAAACATCCACAATGGATCAAAAAGGACTCCCACTTCAAGGATTAAGCACAAGGCTGCTCCCTTCTAGGTGGATCAAGTCTCAAGATCGACAGTGTCACCAAATTAGGGTTTTGGTCGACTAGGGCCTCCAGATGGAAATTTTCATCTGGGCACAAGGCAATGATCCAAAACATGACCTAATATACTTCATGGAACCTCATGAACCCATGCATCAAGTAAATTTTGCCTCAGGGGATGCATTCATCAAAAATCAGGAATTAGGGTTTCTTGACCTAATTCACCCCTAAGTTGACTTTTGGGACAAACCATGAGCCAAGACCTCAAGAGATTATTTGAGGGTCTCTAATACACCATATTGATCTATTTGGAACAATGGATTGATCCAAGAAGCTTGAGCAACAAGTTTCATTTTCATCTGCACCACAATTAGGGTTTTAAGGGAAAAGTCAACTGTAACTTTGACTTTTGACCTGGACATGCTCCCAAACCCTAATACATGATTGAATATACCCTATGACACCCATGGAACATGTCCATCAAGTTTGATTTAGGTCAAGGACATGATTTCCTGAAGAATTGCACAGTTTGGAATTCATCTGATAAAAAGTCAACTGTGCACAAAAGTCAACTTTGACTTTTTGAGATTTTTCACCAAAATGGATTTTTAACCCTAAAATGATGTTAATATATGATTTGAATCATCATTCATCAAGAAAAATCAAGAAAAGTGAGATAACTTGTAAAAGGGGTAACCATAAAACTTAGAAATTTTTCTAAGTTAAAAATAAAATGGCAAGGGTACCAACTTTGAAGGACCATAACTCCTAAACCACAAGGCCATTTTTTCTCATCCAAAGATGGATTTGTAGCCCTCATTATCACCTACAAAAACTTCAACTACAAGTCATTCCAATTCATTAAGGATTTTGAGTTATGGAGTGATCAAAGTGGCTGAAAAGTGAAAATGACACTTTTTCCAACACTTAGTGAAATTTTCACTAAGTCAGATTCTGCCTCACTTTTTGTCAAATGTAGGGGGATTTTTCACATGGAATCAAAAGAGATCAAAACCAAACTTGTTCAAACAGTTGTTGTATCATGTAAGAGCTTTCCAAAATGGCCAAGAACATTGCCAAATTCAACTTACACCATGAGATATGACATTGGCAAGTTGCCTTGCTGAAATCCGTCAAGGCAAGGCAGAATTTGCAACTTTGGTCGATTTGCCAAAATCAGCCAAATTCAATTGCTCCTATCCACTTTGTAATACCCCAAATTTTGACCACTTAGATTTCCCATCATTGTGAAAATCATCATCACAATATGGATGTACCTTTATGCTTCATCAGTCTCCCCAAAGATGGGTGAGCATCCAATACAATCAAAATTAGGGTTTCAAGCCCTCTCTGAGTGCTTAGACAAAGGATCAATCAAGAAATGACATGATCTTCAACTTGTCTAATCTCTCAAACATCCACAATGGATCAAAAAGGACTCCCACTTCAAGGATTAAGCACAAGGCTGCTCCCTTCTAGGTGGATCAAGTCTCAAGATCGACAGTGTCACCAAATTAGGGTTTTGGTCGACTAGGGCCTCCAGATGGAAATTTTCATCTGGGCACAAGGCAATGATCCAAAACATGACCTAATATACTTCATGGAACCTCATGAACCCATGCATCAAGTAAATTTTGCCTCAGGGGATGCATTCATCAAAAATCAGGAATTAGGGTTTCTTGACCTAATTCACCCCTAAGTTGACTTTTGGGACAAACCATGAGCCAAGACCTCAAGAGATTATTTGAGGGTCTCTAATACACCATATTGATCTATTTGGAACAATGGATTGATCCAAGAAGCTTGAGCAACAAGTTTCATTTTCATCTGCACCACAATTAGGGTTTTAAGGGAAAAGTCAACTGTAACTTTGACTTTTGACCTGGACATGCTCCCAAACCCTAATACATGATTGAATATACCCTATGACACCCATGGAACATGTCCATCAAGTTTGATTTAGGTCAAGGACATGATTTCCTGAAGAATTGCACAGTTTGGAATTCATCTGATAAAAAGTCAACTGTGCACAAAAGTCAACTTTGACTTTTTGAGATTTTTCACCAAAATGGATTTTTAACCCTAAAATGATGTTAATATATGATTTGAATCATCATTCATCAAGAAAAATCAAGAAAAGTGAGATAACTTGTAAAAGGGGTAACCATAAAACTTAGAAATTTTTCTAAGTTAAAAATAAAATGGCAAGGGTACCAACTTTGAAGGACCATAACTCCTAAACCACAAGGCCATTTTTTCTCATCCAAAGATGGATTTGTAGCCCTCATTATCACCTACAAAAACTTCAACTACAAGTCATTCCAATTCATTAAGGATTTTGAGTTATGGAGTGATCAAAGTGGCTGAAAAGTGAAAATGTCACTTTTTCCAACACTTAGTGAAATTTTCACTAAGTCAGATTCTGCCTCACTTTTTGTCAAATGTAGGGGGATTTTTCACTTGGAATCAAAAGAGATCAAAACCAAATTTGTTCAAACAGTTGTTGTATCATGTAAGAGCTTTCCAAAATGGCCAAGAACATTGCCAAATTCAACTTACACCATGAGATATGACATTGGCAAGTTGCCTTGCTGAAATCTGTCAAGGCAAGGCAGAATTTGCAACGTTGGTCGATTTGCCAAAATCAGCCAAATTCAATTGCTCCTATCCACTTTGTAATACCCCAAATTTTGACCACTTAGATTTCCCATCATTGTGAAAATCATCATCACAATATGGATGTACCTTTATGCTTCATCAGTCTCCCCAAAGATGGGTGAGCATCCAATACAATCAAAATTAGGGTTTCAAGCCCTCTCTGAGTGCTTAGACAAAGGATCAATCAAGAAATGACATGATCTTCAACTTGTCTAATCTCTCAAACATCCACAATGGATCAAAAAGGACTCCCACTTCAAGGATTAAGCACAAGGCTGCTCCCTTCTAGGTGGATCAAGTCTCAAGATCGACAGTGTCACCAAATTAGGGTTTTGGTCGACCAGGGCCTTCAGATGGAAATTTTCATCTGGGCACAAGGCAATGATCCAAAACATGACCTAATATACTTCATGGAACCTCATGAACCCATGCATCAAGTCAATTTTGCCTCAGGGGATGCATTCATCAAAAATCAGGAATTAGGGTTTCTTGACCTAATTCACCCCTAAGTTGACTTTTGGGACAAACCATGAGCCAAGACCTCAAGAGATTATTTGAGGGTCTCTAATACACCATATTGATCTATTTGGAACAATGGATTGATCCAAGAAGCTTGAGCAACAAGTTTCATTTTCATCTGCACCACAATTAGGGTTTTAAGGGAAAAGTCAACTGTAACTTTGACTTTTGACCTGGACATGCTCCCAAACCCTAATACATGATTGAATATACCCTATGACACCCATGGAACATGTCCATCAAATTTGATTTAGGTCAAGGACATGATTTCCTAAAGAATTGCACAGTTTGGAATTCATCTGATAAAAAGTCAACTGTGCACAAAAGTCAACTTTGACTTTTTGAGAATTTTCACCAAAATGGATTTTTAACCCTAAAATGATGTTAATGTATGATTTGAATCATCATTCATCAAGAAAAATCAAGAAAAGTGAGATAACTTGTAAAAGGGATAACCATAAAACTTAGAAATTTTTCTAAGTTAAAAATAAAATGGCAAGGGTACCAACTTTGAAGGACCATAACTCCTAAACCACAAGGCCATTTTTTCTCATCCAAAGATGGATTTGTAGCCCTCATTATCACCTACAAAAACTTCAACTACAAGTCATTCCAATTCATTAAGGATTTTGAGTTATGGAGTGATCAAAGTGGCTGAAAAGTGAAAATGACACTTTTTCCAACACTTAGTGAAATTTTCACTAAGTCAGATTCTGCCTCACTTTTTGTCAAATGTAGGGGGATTTTTCACTTGGAATCAAAAGAGATCAAAACCAAACTTGTTCAAATAGTTGTTGTATCATGTAAGAGCTTTCCAAAATGGCTAAGAACATTGCCAAATTCAACTTACACCATGAGATATGACATTGGCAAGTTGCCTTGCTGAAATCTGTCAAGGCAAGGCAGAATTTGCAACTTTGGTCGATTTGCCAAAATCAGCCAAATTCAATTGCTCCTATCCACTTTGTAATACCCCAAATTTTGACCACTTAGATTTCCCATCATTGTGAAAATCATCATCACAATATGGATGTACCTTTATGCTTCATCAGTCTCCCCAAAGATGGGTGAGCATCCAATACAATCAAAATTAGGGTTTCAAGCCCTCTCTGAGTGCTTAGACAAAGGATCAATCAAGAAATGACATGATCTTCAACTTGTCTAATCTCTCAAACATCCACAATGGATCAAAAAGGACTCCCACTTCAAGGATTAAGCACAAGGCTGCTCCCTTCTAGGTGGATCAAGTCTCAAGATCGACAGTGTCACCAAATTAGGGTTTTGGTTGACCAGGGCCTCCAGATGGAAATTTTCATCTGGGCACAAGGCAATGATCCAAAACATGACCTAATATACTTCATGGAACCTCATGAACCCATGCATCAAGTCAATTTTGCCTCAGGGGATGCATTCATCAAAAATCAGGAATTAGGGTTTCTTGACCTAATTCACCCCTAAGTTGACTTTTGGGACAAACCATGAGCCAAGACCTCAAGAGATTATTTGAGGGTCTCTAATACACCATATTGATCTATTTGGAACAATGGATTGATCCAAGAAGCTTGAGCAACAAGTTTCATTTTCATCTGCACCACAATTAGGGTTTTAAGGGAAAAGTCAACTGTAACTTTGACTTTTGACCTGGACATGCTCCCAAACCCTAATACATGATTGAATATACCCTATGACACCCATGGAACATGTCCATCAAGTTTGATTTAGGTCAAGGACATGATTTCCTGAAGAATTGCACAGTTTGGAATTCATCTGATAAAAAGTCAACTGTGCACAAAAGTCAACTTTGACTTTTTGAGATTTTTCACCAAAATGGATTTTTAACCCTAAAATGATGTTAATGTATGATTTGAATCATCATTCATCAAGAAAAATCAAGAAAAGTGAGATAACTTGTAAAAGGGGTAACCATAAAACTTAGAAATTTTTCTAAGTTAAAAATAAAATGGCAAGGGTACCAACTTTGAAGGACCATAACTCCTAAACCACAAGGCCATTTTTTCTCATCCAAAGATGGATTTGTAGCCCTCATTATCACCTACAAAAACTTCAACTACAAGTCATTCCAATTCATTAAGGATTTTGAGTTATGGAGTGATCAAAGTGGCTGAAAAGTGAAAATGTCACTTTTTCCAACACTTAGTGAAATTTTCACTAAGTCAGATTCTGCCTCACTTTTTGTCAAATGTAGGGGGATTTTTCACTTGGAATCAAAAGAGATCAAAACCAAACTTGTTCAAACAGTTGTTGTATCATGTAAGAGCTTTCCAAAATGGCCAAGAACATTGCCAAATTCAACTTACACCATGAGATATGACATTAGCAAGTTGCCTTGCTGAAATCTGTCAAGGCAAGGCAGAATTTGCAACGTTGGTCGATTTGCCAAAATCAGCCAAATTCAATTGCTCCTATCCACTTTGTAATACCCCAAATTTTGACCACTTAGATTTCCCATCATTGTGAAAATCATCATCACAATATGGATGTACCTTTATGCTTCATCAGTCTCCCCAAAGATGGGTGAGCATCCAATACAATCAAAATTAGGGTTTCAAGCCCTCTCTGAGTGCTTAGACAAAGGATCAATCAAGAAATGACATGATCTTCAACTTGTCTAATCTCTCAAACATCCACAATGGATCAAAAAGGACTCCCACTTCAAGGATTAAGCACAAGGCTGCCCCCTTCTAGGTGGATCAAGTCTCAAGATCGACAGTGTCACCAAATTAGGGTTTTGGTCGACCAGGGCCTCCAGATGGAAATTTTCATCTGGGCACAAGGCAATGATCCAAAACATGACCTAATATACTTCATGGAACCTCATGAACCCATGCATCAAGTCAATTTTGCCTCAGGGGATGCATTCATCAAAAATCAGGAATTAGGGTTTCTTGACCTAATTCACCCCTAAGTTGACTTTTGGGACAAACCATGAGCCAAGACCTCAAGAGATTATTTGAGGGTCTCTAATACACCATATTGATCTATTTGGAACAATGGATTGATCCAAGAAGCTTGAGCAACAAGTTTCATTTTCATCTGCACCACAATTAGGGTTTTAAGGGAAAAGTCAACTGTAACTTTGACTTTTGACCTGGACATGCTCCCAAACCCTAATACATGATTGAATATACCCTATGACACCCATGGAACATGTCCATCAAATTTGATTTAGGTCAAGGACATGATTTCCTGAAGAATTGCACAGTTTGGAATTCATCTGATAAAAAGTCAACTGTGCACAAAAGTCAACTTTGACTTTTTGAGAATTTTCACCAAAATGGATTTTTAACCCTAAAATGATGTTAATGTATGATTTGAATCATCATTCATCAAGAAAAATCAAGAAAAGTGAGATAACTTGTAAAAGGGGTAACCATAAAACTTAGAAATTTTTCTAAGTTAAAAATAAAATGGCAAGGGTACCAACTTTGAAGGACCATAACTCCTAAACCACAAGGCCATTTTTTCTCATCCAAAGATGGATTTGTAGCCCTCATTATCACCTACAAAAACTTCAACTACAAGTCATTCCAATTCATTAAGGATTTTGAGTTATGGAGTGATCAAAGTGGCTGAAAAGTGAAAATGTCACTTTTTCCAACACTTAGTGAAATTTTCACTAAGTCAGATTCTGCCTCACTTTTTGTCAAATGTAGGGGGATTTTTCACTTGGAATCAAAAGAGATCAAAACCAAACTTGTTCAAATAGTTGTTGTATCATGTAAGAGCTTTCCAAAATGGCCAAGAACATTGCCAAATTCAACTTACACCATGAGATATGACATTGGCAAGTTGCCTTGCTGAAATCTGTCAAGGCAAGGCAGAATTTGCAACTTTGGTCGATTTGCCAAAATCAGCCAAATTCAATTGCTCCTATCCACTTTGTAATACCCCAAATTTTGACCACTTAGATTTCCCATCATTGTGAAAATCATCATCACAATATGGATGTACCTTTATGCTTCATCAGTCTCCCCAAAGATGGGTGAGCATCCAATACAATCAAAATTAGGGTTTCAAGCCCTCTCTGAGTGCTTAGACAAAGGATCAATCAAGAAATGACATGATCTTCAACTTGTCTAATCTCTCAAACATCCACAATGGATCAAAAAGGACTCCCACTTCAAGGATTAAGCACAAGGCTGCTCCCTTCTAGGTGGATCAAGTCTCAAGATCGACAGTGTCACCAAATTAGGGTTTTGGTCGACCAGGGCCTCCAGATGGAAATTTTCATCTGGGCACAAGGCAATGATCCAAAACATGACCTAATATACTTCATGGAACCTCATGAACCCATGCATCAAGTCAATTTTGCCTCAGGGGATGCATTCATCAAAAATCAGGAATTAGGGTTTCTTGACCTAATTCACCCCTAAGTTGACTTTTGGGACAAACCATGAGCCAAGACCTCAAGAGATTATTTGAGGGTCTCTAATACACCATATTGATCTATTTGGAACAATGGATTGATCCAAGAAGCTTGAGCAACAAGTTTCATTTTCATCTGCACCACAATTAGGGTTTTAAGGGAAAAGTCAACTGTAACTTTGACTTTTGACCTGGACATGCTCCCAAACCCTAATACATGATTGAATATACCCTATGACACCCATGGAACATGTCCATCAAGTTTGATTTAGGTCAAGGACATGATTTCCTGAAGAATTGCACAGTTTGGAATTCATCTGATAAAAAGTCAACTGTGCACAAAAGTCAACTTTGATTTTTTGAGAATTTTCACCAAAATGGATTTTTAACCCTAAAATGATGTTAATGTATGATTTGAATCATCATTCATCAAGAAAAATCAAGAAAAGTGAGATAACTTGTAAAAGGGGTAACCATAAAACTTAGAAATTTTTCTAAGTTAAAAATAAAATGGCAAGGGTACCAACTTTGAAGGACCATAACTCCTAAACCACAAGGCCATTTTTTCTCATCCAAAGATGGATTTGTAGCCCTCATTATCACCTACAAAAACTTCAACTACAAGTCATTCCAATTCATTAAGGATTTTGAGTTATGGAGTGATCAAAGTGGCTGAAAAGTGAAAATGACACTTTTTCCAACACTTAGTGAAATTTTCACTAAGTCAGATTCTGCCTCACTTTTTGTCAAATGTAGGGGGATTTTTCACTTGGAATCAAAAGAGATCAAAACCAAACTTGTTCAAATAGTTGTTGTATCATGTAAGAGCTTTCCAAAATGGCCAAGAACATTGCCAAATTCAACTTACACCATGAGATATGACATTGGCAAGTTGCCTTGCTGAAATCTGTCAAGGCAAGGCAGAATTTGCAACTTTGGTCGATTTGCCAAAATCAGCCAAATTCAATTGCTCCTATCCACTTTGTAATACCCCAAATTTTGACCACTTAGATTTCCCATCATTGTGAAAATCATCATCACAATATGGATGTACCTTTATGCTTCATCAGTCTCCCCAAAGATGGGTGAGCATCCAATACAATCAAAATTAGGGTTTCAAGCCCTCTCTGAGTGCTTAGACAAAGGATCAATCAAGAAATGACATGATCTTCAACTTGTCTAATCTCTCAAACATCCACAATGGATCAAAAAGGACTCCCACTTCAAGGATTAAGCACAAGGCTGCTCCCTTCTAGGTGGATCAAGTCTCAAGATCGACAGTGTCACCAAATTAGGGTTTTGGTCGACCAGGGCCTCCAGATGGAAATTTTCATCTGGGCACAAGGCAATGATCCAAAACATGACCTAATATACTTCATGGAACCTCATGAACCCATGCATCAAGTCAATTTTGCCTCAGGGGATGCATTCATAAAAAATCAGGAATTAGGGTTTCTTGACCTAATTCACCCCTAAGTTGACTTTTGGGACAAACCATGAGCCAAGACCTCAAGAGATTATTTGAGGGTCTCTAATACACCATATTGATCTATTTGGAACAATGGATTGATCCAAGAAGCTTGAGCAACAAGTTTCATTTTCATCTGCACCACAATTAGGGTTTTAAGGGAAAAGTCAACTGTAACTTTGACTTTTGACCTGGACATGCTCCCAAACCCTAATACATGATTGAATATACCCTATGACACCCATGGAACATGTCCATCAAGTTTGATTTAGGTCAAGGACATGATTTCCTGAAGAATTGCACAGTTTGGAATTCATCTGATAAAAAGTCAACTGTGCACAAAAGTCAACTTTGACTTTTTGAGATTTTTCACCAAAATGGATTTTTAACCCTAAAATGATGTTAATGTATGATTTGAATCATCATTCATCAAGAAAAATCAAGAAAAGTGAGATAACTTGTAAAAGGGGTAACCATAAAACTTAGAAATTTTTCTAAGTTAAAAATAAAATGGCAAGGGTACCAACTTTGAAGGACCATAACTCCTAAACCACAAGGCCATTTTTTCTCATCCAAAGATGGATTTGTAGCCCTCATTATCACCTACAAAAACTTCAACTACAAGTCATTCCAATTCATTAAGGATTTTGAGTTACGGAGTGATCAAAGTGGCTGAAAAGTGAAAATGTCACTTTTTCCAACACTTAGTGAAATTTTCACTAAGTCAGATTCTGCCTCACTTTTTGTCAAATGTAGGGGGATTTTTCACTTGGAATCAAAAGAGATCAAAACCAAACTTGTTCAAATAGTTGTTGTATCATGTAAGAGCTTTCCAAAATGGCCAAGAACATTGCCAAATTCAACTTACACCATGAGATATGACATTGGCAAGTTGCCTTGCTGAAATCTGTCAAGGCAAGGCAGAATTTGCAACTTTGGTCGATTTGCCAAAATCAGCCAAATTCAATTGCTCCTATCCACTTTGTAATACCCCAAATTTTAACCACTTAGATTTCCCATCATTGTGAAAATCATCATCACAATATGGATGTACCTTTATGCTTCATCAGTCTCCCCAAAGATGGGTGAGCATCCAATACAATCAAAATTAGGGTTTCAAGCCCTCTCTGAGTGCTTAGACAAAGGATCAATCAAGAAATGACATGATCTTCAACTTGTCTAATCTCTCAAACATCCACAATGGATCAAAAAGGACTCCCACTTCAAGGATTAAGCACAAGGCTGCTCCCTTCTAGGTGGATCAAGTCTCAAGATCGACAGTGTCACCAAATTAGGGTTTTGGTCGACCAGGGCCTCCAGATGGAAATTTTCATCTGGGCACAAGGCAATGATCCAAAACATGACCTAATATACTTCATGGAACCTCATGAACCCATGCATCAAGTCAATTTTGCCTCAGGGGATGCATTCATCAAAAATCAGGAATTAGGGTTTCTTGACCTAATTCACCCCTAAGTTGACTTTTGGGACAAACCATGAGCCAAGACCTCAAGAGATTATTTGAGGGTCTCTAATACACCATATTGATCTATTTGGAACAATGGATTGATCCAAGAAGCTTGAGCAACAAGTTTCATTTTCATCTGCACCACAATTAGGGTTTTAAGGGAAAAGTCAACTGTAACTTTGACTTTTGACCTGGACATGCTCCCAAACCCTAATACATGATTGAATATACCCTATGACACCCATGGAACATGTCCATCAAGTTTGATTTAGGTCAAGGACATGATTTCCTGAAGAATTGCACAGTTTGGAATTCATCTGATAAAAAGTCAACTGTGCACAAAAGTCAACTTTGACTTTTTGAGATTTTTCACCAAAATGGATTTTTAACCCTAAAATGATGTTAATGTATGATTTGAATCATCATTCATCAAGAAAAATCAAGAAAAGTGAGATAACTTGTAAAAGGGGTAACCATAAAACTTAGAAATTTTTCTAAGTTAAAAATAAAATGGCAAGGGTACCAACTTTGAAGGACCATAACTCCTAAACCACAAGGCCATTTTTTCTCATCCAAAGATGGATTTGTAGCCCTCATTATCACCTACAAAAACTTCAACTACAAGTCATTCCAATTCATTAAGGATTTTGAGTTATGGAGTGATCAAAGTGGCTGAAAAGTGAAAATGTCACTTTTTCCAACACTTAGTGAAATTTTCACTAAGTCAGATTCTGCCTCACTTTTTGTCAAATGTAGGGGGATTTTTCACTTGGAATCAAAAGAGATCAAAACCAAACTTGTTCAAATAGTTGTTGTATCATGTAAGAGCTTTCCAAAATGGCCAAGAACATTGCCAAATTCAACTTACACCATGAGATATGACATTGGCAAGTTGCCTTGCTGAAATCTGTCAAGGCAAGGCAGAATTTGCAACTTTGGTCGATTTGCCAAAATCAGCCAAATTCAATTGCTCCTATCCACTTTGTAATACCCCAAATTTTGACCACTTAGATTTCCCATCATTGTGAAAATCATCATCACAATATGGATGTACCTTTATGCTTCATCAGTCTCCCCAAAGATGGGTGAGCATCCAATACAATCAAAATTAGGGTTTCAAGCCCTCTCTGAGTGCTTAGACAAAGGATCAATCAAGAAATGACATGATCTTCAACTTGTCTAATCTCTCAAACATCCACAATGGATCAAAAAGGACTCCCACTTCAAGGATTAAGCACAAGGCTGCTCCCTTCTAGGTGGATCAAGTCTCAAGATCGACAGTGTCACCAAATTAGGGTTTTGGTCGACCAGGGCCTCCAGATGGAAATTTTCATCTGGGCACAAGGCAATGATCCAAAACATGACCTAATATACTTCATGGACCCTCATGAACCCATGCATCAAGTCAATTTTGCCTCAGGGGATGCATTCATCAAAAATCAGGAATTAGGGTTTCTTGACCTAATTCACCCCTAAGTTGACTTTTGGGACAAACCATGAGCCAAGACCTCAAGAGATTATTTGAGGGTCTCTAATACACCATATTGATCTATTTGGAACAATGGATTGATCCAAGAAGCTTGAGCAACAAGTTTCATTTTCATCTGCACCACAATTAGGGTTTTAAGGGAAAAGTCAACTGTAACTTTGACTTTTGACCTGGACATGCTCCCAAACCCTAATACATGATTGAATATACCCTATGACACCCATGGAACATGTCCATCAAGTTTGATTTAGGTCAAGGACATGATTTCCTGAAGAATTGCACAGTTTGGAATTCATCTGATAAAAAGTCAACTGTGCACAAAAGTCAACTTTGACTTTTTGAGATTTTTCACCAAAATGGATTTTTAACCCTAAAATGATGTTAATGTATGATTTGAATCATCATTCATCAAGAAAAATCAAGAAAAGTGAGATAACTTGTAAAAGGGGTAACCATAAAACTTAGAAATTTTTCTAAGTTAAAAATAAAATGGCAAGGGTACCAACTTTGAAGGACCATAACTCCTAAACCACAAGGCCATTTTTTCTCATCCAAAGATGGATTTGTAGCCCTCATTATCACCTACAAAAACTTCAACTACAAGTCATTCCAATTCATTAAGGATTTTGAGTTATGGAGTGATCAAAGTGGCTGAAAAGTGAAAATGTCACTTTTTCCAACACTTAGTGAAATTTTCACTAAGTCAGATTCTGCCTCACTTTTTGTCAAATGTAGGGGGATTTTTCACTTGGAATCAAAAGAGATCAAAACCAAACTTGTTCAAATAGTTGTTGTATCATGTAAGAGCTTTCCAAAATGGCCAAGAACATTGCCAAATTCAACTTACACCATGAGATATGACATTGGCAAGTTGCCTTGCTGAAATCTGTCAAGGCAAGGCAGAATTTGCAACTTTGGTCGATTTGCCAAAATCAGCCAAATTCAATTGCTCCTATCCACTTTGTAATACCCCAAATTTTAACCACTTAGATTTCCCATCATTGTGAAAATCATCATCACAATATGGATGTACCTTTATGCTTCATCAGTCTCCCCAAAGATGGGTGAGCATCCAATACAATCAAAATTAGGGTTTCAAGCCCTCTCTGAGTGCTTAGACAAAGGATCAATCAAGAAATGACATGATCTTCAACTTGTCTAATCTCTCAAACATCCACAATGGATCAAAAAGGACTCCCACTTCAAGGATTAAGCACAAGGCTGCTCCCTTCTAGGTGGATCAAGTCTCAAGATCGACAGTGTCACCAAATTAGGGTTTTGGTCGACCAGGGCCTCCAGATGGAAATTTTCATCTGGGCACAAGGCAATGATCCAAAACATGACCTAATATACTTCATGGAACCTCATGAACCCATGCATCAAGTCAATTTTGTCTCAGGGGATGCATTCATCAAAAATCAGGAATTAGGGTTTCTTGACCTAATTCACCCCTAAGTTGACTTTTGGGACAAACCATGAGCCAAGACCTCAAGAGATTATTTGAGGGTCTCTAATACACCATATTGATCTATTTGGAACAATGGATTGATCCAAGAAGCTTGAGCAACAAGTTTCATTTTCATCTGCACCACAATTAGGGTTTTAAGGGAAAAGTCAACTGTAACTTTGACTTTTGACCTGGACATGCTCCCAAACCCTAATACATGATTGAATATACCCTATGACACCCATGGAACATGTCCATCAAGTTTGATTTAGGTCAAGGACATGATTTCCTGAAGAATTGCACAGTTTGGAATTCATCTGATAAAAAGTCAACTGTGCACAAAAGTCAACTTTGACTTTTTGAGATTTTTCACCAAAATGGATTTTTAACCCTAAAATGATGTTAATGTATGATTTGAATCATCATTCATCAAGAAAAATCAAGAAAAGTGAGATAACTTGTAAAAGGGGTAACCATAAAACTTAGAAATTTTTCTAAGTTAAAAATAAAATGGCAAGGGTACCAACTTTGAAGGACCATAACTCCTAAACCACAAGGCCATTTTTTCTCATCCAAAGATGGATTTGTAGCCCTCATTATCACCTACAAAAACTTCAACTACAAGTCATTCCAATTCATTAAGGATTTTGAGTTATGGAGTGATCAAAGTGGCTGAAAAGTGAAAATGTCACTTTTTCCAACACTTAGTGAAATTTTCACTAAGTCAGATTCTGCCTCACTTTTTGTCAAATGTAGGGGGATTTTTCACTTGGAATCAAAAGAGATCAAAACCAAACTTGTTCAAATAGTTGTTGTATCATGTAAGAGCTTTCCAAAATGGCCAAGAACATTGCCAAATTCAACTTACACCATGAGATATGACATTGGCAAGTTGCCTTGCTGAAATCTGTCAAGGCAAGGCAGAATTTGCAACTTTGGTCGATTTGCCAAAATCAGCCAAATTCAATTGCTCCTATCCACTTTGTAATACCCCAAATTTTGACCACTTAGATTTCCCATCATTGTGAAAATCATCATCACAATATGGATGTACCTTTATGCTTCATCAGTCTCCCCAAAGATGGGTGAGCATCCAATACAATCAAAATTAGGGTTTCAAGCCCTCTCTGAGTGCTTAGACAAAGGATCAATCAAGAAATGACATGATCTTCAACTTGTCTAATCTCTCAAACATCCACAATGGATCAAAAAGGACTCCCACTTCAAGGATTAAGCACAAGGCTGCTCCCTTCTAGGTGGATCAAGTCTCAAGATCGACAGTGTCACCAAATTAGGGTTTTGGTCGACCAGGGCCTCCAGATGGAAATTTTCATCTGGGCACAAGGCAATGATCCAAAACATGACCTAATATACTTCATGGAACCTCATGAACCCATGCATCAAGTCAATTTTGCCTCAGGGGATGCATTCATCAAAAATCAGGAATTAGGGTTTCTTGACCTAATTCACCCCTAAGTTGACTTTTGGGACAAACCATGAGCCAAGACCTCAAGAGATTATTTGAGGGTCTCTAATACACCATATTGATCTATTTGGAACAATGGATTGATCCAAGAAGCTTGAGCAACAAGTTTCATTTTCATCTGCACCACAATTAGGGTTTTAAGGGAAAAGTCAACTGTAACTTTGACTTTTGACCTGGACATGCTCCCAAACCCTAATACATGATTGAATATACCCTATGACACCCATGGAACATGTCCATCAAGTTTGATTTAGGTCAAGGACATGATTTCCTGAAGAATTGCACAGTTTGGAATTCATCTGATAAAAAGTCAACTGTGCACAAAAGTCAACTTTGACTTTTTGAGATTTTTCACCAAAATGGATTTTTAACCCTAAAATGATGTTAATGTATGATTTGAATCATCATTCATCAAGAAAAATCAAGAAAAGTGAGATAACTTGTAAAAGGGGTAACCATAAAACTTAGAAATTTTTCTAAGTTAAAAATAAAATGGCAAGGGTACCAACTTTGAAGGACCATAACTCCTAAACCACAAGGCCATTTTTTCTCATCCAAAGATGGATTTGTAGCCCTCATTATCACCTACAAAAACTTCAACTACAAGTCATTCCAATTCATTAAGGATTTTGAGTTATGGAGTGATCAAAGTGGCTGAAAAGTGAAAATGTCACTTTTTCCAACACTTAGTGAAATTTTCACTAAGTCAGATTCTGCCTCACTTTTTGTCAAATGTAGGGGGATTTTTCACTTGGAATCAAAAGAGATCAAAACCAAACTTGTTCAAATAGTTGTTGTATCATGTAAGAGCTTTCCAAAATGGCCAAGAACATTGCCAAATTCAACTTACACCATGAGATATGACATTGGCAAGTTGCCTTGCTGAAATCTGTCAAGGCAAGGCAGAATTTGCAACTTTGGTCGATTTGCCAAAATCAGCCAAATTCAATTGCTCCTATCCACTTTGTAATACCCCAAATTTTAACCACTTAGATTTCCCATCATTGTGAAAATCATCATCACAATATGGATGTACCTTTATGCTTCATCAGTCTCCCCAAAGATGGGTGAGCATCCAATACAATCAAAATTAGGGTTTCAAGCCCTCTCTGAGTGCTTAGACAAAGGATCAATCAAGAAATGACATGATCTTCAACTTGTCTAATCTCTCAAACATCCACAATGGATCAAAAAGGACTCCCACTTCAAGGATTAAGCACAAGGCTGCTCCCTTCTAGGTGGATCAAGTCTCAAGATCGACAGTGTCACCAAATTAGGGTTTTGGTCGACCAGGGCCTCCAGATGGAAATTTTCATCTGGGCACAAGGCAATGATCCAAAACATGACCTAATATACTTCATGGAACCTCATGAACCCATGCATCAAGTCAATTTTGCCTCAGGGGATGCATTCATCAAAAATCAGGAATTAGGGTTTCTTGACCTAATTCACCCCTAAGTTGACTTTTGGGACAAACCATGAGCCAAGACCTCAAGAGATTATTTGAGGGTCTCTAATACACCATATTGATCTATTTGGAACAATGGATTGATCCAAGAAGCTTGAGCAACAAGTTTCATTTTCATCTGCACCACAATTAGGGTTTTAAGGGAAAAGTCAACTGTAACTTTGACTTTTGACCTGGACATGCTCCCAAACCCTAATACATGATTGAATATACCCTATGACACCCATGGAACATGTCCATCAAGTTTGATTTAGGTCAAGGACATGATTTCCTGAAGAATTGCACAGTTTGGAATTCATCTGATAAAAAGTCAACTGTGCACAAAAGTCAACTTTGACTTTTTGAGATTTTTCACCAAAATGGATTTTTAACCCTAAAATGATGTTAATGTATGATTTGAATCATCATTCATCAAGAAAAATCAAGAAAAGTGAGATAACTTGTAAAAGGGGTAACCATAAAACTTAGAAATTTTTCTAAGTTAAAAATAAAATGGCAAGGGTACCAACTTTGAAGGACCATAACTCCTAAACCACAAGGCCATTTTTTCTCATCCAAAGATGGATTTGTAGCCCTCATTATCACCTACAAAAACTTCAACTACAAGTCATTCCAATTCATTAAGGATTTTGAGTTATGGAGTGATCAAAGTGGCTGAAAAGTGAAAATGTCACTTTTTCCAACACTTAGTGAAATTTTCACTAAGTCAGATTCTGCCTCACTTTTTGTCAAATGTAGGGGGATTTTTCACTTGGAATCAAAAGAGATCAAAACCAAACTTGTTCAAATAGTTGTTGTATCATGTAAGAGCTTTCCAAAATGGCCAAGAACATTGCCAAATTCAACTTACACCATGAGATATGACATTGGCAAGTTGCCTTGCTGAAATCTGTCAAGGCAAGGCAGAATTTGCAACTTTGGTCGATTTGCCAAAATCAGCCAAATTCAATTGCTCCTATCCACTTTGTAATACCCCAAATTTTGACCACTTAGATTTCCCATCATTGTGAAAATCATCATCACAATATGGATGTACCTTTATGCTTCATCAGTCTCCCCAAAGATGGGTGAGCATCCAATACAATCAAAATTAGGGTTTCAAGCCCTCTCTGAGTGCTTAGACAAAGGATCAATCAAGAAATGACATGATCTTCAACTTGTCTAATCTCTCAAACATCCACAATGGATCAAAAAGGACTCCCACTTCAAGGATTAAGCACAAGGCTGCTCCCTTCTAGGTGGATCAAGTCTCAAGATCGACAGTGTCACCAAATTAGGGTTTTGGTCGACCAGGGCCTCCAGATGGAAATTTTCATCTGGGCACAAGGCAATGATCCAAAACATGACCTAATATACTTCATGGAACCTCATGAACCCATGCATCAAGTCAATTTTGCCTCAGGGGATGCATTCATCAAAAATCAGGAATTAGGGTTTCTTGACCTAATTCACCCCTAAGTTGACTTTTGGGACAAACCATGAGCCAAGACCTCAAGAGATTATTTGAGGGTCTCTAATACACCATATTGATCTATTTGGAACAATGGATTGATCCAAGAAGCTTGAGCAACAAGTTTCATTTTCATCTGCACCACAATTAGGGTTTTAAGGGAAAAGTCAACTGTAACTTTGACTTTTGACCTGGACATGCTCCCAAATCCTAATACATGATTGAATATACCCTATGACACCCATGGAACATGTCCATCAAGTTTGATTTAGGTCAAGGACATGATTTCCTGAAGAATTGCACAGTTTGGAATTCATCTGATAAAAAGTCAACTGTGCACAAAAGTCAACTTTGACTTTTTGAGATTTTTCACCAAAATGGATTTTTAACCCTAAAATGATGTTAATGTATGATTTGAATCATCATTCATCAAGAAAAATCAAGAAAAGTGAGATAACTTGTAAAAGGGGTAACCATAAAACTTAGAAATTTTTCTAAGTTAAAAATAAAATGGCAAGGGTACCAACTTTGAAGGACCATAACTCCTAAACCACAAGGTCATTTTTTCTCATCCAAAGATGGATTTGTAGCCCTCATTATCACCTACAAAAACTTCAACTACAAGTCATTCCAATTCATTAAGGATTTTGAGTTATGGAGTGATCAAAGTGGCTGAAAAGTGAAAATGTCACTTTTTCCAACACTTAGTGAAATTTTCACTAAGTCAGATTCTGCCTCACTTTTTGTCAAATGTAGGGGGATTTTTCACTTGGAATCAAAAGAGATCAAAACCAAACTTGTTCAAATAGTTGTTGTATCATGTAAGAGCTTTCCAAAATGGCCAAGAACATTGCCAAATTCAACTTACACCATGAGATATGACATTGGCAAGTTGCCTTGCTGAAATCTGTCAAGGCAAGGCAGAATTTGCAACTTTGGTCGATTTGCCAAAATCAGCCAAATTCAATTGCTCCTATCCACTTTGTAATACCCCAAATTTTGACCACTTAGATTTCCCATCATTGTGAAAATCATCATCACAATATGGATGTACCTTTATGCTTCATCAGTCTCCCCAAAGATGGGTGAGCATCCAATACAATCAAAATTAGGGTTTCAAGCCCTCTCTGAGTGCTTAGACAAAGGATCAATCAAGAAATGACATGATCTTCAACTTGTCTAATCTCTCAAACATCCACAATGGATCAAAAAGGACTCCCACTTCAAGGATTAAGCACAAGGCTGCTCCCTTCTAGGTGGATCAAGTCTCAAGATCGACAGTGTCACCAAATTAGGGTTTTGGTCGACCAGGGCCTCCAGATGGAAATTTTCATCTGGGCACAAGGCAATGATCCAAAACATGACCTAATATACTTCATGGAACCTCATGAACCCATGCATCAAGTCAATTTTGCCTCAGGGGATGCATTCATCAAAAATCAGGAATTAGGGTTTCTTGACCTAATTCACCCCTAAGTTGACTTTTGGGACAAACCATGAGCCAAGACCTCAAGAGATTATTTGAGGGTCTCTAATACACCATATTGATCTATTTGGAACAATGGATTGATCCAAGAAGCTTGAGCAACAAGTTTCATTTTCATCTGCACCACAATTAGGGTTTTAAGGGAAAAGTCAACTGTAACTTTGACTTTTGAACTGGACATGCTCCCAAACCCTAATACATGATTGAATATACCCTATGACACCCATGGAACATGTCCATCAAGTTTGATTTAGGTCAAGGACATGATTTCCTGAAGAATTGCACAGTTTGGAATTCATCTGATAAAAAGTCAACTGTGCACAAAAGTAAACTTTGACTTTTTGAGAATTTTCACCAAAATGGATTTTTAACCCTAAAATGATGTTAATGTATGATTTGAATCATCATTCATCAAGAAAAATCAAGAAAAGTGAGATAACTTGTAAAAGGGGTAACCATAAAACTTAGAAATTTTTCTAAGTTAAAAATAAAATGGCAAGGGTACCAACTTTGAAGGACCATAACTCCTAAACCACAAGGCCATTTTTTCTCATCCAAAGATGGATTTGTAGCCCTCATTATCACCTACAAAAACTTCAACTACAAGTCATTCCAATTCATTAAGGATTTTGAGTTATGGAGTGATCAAAGTGGCTGAAAAGTGAAAATGTCACTTTTTCCAACACTTAGTGAAATTTTCACTAAGTCAGATTCTGCCTCACTTTTTGTCAAATGTAGGGGGATTTTTCACTTGGAATCAAAAGAGATCAAAACCAAACTTGTTCAAATAGTTGTTGTATCATGTAAGAGCTTTCCAAAATGGCCAAGAACATTGCCAAATTCAACTTACACCATGAGATATGACATTGGCAAGTTGCCTTGCTGAAATCTGTCAAGGCAAGGCAGAATTTGCAACTTTGGTCGATTTGCCAAAATCAGCCAAATTCAATTGCTCCTATCCACTTTGTAATACCCCAAATTTTGACCACTTAGATTTCCCATCATTGTGAAAATCATCATCACAATATGGATGTACCTTTATGCTTCATCAGTCTCCCCAAAGATGGGTGAGCATCCAATACAATCAAAATTAGGGTTTCAAGCCCTCTCTGAGTGCTTAGACAAAGGATCAATCAAGAAATGACATGATCTTCAACTTGTCTAATCTCTCAAACATCCACAATGGATCAAAAAGGACTCCCACTTCAAGGATTAAGCACAAGGCTGCTCCCTTCTAGGTGGATCAAGTCTCAAGATCGACAGTGTCACCAAATTAGGGTTTTGGTTGACCAGGGCCTCCAGATGGAAATTTTCATCTGGGCACAAGGCAATGATCCAAAACATGACCTAATATACTTCATGGAACCTCATGAACCCATGCATCAAGTCAATTTTGCCTCAGGGGATGCATTCATCAAAAATCAGGAATTAGGGTTTCTTGACCTAATTCACCCCTAAGTTGACTTTTGGGACAAACCATGAGCCAAGACCTCAAGAGATTATTTGAGGGTCTCTAATACACCATATTGATCTATTTGGAACAATGGATTGATCCAAGAAGCTTGAGCAACAAGTTTCATTTTCATCTGCACCACAATTAGGGTTTTAAGGGAAAAGTCAACTGTAACTTTGACTTTTGACCTGGACATGCTCCCAAACCCTAATACATGATTGAATATACCCTATGACACCCATGGAACATGTCCATCAAGTTTGATTTAGGTCAAGGACATGATTTCCTGAAGAATTGCACAGTTTGGAATTCATCTGATAAAAAGTCAATTGTGCACAAAAGTCAACTTTGACTTTTTGAGATTTTTCACCAAAATGGATTTTTAACCCTAAAATGATGTTAATGTATGATTTGAATCATCATTCATCAAGAAAAATCAAGAAAAGTGAGATAACTTGTAAAAGGGGTAACCATAAAACTTAGAAATTTTTCTAAGTTAAAAATAAAATGGCAAGGGTACCAACTTTGAAGGACCATAACTCCTAAACCACAAGGCCATTTTTTCTCATCCAAAGATGGATTTGTAGCCCTCATTATCACCTACAAAAACTTCAACTACAAGTCATTCCAATTCATTAAGGATTTTGAGTTATGGAGTGATCAAAGTGGCTGAAAAGTGAAAATGTCACTTTTTCCAACACTTAGTGAAATTTTCACTAAGTCAGATTCTGCCTCACTTTTTGTCAAATGTAGGGGGATTTTTCACTTGGAATCAAAATAGATCAAAACCAAACTTGTTCAAATAGTTGTTGTATCATGTAAGAGCTTTCCAAAATGGCCAAGAACATTGCCAAATTCAACTTACACCATGAGATATGACATTGGCAAGTTGCCTTGCTGAAATCTGTCAAGGCAAGGCAGAATTTACAACTTTGGTCGATTTGCCAAAATCAGCCAAATTCAATTGCTCCTATCCACTTTGTAATACCCCAAATTTTGACCACTTAGATTTCCCATCATTGTGAAAATCATCATCACAATATGGATGTACATTTATGCTTCATCAGTCTCCCCAAAGATGGGTGAGCATCCAATACAATCAAAATTAGGGTTTCAAGCCCTCTCTGAGTGCTTAGACAAAG
The DNA here is from genome assembly GCA_022829125.1 of Lathyrus tuberosus. Taxonomy (NCBI): domain Eukaryota; kingdom Viridiplantae; phylum Streptophyta; class Magnoliopsida; order Fabales; family Fabaceae; genus Lathyrus; species Lathyrus tuberosus. The sequence goes on from JALAZF010000428.1 coordinate 201,431, forward strand.
GATCAATCAAGAAATGACATGATCTTCAACTTGTCTAATCTCTCAAACATCCACAATGGATCAAAAAGGACTCCCACTTCAAGGATTAAGCACAAGGCTGCTCCCTTCTAGGTGGATCAAGTCTCAAGATCGACAATGTCACCAAATTAGGGTTTTGGTTGACCAGGGCCTCCAGATGGAAATTTTCATCTGGGCACAAGGCAATGATCCAAAACATGACCTAATATACTTCATGGAACCTCATGAACCCATGCATCAAGTCAATTTTGCCTCAGGGGATGCATTCATCAAAAATCAGGAATTAGGGTTTCTTGACCTAATTCACCCCTAAGTTGACTTTTGGGACAAACCATGAGCCAAGACCTCAAGAGATTATTTGAGGGTCTCTAATACACCATATTGATCTATTTGGAATAATGGATTGATCCAAGAAGCTTGAGCAACAAGTTTCATTTTCATCTGCACCACAATTAGGGTTTTAAGGGAAAAGTCAACTGTAACTTTGACTTTTGACCTGGACATGCTCCCAAACCCTAATACATGATTGAATATACCCTATGACACCCATGGAACATGTCCATCAAGTTTGATTTAGGTCAAGGACATGATTTCCTGAAGAATTGCACAGTTTGGAATTCATCTGATAAAAAGTCAACTGTGCACAAAAGTCAACTTTGACTTTTTGAGATTTTTCACCAAAATGGATTTTTAACCCTAAAATGATGTTAATGTATGATTTGAATCATCATTCATCAAGAAAAATCAAGAAAAGTGAGATAACTTGTAAAAGGGGTAACCATAAAACTTAGAAATTTTTCTAAGTTAAAAATAAAATGGCAAGGGTACCAACTTTGAAGGACCATAACTCCTAAACCACAAGGCCATTTTTTCTCATCCAAAGATGGATTTGTAGCCCTCATTATCACCTACAAAAACTTCAACTACAAGTCATTCCAATTCATTAAGGATTTTGAGTTATGGAGTGATCAAAGTGGCTGAAAAGTGAAAATGTCACTTTTTCCAACACTTAGTGAAATTTTCACTAAGTCAGATTCTGCCTCACTTTTTGTCAAATGTAGGGGGATTTTTCACTTGGAATCAAAAGAGATCAAAACCAAACTTGTTCAAATAGTTGTTGTATCATGTAAGAGCTTTCCAAAATGGCCAAGAACATTGCCAAATTCAACTTACACCATGAGATATGACATTGGCAAGTTGCCTTGCTGAAATCTGTCAAGGCAAGGCAGAATTTGCAACTTTGGTCGATTTGCCAAAATCAGCCAAATTCAATTGCTCCTATCCACTTTGTAATACCCCAAATTTTGACCACTTAGATTTCCCATCATTGTGAAAATCATCATCACAATATGGATGTACCTTTATGCTTCATCAGTCTCCCCAAAGATGGGTGAGCATCCAATACAATCAAAATTAGGGTTTCAAGCCCTCTCTGAGTGCTTAGACAAAGGATCAATCAAGAAATGACATGATCTTCAACTTGTCTAATCTCTCAAACATCCACAATGGATCAAAAAGGACTCCCACTTCAAGGATTAAGCACAAGGCTGCTCCCTTCTAGGTGGATCAAGTCTCAAGATCGACAGTGTCACCAAATTAGGGTTTTGGTTGACCAGGGCCTCCAGATGGAAATTTTCATCTGGGCACAAGGCAATGATCCAAAACATGACCTAATATACTTCATGGAACCTCATGAACCCATGCATCAAGTCAATTTTGCCTCAGGGGATGCATTCATCAAAAATCAGGAATTAGGGTTTCTTGACCTAATTCACCCCTAAGTTGACTTTTGGGACAAACCATGAGCCAAGACCTCAAGAGATTATTTGAGGGTCTCTAATACACCATATTGATCTATTTGGAACAATGGATTGATCCAAGAAGCTTGAGCAACAAGTTTCATTTTCATCTGCACCACAATTAGGGTTTTAAGGGAAAAGTCAACTGTAACTTTGACTTTTGACCTGGACATGCTCCCAAACCCTAATACATGATTGAATATACCCTATGACACCCATGGAACATGTCCATCAAGTTTGATTTAGGTCAAGGACATGATTTCCTGAAGAATTGCACAGTTTGGAATTCATCTGATAAAAAGTCAACTGTGCACAAAAGTCAACTTTGACTTTTTGAGATTTTTCACCAAAATGGATTTTTAACCCTAAAATGATGTTAATGTATGATTTGAATCATCATTCATCAAGAAAAATCAAGAAAAGTGAGATAACTTGTAAAAGGGGTAACCATAAAACTTAGAAATTTTTCTAAGTTAAAAATAAAATGGCAAGGGTACCAACTTTGAAGGACCATAACTCCTAAACCACAAGGCCATTTTTTCTCATCCAAAGATGGATTTGTAGCCCTCATTATCACCTACAAAAACTTCAACTACAAGTCATTCCAATTCATTAAGGATTTTGAGTTATGGAGTGATCAAAGTGGCTGAAAAGTGAAAATGTCACTTTTTCCAACACTTAGTGAAATTTTCACTAAGTCAGATTCTGCCTCACTTTTTGTCAAATGTAGGGGGATTTTTCACTTGGAATCAAAAGAGATCAAAACCAAACTTGTTCAAATAGTTGTTGTATCATGTAAGAGCTTTCCAAAATGGCCAAGAACATTGCCAAATTCAACTTACACCATGAGATATGACATTGGCAAGTTGCCTTGCTGAAATCTGTCAAGGCAAGGCAGAATTTGCAACTTTGGTCGATTTGCCAAAATCAGCCAAATTCAATTGCTCCTATCCACTTTGTAATACCCCAAATTTTGACCACTTAGATTTCCCATCATTGTGAAAATCATCATCACAATATGGATGTACCTTTATGCTTCATCAGTCTCCCCAAAGATGGGTGAGCATCCAATACAATCAAAATTAGGGTTTCAAGCCCTCTCTGAGTGCTTAGACAAAGGATCAATCAAGAAATGACATGATCTTCAACTTGTCTAATCTCTCAAACATCCACAATGGATCAAAAAGGACTCCCACTTCAAGGATTAAGCACAAGGCTGCTCCCTTCTAGGTGGATCAAGTCTCAAGATCGACAGTGTCACCAAATTAGGGTTTTGGTTGACCAGGGCCTCCAGATGGAAATTTTCATCTGGGCACAAGGCAATGATCCAAAACATGACCTAATATACTTCATGGAACCTCATGAACCCATGCATCAAGTCAATTTTGCCTCAGGGGATGCATTCATCAAAAATCAGGAATTAGGGTTTCTTGACCTAATTCACCCCTAAGTTGACTTTTGGGACAAACCATGAGCCAAGACCTCAAGAGATTATTTGAGGGTCTCTAATACACCATATTGATCTATTTGGAACAATGGATTGATCCAAGAAGCTTGAGCAACAAGTTTCATTTTCATCTGCACCACAATTAGGGTTTTAAGGGAAAAGTCAACTGTAACTTTGACTTTTGACCTGGACATGCTCCCAAACCCTAATACATGATTGAATATACCCTATGACACCCATGGAACATGTCCATCAAGTTTGATTTAGGTCAAGGACATGATTTCCTGAAGAATTGCACAGTTTGGAATTCATCTGATAAAAAGTCAACTGTGCACAAAAGTCAACTTTGACTTTTTGAGATTTTTCACCAAAATGGATTTTTAACCCTAAAATGATGTTAATGTATGATTTGAATCATCATTCATCAAGAAAAATCAAGAAAAGTGAGATAACTTGTAAAAGGGGTAACCATAAAACTTAGAAATTTTTCTAAGTTAAAAATAAAATGGCAAGGGTACCAACTTTGAAGGACCATAACTCCTAAACCACAAGGCCATTTTTTCTCATCCAAAGATGGATTTGTAGCCCTCATTATCACCTACAAAAACTTCAACTACAAGTCATTCCAATTCATTAAGGATTTTGAGTTATGGAGTGATCAAAGTGGCTGAAAAGTGAAAATGTCACTTTTTCCAACACTTAGTGAAATTTTCACTAAGTCAGATTCTGCCTCACTTTTTGTCAAATGTAGGGGGATTTTTCACTTGGAATCAAAAGAGATCAAAACCAAACTTGTTCAAATAGTTGTTGTATCATGTAAGAGCTTTCCAAAATGGCCAAGAACATTGCCAAATTCAACTTACACCATGAGATATGACATTGGCAAGTTGCCTTGCTGAAATCTGTCAAGGCAAGGCAGAATTTGCAACTTTGGTCGATTTGCCAAAATCAGCCAAATTCAATTGCTCCTATCCACTTTGTAATACCCCAAATTTTGACCACTTAGATTTCCCATCATTGTGAAAATCATCATCACAATATGGATGTACCTTTATGCTTCATCAGTCTCCCCAAAGATGGGTGAGCATCCAATACAATCAAAATTAGGGTTTCAAGCCCTCTCTGAGTGCTTAGACAAAGGATCAATCAAGAAATGACATGATCTTCAACTTGTCTAATCTCTCAAACATCCACAATGGATCAAAAAGGACTCCCACTTCAAGGATTAAGCACAAGGCTGCTCCCTTCTAGGTGGATCAAGTCTCAAGATCGACAGTGTCACCAAATTAGGGTTTTGGTTGACCAGGGCCTCCAGATGGAAATTTTCATCTGGGCACAAGGCAATGATCCAAAACATGACCTAATATACTTCATGGAACCTCATGAACCCATGCATCAAGTCAATTTTGCCTCAGGGGATGCATTCATCAAAAATCAGGAATTAGGGTTTCTTGACCTAATTCACCCCTAAGTTGACTTTTGGGACAAACCATGAGCCAAGACCTCAAGAGATTATTTGAGGGTCTCTAATACACCATATTGATCTATTTGGAACAATGGATTGATCCAAGAAGCTTGAGCAACAAGTTTCATTTTCATCTGCACCACAATTAGGGTTTTAAGGGAAAAGTCAACTGTAACTTTGACTTTTGACCTGGACATGCTCCCAAACCCTAATACATGATTGAATATACCCTATGACACCCATGGAACATGTCCATCAAGTTTGATTTAGGTCAAGGACATGATTTCCTGAAGAATTGCACAGTTTGGAATTCATCTGATAAAAAGTCAACTGTGCACAAAAGTCAACTTTGACTTTTTGAGATTTTTCACCAAAATGGATTTTTAACCCTAAAATGATGTTAATGTATGATTTGAATCATCATTCATCAAGAAAAATCAAGAAAAGTGAGATAACTTGTAAAAGGGGTAACCATAAAACTTAGAAATTTTTCTAAGTTAAAAATAAAATGGCAAGGGTACCAACTTTGAAGGACCATAACTCCTAAACCACAAGGCCATTTTTTCTCATCCAAAGATGGATTTGTAGCCCTCATTATCACCTACAAAAACTTCAACTACAAGTCATTCCAATTCATTAAGGATTTTGAGTTATGGAGTGATCAAAGTGGCTGAAAAGTGAAAATGACACTTTTTCCAACACTTAGTGAAATTTTCACTAAGTCAGATTCTGCCTCACTTTTTGTCAAATGTAGGGGGATTTTTCACTTGGAATCAAAATAGATCAAAACCAAACTTGTTCAAATAGTTGTTGTATCATGTAAGAGCTTTCCAAAATGGCCAAGAACATTGCCAAATTCAACTTACACCATGAGATATGACATTGGCAAGTTGCCTTGCTGAAATCTGTCAAGGCAAGGCAGAATTTGCAACTTTGGTCGATTTGCCAAAATCAGCCAAATTCAATTGCTCCTATCCACTTTGTAATACCCCAAATTTTGACCACTTAGATTTCCCATCATTGTGAAAATCATCATCACAATATGGATGTACCTTTATGCTTCATCAGTCTCCCCAAAGATGGGTGAGCATCCAATACAATCAAAATTAGGGTTTCAAGCCCTCTCTGAGTGCTTAGACAAAGGATCAATCAAGAAATGACATGATCTTCAACTTGTCTAATCTCTCAAACATCCACAATGGATCAAAAAGGACTCCCACTTCAAGGATTAAGCACAAGGCTGCTCCCTTCTAGGTGGATCAAGTCTCAAGATCGACAGTGTCACCAAATTAGGGTTTTGGTTGACCAGGGCCTCCAGATGGAAATTTTCATCTGGGCACAAGGCAATGATCCAAAACATGACCTAATATACTTCATGGAACCTCATGAACCCATGCATCAAGTCAATTTTGCCTCAGGGGATGCATTCATCAAAAATCAGGAATTAGGGTTTCTTGACCTAATTCACCCCTAAGTTGACTTTTGGGACAAACCATGAGCCAAGACCTCAAGAGATTATTTGAGGGTCTCTAATACACCATATTGATCTATTTGGAACAATGGATTGATCCAAGAAGCTTGAGCAACAAGTTTCATTTTCATCTGCACCACAATTAGGGTTTTAAGGGAAAAGTCAACTGTAACTTTGACTTTTGACCTGGACATGCTCCCAAACCCTAATACATGATTGAATATACCCTATGACACCCATGGAACATGTCCATCAAGTTTGATTTAGGTCAAGGACATGATTTCCTGAAGAATTGCACAGTTTGGAATTCATCTGATAAAAAGTCAACTGTGCACAAAAGTCAACTTTGACTTTTTGAGATTTTTCACCAAAATGGATTTTTAACCCTAAAATGATGTTAATGTATGATTTGAATCATCATTCATCAAGAAAAATCAAGAAAAGTGAGATAACTTGTAAAAGGGGTAACCATAAAACTTAGAAATTTTTCTAAGTTAAAAATAAAATGGCAAGGGTACCAACTTTGAAGGACCATAACTCCTAAACCACAAGGCCATTTTTTCTCATCCAAAGATGGATTTGTAGCCCTCATTATCACCTACAAAAACTTCAACTACAAGTCATTCCAATTCATTAAGGATTTTGAGTTATGGAGTGATCAAAGTGGCTGAAAAGTGAAAATGTCACTTTTTCCAACACTTAGTGAAATTTTCACTAAGTCAGATTCTGCCTCACTTTTTGTCAAATGTAGGGGGATTTTTCACTTGGAATCAAAAGAGATCAAAACCAAACTTGTTCAAATAGTTGTTGTATCATGTAAGAGCTTTCCAAAATGGCCAAGAACATTGCCAAATTCAACTTACACCATGAGATATGACATTGGCAAGTTGCCTTGCTGAAATCTGTCAAGGCAAGGCAGAATTTGCAACTTTGGTCGATTTGCCAAAATCAGCCAAATTCAATTGCTCCTATCCACTTTGTAATACCCCAAATTTTGACCACTTAGATTTCCCATCATTGTGAAAATCATCATCACAATATGGATGTACCTTTATGCTTCATCAGTCTCCCCAAAGATGGGTGAGCATCCAATACAATCAAAATTAGGGTTTCAAGCCCTCTCTGAGTGCTTAGACAAAGGATCAATCAAGAAATGACATGATCTTCAACTTGTCTAATCTCTCAAACATCCACAATGGATCAAAAAGGACTCCCACTTCAAGGATTAAGCACAAGGCTGCTCCCTTCTAGGTGGATCAAGTCTCAAGATCGACAGTGTCACCAAATTAGGGTTTTGGTTGACCAGGGCCTCCAGATGGAAATTTTCATCTGGGCACAAGGCAATGATCCAAAACATGACCTAATATACTTCATGGAACCTCATGAACCCATGCATCAAGTCAATTTTGCCTCAGGGGATGCATTCATCAAAAATCAGGAATTAGGGTTTCTTGACCTAATTCACCCCTAAGTTGACTTTTGGGACAAACCATGAGCCAAGACCTCAAGAGATTATTTGAGGGTCTCTAATACACCATATTGATCTATTTGGAACAATGGATTGATCCAAGAAGCTTGAGCAACAAGTTTCATTTTCATCTGCACCACAATTAGGGTTTTAAGGGAAAAGTCAATTGTAACTTTGACTTTTGACCTGGACATGCTCCCAAACCCTAATACATGATTGAATATACCCTATGACACCCATGGAACATGTCCATCAAGTTTGATTTAGGTCAAGGACATGATTTCCTGAAGAATTGCACAGTTTGGAATTCATCTGATAAAAAGTCAACTGTGCACAAAAGTCAACTTTGACTTTTTGAGATTTTTCACCAAAATGGATTTTTAACCCTAAAATGATGTTAATGTATGATTTGAATCATCATTCATCAAGAAAAATCAAGAAAAGTGAGATAACTTGTAAAAGGGGTAACCATAAAACTTAGAAATTTTTCTAAGTTAAAAATAAAATGGCAAGGGTACCAACTTTGAAGGACCATAACTCCTAAACCACAAGGCCATTTTTTCTCATCCAAAGATGGATTTGTAGCCCTCATTATCACCTACAAAAACTTCAACTACAAGTCATTCCAATTCATTAAGGATTTTGAGTTATGGAGTGATCAAAGTGGCTGAAAAGTGAAAATGACACTTTTTCCAACACTTAGTGAAATTTTCACTAAGTCAGATTCTGCCTCACTTTTTGTCAAATGTAGGGGGATTTTTCACTTGGAATCAAAAGAGATCAAAACCAAACTTGTTCAAATAGTTGTTGTATCATGTAAGAGCTTTCCAAAATGGCCAAGAACATTGCCAAATTCAACTTACACCATGAGATATGACATTGGCAAGTTGCCTTGCTGAAATCTGTCAAGGCAAGGCAGAATTTGCAACTTTGGTCGATTTGCCAAAATCAGCCAAATTCAATTGCTCCTATCCACTTTGTAATACCCCAAATTTTGACCACTTAGATTTCCCATCATTGTGAAAATCATCATCACAATATGGATGTACCTTTATGCTTCATCAGTCTCCCCAAAGATGGGTGAGCATCAAATACAATCAAAATTAGGGTTTCAAGCCCTCTCTGAGTGCTTAGACAAAGGATCAATCAAGAAATGACATGATCTTCAACTTGTCTAATCTCTCAAACATCCACAATGGATCAAAAAGGACTCCCACTTCAAGGATTAAGCACAAGGCTGCTCCCTTCTAGGTGGATCAAGTCTCAAGATCGACAGTGTCACCAAATTAGAGTTTTGGTTGACCAGGGCCTCCAGATGGAAATTTTCATCTGGGCACAAGGCAATGATCCAAAACATGACCTAATATACTTCATGGAACCTCATGAACCCATGCATCAAGTCAATTTTGCCTCAGGGGATGCATTCATCAAAAATCAGGAATTAGGGTTTCTTGACCTAATTCACCCCTAAGTTGACTTTTGGGACAAACCATGAGCCAAGACCTCAAGAGATTATTTGAGGGTCTCTAATACACCATATTGATCTATTTGGAACAATGGATTGATCCAAGAAGCTTGAGCAACAAGTTTCATTTTCATCTGCACCACAATTAGGGTTTTAAGGGAAAAGTCAACTGTAACTTTGACTTTTGACCTGGACATGCTCCCAAACCCTAATACATGATTGAATATACCCTATGACACCCATGGAACATGTCCATCAAGTTTGATTTAGGTCAAGGACATGATTTCCTGAAGAATTGCACAGTTTGGAATTCATCTGATAAAAAGTCAACTGTGCACAAAAGTCAACTTTGACTTTTTGAGAATTTTCACCAAAATGGATTTTTAACCCTAAAATGATGTTAATGTATGATTTGAATCATCATTCATCAAGAAAAATCAAGAAAAGTGAGATAACTTGTAAAAGGGGTAACCATAAAACTTAGAAATTTTTCTAAGTTAAAAATAAAATGGCAAGGGTACCAACTTTGAAGGACCATAACTCCTAAACCACAAGGCCATTTTTTCTCATCCAAAGATGGATTTATAGCCCTCATTATCACCTACAAAAACTTCAACTACAAGTCATTCCAATTCATTAAGGATTTTGAGTTATGGAGTGATCAAAGTGGCTGAAAAGTGAAAATGACACTTTTTCCAACACTTAGTGAAATTTTCACTAAGTCAGATTCTGCCTCACTTTTTGTCAAATGTAGGGGGATTTTTCACTTGGAATCAAAAGAGATCAAAACCAAACTTGTTCAAATAGTTGTTGTATCATGTAAGAGCTTTCCAAAATGGCCAAGAACATTGCCAAATTCAACTTACACCATGAGATATGACATTGGCAAGTTGCCTTGCTGAAATCTGTCAAGGCAAGGCAGAATTTGCAACTTTGGTCGATTTGCCAAAATCAGCCAAATTCAATTGCTCCTATCCACTTTGTAATACCCCAAATTTTGACCACTTAGATTTCCCATCATTGTGAAAATCATCATCACAATATGGATGTACCTTTATGCTTCATCAGTCTCCCCAAAGATGGGTGAGCATCCAATACAATCAAAATTAGGGTTTCAAGCCCTCTCTGAGTGCTTAGACAAAGGATCAATCAAGAAATGACATGATCTTCAACTTGTCTAATCTCTCAAACATCCACAATGGATCAAAAAGGACTCCCACTTCAAGGATTAAGCACAAGGCTGCTCCCTTCTAGGTGGATCAAGTCTCAAGATCGACAGTGTCACCAAATTAGGGTTTTGGTCGACCAGGGCCTCCAGATGGAAATTTTCATCTAGGCACAAGGCAATGATCCAAAACATGACCTAATATACTTCATGGAACCTCATGAACCCATGCATCAAGTCAATTTTGCCTCAGGGGATGCATTCATAAAAAATCAGGAATTAGGGTTTCTTGACCTAATTCACCCCTAAGTTGACTTTTGGGACAAACCATGAGCCAAGACCTCAAGAGATTATTTGAGGGTCTCTAATACACCATATTGATCTATTTGGAACAATGGATTGATCCAAGAAGCTTGAGCAACAAGTTTCATTTTCATCTGCACCACAATTAGGGTTTTAAGGGAAAAGTCAACTGTAACTTTGACTTTTGACCTGGACATGCTCCCAAACCCTAATACATGATTGAATATACCCTATGACACCCATGGAACATGTCCATCAAGTTTGATTTAGGTCAAGGACATGATTTCCTGAAGAATTGCACAGTTTGGAATTCATCTGATAAAAAGTCAACTGTGCACAAAAGTCAACTTTGACTTTTTGAGATTTTTCACCAAAATGGATTTTTAACCCTAAAATGATGTTAATGTATGATTTGAATCATCATTCATCAAGAAAAATCAAGAAAAGTGAGATAACTTGTAAAAGGGGGTAACCATAAAACTTAGAAATTTTTCTAAGTTAAAAATAAAATGGCAAGGGTACCAACTTTGAAGGACCATAACTCCTAAACCACAAGGCCATTTTTTCTCATCCAAAGATGGATTTGTAGCCCTCATTATCACCTACAAAAACTTCAACTACAAGTCATTCCAATTCATTAAGGATTTTGAGTTATGGAGTGATCAAAGTGGCTGAAAAGTGAAAATGACACTTTTTCCAACACTTAGTGAAATTTTCACTAAGTCAGATTCTGCCTCACTTTTTGTCAAATGTAGGGGGATTTTTCACTTGGAATCAAAAGAGATCAAAACCAAACTTGTTCAAATAGTTGTTGTATCATGTAAGAGCTTTCCAAAATGGCCAAGAACATTGCCAAATTCAACTTACACCATGAGATATGACATTGGCAAGTTGCCTTGCTGAAATCTGTCAAGGCAAGGCAGAATTTGCAACTTTGGTCGATTTGCCAAAATCAGCCAAATTCAATTGCTCCTATCCACTTTGTAATACCCCAAATTTTGACCACTTAGATTTCCCATCATTGTGAAAATCATCATCACAATATGGATGTACCTTTATGCTTCATCAGTCTCCCCAAAGATGGGTGAGCATCCAATACAATCAAAATTAGGGTTTCAAGCCCTCTCTGAGTGCTTAGACAAAGGATCAATCAAGAAATGACATGATCTTCAACTTGTCTAATCTCTCAAACATCCACAATGGATCAAAAAGGACTCCCACTTCAAGGATTAAGCACAAGGCTGCTCCCTTCTAGGTGGATCAAGTCTCAAGATCGACAGTGTCACCAAATTAGGGTTTTGGTCGACCAGGGCCTCCAGATGGAAATTTTCATCTAGGCACAAGGCAATGATCCAAAACATGACCTAATATACTTCATGGAACCTCATGAACCCATGCATCAAGTCAATTTTGCCTCAGGGGATGCATTCATAAAAAATCAGGAATTAGGGTTTCTTGACCTAATTCACCCCTAAGTTGACTTTTGGGACAAACCATGAGCCAAGACCTCAAGAGATTATTTGAGGGTCTCTAATACACCATATTGATCTATTTGGAACAATGGATTGATCCAAGAAGCTTGAGCAACAAGTTTCATTTTCATCTGCACCACAATTAGGGTTTTAAGGGAAAAGTCAACTGTAACTTTGACTTTTGACCTGGACATGCTCCCAAACCCTAATACATGATTGAATATACCCTATGACACCCATGGAACATGTCCATCAAGTTTGATTTAGGTCAAGGACATGATTTCCTGAAGAATTGCACAGTTTGGAATTCATCTGATAAAAAGTCAACTGTGCACAAAAGTCAACTTTGACTTTTTGAGATTTTTCACCAAAATGGATTTTTAACCCTAAAATGATGTTAATGTATGATTTGAATCATCATTCATCAAGAAAAATCAAGAAAAGTGAGATAACTTGTAAAAGGGGGTAACCATAAAACTTAGAAATTTTTCTAAGTTAAAAATAAAATGGCAAGGGTACCAACTTTGAAGGACCATAACTCCTAAACCACAAGGCCATTTTTTCTCATCCAAAGATGGATTTGTAGCCCTCATTATCACCTACAAAAACTTCAACTACAAGTCATTCCAATTCATTAAGGATTTTGAGTTATGGAGTGATCAAAGTGGCTGAAAAGTGAAAATGACACTTTTTCCAACACTTAGTGAAATTTTCACTAAGTCAGATTCTGCCTCACTTTTTGTCAAATGTAGGGGGATTTTTCACTTGGAATCAAAAGAGATCAAAACCAAACTTGTTCAAATAGTTGTTGTATCATGTAAGAGCTTTCCAAAATGGCCAAGAACATTGCCAAATTCAACTTACACCATGAGATATGACATTGGCAAGTTGCCTTGCTGAAATCTGTCAAGGCAAGGCAGAATTTGCAACTTTGGTCGATTTGCCAAAATCAGCCAAATTCAATTGCTCCTATCCACTTTGTAATACCCCAAATTTTGACCACTTAGATTTCCCATCATTGTGAAAATCATCATCACAATATGGATGTACCTTTATGCTTCATCAGTCTCCCCAAAGATGGGTGAGCATCCAATACAATCAAAATTAGGGTTTCAAGCCCTCTCTGAGTGCTTAGACAAAGGATCAATCAAGAAATGACATGATCTTCAACTTGTCTAATCTCTCAAACATCCACAATGGATCAAAAAGGACTCCCACTTCAAGGATTAAGCACAAGGCTGCTCCCTTCTAGGTGGATCAAGTCTCAAGATCGACAGTGTCACCAAATTAGGGTTTTGGTCGACCAGGGCCTCCAGATGGAAATTTTCATCTGGGCACAAGGCAATGATCCAAAACATGACCTAATATACTTCATGGAACCTCATGAACCCATGCATCAAGTCAATTTTGCCTCAGGGGATGCATTCATCAAAAATCAGGAATTAGGGTTTCTTGACCTAATTCACCCCTAAGTTGACTTTTGGGACAAACCATGAGCCAAGACCTCAAGAGATTATTTGAGGGTCTCTAATACACCATATTGATCTATTTGGAACAATGGATTGATCCAAGAAGCTTGAGCAACAAGTTTCATTTTCATCTGCACCACAATTAGGGTTTTAAGGGAAAAGTCAACTGTAACTTTGACTTTTGACCTGGACATGCTCCCAAACCCTAATACATGATTGAATATACCCTATGACACCCATGGAACATGTCCATCAAGTTTGATTTAGGTCAAGGACATGATTTCCTGAAGAATTGCACAGTTTGGAATTCATCTGATAAAAAGTCAACTGTGCACAAAAGTCAACTTTGACTTTTTGAGATTTTTCACCAAAATGGATTTTTAACCCTAAAATGATGTTAATGTATGATTTGAATCATCATTCATCAAGAAAAATCAAGAAAAGTGAGATAACTTGTAAAAGGGGTAACCATAAAACTTAGAAATTTTTCTAAGTTAAAAATAAAATGGCAAGTGTACCAACTTTGAAGGACCATAACTCCTAAACCACAAGGCCATTTTTTCTCATCCAAAGATGGATTTGTAGCCCTCATTATCACCTACAAAAACTTCAACTACAAGTCATTCCAATTCATTAAGGATTTTGAGTTATGGAGTGATCAAAGTGGCTGAAAAGTGAAAATGTCACTTTTTCCAACACTTAGTGAAATTTTCACTAAGTCAGATTCTGCCTCACTTTTTGTCAAATGTAGGGGGATTTTTCACTTGGAATCAAAAGAGATCAAAACCAAACTTGTTCAAATAGTTGTTGTATCATGTAAGAGCTTTCCAAAATGGCCAAGAACATTGCCAAATTCAACTTACACCATGAGATATGACATTGGCAAGTTGCCTTGCTGAAATCTGTCAAGGCAAGGCAGAATTTGCAACTTTGGTCGATTTGCCAAAATCAGCCAAATTCAATTGCTCCTATCCACTTTGTAATACCCCAAATTTTGACCACTTAGATTTCCCATCATTGTGAAAATCATCATCACAATATGGATGTACCTTTATGCTTCATCAGTCTCCCCAAAGATGGGTGAGCATCCAATACAATCAAAATTAGGGTTTCAAGCCCTCTCTGAGTGCTTAGACAAAGGATCAATCAAGAAATGACATGATCTTCAACTTGTCTAATCTCTCAAACATCCACAATGGATCAAAAAGGACTCCCACTTCAAGGATTAAGCACAAGGCTGCCCCCTTATAGGTGGATCAAGTCTCAAGATCGACAGTGTCACCAAATTAGGGTTTTGGTCGACCAGGGCCTCCAGATGGAAATTTTCATCTGGGCACAAGGCAATGATCCAAAACATGACCTAATATACTTCATGGAACCTCATGAACCCATGCATCAAGTCAATTTTGCCTCAGGGGATGCATTCATCAAAAATCAGGAATTAGGGTTTCTTGACCTAATTCACCCCTAAGTTGACTTTTGGGACAAACCATGAGCCAAGACCTCAAGAGATTATTTGAGGGTCTCTAATACACCATATTGATCTATTTGGAACAATGGATTGATCCAAGAAGCTTGAGCAACAAGTTTCATTTTCATCTGCACCACAATTAGGGTTTTAAGGGAAAAGTCAACTGTAACTTTGACTTTTGACCTGGACATGCTCCCAAACCCTAATACATGATTGAATATACCCTATGACACCCATGGAACATGTCCATCAAGTTTGATTTAGGTCAAGGACATGATTTCCTGAAGAATTGCACAGTTTGGAATTCATCTGATAAAAAGTCAACTGTGCACAAAAGTCAACTTTGACTTTTTGAGAATTTTCACCAAAATGGATTTTTAACCCTAAAATGATGTTAATGTATGATTTGAATCATCATTCATCAAGAAAAATCAAGAAAAGTGAGATAACTTGTAAAAGGGGTAACCATAAAACTTAGAAATTTTTCTAAGTTAAAAATAAAATGGCAAGGGTACCAACTTTGAAGGACCATAACTCCTAAACCACAAGGCCATTTTTTCTCATCCAAAGATGGATTTGTAGCCCTCATTATCACCTACAAAAACTTCAACTACAAGTCATTCCAATTCATTAAGGATTTTGAGTTATGGAGTGATCAAAGTGGCTGAAAAGTGAAAATGTCACTTTTTCCAACACTTAGTGAAATTTTCACTAAGTCAGATTCTGCCTCACTTTTTGTCAAATGTAGGGGGATTTTTCACTTGGAATCAAAAGAGATCAAAACCAAACTTGTTCAAATAGTTGTTGTATCATGTAAGAGCTTTCCAAAATGGCCAAGAACATTGCCAAATTCAACTTACACCATGAGATATGACATTGGCAAGTTGCCTTGCTGAAATCTGTCAAGGCAAGGCAGAATTTGCAACTTTGGTCGATTTGCCAAAATCAGCCAAATTCAATTGCTCCTATCCACTTTGTAATACCCCAAATTTTGACCACTTAGATTTCCCATCATTGTGAAAATCATCATCACAATATGGATGTACCTTTATGCTTCATCAGTCTCCCCAAAGATGGGTGAGCATCCAATACAATCAAAATTAGGGTTTCAAGCCCTCTCTGAGTGCTTAGACAAAGGATCAATCAAGAAATGACATGATCTTCAACTTGTCTAATCTCTCAAACATCCACAATGGATCAAAAAGGACTCCCACTTCAAGGATTAAGCACAAGGCTGCCCCCTTCTAGGTGGATCAAGTCTCAAGATCGACAGTGTCACCAAATTAGGGTTTTGGTCGACCAGGGCCTCCAGATGGAAATTTTCATCTGGGCACAAGGCAATGATCCAAAACATGACCTAATATACTTCATGGAACCTCATGAACCCATGCATCAAGTCAATTTTGCCTCAGGGGATGCATTCATCAAAAATCAGGAATTAGGGTTTCTTGACCTAATTCACCCCTAAGTTGACTTTTGGGACAAACCATGAGCCAAGACCTCAAGAGATTATTTGAGGGTCTCTAATACACCATATTGATCTATTTGGAACAATGGATTGATCCAAGAAGCTTGAGCAACAAGTTTCATTTTCATCTGCACCACAATTAGGGTTTTAAGGGAAAAGTCAACTGTAACTTTGACTTTTGACCTGGACATGCTCCCAAACCCTAATACATGATTGAATATACCCTATGACACCCATGGAACATGTCCATCAAGTTTGATTTAGGTCAAGGACATGATTTCCTGAAGAATTGCACAGTTTGGAATTCATCTGATAAAAAGTCAACTGTGCACAAAAGTCAACTTTGACTTTTTGAGAATTTTCACCAAAATGGATTTTTAACCCTAAAATGATGTTAATGTATGATTTGAATCATCATTCATCAAGAAAAATCAAGAAAAGTGAGATAACTTGTAAAAGGGGTAACCATAAAACTTAGAAATTTTTCTAAGTTAAAAATAAAATGGCAAGGGTACCAACTTTGAAGGACCATAACTCCTAAACCACAAGGCCATTTTTTCTCATCCAAAGATGGATTTGTAGCCCTCATTATCACCTACAAAAACTTCAACTACAAGTCATTCCAATTCATTAAGGATTTTGAGTTATGGAGTGATCAAAGTGGCTGAAAAGTGAAAATGTCACTTTTTCCAACACTTAGTGAAATTTTCACTAAGTCAGATTCTGCCTCACTTTTTGTCAAATGTAGGGGGATTTTTCACTTGGAATCAAAAGAGATCAAAACCAAACTTGTTCAAATAGTTGTTGTATCATGTAAGAGCTTTCCAAAATGGCCAAGAACATTGCCAAATTCAACTTACACCATGAGATATGACATTGGCAAGTTGCCTTGCTGAAATCTGTCAAGGCAAGGCAGAATTTGCAACTTTGGTCGATTTGCCAAAATCAGCCAAATTCAATTGCTCCTATCCACTTTGTAATACCCCAAATTTTGACCACTTAGATTTCCCATCATTGTGAAAATCATCATCACAATATGGATGTACCTTTATGCTTCATCAGTCTCCCCAAAGATGGGTGAGCATCCAATACAATCAAAATTAGGGTTTCAAGCCCTCTCTGAGTGCTTAGACAAAGGATCAATCAAGAAATGACATGATCTTCAACTTGTCTAATCTCTCAAACATCCACAATGGATCAAAAAGGACTCCCACTTCAAGGATTAAGCACAAGGCTGCCCCCTTCTAGGTGGATCAAGTCTCAAGATCGACAGTGTCACCAAATTAGGGTTTTGGTCGACCAGGGCCTCCAGATGGAAATTTTCATCTGGGCACAAGGCAATGATCCAAAACATGACCTAATATACTTCATGGAACCTCATGAACCCATGCATCAAGTCAATTTTGCCTCAGGGGATGCATTCATCAAAAATCAGGAATTAGGGTTTCTTGACCTAATTCACCCCTAAGTTGACTTTTGGGACAAACCATGAGCCAAGACCTCAAGAGATTATTTGAGGGTCTCTAATACACCATATTGATCTATTTGGAACAATGGATTGATCCAAGAAGCTTGAGCAACAAGTTTCATTTTCATCGGCACCACAATTAGGGTTTTAAGGGAAAAGTCAACTGTAACTTTGACTTTTGACCTGGACATGCTCCCAAACCCTAATACATGATTGAATATACCCTATGACACCCATGGAACATGTCCATCAAGTTTGATTTAGGTCAAGGACATGATTTCCTGAAGAATTGCACAGTTTGGAATTCATCTGATAAAAAGTCAACTGTGCACAAAAGTCAACTTTGACTTTTTGAGATTTTTCACCAAAATGGATTTTTAACCCTAAAATGATGTTAATGTATGATTTGAATCATCATTCATCAAGAAAAATCAAGAAAAGTGAGATAACTTGTAAAAGGGGTAACCATAAAACTTAGAAATTTTTCTAAGTTAAAAATAAAATGGCAAGGGTACCAACTTTGAAGGACCATAACTCCTAAACCACAAGGCCATTTTTTCTCATCCAAAGATGGATTTGTAGCCCTCATTATCACCTACAAAAACTTCAACTACAAGTCATTCCAATTCATTAAGGATTTTGAGTTATGGAGTGATCAAAGTGGCTGAAAAGTGAAAATGACACTTTTTACAACACTTAGTGAAATTTTCACTAAGTCAGATTCTGCCTCACTTTTTGTCAAATGTAGGGGGATTTTTCACTTGGAATCAAAAGAGATCAAAACCAAACTTGTTCAAATAGTTGTTGTATCATGTAAGAGCTTTCCAAAATGGCCAAGAACATTGCCAAATTCAACTTACACCATGAGATATGACATTGGCAAGTTGTCTTGCTGAAATCTGTCAAGGCAAGGCAGAATTTGCAACTTTGGTCGATTTGCCAAAATCAGCCAAATTCAATTGCTCCTATCCACTTTGTAATACCCCAAATTTTGACCACTTAGATTTCCCATCATTGTGAAAATCATCATCACAATATGGATGTACCTTTATGCTTCATCAGTCTCCCCAAAGATGGGTGAGCATCCAATACAATCAAAATTAGGGTTTCATGCCCTCTCTGAGTGCTTAGACAAAGGATCAATCAAGAAATGACATGATCTTCAACTTGTCTAATCTCTCAAACATCCACAATGGATCAAAAAGGACTCCCACTTCAAGGATTAAGCACAAGGCTGCTCCCTTCTAGGTGGATCAAGTCTCAAGATCGACAGTGTCACCAAATTAGGGTTTTGGTTGACCAGGGCCTCCAGATGGAAATTTTCATCTGGGCACAAGGCAATGATCCAAAACATGACCTAATATACTTCATGGAACCTCATGAACCCATGCATCAAGTCAATTTTGCCTCAGGGGATGCATTCATCAAAAATCAGGAATTAGGGTTTCTTGACCTAATTCACCCCTAAGTTGACTTTTGGGACAAACCATGAGCCAAGACCTCAAGAGATTATTTGAGGGTCTCTAATACACCATATTGATCTATTTGGAACAATGGATTGATCCAAGAAGCTTGAGCAACAAGTTTCATTTTCATCTGCACCACAATTAGGGTTTTAAGGGAAAAGTCAACTGTAACTTTGACTTTTGACCTGGACATGCTCCCAAACCCTAATACATGATTGAATATACCCTATGACACCCATGGAACATGTCCATCAAGTTTGATTTAGGTCAAGGACATGATTTCCTGAAGAATTGCACAGTTTGGAATTCATCTGATAAAAAGTCAACTGTGCACAAAAGTCAACTTTGACTTTTTGAGATTTTTCACCAAAATGGATTTTTAACCCTAAAATGATGTTAATGTATGATTTGAATCATCATTCATCAAGAAAAATCAAGAAAAGTGAGATAACTTGTAAAAGGGGTAACCATAAAACTTAGAAATTTTTCTAAGTTAAAAATAAAATGGCAAGGGTACCAACTTTGAAGGACCATAACTCCTAAACCACAAGGCCATTTTTTCTCATCCAAAGATG
Source organism: Lathyrus tuberosus (assembly GCA_022829125.1). Lineage (NCBI taxonomy): Eukaryota > Viridiplantae > Streptophyta > Magnoliopsida > Fabales > Fabaceae > Lathyrus > Lathyrus tuberosus. Next base: position 221,421 of record JALAZF010000428.1, read on the forward strand.
GATTTGTAGCCCTCATTATCACCTACAAAAACTTCAACTACAAGTCATTCCAATTCATTAAGGATTTTGAGTTATGGAGTGATCAAAGTGGCTGAAAAGTGAAAATGACACTTTTTACAACACTTAGTGAAATTTTCACTAAGTCAGATTCTGCCTCACTTTTTGTCAAATGTAGGGGGATTTTTCACTTGGAATCAAAAGAGATCAAAACCAAACTTGTTCAAATAGTTGTTGTATCATGTAAGAGCTTTCCAAAATGGCCAAGAACATTGCCAAATTCAACTTACACCATGAGATATGACATTGGCAAGTTGTCTTGCTGAAATCTGTCAAGGCAAGGCAGAATTTGCAACTTTGGTCGATTTGCCAAAATCAGCCAAATTCAATTGCTCCTATCCACTTTGTAATACCCCAAATTTTCACCACTTAGATTTCCCATCATTGTGAAAATCATCATCACAATATGGATGTACCTTTATGCTTCATCAGTCTCCCCAAAGATGGGTGAGCATCCAATACAATCAAAATTAGGGTTTCATGCCCTCTCTGAGTGCTTAGACAAAGGATCAATCAAGAAATGACATGATCTTCAACTTGTCTAATCTCTCAAACATCCACAATGGATCAAAAAGGACTCCCACTTCAAGGATTAAGCACAAGGCTGCTCCCTTCTAGGTGGATCAAGTCTCAAGATCGACAGTGTCACCAAATTAGGGTTTTGGTTGACCAGGGCCTCCAGATGGAAATTTTCATCTGGGCACAAGGCAATGATCCAAAACATGACCTAATATACTTCATGGAACCTCATGAACCCATGCATCAAGTCAATTTTGCCTCAGGGGATGCATTCATCAAAAATCAGGAATTAGGGTTTCTTGACCTAATTCACCCCTAAGTTGACTTTTGGGACAAACCATGAGCCAAGACCTCAAGAGATTATTTGAGGGTCTCTAATACACCATATTGATCTATTTGGAACAATGGATTGATCCAAGAAGCTTGAGCAACAAGTTTCATTTTCATCTGCACCACAATTAGGGTTTTAAGGGAAAAGTCAACTGTAACTTTGACTTTTGACCTGGACATGCTCCCAAACCCTAATACATGATTGAATATACCCTATGACACCCATGGAACATGTCCATCAAGTTTGATTTAGGTCAAGGACATGATTTCCTGAAGAATTGCACAGTTTGGAATTCATCTGATAAAAAGTCAACTGTGCACAAAAGTCAACTTTGACTTTTTGAGATTTTTCACCAAAATGGATTTTTAACCCTAAAATGATGTTAATGTATGATTTGAATCATCATTCATCAAGAAAAATCAAGAAAAGTGAGATAACTTGTAAAAGGGGTAACCATAAAACTTAGAAATTTTTCTAAGTTAAAAATAAAATGGCAAGGGTACCAACTTTGAAGGACCATAACTCCTAAACCACAAGGCCATTTTTTCTCATCCAAAGATGGATTTGTAGCCCTCATTATCACCTACAAAAACTTCAACTACAAGTCATTCCAATTCATTAAGGATTTTGAGTTATGGAGTGATCAAAGTGGCTGAAAAGTGAAAATGACACTTTTTACAACACTTAGTGAAATTTTCACTAAGTCAGATTCTGCCTCACTTTTTGTCAAATGTAGGGGGATTTTTCACTTGGAATCAAAAGAGATCAAAACCAAACTTGTTCAAATAGTTGTTGTATCATGTAAGAGCTTTCCAAAATGGCCAAGAACATTGCCAAATTCAACTTACACCATGAGATATGACATTGGCAAGTTGTCTTGCTGAAATCTGTCAAGGCAAGGCAGAATTTGCAACTTTGGTCGATTTGCCAAAATCAGCCAAATTCAATTGCTCCTATCCACTTTGTAATACCCCAAATTTTGACCACTTAGATTTCCCATCATTGTGAAAATCATCATCACAATATGGATGTACCTTTATGCTTCATCAGTCTCCCCAAAGATGGGTGAGCATCCAATACAATCAAAATTAGGGTTTCATGCCCTCTCTGAGTGCTTAGACAAAGGATCAATCAAGAAATGACATGATCTTCAACTTGTCTAATCTCTCAAACATCCACAATGGATCAAAAAGGACTCCCACTTCAAGGATTAAGCACAAGGCTGCTCCCTTCTAGGTGGATCAAGTCTCAAGATCGACAGTGTCACCAAATTAGGGTTTTGGTTGACCAGGGCCTCCAGATGGAAATTTTCATCTGGGCACAAGGCAATGATCCAAAACATGACCTAATATACTTCATGGAACCTCATGAACCCATGCATCAAGTCAATTTTGCCTCAGGGGATGCATTCATCAAAAATCAGGAATTAGGGTTTCTTGACCTAATTCTCCCCTAAGTTGACTTTTGGGACAAACCATGAGCCAAGACCTCAAGAGATTATTTGAGGGTCTCTAATACACCATATTGATCTATTTGGAACAATGGATTGATCCAAGAAGCTTGAGCAACAAGTTTCATTTTCATCTGCACCACAATTAGGGTTTTAAGGGAAAAGTCAACTGTAACTTTGACTTTTGACCTGGACATGCTCCCAAACCCTAATACATGATTGAATATACCCTATGACACCCATGGAACATGTCCATCAAGTTTGATTTAGGTCAAGGACATGATTTCCTGAAGAATTGCACAGTTTGGAATTCATCTGATAAAAAGTCAACTGTGCACAAAAGTCAACTTTGACTTTTTGAGATTTTTCACCAAAATGGATTTTTAACCCTAAAATGATGTTAATGTATGATTTGAATCATCATTCATCAAGAAAAATCAAGAAAAGTGAGATAACTTGTAAAAGGGGTAACCATAAAACTTAGAAATTTTTCTAAGTTAAAAATAAAATGGCAAGGGTACCAACTTTGAAGGACCATAACTCCTAAACCACAAGGCCATTTTTTCTCATCCAAAGATGGATTTGTAGCCCTCATTATCACCTACAAAAACTTCAACTACAAGTCATTCCAATTCATTAAGGATTTTGAGTTATGGAGTGATCAAAGTGGCTGAAAAGTGAAAATGACACTTTTTACAACACTTAGTGAAATTTTCACTAAGTCAGATTCTGCCTCACTTTTTGTCAAATGTAGGGGGATTTTTCACTTGGAATCAAAAGAGATCAAAACCAAACTTGTTCAAATAGTTGTTGTATCATGTAAGAGCTTTCCAAAATGGCCAAGAACATTGCCAAATTCAACTTACACCATGAGATATGACATTGGCAAGTTGCCTTGCTGAAATCTGTCAAGGCAAGGCAGAATTTGCAACTTTGGTCGATTTGCCAAAATCAGCCAAATTCAATTGCTCCTATCCACTTTGTAATACCCCAAATTTTGACCACTTAGATTTCCCATCATTGTGAAAATCATCATCACAATATGGATGTACCTTTATGCTTCATCAGTCTCCCCAAAGATGGGTGAGCATCCAATACAATCAAAATTAGGGTTTCAAGCCCTCTCTGAGTGCTTAGACAAAGGATCAATCCAGAAATGACATGATCTTCAACTTGTCTAATCTCTCAAACATCCACAATGGATCAAAAAGGACTCCCACTTCAAGGATTAAGCACAAGGCTGCTCCCTTCTAGGTGGATCAAGTCTCAAGATCGACAGTGTCACCAAATTAGGGTTTTGGTTGACCAGGGCCTCCAGATGGAAATTTTCATCTGGGCACAAGGCAATGATCCAAAACATGACCTAATATACTTCATGGAACCTCATGAACCCATGCATCAAGTCAATTTTGCCTCAGGGGATGCATTCATCAAAAATCAGGAATTAGGGTTTCTTGACCTAATTCACCCCTAAGTTGACGTTTGGGACAAACCATGAGCCAAGACCTCAAGAGATTATTTGAGGGTCTCTAATACACCATATTGATCTATTTGGAACAATGGATTGATCCAAGAAGCTTGAGCAACAAGTTTCATTTTCATCTGCACCACAATTAGGGTTTTAAGGGAAAAGTCAACTGTAACTTTGACTTTTGACCTGGACATGCTCCCAAACCCTAATACATGATTGAATATACCCTATGACACCCATGGAACATGTCCATCAAGTTTGATTTAGGTCAAGGACATGATTTCCTGAAGAATTGCACAGTTTGGAATTCATCTGATAAAAAGTCAACTGTGCACAAAAGTCAACTTTGACTTTTTGAGATTTTTCACCAAAATGGATTTTTAACCCTAAAATGATGTTAATGTATGATTTGAATCATCATTCATCAAGAAAAATCAAGAAAAGTGAGATAACTTGTAAAAGGGGTAACCATAAAACTTAGAAATTTTTCTAAGTTAAAAATAAAATGGCAAGGGTACCAACTTTGAAGGACCATAACTCCTAAACCACAAGGCCATTTTTTCTCATCCAAAGATGGATTTGTAGCCCTCATTATCACCTACAAAAACTTCAACTACAAGTCATTCCAATTCATTAAGGATTTTGAGTTATGGAGTGATCAAAGTGGCTGAAAAGTGAAAATGTCACTTTTTCCAACACTTAGTGAAATTTTCACTAAGTCAGATTCTGCCTCACTTTTTGTCAAATGTAGGGGGATTTTTCACTTGGAATCAAAAGAGATCAAAACCAAACTTGTTCAAATAGTTGTTGTATCATGTAAGAGCTTTCCAAAATGGCCAAGAACATTGCCAAATTCAACTTACACCATGAGATATGACATTGGCAAGTTGCCTTGCTGAAATCTGTCAAGGCAAGGCAGAATTTGCAACTTTGGTCGATTTGCCAAAATCAGCCAAATTCAATTGCTCCTATCCACTTTGTAATACCCCAAATTTTGACCACTTAGATTTCCCATCATTGTGAAAATCATCATCACAATATGGATGTACCTTTATGCTTCATCAGTCTCCCCAAAGATGGGTGAGCATCCAATACAATCAAAATTAGGGTTTCAAGCCCTCTCTGAGTGCTTAGACAAAGGATCAATCAAGAAATGACATGATCTTCAACTTGTCTAATCTCTCAAACATCCACAATGGATCAAAAAGGACTCCCACTTCAAGGATTAAGCACAAGGCTGCCCCCTTCTAGGTGGATCAAGTCTCAAGATCGACAGTGTCACCAAATTAGGGTTTTGGTCGACCAGGGCCTCCAGATGGAAATTTTCATCTGGGCACAAGGCAATGATCCAAAACATGACCTAATATACTTCATGGAACCTCATGAACCCATGCATCAAGTCAATTTTGCCTCAGGGGATGCATTCATCAAAAATCAGGAATTAGGGTTTCTTGACCTAATTTACCCCTAAGTTAACTTTTGGGACAAACCATGAGCCAAGACCTCAAGAGATTATTTGAGGGTCTCTAATACACCATATTGATCTATTTGGAACAATGGATTGATCCAAGAAGCTTGAGCAACAAGTTTCATTTTCATCTGCACCACAATTAGGGTTTTAAGGGAAAAGTCAACTGTAACTTTGACTTTTGACCTGGACATGCTCCCAAACCCTAATACATGATTGAATATACCCTATGACACCCATGGAACATGTCCATCAAGTTTGATTTAGGTCAAGGACATGATTTCCTGAAGAATTGCACAGTTTGGAATTCATCTGATAAAAAGTCAACTGTGCACAAAAGTCAACTTTGACTTTTTGAGATTTTTCACCAAAATGGATTTTTAACCCTAAAATGATGTTAATGTATGATTTGAATCATCATTCATCAAGAAAAATCAAGAAAAGTGAGATAACTTGTAAAAGGGGTAACCATAAAACTTAGAAATTTTTCTAAGTTAAAAATAAAATGGCAAGGGTACCAACTTTGAAGGACCATAACTCCTAAACCACAAGGCCATTTTTTCTCATCCAAAGATGGATTTGTAGCCCTCATTATCACCTACAAAAACTTCAACTACAAGTCATTCTAATTCATTAAGGATTTTGAGTTATGGAGTGATCAAAGTGGCTGAAAAGTGAAAATGACACTTTTTCCAACACTTAGTGAAATTTTCACTAAGTCAGATTCTGCCTCACTTTTTGTCAAATGTAGGGGGATTTTTCACTTGGAATCAAAAGAGATCAAAACCAAACTTGTTCAAACAGTTGTTGTATCATGTAAGAGCTTTCCAAAATGGCCAAGAACATTGCCAAATTCAACTTACACCATGAGATATGACATTGGCAAGTTGCCTTGCCGAAATCCGTCAAGGCAAGGCAGAATTTGCAACTTTGGTCGATTTGCCAAAATCAGCCAAATTCAATTGCTCCTATCCACTTTGTAATACCCCAAATTTTGACCACTTAGATTTCCCATCATTGTGAAAATCATCATCACAATATGGATGTACCTTTATGCTTCATCAGTCTCCCCAAAGATGGGAGAGCATCCAATACAATCAAAATTAGGGTTTCAAGCCCTCTCTGAGTGCTTAGACAAAGGATCAATCAAGAAATGACATGATCTTCAACTTGTCTAATCTCTCAAACATCCACAATGGATCAAAAAGGACTCCCACTTCAAGGATTAAGCACAAGGCTGCTCCCTTCTAGGTGGATCAAGTCTCAAGATCGACAGTGTCACCAAATTAGGGTTTTGGTCGACTAGGGCCTCCAGATGGAAATTTTCATCTGGGCACAAGGCAATGATCCAAAACATGACCTAATATACTTCATGGAACCTCATGAACCCATGCATCAAGTCAATTTTGCCTCAGGGGATGCATTCATCAAAAATCAGGAATTAGGGTTTCTTGACCTAATTCACCCCTAAGTTGACTTTTGGGACAAACCATGAGCCAAGACCTCAAGAGATTATTTGAGGGTCTCTAATACACCATATTGATCTATTTGGAACAATGGATTGATCCAAGAAGCTTGAGCAACAAGTTTCATTTTCATCTGCACCATAATTAGGGTTTTAAGGGAAAAGTCAATTGTAACTTTGACTTTTGACCTGGACATGCTCCCAAACCCTAATACATGATTGAATATACCCTATGACACCCATGGAACATGTCCATCAAGTTTGATTTAGGTCAAGGACATGATTTCCTGAAGAATTGCACAGTTTGGAATTCATCTGATAAAAAGTCAACTGTGCACAAAAGTCAACTTTGACTTTTTGAGATTTTTCACCAAAATGGATTTTTAACCCTAAAATGATGTTAATGTATGATTTGAATCATCATTCATCAAGAAAAATCAAGAAAAGTGAGATAACTTGTAAAAGGGGTAACCATAAAACTTAGAAATTTTTCTAAGTTAAAAATAAAATGGCATGGGTACCAACTTTGAAGGACCATAACTCCTAAACCACAAGGCCATTTTTTCTCATCCAAAGATGGATTTGTAGCCCTCATTATCACCTACAAAAACTTCAACTACAAGTCATTCCAATTCATTAAGGATTTTGAGTTATGGAGTGATCAAAGTGGCTGAAAAGTGAAAATGACACTTTTTCCAACACTTAGTGAAATTTTCACTAAGTCAGATTCTGCCTCACTTTTTGTCAAATGTAGGGGGATTTTTCACTTGGAATCAAAAGAGATCAAAACCAAACTTGTTCAAACAGTTGTTGTATCATGTAAGAGCTTTCCAAAATGGCCAAGAACATTGCCAAATTCAACTTACACCATGAGATATGACATTGGCAAGTTGCCTTGCTGAAATACGTCAAGGCAAGGCAGAATTTGCAACTTTGGTCGATTTGCCAAAATCAGCCAAATTCAATTGCTCCTATCCACTTTGTAATACCCCAAATTTTGACCACTTAGATTTCCCATCATTGTGAAAATCATCATCACAATATGGATGTACCTTTATGCTTCATCAGTCTCCCCAAAGATGGGTGAGCATCCAATACAATCAAAATTAGGGTTTCAAGCCCTCTCTGAGGGCTTAGACAAAGGATCAATCAAGAAATAACATGATCTTAAACTTGTCTAATCTCTCAAACATCCACAATGGATCAAAAAGGACTCCCACTTCAAGGATTAAGCACAAGGCTGCTCCCTTCTAGGTGGATCAAGTCTCAAGATCGACAGTGTCACCAAATTAGGGTTTTGGTCGACTAGGGCCTCCAGATGGAAATTTTCATCTGGGCACAAGGCAATGATCCAAAACATGACCTAATATACTTCATGGAACCTCATGAACCCATGCATCAAGTCAATTTTGCCTCAGGGGATGCATTCATCAAAAATCAGGAATTAGGGTTTCTTGACCTAATTCACCCCTAAGTTGACTTTTGGGACAAACCATGAGCCAAGACCTCAAGAGATTATTTGAGGGTCTCTAATACACCATATTGATCTATTTGGAACAATGGATTGATCCAAGAAGCTTGAGCAACAAGTTTCATTTTCATCTGCACCATAATTAGGGTTTTAAGGGAAAAGTCAATTGTAACTTTGACTTTTGACCTGGACATGCTCCCAAACCCTAATACATGATTGAATATACCCTATGACACCCATGGAACATGTCCATCAAGTTTGATTTAGGTCAAGGACATGATTTCCTGAAGAATTGCACAGTTTGGAATTCATCTGATAAAAAGTCAACTGTGCACAAAAGTCAACTTTGACTTTTTGAGATTTTTCACCAAAATGGATTTTTAACCCTAAAATGATGTTAATGTATGATTTGAATCATCATTCATCAAGAAAAATCAAGAAAAGTGAGATAACTTGTAAAAGGGGTAACCATAAAACTTAGAAATTTTTCTAAGTTAAAAATAAAATGGCAAGGGTACCAACTCTGAAGGACCATAACTCCTAAACCACAAGGCCATTTTTTCTCATCCAAAGATGGATTTGTAGCCCTCATTATCACCTACAAAAACTTCAACTACAAGTCATTCCAATTCATTAAGGATTTTGAGTTATGGAGTGATCAAAGTGGCTGAAAAGTGAAAATGTCACTTTTTCCAACACTTAGTGAAATTTTCACTAAGTCAGATTCTGCCTCACTTTTTGTCAAATGTAGGGGGATTTTTCACTTGGAATCAAAAGAGATCAAAACCAAACTTGTTCAAACAGTTGTTGTATCATGTAAGAGCTTTCCAAAATGGCCAAGAACATTGCCAAATTCAACTTACACCATGAGATATGACATTGGCAAGTTGCCTTGCTGAAATCTGTCAAGGCAAGGCAGAATTTGCAACTTTGGTCGATTTGCCAAAATCAGCCAAATTCAATTGCTCCTATCCACTTTGTAATACCCCAAATTTTGACCACTTAGATTTCCCATCATTGTGAAAATCATCATCACAATATGGATGTTCCTTTATGCTTCATCAGTCTCCCCAAAGATGGGTGAGCATCCAATACAATCAAAATTAGGGTTTCAAGCCCTCTCTGAGGGCTTAGAGAAAGGATCAATCAAGAAATAACATGATCTTCAACTTGTCTAATCTCTCAAACATCCACAATGGATAAAAAAGGACTCCCACTTCAAGGATTAAGCACAAGGCTGCTCCCTTCTAGGTGGATCAAGTCTCAAGATCGACAGTGTCACCAAATTAGGGTTTTGGACTACCAGGGCCTCCAGATGGAAATTTTCATCTGGGCACAAGGCAATGATCCAAAACATGACCTAATATACTTCATGGAACCTCATGAACCCATGCATCAAGTCAATTTTGCCTCAGGGGATGCATTCATCAAAAATCAGGAATTAGGGTTTCTTGACCTAATTCACCCCTAAGTTGACTTTTGGGACAAACCATGAGCCAATACCACAAGAGATTATTTGAGGGTCTCTAATACACCATATTGATCTATTTGGAACAATGGATTGATCCAAGAAGCTTGAGCAACAAGTTTCATTTTCATCTGCACCACAATTAGGGTTTTAAGGGAAAAGTCAACTGTAACTTTGACTTTTGACCTGGACATGCTCCCAAACCCTAATACATGATTGAATATACCCTATGACACCCATGGAACATGTCCATCAAGTTTGATTTAGGTCAAGGACATGATTTCCTGAAGAATTGCACAGTTTGGAATTCATCTGATAAAAAGTCAACTGTGCACAAAAGTCAACTTTGACTTTGTGAGATTTTTCACCAAAATGGATTTTTAACCCTAAAATGATGTTAATGTATGATTTGAATCATCATTCATCAAGAAAAATCAAGAAAAGTGAGATAACTTGTAAAAGGGGTAACCATAAAACTTAGAAATTTTTCTAAGTTAAAAATAAAATGGCAAGGGTACCAACTTTGAAGGACCATAACTCCTAAACCACAAGGCCATTTTTTCTCATCCAAAAAAGGATTTGTAGCCCTCATTATCACCTACAAAAACTTCAACTACAAGTCATTCCAATTCATTAAGAATTTTGAGTTATGGAGTGATCAAAGTGGCTGAAAAGTGAAAATGTCGCTTTTTCCAACACTTAGTGAAATTTTCACTAAGTCAGATTCTGCCTCACTTTTTGTCAAATGTAGGGGGATTTTTCACTTGGAATCAAAAGAGATCAAAACCAAACTTGTTCAAACAGTTGTTGTATCATGTAAGAGCTTTCCAAAATGGCCAAGAACATTGCCAAATTCAACTTACACCATGAGATATGACATTGGCAAGTTGCCTTGCTGAAATCTGTCAAGGCAAGGCAGAATTTGCAACTTTGGTCGATTTGCCAAAATCAGCCAAATTCAATTGCTCCTATCCACTTTGTAATACCCCAAATTTTGACCACTTAGATTTCCCATCATTGTGAAAATCATCATCACAATATGGATGTACCTTTATGCTTCATCAGTCTCCCCAAAGATGGGTGAGCATCCAATACAATCAAAATTAGGGTTTCAAGCCCTCTCTGAGTGCTTAGACAAAGGATCAATCAAGAAATGACATGATCTTCAACTTGTCTAATCTCTCAAACATCCACAATGGATCAAAAAGGACTCCCACTTCAAGGATTAAGCACAAGGCTGCTCCCTTCTAGGTGGATCAAGTCTCAAGATCGACAGTGTCACCAAATTAGGGTTTTGGTCGACAAGGGCCTCCAGATGGAAATTTCCATCTGGGCACAAGGCAATGATCCAAAACTTGACCTAATATACTTCATGGAACCTCATGAACCCATGCATCAAGTCAATTTTGCCTCAGGGGATGCATTCATCAAAAATCAGGAATTAGGGTTTCTTGACCTAATTCACCCCTAAGTTGACTTTTGGGACAAACCATGAGCCAAGACCTCAAGAGATTATTTGAGGGTCTCTAATACACCATATTGATCTATTTGGAACAATGGATTGATCCAAGAAGCTTGAGCAACAAGTTTCATTTTCATCTGCACCACAATTAGGGTTTTAAGGGAAACGTCAACTGTAACTTTGACATTTGACCTGGACATGCTCCCAAACCCTAATACATGATTGAATATACCCTATGACACCCATGGAACATGTCCATCAAGTTTGATTTAGGTCAAGGACATGATTTCCTGAAGAATTGCACAGTTTGGAATTCATCTGATAAAAAGTCAACTGTGCACAAAAGTCAACTTTGACTTTTTGAGATTTTTCACCAAAATGGATTTTTAACCCTAAAATGATGTTAATGTAAGATTTGAATCATCATTCATCAAGAAAAATTAAGAAAAGTGAGATAACTTGTAATAGGGGTAACCATAAAACTTAGAAATTTTTCTAAGTTAAAAATAAAATGGCAAGGGTACCAACTTTGAAGGACCATAACTCCTAAACCACAAGGCCATTTTTTCTCATCCAAAAAAGGATTTGTAGCCCTCATTATCACCTACAAAAACTTCAACTACAAGTCATTCCAATTCATTAAGAATTTTGAGTTATGGAGTGATCAAAGTGGCTGAAAAGTGAAAATGTCGCTTTTTCCAACACTTATTGAAATTTTCACTAAGTCAGATTCTGCCTCACTTTTTGTCAAATGTAGGGGGATTTTTCACTTGGAATCAAAAGAGATCAAAACCAAACTTGTTCAAACAGTTGTTGTATCATGTAAGAGCTTTCCAAAATGGCCAAGAACATTGCCAAATTCAACTTACACCATGAGATATGACATTGGCAAGTTGCCTTGCTGAAATCTGTCAAGGCAAGACAGAATTTGCAACTTTGGTCGATTTGCCAAAATCAGCCAAATTCAATTGCTCCTATCCACTTTGTAATACCCCAAATTTTGACCACTTAGATTTCCCATCATTGTGAAAATCATCATCACAATATGGATGTACCTTTATGCTTCATCAGTCTCCCCAAAGATGGGTGAGCATCCAATACAATCAAAATTAGGGTTTCAAGCCCTCTCTGAGTGCTTAGACAAAGGATCAATCAAGAAATGACATGATCTTCAACTTGTCTAATCTCTCAAACATCCACAATGGATAAAAAAGGACTCCCACTTCAAGGATTAAGCACAAGGCTGCTCCCTTCTAGGTGGATCAAGTCTCAAGATCGACAGTGTCACCAAATTAGGGTTTTGGTCGACAAGGGCCTCCAGATGGAAATTTTCATCTGGGCACAAGGCAATGATCCAAAACTTGACCTAATATACTTCATGGAACCTCATGAACCCATGCATCAAGTCAATTTTGCCTCAGGGGATGCATTCATCAAAAATCAGGAATTAGGGTTTCTTGACCTAATTCACCCCTAAGTTGACTTTTGGGACAAACCATGAGCCAAGACCTCAAGAGATTATTTGAGGGTCTCTAATACACCATATTGATCTATTTGGAACAATGGATTGATCCAAGAAGCTTGAGCAACAAGTTTCATTTTCATCTGCACCACAATTAGGGTTTTAAGGGAAACGTCAACTGTAACTTTGACATTTGACCTGGACATGCTCCCAAACCCTAATACATGATTGAATATACCCTATGACACCCATGGAACATGTCCATCAAGTTTGATTTAGGTCAAGGACATGATTTCCTGAAGAATTGCACAGTTTGGAATTCATCTGATAAAAAGTCAACTGTGCACAAAAGTCAACTTTGACTTTTTGAGATTTTTCACCAAAATGGATTTTTAACCCTAAAATGATGTTAATGTAAGATTTGAATCATCATCCATCAAGAAAAATTAAGAAAAGTGAGATAACTTGTAAAAGGGGTAACCATAAAACTTAGAAATTTTTCTAAGTTAAAAATAAAATGGCAAGGGTACCAACTTTGAAGGACCATAACTCCTAAACCACAAGGCCATTTTTTCTCATCCAAAAAAGGATTTGTAGCTCTCATTATCACCTACAAAAACTTCAACTGCAAGTCATTCCAATTCATTAAGAATTTTGAGTTATGGAGTGATCAAAGTGGCTGAAAAGTGAAAATGTCGCTTTTTCCAACACTTAGTGAAATTTTCACTAAGTCAGATTCTGCCTCACTTTTTGTCAAATGTAGGGGGATTTTTCACTTGGAATCAAAAGAGATCAAAACCAAACTTGTTCAAACAGTTGTTGTATCATGTAAGAGCTTTCCAAAATGGCCAAGAACATTGCCAAATTCAACTTACACCATGAGATATGACATTGGCAAGTTGCCTTGCTGAAATCTGTCAAGGCAAGGCAGAATTTGCAACTTTGGTCGATTTGCCAAAATCAGCCAAATTCAATTGCTCCTATCCACTTTGTAATACCCCAAATTTTGACCACTTAGATTTCCCATCATTGTGAAAATCATCATCACAATATGGATGTACCTTTATGCTTCATCAGTCTCCCCAAAGATGGGTGAGCATCCAATACAATCAAAATTAGGGTTTCAAGCCCTCTCTGAGTGCTTAGACAAAGGATCAATCAAGAAATGACATGATCTTCAACTTGTCTAATCTCTCAAACATCCACAATGGATCAAAAAGGACTCCCACTTCAAGGATTAAGCACAAGGCTGCTCCCTTCTAGGTGGATCAAGTCTCAAGATCGACAGTGTCACCAAATTAGGGTTTTGGTCGACAAGGGCCTCCAGATGGAAATTTCCATCTGGGCACAAGGCAATGATCCAAAACTTGACCTAATATACTTCATGGAACCTCATGAACCCATGCATCAAGTCAATTTTGCCTCAGGGGATGCATTCATCAAAAATCAGGAATTAGGGTTTCTTGACCTAATTCACCCCTAAGTTGACTTTTGGGACAAACCATGAGCCAAGACCTCAAGAGATTATTTGAGGGTCTCTAATACACCATATTGATCTATTTGGAACAATGGATTGATCCAAGAAGCTTGAGCAACAAGTTTCATTTTCATCTGCACCACAATTAGGGTTTTAAGGGAAACGTCAACTGTAACTTTGACATTTGACCTGGACATGCTCCCAAACCCTAATACATGATTGAATATACCCTATGACACCCATGGAACATGTCCATCAAGTTTGATTTAGGTCAAGGACATGATTTCCTGAAGAATTGCACAGTTTGGAATTCATCTGATAAAAAGTCAACTGTGCACAAAAGTCAACTTTGACTTTTTGAGATTTTTCACCAAAATGGATTTTTAACCCTAAAATGATGTTAATGTAAGATTTGAATCATCATTCATCAAGAAAAATTAAGAAAAGTGAGATAACTTGTAATAGGGGTAACCATAAAACTTAGAAATTTTTCTAAGTTAAAAATAAAATGGCAAGGGTACCAACTTTGAAGGACCATAACTCCTAAACCACAAGGCCATTTTTTCTCATCCAAAAAAGGATTTGTAGCCCTCATTATCACCTACAAAAACTTCAACTACAAGTCATTCCAATTCATTAAGAATTTTGAGTTATGGAGTGATCAAAGTGGCTGAAAAGTGAAAATGTCGCTTTTTCCAACACTTATTGAAATTTTCACTAAGTCAGATTCTGCCTCACTTTTTGTCAAATGTAGGGGGATTTTTCACTTGGAATCAAAAGAGATCAAAACCAAACTTGTTCAAACAGTTGTTGTATCATGTAAGAGCTTTCCAAAATGGCCAAGAACATTGCCAAATTCAACTTACACCATGAGATATGACATTGGCAAGTTGCCTTGCTGAAATCTGTCAAGGCAAGGCAGAATTTGCAACTTTGGTCGATTTGCCAAAATCAGCCAAATTCAATTGCTCCTATCCCCTTTGTAATACCCCAAATTTTGACCACTTAGATTTCCCATCATTGTGAAAATCATCATCACAATATAGATGTACCTTTATGCTTCATCAGTCTCCCCAAAGATGGGTGAGCATCCAATACAATCAAAATTAGGGTTTCAAGCCCTCTCTGAGTGCTTAGACAAAGGATCAATCAAGAAATGACATGATCTTCAACTTGTCTAATCTCTCAAACATCCACAATGGATCAAAAAGGACTCCCACTTCAAGGATTAAGCACAAGGCTGCTCCCTTCTAGGTGGATCAAGTCTCAAGATCGACAGTGTCACCAAATTAGGGTTTTGGTCGACAAGGGCCTCCAGATGGAAATTTTCATCTGGGCACAAGGCAATGATCCAAAACATGACCTAATATACTTCATGGAACCTCATGAACCCATGCATCAAGTCAATTTTGCCTCAGGGGATGCATTCATCAAAAATCAGGAATTAGGGTTTCTTGACCTAATTCACCCCTAAGTTGACTTTTGGGACAAACCATGAGCCAAGACCTCAAGAGATTATTTGAGGGTCTCTAATACACCATATTGATCTATTTGGAACAATGGATTGATCCAAGAAGCTTGAGCAACAAGTTTCATTTTCATCTGCACCACAATTAGGGTTTTAAGGGAAACGTCAACTGTAACTTTGACTTTTGACCTGGACATGCTCCCAAACCCTAATACATGATTGAATATACCCTATGACACCCATGGAACATGTCCATCAAGTTTGATTTAGGTCAAGGACATGATTTCCTGAAGAATTGCACAGTTTGGAATTCATCTGATAAAAAGTCAACTGTGCACAAAAGTCAACTTTGACTTTTTGAGATTTTTCACCAAAATGGATTTTTAACCCTAAAATGATGTTAATGTAAGATTTGAATCATCATTCATCAAGAAAAATCAAGAAAAGTGAGATAACTTGTAATAGGGGTAACCATAAAACTTAGAAATTTTTCTAAGTTAAAAATAAAATGGCAAGGGTACCAACTTTGAAGGACCATAACTCCTAAACCACAAGGCCATTTTTTCTCATCCGAAAAAGGATTTGTAGCCCTCATTATCACCTACAAAAACTTCAACTACAAGTCATTCCAATTCATTAAGAATTTTGAGTTATGGAGTGATCAAAGTGGCTGAAAAGTGAAAATGTCGCTTTTTCCAACACTTAGTGAAATTTTCACTAAGTCAGATTCTGCCTCACTTTTTGTCAAATGTAGGGGGATTTTTCACTTGGAATCAAAAGAGATCAAAACCAAACTTGTTCAAACAGTTGTTGTATCATGTAAGAGCTTTCCAAAATGGCCAAGAACATTGCCAAATTCAACTTACACCATGAGATATGACATTGGCAAGTTGCCTTGCTGAAATCTGTCAAGGCAAGGCAGAATTTGCAACTTTGGTCGATTTGCCAAAATCAGCCAAATTCAATTGCTCCTATCCCCTTTGTAATCCCCCAAATTTTGACCACTTAGATTTCCCATCATTGTGAAAATCATCATCACAATATGGATGTACCTTTATGCTTCATCAGTCTCCCCAAAGATGGGTGAGCATCCAATACAATCAAAATTAGGGTTTCAAGCCCTCTCTGAATGCTTAGACAAAGGATCAATCAAGAAATGACATGATCTTCAACTTGTCTAATCTCTCAAACATCCACAATGGATCAAAAAGGACTCCCACTTCAAGGATTAAGCACAAGGCTGCTCCCTTCTAGGTGAATCATGTCTCAAGATCGACAGTGTCACCAAATTAGGGTTTTGGTCGACCAGGGCCTCCAGATGGAAATTTTCATCTGGGCACAAGGCAATGATCCAAAACATGACCTAATATACTTCATGGAACCTCATGAACCCATGCATCAAGTCAATTTTGCCTCAGGGGATGCATTCATCAAAAATTAGGAATTAGGGTTTCTTGACCTAATTCACCCCTAAGTTGACTTTTGGGACAAACCATGAGCCAAGACCTCAAGAGATTATTTGAGGGTCTCTAATACACCATATTGATCTATTTGGAACAATGGATTGATCCAAGAAGCTTGAGCAACAAGTTTCATTTTCATCTGCACCACAATTAGGGTTTTAAGGGAAACGTCAACTGTAACTTTGACTTTTGACCTGGACATGCTCCCAAACCCTAATACATGATTGAATATACCCTATGACACCCATGGAACATGTCCATCAAGTTTGATTTAGGTCAAGGACATGATTTCCTGAAGAATTGCACAGTTTGGAATTCAGCTGATAAAAAGTCAACTGTGCACAAAAGTCAACTTTGACTTTTTGAGATTTTTCACCAAAATGGATTTTTAACCCTAAAATGATGTTAATGTAAGATTTGAATCATCATTCATCAAGAAAAATCAAGAAAAGTGAGATAACTTGTAATAGGGGTAACCATAAAACTTAGAAATTTTTCTAAGTTAAAAATAAAATGGCAAGGGTACCAACTTTGAAGGACCATAACTCCTAAACCACAAGGCCATTTTTTCTCATCCAAAAATGGATTTGTAGCCCTCATTATCACCTACAAAAACTTCAACTACAAGTTATTCCAATTCATTAAGGATTTTGAGTTATGGAGTGATCAAAGTGGCTAAAAAGTGAAAATGTCGCTTTTTCCAACACTTAGTGAAATTTTCACTAAGTCAGATTCTGCCTCACTTTTTGTCAAATGTAGGGGGATTTTTCACTTGGAATCAAAAGAGATCAAAACCAAACTTGTTCAAACAGTTGTTGTATCATGTAAGAGCTTTCCAAAATGGCCAAGAACATTGTCAAATTCAACTTACACCATGAGATATGACATTGGCAAGTTGCCTTGCTGAAATCTGTCAAGGCAAGGCAGAATTTGCAACTTTGGTCGATTTGCCAAAATCAGCCAAATTCAATTGCTCCTATCCACTTTGTAATACCCCAAATTTTGACCACTTAGATTTCCCATCATTGTGAAAATCATCATCACAATATGGATGTACCTTTATGCTTCATCAGTCTCCCCAAAGATGGGTGAGCATCCAATACAATCAAAATTAGGGTTTCAAGCCTTCTCTGAGTGCTTAGACAAAGGATCAATCAAGAAATGACATGATCTTCAACTTGTCTAATCTCTCAAACATCCACAATGGATCAAAAAGGACTCCCACTTCAAATATTAAGCACAAGGCTGCTCCCTTCTAGGTGAATCATGTCTCAAGATCGACAGTGTCACCAAATTAGGGTTTTGGTCGACCAGGGCCTCCAGATGGAAATTTTCATCTGGGCACAAGGCAATGATCCAAAACATGACCTAATATACTTCATGGAACCTCATGAACCCATGCATCAAGTCAATTTTGCCTCAGGGGATGCATTCATCAAAAATCAGGAATTAGGGTTTCTTGACCTAATTCACCCCTAAGTTGACTTTTGGGACAAACCATGAGCCAAGACCTCAAGAGATTATTTGAGGGACTCTAATACACCATATTGATCTATTTGGAACAATGGATTGATCCAAGAAGCTTGAGCAACAAGTTTCATTTTCATCTGCACCACAATTAGGGTTTTAAGGGAAAAGTCAACTGTAACTTTGACTTTTGACCTGGACATGCTCCCAAACCCTAACACATGATTGAATATACCCTATGACACCCATGGAACATGTCCATCAAGTTTGATTTAGGTGAAAGACATGATTTCCTGAAGAATTGCACAGTTTGGAATTCAGCTGATAAAAAGTCAACTGTGAACAAAAGTCAACTTTGACTTTTTGAGATTTTTCACCAAAATGGATTTTTAACCCTAAAATGATGTTAATGTATGATTTGAATCATCATTCATCAAGAAAAATCAAGAAAAGTGAGATAACTTGTAAAAGGGGTAACCATAAAACTTAGAAATTTTTCTAAGTTAAAAATAAAATGGCAAGGGTACCAACTTTGAAGGACCATAACTCCTAAACCACAAGGCCATTTTTTCTCATCCAAAGATGGATTTGTAGCCCTCATTATCACCTAAAAAAACTTCAACTACAAGTTATTCCAATTCATTAAGGATTTTGAGTTATGGAGTGATCAAAGTGGCTGAAAAGTGAAAATGTCACTTTTTCCAACACTTAGTGAAATTTTCACTAAGTCAGATTCTGCCTCACTTTTTGTCAAATGTAGGGGGATTTTTCACTTGGAATCAAAAGAGATCAAAACCAAACTTGTTCAAACAGTTGTTGTATCATGTAAGAGCTTTCCAAAATGGCCAAGAACATTGCCAAATTCAACTTACACCATGAGATATGACATTGGCAAGTTGCCTTGCTGAAATCTGTCAAGGCAAGGCAGAATTTGCAACTTTGGTCGATTTGCCAAAATCAGCCAAATTCAATTGCTCCTATCCCCTTTGTAATACCCCAAATTTTGACCACTTAGATTTCCCATCATTGTGAAAATCATCATCACAATATGGATGTACCTTTATGCTTCATCAGTCTCCCCAAAGATGGGTGAGCATCCAATACAATCAAAATTAGGGTTTCAAGCCCTCTCTGAGTGCTTAGACAAAGGATCAATCAAGAAATGACATGATCTTCAACTTGTCTAATCTCTCAAACATCCACAATGGATCAAAAAGGACTCCCACTTCAAGGATTAAGCACAAGGCTGCTCCCTTCTTGGTGAATCATGTCTCAAGATCGACAGTGTCACCAAATTAGGGTTTTGGTCGACCAGGGCCTCCAGATGGAAATTTTCATCTGGGCACAAGGCAATGATCCAAAACATGACCTAATATACTTCATGGAACCTCATGAACCCATGCATCAAGTCAATTTTGCCTCAGGGGATGCATTCATCAAAAATCAGGAATTAGGGTTTCTTGACCTAATTCACCCCTAAGTTGACTTTTGGGACAAACCATGAGCCAAGACCTCAAGAGATTATTTGAGGGTCTCTAATACACCATATTGATCTATTTGGAACAATGGATTGATACAAGAAGCTTGAGCAACAAGTTTCATTTTCATCTGCACCACAATTAGGGTTTTAAGGGAAAAGTCAACTGTAACTTTGACTTTTGACCTGGACATGCTCCCAAACCCTAATACATGATTGAATATACCCTATGACACCCATGGAACATGTCCATCAAGTTTGATTTAGGTCAAGGACATGATTTCCTGAAGAATTGCACAGTTTGGAATTCATTTGATAAAAAGTCAACTGTGCACAAAAGTCAACTTTGACTTTTTGAGATTTTTCACCAAAATGGATTTTTAACCCTAAAATGATGTTAATGTATGATTTGAATCATCATTCATCAAGAAAAATCAAGAAAAGTGAGATAACTTGTAAAAGGGGTAACCATAAAACTTAGAAATTTTTCTAAGTTAAAAATAAAATGGCAAGGGTACCAACTTTGAAGGACCATAACTCCTAAACCACAAGGCCATTTTTTCTCATCCAAAGATGGATTTGTAGCCCTCATTATCACCTACAAAAACTTCAACTACAAGTTATTCCAATTCATTAAGGATTTTGAGTTATGGAGTGATCAAAGTGGCTGAAAAGTGAAAATGTCGCTTTTTCCAACACTTAGTGAAATTTTCACTAAGTCAGATTCTGCCTCACTTTTTGTCAAATGTAGGGGGATTTTTCACTTGGAATCAAAAGAGATCAAAACCAAACTTGTTCAAACAGTTGTTGTATCATGTAAGAGCTTTCCAAAATGGCCAAGAACATTGCCAAATTCAACTTACACCATGAGATATGACATTGGCAAGTTGCCTTGCTGAAATCTGTCAAGGCAAGACAGAATTTGCGACTTTGGTCGATTTGTCAAAATCAGCCAAATTCAATTGCTCCTATCCACTTTGTAATACCCCAAATTTTGACCACTTAGATTTCCCATCATTGTGAAAATCATCATCATAATATGGATGTACCTTTATGCTTCATCAGTCTCCCCAAAGATGGGTGAGCATCCAATACAATCAAAATTAGGGTTTCAAGCCCTCTCTGAGTGCTTAGACAAAGGATCAATCAAGAAATGACATGATCTTCAACTTGTCTAATCTCTCAAACATCCACAATGGATCAAAAAGGACTCCCACTTCAAGGATTAAGCACAAGGCTGCTCCCTTCTTGGTGGATCAAGTCTCAAGATCGACAGTGTCACCAAATTAGGGTTTTGGTCGACCAGGGCCTCCAGATGGAAATTTTCATCTGGGCACAAGCCAATGATCCAAAACATGACCTAATATACTTCATGGAACCTCATGAACCCATGCATCAAGTCAATTTTGCCTCAGGGGATGCATTCATCAAAAATCAGGAATTAGGGTTTCTTGACCTAATTCACCCCTAAGTTGACTTTTGGGACAAACCTTGAGCCAAGACCTCAAGAGATTATTTGAGGGTCTCTAATACACCATATTGATCTATTTGGAACAACGGATTGATCCAAATAGCTTGAGCAACAAGTTTCATTTTCATCTGCACCACAATTAGGGTTTTAAGGGAAAAGTCAACTGTAACTTTGACTTTTGACCTGGACATGCTCCCAAACCCTAATACATGATTGAATATACCCTATGACACCCATGGAACATGTCCATCAAGTTTGATTTAGGTCAAAGACATGATTTCCTGAAGAATTGCACAGTTTGGAATTCAGCTGATAAAAAGTCAACTGTGCACAAAAGTCAACTTTGACTTTTTGAGATTTTTCACCAAATTGGATTTTTAACCCTAAAATGATGTTAATGTATGATTTGAATCATCATTCATCAAGAAAAATCAAGAAAAGTGAGATAACTTGTAAAAGGGGTAACCATAAAACTTAGAAATTTTTCTAAGTTAAAAATAAAATGGCAAGGGTACCAACTTTGAAGGACCATAACTCCTAAACCACAAGGCCATTTTTTCTCATCCAAAAATGGATTTGTAGCCCTCATTATCACCTACAAAAACTTCAACTACAAGTTATTCCAATTCATTAAGGATTTTGAGTTATGGAGTGATCAAAGTGGCTGAAAAGTGAAAATGTCGCTTTTTCCAACACTTAGTGAAATTTTCACTAAGTCAGATTCTGCCTCACTTTTTGTCAAATGTAGGGGGATTTTTCACTTGGAATCAAAAGAGATCAAAACCAAACTTGTTCAAACAGTTGTTGTATCATGTAAGAGCTTTCCAAAATGGCCAAGAACATTGCCAAATTAAACTTACACCAAGAGATATGACATTGGCAAGTTGCCTTGCTGAAATCTGTCAAGGCAAGGCAGAATTTGCGACTTTGGTCGATTTGCCAAAATCAGCCAAATTCAATTGCTCCTATCCCCTTTGTAATACCCCAAATTTTGACCACTTAGATTTCCCATCATTGTGAAAATCATCATCACAATATGGATGTACCTTTATGCTTCATCAGTCTCCCCAAAGATGGGTGAGCATCCAATACAATCAAAATTAGGGTTTCAAGCCCTCTCTGAGTGCTTAGACAAAGGATCAATCAAGAAATGACATGATCTTCAACTTGTCTAATCTCTCAAACATCCACAATGGATCAAAAAGGACTCCCACTTCAAGGATTAAGCACAAGGCTGCTCCCTTCTTGGTGAATCATGTCTCAAGATCGACAGTGTCACCAAATTAGGGTTTTGGTCGACCAGGGCCTCCAGATGGAAATTTTCATCTGGGCACAAGGCAATGATCCAAAACATGACCTAATATACTTCATGGACCCTCATGAACCCATGCATCAAGTCAATTTTGCCTCAGGGGATGCATTCATCAAAAATCAGGAATTAGGGTTTCTTGACCTAATTCACCCCTAAGTTGACTTTTGGGACAAACCATGAGCCAAGACCTCAAGAGATTATTTGAGGGTCTCTAATACACCATATTGATCTATTTGGAACAACGGATTGATCCAAATAGCTTGAGCAACAAGTTTCATTTTCATCTGCACCACAATTAGGGTTTTAAGGGAAAAGTCAACTGTAACTTTGACTTTTGACCTGGACATGCTCCCAAACCCTAATACATGATTGAATATACCCTATGACACCCATGGAACATGTCCATCAAGTTTGATTTAGGTCAAAGACATGATTTCCTGAAGAATTGCACAGTTTGGAATTCATTTGATAAAAAGTCAACTGTGCACAAAAGTCAACTTTGACTTTTTGAGTTTTTTCACCAAAATGGATTTTTAACCCTAAAATGATGTTAATGTATGATTTGAATCATCATTCATCAAGAAAAATCAAGAAAAGTGAGATAACTTGTAAAAGGGGTAACCATAAAACTTAGAAATTTTTCTAAGTTAAAAATAAAATGGCAAGGGTACCAACTTTGAAGGACCATAACTCCTAAACCACAAGGCCATTTTTTCTCATCCAAAGATGGATTTGTAGCCCTCATTATCACCTACAAAAACTTCAACTACAAGTTATTCCAATTCATTAAGGATTTTGAGTTATGGAGTGATCAAAGTGGCTGAAAAGTGAAAATGTCGCTTTTTCCAACACTTAGAGAAATTTTCACTAAGTCAGATTCTGCCTCACTTTTTGTCAAATGTAGGGGGATTTTTCACTTGGAATCAAAAGAGATCAAAACCAAACTTGTTCAAACAGTTGTTGTATCATGTAAGAGCTTTCCAAAATGGCCAAGAACATTGCCAAATTCAACTTACACCATGAGATATGACATTGGCAAGTTGCCTTGCTGAAATCTGTCAAGGCAAGACAGAATTTGCGACTTTGGTCGATTTGTCAAAATCAGCCAAATTCAATTGCTCCTATCCACTTTGTAATACCCCAAATTTTGACCACTTAGATTTCCCATCATTGTGAAAATCATCATCATAATATGGATGTACCTTTATGCTTCATCAGTCTCCCCAAAGATGGGTGAGCATCCAATACAATCAAAATTAGGGTTTCAAGCCCTCTCTGAGTGCTTAGACAAAGGATCAATCAAGAAATGACATGATCTTCAACTTGTCTAATCTCTCAAACATCCACAATGGATCAAAAAGGACTCCCACTTCAAGGATTAAGCACAAGGCTGCTCCCTTCTTGGTGAATCATGTCTCAAGATCGACAGTGTCACCAAATTAGGGTTTTGGTCGACCAGGGCCTCCAGATGGAAATTTTCATCTGGGCACAAGGCAATGATCCAAAACATGACCTAATATACTTCATGGAACCTCATGAACCCATGCATCAAGTCAATTTTGCCTCAGGGGATGCATTCATCAAAAATCAGGAATTAGGGTTTCTTGACCTAATTCACCCCTAAGTTGACTTTTGGGACAAACCATGAGCCAAGACCTCAAGAGATTATTTGAGGGTCTCTAATACACCATATTGATCTATTTGGAACAATGGATTGATACAAGAAGCTTGAGCAACAAGTTTCATTTTCATCTGCACCACAATTAGGGTTTTAAGGGAAAAGTCAACTGTAACTTTGACTTTTGACCTGGACATGCTCCCAAACCCTAATACATGATTGAATATACCCTATGACACCCATGGAACATGTCCATCAAGTTTGATTTAGGTCAAGGACATGATTTCCTGAAGAATTGCACAGTTTGGAATTCATTTGATAAAAAGTCAACTGTGCACAAAAGTCAACTTTGACTTTTTGAGATTTTTCACCAAAATGGATTTTTAACCCTAAAATGATGTTAATGTATGATTTGAATCATCATTCATCAAGAAAAATCAAGAAAAGTGAGATAACTTGTAAAAGGGGTAACCATAAAACTTAGAAATTTTTCTAAGTTAAAAATAAAATGGCAAGGGTACCAACTTTGAAGGACCATAACTCCTAAACCACAAGGCCATTTTTTCTCATCCAAAGATGGATTTGTAGCCCTCATTATCACCTACAAAAACTTCAACTACAAGTTATTCCAATTCATTAAGGATTTTGAGTTATGGAGTGATCAAAGTGGCTGAAAAGTGAAAATGTCGCTTTTTCCAACACTTAGTGAAATTTTCACTAAGTCAGATTCTGCCTCACTTTTTGTCAAATGTAGGGGGATTTTTCACTTGGAATCAAAAGAGATCAAAACCAAACTTGTTCAAACAGTTGTTGTATCATGTAAGAGCTTTCCAAAATGGCCAAGAACATTGCCAAATTCAACTTACACCATGAGATATGACATTGGCAAGTTGCCTTGCTGAAATCTGTCAAGGCAAGACAGAATTTGCGACTTTGGTCGATTTGTCAAAATCAGCCAAATTCAATTGCTCCTATCCACTTTGTAATACCCCAAATTTTGACCACTTAGATTTCCCATCATTGTGAAAATCATCATCATAATATGGATGTACCTTTATGCTTCATCAGTCTCCCCAAAGATGGGTGAGCATCCAATACAATCAAAATTAGGGTTTCAAGCCCTCTCTGAGTGCTTAGACAAAGGATCAATCAAGAAATGACATGATCTTCAACTTGTCTAATCTCTCAAACATCCACAATGGATCAAAAAGGACTCCCACTTCAAGGATTAAGCACAAGGCTGCTCCCTTCTTGGTGGATCAAGTCTCAAGATCGACAGTGTCACCAAATTAGGGTTTTGGTCGACCAGGGCCTCCAGATGGAAATTTTCATCTGGGCACAAGCCAATGATCCAAAACATGACCTAATATACTTCATGGAACCTCATGAACCCATGCATCAAGTCAATTTTGCCTCAGGGGATGCATTCATCAAAAATCAGGAATTAGGGTTTCTTGACCTAATTCACCCCTAAGTTGACTTTTGGGACAAACCTTGAGCCAAGACCTCAAGAGATTATTTGAGGGTCTCTAATACACCATATTGATCTATTTGGAACAACGGATTGATCCAAATAGCTTGAGCAACAAGTTTCATTTTCATCTGCACCACAATTAGGGTTTTAAGGGAAAAGTCAACTGTAACTTTGACTTTTGACCTGGACATGCTCCCAAACCCTAATACATGATTGAATATACCCTATGACACCCATGGAACATGTCCATCAAGTTTGATTTAGGTCAAAGACATGATTTCCTGAAGAATTGCACAGTTTGGAATTCAGCTGATAAAAAGTCAACTGTGCACAAAAGTCAACTTTGACTTTTTGAGATTTTTCACCAAATTGGATTTTTAACCCTAAAATGATGTTAATGTATGATTTGAATCATCATTCATCAAGAAAAATCAAGAAAAGTGAGATAACTTGTAAAAGGGGTAACCATAAAACTTAGAAATTTTTCTAAGTTAAAAATAAAATGGCAAGGGTACCAACTTTGAAGGACCATAACTCCTAAACCACAAGGCCATTTTTTCTCATCCAAAAATGGATTTGTAGCCCTCATTATCACCTACAAAAACTTCAACTACAAGTTATTCCAATTCATTAAGGATTTTGAGTTATGGAGTGATCAAAGTGGCTGAAAAGTGAAAATGTCGCTTTTTCCAACACTTAGTGAAATTTTCACTAAGTCAGATTCTGCCTCACTTTTTGTCAAATGTAGGGGGATTTTTCACTTGGAATCAAAAGAGATCAAAACCAAACTTGTTCAAACAGTTGTTGTATCATGTAAGAGCTTTCCAAAATGGCCAAGAACATTGCCAAATTAAACTTACACCAAGAGATATGACATTGGCAAGTTGCCTTGCTGAAATCTGTCAAGGCAAGGCAGAATTTGCGACTTTGGTCGATTTGCCAAAATCAGCCAAATTCAATTGCTCCTATCCCCTTTGTAATACCCCAAATTTTGACCACTTAGATTTCCCATCATTGTGAAAATCATCATCACAATATGGATGTACCTTTATGCTTCATCAGTCTCCCCAAAGATGGGTGAGCATCCAATACAATCAAAATTAGGGTTTCAAGCCCTCTCTGAGTGCTTAGACAAAGGATCAATCAAGAAATGACATGATCTTCAACTTGTCTAATCTCTCAAACATCCACAATGGATCAAAAAGGACTCCCACTTCAAGGATTAAGCACAAGGCTGCTCCCTTCTTGGTGAATCATGTCTCAAGATCGACAGTGTCACCAAATTAGGGTTTTGGTCGACCAGGGCCTCCAGATGGAAATTTTCATCTGGGCACAAGGCAATGATCCAAAACATGACCTAATATACTTCATGGAACCTCATGAACCCATGCATCAAGTCAATTTTGCCTCAGGGGATGCATTCATCAAAAATCAGGAATTAGGGTTTCTTGACCTAATTCACCCCTAAGTTGACTTTTGGGACAAACCATGAGCCAAGACCTCAAGAGATTATTTGAGGGTCTCTAATACACCATATTGATCTATTTGGAACAACGGATTGATCCAAATAGCTTGAGCAACAAGTTTCATTTTCATCTGCACCACAATTAGGGTTTTAAGGGAAAAGTCAACTGTAACTTTGACTTTTGACCTGGACATGCTCCCAAACCCTAATACATGATTGAATATACCCTATGACACCCATGGAACATGTCCATCAAGTTTGATTTAGGTCAAAGACATGATTTCCTGAAGAATTGCACAGTTTGGAATTCATTTGATAAAAAGTCAACTGTGCACAAAAGTCAACTTTGACTTTTTGAGTTTTTTCACCAAAATGGATTTTTAACCCTAAAATGATGTTAATGTATGATTTGAATCATCATTCATCAAGAAAAATCAAGAAAAGTGAGATAACTTGTAAAAGGGGTAACCATAAAACTTAGAAATTTTTCTAAGTTAAAAATAAAATGGCAAGGGTACCAACTTTGAAGGACCATAACTCCTAAACCACAAGGCCATTTTTTCTCATCCAAAGATGGATTTGTAGCCCTCATTATCACCTACAAAAACTTCAACTACAAGTTATTCCAATTCATTAAGGATTTTGAGTTATGGAGTGATCAAAGTGGCTGAAAAGTGAAAATGTCGCTTTTTCCAACACTTAGAGAAATTTTCACTAAGTCAGATTCTGCCTCACTTTTTGTCAAATGTAGGGGGATTTTTCACTTGGAATCAAAAGAGATCAAAACCAAACTTGTTCAAACAGTTGTTGTATCATGTAAGAGCTTTCCAAAATGGCCAAGAACATTGCCAAATTCAACTTACACCATGAGATATGACATTGGCAAGTTGCCTTGCTGAAATCTGTCAAGGCAAGACAGAATTTGCGACTTTGGTCGATTTGTCAAAATCAGCCAAATTCAATTGCTCCTATCCACTTTGTAATACCCCAAATTTTGACCACTTAGATTTCCCATCATTGTGAAAATCATCATCATAATATGGATGTACCTTTATGCTTCATCAGTCTCCCCAAAGATGGGTGAGCATCCATACAATCAAAATTAGGGTTTCAAGCCCTCTCTGAGTGCTTAGACAAAGGATCAATCAAGAAATGACATGATCTTCAACTTGTCTAATCTCTCAAACATCCACAATGGATCAAAAAGGACTCCCACTTCAAGGATTAAGCACAAGGCTGCTCCCCTTCTTGGTGGATCAAGTCTCAAGATCGACAGTGTCACCAAATTAGGGTTTTGGTCGACCAGGGCCTCCAGATGGAAATTTTCATCTGGGCACAAGGCAATGATCCAAAACATGACCTAATATACTTCATGGAACCTCATGAACCCATGCATCAAGTCAATTTTGCCTCAGGGGATGCATTCATCAAAAATCAGGAATTAGGGTTTCTTGACCTAATTCACCCCTAAGTTGACTTTTGGGACAAACCTTGAGCCAAGACCTCAAGAGATTATTTGAGGGTCTCTAATACACCATATTGATCTATTTGGAACAACGGATTGATCCAAATAGCTTGAGCAACAAGTTTCATTTTCATCTGCACCACAATTAGGGTTTTAAGGGAAAAGTCAACTGTAACTTTGACTTTTGACCTGGACATGCTCCCAAACCCTAATACATGATTGAATATACCCTATGACACCCATGGAACATGTCCATCAAGTTTGATTTAGGTCAAAGACATGATTTCCTGAAGAATTGCACAGTTTGGAATTCAGCTGATAAAAAGTCAACTGTGCACAAAAGTCAACTTTGACTTTTTGAGATTTTTCACCAAAATGGATTTTTAACCCTAAAATGATGTTAATGTATGATTTGAATCATCATTCATCAAGAAAAATCAAGAAAAGTGAGATAACTTGTAAAAGGGGGTAACCATAAAACTTAGAAATTTTTCTAAGTTAAAAATAAAATGGCAAGGGTACCAACTTTGAAGGACCATAACTCCTAAACCACAAGGCCATTTTTTCTCATCCAAAAATGGATTTGTAGCCCTCATTATCACCTACAAAAACTTCAACTACAAGTTATTCCAATTCATTAAGGATTTTGAGTTATGGAGTGATCAAAGTGGCTGAAAAGTGAAAATGTCGCTTTTTCCAACACTTAGTGAAATTTTCACTAAGTCAGATTCTGCCTCACTTTTTGTCAAATGTAGGGGGATTTTTCACTTGGAATCAAAAGAGATCAAAACCAAACTTGTTCAAACAGTTGTTGTATCATGTAAGAGCTTTCCAAAATGGCCAAGAACATTGCCAAATTAAACTTACACCAAGAGATATGACATTGGCAAGTTGCCTTGCTGAAATCTGTCAAGGCAAGGCAGAATTTGCGACTTTGGTCGATTTGCCAAAATCAGCCAAATTCAATTGCTCCTATCCCCTTTGTAATACCCCAAATTTTGACCACTTAGATTTCCCATCATTGTGAAAATCATCATCACAATATGGATGTACCTTTATGCTTCATCAGTCTCCCCAAAGATGGGTGAGCATCCAATACAATCAAAATTAGGGTTTCAAGCCCTCTCTGAGTGCTTAGACAAAGGATCAATCAAGAAATGACATGATCTTCAACTTGTCTAATCTCTCAAACATCCACAATGGATCAAAAAGGACTCCCACTTCAAGGATTAAGCACAAGGCTGCTCCCTTCTTGGTGAATCATGTCTCAAGATCGACAGTGTCACCAAATTAGGGTTTTGGTCGACCAGGGCCTCCAGATGGAAATTTTCATCTGGGCACAAGGCAATGATCCAAAACATGACCTAATATACTTCATGGAACCTCATGAACCCATGCATCAAGTCAATTTTGCCTCAGGGGATGCATTCATCAAAAATCAGGAATTAGGGTTTCTTGACCTAATTCACCCCTAAGTTGACTTTTGGGACAAACCATGAGCCAAGACCTCAAGAGATTATTTGAGGGTCTCTAATACACCATATTGATCTATTTGGAACAATGGATTGATCCAAGAAGCTTGAGCAACAAGTTTCATTTTCATCTGCACCACAATTAGGGTTTTAAGGGAAAAGTCAACTGTAACTTTGACTTTTGACCTGGACATGCTCCCAAACCCTAATACATGATTGAATATACCCTATGACACCCATGGAACATGTCCATCAAGTTTGATTTAGGTCAAAGACATGATTTCCTGAAGAATTGCACAGTTTGGAATTCATTTGATAAAAAGTCAACTGTGCACAAAAGTCAACTTTGACTTTTTGAGATTTTTCACCAAAATGGATTTTTAACCCTAAAATGATGTTAATGTATGATTTGAATCATCATTCATCAAGAAAAATCAAGAAAAGTGAGATAACTTGTAAAAGGGGTAACCATAAAACTTAGAAATTTTTCTAAGTTAAAAATAAAATGGCAAAGGTACCAACTTTGGAGGACCATAACTCCTAAACCACAAGGCCATTTTTTCTCATCCAAAGATGGATTTGTAGCCCTCATTATCACCTACAAAAACTTCAACTACAAGTCATTCCAATTCATTAAGGATTTTGAGTTATGGAGTGATCAAAGTGGCTGAAAAGTGAAAATGTCACTTTTTCTAACACTTAGTGAAATTTTCACTAAGTCAGATTCTGCCTCACTTTTTGTCAAATGTAGGGGAATTTTTCACTTGGAATCAAAAGAGATCAAAACCAAACTTGTTCAAACAGTTGTTGTATCATGTAAGAGCTTTCCAAAATGGCCAAGAACATTGCCAAATTAAACTTACACCAAGAGATATGACATTGGCAAGTTGCCTTGCTGAAATCTGTCAAGGCAAGGCAGAATTTGCGACTTTGGTCGATTTGCCAAAATCAGCCAAATTCTATTGCTCCTATCCCCTTTGTAATACCCCAAATTTTGACCACTTAGATTTCCCATCATTGTGAAAATCATCATCACAATATGGATGTACCTTTATGCTTCATCAGTCTCCCCAAAGATGGGTGAGCATCCAATACAATCAAAATTAGGGTTTCAAGCCCTCTCTGAGTGCTTAGACAAAGGATCAATCAAGAAATGACATGATCTTCAACTTGTCTAATCTCTCAAACATCCACAATGGATCAAAAAGGACTCCCACTTCAAGAATTAAGCACAAGGCTGCTCCCTTCTTGGTGAATCAAGTCTCAAGATCGACAGTGTCACCAAATTAGGGTTTTGGTCGACCAGGGCCTCCAGATGGAAATTTTCATCTGGGCACAAGGCAATGATCCAAAACATGACCTAATATACTTCATGGAACCTCATGAACCCATGCATCAAGTCAATTTTGCCTCAGGGGATGCATTCATCAAAAATCAGGAATTAGGGTTTCTTGACCTAATTCACCCCTAAGTTGACTTTTGGGACAAACCATGAGCCAAGACCTCAAGAGATTATTTGAGGGTCTCTAATACACCATATTGATCTATTTGGAACAATGGATTGATCCAAGAAGCTTGAGCAACAAGTTTCATTTTCATCTGCACCACAATTAGGGTTTTAAGGGAAAAGTCAACTGTAACTTTGACTTTTGACCTGGACATGCTCCCAAACCCTAATACATGATTGAATATACCCTATGACACCCATGGAACATGTCCATCAAGTTTGATTTAGGTCAAAGACATGATTTCCTGAAGAATTGCACAGTTTGGAATTCAGCTGATAAAAAGTCAACTGTGCACAAAAGTCAACTTTGACTTTTTGAGATTTTTCACCAAAATGGATTTTTAACCCTAAAATGATGTTAATGTATGATTTGAATCATCATTCATCAAGAAAAATCAAGAAAAGTGAGATAACTTGTAAAAGGGGTAACCATAAAACTTAGAAATTTTTCTAAGTTAAAAATAAAATGGCAAAGGTACCAACTTTGGAGGACCATAACTCCTAAACCACAAGGCCATTTTTTCTCATCCAAAGATGGATTTGTAGCCCTCATTATCACCTACAAAAACTTCAACTACAAGTCATTCCAATTCATTAAGGATTTTGAGTTATGGAGTGATCAAAGTGGCTGAAAAGTGAAAATGTCACTTTTTCTAACACTTAGTGAAATTTTCACTAAGTCAGATTCTGCCTCACTTTTTGTCAAATGTAGGGGAATTTTTCACTTGGAATCAAAAGAGATCAAAACCAAACTTGTTCAAACAGTTGTTGTATCATGTAAGAGCTTTCCAAAATGGCCAAGAACATTGCCAAATTCAACTTACACCATGAGATATGACATTGGCAAGTTGCCTTGCTGAAATCTGTCAAGGCAAGACAGAATTTGCGACTTTGGTCGATTTGCCAAAATCAGCCAAATTCAATTGCTCCTATCCACTTTGTAATACCCCAAATTTTGACCACTTAGATTTCCCATCATTGTGAAAATCATCATCATAATATGGATGTACCTTTATGCTTCATCAGTCTCCCCAAAGATGGGTGAGCATCCAATACAATCAAAATTAGGGTTTCAAGCCCTCTCTGAGTGCTTAGACAAAGGATCAATCAAGAAATGACATGATCTTCAACTTGTCTAATCTCTCAAACATCCACAATGGATCAAAAAGGACTCCCACTTCAAGAATTAAGCACAAGGCTGCTCCCTTCTAGGTGGATCAAGTCTCAAGATCGACAGTGTCACCAAATTAGGGTTTTGGTCGACCAGGGCCTCCAGATGGAAATTTTCATCTGGGCACAAGGCAATGATCCAAAACATGACCTAATATACTTCATGGAACCTCATGAATCCATGCATCAAGTCAATTTTGCCTCAGGGGATGCATTCATCAAAAATCTGGAATTAGGGTTTCTTAACCTAATTCACCCCTAAGTTGACTTTTGGGACAAACCATGAGCCAAGACCTCAAGAGATTATTTGAGGGTCTCTAATACACCATATTGATCTATTTGGAACAATGGATTGATACAAGAAGCTTGAGCAACAAGTTTCAGTTTCATCTGCACCACAATTAGGGTTTTAAGGGAAAAGTCAACTGTAACTTTGACTTTTGACCTGGACATGCTCCCAAACCCTAATACATGATTGAATATACCCTATGACACCCATGGAACATGTCCATCAAGTTTGATTTAGGTCAAGGA
The DNA here is from genome assembly GCA_022829125.1 of Lathyrus tuberosus. NCBI lineage: Eukaryota > Viridiplantae > Streptophyta > Magnoliopsida > Fabales > Fabaceae > Lathyrus > Lathyrus tuberosus. The sequence continues at coordinate 254,885 of JALAZF010000428.1, forward strand.
CATGATTTCCTGAAGAATTGCACAGTTTGGAATTCATTTGATAAAAAGTCAACTGTGCACAAAAGTCAACTTTGACTTTTTGAGATTTTCCACCAAAATGGATTTTTAACCCTAAAATGATGTTAATGTATGATTTGAATCATCATTCATCAAGAAAAATCAAGAAAAGTGAGATAACTTGTAATAGGGGTAACCATAAAACTTCGAAATTTTTCTAAGTTAAAAATAAAGTGGCAAAGGTACCAACTTTGGATGACCATAACTCCTAAACCACAAGGCCATTTTTTCTCATCCAAAGATGGATTTGTAGCCCTCATTATCACCTACAAAAACTTCAACTACAAGTCATTCCAATTCATTAAGGATTTTGAGTTATGGAGTGATCAAAGTGGCTGAAAAGTGAAAATGTCACTTTTTCTAACACTTAGTGAAATTTTCACTAAGTCAGATTCTGCCTCACTTTTTGTCAAATGTAGGGGAATTTTTCACTTGGAATCAAAAGACATCAAAACCAAACTTGTTCAAACAGTTGTTGTATCATGTAAGAGCTTTCCAAAATGGCCAAGAACATTGCCAAATTAAACTTACACCAAGAGATATGACATTGGCAAGTTGCCTTGCTGAAATCTGTCAAGGCAAGGCAGAATTTGCGACTTTGGTCGATTTGCCAAAATCAGCCAAATTCTATTGCTCCTATCCCCTTTGTAATACCCCAAATTTTGACCACTTAGATTTCCCATCATTGTGAAAATCATCATCACAATATGGATGTACCTTTATGCTTCATCAGTCTCCCCAAAGATGGGTGAGCATCCAATACAATCAAAATTAGGGTTTCAAGCCCTCTCTGAGTGCTTAGACAAAGGATCAATCAAGAAATGACATGATCTTCAACTTGTCTAATCTCTCAAACATCCACAATGGATCAAAAAGGACTCCCACTTCAAGAATTAAGCACAAGGCTGCTCCCTTCTTGGTGAATCAAGTCTCAAGATCGACAGTGTCACCAAATTAGGGTTTTGGTCGACCAGGGCCTCCAGATGGAAATTTTCATCTGGGCACAAGGCAATGATCCAAAACATGACCTAATATACTTCATGGAACCTCATGAACCCATGCATCAAGTCAATTTTGCCTCAGGGGATGCATTCATCAAAAATCAGGAATTAGGGTTTCTTGACCTAATTCACCCCTAAGTTGACTTTTGGGACAAACCATGAGCCAAGACCTCAAGAGATTATTTGAGGGTCTCTAATACACCATATTGATCTATTTGGAACAATGGATTGATCCAAGAAGCTTGAGCAACAAGTTTCATTTTCATCTGCACCACAATTAGGGTTTTAAGGGAAAAGTCAACTGTAACTTTTGACCTGGACATGCTCCCAAACCCTAATACATGATTGATTATACCCTATGACACCCATGGAACATGTCCATCAAGTTTGATTTAGGTCAAGGACATGATTTCCTGAAGAATTGCACAGTTTGGAATTCATCTGATAAAAAGTCAACTGTGCACAAAAGTCAACTTTGACTTTTTGAGATTTTTCACCAAAATGGATTTTTAACCCTAAAATGATGTTAATGTATGATTTGAATCATCATTCATCAAGAAAAATCAAGAAAAGTGAGATAACTTGTAAAAGGGGTAACCATAAAACTTAGAAATTTTTCTAAGTTAAAAATAAAATGGCAAGGGTACCAACTTTCAAGGAGCATAACTCCTAAACCACAAGGCCATTTTTTCTCATCCAAAGATGGATTTGTAGCCCTCATTATCACCTACAAAAACTTCAACTACAAGTCATTCCAATTCATTAAGGATTTTGAGTTATGGAGTGATCAAAGTGGCTGAAAAGTGAAAATGTCACTTTTTCTAACACTTAGTGAAATTTTCACTAAGTCAGATTCTGCCTCACTTTTTGTCAAATGTAGGGGAATTTTTCACTTGGAATCAAAAGAGATCAAAACCAAACTTGTTCAAACAGTTGTTGTATCATGTAAGAGCTTTCCAAAATGGCCAAGAACATTGCCAAATTCAACTTACACCATGAGATATGACATTGGCAAGTTGCCTTGCTGAAATCTGTCAAGGCAAGACAGAATTTGCGACTTTGGTCGATTTGCCAAAATCAGCCAAATTCAATTGCTCCTATCCACTTTGTAATACCCCAAATTTTGACCACTTAGATTTCCCATCATTGTGAAAATCATCATCATAATATGGATGTACCTTTATGCTTCATCAGTCTCCCCAAAGATGGGTGAGCATCCAATACAATCAAAATTAGGGTTTCAAGCCCTCTCTGAGTGCTTAGACAAAGGATCAATCAAGAAATGACATGATCTTCAACTTGTCTAATCTCTCAAACATCCACAATGGATCAAAAAGGACTCCCACTTCAAGAATTAAGCACAAGGCTGCTCCCTTCTAGGTGGATCAAGTCTCAAGATCGACAGTGTCACCAAATTAGGGTTTTGGTCGACCAGGGCCTCCAGATGGAAATTTTCATCTGGGCACAAGGCAATGATCCAAAACATGACCTAATATACTTCATGGAACCTCATGAATCCATGCATCAAGTCAATTTTGCCTCAGGGGATGCATTCATCAAAAATCAGGAATTAGGGTTTCTTAACCTAATTCACCCCTAAGTTGACTTTTGGGACAAACCATGAGCCAAGACCTCAAGAGATTATTTGAGGGTCTCTAATACACCATATTGATCTATTTGGAACAATGGATTGATACAAGAAGCTTGAGCAACAAGTTTCAGTTTCATCTGCACCACAATTAGGGTTTTAAGGGAAAAGTCAACTGTAACTTTGACTTTTGACCTGGACATGCTCCCAAACCCTAATACATGATTGAATATACCCTATGACACCCATGGAACATGTCCATCAAGTTTGATTTAGGTCAAGGACATGATTTCCTGAAGAATTGCACAGTTTGGAATTCATTTGATAAAAAGTCAACTGTGCACAAAAGTCAACTTTGACTTTTTGAGATTTTTCACCAAAATGGATTTTTAACCCTAAAATGATGTTAATGTATGATTTGAATCATCATTCATCAAGAAAAATCAAGAAAAGTGAGATAACTTGTAATAGGGGTAACCATAAAACTTCGAAATTTTTCTAAGTTAAAAATAAAGTGGCAAAGGTACCAACTTTGGATGACCATAACTCCTAAACCACAAGGCCATTTTTTCTCATCCAAAGATGGATTTGTAGCCCTCATTATCACCTACAAAAACTTCAACTACAAGTCATTCCAATTCATTAAGGATTTTGAGTTATGGAGTGATCAAAGTGGCTGAAAAGTGAAAATGTCACTTTTTCTAACACTTAGTGAAATTTTCACTAAGTCAGATTCTGCCTCACTTTTTGTCAAATGTAGGGGAATTTTTCACTTGGAATCAAAAGAGATCAAAACCAAACTTGTTCAAACAGTTGTTGTATCATGTAAGAGCTTTCCAAAATGGCCAATAACATTGCCAAATTAAACTTACACCAAGAGATATGACATTGGCAAGTTGCCTTGCTGAAATCTGTCAAGGCAAGGCAGAATTTGCGACTTTGGTCGATTTGCCAAAATCATCCAAATTCAATTGCTCCTATCCCCTTTGTAATACCCCAAATTTTGACCACTTAGATTTCCCATCATTGTGAAAATCATCATCACAATATGGATGTACCTTTATGCTTCATCAGTCTCCCCAAAGATGGGTGAGCATCCAATACAATCAAAATTAGGGTTTCAAGCCCTCTCTGAGTGCTTAGACAAAGGATCAATCAAGAAATGACATGATCTTCAACTTGTCTAATCTCTCAAACATCCACAATGGATCAAAAAGGACTCCCACTTCAAGAATTAAGCACAAGGCTGCTCCCTTCTTGGTGAATCAAGTCTCAAGATCGACAGTGTCACCAAATTAGGGTTTTGGTCGACCAGGGCCTCCAGATGGAAATTTTCATCTGGGCACAAGGCAATGATCCAAAACATGACCTAATATACTTCATGGAACCTCATGAACCCATGCATCAAGTCAATTTTGCCTCAGGGGATGCATTCATCAAAAATCAGGAATTAGGGTTTCTTGACCTAATTCACCCCTAAGTTGACTTTTGGGACAAACCATGAGCCAAGACCTCAAGAGATTATTTGAGGGTCTCTAATACACCATATTGATCTATTTGGAACAATGGATTGATACAAGAAGCTTGAGCAACAAGTTTCATTTTCATCTGCACCACAATTAGGGTTTTAAGGGAAAAGTCAACTGTAACTTTGACTTTTGACCTGGACATGCTCCCAAACCCTAATACATGATTGAATATACCCTATGACACCCATGGAACATGTCCATCAAGTTTGATTTAGGTCAAGGACATGATTTCCTGAAGAATTGCACAGTTTGGAATTCATTTGATAAAAAGTCAACTGTGCACAAAAGTCAACTTTGACTTTTTGAGATTTTTCACCAAAATGGATTTTTAACCCTAAAATGATGTTAATGTATGATTTGAATCATCATTCATCAAGAAAAATCAAGAAAAGTGAGATAACTTGTAATAGGGGTAACCATAAAACTTCGAAATTTTTCTAAGTTAAAAATAAAGTGGCAAAGGTACCAACTTTGGATGACCATAACTCCTAAACCACAAGGCCATTTTTTCTCATCCAAAGATGGATTTGTAGCCCTCATTATCACCTACAAAAACTTCAACTACAAGTCATTCCAATTCATTAAGGATTTTGAGTTATGGAGTGATCAAAGTGGCTGAAAAGTGAAAATGTCACTTTTTCTAACACTTAGTGAAATTTTCACTAAGTCAGATTCTGCCTCACTTTTTGTCAAATGTAGGGGAATTTTTCACTTGGAATCAAAAGAGATCAAAACCAAACTTGTTCAAACAGTTGTTGTATCATGTAAGAGCTTTCCAAAATGGCCAAGAACATTGCCAAATTAAACTTACACCAAGAGATATGACATTGGCAAGTTGCCTTGCTGAAATCTGTCAAGGCAAGGCAGAATTTGCGACTTTGGTCGATTTGCCAAAATCATCCAAATTCAATTGCTCCTATCCCCTTTGTAATACCCCAAATTTTGACCACTTAGATTTCCCATCATTGTGAAAATCATCATCACAATATGGATGTACCTTTATGCTTCATCAGTCTCCCCAAAGATGGGTGAGCATCCAATACAATCAAAATTAGGGTTTCAAGCCCTCTCTGAGTGCTTAGACAAAGGATCAATCAAGAAATGACATGATCTTCAACTTGTCTAATCTCTCAAACATCCACAATGGATCAAAAAGGACTCCCACTTCAAGAATTAAGCACAAGGCTGCTCCCTTCTTGGTGAATCAAGTCTCAAGATCGACAGTGTCACCAAATTAGGGTTTTGGTCGACCAGGGCCTCCAGATGGAAATTTTCATCTGGGCACAAGGCAATGATCCAAAACATGACCTAATATACTTCATGGAACCTCATGAACCCATGCATCAAGTCAATTTTGCCTCAGGGGATGCATTCATCAAAAATCAGGAATTAGGGTTTCTTGACCTAATTCACCCCTAAGTTGACTTTTGGGACAAACCATGAGCCAAGACCTCAAGAGATTATTTGAGGGTCTCTAATACACCATATTGATCTATTTGGAACAATGGATTGATCCAAGAAGCTTGAGCAACAAGTTTCATTTTCATCTGCACCACAATTAGGGTTTTAAGGGAAAAGTCAACTGTAACTTTGACTTTTGACCTGGACATGCTCCCAAACCCTAATACATGATTGAATATACCCTATGACACCCATGGAACATGTCCATCAAGTTTGATTTAGGTCAAAGACATGATTTCCTGAAGAATTGCACAGTTTGGAATTCAGCTGATAAAAAGTCAACTGTGCACAAAAGTCAACTTTGACTTTTTGAGATTTTTCACCAAAATGGATTTTTAACCCTAAAATGATGTTAATGTATGATTTGAATCATCATTCATCAAGAAAAATCAAGAAAAGTGAGATAACTTGTAAAAGGGGTAACCATAAAACTTAGAAATTTTTCTAAGTTAAAAATAAAATGGCAAAGGTACCAACTTTGGAGGACCATAACTCCTAAACCACAAGGCCATTTTTTCTCATCCAAAGATGGATTTGTAGCCCTCATTATCACCTACAAAAACTTCAACTACAAGTCATTCCAATTCATTAAGGATTTTGAGTTATGGAGTGATCAAAGTGGCTGAAAAGTGAAAATGTCACTTTTTCTAACACTTAGTGAAATTTTCACTAAGTCAGATTCTGCCTCACTTTTTGTCAAATGTAGGGGAATTTTTCACTTGGAATCAAAAGAGATCAAAACCAAACTTGTTCAAACAGTTGTTGTATCGTGTAAGAGCTTTCCAAAATGGCCAAGAACATTGCCAAATTCAACTTACACCATGAGATATGACATTGGCAAGTTGCCTTGCTGAAATCTGTCAAGGCAAGACAGAATTTGCGACTTTGGTCGATTTGCCAAAATCAGCCAAATTCAATTGCTCCTATCCACTTTGTAATACCCCAAATTTTGACCACTTAGATTTCCCATCATTGTGAAAATCATCATCATAATATGGATGTACCTTTATGCTTCATCAGTCTCCCCAAAGATGGGTGAGCATCCAATACAATCAAAATTAGGGTGTCAAGCCCTCTCTGAGTGCTTAGACAAAGGATCAATCAAGAAATGACATGATCTTCAACTTGTCTAATCTCTCAAACATCCACAATGGATCAAAAAGGACTCCCACTTCAAGAATTAAGCACAAGGCTGCTCCCTTCTAGGTGGATCAAGTCTCAAGATCGACAGTGTCACCAAATTAGGGTTTTGGTCGACCAGGGCCTCCAGATGGAAATTTTCATCTGGGCACAAGGCAATGATCCAAAACATGACCTAATATACTTCATGGAACCTCATGAATCCATGCATCAAGTCAATTTTGCCTCAGGGGATGCATTCATCAAAAATCAGGAATTAGGGTTTCTTAACCTAATTCACCCCTAAGTTGACTTTTGGGACAAACCATGAGCCAAGACCTCAAGAGATTATTTGAGGGTCTCTAATACACCATATTGATCTATTTGGAACAATGGATTGATACAAGAAGCTTGAGCAACAAGTTTCATTTTCATCTGCACCACAATTAGGGTTTTAAGGGAAAAGTCAACTGTAACTTTGACTTTTGACCTGGACATGCTCCCAAACCCTAATACATGATTGAATATACCCTATGACACCCATGGAACATGTCCATCAAGTTTGATTTAGGTCAAGGACATGATTTCCTGAAGAATTGCACAGTTTGGAATTCATTTGATAAAAAGTCAACTGTGCACAAAAGTCAACTTTGACTTTTTGAGATTTTTCACCAAAATGGATTTTTAACCCTAAAATGATGTTAATGTATGATTTGAATCATCATTCATCAAGAAAAATCAAGAAAAGTGAGATAACTTGTAATAGGGGTAACCATAAAACTTCGAAATTTTTCTAAGTTAAAAATAAAGTGGCAAAGGTACCAACTTTGGATGACCATAACTCCTAAACCACAAGGCCATTTTTTCTCATCCAAAGATGGATTTGTAGCCCTCATTATCACCTACAAAAACTTCAACTACAAGTCATTCCAATTCATTAAGGATTTTGAGTTATGGAGTGATCAAAGTGGCTGAAAAGTGAAAATGTCACTTTTTCTAACACTTAGTGAAATTTTCACTAAGTCAGATTCTGCCTCACTTTTTGTCAAATGTAGGGGAATTTTTCACTTGGAATCAAAAGAGATCAAAACCAAACTTGTTCAAACAGTTGTTGTATCATGTAAGAGCTTTCCAAAATGGCCAATAACATTGCCAAATTAAACTTACACCAAGAGATATGACATTGGCAAGTTGCCTTGCTGAAATCTGTCAAGGCAAGGCAGAATTTGCGACTTTGGTCGATTTGCCAAAATCATCCAAATTCAATTGCTCCTATCCCCTTTGTAATACCCCAAATTTTGACCACTTAGATTTCCCATCATTGTGAAAATCATCATCACAATATGGATGTACCTTTATGCTTCATCAGTCTCCCCAAAGATGGGTGAGCATCCAATACAATCAAAATTAGGGTTTCAAGCCCTCTCTGAGTGCTTAGACAAAGGATCAATCAAGAAATGACATGATCTTCAACTTGTCTAATCTCTCAAACATCCACAATGGATCAAAAAGGACTCCCACTTCAAGAATTAAGCACAAGGCTGCTCCCTTCTTGGTGAATCAAGTCTCAAGATCGACAGTGTCACCAAATTAGGGTTTTGGTCGACCAGGGCCTCCAGATGGAAATTTTCATCTGGGCACAAGGCAATGATCCAAAACATGACCTAATATACTTCATGGAACCTCATGAACCCATGCATCAAGTCAATTTTGCCTCAGGGGATGCATTCATCAAAAATCAGGAATTAGGGTTTCTTGACCTAATTCACCCCTAAGTTGACTTTTGGGACAAACCATGAGCCAAGACCTCAAGAGATTATTTGAGGGTCTCTAATACACCATATTGATCTATTTGGAACAATGGATTGATACAAGAAGCTTGAGCAACAAGTTTCATTTTCATCTGCACCACAATTAGGGTTTTAAGGGAAAAGTCAACTGTAACTTTGACTTTTGACCTGGACATGCTCCCAAACCCTAATACATGATTGAATATACCCTATGACACCCATGGAACATGTCCATCAAGTTTGATTTAGGTCAAGGACATGATTTCCTGAAGAATTGCACAGTTTGGAATTCATTTGATAAAAAGTCAACTGTGCACAAAAGTCAACTTTGACTTTTTGAGATTTTTCACCAAAATGGATTTTTAACCCTAAAATGATGTTAATGTATGATTTGAATCATCATTCATCAAGAAAAATCAAGAAAAGTGAGATAACTTGTAATAGGGGTAACCATAAAACTTCGAAATTTTTCTAAGTTAAAAATAAAGTGGCAAAGGTACCAACTTTGGATGACCATAACTCCTAAACCACAAGGCCATTTTTTCTCATCCAAAGATGGATTTGTAGCCCTCATTATCACCTACAAAAACTTCAACTACAAGTCATTCCAATTCATTAAGGATTTTGAGTTATGGAGTGATCAAAGTGGCTGAAAAGTGAAAATGTCACTTTTTCTAACACTTAGTGAAATTTTCACTAAGTCAGATTCTGCCTCACTTTTTGTCAAATGTAGGGGAATTTTTCACTTGGAATCAAAAGAGATCAAAACCAAACTTGTTCAAACAGTTGTTGTATCATGTAAGAGCTTTCCAAAATGGCCAAGAACATTGCCAAATTAAACTTACACCAAGAGATATGACATTGGCAAGTTGCCTTGCTGAAATCTGTCAAGGCAAGGCAGAATTTGCGACTTTGGTCGATTTGCCAAAATCATCCAAATTCAATTGCTCCTATCCCCTTTGTAATACCCCAAATTTTGACCACTTAGATTTCCCATCATTGTGAAAATCATCATCACAATATGGATGTACCTTTATGCTTCATCAGTCTCCCCAAAGATGGGTGAGCATCCAATACAATCAAAATTAGGGTTTCAAGCCCTCTCTGAGTGCTTAGACAAAGGATCAATCAAGAAATGACATGATCTTCAACTTGTCTAATCTCTCAAACATCCACAATGGATCAAAAAGGACTCCCACTTCAAGAATTAAGCACAAGGCTGCTCCCTTCTTGGTGAATCAAGTCTCAAGATCGACAGTGTCACCAAATTAGGGTTTTGGTCGACCAGGGCCTCCAGATGGAAATTTTCATCTGGGCACAAGGCAATGATCCAAAACATGACCTAATATACTTCATGGAACCTCATGAACCCATGCATCAAGTCAATTTTGCCTCAGGGGATGCATTCATCAAAAATCAGGAATTAGGGTTTCTTGACCTAATTCACCCCTAAGTTGACTTTTGGGACAAACCATGAGCCAAGACCTCAAGAGATTATTTGAGGGTCTCTAATACACCATATTGATCTATTTGGAACAATGGATTGATCCAAGAAGCTTGAGCAACAAGTTTCATTTTCATCTGCACCACAATTAGGGTTTTAAGGGAAAAGTCAACTGTAACTTTGACTTTTGACCTGGACATGCTCCCAAACCCTAATACATGATTGAATATACCCTATGACACCCATGGAACATGTCCATCAAGTTTGATTTAGGTCAAAGACATGATTTCCTGAAGAATTGCACAGTTTGGAATTCAGCTGATAAAAAGTCAACTGTGCACAAAAGTCAACTTTGACTTTTTGAGATTTTTCACCAAAATGGATTTTTAACCCTAAAATGATGTTAATGTATGATTTGAATCATCATTCATCAAGAAAAATCAAGAAAAGTGAGATAACTTGTAAAAGGGGTAACCATAAAACTTAGAAATTTTTCTAAGTTAAAAATAAAATGGCAAAGGTACCAACTTTGGAGGACCATAACTCCTAAACCACAAGGCCATTTTTTCTCATCCAAAGATGGATTTGTAGCCCTCATTATCACCTACAAAAACTTCAACTACAAGTCATTCCAATTCATTAAGGATTTTGAGTTATGGAGTGATCAAAGTGGCTGAAAAGTGAAAATGTCACTTTTTCTAACACTTAGTGAAATTTTCACTAAGTCAGATTCTGCCTCACTTTTTGTCAAATGTAGGGGAATTTTTCACTTGGAATCAAAAGAGATCAAAACCAAACTTGTTCAAACAGTTGTTGTATCGTGTAAGAGCTTTCCAAAATGGCCAAGAACATTGCCAAATTCAACTTACACCATGAGATATGACATTGGCAAGTTGCCTTGCTGAAATCTGTCAAGGCAAGACAGAATTTGCGACTTTGGTCGATTTGCCAAAATCAGCCAAATTCAATTGCTCCTATCCACTTTGTAATACCCCAAATTTTGACCACTTAGATTTCCCATCATTGTGAAAATCATCATCATAATATGGATGTACCTTTATGCTTCATCAGTCTCCCCAAAGATGGGTGAGCATCCAATACAATCAAAATTAGGGTGTCAAGCCCTCTCTGAGTGCTTAGACAAAGGATCAATCAAGAAATGACATGATCTTCAACTTGTCTAATCTCTCAAACATCCACAATGGATCAAAAAGGACTCCCACTTCAAGAATTAAGCACAAGGCTGCTCCCTTCTAGGTGGATCAAGTCTCAAGATCGACAGTGTCACCAAATTAGGGTTTTGGTCGACCAGGGCCTCCAGATGGAAATTTTCATCTGGGCACAAGGCAATGATCCAAAACATGACCTAATATACTTCATGGAACCTCATGAATCCATGCATCAAGTCAATTTTGCCTCAGGGGATGCATTCATCAAAAATCAGGAATTAGGGTTTCTTAACCTAATTCACCCCTAAGTTGACTTTTGGGACAAACCATGAGCCAAGACCTCAAGAGATTATTTGAGGGTCTCTAATACACCATATTGATCTATTTGGAACAATGGATTGATACAAGAAGCTTGAGCAACAAGTTTCATTTTCATCTGCACCACAATTAGGGTTTTAAGGGAAAAGTCAACTGTAACTTTGACTTTTGACCTGGACATGCTCCCAAACCCTAATACATGATTGAATATACCCTATGACACCCATGGAACATGTCCATCAAGTTTGATTTAGGTCAAGGACATGATTTCCTGAAGAATTGCACAGTTTGGAATTCATTTGATAAAAAGTCAACTGTGCACAAAAGTCAACTTTGACTTTTTGAGATTTTTCACCAAAATGGATTTTTAACCCTAAAATGATGTTAATGTATGATTTGAATCATCATTCATCAAGAAAAATCAAGAAAAGTGAGATAACTTGTAATAGGGGTAACCATAAAACTTCGAAATTTTTCTAAGTTAAAAATAAAGTGGCAAAGGTACCAACTTTGGAGGACCATAACTCCTAAACCACAAGGCCATTTTTTCTCATCCAAAGATGGATTTGTAGCCCTCATTATCACCTACAAAAACTTCAACTACAAGTCATTCCAATTCATTAAGGATTTTGAGTTATGGAGTGATCAAAGTGGCTGAAAAGTGAAAATGTCACTTTTTCCAACACTTAGTGAAATTTTCACTAAGTCAGATTCTGCCTCACTTTTTGTCAAATGTAGGGGGATTTTTCACTTGGAATCAAAAGAGTTCAAAACCAAACTTGTTCAAATAGTTGTTGTATCATGTAAGAGCTTTCCAAAATGGCCAAGAACATTGCCAAATTCAACTTACACCATGAGATATGACATTGGCAAGTTGCCTTGCTGAAATCTGTCAAGGCAAGGCAGAATTTGCAACTTTGGTCGATTTGCCAAAATCAGCCAAATTCAATTGCTCCTATCCACTTTGTAATACCCCAAATTTTGACCACTTAGATTTCCCATCATTGTGAAAATCATCATCACAATATGGATGTACCTTTATGCTTCATCAGTCTCCCCAAAGATGGGTGAGCATCCAATACAATCAAAATTAGGGTGTCAAGCCCTCTCTGAGTGCTTAGACAAAGGATCAATCAAGAAATGACATGATCTTCAACTTGTCTAATCTCTCAAACATCCACAATGGATCAAAAAGGACTCCCACTTCAAGAATTAAGCACAAGGCTGCTCCCTTCTAGGTGGATCAAGTCTCAAGATCGACAGTGTCACCAAATTAGGGTTTTGGTCGACCAGGGCCTCCAGATGGAAATTTTCATCTGGGCACAAGGCAATGATCCAAAACATGACCTAATATACTTCATGGAACCTCATGAATCCATGCATCAAGTCAATTTTGCCTCAGGGGATGCATTCATCAAAAATCAGGAATTAGGGTTTCTTAACCTAATTCACCCCTAAGTTGACTTTTGGGACAAACCATGAGCCAAGACCTCAAGAGATTATTTGAGGGTCTCTAATACACCATATTGATCTATTTGGAACAATGGATTGATACAAGAAGCTTGAGCAACAAGTTTCATTTTCATCTGCACCACAATTAGGGTTTTAAGGGAAAAGTCAACTGTAACTTTGACTTTTGACCTGGACATGCTCCCAAACCCTAATACATGATTGAATATACCCTATGACACCCATGGAACATGTCCATCAAGTTTGATTTAGGTCAAGGACATGATTTCCTGAAGAATTGCACAGTTTGGAATTCATTTGATAAAAAGTCAACTGTGCACAAAAGTCAACTTTGACTTTTTGAGATTTTTCACCAAAATGGATTTTTAACCCTAAAATGATGTTAATGTATGATTTGAATCATCATTCATCAAGAAAAATCAAGAAAAGTGAGATAACTTGTAATAGGGGTAACCATAAAACTTCGAAATTTTTCTAAGTTAAAAATAAAGTGGCAAAGGTACCAACTTTGGATGACCATAACTCCTAAACCACAAGGCCATTTTTTCTCATCCAAAGATGGATTTGTAGCCCTCATTATCACCTACAAAAACTTCAACTACAAGTCATTCCAATTCATTAAGGATTTTGAGTTATGGAGTGATCAAAGTGGCTGAAAAGTGAAAATGTCACTTTTTCTAACACTTAGTGAAATTTTCACTAAGTCAGATTCTGCCTCACTTTTTGTCAAATGTAGGGGAATTTTTCACTTGGAATCAAAAGAGATCAAAACCAAACTTGTTCAAACAGTTGTTGTATCATGTAAGAGCTTTCCAAAATGGCCAAGAACATTGCCAAATTAAACTTACACCAAGAGATATGACATTGGCAAGTTGCCTTGCTGAAATCTGTCAAGGCAAGGCAGAATTTGCGACTTTGGTCGATTTGCCAAAATCATCCAAATTCAATTGCTCCTATCCCCTTTGTAATACCCCAAATTTTGACCACTTAGATTTCCCATCATTGTGAAAATCATCATCACAATATGGATGTACCTTTATGCTTCATCAGTCTCCCCAAAGATGGGTGAGCATCCAATACAATCAAAATTAGGGTTTCAAGCCCTCTCTGAGTGCTTAGACAAAGGATCAATCAAGAAATGACATGATCTTCAACTTGTCTAATCTCTCAAACATCCACAATGGATCAAAAAGGACTCCCACTTCAAGAATTAAGCACAAGGCTGCTCCCTTCTTGGTGAATCAAGTCTCAAGATCGACAGTGTCACCAAATTAGGGTTTTGGTCGACCAGGGCCTCCAGATGGAAATTTTCATCTGGGCACAAGGCAATGATCCAAAACATGACCTAATATACTTCATGGAACCTCATGAACCCATGCATCAAGTCAATTTTGCCTCAGGGGATGCATTCATCAAAAATCAGGAATTAGGGTTTCTTGACCTAATTCACCCCTAAGTTGACTTTTGGGACAAACCATGAGCCAAGACCTCAAGAGATTATTTGAGGGTCTCTAATACACCATATTGATCTATTTGGAACAATGGATTGATCCAAGAAGCTTGAGCAACAAGTTTCATTTTCATCTGCACCACAATTAGGGTTTTAAGGGAAAAGTCAACTGTAACTTTGACTTTTGACCTGGACATGCTCCCAAACCCTAATACATGATTGAATATACCCTATGACACCCATGGAACATGTCCATCAAGTTTGATTTAGGTCAAAGACATGATTTCCTGAAGAATTGCACAGTTTGGAATTCAGCTGATAAAAAGTCAACTGTGCACAAAAGTCAACTTTGACTTTTTGAGATTTTTCACCAAAATGGATTTTTAACCCTAAAATGATGTTAATGTATGATTTGAATCATCATTCATCAAGAAAAATCAAGAAAAGTGAGATAACTTGTAAAAGGGGTAACCATAAAACTTAGAAATTTTTCTAAGTTAAAAATAAAATGGCAAAGGTACCAACTTTGGAGGACCATAACTCCTAAACCACAAGGCCATTTTTTCTCATCCAAAGATGGATTTGTAGCCCTCATTATCACCTACAAAAACTTCAACTACAAGTCATTCCAATTCATTAAGGATTTTGAGTTATGGAGTGATCAAAGTGGCTGAAAAGTGAAAATGTCACTTTTTCTAACACTTAGTGAAATTTTCACTAAGTCAGATTCTGCCTCACTTTTTGTCAAATGTAGGGGAATTTTTCACTTGGAATCAAAAGAGATCAAAACCAAACTTGTTCAAACAGTTGTTGTATCGTGTAAGAGCTTTCCAAAATGGCCAAGAACATTGCCAAATTCAACTTACACCATGAGATATGACATTGGCAAGTTGCCTTGCTGAAATCTGTCAAGGCAAGACAGAATTTGCGACTTTGGTCGATTTGCCAAAATCAGCCAAATTCAATTGCTCCTATCCACTTTGTAATACCCCAAATTTTGACCACTTAGATTTCCCATCATTGTGAAAATCATCATCATAATATGGATGTACCTTTATGCTTCATCAGTCTCCCCAAAGATGGGTGAGCATCCAATACAATCAAAATTAGGGTGTCAAGCCCTCTCTGAGTGCTTAGACAAAGGATCAATCAAGAAATGACATGATCTTCAACTTGTCTAATCTCTCAAACATCCACAATGGATCAAAAAGGACTCCCACTTCAAGAATTAAGCACAAGGCTGCTCCCTTCTAGGTGGATCAAGTCTCAAGATCGACAGTGTCACCAAATTAGGGTTTTGGTCGACCAGGGCCTCCAGATGGAAATTTTCATCTGGGCACAAGGCAATGATCCAAAACATGACCTAATATACTTCATGGAACCTCATGAATCCATGCATCAAGTCAATTTTGCCTCAGGGGATGCATTCATCAAAAATCAGGAATTAGGGTTTCTTAACCTAATTCACCCCTAAGTTGACTTTTGGGACAAACCATGAGCCAAGACCTCAAGAGATTATTTGAGGGTCTCTAATACACCATATTGATCTATTTGGAACAATGGATTGATACAAGAAGCTTGAGCAACAAGTTTCATTTTCATCTGCACCACAATTAGGGTTTTAAGGGAAAAGTCAACTGTAACTTTGACTTTTGACCTGGACATGCTCCCAAACCCTAATACATGATTGAATATACCCTATGACACCCATGGAACATGTCCATCAAGTTTGATTTAGGTCAAGGACATGATTTCCTGAAGAATTGCACAGTTTGGAATTCATTTGATAAAAAGTCAACTGTGCACAAAAGTCAACTTTGACTTTTTGAGATTTTTCACCAAAATGGATTTTTAACCCTAAAATGATGTTAATGTATGATTTGAATCATCATTCATCAAGAAAAATCAAGAAAAGTGAGATAACTTGTAATAGGGGTAACCATAAAACTTCGAAATTTTTCTAAGTTAAAAATAAAGTGGCAAAGGTACCAACTTTGGATGACCATAACTCCTAAACCACAAGGCCATTTTTTCTCATCCAAAGATGGATTTGTAGCCCTCATTATCACCTACAAAAACTTCAACTACAAGTCATTCCAATTCATTAAGGATTTTGAGTTATGGAGTGATCAAAGTGGCTGAAAAGTGAAAATGTCACTTTTTCTAACACTTAGTGAAATTTTCACTAAGTCAGATTCTGCCTCACTTTTTGTCAAATGTAGGGGAATTTTTCACTTGGAATCAAAAGAGATCAAAACCAAACTTGTTCAAACAGTTGTTGTATCATGTAAGAGCTTTCCAAAATGGCCAAGAACATTGCCAAATTCAACTTACACCATGAGATATGACATTGGCAAGTTGCCTTGCTGAAATCTGTCAAGGCAAGACAGAATTTGCGACTTTGGTCGATTTGCCAAAATCAGCCAAATTCAATTGCTCCTATCCACTTTGTAATACCCCAAATTTTGACCACTTAGATTTCCCATCATTGTGAAAATCATCATCATAATATGGATGTACCTTTATGCTTCATCAGTCTCCCCAAAGATGGGTGAGCATCCAATACAATCAAAATTAGGGTTTCAAGCCCTCTCTGAGTGCTTAGACAAATGATCAATCAAGAAATGACATGATCTTCAACTTGTCTAATCTCTCAAACATCCACAATGGATCAAAAAGGACTCCCACTTCAAGAATTAAGCACAAGGCTGCTCCCTTCTAGGTGGATCAAGTCTCAAGATCGACAGTGTCACCAAATTAGGGTTTTGGTCGACCAGGGCCTCCAGATGGAAATTTTCATCTGGGCACAAGGCAATGATCCAAAACATGACCTAATATACTTCATGGAACCTCATGAATCCATGCATCAAGTCAATTTTGCCTCAGGGGATGCATTCATCAAAAATCAGGAATTAGGGTTTCTTAACCTAATTCACCCCTAAGTTGACTTTTGGGACAAACCATGAGCCAAGACCTCAAGAGATTATTTGAGGGTCTCTAATACACCATATTGATCTATTTGGAACAATGGATTGATACAAGAAGCTTGAGCAACAAGTTTCATTTTCATCTGCACCACAATTAGGGTTTTAAGGGAAAAGTCAACTGTAACTTTGACTTTTGACCTGGACATGCTCCCAAACCCTAATACATGATTGAATATACCCTATGACACCCATGGAACATGTCCATCAAGTTTGATTTAGGTCAAGGACATGATTTCCTGAAGAATTGCACAGTTTGGAATTCATTTGATAAAAAGTCAACTGTGCACAAAAGTCAACTTTGACTTTTTGAGATTTTTCACCAAAATGGATTTTTAACCCTAAAATGATGTTAATGTATGATTTGAATCATCATTCATCAAGAAAAATCAAGAAAAGTGAGATAACTTGTAATAGGGGTAACCATAAAACTTCGAAATTTTTCTAAGTTAAAAATAAAGTGGCAAAGGTACCAACTTTGGAGGACCATAACTCCTAAACCACAAGGCCATTTTTTCTCATCCAAAGATGGATTTGTAGCCCTCATTATCACCTACAAAAACTTCAACTACAAGTCATTCCAATTCATTAAGGATTTTGAGTTATGGAGTGATCAAAGTGGCTGAAAAGTGAAAATGTCACTTTTTCCAACACTTAGTGAAATTTTCACTAAGTCAGATTCTGCCTCACTTTTTGTCAAATGTAGGGGGATTTTTCACTTGGAATCAAAAGAGTTCAAAACCAAACTTGTTCAAATAGTTGTTGTATCATGTAAGAGCTTTCCAAAATGGCCAAGAACATTGCCAAATTCAACTTACACCATGAGATATGACATTGGCAAGTTGCCTTGCTGAAATCTGTCAAGGCAAGGCAGAATTTGCAACTTTGGTCGATTTGCCAAAATCAGCCAAATTCAATTGCTCCTATCCACTTTGTAATACCCCAAATTTTGACCACTTAGATTTCCCATCATTGTGAAAATCATCATCACAATATGGATGTACCTTTATGCTTCATCAGTCTCCCCAAAGATGGGTGAGCATCCAATACAATCAAAATTAGGGTTTCAAGCCCTCTCTGAGTGCTTAGACAAAGGATCAATCAAGAAATGACATGATCTTCAACTTGTCTAATCTCTCAAACATCCACAATGGATCAAAAAGGACTCCCACTTCAAGGATTAAGCACAAGGCTGCTCCCTTCTAGGTGGATCAAGTCTCAAGATCGACAGTGTCACCAAATTAGGGTTTTGGTCGACCAGGGCCTCCAGATGGAAATTTTCATCTGGGCACAAGGCAATGATCCAAAACATGACCTAATATACTTCATGGAACCTCATGAATCCATGCATCAAGTCAATTTTGCCTCAGGGGATGCATTCATCAAAAATCAGGAATTAGGGTTTCTTAACCTAATTCACCCCTAAGTTGACTTTTGGGACAAACCATGAGCCAAGACCTCAAGAGATTATTTGAGGGTCTCTAATACACCATATTGATCTATTTGGAACAATGGATTGATCCAAGAAGCTTGAGCAACAAGTTTCATTTTCATCTGTACCCCAATTAGGGTTTTAAGGGAAAAGTCAACTATAACTTTGACTTTTGACCTGGACATGCTCCCAAACCCTAATACATGATTGAATATACCCTATGACACCCATGGAACATGTCCATCAAGTTTGATTTAGGTCAAGGACATGATTTCCTGAAGAATTGCACAGTTTGGAATTCATCTGATAAAAAGTCAACTGTGCACAAAAGTCAACTTTGACTTTTTGAGATTTTTCACCAAAATGGATTTTTAACCCTAAAATGATGTTAATGTATGATTTGAATCATCATTCATCAAGAAAAATCAAGAAAAGTGAGATAACTTGTAATAGGGGTAACCATAAAACTTCAAAATTTTTCTAAGTTAAAAATAAAGTGGCAAAGGTACCAACTTTGGAGGACCATAACTCCTAAACCACAAGGCCATTTTTTCCCATCCAAAGATGGATTTGTAGCCCTCATTATCACCTACAAAAACTTCAACTACAAGTCATTCCAATTCATTAAGGATTTTGAGTTATGGAGTGATCAAAGTGGCTGAAAAGTGAAAATGTCACTTTTTCCAACACTTAGTAAAATTTTCACTAAGTCAGATTCTGCCTCACTTTTTGTCAAATGTAGGGGGATTTTTCACTTGGAATCAAAAGAGTTCAAAACCAAACTTGTTCAAATAGTTGTTGTATCATGTAAGAGCTTTCCAAAATGGCCAAGAACATTGCCAAATTCAACTTACACCATGAGATATGACATTGGCAAGTTGCCTTGCTGAAATCTGTCAAGGCAAGGCAGAATTTGCAACTTTGGTCGATTTGCCAAAATCAGCCAAATTCAATTGCTCCTATCCACTTTGTAATACCCCAAATTTTGACCACTTAGATTTCCCATCATTGTGAAAATCATCATCACAATATGGATGTACCTTTATGCTTCATCAGTCTCCCCAAAGATGGGTGAGCATCCAATACAATCAAAATTAGGGTTTCAAGCCCTCTCTGAGTGCTTAGACAAAGGATCAATCAAGAAATGACATGATCTTCAACTTGTCTAATCTCTCAAACATCCACAATGGATCAAAAAGGACTCCCACTTCAAGGATTAAGCACAAGGCTGCTCCCTTCTAGGTGGATCAAGTCTCAAGATCGACAGTGTCACCAAATTAGGGTTTTGGTCGACCAGGGCCTCCAGATGGAAATTTTCATCTGGGCACAAGGCAATGATCCAAAACATGACCTAATATACTTCATGGAACCTCATGAATCCATGCATCAAGTCAATTTTGCCTCAGGGGATGCATTCATCAAAAATCAGGAATTAGGGTTTCTTAACCTAATTCACCCCTAAGTTGACTTTTGGGACAAACCATGAGCCAAGACCTCAAGAGATTATTTGAGGGTCTCTAATACACCATATTGATCTATTTGGAACAATGGATTGATCCAAGAAGCTTGAGCAACAAGTTTCATTTTCATCTGTACCACAATTAGGGTTTTAAGGGAAAAGTCAACTATAACTTTGACTTTTGACCTGGACATGCTCCCAAACCCTAATACATGATTGAATATACCCTATGACACCCATGGAACATGTCCATCAAGTTTGATTTAGGTCAAGGACATGATTTCCTGAAGAATTGCACAGTTTGGAATTCATCTGATAAAAAGTCAACTGTGCACAAAAGTCAACTTTGACTTTTTGAGATTTTTCACCAAAATGGATTTTTAACCCTAAAATGATGTTAATGTATGATTTGAATCATCATTCATCAAGAAAAATCAAGAAAAGTGAGATAACTTGTAATAGGGGTAACCATAAAACTAAGAAATTTTTCTAAGTTAAAAATAAAGTGGCAAAGGTACCAACTTTGGAGGACCATAACTCCTAAACCACAAGGCCATTTGTTCTCATCCAAAGATGGATTTGTAGCCCTCATTATCACCTACAAAAACTTCAACTACAAGTCATTCCAATTCATTAAGGATTTTGAGTTATGGAGTGATCAAAGTGGCTGAAAAGTGAAAATGTCACTTTTTCCAACACTTAGTGAAATTTTCACTAAGTCAGATTCTGCCTCACTTTTTGTCAAATGTAGGGGGATTTTTCACTTGGAATCAAAAGAGATCAAAACCAAACTTGTTCAAATAGTTGTTGTATCATGTAAGAGCTTTTCAAAATGGCCAAGAACATTGCCAAATTCAACTTACACCATGAGATATGACATTGGCAAGTTGCCTTGCTGAAATCTGTCAAGGCAAGGCAGAATTTGCAACTTTGGTCGATTTGCCAAAATCAGCCAAATTCAATTGCTCCTATCCACTTTGTAATACCCCAAATTTTGACCACTTAGATTTCCCATCATTGTGAAAATCATCATCACAATATGGATGTACCTTTATGCTTCATCAGTCTCCCCAAAGATGGGTGAGCATCCAATACAATCAAAATTAGGGTTTCAAGCCCTCTCTGAGTGCTTAGACAAAGGATCAATCAAGAAATGACATGATCTTCAACTTGTCTAATCTCTCAAACATCCACAATGGATAAAAAAGGACTCCCACTTCAAGGATTAAGCACAAGGCTGCTCCCTTCTAGGTGAATCATGTCTCAAGATCGACAGTGTCACCAAATTAGGGTTTTGGTCGACCAGGGCCTCCAGATGGAAATTTTCATCTGGGCACAAGGCAATGATCCAAAACATGACCTAATATACTTCATGGAACCTCATGAATCCATGCATCAAGTCAATTTTGCCTCAGGGGATGCATTCATCAAAAATCAGGAATTAGGGTTTCTTAACCTAATTCACCCCTAAGTTGACTTTTGGGACAAACCTTGAGCCAAGACCTCAAGAGATTATTTGAGGGTCTCTAATACACCATATTGATCTATTTGGAACAATGGATTGATCCAAGAAGCTTGAGCAACAAGTTTCATTTTCATCTGCACCACAATTAGGGTTTTAAGGGAAAAGTCAACTATAACTTTGACTTTTGACCTGGACATGCTCCCAAACCCTAGTACATGATTGAATATACCCTATGACACCCATGGAACATGTCCATCAAGTTTGATTTAGGTCAAGGACATGATTTCCTGAAGAATTGCACAGTTTGGAATTCATCTGATAAAAAGTCAACTGTGCACAAAAGTCAACTTTGACTTTTTGAGATTTTTCACCAAAATGGATTTTTAACCCTAAAATGATGTTAATGTATGATTTGAATCATCATTCATCAATAAAAATCAAGAAAAGTGAGATAACTTGTAAAAGGGGTAACCATAAAACTTAGAAATTTTTCTAAGTTAAAAATAAAGTGGCAAAGGTACCAACTTTGGAGGACCATAACTCCTAAACCACAAGGCCATTTTTTCTCATCCAAAGATGGATTTGTAGCCCTCATTATCACCTACAAAAACTTCAACTACGAGTCATTCCAATTCATTAAGGATTTTGAGTTATGGAGTGATCAAAGTGGCTGAAAAGTGAAAATGTCACTTTTTCCAACACTTAGTGAAATTTTCACTAAGTCAGATTCTGCCTCACTTTTTGTCAAATGTAGGGGGATTTTTCACTTGGAATCAAAAGAGATCAAAACCAAACTTGTTCAAATATTTGTTGTATCATGTAAGAGCATTCCAAAATGGCCAAGAACATTGCCAAATTCAACTTACACCATGAGATATGACATTGGCAAGTTGCCTTGCTGAAATCTGTCAAGGCAAGGCAGAATTTGCAACTTTGGTCGATTTGCCAAAATCAGCCAAATTCAATTGCTCCTATCCACTTTGTAATACCCCAAATTTTGACCACTTAGATTTCCCATCATTGTAAAAATCATCATCACAATATGGATGTACCTTTATGCTTCATCAGTCTCCCCAAAGATGGGTGAGCATCCAATACAATCAAAATTAGGGTTTCAAGCCCTCTCTGAGTGCTTAGACAAAGGATCAATCAAGAAATGACATGATCTTCAACTTGTCTAATCTCTCAAACATCCACAATGGATCAAAAAGCACTCCCACTTCAAGGATTAAGCACAAGGATGCTCCCTTCTAGGTGGATCAAGTCTCAAGATCGACAGTGTCACCAAATTAGGGTTTTGGTCGACCAGGGCCTCCAGATGGAAATTTTCATCTGGGCACAAGGCAATGATCCAAAATATGACCTAATATACTTCATGGAACCTCATGAATCCATGCATCAAGTCAATTTTGCCTCAGGGGATGCATTCATCAAAAATCAGGAATTAGGGTTTCTTAACCTAATTCACCCCTAAGTTGACTTTTGGGACAAACCATGTGCCAAGACCTCAAGAGATTATTTGAGGGTCTCTAATACACCATATTGATCTATTTGGAACAATGGATTGATCCAAGAAGCTTGAGCAACAAGTTTCATTTTCATCTGCACCACAATTAGGGTTTTAAGGGAAAAGTCAACTGTAACTTTGACTTTTGACCTGGACATGCTCCCAAACCCTAATACATGATTGAATATACCCTATGACACCCATGGAACATGTCCATCAAGTTTGATTTAGGTCAAGGACATGATTTCCTGAAGAATTGCACAGTTTGGAATTCATCTGATAAAAAGTCAACTGTGCACAAAAGTCAACTTTGACTTTTTGAGATTTTTCACCAAAATGGATTTTTAACCCTAAAATGATGTTAATGTATGATTTGAATCATCATTCATCAAGAAAAATCAAGAAAAGTGAGATAACTTGTAAAAGGGGTAACCATAAAACTTAGAAATTTTTCTAAGTTAAAAATAAAGTGGCAAAGGTACCAACTTTGGAGGACCATAACTCCTAAACCACAAGGCCATTTTTTCTCATCCAAAGATGGATTTGTAGCCCTCATTATCACCTACAAAAACTTCAACTACGAGTCATTCCAATTCATTAAGGATTTTGAGTTATGGAGTGATCAAAGTGGCTGAAAAGTGAAAATGTCACTTTTTCCAACACTTAGTGAAATTTTCACTAAGTCAGATTCTGCCTCACTTTTTGTCAAATGTAGGGGGATTTTTCACTTGGAATCAAAAGAGATCAAAACCAAACTTGTTCAAATATTTGTTGTATCATGTAAGAGCATTCCAAAATGGCCAAGAACATTGCCAAATTCAACTTACACCATGAGATATGACATTGGCAAGTTGCCTTGCTGAAATCTGTCAAGGCAAGGCAGAATTTGCAACTTTGGTCGATTTGCCAAAATCAGCCAAATTCAATTGCTCCTATCCACTTTGTAATACCCCAAATTTCGACCACTTAGATTTCCCATCATTGTAAAAATCATCATCACAATATGGATGTACCTTTATGCTTCATCAGTCTCCCCAAAGATGGGTGAGCATCCAATACAATCAAAATTAGGGTTTCAAGCCCTCTCTGAGTGCTTAGACAAAGGATCAATCAAGAAATGACATGATCTTCAACTTGTCTAATCTCTCAAACATCCACAATGGATCAAAAAGGACTCCCACTTCAAGGATTAAGCACAAGGCTGCTCCCTTCTAGGTGGATCAAGTCTCAAGATCGACAGTGTCACCAAATTAGGGTTTTGGTCGACCAGGGCCTCCAGATGGAAATTTTCATCTGGGCACAAGGCAATGATCCAAAACATGACCTAATATACTTCATGGAACCTCATGAATCCATGCATCAAGTCAATTTTGCCTCAGGGGATGCATTCATCAAAAATCAGGAATTAGGGTTTCTTAACCTAATTCACCCCTAAGTTGACTTTTGGGACAAACCATGAGCCAAGACCTCAAGAGATTATTTGAGGGTCTCTAATACACCATATTGATCTATTTGGAACAATGGATTGATACAAGAAGCTTGAGCAACAAGTTTCATTTTCATCTGCACCACAATTAGGGTTTTAAGGGAAAAGTCAACTGTAACTTTGACTTTTGACCTGGACATGCTCCCAAACCCTAATACATGATTGAATATACCCTATGACACCCATGGAACATGTCCATCAAGTTTGATTTAGGTCAAGGACATGATTTCCTGAAGAATTGCACAGTTTGGAATTCATTTGATAAAAAGTCAACTGTGCACAAAAGTCAACTTTGACTTTTTGAGATTTTTCACCAAAATGGATTTTTAACCCTAAAATGATGTTAATGTATGATTTGAATCATCATTCATCAAGAAAAATCAAGAAAAGTGAGATAACTTGTAATAGGGGTAACCATAAAACTTAGAAATTTTTCTAAGTTAAAAATAAAGTGGCAAAGGTACCAACTTTGGAGGACCATAACTCCTAAACCACAAGGCCATTTTTTCTCATCCAAAGATGGATTTGTAGCCCTCATTATCACCTACAAAAACTTCAACTACAAGTCATTCCAATTCATTAAGGATTTTGAGTTATGGAGTGATCAAAGTGGCTGAAAAGTGAAAATGTCACTTTTTCCAACACTTAGTGAAATTTTCACTAAGTCAGATTCTGCCTCACTTTTTGTCAAATGTAGGGGGATTTTTCACTTGGAATCAAAAGAGTTCAAAACCAAACTTGTTCAAATAGTTGTTGTATCATGTAAGAGCTTTCCAAAATGGCCAAGAACATTGCCAAATTCAACTTACACCATGAGATATGACATTGGCAAGTTGCCTTGCTGAAATCTGTCAAGGCAAGGCAGAATTTGCAACTTTGGTCGATTTGCCAAAATCAGCCAAATTCAATTGCTCCTATCCACTTTGTAATACCCCAAATTTTGACCACTTAGATTTCCCATCATTGTGAAAATCATCATCACAATATGGATGTACCTTTATGCTTCATCAGTCTCCCTAAAGATGGGTGAGCATCCAATACAATCAAAATTAGGGTTTCAAGCCCTCTCTGAGTGCTTAGACAAAGGATCAATCAAGAAATGACATGATCTTCAACTTGTCTAATCTCTCAAACATCCACAATGGATCAAAAAGCACTCCCACTTCAAGGATTAAGCACAAGGATGCTCCCTTCTAGGTGGATCAAGTCTCAAGATCGACAGTGTCACCAAATTAGGGTTTTGGTCGACCAGGGCCTCCAGATGGAAATTTTCATCTGGGCACAAGGCAATGATCCAAAACATGACCTAATATACTTCATGGAACCTCATGAATCCATGCATCAAGTCAATTTTGCCTCAGGGGATGCATTCATCAAAAATCAGGAATTAGGGTTTCTTAACCTAATTCACCCCTAAGTTGACTTTTGGGACAAACCATGAGCCAAGACCTCAAGAGATTATTTGAGGGTCTCTAATACACCATATTGATCTATTTGGAACAATGGATTGATACAAGAAGCTTGAGCAACAAGTTTCATTTTCATCTGCACCACAATTAGGGTTTTAAGGGAAAAGTCAACTGTAACTTTGACTTTTGACCTGGACATGCTCCCAAACCCTAATACATGATTGAATATACCCTATGACACCCATGGAACATGTCCATCAAGTTTGATTTAGGTCAAGGACATGATTTCCTGAAGAATTGCACAGTTTGGAATTCATTTGATAAAAAGTCAACAGTGCACAAAAGTCAACTTAGACTTTTTGAGATTTTTCACCAAAATGGATTTTTAACCCTAAAATGATGTTAATGTATGATTTGAATCATCATTCATCAAGAAAAATCAAGAAAAGTGAGATAACTTGTAATAGGGGTAACCATAAAACTTAGAAATTTTTCTAAGTTAAAAATAAAGTGGCAAAGGTACCAACTTTGGAGGACCATAACTCCTAAACCACAAGGCCATTTTTTCTCATCCAAAGATGGATTTGTAGCCCTCATTATCACCTACAAAAACTTCAACTACAAGTCATTCCAATTCATTAAGGATTTTGAGTTATGGAGTGATCAAAGTGGCTGAAAAGTGAAAATGTCACTTTTTCCAACACTTAGTGAAATTTTCACTAAGTCAGATTCTGCCTCACTTTTTGTCAAATGTAGGGGGATTTTTCACTTGGAATCAAAAGAGTTCAAAACCAAACTTGTTCAAATAGTTGTTGTATCATGTAAGAGCTTTCCAAAATGGCCAAGAACATTGCCAAATTCAACTTACACCATGAGATATGACATTGGCAAGTTGCCTTGCTGAAATCTGTCAAGGCAAGGCAGAATTTGCAACTTTGGTCGATTTGCCAAAATCAGCCAAATTCAATTGCTCCTATCCACTTTGTAATACCCCAAATTTTGACCACTTAGATTTCCCATCATTGTGAAAATCATCATCACAATATGGATGTACCTTTATGCTTCATCAGTCTCCCCAAAGATGGGTGAGCATCCAATACAATCAAAATTAGGGTTTCAAGGCCTCTCTGAGTGCTTAGACAAAGGATCAATCAAGAAATGACATGATCTTCAACTTGTCTAATCTCTCAAACATCCACAATGGATCAAAAAGCACTCCCACTTCAAGGATTAAGCACAAGGATGCTCCCTTCTAGGTGGATCAAGTCTCAAGATCGACAGTGTCACCAAATTAGGGTTTTGGTCGACCAGGGCCTCCAGATGGAAATTTTCATCTGGGCACAAGGCAATGATCCAAAACATGACCTAATATACTTCATGGAACCTCATGAATCCATGCATCAAGTCAATTTTGCCTCAGGGGATGCATTCATCAAAAATCAGGAATTAGGGTTTCTTAACCTAATTCACCCCTAAGTTGACTTTTGGGACAAACCATGAGCCAAGACCTCAAGAGATTATTTGAGGGTCTCTAATACACCATATTGATCTATTTGGAACAATGGATTGATCCAAGAAGCTTGAGCAACAAGTTTCATTTTCATCTGCACCACAATTAGGGTTTTAAGGGAAAAGTCAACTGTAACTTTGACTTTTGACCTGGACATGCTCCCAAACCCTAATACATGATTGAATATACCCTATGACACCCATGGAACATGTCCATCAAGTTTGATTTAGGTCAAGGACATGATTTCCTGAAGAATTGCACAGTTTGGAATTCATCTGATAAAAAGTCAACTGTGCACAAAAGTCAACTTTGACTTTTTGAGATTTTTCACCAAAATGGATTTTTAACCCTAAAATGATGTTAATGTATGATTTGAATCATCATTCATCAAGAAAAATCAAGAAAAGTGAGATAACTTGTAAAAGGGGTAACCATAAAACTTAGAAATTTTTCTAAGTTAAAAATAAAGTGGCAAAGGTACCAACTTTGGAGGACCATAACTCTTAAACCACAAGGCCATTTTTTCTCATCCAAAGATGGATTTGTAGCCCTCATTATCACCTACAAAAACTTCAACTACGAGTCATTCCAATTCATTAAGGATTTTGAGTTATGGAGTGATCAAAGTGGCTGAAAAGTGAAAATGTCACTTTTTCCAACACTTAGTGAAATTTTCACTAAGTCAGATTCTGCCTCACTTTTTGTCAAATGTAGGGGGATTTTTCACTTGGAATCAAAAGAGATCAAAACCAAACTTGTTCAAATATTTGTTGTATCATGTAAGAGCATTCCAAAATGGCCAAGAACATTGCCAAATTCAACTTACACCATGAGATATGACATTGGCAAGTTGCCTTGCTGAAATCTGTCAAGGCATGGCAGAATTTGCAACTTTGGTCGATTTGCCAAAATCAGCCAAATTCAATTGCTCCTATCCACTTTGTAATACCCCAAATTTTGACCACTTAGATTTCCCATCATTGTAAAAATCATCATCACAATATGGATGTACCTTTATGCTTCATCAGTCTCCCCAAAGATGGGTGAGCATCCAATACAATCAAAATTAGGGTTTCAAGCCCTCTCTGAGTGCTTAGACAAAGGATCAATCAAGAAATGACATGATCTTCAACTTGTCTAATCTCTCAAACATCCACAATGGATCAAAAAGCACTCCCACTTCAAGGATTAAGCACAAGGATGCTCCCTTCTAGGTGGATCAAGTCTCAAGATCGACAGTGTCACCAAATTAGGGTTTTGGTCGACCAGGGCCTCCAGATGGAAATTTTCATCTGGGCACAAGGCAATGATCCAAAACATGACCTAATATACTTCATGGAACCTCATGAATCCATGCATCAAGTCAATTTTGCCTCAGGGGATGCATTCATCAAAAATCAGGAATTAGGGTTTCTTAACCTAATTCACCCCTAAGTTGACTTTTGGGACAAACCATGAGCCAAGACCTCAAGAGATTATTTGAGGGTCTCTAATACACCATATTGATCTATTTGGAACAATGGATTGATCCAAGAAGCTTGAGCAACAAGTTTCATTTTCATCTGCACCACAATTAGGGTTTTAAGGGAAAAGTCAACTGTAACTTTGACTTTTGACCTGGACATGCTCCCAAACCCTAATACATGATTGAATATACCCTATGACACCCATGGAACATGTCCATCAAGTTTGATTTAGGTCAAGGACATGATTTCCTGAAGAATTGCACAGTTTGGAATTCATCTGATAAAAAGTCAACTGTGCACAAAAGTCAACTTTGACTTTTTGAGATTTTTCACCAAAATGAATTTTTAACCCTAAAATGATGTTAATGTATGATTTGAATCATCATTCATCAAGAAAAATCAAGAAAAGTGAGATAACTTGTAAAATGGGTAACCATAAAACTTAGAAATTTTTCTAAGTTAAAAATAAAGTGGCAAAGGTACCAACTTTGGAGGACCATAACTCCTAAACCACAAGGCCATTTTTTCTCATCCAAAGATGGATTTGTAGCCCTCATTATCACCTACAAAAACTTCAACTACGAGTCATTCCAATTCATTAAGGATTTTGAGTTATGGAGTGATCAAAGTGGCTGAAAAGTGAAAATGTCACTTTTTCCAACACTTAGTGAAATTTTCACTAAGTCAGATTCTGCCTCACTTTTTGTCAAATGTAGGGGGATTTTTCACTTGGAATCAAAAGAGATCAAAACCAAACTTGTTCAAATATTTGTTGTATCATGTAAGAGCATTCCAAAATGGCCAAGAACATTGCCAAATTCAACTTACACCATGAGATATGACATTGGCAAGTTGCCTTGCTGAAATCTGTCAAGGCAAGGAAGAATTTGCAACTTTGGTCGATTTGCCAAAATCAGCCAAATTCAATTGCTCCTATCCACTTTGTAATACCCCAAATTTTGACCACTTAGATTTCCCATCATTGTAAAAATCATCATCACAATATGGATGTACCTTTATGCTTCATCAGTCTCCCCAAAGATGGGTGAGCATCCAATACAATCAAAATTAGGGTTTCAAGCCCTCTCTGAGTGCTTAGACAAAGGATCAATCAAGAAATGACATGATCTTCAACTTGTCTAATCTCTCAAACATCCACAATGGATCAAAAAGGACTCCCACTTCAAGGATTAAGCACAAGGCTGCTCCCTTCTAGGTGGATCAAGTCTCAAGATCGACAGTGTCACCAAATTAGGGTTTTGGTCGACCAGGGCCTCCAGATGGAAATTTTCATCTGGGCACAAGGCAATGATCCAAAACATGACCTAATATACTTCATGGAACCTCATGAATCCATGCATCAAGTCAATTTTGCCTCAGGGGATGCATTCATCAAAAATCAGGAATTAGGGTTTCTTAACCTAATTCACCCCTAAGTTGACTTTTGGGACAAACCATGAGCCAAGACCTCAAGAGATTATTTGAGGGTCTCTAATACACCATATTGATCTATTTGGAACAATGGATTGATACAAGAAGCTTGAGCAACAAGTTTCATTTTCATCTGCACCACAATTAGGGTTTTAAGGGAAAAGTCAACTGTAACTTTGACTTTTGACCTGGACATGCTCCCAAACCCTAATACATGATTGAATATACCCTATGACACCCATGGAACATGTCCATCAAGTTTGATTTAGGTCAAGGACATGATTTCCTGAAGAATTGCACAGTTTGGAATTCATTTGATAAAACGTCAACTGTGCACAAAAGTCAACTTTGACTTTTTGAGATTTTTCACCAAAATGGATTTTTAACCCTAAAATGATGTTAATGTATGATTTGAATCATCATTCATCAAGAAAAATCAAGAAAAGTGAGATAACTTGTAATAGGGGTAACCATAAAACTTAGAAATTTTTCTAAGTTAAAAATAAAGTGGCAAAGGTACCAACTTTGGAGGACCATAACTCCTAAACCACAAGGCCATTTTTTCTCATCCAAAGATGGATTTGTAGCCCTCATTATCACCTACAAAAACTTCAACTACAAGTCATTCCAATTCATTAAGGATTTTGAGTTATGGAGTGATCAAAGTGGCTGAAAAGTGAAAATGTCACTTTTTCCAACACTTAGTGAAATTTTCACTAAGTCAGATTCTGCCTCACTTTTTGTCAAATGTAGGGGGATTTTTCACTTGGAATCAAAAGAGTTCAAAACCAAACTTGTTCAAATAGTTGTTGTATCATGTAAGAGCTTTCCAAAATGGCCAAGAACATTGCCAAATTCAACTTACACCATGAGATATGACATTGGCAAGTTGCCTTGCTGAAATCTGTCAAGGCAAGGCAGAATTTGCAACTTTGGTCGATTTGCCAAAATCAGCCAAATTCAATTGCTCCTATCCACTTTGTAATACCCCAAATTTTGACCACTTAGATTTCCCATCATTGTGAAAATCATCATCACAATATGGATGTACCTTTATGCTTCATCAGTCTCCCCAAAGATGGGTGAGCATCCAATACAATCAAAATTAGGGTTTCAAGCCCTCTCTGAGTGCTTAGACAAAGGATCAATCAAGAAATGACATGATCTTCAACTTGTCTAATCTCTCAAACATCCACAATGGATCAAAAAGCACTCCCACTTCAAGGATTAAGCACAAGGATGCTCCCTTCTAGGTGGATCAAGTCTCAAGATCGACAGTGTCACCAAATTAGGGTTTTGGTCGACCAGGGCCTCCAGATGGAAATTTTCATCTGGGCACAAGGCAATGATCCAAAACATGACCTAATATACTTCATGGAACCTCATGAATCCATGCATCAAGTCAATTTTGCCTCAGGGGATGCATTCATCAAAAATCAGGAATTAGGGTTTCTTAACCTAATTCACCCCTAAGTTGACTTTTGGGACAAACCATGAGCCAAGACCTCAAGAGATTATTTGAGGGTCTCTAATACACCATATTGATCTATTTGGAACAATGGATTGATCCAAGAAGCTTGAGCAACAAGTTTCATTTTCATCTGCACCACAATTAGGGTTTTAAGGGAAAAGTCAACTGTAACTTTGACTTTTGACCTGGACATGCTCCCAAACCCTAATACATGATTGAATATACCCTATGACACCCATGGAACATGTCCATCAAGTTTGATTTAGGTCAAGGACATGATTTCCTGAAGAATTGCACAGTTTGGAATTCATCTGATAAAAAGTCAACTGTGCACAAAAGTCAACTTTGACTTTTTGAGATTTTTCACCAAAATGGATTTTTAACCCTAAAATGATGTTAATGTATGATTTGAATCATCATTCATCAAGAAAAATCAAGAAAAGTGAGATAACTTGTAAAAGGGGTAACCATAAAACTTAGAAATTTTTCTAAGTTAAAAATAAAGTGGCAAAGGTACCAACTTTGGAGGACCATAACTCCTAAACCACAAGGCCATTTTTTCTCATCCAAAGATGGATTTGTAGCCCTCATTATCACCTACAAAAACTTCAACTACGAGTCATTCCAATTCATTAAGGATTTTGAGTTATGGAGTGATCAAAGTGGCTGAAAAGTGAAAATGTCACTTTTTCCAACACTTAGTGAAATTTTCACTAAGTCAGATTCTGCCTCACTTTTTGTCAAATGTAGGGGGATTTTTCACTTGGAATCAAAAGAGATCAAAACCAAACTTGTTCAAATATTTGTTGTATCATGTAAGAGCATTCCAAAATGGCCAAGAACATTGCCAAATTCAACTTACACCATGAGATATGACATTGGCAAGTTGCCTTGCTGAAATCTGTCAAGGCAAGGCATAATTTGCAACTTTGGTCGATTTGCCAAAATCAGCCAAATTCAATTGCTCCTATCCACTTTGTAATACCCCAAATTTTGACCACTTAGATTTCCCATCATTGTAAAAATCATCATCACAATATGGATGTACCTTTATGCTTCATCAGTCTCCCCAAAGATGGGTGAGCATCCAATACAATCAAAATTAGGGTTTCAAGCCCTCTCTGAGTGCTTAGACAAAGGATCAATCAAGAAATGACATGATCTTCAACTTGTCTAATCTCTCAAACATCCACAATGGATCAAAAAGGACTCCCACTTCAAGGATTAAGCACAAGGCTGCTCCCTTCTAGGTGGATCAAGTCTCAAGATCGACAGTGTCACCAAATTAGGGTTTTGGTCGACCAGGGCCTCCAGATGGAAATTTTCATCTGGGCACAAGGCAATGATCCAAAACATGACCTAATATACTTCATGGAACCTCATGAATCCATGCATCAAGTCAATTTTGCCTCAGGGGATGCATTCATCAAAAATCAGGAATTAGGGTTTCTTAACCTAATTCACCCCTAAGTTGACTTTTGGGACAAACCATGAGCCAAGACCTCAAGTGATTATTTGAGGGTCTCTAATACACCATATTGATCTATTTGGAACAATGGATTGATACAAGAAGCTTGAGCAACAAGTTTCATTTTCATCTGCACCACAATTAGGGTTTTAAGGGAAAAGTCAACTGTAACTTTGACTTTTGACCTGGACATGCTCCCAAACCCTAATACATGATTGAATATACCCTATGACACCCATGGAACATGTCCATTAAGTTTGATTTAGGTCAAGGACATGATTTCCTGAAGAATTGCACAGTTTGGAATTCATTTGATAAAAAGTCAACTGTGCACAAAAGTCAACTTTGACTTTTTGAGATTTTTCACCAAAATGGATTTTTAACCCTAAAATGATGTTAATGTATGATTTGAATCATCATTCATCAAGAAAAATCAAGAAAAGTGAGATAACTTGTAATAGGGGTAACCATAAAACTTAGAAATTTTTCTAAGTTAAAAATAAAGTGGCAAAGGTACCAACTTTGGAGGACCATAACTCCTAAACCACAAGGCCATTTTTTCTCATCCAAAGATGGATTTGTAGCCCTCATTATCACCTACAAAAACTTCAACTACAAGTCATTCCAATTCATTAAGGATTTTGAGTTATGGAGTGATCAAAGTGGCTGAAAAGTGAAAATGTCACTTTTTCCAACACTTAGTGAAATTTTCACTAAGTCAGATTCTGCCTCACTTTTTGTCAAATGTAGGGGGATTTTTCACTTGGAATCAAAAGAGATCAAAACCAAACTTGTTCAAATAGTTGTTGTATCATGTAAGAGCTTTCCAAAATGGCCAAGAACATTGCCAAATTCAACTTACACCATGAGATATGACATTGGCAAGTTGCCTTGCTGAAATCTGTCAAGGCAAGGCAGAATTTGCAACTTTGGTCGATTTGCCAAAATCAGCCAAATTCAATTGCTCCTATCCACTTTGTAATACCCCAAATTTTGACCACTTAGATTTCCCATCATTGTGAAAATCATCATCACAATATGGATGTACCTTTATGCTTCATCAGTCTCCCCAAAGATGGGTGAGCATCCAATACAATCAAAATTAGGGTTTCAAGGCCTCTCTGAGTGCTTAGACAAAGGATCAATCAAGAAATGACATGATCTTCAACTTGTCTAATCTCTCAAACATCCACAATGGATAAAAAAGGACTCCCACTTCAAGGATTAAGCACAAGGCTGCTCCCTTCTAGGTGAATCATGTCTCAAGATCGACAGTGTCACCAAATTAGGGTTTTGGTCGACCAGGGCCTCCAGATGGAAATTTTCATCTGGGCACAAGGCAATGATCCAAAACATGACCTAATATACTTCATGGAACCTCATGAATCCATGCATCAAGTCAATTTTGCCTCAGGGGATGCATTCATCAAAAATCAGGAATTAGGGTTTCTTAACCTAATTCACCCCTAAGTTGACTTTTGGGACAAACCATGAGCCAAGACCTCAAGAGATTATTTGAGGGTCTCTAATACACCATATTGATCTATTTGGAACAATGGATTGATCCAAGAAGCTTGAGCAACAAGTTTCATTTTCATCTGCACCACAATTAGGGTTTTAAGGGAAAAGTCAACTATAACTTTGACTTTTGACCTGGACATGCTCCCAAACCCTAGTACAATGTTGAATATACCCTATGACACCCATGGAACATGTCCATCAAGTTTGATTTAGGTCAAGGACATGATTTCCTGAAGAATTGCACAGTTTGGAATTCATCTGATAAAAAGTCAATTGTGCACAAAAGTCAACTTTGACTTTTTGAGATTTTTCACCAAAATGGATTTTTAACCCTAAAATGATGTTAATGTATGATTTGAATCATCATTCATCAATAAAAATCAAGAAAAGTGAGATAACTTGTAAAAGGGGTAACCATAAAACTTAGAAATTTTTCTAAGTTAAAAATAAAGTGGCAAAGGTACCAACTTTGGAGGACCATAACTCCTAAAACACAAGGCCATTTGTTCTCATCGAAAGATGGATTTGTAGCCCTCATTATCACCTACAAAAACTTCAACTACAAGTCATTCCAATTCATTAAGGATTTTGAGTTATGGAGTGATCAAAGTGGCTGAAAAGTGAAAATGTCACTTTTTCCAACACTTAGTGAAATTTTCACTAAGTCAGATTCTGCCTCACTTTTTGTCAAATGTAGGGGGATTTTTTACTTGGAATCAAAAGAGATCAAAACCAAACTTGTTCAAACAGTTGTTGTATCATGTAAGAGCTTTCCAAAATGGCCAAGAACATTGCCAAATTCAACTTACACCATGAGATATGACATTGGCAAGTTGCCTTGCTGAAATCTGTCAAGGCAAGGCAGAATTTGCAACTTTGGTCGATTTGCCAAAATCAGCCAAATTCAATTGCTCCTATCCACTTTGTAATACCCCAAATTTTGACCACTTAGATTTCCCATCATTGTGAAAATCATCATCACAATATGGATGTACCTTTATGCTTCATCAGTCTCCCCATAGATGGGTGAGCATCCAATACAATCAAAATTAGGGTTTCAAGCCCTCTCTGAGTGCTTAGACAAAGGATCAATCAAGAAATGACATGATCTTCAACTTGTCTAATCTCTCAAACATCCACAATGGATAAAAAAGGACTCCCACTTCAAGGATTAAGCACAAGGCTGCTCCCTTCTAGGTGAATCATGTCTCAAGATCGACAGTGTCACCAAATTAGGGTTTTGGTCGACCAGGGCCTCCAGATGGAAATTTTCAT
Source organism: Lathyrus tuberosus (assembly GCA_022829125.1). Taxonomy (NCBI): domain Eukaryota; kingdom Viridiplantae; phylum Streptophyta; class Magnoliopsida; order Fabales; family Fabaceae; genus Lathyrus; species Lathyrus tuberosus. The sequence continues at coordinate 291,165 of JALAZF010000428.1, forward strand.
CTGGGCACAAGGCAATGATCCAAAACATGACCTAATATACTTCATGGAACCTCATGAATCCATGCATCAAGTCAATTTTGCCTCAGGGGATGCATTCATCAAAAATCAGGAATTAGGGTTTCTTAACCTAATTCACCCCTAAGTTGACTTTTGGGACAAACCATGAGCCAAGACCTCAAGAGATTATTTGAGGGTCTCTAATACACCATATTGATCTATTTGGAACAATGGATTGATCCAAGAAGCTTGAGCAACAAGTTTCATTTTCATCTGCACCACAACTAGGGTTTTAAGGGAAAAGTCATCTATAACTTTGACTTTTGACCTGGACATGCTCCCAAACCCTAGTACATGATTGAATATACCCTATGACACCCATGGAACATGTCCATCAAGTTTGATTTAGGTCAAGGACATGATTTCCTGAAGAATTGCACAGTTTGGAATTCATCTGATAAAAAGTCAACTGTGCAAAAAAGTCAACTTTGACTTTTTGAGATTTTTCACCAAAATGGATTTTTAACCCTAAAATGATGTTAATGTATTATTTGAATCATCATTCATCAAGAAAAATCAAGAAAAGTGAGATAACTTGTAAAAGGGGTAACCATAAAACTTAGAAATTTTTCTAAGTTAAAAATAAAGTGGCAAAGGTACCAACTTTGGAGGACCATAACTCCTAAACCACAAGGCCATTTTTTCTCATCCAAAGATGGATTTGTAGCCCTCATTATCACCTACAAAAACTTCAACTACGAGTCATTCCAATTCATTAAGGATTTTGAGTTATGGAGTGATCAAAGTGGCTGAAAAGTGAAAATGTCACTTTTTCCAACACTTAGTGAAATTTTCACTAAGTCAGATTCTGCCTCACTTTTTGTCAAATGTAGGGGGATTTTTCACTTGGAATCAAAAGAGATCAAAACCAAACTTGTTCAAATATTTGTTGTATCATGTAAGAGCATTCCAAAATGGCCAAGAACATTGCCAAATTCAACTTACACCATGAGATATGACATTGGCAAGTTGCCTTGCTGAAATCTGTCAAGGCAAGGCAGAATTTGCAACTTTGGTCGATTTGCCAAAATCAGCCAAATTCAATTGCTCCTATCCACTTTGTAATACCCCAAATTTTGACCACTTAGATTTCCCATCATTGTAAAAATCATCATCACAATATGGATGTACCTTTATGCTTCATCAGTCTCCCCAAAGATGGGTGAGCATCCAATACAATCAAAATTAGGGTTTCAAGCCCTCTCTGAGTGCTTAGACAAAGGATCAATCAAGAAATGACATGATCTTCAACTTGTCTAATCTCTCAAACATCCACAATGGATCAAAAAGCACTCCCACTTCAAGGATTAAGCACAAGGATGCTCCCTTCTAGGTGGATCAAGTCTCAAGGTCGACAGTGTCACCAAATTAGGGTTTTGGTCGACCAGGGCCTCCAGATGGAAATTTTCATCTGGGCACAAGGCAATGATCCAAAACATGACCTAATATACTTCATGGAACCTCATGAATCCATGCATCAAGTCAATTTTGCCTCAGGGGATGCATTCATCAAAAATCAGGAATTAGGGTTTCTTAACCTAATTCACCCCTAAGTTGACTTTTGGGACAAACCATGAGCCAAGACCTCAAGAGATTATTTGAGGGTCTCTAATACACCATATTGATCTATTTGGAACAATGGATTGATACAAGAAGCTTGAGCAACAAGTTTCATTTTCATCTGCACCACAATTAGGGTTTTAAGGGAAAAGTCAACTGTAACTTTGACTTTTGACCTGGACATGCGCCCAAACCCTAATACATGATTGAATATACCCTATGACACCCATGGAACATGTCCATCAAGTTTGATTTAGGTCAAGGACATGATTTCCTGAAGAATTGCACAGTTTGGAATTCATCTGATAAAAAGTCAACTGTGCACAAAAGTCAACTTTGACTTTTTGAGATTTTTCACCAAAATGGATTTTTAACCCTAAAATGATGTTAATGTATGATTTGAATCATCATTCATCAATAAAAATCAAGAAAAGTGAGATAACTTGTAAAAGGGGTAACCATAAAACTTAGAAATTTTTCTAAGTTAAAAATAAAGTGGCAAAGGTACCAACTTTGGAGGACCATAACTCCTAAACCACAAGGCCATTTTTTCTCATCCAAAGATGGATTTGTAGCCCTCATTATCACCTACAAAAACTTCAACTACAAGTCATTCCAATTCATTAAGGATTTTGAGTTATGGAGTGATCAAAGTGGCTGAAAAGTGAAAATGTCACTTTTTCCAACACTTAGTGAAATTTTCACTAAGTCAGATTCTGCCTCACTTTTTGTCAAATGTAGGGGGATTTTTCACTTGGAATCAAAAGAGATCAAAACCAAACTTGTTCAAATAGTTGTTGTATCATGTAAGAGCTTTCCAAAATGGCCAAGAACATTGCCAAATTCAACTTACACCATGAGATATGACATTGGCAAGTTGCCTTGCTGAAATCTGTCAAGGCAAGGCAGAATTTGCAACTTTGGTCGATTTGCCAAAATCAGCCAAATTCAATTGCTCCTATCCACTTTGTAATACCCCAAATTTTGACCACTTAGATTTCCCATCATTGTGAAAATCATCATCACAATATGGATGTACCTTTATGCTTCATCAGTCTCCCCAAAGATGGGTGAGCATCCAATACAATCAAAATTAGGGTTTCAAGCCCTCTCTGAGTGCTTAGACAAAGGATCAATCAAGAAATGACATGATCTTCAACTTGTCTAATCTCTCAAACATCCACAATGGATAAAAAAGGACTCCCACTTCAAGGATTAAGCACAAGGCTGCTCCCTTCTAGGTGAATCATGTCTCAAGATCGACAGTGTCACCAAATTAGGGTTTTGGTCGACCAGGGCCTCCAGATGGAAATTTTCATCTGGGCACAAGGCAATGATCCAAAACATGACCTAATATACTTCATGGAACCTCATGAATCCATGCATCAAGTCAATTTTGCCTCAGGGGATGCATTCATCAAAAATCAGGAATTAGGGTTTCTTAACCTAATTCACCCCTAAGTTGACTTTTGGGACAAACCATGAGCCAAGACCTCAAGAGATTATTTGAGGGTCTCTAATACACCATATTGATCTATTTGGAACAATGGATTGATCCAAGAAGCTTGAGCAACAAGTTTCATTTTCATCTGCACCACAATTAGGGTTTTAAGGGAAAAGTCAACTATAACTTTGACTTTTGACCTGGACATGCTCCCAAACCCTAGTACATGATTGAATATACCCTATGACACCCATGGAACATGTCCATCAAGTTTGATTTAGGTCAAGGACATGATTTCCTGAAGAATTGCACAGTTTGGAATTCATCTGATAAAAAGTCAACTGTGCACAAAAGTCAACTTTGACTTTTTGAGATTTTTCACCAAAATGGATTTTTAACCCTAAAATGATGTTAATGTATGATTTGAATCATCATTCATCAATAAAAATCAAGAAAAGTGAGATAACTTGTAAAAGGGGTAACCATAAAACTTAGAAATTTTTCTAAGTTAAAAATAAAGTGGCAAAGGTACCAACTTTGGAGGACCATAACTCCTAAACCACAAGGCCATTTTTTCTCATCCAAAGATGGATTTGTAGCCCTCATTATCACCTACAAAAACTTCAACTACAAGTCATTCCAATTCATTAAGGATTTTGAGTTATGGAGTGATCAAAGTGGCTGAAAAGTGAAAATGTCACTTTTTCCAACACTTAGTGAAATTTTCACTAAGTCAGATTCTGCCTCACTTTTTGTCAAATGTAGGGGGATTTTTCACTTGGAATCAAAAGAGATCAAAACCAAACTTGTTCAAATAGTTGTTGTATCATGTAAGAGCTTTCCAAAATGGCCAAGAACATTGCCAAATTCAACTTACACCATGAGATATGACATTGGCAAGTTGCCTTGCTGAAATCTGTCAAGGCAAGGCAGAATTTGCAACTTTGGTCGATTTGCCAAAATCAGCCAAATTCAATTGCTCCTATCCACTTTGTAATACCCCAAATTTTGACCACTTAGATTTCCCATCATTGTGAAAATCATCATCACAATATGGATGTACCTTTATGCTTCATCAGTCTCCCCAAAGATGGGTGAGCATCCAATATAATCAAAATTAGGGTTTCAAGCCCTCTCTGAGTGCTTAGACAAAGGATCAATCAAGAAATGACATGATCTTCAACTTGTCTAATCTCTCAAACATCCACAATGGATAAAAAAGGACTCCCACTTCAAGGATTAAGCACAAGGCTGCTCCCTTCTAGGTGAATCATGTCTCAAGATCGACAGTGTCACCAAATTAGGGTTTTGGTCGACCAGGGCCTCCAGATGGAAATTTTCATCTGGGCACAAGGCAATGATCCAAAACATGACCTAATATACTTCATGGAACCTCATGAATCCATGCATCAAGTCAATTTTGCCTCAGGGGATGCATTCATCAAAAATCAGGAATTAGGGTTTCTTAACCTAATTCACCCCTAAGTTGACTTTTGAGACAAACCATGAGCCAAGACCTCAAGAGATTATTTGAGGGTCTCTAATACACCATATTGATCTATTTGGAACAATGGATTGATCCAAGAAGCTTGAGCAACAAGTTTCATTTTCATCTGCACCACAATTAGGGTTTTAAGGGAAAAGTCAACTATAACTTTGACTTTTGACCTGGACATGCTCCCAAACCCTAGTACATGATTGAATATACCCTATGACACCCATGGAACATGTCCATCAAGTTTGATTTAGGTCAAGGACATGATTTCCTGAAGAATTGCACAGTTTGGAATTCATCTGATAAAAAGTCAACTGTGCACAAAAGTCAACTTTGACTTTTTGAGATTTTTCACCAAAATGGATTTTTAACCCTAAAATGATGTTAATGTATGATTTGAATCATCATTCATCAATAAAAATCAAGAAAAGTGAGATAACTTGTAAAAGGGGTAACCATAAAACTTAGAAATTTTTCTAAGTTAAAAATAAAGTGGCAAAGGTACCAACTTTGGAGGACCATAACTCCTAAACCACAAGGCCATTTTTTCTCATCCAAAGATGGATTTGTAGCCCTCATTATCACCTACAAAAACTTCAACTACAAGTCATTCCAATTCATTAAGGATTTTGAGTTATGGAGTGATCAAAGTGGCTGAAAAGTGAAAATGTCACTTTTTCCAACACTTAGTGAAATTTTCACTAAGTCAGATTCTGCCTCACTTTTTGTCAAATGTAGGGGGATTTTTCACTTGGAATCAAAAGAGATCAAAACCAAACTTGTTCAAATAGTTGTTGTATCATGTAAGAGCTTTCCAAAATGGCCAAGAACATTGCCAAATTCAACTTACACCATGAGATATGACATTGGCAAGTTGCCTTGCTGAAATCTGTCAAGGCAAGGCAGAATTTGCAACTTTGGTCGATTTGCCAAAATCAGCCAAATTCAATTGCTCCTATCCACTTTGTAATACCCCAAATTTTGACCACTTAGATTTCCCATCATTGTGAAAATCATCATCACAATATGGATGTACCTTTATGCTTCATCAGTCTCCCCAAAGATGGGTGAGCATCCAATATAATCAAAATTAGGGTTTCAAGCCCTCTCTGAGTGCTTAGACAAAGGATCAATCAAGAAATGACATGATCTTCAACTTGTCTAATCTCTCAAACATCCACAATGGATAAAAAAGGACTCCCACTTCAAGGATTAAGCACAAGGCTGCTCCCTTCTAGGTGAATCATGTCTCAAGATCGACAGTGTCACCAAATTAGGGTTTTGGTCGACCAGGGCCTCCAGATGGAAATTTTCATCTGGGCACAAGGCAATGATCCAAAACATGACCTAATATACTTCATGGAACCTCATGAATCCATGCATCAAGTCAATTTTGCCTCAGGGGATGCATTCATCAAAAATCAGGAATTAGGGTTTCTTAACCTAATTCACCCCTAAGTTGACTTTTGAGACAAACCATGAGCCAAGACCTCAAGAGATTATTTGAGGGTCTCTAATACACCATATTGATCTATTTGGAACAATGGATTGATCCAAGAAGCTTGAGCAACAAGTTTCATTTTCATCTGCACCACAATTAGGGTTTTAAGGGAAAAGTCAACTATAACTTTGACTTTTGACCTGGACATGCTCCCAAACCCTAGTACATGATTGAATATACCCTATGACACCCATGGAACATGTCCATCAAGTTTGATTTAGGTCAAGGACATGATTTCCTGAAGAATTGCACAGTTTGGAATTCATCTGATAAAAAGTCAACTGTGCACAAAAGTTTACTTTGACTTTTTGAGATTTTTCACCAAAATGGATTTTTAACCCTAAAATGATGTTAATGTATGATTTGAATCATCATTCATCAATAAAAATCAAGAAAAGTGAGATAACTTGTAAAAGGGGTAACCATAAAACTTAGAAATTTTTCTAAGTTAAAAATAAAGTGGCAAAGGTACCAACTTTGGAGGACCATAACTCCTAAACCACAAGGCCATTTTTTCTCATCCAAAGATGGATTTGTAGCCCTCATTATCACCTACAAAAACTTCAACTACAAGTCATTCCAATTCATTAAGGATTTTGAGTTATGGAGTGATCAAAGTGGCTGAAAAGTGAAAATGTCACTTTTTCCAACACTTAGTGAAATTTTCACTAAGTCAGATTCTGCCTCACTTTTTGTCAAATGTAGGGGGATTTTTCACTTGGAATCAAAAGAGATCAAAACCAAACTTGTTCAAATAGTTGTTGTATCATGTAAGAGCTTTCCAAAATGGCCAAGAACATTGCCAAATTCAACTTACACCATGAGATATGACATTGGCAAGTTGCCTTGCTGAAATCTGTCAAGGCAAGGCAGAATTTGCAACTTTGGTCGATTTGCCAAAATCAGCCAAATTCAATTGCTCCTATCCACTTTGTAATACCCCAAATTTTGACCACTTAGATTTCCCATCATTGTGAAAATCATCATCACAATATGGATGTACCTTTATGCTTCATCAGTCTCCCCAAAGATGGGTGAGCATCCAATATAATCAAAATTAGGGTTTCAAGCCCTCTCTGAGTGCTTAGACAAAGGATCAATCAAGAAATGACATGATCTTCAACTTGTCTAATCTCTCAAACATCCACAATGGATAAAAAAGGACTCCCACTTCAAGGATTAAGCACAAGGCTGCTCCCTTCTAGGTGAATCATGTCTCAAGATCGACAGTGTCACCAAATTAGGGTTTTGGTCGACCAGGGCCTCCAGATGGAAATTTTCATCTGGGCACAAGGCAATGATCCAAAACATGACCTAATATACTTCATGGAACCTCATGAATCCATGCATCAAGTCAATTTTGCCTCAGGGGATGCATTCATCAAAAATCAGGAATTAGGGTTTCTTAACCTAATTCACCCCTAAGTTGACTTTTGAGACAAACCATGAGCCAAGACCTCAAGAGATTATTTGAGGGTCTCTAATACACCATATTGATCTATTTGGAACAATGGATTGATCCAAGAAGCTTGAGCAACAAGTTTCATTTTCATCTGCACCACAATTAGGGTTTTAAGGGAAAAGTCAACTATAACTTTGACTTTTGACCTGGACATGCTCCCAAACCCTAGTACATGATTGAATATACCCTATGACACCCATGGAACATGTCCATCAAGTTTGATTTAGGTCAAGGACATGATTTCCTGAAGAATTGCACAGTTTGGAATTCATCTGATAAAAAGTCAACTGTGCACAAAAGTCAACTTTGACTTTTTGAGATTTTTCACCAAAATGGATTTTTAACCCTAAAATGATGTTAATGTATGATTTGAATCATCATTCATCAATAAAAATCAAGAAAAGTGAGATAACTTGTAAAAGGGGTAACCATAAAACTTAGAAATTTTTCTAAGTTAAAAATAAAGTGGCAAAGGTACCAACTTTGGAGGACCATAACTCCTAAACCACAAGGCCATTTTTTCTCATCCAAAGATGGATTTGTAGCCCTCATTATCACCTACAAAAACTTCAACTACAAGTCATTCCAATTCATTAAGGATTTTGAGTTATGGAGTGATCAAAGTGGCTGAAAAGTGAAAATGTCACTTTTTCCAACACTTAGTGAAATTTTCACTAAGTCAGATTCTGCCTCACTTTTTGTCAAATGTAGGGGGATTTTTCACTTGGAATCAAAAGAGATCAAAACCAAACTTGTTCAAATAGTTGTTGTATCATGTAAGAGCTTTCCAAAATGGCCAAGAACATTGCCAAATTCAACTTACACCATGAGATATGACATTGGCAAGTTGCCTTGCTGAAATCTGTCAAGGCAAGGCAGAATTTGCAACTTTGGTCGATTTGCCAAAATCAGCCAAATTCAATTGCTCCTATCCACTTTGTAATACCCCAAATTTTGACCACTTAGATTTCCCATCATTTTGAAAATCATCATCACAATATGGATGTACCTTTATGCTTCATCAGTCTCCCCAAAGATGGGTGAGCATCCAATACAATCAAAATTAGGGTTTCAAGCCCTCTCTGAGTGCTTAGACAAAGGATCAATCAAGAAATGACATGATCTTCAACTTGTCTAATCTCTCAAACATCCACAATGGATAAAAAAGGACTCCCACTTCAAGGATTAAGCACAAGGCTGCTCCCTTCTAGGTGAATCATGTCTCAAGATCGACAGTGTCACCAAATTAGGGTTTTGGTCGACCAGGGCCTCCAGATGGAAATTTTCATCTGGGCACAAGGCAATGATCCAAAACATGACCTAATATACTTCATGGAACCTCATGAATCCATGCATCAAGTCAATTTTGCCTCAGGGGATGCATTCATCAAAAATCAGGAATTAGGGTTTCTTAACCTAATTCACCCATAAGTTGACTTTTGGGACAAACCATGAGCCAAGACCTCAAGAGATTATTTGAGGGTCTCTAATACACCATATTGATCTATTTGGAACAATGGATTGATCCAAGAAGCTTGAGCAACAAGTTTCGTTTTCATCTGCACCACAATTAGGGTTTTAAGGGAAAAGTCAACTATAACTTTGACTTTTGACCTGGACATGCTCCCAAACCCTAATACATGATTGAATATACCCTATGACACCCATGGAACATGTCCATCAAGTTTGATTTAGGTCAAGGACATGATTTCCTGAAGAATTGCACAGTTTGGAATTCATCTGATAAAAAGTCAACTGTGCACAAAAGTCAACTTTGACTTTTTGAGATTTTTCACCAAAATGGATTTTTAACCCTAAAATGATGTTAATGTATGATTTGAATCATCATTCATCAAGAAAAATCAAGAAAAGTGAGATAACTTGTAAAAGGGGTAACCATAAAACTTAGAAATTTTTCTAAGTTAAAAATAAAGTGGCAAAGGTACCAACTTTGGAGGACCATAACTCCTAAACCACAAGGCCATTTTTTCTCATCCAAAGATGGATTTGTAGCCCTCATTATCACCTACAAAAACTTCAACTACAAGTCATTCCAATTCATTAAGGATTTTGAGTTATGGAGTGATCAAAGTGGCTGAAAAGTGAAAATGTCACTTTTTCAAACACTTAGTGAAATTTTCACTAAGTCAGATTCTGCCTCACTTTTTGTCAAATGTAGGGGGATTTTTCACTTGGAATCAAAAGAGATCAAAACCAAACTTGTTCAAATAGTTGTTGTATCATGTAAGAGCTTTCCAAAATGGCCAAGAACATTGCCAAATTCAACTTACACCATGAGATATGACATTGGCAAGTTGCCTTGCTGAAATCTGTCAAGGCAAGGCAGAATTTGCAACTTTGGTCGATTTGCCAAAATCAGCCAAATTCAATTGCTCCTATCCACTTTGTAATACCCCAAATTTTGACCACTTAGATTTCCCATCATTGTGAAAATCATCATCACAATATGGATGTACCTTTATGCTTCATCAGTCTCCCCAAAGATGGGTGAGCATCCAATACAATCAAAATTAGGGTTTCAAGGCCTCTCTGAGTGCTTAGACAAAGGATCAATCAAGAAATGACATGATCTTCAACTTGTCTAATCTCTCAAACATCCACAATGGATAAAAAAGGACTCCCACTTCAAGGATTAAGCACAAGGCTGCTCCCTTCTAGGTGAATCATGTCTCAAGATCGACAGTGTCACCAAATTAGGGTTTTGGTCGACCAGGGCCTCCAGATGGAAATTTTCATCTGGGCACAAGGCAATGATCCAAAACATGACCTAATATACTTCATGGAACCTCATGAATCCATGCATCAAGTCAATTTTGCCTCAGGGGATGCATTCATCAAAAATCAGGAATTAGGGTTTCTTAACCTAATTCACCCCTAAGTTGACTTTTGGGACAAACCATGAGCCAAGACCTCAAGAGATTATTTGAGGGTCTCTAATACACCATATTGATCTATTTGGAACAATGGATTGATCCAAGAAGCTTGAGCAACAAGTTTCGTTTTCATCTGCACCACAATTAGGGTTTTAAGGGAAAAGTCAACTATAACTTTGACTTTTGACCTGGACATGCTCCCAAACCCTAATACATGATTGAATATACCCTATGACACCCATGGAACATGTCCATCAAGTTTGATTTAGGTCAAGGACATGATTTCCTGAAGAATTGCACAGTTTGGAATTCATCTGATAAAAAGTCAACTGTGCACAAAAGTCAACTTTGACTTTTTGAGATTTTTCACCAAAATGGATTTTTAACCCTAAAATGATGTTAATGTATGATTTGAATCATCATTCATCAAGAAAAATCAAGAAAAGTGAGATAACTTGTAAAAGGGGTAACCATAAAACTTAGAAATTTTTCTAAGTTAAAAATAAAGTGGCAAAGGTACCAACTTTGGAGGACCATAACTCCTAAACCACAAGGCCATTTTTTCTCATCCAAAGATGGATTTGTAGCCCTCATTATCACCTACAAAAACTTCAACTACAAGTCATTCCAATTCATTAAGGATTTTGAGTTATGGAGTGATCAAAGTGGCTGAAAAGTGAAAATGTCACTTTTTCCAACACTTAGTGAAATTTTCACTAAGTCAGATTCTGCCTCACTTTTTGTCAAATGTAGGGGGATTTTTCACTTGGAATCAAAAGAGATCAAAACCAAACTTGTTCAAATAGTTGTTGTATCATGTAAGAGCTTTCCAAAATGGCCAAGAACATTGCCAAATTCAACTTACACCATGAGATATGACATTGGCAAGTTGCCTTGCTGAAATCTGTCAAGGCAAGGCAGAATTTGCAACTTTGGTCGATTTGCCAAAATCAGCCAAATTCAATTGCTTCTATCCACTTTGTAATACCCCAAATTTTGACCACTTAGATTTCCCATCATTGTGAAAATCATCATCACAATATGGATGTACCTTTATGCTTCATCAGTCTCCCCAAAGATGGGTGAGCATCCAATACAATCAAAATTAGGGTTTCAAGGCCTCTCTGAGTGCTTAGACAAAGGATCAATCAAGAAATGACATGATCTTCAAGTTGTCTAATCTCTCAAACATCCACAATGGATAAAAAAGGACTCCCACTTCAAGGATTAAGCACAAGGCTGCTCCCTTCTAGGTGAATCATGTCTCAAGATCGACAGTGTCACCAAATTAGGGTTTTTGTCGACCAGGGCCTCCAGATGGAAATTTTCATCTGGGCACAAGGCAATGATCCAAAACATGACCTAATATACTTCATGGAACCTCATGAATCCATGCATCAAGTCAATTTTGCCTCAGGGGATGCATTCATCAAAAATCAGGAATTAGGGTTTCTTAACCTAATTCACCCCTAAGTTGACTTTTGGGACAAACCATGAGCCAAGACCTCAAGAGATTATTTGAGGGTCTCTAATACACCATATTGATCTATTTGGAACAATGGATTGATCCAAGAAGCTTGAGCAACAAGTTTCATTTTCTTCTGCACCACAATTAGAGTTTTTAGGGAAAAGTCAACTATAACTTTGACTTTTGACCTGGACATGCTCCCAAACCCTAGTACATGATTGAATATACCCTATGACACCCATGGAACATGTCCATCAAGTTTGATTTAGGTCAAGGACATGATTTCCTGAAGAATTGCACAGTTTGGAATTCATCTGATAAAAAGTCAACTGTGCACAAAAGTCAACTTTGACTTTTTGAGATTTTTCACCAAAATGGATTTTTAACCCTAAAATGATGTTAATGTATGATTTGAATCATCATTCATCAAGAAAAATCAAGAAAAGTGAGATAACTTGTAAAAGGGGTAACCATAAAACTTAGAAATTTTTCTAAGTTAAAAATAAAGTGGCAAAGGTACCAACTTTGGAGGACCATAACTCCTAAACCACAAGGCCATTTTTTCTCATCCAAAGATGGATTTGTAGCCCTCATTATCACCTACAAAAACTTCAACTACAAGTCATTCCAATTCATTAAGGATTTTGAGTTATGGAGTGATCAAAGTGGCTGAAAAGTGAAAATGTCACTTTTTCCAACACTTAGTGAAATTTTCACTAAGTCAGATTCTGCCTCACTTTTTGTCAAATCTAGGGGGATTTTTCACTTGGAATCAAAAGAGATCAAAACCAAACTTGTTCAAATAGTTGTTGTATCATGTAAGAGCTTTCCAAAATGGCCAAGAACATTGCCAAATTCAACTTACACCATGAGATATGACATTGGCAAGTTGCCTTGCTGAAATCTGTCAAGGCAAGGCAGAATTTGCAACTTTGGTCGATTTGCCAAAATCAGCCAAATTCAATTGCTCCTATCCACTTTGTAATACCCCAAATTTTGACCACTTAGATTTCCCATCATTGTGAAAATCATCATCACAATATGGATGTACCTTTATGCTTCATCAGTCTCCCCAAAGATGGGTGAGCATCCAATACAATCAAAATTAGGGTTTCAAGGCCTCTCTGAGTGCTTAGACAAAGGATCAATCAAGAAATGACATGATCTTCAACTTGTCTAATCTCTCAAACATCCACAATGGATAAAAAAGGACTCCCACTTCAAGGATTAAGCACAAGGCTGCTCCCTTCTAGGTGAATCATGTCTCAAGATCGACAGTGTCACCAAATTAGGGTTTTGGTCGACCAGGGCCTCCAGATGGAAATTTTCATCTGGGCACAAGGCAATGATCCAAAACATGACCTAATATACTTCATGGAACCTCATGAATCCATGCATCAAGTCAATTTTGCCTCAGGGGATGCATTCATCAAAAATCAGGAATTAGGGTTTCTTAACCTAATTCACCCCTAAGTTGACTTTTGGGACAAACCATGAGCCAAGACCTCAAGAGATTATTTGAGGGTCTCTAATACACCATATTGATCTATTTGGAACAATGGATTGATCCAAGAAGCTTGAGCAACAAGTTTCGTTTTCATCTGCACCACAATTAGGGTTTTAAGGGAAAAGTCAACTATAACTTTGACTTTTGACCTGGACATGCTCCCAAACCCTAATACATGATTGAATATACCCTATGACACCCATGGAACATGTCCATCAAGTTTGATTTAGGTCAAGGACATGATTTCCTGAAGAATTGCACAGTTTGGAATTCATCTGATAAAAAGTCAACTGTGCACAAAAGTCAACTTTGACTTTTTGAGATTTTTCACCAAAATTGATTTTTAACCCTAAAATGATGTTAATGTATGATTTGAATCATCATTCATCAAGAAAAATCAAGAAAAGTGAGATAACTTGTAAAAGGGGTAACCATAAAATTTAGAAATTTTTCTAAGTTAAAAATAAAGTGGCAAAGGTACCAACTTTGGAGGACCATAACTCCTAAACCACAAGGCCATTTTTTCTCATCCAAAGATGGATTTATAGCCCTCATTATCACCTACAAAAACTTCAACTACAAGTCATTCCAATTCATTAAGGATTTTGAGTTATGGAGTGATCAAAGTGGCTGAAAAGTGAAAATGTCACTTTTTCCAACACTTAGTGAAATTTTCACTAAGTCAGATTCTGCCTCACTTTTTGTCAAATGTAGGGGGGTTTTTCACTTGGAATCAAAAGAGATCAAAACCAAACTTGTTCAAATAGTTGTTGTATCATGTAAGAGCTTTCCAAAATGGCCAAGAACATTGCCAAATTCAACTTACACCATGAGATATGACATTGGCAAGTTGCCTTGCTGAAATCTGTCAAGGCAAGGCAGAATTTGCAACTTTGGTCGATTTGCCAAAATCAGCCAAATTCAATTGCTTCTATCCACTTTGTAATACCCCAAATTTTGACCACTTAGATTTCCCATCATTGTGAAAATCATCATCACAATATGGATGTACCTTTATGCTTCATCAGTCTCCCCAAAGATGGGTGAGCATCCAATACAATCAAAATTAGGGTTTCAAGGCCTCTCTGAGTGCTTAGACAAAGGATCAATCAAGAAATGACATGATCTTCAAGTTGTCTAATCTCTCAAACATCCACAATGGATAAAAAAGGACTCCCACTTCAAGGATTAAGCACAAGGCTGCTCCCTTCTAGGTGAATCATGTCTCAAGATCGACAGTGTCACCAAATTAGGGTTTTTGTCGACCAGGGCCTCCAGATGGAAATTTTCATCTGGGCACAAGGCAATGATCCAAAACATGACCTAATATACTTCATGGAACCTCATGAATCCATGCATCAAGTCAATTTTGCCTCAGGGGATGCATTCATCAAAAATCAGGAATTAGGGTTTCTTAACCTAATTCACCCCTAAGTTGACTTTTGGGACAAACCATGAGCCAAGACCTCAAGAGATTATTTGAGGGTCTCTAATACACCATATTGATCTATTTGGAACAATGGATTGATCCAAGAAGCTTGAGCAACAAGTTTCATTTTCTTCTGCACCACAATTAGAGTTTTTAGGGAAAAGTCAACTATAACTTTGACTTTTGACCTGGACATGCTCCCAAACCCTAGTACATGATTGAATATACCCTATGACACCCATGGAACATGTCCATCAAGTTTGATTTAGGTCAAGGACATGATTTCCTGAAGAATTGCACAGTTTGGAATTCATCTGATAAAAAGTCAACTGTGCACAAAAGTCAACTTTGACTTTTTGAGATTTTTCACCAAAATGGATTTTTAACCCTAAAATGATGTTAATGTATGATTTGAATCATCATTCATCAAGAAAAATCAAGAAAAGTGAGATAACTTGTAAAAGGGGTAACCATAAAACTTAGAAATTTTTCTAAGTTAAAAATAAAGTGGCAAAGGTACCAACTTTGGAGGACCATAACTCCTAAACCACAAGGCCATTTTTTCTCATCCAAAGATGGATTTGTAGCCCTCATTATCACCTACAAAAACTTCAACTACAAGTCATTCCAATTCATTAAGGATTTTGAGTTATGGAGTGATCAAAGTGGCTGAAAAGTGAAAATGTCACTTTTTCCAACACTTAGTGAAATTTTCACTAAGTCAGATTCTGCCTCACTTTTTGTCAAATCTAGGGGGATTTTTCACTTGGAATCAAAAGAGATCAAAACCAAACTTGTTCAAATAGTTGTTGTATCATGTAAGAGCTTTCCAAAATGGCCAAGAACATTGCCAAATTCAACTTACACCATGAGATATGACATTGGCAAGTTGCCTTGCTGAAATCTGTCAAGGCAAGGCAGAATTTGCAACTTTGGTCGATTTGCCAAAATCAGCCAAATTCAATTGCTCCTATCCACTTTGTAATACCCCAAATTTTGACCACTTAGATTTCCCATCATTGTGAAAATCATCATCACAATATGGATGTACCTTTATGCTTCATCAGTCTCCCCAAAGATGGGTGAGCATCCAATACAATCAAAATTAGGGTTTCAAGCCCTCTCTGAGTGCTTAGACAAAGGATCAATCAAGAAATGACATGATCTTCAACTTGTCTAATCTCTCAAACATCCACAATGGATAAAAAAGGACTCCCACTTCAAGGATTAAGCACAAGGCTGCTCCCTTCTAGGTGAATCATGTCTCAAGATCGACAGTGTCACCAAATTAGGGTTTTGGTCGACCAGGGCCTCCAGATGGAAATTTTCATCTGGGCACAAGGCAATGATCCAAAACATGACCTAATATACTTCATGGAACCTCATGAATCCATGCATCAAGTCAATTTTTCCTCAGGGGATGCATTCATCAAAAATCAGGAATTAGGGTTTCTTAACCTAATTCACCCCTAAGTTGACTTTTGGGACAAACCATGAGCCAAGACCTCAAGAGATTATTTGAGGGTCTCTAATACACCATATTGATCTATTTGGAACAATGGATTGATCCAAGAAGCTTGAGCAACAAGTTTCATTTTCATCTGCACCACAATTAGGGTTTTAAGGGAAAAGTCAACTATAACTTTGACTTTTTACCTGGACATGCTCCCAAACCCTAGTACATGATTGAATATACCCTATGACACCCATGGAACATGTCCATCAAGTTTGATTTAGGTCAAGGACATGATTTCCTGAAGAATTGCACAGTTTGGAATTCATCTGATAAAAAGTCAACTGTGCACAAAAGTCAACTTTGACTTTTTGAGATTTTTCACCAAAATGGATTTTTAACCCTAAAATGATGTTAATGTATGATTTGAATCATCATTCATCAAGAAAAATCAAGAAAAGTGAGATAACTTGTAAAAGGGGTAACCATAAAACTTAGAAATTTTTCTAAGTTAAAAATAAAGTGGCAAAGGTACCAACTTTGGAGGACCTTAACTCCTAAACCACAAGGCCATTTTTTCTCATCCAAAGATGGATTTGTAGCCCTCATTATCACCTACAAAAACTTCAACTACAAGTCATTCCAATTCATTAAGGATTTTGAGTTATGGAGTGATCAAAGTGGCTGAAAAGTGAAAATGTCACTTTTTCCAACACTTAGTGAAATTTTCACTAAGTCAGATTCTGCCTCACTTTTTGTCAAATGTAGGGGGATTTTTCACTTGGAATCAAAAGAGATCAAAACTAAACTTGTTCAAATAGTTGTTGTATCATGTAAGAGCTTTCCAAAATGGCCAAGAACATTGCCAAATTCAACTTACACCATGAGATATGACATTGGCAAGTTGCCTTGCTGAAATCTGTCAAGGCAAGGCAGAATTTGCAACTTTGGTCGATTTGCCAAAATCAGCCAAATTCAATTGCTCCTATCCACTTTGTAATACCCCAAATTTTGACCACTTAGATTTCCCATCATTGTGAAAATCATCATCACAATATGGATGTACCTTTATGCTTCATCAGTCTCCCCAAAGATGGGTGAGCATCCAATACAATCAAAATTAGGGTTTCAAGGCCTCTCTGAGTGCTTAGACAAAGGATCAATCAAGAAATGACATGATCTTCAAGTTGTCTAATCTCTCAAACATCCACAATGGATAAAAAAGGACTCCCACTTCAAGGATTAAGCACAAGGCTGCTCCCTTCTAGGTGAATCATGTCTCAAGATCGACAGTGTCACCAAATTAGGGTTTTGGTCGACCAGGGCCTCCAGATGGAAATTTTCATCTGGGCACAAGGCAATGATCCAAAACATGACCTAATATACTTCATGGAACCTCATGAATCCATGCATCAAGTCAATTTTGCCTCAGGGGATGCATTCATCAAAAATCAGGAATTAGGGTTTCTTAACCTAATTCACCCCTAAGTTGACTTTTGGGACAAACCATGAGCCAAGACCTCAAGAGATTATTTGAGGGTCTCTAATACACCATATTGATCTATTTGGAACAATGGATTGATCCAAGAAGCTTGAGCAACAAGTTTCATTTTCATCTGCACCACAATTAGAGTTTTAAGGGAAAAGTCAACTATAACTTTGACTTTTGACCTGGACATGCTCCCAAACCCTAGTACATGATTGAATATACCCTATGACACCCGTGGAACATGTCCATCAAGTTTGATTTAGGTCAAGGACATGATTTCCTGAAGAATTGCACAGTTTGGAATTCATCTGATAAAAAGTCAACTGTGCACAAAAGTCAACTTTGACTTTTTGAGATTTTTCACCAAAATGGATTTTTAACCCTAAAATGATGTTAATGTATGATTTGAATCATCATTCATCAAGAAAAATCAAGAAAAGTGAGATAACTTGTAAAAGGGGTAACCATAAAACTTAGAAATTTTTCTAAGTTAAAAATAAAGTGGCAAAGGTACCAACTTTGGAGGACCTTAACTCCTAAACCACAAGGCCATTTTTTCTCATCCAAAGATGGATTTGTAGCCCTCATTATCACCTACAAAAACTTCAACTACAAGTCATTCCAATTCATTAAGGATTTTGAGTTATGGAGTGATCAAAGTGGCTGAAAAGTGAAAATGTCACTTTTTCCAACACTTAGTGAAATTTTCACTAAGTCAGATTCTGCCTCACTTTTTGTCAAATGTAGGGGGATTTTTCACTTGGAATCAAAAGAGATCAAAACTAAACTTGTTCAAATAGTTGTTGTATCATGTAAGAGCTTTCCAAAATGGCCAAGAACATTGCCAAATTCAACTTACACCATGAGATATGACATTGGCAAGTTGCCTTGCTGAAATCTGTCAAGGCAAGGCAGAATTTGCAACTTTGGTCGATTTGCCAAAATCAGCCAAATTCAATTGCTCCTATCCACTTTGTAATACCCCAAATTTTGACCACTTAGATTTCCCATCATTGTGAAAATCATCATCACAATATGGATGTACCTTTATGCTTCATCAGTCTCCCCAAAGATGGGTGAGCATCCAATACAATCAAAATTAGGGTTTCAAGGCCTCTCTGAGTGCTTAGACAAAGGATCAATCAAGAAATGACATGATCTTCAAGTTGTCTAATCTCTCAAACATCCACAATGGATAAAAAAGGACTCCCACTTCAAGGATTAAGCACAAGGCTGCTCCCTTCTAGGTGAATCATGTCTCAAGATCGACAGTGTCACCAAATTAGGGTTTTGGTCGACCAGGGCCTCCAGATGGAAATTTTCATCTGGGCACAAGGCAATGATCCAAAACATGACCTAATATACTTCATGGAACCTCATGAATCCATGCATCAAGTCAATTTTGCCTCAGGGGATGCATTCATCAAAAATCAGGAATTAGGGTTTCTTAACCTAATTCACCCCTAAGTTGACTTTTGGGACAAACCATGAGCCAAGACCTCAAGAGATTATTTGAGGGTCTCTAATACACCATATTTATCTATTTGGAACAATGGATTGATCCAAGAAGCTTGAGCAACAAGTTTCATTTTCATCTGCACCACAATTAGAGTTTTAAGGGAAAAGTCAACTATAACTTTGACTTTTGACCTGGACATGCTCCCAAACCCTAGTACATGATTGAATATACCCTATGACACCCATGGAACATGTCCATCAAGTTTGATTTAGGTCAAGGACATGATTTCCTGAAGAATTGCACAGTTTGGAATTCATCTGATAAAAAGTCAACTGTGCACAAAAGTCAACTTTGACTTTTTGAGATTTTTCACCAAAATGGATTTTTAACCCTAAAATGATGTTAATGTATGATTTGAATCATCATTCATCAAGAAAAATCAAGAAAAGTGAGATAACTTGTAAAAGGGGTAACCATAAAACTTAGAAATTTTTCTAAGTTAAAAATAAAGTGGCAAAGGTACCAACTTTGGAGGACCATAACTCCTAAACCACAAGGCCATTTTTTCTCATCCAAAGATGGATTTGTATCCCTCATTATCACCTACAAAAACTTCAACTACAAGTCATTCCAATTCATTAAGGATTTTGAGTTATGGAGTGATCAAAGTGGCTGAAAAGTGAAAATGTCACTTTTTCCAACAATAAGTGAAATTTTCACTAAGTCAGATTCTGCCTCACTTTTTGTCAAATGTAGGGGGATTTTTCACTTGGAATCAAAAGAGATCAAAACCAAACTTGTTCAAATAGTTGTTGTATCATGTAAGAGCTTTCCAAAATGGCCAAGAACATTGCCAAATTCAACTTACACCATGAGATATGACATTGGCAAGTTGCCTTGCTGAAATCTGTCAAGGCAAGGCAGAATTTGCAACTTTGGTCGATTTGCCAAAATCAGCCAAATTCAATTGCTCCTATCCACTTTGTAATACCCCAAATTTTGACCACTTATATTTCCCATCATTGTGAAAATCATCATCACAATATGGATGTACCTTTATGCTTCATCAGTCTCCCCAAAGATGGGTGAGCATCCAATACAATCAAAATTAGGGTTTCAAGCCCTCTCTGAGTGCTTAGACAAAGGATCAATCAAGAAATGACATGATCTTCAACTTGTCTAATCTCTCAAACATCCACAATGGATAAAAAAGGACTCCCACTTCAAGGATTAAGCACAAGGCTGCTCCCTTCTAGGTGAATCATGTCTCAAGATCGACAGTGTCACCAAATTAGGGTTTTGGTCGACCAGGGCCTCCAGATGGAAATTTTCATCTGGGCACAAGGCAATGATCCAAAACATGACCTAATATACTTCATGGAACCTCATGAATCCATGCATCAAGTCAATTTTGCCTCAGGGGATGCATTCATCAAAAATCAGGAATTAGGGTTTCTTAACCTAATTCACCCCTAAGTTGACTTTTGGGATAAACCATGAGCCAAGACCTCAAGAGATTATTTGAGGGTCTCTAATACACCATATTGATCTATTTGGAACAATGGATTGATCCAAGAAGCTTGAGCAACAAGTTTCGTTTTCATCTGCACCACAATTAGGGTTTTAAGGGAAAAGTCAACTATAACTTTGACTTTTGACCTGGACATGCACCCAAACCCTAATACATGATTGAATATATACCCTATGACACCCATGGAACATGTCCATCAAGTTTGATTTAGGTCAAGGACATGATTTCCTGAAGAATTGCATAGTTTGGAATTCATCTGATAAAAAGTCAACTGTGCACAAAAGTCAACTTTGACTTTTTGAGATTTTTCACCAAAATGGATTTTTAACCCTAAAATGATGTTAATGTATGATTTGAATCATCATTCATCAAGAAAAATCAAGAAAAGTGAGATAACTTGTAAAAGGGGTAACCATAAAACTTAGAAATTTTTCTAAGTTAAAAATAAAGTGGCAAAGGTACCAACTTTGGAGGACCATAACTCCTAAACCACAAGGCCATTTTTTCTCATCCAAAGATGGATTTGTAGCCCTCATTATCACCTACAAAAACTTCAACTACAAGTCATTCCAATTCATTAAGGATTTTGAGATATGGAGTGATCAAAGTGGCTGAAAAGTGAAAATGTCACTTTTTCCAACACTTAGTGAAATTTTCACTAAGTCAGAATTCTGCTTCACTTTTTGCCAAATGTAGGGGGATTTTTCACTTGGAATCAAATGAGATCAAAACCAAACTTGTTCAAACAGTTATTGTATCATGTAAGAGATTTCCAAAATGGCCAAGAACATTGCCAAATTCAACCTACATCATGATATACAACATTGGCAAGTTGCCTTGCTGAAATCTGTCAAAGCAAGGCAGAATTTGCATTTTGGCTCGATTTTCCAAAATCAGCCAATTGCAATTGCTCCAATCCACTTGGACACCTCAGAGGATTGAATCCAAAGGGGACAATCACTGAGCCAAGCCTCCAAGGTCCAAGGAACAAAGAATAGCATGTTGAACCTAGAATGGCCAAAATAGGGACAAGACTTCAAATTTGGAATGAGGCATTCATAGGAACCATCAAGGTGGCATGGACTGAGCCATTCTCATCTAAAATCAGTCAAGACTTATCCAAGACCAAGGGGACCAAAGCTCTGTGCCCTAACCTCTAGTCAATGGCTAGAGGAGACTTTCATTTCCATTGGCCAACATTGAGGAAACCTACTTACCAGCTGCCATGTACTATTCCTTGTAAAACAAACTTACTCTACTATAAATAGAGCTCTATTGTGGTCAGATTAAGTACACCAAAGCCATCTAACAGATGCTTTCCTAAAAATCTCTTTCTCTTGGCAAAAATGCCTTTCTTAGCAAGGTAGCTATCGGGTTTTGAGTTTTAGAGTAATTCTGCACAAACCAATCACTCACACACCTCACATACATCACATATGAGCTGATCAAACACTCACATAACATCTGGAACATCAAAATCTCAAAATCACTTGCCATCCACACAAGTTTGAAGTGAAGTTGCAGCTGAGATGCCATAAACTGATCCAGTCCATTTCAATTCAATCCAAGTGTTCAAACACACTCCATATGGTGTAGGGAAGCTGTCCAGATCATCACAACTTGTCTGTAACACCTCCAACTCAAAATCACATCTGCTCTTGCTGTCACGACTTGAAGGTAAGCCTAAACTTGGGCATCTCTCAATCTATGCATATTTCCTCGCACAATAATTTGGCCATATGTTCATAATCATGCATGTAATGTTTTCCCTCAATTAATTGCATTGTTTGAATCGTGTATAAAAAATCCTAGCCTTCATGCAGAAATTAGGGTTCTTGAGGTTTCTTCGTGATTTCTTGTTGTGTGTTTAATTTAAATGAAATTAAAGTACATAGACATGATCGTGAGGTTGAGGCGAGCATAATGATATGTGGATTGCATGTTATAATTACGTATTCAGTGAGATTGGATGGAAAATGCAAATCTGGGCAAACTGAAAAAACGCGCGTGTTATTGGTGTTGTTCTTGGCGCCATTTTCATATATTTGAATATTTGAATTTTGTGATTTTGTTTAATTGATTCAAAAATTAATTTCTCTCTGAGTTTTAATGATTTTGAGTTGATTCTTTTTTTAATAATTCACAAAAATGTTAAAATATTTTATTTTAACAAAAAATCCCAAAAATATTATTTATTTCATATAATTGATATTTTTGTAAAGAATTAATATTTTGATTGTTTTTGGCATTTTAAATATTTTTTCTACATTGATTTTGCAACTTTTAATGCTTTCTAATTATTTTGTAGGTCAATACTTAATTTTTGAAGCATTAATCCAAGATCACAATTTGTTTTCCATGTGTTAAACAATTTTTGATCATTTTAATTGAATTTTTATTCAATTAAATACTTTTTGAAAACAAATTAGGGTTTTGGATTAATTCAACCCTCATAAATCATTTTCAAAACACTTTGGGCCTCTATTAGAGTGTAAGACCCAATCCTTTTTTGACCAAATCATCTTTGGGCCTCACTTATTGTATAAGTCCCGATACCGTCAAAAAACAAACGGCGCGATCGTCGCCTTTTCAAAGAACATCTGGGCCTCTCCTCGAGCTATAAGACCCATTCAACACTTTGGGCCTCTATTAGAGCGTAAGACCCAATCCCCCTTTTAACCAAAACATTTTGGGCCTCACTTATTGTATAAGTCCCTCTGCGTTAAAAGAAAACCTCGGCGCGATCCCCATTTTTAAACGAAAAATCATTTGGGCCTACCCTCGTGTTATAAGCCCCACACTTTTTCTTTAAACCTTTTTGGGCCTCTTGAGAGAGTGTAAGACCCATCCCTTTGTACTGAAAACCATTTTTGGGCCCCAGTCACTTGTATAAGTCCCTCTGTACAAAGTCAAACAGTGCGCTCACTGATAAAACCCTGGGCCTCTCCTTGAGCTGTAAGCCCCAAATCTTTCTTTT
Organism: Lathyrus tuberosus; assembly: GCA_022829125.1. NCBI lineage: Eukaryota > Viridiplantae > Streptophyta > Magnoliopsida > Fabales > Fabaceae > Lathyrus > Lathyrus tuberosus. The sequence goes on from JALAZF010000428.1 coordinate 314,891, forward strand.
TCAAAGCACTTTCTCCTTTGATTTTGAATATACTGTTGTTTTTAATCTTTCTTTGTTGAACAACTAACCAAACAGCATGGAAGCTCTACAACCGAGTAAGTGGTTATCGCTTTCATTTACTGCTTTCATATTATAAACTGTATTGTGGGGCTGCTCACTGTAAGTCTCCTTTCATAAACTCATATCTACTGTGTAATAATAGTATAGATATTTCGAGTTTCCCCGGCTACTACGTCTAGAACTAAGTGACGCCGTTTCATTTATTCGTAGAAATAGACGCCTAGATCCCCAATAGGAGCACCAGATACAGTCTTCTCTTCGGCTGTCCTCCTTAGGAATCGTCAAGAAATTCTATCCCCCAGAGATGAATTATTCTCGGTGAAACTTCTCTTGAATTTCTTCAAACCGCTGAACGGTTCGGACTCTCTCTAAAAGTTAAAGTCACTGGATAGTAAACCTCGCATGTTTACCAGTGGTTTTAACTCTAAAAGAGTTTTCCTGAACTTTTCTTTGGTTTGGGACCCACAGGCTTCTTAAAAGCATCGGCCTCCTCTTGGGCATCATACAAGGACCCACAGGCTTCCTAAAAGCAACCCCGCCTCCTCTTGGGCTTCGTACAAGGACCCATCGGCTTCTTAGAAGTATTCACAGCCTCCTTTTAGGCTTCGTATAATGATCTCTTCCTCCGGGAATGATAGCCTCCTCTTGGGCTTGGTACAAGGACCCGTCGGCTTCTTAAAAGATTCCAGCCTCCTCTTGGGCTTCGTACAAATTGTCCCGACGACCTCCTAGAGGTATAGGAACAGAACCTAGTCATCCTCATAGAACAGTCCTTTCATAGAGTCTACTACTGTTTCTCAAAGCATAGTACCAAAGATAAAACTCTAGAGACGGACAGTCTAACTTCCTTGAGTCTCAAAGACATTCTCTAGCACCCTTCGTTAAATAGGAAGGAAACCCGCAGACTCGGACAGTCTCAATACCCTTTGGATTTCCCGTTTCCTCAAAGAGAAGGAAATATCCCTGATCCTCAAATTAAATCCCTGAGTACAGTGTTGCTCATATAAGAACTGATTTTCTCTTTTAAATCAGTATATTGGATCTGTCACTCAACTGAATCAGTTACAATAGCCTCCATCTCGGGCTTCGTACGAGATACCAAAATTCTCCCCAGTGGAGTCAAAACAACCTTTTAGCCTCTCTCTCAGGCTTTGTCTGAGACACAAAAGATTCCCTCGTTGAGTCAATCACCCCTTTTTTGCCTCCATCTCGGGCCTCGTACGAGATACAAATTACTTAAGCAAGAGTCGACCTCTTTTAGCCTCCTCTTAGGCTTTTTATAATGATATGCCCCACTGGGTCAAAAACTTTTAGCCTCTCTCTCGGGCTTTGTACGAGACACAAAATAGCCTCCTCTTAGGCTTTGTATAATGATTTTCCTAGCGGAAATTAGCCTCCTCGTAGGCTTTGTATAAGAAAACCACTGGTTGATCCAATCAATCTTTTAGCATCAAAGATGTGCCATGTTCACAATACACAAACATCAACAACTCCTTCATCTAATCGCTGTAAGCGGCAAGCCTCTGGATCATCTATATCCATGCCACTGTCCCTCTTTTAGCATGAGAAATTCCTAAGGAAAGATGGCATTGCTCTACACTGAGTTAAAGTCTTCTCCTTCAGGTTAAAACCCTTTCTTCGGAAATTATGGCATTGCTCGGATCCGCGTATCCCAGTTAAAGTAATTCTCCTTCCCCCTCTTTAGAGATGACAAATTCTCTCTAAAGTCGAGGTCTTTCAGCTTCACGTCTTGGGCTTTGAACAAGACACAAATAGACCTTTTAACTTCACATCTTGGGCTTTGAACAAGATACAAATCACCTTTCGCTTCACGTCTTGGGCTTTGAACAAGACACCAAAAACCAATTTCCTCCCATAGAATAGGAGGAACTACGAATGCTCTGATTTCCCTGTTTCGGTAAACGGGAATACGTAGGCATAAGATCGAAAGAAAAGATCTTAGCGAGCGCAATCAACAAAAAACCCAAATCCCATATCTCCATCAATTAAAAGCAGTAATTCAAAAGCATCAGTCCTAACATCCTAATCATTATTCCCCACCAGAAACCCTTTGCCTAGAAAAAAGAAAGAAAGGAACCTGTATTGGCGAAATACGAATAACCAGTACAAAGGCCCCCCCACATTGATAGCATCCGTAACCTAACAGACCACTGTTTAAATTCAGTATGCAAGCAGGGTTAATTGGAGACACCTATTTCCCTCCCTTATTCAGCTCATAATAGGATAAAAAATGAATCGACCTGTAGTTTTAAGCACAACCGCAGAGAGCGACCAGCGCTTAAGAACCGCGTCCAAAATCGCTCGCTACAGAAAAGTGGCGCCCACCGTGGGGCCATTTCTTTCCTTTTCTTTTCTTTTTTTATTTTCTGTCTGTTTTCCTTGTAAAATGGCGACTCTGCTGGGGAGTCTCCTTTTCTGCCTTAGGGCATCATCCCTGTTTTCCACGGAAAATGGGAACTCTACCGAAGAGAAAGATTGACCTATGCTGGTCCATCTCTTAGGCAGGGAACCACAGATTGGGGCTTCCGCCGGGGAACCCATTTCTGTCAGGAACGTAAGATTCATAGCTTTATAAGTCTAGGATGATTAGGACAAATATATATACTACTTTTCCTAATTGCTATACATGTTTATTTTTCTACTAATGGGAATGCGGGTGATGTCGTATGTGGACAGAATGAGTATACACTTAAGAAAAGCCAACCTTTTTCATAGTGCAGAAGCTATCGGAAATAGCTGTTACGCGATACTACACTCATTTGAGGCTGGTGATCTATTCTGGGTGAATAGCACTTACTCTAAGATTGCACACAACTCGCTGGCGATCCGCTTGTTGTTTTGCTTTCCTGGGAGGAGCTGATGATAATGAGTACAGGTACAAAAATCACCCTAGTATAAACCTTTGGGGATGGGTAGAGCCTTGACCTCATGACAACGACCCTTTGACCCCATGTTTTTTCTATGTTTTTGTGTGCTGCATTCATGCATTCATTTAATAAAACATTAAAACATTAAAAAAACTTTCTCTTCTAGTCTCTCTGTTTTTCAAATTAAACTAAGACTGTGATTGCAAATATCAGAGAAAAAGATTGTATTAATGGATTTCGGTAGAAGGAGAACTCACCAGTATACCTTCAAGGTTCCAAAACTAGGGGATTTGAGAAAGTTAGCAAGGATGATCGTTAACCCAGAGGCTTTCAGAGCCAAGCACGGTGGTTTGCTACCACTGTAAAGAGTCCATGTGATTAAGGGAATCATGGATGCACTCATTCAATTCTACGATCCAGTTTATCATTGTTTCACATTCCCGGATTACCAGCTGGCACCAACGCTGGAGAAGTACTCTCATCTGGCTGATTTACATATCACTGATCGTGCTCTATTTTCTGGACTGGAAGAAATTCCAAAGAATCAGACTATTGCAATAGCAATTCATTTGGACAAGTCTGAGGTCAGGACTCACCTAACCACTAAGGGTGGCATCCAAGGTTTGCCAGCCCAGTTCTTGACAAAGAAAGCTCTGTACTTCGCTAGTATAGGGAACGGGACTGCTTTTGAAAGCATCTTTGTCTTGCTCACCTACGGGTTATTTTTGTTTCCCAACATCAATAACTTCGTCGATATCAATGCTATTAAGGTTTTTCTCATTGGAAACCCTGTGCCGACTTTGCTCGCAGATGCGTATCATTCTGTACACTTAGGAAATTTGTACAGCGGAGGGGAGATCACATGCTGTGTACCTTTGCTTTACAAATGGTTTATCTCTCACTTGCCCAAGTCTGCTGCTTTTTGGGATTGCAAGAGTGTCTTACGTTGGTCGCAGAAGATCATGTCCCTCACCAATTATGATATAGATTGGTGTAATAGGATTTATGAGGGAATCAGAATCATTGACCGTTGTGGAAACTTCCCCAGCGTACCCCTCATAGGGACTAAAGGAGGAATCGACTATCATCCGATATTAGTTCTTCGTCAATTTGGATACCCGATGCGACACATCCCACTGGATGTTTATCTGGAAGGTCTTTTTTTCAAAGAAGGAGAAAACGACAGAGCACTAAAGATGGAAATAGTGCAAGCTTGGAAACATGTTCATAAGAAAGGACGAGAGTCTCTGGGAAAACCGGACTGTGTCTCGGTGGAGCCTTATCTCCAATGGGTACAAACTAGAGCTCTCAAGCTAAAGATGCCTTATCCTCGTTACGGAATTCTTCCGCCGAGGGAAACTGTCATGTACTTCATGACGGAAACTGAAAGGCTTCATGTTACTCTCAACAAAGTTCAAAAGGAAAGAAGATCTTGGAAGAACAAGTATCGCACCCTCGACGTAGAGTGCATCCAAATACAGCAATTACTAAAAGAGAAAGATGCTCTGATTGAAATTTTGGAGCAGCATGCTGTAGAGAATCAAGATGACCAAAGGAATTTGCTTACTCCTTTCACTTGGCAAAGAAATGACAACCCGACAACAGCCCAAGCGCCCCAGTCAAAGAAAAGGAAGATACCAGAATCAGCACCCAGTTTCTCCTCAAAGAGGACTCGGGACCCATTAGTTTAGGTTTCTGTTTCTGCACTTTGTAATCTACTGTATTTCCATTTCTGTAATCCTTTGGAATTCAATAAAAAGGGGTTTCCCCACTGTTTGATATTTGCAATCTAATTGTCGAAGTTTATGTTGATTAAACCAAACAACAATTAATATAATCATTGCATTCATCATTCTCACATCGCGTATTCTTCTTCCCTACGAATCTCACGTTTGTGTCTCGATTCTAGAGTCAAACTGTCTCATTCGTATAATACTCAGCCCAATCGTCCGAAAAAGATGGATGATCTTGAGGAAGAAAATAGAGAGTTGAAAGAAGAGATCGACACTCTGAGAGAGGATATGAGAAAGCTTCGTAACGACATGCAAGCCATGGCAGAAGCTCAGCTACAAAGAACTGTGATCTCAGAGATCACCTCAACGCCCATCATAGAAAAGTATGATCCTAGGTATCAGATACCGAAAGATCGTCCTTGGGGCATGCCTGTTAACTATATCCCGGAAGGATATGTTCCGCCGATCACTGAAGATCAGGGAATCGCAACAGAAGCCGCTGGGCCTGAAGGTTACAAACTTTGGGAAAGCGAAGATGCCAGGGGCATACTGAAGACTCCTGAAGGTTACAAACTTCGGGAGGCGCCAAGACTTACTGTCGTAGTCACGGTACCACCCCCTGTGGTGCACACTGTCCCAGAAGGACAGATTCCACCAACACCTTCTGGTAAGAAGGAAACTATGTTTGACAGAATGGATGAATTCCAGGAGCAGTTCTTGGAAATGCAGAAAGAGCTGCAAGCCATTCGCGGTCAGGATCTATTTGGAAAGGACGCCGCAGACCTCTGCTTGGTCCCAAATGTAAAAGTCCCGCACAAATTCCAAGTGCCCGACTTTGAAAAATACAAGGGTAACTCTTGCCCTCAGAGCCATCTGGTGATGTACGCTCGGCGGATGTCAGCTCAGACGGAGAATCAGGACCTGCTGATTCACTACTTCCAGGATAGTTTAACCGGTGTCACACTCAAATGGTACATGGGTTTAAACCGTACTACGATCAGCATATTCAGAGATCTTGGTACTGCCTTCGTCCAACAATACAAATACAATTTGGACATGGCACACGACAGAGATCAACTCAGATCAATGTCGCAAAAGGAAAAGGAAACCTTTAAGGAGTATGCTCAAAGGTGGTGTGGAATTGCCGCTCAAATTTGTCCACCTCTTGAGGAAAAAGAGATGACAAAAATCTTCTTAAAGACCTTAAGCTCATTTTACTATGACCGAATGGTCGCCAGTGCGCCCAGTGATTTCACCGAAATGGTCGGCATGGGTGTACGTCTTGAGGAAGCCGTCCGAGAAGGACGTTTGGTAAAAGACCCTGGATCAACGAGCGGTACTAAAAAATACGGTAGTGCTCTCCCTAAGAAAAAAGAGCAAGATATTGGGAATATCTCTCTCGGAAAGCAAAGGCGACGTTATCAGCCAGTAGCAGCTGTTACTCCTGCTATCGGCCCCGCGCCTGTTCCTATGTATCAACCTCAGGTTGCGCAGAGCCAACCTGACCAACAAAGGACACAACAGCCTCTTCAGCAGGCTCGTCCTCCATATAACAACAACCGTACAACACGGCCACCAGGATTTGATCCTATACCCGTAACGTACGCAGAACTGTTTCCGTTACTGCTAGCCAAGGGGCACATTCAGACTAAGTCTCCCCTTTCAGTTCCGGAAAATCCGCCTTTTTGGTTTAAAGCGGATCAAGCATGCCCTTATCATCAAGGAGGTTCAGGGCATAACATTGAGACTTGTCTCAATTTCAAATCCGACGTGCAAAAGCTTGTTAGGAGTGGGCTCTTATCTTTCAAAGATACAGACCCTAATGTTCTCACGAACCCGCTGCCTTAACACGAGAAAGCTGCAGTCAATCTGATTAAGAAAGAGACTAACAATGTCTATCAAATTCACGATGTACTCTTATTGGGGACCAATCTGGTTAAGATGCATTGTAGACAGAGTGGATATGGCCATGTGCCATCTCATAACTATCACCAGTGTGATATCTGCTCTAAAGATAACCAGGGGTGTTCTGTTGTGCAAGCAGCTCTACAGGAACAAATGGATCTTGGATGGATCCAAGAGCACCGAGTTCGTGGAGTTAACATGGTTTACACGAATTCCAACGTCATTCAAAACCACGACATCCGTGCGATGAATGTCAACTTGGTGGCGATGCACTCAAGGCAAAGCCAGTATCATAATCTGCCGCGGCACGATTACAGTTCCTGTCTGATTTGCTCGGTAAACAAACAGGGATGCTCTTTCATACAAGAGGCCCTCCAGCGTCAGATGGATCTTGGATGGATCCAAGACTACCATGATAGGAACTCCTATCAAATCAACATGGTTCAGATCTTCGATATCCTCGTAATGAATACCAACCTGGTAGAGTTACATGCTGAGTAGGTCCGACTTGGATTCTTAATATCACATGATTACCAAAACTATAAAGCGGGTTGCGAAAATGATCGAGGTTGTACCCTTGTCCAGGAGGCACTTCAGCACTTGTTAAATCACTGGTGGATGCCAATCTACATGGATGAAGATACTCAGCAAATTAGTATCAATAACAGGAATCCTAATCGTCGTCAAAGTCAGGATGTCTGATCAATGGAAGGTAACCTAGTGAGGTTACATTGTATTCAAAGTGTGGCCAGGTGCCACCACACACTTATGACAGTTGCAGCGTCTGTTCGGAAAGTAACCAAGGGTGTTAACTTGTGAGAGCAGCTCTTCAGGGTCAGGTGGATCATGGAGAAATTCGTCCATATCCGGGTTCTGGACCCATCATTTGGTCGCCGAACTACCTTGCCGATCAAGTTGAGGATGTTGTCACGATCTCTGGTCATCACCAGATCAGGGATGTTTTTTCCATCATTCCTCTACTTGACGAATCTAAAGTTCCCAACCAGGAACGGATCGAGATTACTTATGATGGTCAGAAAAATTAGAAGGTTCCCATAGTCATCTATCTACCGGGGCCATTACCTTATGAATCAGCTAAGGCGATCCCTTACAAATACGGTGCGACAATAATCGAGAATGGAAAGGAAATTCCATTACCCTCCGTTGTGAATATTGCAGACATCAGTCGTGTAACACGGAGCGGTCGAATCTTCAACCGAGGGGTTGGAGAATCCAACAAAGAAAAGGAACTTCAGGCGGAAATTCCTGATCCACCAGTCAGTCAATCTTGTAATCCCAACTTTTCAAAAGACAAAGATGAGATGCTAAAGCTCATCCAAAGGAGTGAATATAACATTGTTGATCAACTGCTACAGACTCCTTCAAAGATCTCAGCATTATCGTTGTTACTCAGTTCAGAAGCCCACAGGGAGGCTCTACAGAAAGTCTTGGAGCAAGCCTTTGTGGAACAGGATGTAACAATCAGACAGTTCGATAGCATTGTCTCTAACATCACTTCCTGCAATAATTTGGGATTTAGTGATGAGGAATTACCTGAAGAGGGTCGTCGTCATAATATGGCGCTCAACATTACAGTTAACTACCAGGGCGATGCTTTAGCCAACGTACTGGTAGACACAGGGTCATCCCTGAATGTTATGCCGAAGTCCACTTTGAAGCAATTATCATTTAAGGGCCCTCCGATGAGAGTCAGCGAGGTCGTCGTCAAAGCATTCGATGGATCCAGAAAAACAGTTATCGGCGAAGTTGATCTTCCCATAACTATTGGTCCTCACACTTTCCAAATCACTTTCCAGGTCATGGACATCCGGGCAACATACAATTGTTTATTAGGAAGACCTTGGATACATCAGGCTGGAGCGGTTACTTCAACCCTCCACCAAAAGCTAAAGTTCGTCAAGAACGATCAACTTGTCACGGTTTGTGGGGAACAAGCCTTGCTTGTGAGTAAACTATAATCATCTGTTTGTGTAGAACCCGAGGAGGTTATTGGAACTCAGTTCCAAGCACTATCGGTGAGCAAGAACGATCAATCCGAAGAAGGAACTTCAATTTCTTCATACAAAGATGCTATCAAAGCGGTCGAGAGTACCGATACGACAGGATGGGGACGGCTTGTCATTCCTATTGACAATAAAACAAAGAAGGGTCTTGGTTTTTCTGCAACCTGTACTCAGACAACTGTCAACGATGAAAGTCTTCATCCCCTTCAAAACTTCTTCCACAGTGGAGGTTTTCTTCACCCAGTGTCTCAGACAGTTCATGCTATCAATGAGGAAGATCCCTCTGACACAGATGAAGAATGGAAGTCCTATCTTAACAAGGATGACTATATGTCTCAGGAAGAGGTGCCTATGCCTTTTTGTTTTCCTACAGAAAGTTCGAGATTTATACCAAGATCAGATGTCGAAACGATCTACGGATATTGTGATCCGAAAGGATGCCGTGCTCCGCCAAATTCATTATAGGATGACACTCCGATGAAAGAAAACTTTGATCACAATTACTATGGCCCGATGGATGGTCTGCCAATTTGGCAGCCTTACCCAGGAAACTTGGGGCAAGAAAGTCAGCCGAGTAATGAAACTCAGCTGAGCATCATTGAACAGAATACCTGTGTCCCCGCCATGTCATGGGATCAACACTCAGGTCATTCGGAAACTACTCAACATGAAGATGAATTCGCAACATTTACAGGACTAGAATTCATCAACTATGCTTTTCCCGAGGTCAACGTCATTGAGAGAGATGACTCCTCCAGTTCCAAAGAAATTTGGGACACTCTGGGACAACCAAGTGGAAAATACGACTTTATGGTCAAGTACACTGCTCCCGAAAGCTCTCGTATCAGGCTCGAAGATATCCAGTCAACTGGATGGGGAGATGCAGCTGAGAGCACCAATGCTATGCAAAATGCAACAGAGGAATCCTCCTACGACAATTCTGCCTGGGAGACAGATTCCAATGATCCTACTCCACCAGAAATCAGCGTCATTTCTAAAGACAAATCAAGGAAGGTGCCAGACTTTGTGATTCACCGAGGAGTTCGCCGCCAATGGGTTGCTGTCGAGGTTCCGAAGGTCGTTCGTCAGTCAAAGTAATTGCCATCTTTAAGCCTTTCACCCTGCCCAGGTGAAACAGATGTTTTGATAGGGCTCGCTTTTTGTAAATTTCCCTCTTCGTTTTGCCCAAAGCGACAGAGTTTTGTATTATAGGGCTGTAGTTTCAAGATTCGACTTGTTCATTAATAAAATAACGTCGTTCTGTAATTTCCGCATTAATTGCTGTTTTCTCTTTTTGCTTTTTCAGAAAATGGTAATCCTAAAAAAAACATTCAATAATAAAAACAAGCAGTAAAATAAATACACTGCACACACTTGCATTTTCTCTATCTCTTCTAAACACGAATCATCACGTCATGCAGATTGCTTGTTTTATACCCCGTTGAAACATACGATCCGATGCCTTCTTCCAACTTTGAGTTCCCGGTATTCGAGGCTGAAGAAGAAAATGACAACGAAATTCCAGAAGAGATCTCCCGACTACTCAGACAAGAGGAAAGGTCCATTGAACCTCACAAAGAGCCGTTGGAAACGATAAACTTGGGTTCAGAAAAAGAGAGAAAAGAAATCAGGATCGGAGCACTGCTCAGTCCAACTGTCAAAGAAAGTTTGATAAAGCTTCTCAAAGAATTCCCCGATGTATTCGCTTGGTCCTATCAGGATATGCCAGGGTTGGATACCAGCATCGTGGAACATCACTTACCGCTAAGATCGGAATGTCCGCCAGTAAAGCAAAGGTTGAGACGGACTCACCAGGACATGGCCATCAAAATCAAAGAGGAGGTACAGAAACAGATTGACGCGGGTTTCCTCGCTACATCTGAATATCCTCAATGGTTAGCCGACATCGTACCCGTTCCCAAAAAGGACGGAAAGGTCAGAATGTGTGTTGATTACAGAGATCTAAACAAGGCAAGTCCAAACGACGACTTTCCTTTACCACACATTGACATGTTGATTGACAGCACAGCAAAGTTCAAAGTATTCTCCTTCATGGATGGATTCTCGGGCTATAACCAGATCAAAATGGCGCCGAAAGACATGGAGAAAACTTCGTTCATTACCCCATGGGGTACCTTTTGTTACAAGGTAATGTCGTTCGGTTTGAAGAATGTCGGGGCAACCTATCAAAGGGCCATGACTACTCTGTTTCATGACATGATACACAAAGAAATTGAGGTGTATGTCGATAATTTGATTGCAAAATCAAGAATAGAGGATGAGCACGTTGAACATCTGTCAAAATTGTTCGACCGTCTAAGAAAATTCAAGCTCCGCTTGAATCCCAACAAGTGCACCTTCGGTGTCCGTTCGGGGAAATTACTAGGGTTCATCGTCAGCCAGAAAGGAATTGAAGTTGATCCTGACAAGGTCAAGGCCATTCAAGAAATGCCTTCTCCGAAAACTGAAAAACAAGTCAGAGGATTCCTGGGACGTTTGAACTACATCTCCAGATTCATATTCCTTATGACCGCGACATGTGCGCCGATTTTCAAATTACTCAAAAAGAACCAGGATTACGTTTGGTCTGAAGATTGCCAAACCGCCTTCGACAGTATCAAGGAATATCTGTTGAATCCTCCAATCCTATCTCCTAAAGTGGAAGGAAGACCACTGATCATTTACCTCACAGTCCTAGAGGACTCGATGGGATGTGTACTTGGCCAACAAGACGAAACTAAAAGGAAAGAGTCTGCCATTTACTATTTAAGCAAGAAATTCACCGACTGTGAAACTCGGTACACGATGCTCGAGAAAACTTGCTGCGCTTTGGCTTGGGCAGCCAAACGTCTTCGCCAATACATGATTCGTCATACTACTTGGTTGGTCTCCGAAATGGATCCAATCAAGTACGTTTTCGAAAAACCTGCTCTCACGGGAAGGATTGCTCGTTGGCAGATGTTACTATCAGAATATGACATAGAGTACCATGCTCAGAAAGCCGTTAAAGGAAGTATTTTAGCTGATCATTTGGCTCATCAACCGATTGACGATCAAGAATCAATCGGGTTTGACTTCCCAGACGAAGATGTCATGTATCTAAAGATGAAAGATTGCGATGAACCGCTACCCAGTGAAGGGCCAGAACCAGGTTCCCAGTGGGGACTCATCTTTGACGGAGCAGTTAATCATTATGGAAATGGAATTGGGGCAATCATTGTTACCCCTCAGGGTTCCCACATTCCTTTCACTGCCAGACTTACGTTCAAATGTACGAACAATGAGGCCGAATACGAAGCATGTATCATGGGTCTCGAAGAAGCGATTGATTTAAGGATCAAAAACTTGGACGTATACGGCGATTCAGCATTGGTTATTAACCAGATAAAAGGAGATTGGAACACATACCAATCAGGATTGATTCCTTACAAAGACTATGCAAGAAGGTTGTTACCTTTCTTCAATAGAGTTGAGTTTCATCACATCCCTCGTGATGAGAATCACATGGCTGATGCATTAGCCACTCTCTCTTCCATGATTAGTGTAGGTCGATGGAATGACATACCTAAGATCGACATCATGCGCCTTGAACGACCCGCTTACATCTTCATGATTGAAGCAGTCATAGACGACAGACCTTGGTATCACGATATCAAATGCTTCCTTCAGAAACAAGAGTACCCATCTGGGGCACTCAGAAAATACAGGAAGACCCTTAGAAGATTTGCTGGAAATTTCTTCCTGAGCGGTGACACTCTTTATAAGAGAAATTTTGACATGGTTTTGCTCCGATGTGTCGACAGACCAGAAGCCGACATGCTCATGAAAGAAATTCATGAAGGATCCTTTGGCACTCATGCCAACGGACACACAATGGCGAGAAAAATTCTCAGGGCCGGGTACTATTGGTTGACAATGGAATCTGACTGCTACAAGTACATGAGGAGGTGTCACAAGTGTCAGATATACTCCGACAAAATTTATGTACCGCCATCACATCTCAAAGTTCTTTCTTCCCCATGGCCTTTTTCCATATGGGGAATCGACATGATTGGTATGATTGAGCCCAAGGCTTCAAACGGACATCAGTTCATCCTGGTGGCCATTGACTATTTCACCAAGTGGGTCGAAGCAGCGTCATTCGCCAATGTAACCCGACAAGTGGTGGTCCGATTTATTAAAAACAATATCATCTGCCGTTATGGTGTTCCAAGTGAGATCATTACTGATAATGGATCCAACTTGAACAACAAGATGATGAAAGAGTTGTGTGCAGAGTTCAAGATTGAACACCATAACTCATCTCCCTACCGACCCAAGATGAACGGAGCGGTAGAAGCGGCTAACAAGAACATCAAGAAGATCGTTCAAAAGATGGTTGTAACCTATAAAGATTGGCACGAGATGCTACCCTTTGCTCTTCACGGTTATCGTACATCTGTCCGCACTTCAACAGGGGCTACCCCTTTCTCTCTAGTATATGGCATGGATGCAGTGCTCCCCATAGAAGTAGAGATCCCGTCAATCAGGGTATTGATGGAAGCTCAGCTCACTGAAGCTGAATGGTGTCAAAGTCAACACGACGAACTGAACCTGATCAAAGAGAAGAGAATCACGGCACTATGCCACGGTCAGTTGTATCAACAGAGAATGAATAGGGTGTTCGACAAAAAGGTCTGACCTCGTGTCTTCAAAAAAGGAGACCTCGTGCTCAAGAAGATACAATCATTTCTCACTGATTCCCAGGGCAAATGGACTCCGAATTATGATGGCCCCTATGTGGTCACGAAAGCTTTCTCAAGCGGCGCCTTGAGACTCACAACCATGGACGGAGAGGAATTTTCCTACTCCACGAATGCTGATGTAGTCAAGAAATACTCGCCTAAACTAAAAAAAAAACGTCTCGCTGGATTGAAAACCCAAAAGGGCGGTCCAGGCAAAAGTTAGAGACATGAAAAAAAAAATCATCTCGATGGATTGGAAATCTCATAGTACAATCCAGGCAAAAATTAGGGATAATGGCAAGTAACTATGTTCAACAGAGGCAAGTCCCTCAGCAGCAGTTACAGCATCATCTATCGGAGGAAATCTCCAGTCAAAGGTCATCTTCGACGGAAGCTCAGGATGCCCCGAATTCAAAGTTGGTAGAAGGATAGTGGTCGTTATGTTTCAACGTAGCCCTTTTCCCTGTAAATTACCATTTTCTAACTTTGTATATACTCTTTGGAATCACGCGTTTGGCTGATCTCCATCTTATCAATAAAATTTGAGCCTTTTATGCTTTTGTTTGTAATTCTTAACTTGCTTTAGCTTTACAGAACGACGTTGTTTAAACTTAACCAGCGATTCTTGAAATAAAACAAAAATGAATTTACTTGTTAAAACTTTTTCTGCTTTTAAATTAAAGATGGCATTTCTTTTGACTGTTGAACATCAGAAGAATCTCGATCGCTTCTCCAAAGGTGTTTGAACCTCAAAGTGCAGAATCAAAGTACTCCTTCTAAACCAGTTCGCCTGAATGAAGGGATCAACTGTGTCAGAGACCTTGTTTCGTCTGACACCCTCGGCCGAGTTCTCATCTCTTAAGCCCGATCAACATAGCTCCCCGCGTGGACTATCTCTCCTAAGCAAGGTGGAATTGCTATTTTGAATCAACGGTACTTCTTCGCCCCGTAATGGCCGAGTATCCAATTGTGTTCATCCATTAGTCTGTATGTCGCGTCTGTTTTGTCAGCATAAACATACATACTTCATGCATTTTTGATTTGCATTTACATTTCGTATTGCATCACTATCACTTGAGTCGGTCTTGTCCCCTAGTGATAAACAGTTTTCTCAATCGAGTTTGTCAGTTCTTTCCTCGTCAGGAAGTGTTGCGTCTGCACAATCTCGCCACCAGTGTATCTTTAGATCAGAGTCGACACTTGGCCACTTTGATAACTTGAACCTCTGAATGACCAGAGAAACCTTCAACAGATGTCACTCTTCGCCATTGAAGATGATATCCTTGCTTTCCCGGATTAAGGAAAATCCACAGAGAAAGCCTCGTGATCAGAGATTCGGCAGCACGCCAGTTTTGCTCCGAAAAACCGTTGATGAAAAGGTCATCGGCACCTCAAAATTGGATCCCATCATATGGCATTTCTCCGGGAAGATCCCGAGAAAAGTATGATGTAACCCCAAACGAAAACAGTCTCTCAAGAGACTCGTTTTCCCTAGTATAATCGACAAATGGCGTCTCCAAAACAGAGAAGTTTGTGTACCTCTACAACTCAGACGAATGGGTTCCCCAGCAAGTCTCACATCAAAACTTTTTTTCACCCAAATGGCATCTCCCCAGGAAAATTCGGCGAGAAGTTTGAAGGAAAGCCGCTATGAATAGCGTCCCTTGTCAATAAAGTTTATTGACAAAAGAAACTAAGACCAGTTCCTTGGTAGGAAACCATGATCGAGGGGAAGTTCAAAAGAAACTAAGACCAGTTCCTTGGTAGGAAACCAAGAACGAGGGGATGTTTATTTCAAAGACTGAGACCAGTTCTTGGTAGGAAACCAGGAACGAGGGGAAGTTGACAATCAGAAACTGAGACCAGTTCCTTGGCCGAAAACCAGGATCGAGGGGAAGTTTACCTCTTCTAAGCATCATTGCTTAGCTAAAGAAGATGAATGCGTAAGCTACCATTCCTAACCACCATCAAAATTTCGGATATTCCGATATTTAATCCTCTTGCACCCCGAATGCTCGAATCCCTTCGTCATTCACACCTTCGGGTCCAAGAAGATTAAAAAGGGGCATCTGTAATACCCCAAATTTTGACCACTTAGATTTCCCATCATTGTGAAAATCATCATCACAATATGGATGTACCTTTATGCTTCATCAGTCTCCCCAAAGATGGGTGAGCATCCAATACAATCAAAATTAGGGTTTCAAGCCCTCTCTGAGTGCTTAGACAAAGGATCAATCAAGAAATGACATGATCTTCAACTTGTCTAATCTCTCAAACATCCACAATGGATCAAAAAGGACTCCCACTTCAAGGATTAAGCACAAGGCTGCTCCCTTCTAGGTGGATCAAGTCTCAAGATCGACAGTGTCACCAAATTAGGGTTTTGGTCGACCAGGGCCTCCAGATGGAAATTTTCATCAGGGCACAAGGCAATGATCCAAAACATGACCTAATATACTTCATGGAACCTCATGAACCCATGCATCAAGTCAATTTTGCCTCAGGGGATGCATTCATCAAAAATCAGGAATTAGGGTTTCTTGACCTAATTCACCCCTAAGTTGACTATTGGGACAAACCATGAGCCAAGACCTCAAGAGATGATTTGAGGGTCTCTAATACACCATATTGATCCATTTGGAACAATGGATTGATCCAAGAAGCTTGAGCAACAAGTTTCATTTTCATCTGCACCACAATTAGGGTTTAAGGGAAAAGTCAACTGTAACTTTGACTTTTGACCTGGACATGCTACCAAACCCTAATACATGATTGAATATACCCTATGACACCCATGGAACATGTCCATCAAGTTTGATTTAGGTCAAGGACATGATTTCCTGAAGAATTGCACAGTTTGGAATTCATCTGATAAAAAGTCAACTGTGCACAAAAGTCAACTTTGACTTTTTGAGATTTTTCACCAAAATGGATTTTTAACCCTAAAATGATGTTAATGTATGATTTGAATCATCATTCATCAAGAAAAATCAAGAAAAGTGAGATAACTTGTAAAAGGGGTAACCATAAAACTTAGAAATTTTTCTAAGTTAAAAATAAAGTGGCAAAGGTACCAACTTTGGAGGACCATAACTCCTAAACCACAAGGCCATTTTTTCTCATCCAAAGATGGATTTGTAGCCCTCATTATCACCTACAAAAACTTCAACTACAAGTTATTCCAATTCATTAAGGATTTTGAGTTATGGAGTGATCAAAGTGGCTGAAAAGTGAAAATGTCACTTTTTCCAACACTTAGTGAAATTTTCACTAAGTCAGAATTCTGCTTCACTTTTTGCCAAATGTAGGGGGATTTTTCACTTGGAATCAAAAGAGATCAAAACCAAACTTGTTCAAACAGTTGTTGTATCATGTAAGAGCTTTCCAAAATGGCCAAGAACATTGCCAAATTCAACCTACATCATGAGATACAACATTGGCAAGTTGCCTTGCTGAAATCTGTCAAAGCAAGGCAGAATTTGCATTTTGGCTCGATTTGCCAAAATCAGCCAATTGCAATTGCTCCAATCCACTTGGACACCTCAGAGGATTGAATCCAAAGGGGACAATCACTGAGCCAAGCCTCCAAGGTCCAAGGAACAAAGAATAGAATGTTGAACCTAGAATGGCCAAAATAGGGACAAGACTTCAAATTTGGAATGACGAATTCAATGGAACCATCAAGGTGGCATGGACTGAGCCATTCTCATCTGAAATCAGTCAAGACTTATCCAAGACCAAGGGGACCAAAGCTCTGTGCCCTAACCTCTAGTCAATGGCTAGAGGAGACTTTCATTTCCATTGGCCAACATTGAGGAAACCTACTTACCAGCTGCCATGTACTATTCCTTGCAAAACAAACTTGTTATACTATAAATAGAGCTCAATTGTGGTCAGATTAAGTACACCAAAGCCATCTAACAGATGCTTTCCTCAAAATCTCTTTCTCTTGGCAAAAATGCCTTTCTTAGCAAGGTAGCTATCGGGTTTTGAGTTTGAGAGCAATTCTGCACAAACCAATCACTCACACACCTCACATACATCACATATGAGCTGATCAAACACTCACATAACATCTGGAACATCAAAATCTCAAAATCACTTGCCATCCACACAAGTTTGAAGTGAAGTTGCAGCTGAGATGCCATAAACTGATCCAGTCCATTTCAATTCAATCCAAGTGTTCAAACACACTCCGTATGGTGTAGGGAAGCTGTCCAGATCATCACAACTTGTCTGTAACACCTCCAACTCAAAATCACATCTGCTCTTGCTGTCACGACTTGAAGGTAAGCCTAAACTTGGGCATCTCTCAATCTATGCATATTTCCTCGCACAATAATTTGGCCATATGTTCATAATCATGCATGTAATGTTTTCCCTCAATTAATTGCATTGTTTGAATCGTGTATAAAAAATCCTAGCCTTCATGCAGAAATTAGGGTTCTTGAGGTTTCTTCGTGATTTCTTGTTGTATGTTTAATTTAAATGAAATTAAAGTACATAGACATGATCGTGAGGTTGAGGCGAGCATAATGATATGTGGATTGCATGTTATAATTACGTATTCAGTGAGATTGGATGGAAAATGCAAATCTGGGCAAACTGAAAAAACGCGCGTGTTATTGGTGTTGTTCTTGGCGCCATTTTCATATATTTGAATATTTGAATTTTGTGATTTTGTTTAATTGATTCAAAAATTAATTTCTCTCTGAGTTTTAATGATTTTGAGTTGATTCTTTTTTTAATAATTCACAAAAATGTAAAAATATTTTATTTTATCAAAAAATCCCAAAAATATTATTTATTTCATATAATTGATATTTTTGTAAAGAATTAATATTTTGATTGTTTTTGGCATTTTAAATATTTTTTCTACATTGATTTTGCAACTTTTAATGCTTTCTAATTATTTTGTAGGTCAATACTTAATTTTTGAAGCATTAATCCAAGGTCACAATTTGTTTTCCATGTGTTAAACAATTTTTGATCATTTTAATTGAATTTTTATTCAATTAAATACTTTTTGAAAACAAATTAGGGTTTTGGATTAATTCAACCCTCATAAATCATTTTCAAAACACTTTGGGCCTCTATTAGAGTGTAAGACCCAATCCTTTTTTGACCAAATCATCTTTGGGCCTCACTTATTGTATAAGTCCCGATACCGTCAAAAAACAAACGGCGCGATCGTCGCCTTTTCAAAGAACATCTGGGCCTCTCCTCGAGCTATAAGACCCATTCAACACTTTGGGCCTCTATTAGAGTGCAAGACCCAATCCCCCTTTTAACCAAAACATTTTGGGCCTCACTTATTGTATAAGTCCCTCTGCGTTAAAAGAAAACCTCGGCGCGATCGCCATTTTTAAACGAAAAATCATTTGGGCCTACCCTCGTGTTATAAGCCCCACACTTTTTATTTAAACCTTTTTGGGCCTCTTGAGAGAGTGTAAGACCCATCCCTTTGTACAGAAAACCATTTTTGGGCCCCAGTCACTTGTATAAGTCCCTCTGTACAAAGTCAAACAGTGCGCTCACTGATAAAACCCTGGGCCTCTCCTTGAGCTGTAAGCCCCAAATCTTTCTTTTTCAAAGCACTTTCTCCTTTGATTTTGAATATACTGTTGTTTTTAATCTTTCTTTGTTGAACAACTAACCAAACAGCATGGAAGCTCTACAACCGAGTAAGTGGTTATCGCTTTCATTTACTGCTTTCATATTATAAACTGTATTGTGGGGCTGCTCACTGTAAGTCTCCTTTCATAAACTCATATCTACTGTGTAATAATAGTATAGATATTTCGAGTTTCCCCGGCTACTACGTCTAGAACTAAGTGATGCCGTTTCATTTATTCGTAGAAATAGACGCCTAGATCCCCAATAGGAGCACCAGATACAGTCTTCTCTTCGGCTGTCCTCCTTAGGAATCGTCAAGAAATTCTATCCCCCAGAGATGAATTATTCTCGGTGAAACTTCTCTTGAATTTCTTCAAACCGCTGAACGGTTCGGACTCTCTCTAAAAGTTAAAGTCACTGGATAGTAAACCTCGCACGTTTACTAGTGGTTTTAACTCTAAAAGAGTTTTCCTGAACTTTTCTTTGGTTTGGGACCCACGGGCTTCTTAAAAGCATCGGCCTCCTCTTGGGCATCATACAAGGACCCACAGGCTTCCTAAAAGCAACCCCACCTCCTCTTGGGCTTCGTACAAGGACCCGTCAGCTTCTTAGAAGTATTCACAGCCTCCTCTTAGGCTTCGTATAATGATCTCTTCCTCCGGGAATGATAGCCTCCTCTTGGGCTTCGTACATGGACCCGTCGGCTTCTTAAAAGATTCCAGCCTCCTCTTGGGCTTCGTACAAATTGTCCCGACGACCTCCTAGAGGTATAGGAACAGAACCTAGTCATCCTCATAGAACAGTCCTTTCATAGAGTCTACTACTGTTTCTCAAAGCATAGTACCAAAGATAAAACTCTAGACACGGACAGTCTAACTTCCTTGAGTCTCAAAGACATTCTCAAGCACCCTTCGTTAAATAGGAAGGAAACCCGCAGACTCGAACAGTCTCAAGACACTTTGGATTTCCCGTTTCCTCAAAGAGAAGGAAATATCCCTGATCCTTAAATTAAATCCCTGAGTACAGTGTTGCTCATATAAGAACTGATTTTCTCTTTTAAATCAGTATATTGGATCTGTCACTCACTGAAACAGTTACAATAGCCTCCATCTCGGGCTTCGTACGAGATACCAAAATTCTCCCCAGTGGAGTCAAAACAACCTTTTAGCTTCTCTCTCAGGCTTTGTATGAGACACAAAAGATTCCCTCGTTGAGTCAATCACCCCTTTTTTGCCTCCATCTCGGGCCTCGTACGAGATACAAATTCCTTAAGCAAGAGTCGAACTCTTTTAGCCTCCTCTTAGGCTTTGTATAATGATATGCCCCACTGGGTCAAAAACTTTTAGCCTCTCTCTCGGGCTTTGTACGAGACACAAAATAGCCTCCTCTTAGGCTTTGTATAATGATTTTCCTAGCGGAAATTAGCCTCCTCTTAGGCTTTGTATAAGAAAACCACTGGTTAATCCAATCAATCTTTTAGCATCAAAGCTGTGCCATGTTCACAGTACACAAACATCAACAACTCCTTCATCTAATCGCTGTAAGCGGCAAGCCTCTGGATCATCTATATCCATGCCACTGTCCCTCTTTTAGCATGAGAAATTCCTAAGGAAAGATGGCATTGCTCTACACTGAGTTAAAGTCTTCTCCTTCAGGTTAAAACCCTTTCTTCGGAAATTATGGCATTGCTCGGATCCGCGTATCCCAGTTAAAGTAATTCTCCTTCCCCCTCTTTAGAGATGACAAATTCTCTCTAAAGTCGAGGTCTTTCAGCTTCACGTCTTGGGCTTTGAACAAGACACAAATAGACCTTTTAGCTTCACATCTTGGGCTTTGAACAAGATACAAATCACCTATCGCTTCACGTCTTGGGCTTTGAACAAGACACCAAAAACCAATTTCCTCCCATAGAATAGGAGGAACTACGAATGCTCTGATTTCCCTGTTTCGGTAAACGGGAATACGTAGGCATAAGATCGAAAGAAAATATCTTAGCGAGCGCAATCAACAAAAAACCCAAATCCCATATCTCCATCAATTAAAAGCAGTAATTCAAAAGCATCAGTCCTAACATCCTAATCCTTATTCCCCGCCAGAAACCCTTTGCCTAGAAAAAAGAAAGAAAGGAACCTGTATTGGCGAAATACGAATAACCAGTACAAAGGCCCCCCCACATTGATAGCATCCGTAACCTAACAGACCGCTGTTTAAATTCAGTATGCAAGCAGGGTTAATTGGAGACATCTATTTCCCTTTCTTATTCAGCTCACAATAGGATAAAAATTGAATCGACCTGTAGTTTTAAGCTCAACCGCAGAGAGCGACCAGCGCCCACCGTGGGGCCATTTCTTTCCTTTTCTTTTCTTTTTTTATTTTCTGTCTGTTTTCCTTGTAAAATGGCGACTCTGCTGGGGAGTCTCCTTTTCTGCCTTAGGGCATCATCCTCGTTTTCCACGGAAAATGGGAACTCTACCGAAGAGAAAGATTGACCTATGCTGGTCCATCTCTTAGGCAGGGAACCACAGATTAGGGCTTCCGCCAGGGAACCCATTTCTGTCAGGAACTTAAGATTCATAGCTTTATAAGTCTAGGATGATTAGGACAAATATATATATATTGCTTTTCCTAACTGCTATACATGTTTATTTTTCTGCTAATGGGAATGCGGGTGATGCCGTATGTGGACAGAATGAGTATACACTTAAGAAAAGCCAACCTTTTTCGTAGTACGGAAGCTATCAGAAATAGCTGTTACGCGATACTACATTCATTTGAGGCTGGTGATCTATTCTGGGTGAATAGCACTTACTCTAAGATTGCACACAACTCGCTGGCGATCCGCTTGTTGTTTTGCTTTCCTGGGAGGAGCTGATGACAATGAGTACAGGTACAAAAATCACCCTAGTATAAACCTTTGGGGATGGGTAGAGCCTTGACCTCATGACAACGACCCTTTGACCCCATGTTTTTTCTATGTTTTTGTGTGCTGCATTCATGCATTCATTTAATAAAACATTAAAACATTCAAAAAACTTTCTCTTCTAGTCTCTTTGTTTTTCAAATTAAACTAAGACTGTGATTGCAAATATCAGAGAAAAAGATTGCATTAATGGATTTCGGTAGAAGGAGAACTCACTAGTATACCTTCAAGGTTCTAAAACTAGGGGATTTGAGAAAGTTAGCAAGGATGATCGTTAACCCAGAGGCTTTCAGAGCTAAGCACGGTGGTTTGCTACCACTGTTAAGAGTCCATGTGATTAAGGGAATCATGGATGCACTCATTCAGTTCTACGATCCAGTTTATCATTGTTTCACATTCCCGGATTACCAGCTGGCACCAACGCTGGAGGAGTACTCTCATCTGGCTGATTTACATATCACTGATCGAGCTCCATTTTCTGGACTGGAAGAAATTCCAAAGAATCAGACTATTGCAATAGCAATTCATTTGGACGAGTCTGAGGTCATGACTCACCTAACCACTAAGGGTGGCATCCAAGGTTTGCCAGCCCAGTTCTTGACAAAGAAAGCTCTGTACTTCGCTAGTATAGGGAACGGGACTGCTTTTGAAAGCATCTTTGTCTTGCTCACCTACGGGTTATTTTTGTTTCCCAACATCAATAACTTCGTCGATATCAACGCTATTAAGGTTTTTCTCATTGGAAACCCTGTGCCGACTTTGCTCGCAGATGCGTATCATTCTGTACACTTAGGAAATTTGTACAGCGGAGGGGAGATCACATGCTGTGTACCTTTGCTTTACAAATGGTTTATCTCTCACTTGCCCAAGTCTGCTGCTTTTTGGGATTGCAAGAGTGTCTTACGTTGGTCGCAGAAGATCATGTCCCTCACCAATTCTGATATAGATTGGTGTAATAGGATTTATGAGGGAATCAGAATCATTGACTATTGTGGAAACTTCCCCAGCGTACCCCTCATAGGGACTAAAGGAGGAATCGACTATCATCCGATATTAGTTCTTCGTCAATTTGGATACCCGATGCGACACATCCCACTGGATGTTCATCTGGAAGGTCTTTTCTTCAAAGAAGGAGAAAACGACAGAGCACTAAAGATGGAAATAGTGCAAGCTTGGAAACATGTTCATAAGAAAGGACGAGAGTCTCTGGGAAAACTGGACTGTGTCTCAGTGGAGCCTTATCTCCATTGGGTACAAACTAGAGCTCTCAAGCTAAAGATGCCTTATCCTCGTTACAGAATTCTTCCGCCGAGGGAAACTGTCATGTACTTCATGACGGAAACTGAAAGGCTTCAGGTTACTCTCAACAAAGTTCAAAAGGAAAGAAGATCTTGGAAGAACAAGTACCGCACCCTCGACGTAGAGTGCATCCAAATACAACAATTACTAAAATAGAAAGATGCTCTGATTGAAATTTTGGAGCAGCATGCTGTAGAGAATCAAGATGACCAAAGGAATTTGCTCACTCATTTCACTTGGCAAAGAAATGACAACCCGACAACAGCCCAAACGCCCCAGTCAAAGAAAAGGAAGATACCAGAATCAGCACCCGGTTTCTCCTCAAAGAGGACTCGGGACCCATTAGTTTAGGTTTCTGTTTCTGCACTTTGTAATCTACTGTATTTCCATTTCTGTAATCCTTTGGAATTCAATAAAAAGGGGTTTCCCCACTGTTTGATATTTGCAATCTAATTGTCGAGGTTTATTTTGATTAAACCAAACAACAATTAAATAATTATTGCATTCATCATTCTCACATCGCGTATTCTTCTTCCCTACGAATCTCACGTTTGTGTCTCGATTCTAGAGTCAAACTGTCTCATTCGTATAATACTCGGGCCAATCGTCAGAAAAAGATGGATGATCTTGAGGAAGAAAACAGAGAGTTGAAAGAAGAGATCGACACTCTGAGAGAGGATATGAGAAAGCTTCGTAACGACATGCAAGCCATGGCAGAAGCTCAGCTATAAAGAACTGTGATCTCAGAGATCACCTCAATGCCCATCATAGAAAAGTATGATCCTAGGTATCAGATACCGAAAGATCGTCCTTGGGGCATGCCTGTTAACTATATCCCGGAAGGATATGTTCTGCCGATCACTGAAGATCAGGGAATCGCAACAGAAGCCGCTGGGCCTGAAGGTTACAAACTTCAGGAGGCGCCAAGACTTACTGCCGTAGTCACGGTACCACCCCCTGTGGTGCACACTGTCCCGGAAGGACAGATTCCACCAACACCTTCTGGTAAGAAGGAAACTATGTTTGACATAATGGATGAATTCCAGGAGCAGTTCCTGGAAATGCAGAAAGAGCTGCAAGCCATTCGCGGTCAGGATCAATTTGGAAAGGACGCCGCAGACCTCTGCTTGGTCCCAAATGTAAAAGTCCCGCACAAATTCCAAGTGCCCGACTTTGAAAAATACAAGGGTAACTCTTGCCCTCAGAGCCATCTGGTGATGTACGCTCGGCGGATGTCAGCTCAGACGGAGAATCAGGACCTGCTGATTCACTACTTCCAGGATAGTTTAACCGGTGCCGCACTCAAATGGTAAATGGGTTTAAACCGTACTACGATCAGCACATTCAGAGATCTTGGTACTGCCTTTGTCCAACAATACAAATACAATTTGGACATGGCACCCGACATAGATCAACTCAGATCAATGTCGCAAAAGGAAAAGGAAACCTTTAAGGAGTATGCTCAAAGGTGGCATGAAATTGCCGCTCAAATTTGTCCACCTCTTGAGGAAAAAGAGATGACAAAAATCTTCTTAAAGACCTTAAGCTCATTTTACTATGACCGAATGGTCGCCAGTGCGCCTAGTGATTTCACCGAAATGGTCGGCATGGGTGTACGTCTTGAGGAAGCCGTCCGAGAAGGACGTTTTGTAAAAGACACTGGATCAACGAGCGGAACTAAAAAATACGATAGTGCTCTCCCTAAGAAAAAAGAGCAAGATATTGGGAATATCTCTCTCGGAAAGCAAAGGCGACGTTATCAGCCAGTAGCAGCTGTTACTCCTGCTATCGGCCCCGCGCTTGTTCCTATGTATCAACCTCAGGTTGCGCAGAGCCAACCTGAACAACAAAGGGCACAACAACCTCTTCAGCAGGCTCGTCCTCCATATAACAACAACCGTACAACACTACCACCAGGATTTGATCCTATACCCGTAACGTACGCATAACTGTTTCCGTTACTGCTAGCCAAGGGGCACATTCAGACTAAGTCTCCCCTTTCAGTTCCGGAAAATCCGCCTTTTTGGTTTAAAGCGGATCAAACATGCCCTTATCATTAAGGAGGTTCAGGGCATAACATTGAGACTTGTCTCAATTTCAAATCCGACGTGCAAAAGCTTGTTAAGAGAGGGCTCTTATCTTTCAAAGATACGAACCCTAATGTTCTCACGAACCCGCTGCCTCAACACGAGAAAGCTGCAGCCAATATGATTGAGAAAGAGACTAACAATGTCTATCAAATTCATGATGTACTCTTATTGGGGACCAATCTGGTCAAGATGCATTGTAGACAGAGTGGATATGGCCATGTGCCACCTCATAACTATCACCGGTGTGATATCTGCTCTAAAGATAACCAGGGGTGTCCTGTAGTGCAAGCAGCTCTACAGGAACAAATGGATCTTGGATGGATCCAAGAGCACCGAGTTCGTGGAGTTAACATGGTTTACACAAATTCCAACGTCATTCAAAACCACCACATCCGTGCGATGAATGTTAATTTGGTGGCGATGCACTCAAGGCAAAGCCAGTATCATAATCTGCCGCGGCACGATTCCAGTTCCTGTCTGATTTGCTCGGTAAACAAACAGGGATGCTCTTTCATACAAGAGGCCCTCCAGCGTAAGATGGATCCAAGACTACCATGATAGGAACTCCTATCAAATCAACATGGTTCATATCTTCGATATCCACGTAATGAATACCAACCTGGCAGAGTTACATGCTGAGTAGGTCCGAGTTGGATTCTTAATATCACATGATTACCAAAACTGTAAAGCGGGTTGCGAAAACGATCGAGGTTGTACCCTTGTCCAGGAGGCACTTCAGCACTTGTTAAATCACTGGTGGATGCCAATCTACATGGATGAAGATACTCAGCAAATTAGTATCAATAACAGGAATCCTACTCGTCGTCAAAGTCAGGATGTCCGATCAATGGAAGGTAACCTAGTAAGGTTACATTGTATTCAAAGTGGGCGTGGCCAGGTGCCACCACACAACTATGACAGTTGCAGCGTCTGTTCGGAAAGTAACCAAGGGTGTTACCTTGTGAGAGCAGCTCTTCAGGGTCAGGTGGATCATGGAGAAATTAGTCCATATCCGGGTTCTGGACCCATCATTTGGTCGCCGAACTACCTTGCCAATCAAGTTGAGGATGTTGTCACGATCTCTGGTCATCACCAGATCAGGGATGTTTTTGCCATCATTGCTCTACTTGACGAATCTAAAGTTCCCAACCAGGAACGGATCGAGATTACTTATGATGGTCAAAAAAATCAGAAGGTTCCCATAGTCATCTATCTACCGGGGCCATTACCGTATGAATCAGCTAAGGCGATCCCTTACAAATACGGTGCAACAATAATCGAGAATGGAAAGGAAATTCCATTACCCTCCGTCATGAATATTGAAAACATCAGTCGTGTAACACGGAGCGGTCGAATCTTCAACCGAGGGGTTGGAGAATCCAACAAAGAAAAGGAACTTCAGGCAGAAATTCCTGATCCACCAGTCAGTCAATCTGGTAATCCCGACTTTTCAAAAGACAAAGATGAGATGCTAAAGCTCATCCAAAGGAGTGAATATAACATTGTTGATCAACTGCTACAGACTCCTTCAAAGATCTCAGTATTATCGTTGTTACTCAGTTCAGAAGCCCACAGGGAGGCTCTACAGAAAGTCTTGGAGCAAGCCTTTGTGGAACAGGATGTAACAATCAGACAGTTCGATAGCATTGTCTCTAACATCACTTCCTGCAATAATTTGGGATTTAGTGATGAGGAATTACCTGAAGAGGGTCGTCGTCATAATATGGCGCTCAACATTATAGTTAACTGCCAGGGCGATGCTTTAGCCAACGTACTGGTAGACACGGGGTCATCCCTGAATGTTATGCCGAAGTCCACTTTGACGCAATTATCATTTAAGGGCCCTCCGATGAGAGTCAGCGAGGTCGTCGTCAAAGCATTCGATGGATCCAGAAAAACAGTTATCGGCGAAGTTGATCTTCCCATAACTATTGGTCCTCACACTTTCCAAATCACTTTCCAGGTCATGGACATCCGGGCAGCATACAATTGTTTATTAGGAAGACCTTGGATACATCAGGCTGGAGCGGTTACTTCAACCCTCCACCAAAAGCTAAACTTCGTCAAGAACGATCAACTTGTCACGGTTTGTGGGGAACAAGCCTTGCTTGTGAGTAACCTATCATCATCTGTTTGTGTAGAACCCGAGGAGGTTATTGGAACTCAGTTCCAAGCGCTATCAGTGAGCAAGAATGATCAATCCGAAGAAGGAACTTCAATTTCTTCATACAAAGATGCTATCAAAGCGGTCGAGAGTACCAATACGACAGGATGGGGACGGCTTGTCATTCCTATTGACAATAAAACAAAGAAGGGTCTTGGTTTTTCTGCAACCTGTACTCAGACAGCTGTCAACGATAAAAGTCTTCATCCCCTTCAAAAATTCTTCCACAATGGAGGTTTTCTTCACCCAGTGTCTCAGACAGTTCATGCTATCAATGAGGAAGATCCCTCTGACACAGATGAAGAATGGAAGTCCTATCTTAACAAGGACGGCTATATGTCTCAGGAAGAGGTGCCTATGCCTTTTTGTTTTCCTACAGAAAGTCCGAGATTTATACCAAGATCAGATGTCGAAATGATCTACGGAGATTGTGATCCGAAAGGATGCCATGCTCCGCCAAATTCATTAGAGGATGACACTCCGATGAAAGAAAACTTTGATCACAATTACTATGGCCCGATGGATGGTCTGCCAATGTGGCAGCCTTACCCAGGAAACTTGGGGCAAGAAAGTCAGCCGAGTAATAAAACTCAGCTGAGCATCATTGAACAGAATACCTGTGTCCCCGCCATGTCATGGGATCAACACTCAGGTCATTCGGAAACTACTCAACATGAAGATGAATTCGCAACATTTGCAGGACTAGAATTCATCAACTATGCTTTTCCCGAGGTCAACGTCATTGAGAGAGATGACTCCTCCAGTTCCAAAGAAATTTGGGACACTCTGGGACAACCAAGTAGAAAATACGACTTTATGGTCAAGTACACTGCTCCCGAAAGCTCTCGTATCAGGCTCGAAGATATCCAGTCAACTGGATGGGGGGATGCAGCTAAGAGCACCAATGTTATGCAAAATGCAACAGAGGAATCCTCCTACGACAATTCTTCCTGGGAGACAGATTCCAATGATCCTACTCCACCAGAAATCAGCGTCATTTCTGACGACAAATCAAGGAAGGTGCCAGACTTTGTGATTCACCGAGGAGTTCGCCGCCAATGGGTTGCTGTCGAGGTTCCGAAGGTCGTTCGTCAGTCAAAGTAATTGCCATCTTTAAGCCTTTCACCCTGCCCAGGTGAAACAGATGTTTTGATAGGGCTCGCTTTTTGTAAATTTCCCTCTTCGCTTTGCCCAAAGCGACAAAGTTTTGTTTTATAGGGCTGTAGTTTCAAGATTCGACTTGTTCATTAATAAAATAACGTCGTTCTGTAATTTCCGTATTAATTGCTGTTTTCTCTTTTTGCTTTTTCAGAAAATGGTAATCCTAAAAAAAACATTCAATAATAAAAACAAGCAGTAAAATAAATACACTGCACACACTTGCATTTTCTCTATCTCTTCTAAACACGAATCATCACGTCATGCAGATTGCTTGTTTTATACCCCGTTGAAACATACGATCCGATGCCTTCTTCCAACTTTGAGTTCCCGATATTCGAGGCTGAAGAAGAAAATGACAGCGAAATTCCAGAAAAGATCTCCCGACTACTCAGACAAGAGGAAAGGTCCATTGAACCTCACAAAGAGCCGTTGGAAACGGTAAACTTGGGTTCAGAAAAAGAGAGAAAAGAAATCAGGATCGGAGCACTGCTCAGTCCAACTGTCAAAGAAAGTTTGATAAAGCTTCTCAAAGAATTCCCCGATGTATTCGCTTAGTCCTATCAGGATATGCCAGGGTTGGATACTAGCATCGTGGAACATCACTTACCGCTAAGATCGGAATGTCCGCCAGTAAAGCAAAGGTTGAGACGGACTCACCCGGACATGGCCATCAAAATCAAAGAGGAGGTACAGAAACAGATTGACGCGGGTTTCCTCGCTACATCTGAATATCCTCAATGGTTAGCCAACATCGTACCCGTTCCCAAAAAGGACGGAAAGGTCAGAATGTGTGTTGATTACAGTGATCTAAACAAGGCAAGTCCAAAGGACGACTATCCTTTACCACACATTGACATGTTGATTGACAGCACAACAAAGTTCAAAGTATTCTCCTTCATGGATGGATTCTCGGGCTATAACCAGATCAAAATGGCGCCGAAAGACATGGAGAAAACTTCGTTCATTACCCCATGGGGTACCTTTTGTTACAAGGTAATGCCGTTCGGTTTGAAGAATGTCGGGGCAACCTATCAAAGGGCCATGACTACTCTGTTTCATAACATGATACACAAAGAAATCGAGGTGTATGTCGATGATTTGATTGCAAAATCAAGAACAAAGGATGAGCACGTTGAACATCTGTCAAAATTGTTAGAACGTCTAAGAAAATTCAAGCTCCGCTTGAATCCGAACAAGTGCACCTTCGGTGTCCGTTCGGGGAAATTACTAGGGTTCATCGTCAGCCAGAAAGGAATTGAAGTTAATCCTGACAAGGTCAAGGCCATTCAAGAAATGCCTTCTCCGAAAACTGAAAAACAAGTCAGAGGATTCCTGGGACGTTTGAACTACATCTCTAGATTCATATTCCTTATGACCGCGACATGTGCGCCGATTTTCAAATTACTCAAAAAGAACCAGGATTGCGTTTGGTCAGAAGATTGCCAAATCGCCTTCGACAGTATCAAGGAATATCTGTTGAATCCTCCAATCCTATCTCCTCCAGTGGAAGGAAGACCACTGATCATTTACCTCACAGTCCTAGAGGACTCGATGGGATGTGTACTTGGCCAACAAACGAAACTAAAAGGAAAGAGTCTGCCATTTACTATTTAAGCAAGAAATTCACCGACTGTGAAACTCGGTACACGATGCTCGAGAAAACTTGCTGCGCTTTGGCTTGTGCAGCCAAACGTCTTCGCCAGTACATGATTCGTCATACTACTTGGTTGGTCTCCGAAATGGATCCAATCAAGTACGTTTTCGAAAAACCGGCTCTCATGGGAAGGATTGCCTGTTGGCAGATGTTACTATCAGAATATGACATAGAGTACCATGCTCAGAAAGCCGTTAAAGGAAGCATTTTAGCCGATCATTTGGATCATCAACCGATTGACGATCAAGAATCAATCGGGTTTGACTTCCCAGACGAAGATGTCATGTGTCTAAAGATGAAAGATTGCGATGAACCGCTACCCAGTAAAGGGCCAGAACCAGGTTCCCAGTGGGGACTCATCTTTGACGGAGCAGTTAATCATTATGGAAACGGAATTGGGGAAATCATTGTTACCCCTCAGGGTTCCCACATTCCTTTCACTGCCAGACTTACGTTCAAATATACGAACAACGAGGCCGAATACGAAGCATGTATCATGGGTCTCGAAGAAGCGATTGATTTAAGGATCAAAAACTTGGACGTATACGGCGATTCAGCATTGGTTATTAACCAGATAAAAGGAGATTGGAACACATACCAATCAGGATTGATTCCTTACAAAGACTATGCAAGAAGGTTGTTACCTTTCTTCAACAGAGTTGAGTTTCATCACATCCCTCGTGATGAGAATCACATGGCTGATGCATTAGCCACTCTCTCTTCCATGATTAGTGTAGGTCGATGGAATGACATACCTAAGATCGACATCATGCGCCTTGAACGGCCCGCTTACATCTTCATGATTGAAGCAGTCATAGACGACAGACCTTGGTATCACGATATCAAATGCTTCCTTCAGAAACAAGAGTACCCATCTGGGGCACTCAGAAAAGACAGGAAGACCCTCAGAAGATTGGCTGGAAACTTCTTCCTGAGCGGTGACACTCTTTATAAGAGAAATTTTGACATGGTTTTGCTCCGATGTGTCGACAGACCAGAAGCAGACATGCTCATAAAAGAAATTCATGAAGGATCCTTTGGCACTCATGCCAACGGACACACAATGGCGAGAAAAATTCTCAGGGCCGGGTACTATTGGTTGACAATGGAATCTGACTGCTACAAGTACATGAGGAGGTGTCACAAGTGTCAGATATACTCCGACAAAATTCATGTACCGCCATCACATCTCAAAGTTCTTTCTTCCCCATGGCCTTTTTCCATATGGGGAATCGACATGATTGGTATGATTGAGCCCAAGGCTTCAAACGGACATCGGTTCATCCTGGTGGCCATTGACTATTTCACCAAGTGGGTCGAAGCAGCGTCATTCGCCAATGTAACCCGACAAGTGGTGGTCCGATTTATCAAAAACAATATCATCTGCCGTTATGGTGTTCCAAGTGAGATCATTACTGATAATGGATCCAACTTGAACAACAAGATGATGAAAGAGTTGTGTGCAGAGTTCAAGATTGAACACCATAACTCATCTCCCTACCGACCCAAGATGAACGGAGCGGTAGAAGCGGCTAACAAAAACATCAAGAAGATCGTTCAAAAGATGGTTGTAACCTATAAAGATTGGCACGAGATGCTACCCTTTGCTCTTCACGATTATCGCACATTTGTCCGCACTTCAACAGGGGCTACCCCTCTCTCTCTAGTATATGGCATGGAAGCAGTGCTCCCCATAGAAGTAGAGATCCCGTCAATCAGGGTATTGATGGAAGCTCAGCTCACCGAAGCTGAATGGTGTCAAAGTCAACACGATGAACTGAACCTGATCGAAGAGAAGAGAATCACGGCACTATGCCACGGTCAGTTGTATCAACAGAGAATGAAGAGGGCGTTCGACAAAAAGGTCCGACCTCGTGTCTTCAGAAAAGGAGACCTCGTTCTCAAGAAGATACAATCATTTCTCACTGATTCCCAGGGAAAATGGACTCCGAATTATGATGGCCCCTATGTGGTCACGAAAGCTTTCTCAAGCGGTGCCTTGAGACTCACAACCATGGACGAAGAGGAATTTTCCTACTCCACGAATGCTGATGTAGTCAAGAAATACTTCGCCTAAACTAAAAAAAAAACGTCTCGCTGGATTGAAAACCCAAAAGGGCGTTCCAGGAAAAAGTTAGAGACATGAAAAAAAAAATCATCCCGATGGATTAGAAATCTCATAGTACAATCCAGGCAAAAATTAGGGATAATGGCAAGTAACTATGTTCAACAGAGGCAAGTCCCTCAGCAGCAGTTACATCATCATCTATCGGAGGAAATCTCCAGTCAAAGGTCATCTTCGACGGAAGCTCAGGATGCCCCAAATTCAAAGTTGGTAGAAGGATAGTGGTCGTTATGTTTCAACGTAGCCCTTTTCCCTGTAAATTACCATTTTCTAACTTTGTATATACTCTTTGGAATCACGCGTTTGGCTGATCTCCATCTTATTAATAAAATTTGAGCCTTTTATGCTTTTGTTTGTAATTCTTAACTTGCTTTAGCTTTACAGAACGACGTTGTTTAAACTTAACCAGCGATTCTTGAAATAAAACAAAAATGAATTTACTTGTTAAAACTTTTTCTGCTTTTAAATTAAAGATGGCATTTCTTTTGACTGTTGAACATCAGAAGAATCTCGATCGCTTCTCCAAAGGTGTTTGAACCTCAAAGTGCAGAATCAAAGTACTCCTTCTAAACCAGTTCGCCTGAATGAAGGGATCAACTGTGTCAGAGACCTTGTTTCGTCTGACACCCTCGGCCGAGTTCTCATCTCTTAAGCCCGATCAACATAGCTCCCCGCGTGGACTATCTCTCCTAAGCAAGGTGGAATTGCTATTTTGAATCAACGGTACTTCTTCGCCCCGCGATGGCCGAGTATCCAATTGTGTTCATCCATTAGTCTGTATGTCGCGTCTGTTTTGTCAGCATAAACATACATACTTCATGCATTTTTGATTTGCATTTACATTTCGTATTGCATCACTATCACTTGAGTCGGTCTTGTCCGCTAGTGATAAACAGTTTTCTCAATCGAGTTTGTCAGTTCTTTCCTCGTCTGGAAGTGTTGCGTATGCACAATCTCGCCACCAGTGTATCTTTAGATCAGAGTCGACACTTGACCACTTTGATAACTTGAACCTCTGAATGACCAGAGAAACGTTCAACAGATGTCACTCTTCGCCATTGAAGATGATATCCTTGCTTTCCCGGATTAAGGAAAATCCACAGAGAAAGCCTCGTGATCAGAGATTCGGCAGCACGCCAGTTTTGCTCCGAAAAACCGTTGATGAAAAGGTCATCGGCACCTCAAAATTGGATCCCATCATATGGCATTTCTCCGGGAAGATCCCGAGAAAAGTATGATGTAACCCCAAACGAAAACAGTCTCTCAAGAGACTCGCTTTCCCCAGTAGAATCGACAAATGGCGTCTCCAAAACAGAGAAGTTTGTGTACCTCTACAACTCAGACGAATGGGTTCCCCAGCAAGTCTGACATCAAAACTTTTTTTCACCCAAATGGCATCTCCCCAGGAAAATTCGGCTAGAAGTTTGAAGGAAAGCCGCTATGAATAGCGTCCCATGTCAATAAAGTTTATTGACAAAAGAAACTAAGACCAGTTCCTTGGTAGGAAACCATGATCGAGGGGAAGTTCAAAAGAAACTAAGACCAGTTCCTTGGTAGGAAACCAAGAACGAGGGGAAGTTTATTTCAGAGACTGAGACCAGTTCTTGGTAGGAAACCAGGAACGAGGGGAAGTTGACAATCAGAAACTGACACCAGTTCCTTGGCCGAAAACCAGGATCGAGGGGAAGTTTACCGTTTCTAAGCATCATTGCTTAGCTAAAGAAGATGAATGCGTAAGCTACCATTCATAACCACCATCAAAATTTTGGATATTCCGATATTTAATCCTCTTGCACCCCGAATGCTCGAATCCCTTCGTCATTCACACCTTCGGGTCCAAGAAGATTAAATAGGGGCATCTGTAATACCCCAAATTTTGACCACTTAGATTTCCCATCATTGTGAAAATCATCATCACAATATGGATGTACCTTTATGCTTCATCAGTCTCCCCAAAGATGGGTGAGCATCCAATACAATCAAAATTAGGGTTTCAAGCCCTCTCTGAGTGCTTAGACAAAGGATCAATCAAGAAATGACATGATCTTCAACTTGTCTAATCTCTCAAACATCCACAATGGATCAAAAAGGACTCCCACTTCAAGGATTAAGCACAAGGCTGCTCCCTTCTAGGTGGATCAAGTCTCAAGATCGACAGTGTCACCAAATTAGGGTTTTGGTCGACCAGGGCCTCCAGATGGAAATTTTCATCTGGGCACAAGGCAATGATCCAAAACATGACCTAATATACTTCATGGAACCTCATGAACCCATGCATCAAGTCAATTTTGCCTCAGGGGATGCATTCATCAAAAATCAGGAATTAGGGTTTCTTGACCTAATTCACCCCTAAGTTGACTTTTGGGACAAACCATGAGCCAAGACCTCAAGAGATGATTTTAGGGTCTCTAATACACCATATTGATCCATTTGGAACAATGTATTGATCCAAGAAGCTTGAGCAACAAGTTTCATTTTCATCTGCACCACAATTAGGGTTTTAAGGGAAAAGTCAACTGTAACTTTGACTTTTGACCTGGACATGCTCCCAAACCCTAATACATGATTGAATATACCCTATGACACCCATGGAAGATGTCCATCAAGTTTGATTTAGGTCAAGGACATAATTTCCTGAAGAATTGCACAGTTTGGAATTCATCTGATAAAAAGTCAACTGTGCACAAAAGTCAACTTTGACTTTTTGAGATTTTTCACCAAAATGGATTTTTAACCCTAAAATGATGTTAATGTATGATTTGAATCATCATTCATCAAGAAAAATCAAGAAAAGTGAGATAACTTGTAAAAGGGGTAACCATAAAACTTAGAAATTTTTCTAAGTTAAAAATAAAGTGGCAAAGGTACCAACTTTGGAGGACCATAACTCCTAAACCACAAGGCCATTTTTTCTCATCCAAAGATGGATTTGTAGCCCTCATTATCACCTACAAAAACTTCAACTACAAGTCATTCCAATTCATTAAGGATTTTGAGTTATGGAGTGATCAAAGTGGCTGAAAAGTGAAAATGTCACTTTTTCCAACACTTAGTGAAATTTTCACTAAGTCAGAATTCTACTTCACTTTTTGCCAAATGTAGGGGGATTTTTCACTTGGAATCAAAAGAGATCAAAACCAAACTTGTTCAAACAGTTGTTATATCATGTAAGAGCTTTCCAAAATGGCCAAGAACATTGCCAAATTCAACCTACATCATGAGATACAACATTGGCAAGTTGCCTTGCTGAAATCTGTCAAAGCAAGGCAGAATTTGCATTTTGGCTCGATTTGCCAAAATCAGCCAATTGCAATTGCTCCAATCCACTTGGACACCTCAGAGGATTGAATCCAAAGGGGACAATCACTGAGCCAAGCCTCCAAGGTCCAAGGAACAAAGAATAGCATGTTGAACCTAAAATGGCCAAAATAGGGACAAGACTTCAAATTTGGAATGAGGCATTCAATGGAACCATCAAGGTGGCATGGACTGAGCCATTCTCATCTGAAATCAGTCAAGACTTATCCAAGACCAAGGGGACCAAAGCTCTGTGCCCTAACCTCTAGTCAATGGCTAGAGGAGACTTTCATTTCCATTGGCCAACATTGAGGAAACCTACTTACTAGCTGCCATGTACTATTCCTTGCAAAACAAACATGCTCTACTATAAATAGAGCTCAATTGTGGTCAGATTAAGTACACCAAAGCCATCTAACAGATGCTTTCCTCAAAATCTCTTTCTCTTGGCAAAAATGCCTTTCTTAGCAAGGTAGCTATCGGGTTTTGAGTTTGAGAGCAATTCTGCACAAACCAATCACTCACACACCTCATATACATCACATATGAGCTGATCAAACACTCACATAACATCTGGAACATCAAAATCTCAAAATCACTTGCCATCCACACAAGTTTGAAGTGAAGTTGCAGCTGAGATGCCATAAACTGATCCAGTCAATTTCAATTCAATCCAAGTGTTCAAACACACTCCATATGGTGTAGGGAAGCTGTCCAGATCATCACAACTTGTCTGTAACACCTCCAACTCAAAATCACATATGCTCTTGCTGTCACGACTTGAAGGTAAGCCTAAACTTGGGCATCTCTCAATCTATGCATATTTCCTCGCACAAGAATTTGGCCATATGTTCATAATCATGCATGGAATGTTTTCCCTCAATTAATTGCATTGTTTGAATCGTGTATCAAAAATCCTAGCCTTCATGCAGAAATTAGGGTTCTTGAGGTTTCTTCGTGATTTCTTGTTGTATGTTTAATTTAAATGAAATTAAAGTACATAGACATGATCGTGAGGTTGAGGCGAGCATAATGATATGTGGATTGCATGTTATAATTACGTATTCAGTGAGATTGGATGGAAAATGCAAATCTGGGCAAACTGAAAAAACGCACGTGTTCTTGGTGTTGTTCTTGGCGCCATTTTATATATTTGAATATTTGAATTTTGTGATTTTGTTTAATTGATTCAAATGATATGAGTTGATTCTTTTTTTAATAATTCACAAAAATGTTAAAATATTTTATTTTATAAAAAAATCCCAAAAATATTATTTATTTCATATAATTGATATTTTTGTAAAGAATTAATATTTTGATTGTTTTTGGCATTTTAAATATTTTTTCTACATTGATTTTGCAACTTTTAATGCTTTCTAATTATTTTGTAGGTCAATACTTAATTTTTGAAGCATTAATCCAAGGTCACAATTTGTTTTCCATGTGTTAAACAATTTTTTATCATTTTAATTGAATTTTTATTCAATTAAATACTTTTTGAAAACAAATTAGGGTTTTGGATTAATTCAACCCTCATAAATCATTTTCAAAACACTTTGGGCCTCTATTAGAGTGTAAGACCCAATCCTTTTTTGACCAAATCATCTTTGGGCCTCACTTATTGTATAAGTCCCCATACCGTCAAAAAACAAACGGCGCGATCGTCGCGTTTTCAAAGAACACCTGGGCCTCTCCTCGAGCTATAAGACCCATTCAACACTTTGGGCCTCTATTAGAGTGTAAGACCCAATCCCCCTTTTAACCAAAACATTTTGGGCCTCACTTATTGTATAAGTCCTTATGCGTTAAAAGAAAACCTCGGCGCGATCGTCTTTTTTAAACGAAAAATCATTTGGGCCTACCCTCGTGTTATAAGCCCCACACTTTTTCTTTAAACCTTTTTGGGCCTCTTGAGAGAGTGTAAGACCCATCCCTTTGTACAGAAAACCATTTTTGGGCCCCAGTCACTTGTATAAGTCCCTTTGTACAAAGTCAAACAGTGCGCTCACTGATAAAACCCTGGGCCTCTCCTTGAGCTGTAAGCCCCAAATCTTTCTTTTTCAAAGCACTTTCTCCTTTGATTTTGAATATACTGTTGTTTTTAATCTTTCTTTGTTGAACAACTAACCAAACAGCATGGAAGCTCTACAACCGAGTAAGTGGTTATCGCTTTCATTTACTGCTTTCATATTATAAACTGTATTGTGGGGCTGCTCACTGTAAGTCTCCTTTCATAAACTCATATCTACTGTGTAATAATAGTATAGATATTTCGAGTTTCCCCGGCCACTACGTCTAGAACTAAGTGACGCCGTTTCATTTATTCGTAGAAATAGACGCCTAGATCCCCAATAGGAGCACCAGATACAGTCTTCTCTTCGGCTGTCCTCCTTAGGAATCGTCAAGAAATTCTATCCCCCAGAGATGAATTATTTTCGGTGAAACTTCTCTTGAATTTCTTCAAACCGCTGAACGGTTCGGACTCTCTCTAAAAGGTAAAGTCACTGGATAGTAAACCTCGCACTATTACCAGTGGTTTTAACTCTAAAAGAGTTTTCCTGAACTTTTCTTTGGTTTGGGACCCACGGGCTTCTTAAAAGCATCGGCCACCTCTTGGGCATCATACAAGGACCCACAGGCTTCCTAAAAGCAACCCCGCCTCCTCTTGGGATTCGTACAAGGACCCGTCGGCTTCTTAGAAGTATTCACAGCCTCCTCTTAGGCTTCGTATAATGATCTCTTCCTCCGGGAATGATAGCCTCCTCTTGGACTTCGTACAAGGACCCGTCGGCTTCTTAAAAGATTCCAGCCTCCTCTTGGGCTTCGTATAAATTGTCCCGACGACCTCCTAGAGGTATAGGAACAGAACCTAGTCATCCTCATAGAACAGTCCTTTCATAGAGTCTGCTACTGTTTCTCAAAGCATAGTACCAAAGATAAAACTCTAGACAAGGACAGTCTAACTTCCTTGAGTCTCAAAGACATTCTCAAGCACCCTTCGTTAAATAGGAAGGAAACCCGCAGACTCGGACAGTCTCAATACCCTTTGGATTTCCCGTTTCCTCAAAGAGAAGGAAATATCCCTGATCCTCAAATTAAATCCCTGAGTACAGTGTTGTTCATATAAGAACTGATTTTCTCTTTTAAATCAGTATATTGGATCTGTCACTCAACTGAAACAGTTACAATAGCCTCCATCTCGGGCTTCGTACGAGATACCAAAATTCTCCCCAGTGGAGTCAAAACAACCTTTTAGCCTCTCTCTCAGGCTTTGTATGAGACACAAAAGATTCCCTTGTTGAGTCAATCACCACTTTTTTGCCTCCATCTCGGGCCTCGTACGAGATACAAATTCCTTAAGCAAGAGTCGAACTCTTTTAGCCTCCTCTTAGGCTTTGTATAATGATATGCCCCACTGGGTCAAAAACTTTTAGCCTCTCTCTCGGGCTTTGTACGAGACACAAAATAGCCTCCTCTTAGGCTTTGTATGATGATTTTCCTAGCGGAAATTAGCCTCCTCTTAGGCTTTGTATAAGAAAACCACTGGTTGATCCAATCAATCTTTTAGCATCAAAGCTGTGCCATCTTCACAGTACACAAACATCAACAACTCCTTCATCTAATCGCTATAAGCGGCAAGCCTCTGGATCATCTATATCCATGCCACTGTCCCTCTTTTAGCATGAGAAATTCCTAAAGAAAGATGGCATTGCTCTACACTGAGTTAAAGTCTTCTCCTTCAGCTTAAAACCCTTTCTTTGGAAATTATGGCATTGCTCGGATCCGCGTATCCCAGTTAAAGTAATTCTCCTTCCCCCTCTTTAGAGATGACAAATTCTCTCTAAAGTCGAGGTCTTTCAGCTTCACGTCTTGGGCTTTGAACAAGACACAAATAGACCTTTTAGCTTCACATCTTGGGCTTTGAACAAGATACAAATCACCTTTCACTTCACGTCTTGGGCTTTGAACAAGACACCAAAAACCAATTTCCTCCCATAGAATAGGAGGAACTACAAATGCTCTGATTTCCCTGTTTCGGTAAAC
This sequence comes from Lathyrus tuberosus, assembly GCA_022829125.1. Lineage (NCBI taxonomy): Eukaryota > Viridiplantae > Streptophyta > Magnoliopsida > Fabales > Fabaceae > Lathyrus > Lathyrus tuberosus. The sequence continues at coordinate 354,598 of JALAZF010000428.1, forward strand.
GGGAATACGTAGGTATAAGATCGAAAGAAAAGATCTTAGTGAGCGCAATCAACAAAAAACCCAAATCCCATATCTCCATCAATTAAAAGCAGTAATTCAAAAGCATCAGTCCTAACATCCTAATCCTTATTCCCCGCCAGAAACCCTTTGCCTAGAAAAAAGAAAGAAAGGAACCTGTATTTGCGAAATACGAATAACCAGTACAAAGGCCCCCCCACATTGATAGCATCCGTAACCTAACAGACCGCTATTTAAATTCAGTATGCAAGCAGGGTTAATTGGAGACATCTATTTCCCTTCCTTATTCAGCTCACAATAGGATAAAAAATGAATCGACCTGTAGTTTTAAGCTCAACCGCAGAGAGCGACCAGCGCTTAAGAACCGCGTCCAAAATCGCTCGCTACACACTTGGACACCTCAGAGGATTGAATCTAAAGGGGACAATCACTGAGCCAAGCCTCCAAAGTCCATGGAACAAGAAATAGCATGTTAAACCTAGAATGGCCAAAATAGGGACAAGACTTCAAATTTGGAATGAGGCATTCAATGGAACCATCAAGGTGGCATGGACTGAGCCATTCTCATCTGAAATCAGTCAAGACTTATCCAAGACCAAGGGGACCATAGCTCTGTGCCCTAACCTCTAGTCAATGGCTAGAGGAGACTTGCATTTCCATTGGCCAACATTGAGGAAACACCTGCTGCAGTTGTCATTCACTGTGGATCCCAAAACAAACTTGCTCTACTATAAATAGAGCTCAATTGTGGTCAGTTTGAGTACACCAAAGCCATCTAACAGATGCTTTCCTCAAACTCTCTTCTTTCACTCCAATTTTGCCTTCTAAGGCAAGTCACTATTGGGTTTTGAGTTTGAGAGCAATTCCAATCAAACCAATCACTCACACACCTCACATACATCACATATGAGCTGATCAAACACTTAGATTACTTCTGAAACATCAATTTCACAAAATCACCAGCTGGTTGCTCAAGGTTTTAACCAAAGTGCAGCTGAGGTATCACAAAATGATCCCGCCAATTTCAATCAAGTTCAACCATCCAAACACAATCCATAGGGTGTAGGGAAGCTATTCAGATCATCACAACTCATCTGTAACACCTCCAAATCAAAAATCACTTTGAACTTGCTGTCACGGCTTGGAGGTAAGCACATGCTTGGTCATCTCTCAATCTATGCATATTTCCTCGCACAATAATTTGGCCATATGTTCATAATCATGCATGGAATGTTTTCCCTCAATTAATTGCATTGTTTAAATCGTGTATCAAAAATCCTAGCCTTCATGCAGAAATTAGGGTTCTTGAGGTCTCTTCGTGATTTCTTGTTGTATGTTTAATTTAAATGAAATTAAAGTACATAGACATGATCGTGAGGTTGAGACGAGCATAATGATATGTGAATTGCATGATATGATTACGTATTCATGGAGATTGGATAGAAAATGCAAATCTGAGAAACCAAGAACACGCGCGTGTTCTTCAGCTGTTCTTGGCGCCATTTTTCATATATTCAAATATTTGAATTTTGTGATTTTGTTTAATTGATTCAAAAATTAATTTCTCTCTGAGTTTTAATGATTTTGAGTTGATTCTTTTTTTAATAATTCACAAAAATGTTAAAATATTTTATTTTCCCAAAAAATCCCAAAAATATTATTTATTTCACATAATTGATATTTTTGTAAAGAATTAATATTTTGATTGTTTTTGGCATTTTAAATATTTTTTCTACATTGATTTTGCAACTTTTAATGCTTTCTAATTATTTTGTAGGTCAATACTTAATTTTTGAAGCATTAATCCAAGATCACAATTTGTTTTCCATGTGTTAAACAATTTTTGATCATTTTAATTGAATTTTTATTCAATTAAATACATTTTGAAAACAAATTAGCGTTTTGGATTAATTCAACCCTCATAAATCATTTTCAAAACTCTTTGGGCCTCTTGAGAGAGTGTAAGACCCAAACCTTTTTAAAAAACCTCTTTGGGCCTCTTGAGAGAGTGTAAGACCCATCCCCCCTTGTACAAAAACTTTTTGGGCCTCATTCATTGTACAAGTCCCTCTGTACAAGTAAACGGCGCGATCGTCGCCCGTTCAAAAATAAAAATCATCTGGGCCTCTCCTTGAGCTGTAAGACCCATTCAAAACACTTTGGGCCTCTATTAGAGTGTAAGACCCAATCCCCCTTTTAACCAAACATCTTGGGCCTCACTTATTGTATAAGTCCCTCTGCGTTAAAAGAAAACCTCAGCGCGATCGCCATTTTTAAACGAAAAATCATTTGGGCCTACCCTGTGTTATAAGCCCCACTCTTTTTTCTCTAAACTTTTTGGGCCTCTTGAGAGACTGTAAGACCCATCCCTTTGTACAGAAAACCATTTTGGGCCCCAGTCACTTGTATAAGTCCCGCTGTACAAAGTCAAACAGTGCGCTCACTGATAAAACCCTGGGCCTCTCCTTGAGCTGTAAGCCCCAAATCTTTCTTTTTTCTCCTTTGATTTTGAATATACTGTTGTTTTCAATCTTTCTTTGTTGAACAAATAACCAAACAACATGGAAGCACTCCAACCGAGTAAGTGGTTATCGCTTTCATTTACTGCTTTCATATTATAAACTGTATTGTGGGGCTGCTCACTGTAAGTCTCCTTTAATAAACTCATATCTACTGTGTAATAATAGTATATATATTTCGAGTTTCCCCGGCTACTACGTCTAGAACTAGGTGACGCCGTTTCATTTATTCGTAGAAATAGACGCCTAGATCCCCAATAGGAGCACCAGATACAGTCTTCTCTTCGGCTGTCGTCCTTAGGAATCGTCAAGAAGCTCTACTCCCCAAGATGAATGTATTCTCCGTGAATGGCATCTTTGAGTTTCTTCCAAATTCTCGAACTTTCCTGACTTGATCTATTCCTCGTGGATAGCTTGCCTTGAATGTCTCGGGGTTTGGGTACCCACTACGGTCATAATCTTGGACCTTAACTAAGGAACCCTCTTTAAAAGCTAAAAGTCGCTGGATAGTAAACCTCGCACGTTTACCAATGGTTTTTATCTTTAAAAGAGTTATCTCTCCTAATGGAAAGGAGATGATAGACCCACGGGCTTCTTAAAAGCATCGACCTCCTCTTGGGCATTATTCAAGGACACTACGGCTTCTTAGAAGTATTCACAGCCTCCTCTTAGGCTTCGTATAATGATCTCTTCCTCCGGGAATGATAGCCTCCTCTTGGGCTTCGTACAAGGACCTGTCGGCTTCTTAAAAGTTTCCAGCCTCCTCTTGGGCTTCGTAGAAATTATCCCGACGTCCTCCTAGAGGTATAGGAACAAAACCTAGTCATCCTCATAGAACAGTCCTTTCATAGAGTCTACTACTGTTTCTCAAAGCATAGTACGAAAGATAAAACTCTAGACACGGACAGTCTAATTTCCTTGAGTCTCAAAGACATTCTCAAGTGACCCCTTCGTTAAATAGGAAGGAAACCCGCAGACTCGGACAGTCTCAATACCCTTTGGATTTCCCGCTTCCTCAAAGAAAAGGAAACAACCCCGATCCTCAGATCTAACCCGCGAGTACAGTGATGCTCATATAAGAACTGATTTTCTCTTTCAAAATCAGTATACTGGACCTGTCACTTAACTGACACAGTAACCTTAGCCTCCTCTTGGGTTTTGTACAATGATCCCCCCAGCGGAGTCAAACAACGTTCAGCCTCTCTCTCGGGCTTTGTACGAGACACATAAGAGACTCCCTCGTTGAGTCAATCACCCCTTTTGCCTCCATCTCGGGCTTTATACGAGATACAAAAAGGTTCTTATTGAGCCAAACAAATTTTTACCTCCATCTCGGGCTTCGTACGAGATACAAAAACTCTCTTGTTGAGTCAAATAGCCTCCATCTCGGGCTTTATATGAGATACCAAAAGATTCCCCCGTCGAGTCAAAACCTTTTAGCCTCTCTCTCGGGCTTTGTACGAGACACAAAATAGCCTCCTCTTAGACTTTGTATAATGATTTTCCTAGCGGAAATTAGCCTCCTCTTAGGCTTTGTATAAGAAAACCACGGGTTGACCCAATCAACCTTTTAGCATCAAAGCTGTGCCTCGTTCACAGTACACAAACATCAACAACTCCTTTCCCTTCATCTAATCGCTGTAAGCGGCAAGCCTCTGGATCATCTACATCCATGCCACTGTCCCTCTTTTAGCATGAGAAATTCCTAAGGAAAGATGGCATTGCTCTACACTGAGTTAAAGTCTTCTCCTTCAGGTTAAAACCCTTTCTTCGGAAATTATGGCATTGCTTGGATCCGCGTATCCCAGTTAAAGTAATTCTCCTTCTCCCCTCTTTAGAGATGACAAATTCTCTCTAAAGCCGAGGTCTTTCAGCTTCACGTCTTGGGCTTTAAACAAGACACAAATAGACCTTTCAGCTTCACATCTTGGGCTTTGAACAAGATACAAACCACCTTTCGCTTCACGTCTTGGGCTTTGAACAAGACACCAAAACACCCATTTCCTCCCATAGAATAGGAGGAACTACGAACGCTCTGATTTCCCTGTTTCGGTAAACGGGAATACATAGGCATAAGATCGAAAGAAAAGATCTTAGCGAGCGCAATCAACAAAAAAACCCAAATCCCATATCTCCATCAATCAAAAAGCAGTAATTCAAAAGCATCAGCCCTAACATCCTAATCCTTGTTCCCCGCCAGAAACCTTCTGCCCAGGTAAAAAAAGAAAGAAAACAGTATTGGCGAAAATACAAATAACCAGTACAAAGGCCCCCCACATTGATAGCATTCGTAACCTAACAGACCGCTGTTTAAACTCAGTATGCAAAGCAGGGTTAATTGGAGACATCTATTTCCCTTCCTTATTCAGCTCACAATAGGATAAAAAATGAATCGACCTGTAGTCAAAGCTCAAACCGCAGAGAGCGACCAGCGCTTAAGAACCGCGTCCAAAATCGCTCGCTACATGGTGCCACCGCATAATTATGACCGTTGTGGAGTCTGTTCGGAAAGTAACTAAGGGTGCTACCTTGTGCGAGCAGCTCTCTAGGGGCAGCTGGACCGTGGAGAGATTCGCCCATATCCAGGTTCCGGACCCATCAACTAGATTCCGAACTACCTTTTCGATCAAGTCGAGGACGTTGTCACCATCTCTGGTCATCATAGGACCAGGGATGTTTTTTCCATTATCCCTCTACGGATCGAGATTACTTACGATGGTCAGAAAAATAAGAGGACTCCCGTAGTTATCTATCTGCCGGGACCATTACCGTATGAATCAGCTAAGGCAATCCCTTACAAATACGGTGCAACGATAATTGAAAATGGAAAGGAAATTCCATTACCCTCCATCGTGAATATTGCAGACATCAGTCGAGTAACACGGAGTGGTAGAATCTTCAACCGAGGGGTTGGGGAACTTAACAAAGAAAAGGAACTTCAGACGGAAGCTCCTGATCTAACAGTCGGTCAATCCAGTAATCCCGACCTTTCAAAAAACAATGATGAGATGTTGAAGCTCATCCAAAGGAGTGAATACAACATTGTTGATCAACTGTTACAAACTCCTTCAAAGATTTCGGTGTTATCACTGTTACTCAATTCATAAGCGCATAGGGAGGCTCTACAGAAAGTCTTGGAGCAAGCCTTTGTGGAACATGATGTAACAATCAGACAGTTCGATAGCATTATCTCTAATATCACTTCCTGCAACAATTTGGGATTTAGTGATGAGGAATTACCTAAAGAGGGTCGTCGTCATAACATGGCACTCAATATCACAGTGAACTGCCAGGATGATGCTTTGGCCAACGTACTGGTACACACAGGGTCAGCCCTGAATGTTATGCCAAAGTCCACTTTAATGCGACTATCGTTCAAAGGCCCTCCGATGAGAATCAGTGAGGTCATCGTCAAAGCGTTTGACGGATCTCGGAAAGCAGTTATCGGCAAAGTTGATCTTCCCATAACTATTGGTCCTCACACTTTCCAAGTTACCTTCCAGGTCATGGACATCCAGGAAACGTACATTTATTTATTAGGAAGACCTTGGATACATCAGGCTGGAGCAGTCACCTCAACCCTCCACCAAAAGCTAAACTTCGTCTAGAACGGCCAACTCATCATAGTATGTGGGGAACAGGCCTTGCTCGTCAGCAATTTATCGTCATCCACCTATGTGGAACCAGAAGGGATAATCGGAACCCAGTTCCAAGTGCTTTCGCTACACAAGGACGAACAATCTGGAGGAGGAACTTCGATTTCCTCATACAAAGATGCTATTAAAGCGGTCAAGAGTACCGACATGACAGGATGGGGACAGCTTGTCATTCCTACTAGCAATACAACAAAGAAGGGTCTTGGTTTTTCTGTAACCTGTACCCAGACATCTGCCAACGATGAAAGTCTTCATCCCCTGCAAAACTTCCTCCACAGTGGAGGTTTCCTCCACCCAGTGTCTCAGGAAGTACACACTATCAATGAGGAGGATCCCTCTGACCCAGATATGGAATGGAAGTCCTACCTCAACGAGGACAGTTATATGTCTCAGGAAGTGGTGCCTACGCCATTTTGCTATCCCACACAGAGTCCGAGATTTATACCACGGTCAGATGTCGAAATGATATACGGAGGTTGTGACCCAGAAGGATGCCGTGCTCCGCCAAATTCATTAGAGGAGGACACTCTGATGAAATACCAATTTGACTACAACTATTATAGCCCAATGGATGGTCTGCCAATGTGGCAACCTTACCCAGGAGACTTGGGGCAAGAAAGTCAGCCGAGTAATGAAGCTCAGCTGAGCATTATTGAACAGAATACATGTGTCGCCACCATGTCATGGGATCAACACTCGGGTCATCATGAAGCTACTCAACATGAAGATGAATTCACAACGTCTGCGGGACTTGAGTTCATTAACTATGCTTTTCCTGAGGTCAACGTCATCGAGAGAGATGACTCCTCCAGTTCGAAAGAAGTTTGGGACACTCAGGGAGAACCAAGTGGAAAATATGACTTTATGGTCAAGTACACTGCTCCCGAAAGCTCTAGTATCAAGCTCGAAGATATCCAGCCAACTGGATGGGGAGATACAGCTGAGAGCACAAATGCTATACAAAATGTAACAGAGGTATTCTCCTACGACAACTCTGCCTGGGAGATAGATTCCAACGATCCTGCTTCGCCAAAAATCAGTGTTATTTCTGAATACAAATCAAGGAAGGTGCCAGAATTTGTGATTCATCGAGGAGTTTGCCGCCAATGGGTTGCTGTCGATGTTTCGAAGGTCGTTTGCCAATCAAAGTAATTGCCATCTTTTAACCTTTCACCTTGCCCAGGTGAAATGGATGTTTTGATAGGGCTCGCTTTCTGTAAATTTTCCCTCTTCGCTTCGTCCAAAGCGACAGAGTTTTGTTTTATAGGGTTGTAGTTTCAAGGATCGACTTGTTCATAAATAAAAAACGTCGTTCTATAATTTCTGCATTAATTGTTGTTTTCTCTTTTCGTTTTTTTTCAGAAAATGGTAATCCTAAAAAACAATTCAATAATAAAAACAAGCAGTAAAATAAAACACTGTACACACTTTTGCATTTTCTCTATCTCTTCTAAACACAAATCATCACGTCATGCAGATTGCTTGTTTTAAACCCCGTTGAAACATACGATCCGATGCCTTCTCCCAACTTTGAGTTCCCGGTATTCGAGGCTGAAGAAGAAAATGACGACAAAATTCCAGAAGAGATCTCCCGACTACTCAGACAAGAGGAAAGGTCCATTGAACCTCACAAAGAACCGTTGGAAACGGTAAACATGGGTTCAGAAAAAGAGAGAAAAGAAATCAGGATTGGGGCACTGCTCAGTCCAACTGCCAAAGAGAGTTTGATAAAGCTTCTCAAAGAATTGCCCGATGTATTCGCTAGGGTCCTATCAGGATATACCAGGGTTGGATACTAGCATCGTGGAACATCACTTACCGTTAAGATCAGAATGTCCGCTGGTAAAGCAGAGGTTGAGACGGACTCACCCGGACATGGCCATCAAAATCAAAGAGGAGGTACAGAAACAGATTGACGCGGGATTCCTCGCTACGTCATAATATCCTCAATGGTTAGCCAACATCGTACCCGTTCCCAAAAAGGACGGAAAGGTCAGAATGTGTGTCGACTACATAGATCTAAACAAGGCTAGTCCAAAGGACGACTTTCCTTTACCACACATTGACATGCTGGTGGACAGTACAATAAAGTTCAAAGTTTTATCCTTCATGGATGGATTCTCGGGCTATAATCAAATCAAAATGGCGCCGAAAGACATGGAGAAAACTTCATTCATCACCCCATGGGGCACCTTTTGTTACAAGGTAATGTTGTTCTGTTTGAAGAACGCCGGGACAACCTATCAAAGGGCCATGACTACTCTGTTTCATGACATGATACACAAAGAAATCGAGGTATATGTCGATGATATGATTGCAAAATCAAAAACAGAGAGTGAGCACATTGAACATCTGTCAAAACTATTCGAGCGTCTGAGAAAATACAAACTCCGCTTGAATCCCAACAAGTCCACCTTCGGTGTCCGTTCAGGGAAACTCTTAGGGTTTATCGTCAGCCAGAAAGGAATTGAGGTTGATCCTGACAAGCTCAAGGCCATTCAAGAAATGCATTCTCCGAAAACTGAAAAACAAGTTATAGGATTCATGGGACATCTGAATTACATCTCCAGATTCATATTCCTCATGACCGCGACATGCGCGCCAATCTTCAAATTACTCAAAAAGAATCAGGACTGCATTTGGACAGAGGACTTCCAAACCGCCTTTAACAGTAATAAGGAATATCTGTTGAACCCTGTCACACCCTAATTTTTGACCCTAAGATCCCCACCTTGTTCTTTGCATATCATTCATAGGTCAACCATCTATGCATAGCTAACCATTTTGTTTAGTTTTTGTCTGTGTGTTTCATTTGTGAAGACAGGTGGTGCTGCAAAAGATTCAAGGTCTTAGAGTTTGTGTTGTGTGTGTGTGTTTGCGGAGGTTCCCCGACCCTTGCAAGATGTGTGTGGATTCCTGTGAGATTGTGTCTTTCCGTACATTAACTTCAAATATAGATAGTATTCTTTCTCACAGTCAAAATACTTCAAAGCGTAACTATTAGATCCTGATTCAAAAAGCACTAAGGTCAAAATATTCCTAGTTGATCAGGTTGTGTTCGAGATTAAATTGAAGATCGAGGCTAATGGATTTATTAAGTATCTGAAGCATTTATTTCGCAAGGCAAAGAGGGAAGAAGTGAAATCGCGGGTGGAAAGTGTATGTTCAAGGAAACAAGACCCGTCCTTGTTCCTCCATGAAATGATTGCAAATGGAACAGTAGCTAATGATGAAGGTAGCTGCCATGAGTGTTGATCCTGCGAGACACTTGGGTAAGGAATTAGCCGTGTTTAAACTGAAAGATACATATGGAATCATTGCTAGGCTCAGCCATTTTTGAGGGTAACGATCACTAATAATTTTGTCAACAACATTGAGGAACACGTGATTTTTTGTGTACAATTACTCTAACTCCATCAATTACTAATAACAAGGAGGTAGAAATCAAGAGAAAAAACCGCTGAATACAATAAAATCGAGGACGTTGGCATTAAATTACATAATAAGTGTGAAACATGCTCATAATAAAACAAGAGCATGCTTGGTGAAAATTCTAATGGACTTGCTAATGCTTGACGAGAAAGATTGTCCGTTTCCCTTGGTATTGTTGAGCCACCATATAGATCTTGTGGCAGCCACATAAAACACAATGCAGATTTGATTGCAAGTTAATCACGCCATATTCCCAGCCGCAATTCCAAGCTGAAGAATAAGATTATGCTTCTGTGCCAGTCACATATTGTTCATCATCATATTCAAACAAGCTGGTCGCAAATAGGATGCCATGGTTCAGAGCCTGTAGATAATTAAATCATAAGAAAAAGGATCAGTATCATCAATATTCATCATAATAACACGTTCCAAAATATTTCTAAACATTTATGGGAAGCTTGAATCATAAATACTCCTCACAATCATTACCACCTTCATACAGTTTATATGTCGAACTTGAAATCGCAGTTAGCTTCTTCATGGTGCATAGATGAAGGAGGTCCATTGTACTGCACAGCGTTCAATTCTCTAGCATTGGAAGCTGCTGCAGTCCTAGAAGAAAGGCCATACGAAGGAAGTTGGTTGGTGCGGTTGGAGCGATAACAAAAGCTGCCATCGAGTTTGTTCAAGCCATCATCCACAATTCACTTTCATACCGTGGCCAAGAATTCACCAAGTCCTCCACCTACAAATAACAAGTGCAAGAAGATCGAATTGTCAAACGCGAGATTATGCACAAAGTTGAATTGGACATTATGAGTGTGATTAAATTCAAACTTTACACACAGAAGGGTTATTGCAAGAATTTCATGACCACGATGCTGCTATTAATGAACTACTTTTCCTCCATATCCAGTGCGGTCTTCTCAGATTCCAGCTGCAACAAGAACTCAAGGGCCCGTACCTTGGCAAATACACTTCAAACTGCAACATCTGAAAGTGTTATGTTGTACGGAGCACGTGCAACACCGACTGTCCCTATTTCTCCATATACCTGCAGTACAAGAGCCTGTCAAAAGAATTATGAGGGGCATAAAGAAGCAGAAATTGAGTTAAGAGTTGGAGGAAATGTTTGCCCAAAACCATTGTTGGAAAGAGCAAAGTCATCAACATTAATTCAAACCATTCAAAGCCATCGACAAATTCCTCAGCCACCCATTGTTTGCTTTCTATCAGAAAGAAAACCAACAGAAACAAATTAAGGCATTCTAAAGCTAATGACATAAACACTTCAACTATGGCTCCTAATGTTTGCCTCCATACTTTACACGAGTTTGTTTACGACACTTCTATGTACTGGTATTGCTCTTGGCCATCTTCTAGAGGAGTTCGGTAGATGAATGAGTCCATCACTGCCCTCTTGACTGGTATTTGCCCTGGTGTATTATTTTATTACTAAATGGTGTAGAAAACACTGTTGCTGCTCCAATAAACATCGTCAAAACACTATGCTCCGCCTTTCCGTCAAAATTTCGAGCAGAAGCCTAAAGAAACAAGCAACTTTGAGCTAGAATCTTTAATATTTATAAAGCAAGTCATCAACCTATGGATGCTCGAATTTGTCATTATCATGAAGTCGTTTTCACTCGGTTTATCCATAACACTAAAAGAGGTTTGACAAGTTACAGAAAGAGATCAATAGTATGGAGGTTATTGGTTAGAATATTTATTTAGAACCATAACATCAGAGTTTGAATTTACCTACCTTTTACGAAAGCTGCCGTCGTTAACAGCGTCTTCGACAAGTTGAAAGTGTATCTTGGTGACAGCAGGAATCACCTTCATCATTAAACAAAATCAGAGGATCAAAAGACATTGGAAGTGCTTATCACCGAGTCAATTTACACGAATATACACTTTGCTGCTCCAACTCATGTTATAAGCCTGCAAGAACATTTGCCATAAGATTTATTCATGTTAGTACGGCCGGTAAAGGTGCTATTTTTGAAAACCATGAAACTCTTACAGATAAATACGTACTCTGTAACTAAAGCTGAAGCCGAAAATGTTTGTCATGACATACGGCGTCACAACATGTGGGAAAAATGTTCACATGCTGAATCAAGTCTTTTGAGAAGTTGGTTACGAAGTTTATCCTCTCAGCTATGCAACAGAAAACTCTTCCAATTCATGATGATGGATCTAACGTGAGAAATTACTCCAGAGGCACTTGAAATTGTTGTTCACAAAGGGAAAGCGATCTTTGGAATTGAAGAAGGACACCCTGCCAATTAATGTCAGCATATTATCACATTAGAGAGGCTAATTGGCAATGGAAACTCATCCAAAATATTCCAAATATGACCACACAGTTATAACGGAATCCTATTTGGCCTCAGAGTGTTTGAATCAGGAAATTTATTTCATCTTTTGAATGGATTGATGGGCAATATCCAAAAGATACCACCAACATCAATGCATTCCCAATTTGGACAGGGCAACAATTCAAACATTAAAACCAAATCGTATCCCAAAACATTTCAAGATACCAAGTTTCCAAAACTTTTCAAATTTGAAAACCGAATCACAAGGAGTATCGGTGAAATTCAAATCACCATCAGATCGTATCAGGACCAAACTCAAACAAGGCAACAATTCAAAAACCTTCCAATTTCAGAATCAGAATCAAATCACATTTATCACACCATCAATCCGCATTTAAGAGCTTCCCAACGTATCTCATCATTGGCCATCTATATAAAGGGTCACATTGCATCAGAAAAAAAAAACGAAAAAGAGAACCCCTAGAGAAGAATCAGAAAACTATCGATTCACAAACACGTCCATTCCCAACCAAAGGTTCCAAACCCACACAAAAATATATAGATTCAAAGGCATTTCTACTCATCATCGCCTCCTATTCAGAAGAAGAAAGACGAAAGAGACATCACACAAAGGCAAACCAAATCGTAAACAGGTAAAGGAGGAGAAAGAAGCTTCCCTCAAAGGAGCCGTCTGTGCCGTCGCAACCATTCGCCTTTCTTTTTCGCTCTTATTTCATTTCTGCATCATTGTAATATGTAAAAAACGAAAGTATAGTGAAATCGGGGTAAACGGGCTATCTGGGGTGGGGTTTATATTGTGTGTTTGTTTATCTTTGCAGATCGAGAGAGATCGGAGAGGAGATGAGAGGTTAAGAGGGATGAGAGGGTGGTGGCGGAACCCATTTAGGGTTTTTGTGTTTTTTTCCTCACGAGAGAGGTTGAGGAAAGACTTTGAGAGAAAACGAGAGAGAGAGAGAGCGCTCCCACGGTTCCTTTTTTTTTTCTTTAGTTCTTTTTTTTTTATTTTAAAATTAAAAAATTTTTTTATAATTAAAACTAAAACCTTTTTTAACTATTAATAATTAAATTAAAACCCTTTCAAAATATTAAGATTAAAATCTTTTTTAATCATTCAGGAAAACTTTATTAACTTTTTTTTTTAAACTTTAAAATTAATTAAAACTTTAAATAATTAAAACCTTTTGATAATTATCTTTAAGTATAATTCTAATTTAATAATAAAACCTTTATCAATAAACCTTAAAATCAAACTTTTCTTAATAATTTGTTTCCCATTAGAAACCTCTTACCGCGCTTAGTCATACGTGTGAGGACGTTTTGTTGTTATGCCTTATTTTGCCTGCATGTTTTACTTGATTTATATTTCTGCCTCAAACCCGTTTCAAAAAACTAAAAAATCCTCGATCCAACGTCGAGCCAATTTTCTACCCATATAAGTCGATTGCCTTAGGGCATCGCATTCGACCTACCGATCGCTGGACACAAGTCTAGCATCACTTTGCTAGCACACTCGCCTAAATAATATAACTAACCCCATAAAATATCCAAGGGAAAATCCCATGCATGATGACCGTGTTATTGTGCATGGTGCATATCATTTGCATCATAATCGACAAACTTAAGATAAGACTATTAGACAACTTAGGATAAACTTCCTAGGTTAGTCCCCCCTCAATTTTGATTTAAAATCAAACTTTAGCCCACCTAATTCTCCACACAAGAGAATTAGATGTTAATCATCTCAAAGAAGGGACATACAATCCCATACCTCACAAATACAAACATTTTCAAAGAACTGTGGTGGTTTTCTTAAGATGACGACTCATCTTCCTCTCCTAAACCTTTAAACATTTAGTACCTTTAATAATAAGGAACTACAAGTGCTCTGATTCCCTCCTGACAGGATATGTAGGCACAAGATGCGATATCTTGTCGAGCACACTTAGGAATTAAAATAATAAATCACCTACCCTTAAACCCTTAGCAAAATAATAATAACAGATAATGTAAAATGAATCAAGAGGTTCCTGTAGAGTACTACAGATATCTAGGATGCTAACACCTTCCCTAGGTATAACCAACCCCCGAACTTAGAATCTAAGTGCATTTGCATTGCATTGTGGGTATTCGGTCTTTCTCCCTTCCCTTGGATAAAATCAAAGACGGTGGTGACATTAAAAATATGCGATACAAGTTAACTAATAGCTTGTTATCCAATTTTCACCGCGACAGAAATGGCGACTTCACTGGGGACTCTCATAAGAGGGTTCCCCCTAACTTGATCTTTTAATTTATCTGTTATATACTTGTTTTGCTATTTGGAGGGATCCTTGAGTGGTGAGAGTCCTAGACCCGGACTTGAGTGTAATTATAGGAGATGATATGGTCAAGGGTACTTTGACGGAGTCGATTCCCGAAAAGTCGAATTGAGAAAATCATCGCTCAGTTTAGGTTCTTTTGAAATTAATATTGTTTGAACGAGTCCATTCGTGAAAACGGTATTAACTTCGACCAAGAACCCTTAAGACTGAGGACCGTAGCACCTTTAACCCCACTTGGCCTTTTAGGATGTAGTGCGGTGACTATGCGGGAGTCTATTTCCAAATAGTTGTCACGCGATACTACACTCAGACGAGATTATCTTGCGGATATTATTGACTAACCGAGTAATTTGGGAAGTCGATAATACTCGAAAGATGGGTCGTAGACTCTGGGAACTTCTAGAACCCGTTCGGCAGGTACATTTGAAACCACACTACCTTATGGGATGGGTAGACCCTTGACTCCATTCAAGTTCGTGGAATCTGAGTCTTTTATTTACATCGTAGGGTACCATGGACAATGAAAGAAGGAATACCGTGAAGTATACTTACAAGAGCTTTGATACGATTAATCTAAGGAGGTTGGAGACTCTGTTGGCTGATTCAGAAGGATTCCAACGTAGGTATGGGGCACTATTGTCTTTATTGAAGGTGAGGGTTGATCAAGGACTTCTCTCCACCCTACTTCAGTTTTATGACCCACTCTATCACTGCTTTACTTTTCCTGACTACCAGTTGGTACCTACTCTTGAGGAATATTCTAGTCTGACTGGTTTATCTATTCTGGATAAGTCTCCTTTCCCCATTTTTGATAAGGATCCTAAGGAACAAGAGATTGCTAATGCAACGCATTTGGAGTTAGTGGACATCCGAAAGAATATGACTACTAAAGGAGGGATTTCTGTTTTGCCTATGAAGTTTCTGATGGAGAAAGCTCAACATTATGCCAAACGTTCAGACATGGCTGCATTTGAGGCTATCTTTGCTTTGATGATTTATGGTACCTTTCTGTTTCCCAATCTCAAAGACTTTGTGGATCTCAATGCTATTAAGATATTCATAAAAAGGAACCCAGTCCCTACTCTATTAGCAGAAGCTTATCACTCCATCCATCTGAAGCATGTTAAAGGAGGACAAATCACCTGTTGTGTGCCCCTATTGTACAAGTGGTTTACTCAACACTTGCCCAAAGCCATTGCTTTCTGGGATCCTAATAAGGGCTGGTGGTCTAAGAAAATCATGGCCCTCACTCATTCTGACGTCGTTTGGTATAATCATAGGTATGATGAAGTCGTAATCATCGATAGCTGCGGAGAGTTCGGGAATGTGCCTCTTCTTGGCATACAAGGAATAACCAGTTATAATCCGGTCTTAGCTCGCAGACAGTTGGGGTACCCTTTGAAGGTAAAGCCTCTTGGTATTCATACAGAAGGATTTTTCTCCAAAGATTATGAAAAGCAGGAGGAATTGAGGGTTAGGATTTTAGAAGCTTGGAAGGACAAGAGCAAGAAGGATAGGAATGCCATGGGGAAGCGTAATTGTGTCTCTTTAGACCCTTATCTACAATGGGTTAGAAGGAGAGCCATCGAGCTTAGGATGCCCTACGACCGCCAAGAACCTATGGTCCTGAACGAAGAACCTGTCTTCATCTTTGCATCTGAAATAGAGGAACTAAAGATTGCCTTAAGGAAAGCTCAGCAAATAGGGAACGCTTGGAAGGATAAGTATGAAGTAGTTGTGGAAGAGAATGAAGCACTTCAAGGACGACTGAAAGCAAAGAGTGAGGAAGTTCTCTCCTACAAAAAAAGGAAGTTGCATGAAGACCCAAGTTCCTCAAACTCTGAGTCTACTTCGTGGGAGTCGATAGTAGATGAGCTGATTCTCGAGAAGTCCTGAATGGAAGAGGAAATTAAGAAGTACAAGCTGAGATTATTGGGGGAGTCTCCTTAGGCCTTTATTAGCTTTTATTTAATTATCGTTAAAAGCTCTTGTGAGAATACCAACGGTTGTAACATTTTCATTATGAACTTTCAATTCCCGTTCCTTTATTTGTAACAGTTTTTTATGATTAATAAAATTTATGTCCTTTGGTATTCTATGACGACTATAAGTACTCAAATTCCATAAACTTTTGCATCTCATCTGCATTTGCATTCTCTTTTTGTTTTTCTTCAAAGAACTCAAAGCTCGTTGTTTTTAGATATCGTAAAATGGATTATGGAAGGAAAGGAACCTTGCCATACACCTTCAGGGTCTTTAATGTGGAACAATTAAGGGAACTAGGAGGTCAAATAAAGGATCCAGAGGCCTTCACTGCAAAGCATGGACAAATTCTCTCTTTATTGCAGGTACAAGTAGCTGCTGGTCTATTGGAGACGCTGGTTCAACTCTATCATGTAATCTACCACTGCTTCATCTTTCGAGATTTCCAGTTGATGCCCACATTGGAGGAGTATTCCGCTTTATTGGGAGTTCCCGTCAAAGACTCACCTCCGTTCTACGGTGGAGAAGGAAGACTCAGTCAAGAAAACATCGCAAGAGTAACCCGCATCAAGCTGTTGGAGGTCTAGACTCACATGATGGTCAAGGGAGGAATCGACGGCTTGCCTGCTCAATTTTTATTCGAGAAAGCTCGAGAATTCACCGACAAAGGATGTACCAGAGCTTTTGAGAACCTGTTCGCGTTGCAAGTTTATGGCTTATTCTTGTTTCCAAATGTTGAGAATTTCCTTGATGTCCACGCGATCAGGATCTTCATGCTCAAGAATCCTGTTCCAACACTATTAGCCGGCGCCTACCACTCGATTCATTCAAAGATTCTGAAAGGAGAAGGTCAGATCGTTTGCTGCACTGCTATCCTCTATAGGTGGTTTATTTCGCACCTACCGAGGTCTGCGACCTTTTGGGATATAAAAGACGGTTCTGAATGGCCTATTAAACTCATGGCCCTCACTCACTCGGACATTGTTTGGCATGATCCAATGTACGGAGGAATTCCCATGATTCACAGCTGTGGAGATTTTTCTAATGTGCCTCTCCTTAGCACAAAAGGTTGCACTAGCTATAATCCTATTCTTGCTCGTCGCCAGCTTGGACATCCGATGAATGAAATACCTAATCCAGAGAACTTGAAGAGAATTTTCCTTTATGAGGGAGAAGACCTTCAGCTGAAGATTCAGATTTTATTTGCTTGGCGTCGAATCAACATACAAGGGATGACTGCAACAATAAACCCCGACTGCACAGTCACGGAATCTTACCTGGAGTGGTCACGCAAACGAGCTCTCACTCTGACAATGCCGTATCCTCGACCCAAGCCTCCCGTGGTGGAATCAAACGAAGTATCAAGGTTGAAGGCAGAAGTAGAGAAGCTGACCTTGGACAAGTTTATATTGTAGGAACGGATTGACAAGTTGATGGAAGAACTCAGTGGAAGGAAGGGAGCATCATCCAGTGGATCGAAGCCCTAGTTCCCTTTTTATATATCTTGTTCGTTTATTATAATAAAGCCCTGAAGGTGTATCGTTGTTATGAAAAATTAAAATTTTAAATAAAATAAATTTGTAATTACGATATTTAAAATACGCTTTTGAGTTCCTTGGAGTGCATGCTGCATCATACGCATCATTCGCATCTGCATTTGCATTTCTTTGCATTCCAGGTTCTTATCCGTGTCTCCTTTCAGAAGACAAGCTGAGTCATCGATACAATACTCGAGCCGGTCGTCAGAAGAGAATGGATCAACTCGAGCAGGAAAACAGAGCACTCCGGGAAGAAATTTCAACACTGAAAGAGAGTCTAGAGAAGATCAACGGGATGATGGAAGCTTTGATGGCTGCTCAGAATCAGCCATCACATAATACGACATCACACAGCACTGTTATCTCTGAGATAATATCAGCACCGATCCCAGTGGTGCCCACTACAAATGAAGTTCAGTATTCTATGCCTCCTGGTTATCCGTGGGGTATGCCTCCTCATTTTACTCTAGCTGGATACCGCCCGCCTGTTTCTCAAGCTATTGCCACGACTGCTGTAATGACTGTGCCACCACCTGTGGTGAATGCTACTCCTTTTCATCTAGAAGAACCTGTGTTTCATGTTGAACCTAGTGAGAGTGTTGGAATGGAAGAACGAATGGATGATTTCCAGGACCAGTTTCTAGAAATGAAGAAAGAAATCAAGGCCCTTCGTGGGAAAGAGTTGTTCGGAAAGAGTGCCTCTGAGCTATGCTTAGTGTCTAATGTTAAGATTCCTCCAAAGTTCAAGCTCCCTGATCTGGAAAAGTATAAAGGAAATTCTTGCCCACATAGTCACATAGTTATGTATGCACGGAAAATGTCTGCTCATAAGGATGATGATTCCCTATTGATACATTACTTCCAAGACAGTTTGACTGGCGCAGCCCTCAAGTGGTACATGGGGCTAGATAGTTCAAAGGTCTGCAACTTTAATGACCTCTGTGAGCTTTTCATCAAGCAATATAAATATAATGTCGACATGGCGCCTGATAGAGACCAGCTGAGAGCCATGGCCCAGAAGGAAAGAGAGAATTTTAAGGAGTACGCCCAGCGCTGGCGTGAACTTGCTGCTCAAGTCACTCCACCTCTGGAGGAGAAGGAGATGACTAGAATTTTCCTGAAAACACTGAACCCATTTTTCTATGAGAGAATGGTAGCGAGCGCCCCTAGTGATTTTACTGAAATGGTCAACGTGGGAATGCGATTGGAAGAAGGTGTCCGTGAAGGAAGATTGGTGAGGGAAGGAAGTGCTTCCAGCAATGCCAAGAAGTATGGAAGTAATTTTGGGAAAAAGAAAGAACAAGAAGTAAGTGCTGTGCACCAAGGATGGTCGAAAGGAAGATATCACCAACACCCGCAGGTCGCTGCTATGACCCCAGTTATCAATGCTCCAGCTTACCAACCACAGTTTGCACAACCTTATCAACCATTACCTCAAACTCCACCTGCTTCACCACAACAACAATATCGTCAACAAAATCAGCCATCTCCTCAACAAGCTCGACAGCCTTTCAACAGCCCCGGTCGTGTGGTCAGGAAACCAAATTTCGATCCGATTCCTATGTTATATGCCGAGCTCTTCCCAGCATTGTTGCAAAAAGGCCATATCCAGACTAAGTCCCCACCAGCGGTGCCTAAGGACCTTCCTTATTGGTACAGAGCTGATCAGTTTTGCCCATATCATCAGGGTGCGCCAGGCCATAATATTGAGAATTGTTATGGATTGAAAGCCGATGTTCAGAGATTAGTCAAGAGTGGAATCCTGACTTTCAAAGATTCGAATCCAAATGTGCAGAATAATCCTTTACCGCAGCATGGATCAGCCAATGTGAACATGATCCAAGAGTGTCTTACAGATGAGGATGAAGAGGTATTTGTGATAGTTCCCCACATCAAAGATCTGGAACGAATTGAGTTTACTTACGATAGCCGGAAGACTTTGCTAATCCTCTGGTTATTAATGTACCTGGTCCAGTTCCTTATACTTCCAGCAAGGCTATTCCCTACAGGTATAACGCTACTATGTTTGAAAATGGTAAGGAGGTGCCTTTGCCTAATTTGTCATCCGTGGTCAACATTGCTGATGTTAGCCGGGTTACAAGGAGTGGTCGAGTTTACTCAGCGCCAAAAGATAAAGAGGTCCCTTCTGAGCTGTCGGTTGTAAAGGATACAACTCTGGGGCAGTCCAGTGGGAATGATTCTGTAGACAAATCTGATGAGGTTCTAAAAATGATCAAGAGAAGTGAATACAAGGTGGTGGATCAGCTGCTACAGACACCATCTAAAATATCCGTGTTACAATTGTTGATGAGCTCCGAGGCCCATAGGCAGGCATTGCAAGGAGTGCTTGAGCAGGCATACATTGACCATGATGCAACTATAGAGCAGTTTAGTGGAATAGTGGGTAACATCACTGCATGTAACAATCTGGGATTCTGCGATGAGGAGTTACCCGAAGAAGGGAGGAAGCATAATCTGGCTCTGCACATTTCCATAAATTGCATGAATGACATGTTATCTGGGGTTTTGGTTGATACTGGTTCTTCGTTGAACGTGATGCCAAGAACAACTCTCGCAAGGCTGACTTATCAGGGACCACCAATGAGACCAAGTGGTGTTGTGGTCAAAGCCTTTGACGGTTCGCGGAAGACGGTGATTGGAGAAGTGGATCTACCCATGACTATCGGGCTCAGTGTTTTTTAGATTACATTCCAGGTCATGGACATTCATGCCTCCTACAGTTGCTTATTAGGCAGGCCATGGATACATGAGGCTGGAGCTGTCACATCCACTCTTCACCAAAAATTGAAATATGTTTGCGATGGACAATTGGTCACAGTTTGTGGTGAAAGGGCTCTAGTAGTAAGCCATCTTTCTTCCTTTTCTTACGTCGATGCAGAAGAAGAGGTGGGGACTCAATTTCAAGCCCTCTCGATTGTTAACAATACTAATAATAATGGAGCTTCTATGGCATCTTTCAAAGACGCACAGCGAGTGGTGGAAGGTGGTTCTCAAGGGAAGTGGGGACAAATGCTGGAGTTACCCGAAAACAAAGACAAGAAAGGTTTGGGTTTCAAAGGTAACAATTCCGAGAAGACTCCCACAGGAAATATGGTTATTCTCCCTATCAAGAATGTGTTTCACAGCGGAGGGACTATCCATTCGCCGGAGGTAAGTATCGTGGAAGAAGATTCTGAAGATGCTGCCATTCCTCCTCAACCAGAAGTCCAAGGACCCGAATATGAAGCCAGTGCCATTCTTGAAGATGAGTCTGTCGAAGACCAGCCTAATTTTGTGACGCATGGGGCAATGGCTCGAAATTGGAGTACTGTTAATGTTCCTGTTGTGATCCCATTATCAAAGTAATGGTTTTGTTATTTCATTTGTTTTAGTTTTTCGCTCTGCCCGAGGCGATGACATTTGTGTGTGGGCTTTACTTTCCATAATTCCCTTTGTTCTGCCCAAGGCAAAGGTGATTTTGTGTTGGGGCTTTTGTTTGAAATTTATTATCATCAATAAAGTCATCATTTTGCATTCCTATTTTCTGTTTCCATTTATTATTACTCTAAGGAAAATGGTAATTACAATTTTAAATCACTTTGCACGTTCGTACACACACTCTCACTCGCTCAAAATCTAAAATAAAATCACATCACGTGTGCAGATTACTGCACGAATTGAACATCAAAAACAATGACCCAATGCCTTCTCCGAACTTTGAGTTTCCTGTGTTCGAAGCCGAAGAAGAGGAAGAAGAGATCCCTGAGGAAATATCCCGGCTACTTGAGAATGAAGATAAAGCCATTCAGCCTCACAAAGAGCCAGTAGAGGTTATTAATTTGGGTACCGAAGAGCTCCGTAAAGAAGTGAAGATTGGAGCTTTGCTTGCGTCTAATGTGAAAGAAAGGTTGATTGAATTACTCAAGGAATATGTCGATGTGTTCGCTTGGTCGTACCAAGACATGCCTGGTCTCGACACTACCATAGTGGAGCATCGTCTACCTTTGAAGTCGGAGTGTCCGCCAGTCAAGCAGAAGCTCAGAAGGACTCGCCCTGACATGGCCTTGAAGATTAAAGAAGAGGTACAAAAGCAGATTGATGCAGGTTTTCTCGTTACATCCGAGTACCCGCAGTGGTTAGCCAATATTGTGCCTGTGCCGAAGAAGGATGGTAAAGTTCGCATGTGTGTCGACTACAGAGATTTGAACAAAGCTAGTCCTAAAGATGATTTTCCTCTCCCCCACATTGACATGTTGGTGGATAGTACTGCAAGGTATAAAATTTTCTCTTTTATGGATGGGTTCTCGGGTTACAATCAAATCAGGATGGCTCCTGAAGACATGGAGAAGACATCATTCATCACACCCTGGGGCACATTTTCTTACAGAGTTATGCCGTTCGGTTTAAAGAATGCTGGTGCAACGTATCAGAGGGCTATGACTACTCTTTTCCATGATATGATGCATAAAGAGATAGAGGTTTATGTAGATGATATGATAGCCAAGTCTAAGACTGAAGAAGACCATGTCGAACATCTTTTGAAGTTGTTTCAGCGATTGAGAAAGTATCAGCTACGTTTGAATCCTAACAAGTGCACATTTGGTGTCCGTTCAGGAAAGTTGCTAGGTTTCATTGTTAGCCAAGAGGGAATCGAAGTGGATCCAGATAAAGTCAAAGCCATACGGGAAATGCCAGCTCCGACTACGGAAAAACTGGTCAGAGGGTTCCTGGGTCGTTTGAACTATATCTCTCGGTTTATCTCTAATATGACTGCTACTTGTGGACCCATTTTCAAGCTTCTCAGAAAAGAACAAAGTTATGTTTGGACTGAACAATGCCAGAAGGCATTTGATAGTATTAAAGAGTATCTCTTGGAGCCTCCTATTTTGATTCCTCCGGTTAGGGGCAGACCTTTGATCATGTATCTGACGGTTTTAGAAGATTCCATGGGGTGTGTACTCGGTCAACAAGACGAATCCGGGAAGCAGGAACATGCCATCTATTACCTCAGTAAGAAGTTCACCGACTGTGAGTCCAGATATTCAATGCTAGAGAAGACCTGTTGTGCCTTAGCATGGGCGGCTCGCCGTTTGCGCCAATACATGCTAAATCATACCACTTGGCTGATCTCTAAGATGGATCCCATCAAGTACATTTTTGAGAAGCCAGCCCTGACGGGAAGGATTGCCAGATGGCAGATGCTGTTGTCCGAATACGATATCGAATACCACACTCAGAAGGCAATTAAAGGAAGTGTTTTAGCAGATCACTTAGCTTATCAACCCATTGAAGACCATCAGTCTGTGGAGGATGAGTTCCCGGACGAGAGCATGATGTATCTAAAAATGAAGGACTGTGAAGAACCATTACCAGATGAAGGGCCTGAACCAGATTCTCAGTGGGGTTTGATTTTTGACGGTGCTGTCAACAGCTACGGTAAAGGGATCGGGGCAATTATTGTGACTCCTCATGGATCTCATATCCCTTTCACCTCAAGATTGACGTTTCCATGTACGAATAATGAGGCCGAGTATGAAGCATGCATCATGGGCCTTGAAGAGGCAATGGATTTAAGAATCAAGAATTTGGATGTATACGGCGATTCTGCTATGGTGATATACCAAATCACAGGGGAATGGGTGACCCAACAAGACAATTTGGTTCCATACAGAGATTACGCAAGAAGACTACTCCCTTTCTTCAACAGAGTTAAATTCCACCATATTCCTCGTACCGAGAACAGGATGGCGGACGCTTTGGCAACCCTGGCTTCTATGATTGTGGTGAACCGCTGGAATGATTGTCCTAAGATTAATGTTATGCGCCTCGACAGGCCTGCTTATGTGTTCTCTGTAGAAGAAGTTATTGATGAGAAGCCCTGGTACTATGATATTGAATTGTTTCTCCGAAAGCAAGAGTACCCACCTGGGGCATCTAACAAGGACAAGAAGACTTTGAGAAGACTAGCTGGTAACTTTTTCCTGAACAATGATGTACTGTACAAGAGGAATTTCGACATGGTCTTGCTGAGATGTGTTAACAAGCGAGAATTGAATATGTTAATGACCGAAATTCATGAAGGATCTTTTGGTACCCATGCCAACGGTCATGCTATGGCAAAGAAACTCTTGAGAGCCGGATATTATTGGATAACGATGGAATCAGATTGTTACAAATTCGGAAAGAAGTGCCATAAGTGTCAAATCTATGCGGATAAAATTCATGTACCACCAACTCTCCTGAATGTTATATCGTCTCCGTGGCCCTTCTCTATGTGGGGCATCGATATGATTGGTATGATAGAACCGAAAGCATCTAATGGACATCGCTTTATCCTAGTGGCGATTGATTACTTCACCAAATGGGTTGAAGCCGCTTCATATGCGAATGTTATTAGACAGGTGGTCGTCAAATTCATCAAGAACCAGCTTATTTGCAGATATGGTGTGCCGAGTAAAATCATCACTGATAATGGGTCAAATCTGAATAACAAGATGATGAAGGAATTATGCGAAGAGTTCAAGATTGAGCATCACAACTCTTCTCCGTATCGTCCAAAGATGAATGGAGCGGTCGAAGCAGCAAATAAGAATATAAAGAAGATTATTCAGAAAATGGTGGTCACTTATAAGGACTGGCATGAGATGCTCCCATTTTCTTTACATGGGTACCGCACTTCCGTGCGTACGTCAACAGGGGCAACACCTTTTTCACTCGTTTATGGTATGGAAGTTGTGCTCCCGGTGGAAGTCGAGATCCCTTCTATGAGGGTTCTGATGGAGGCAAAGCTTTCGGAAGCTGAATGGTGTCAAAGCAGATATGACCAATTGAATCTGATTGAGGAAAAGAGATTGACAGCTCTATGTCGTGGACAACTATACCAGCAGAAGATGAAGAAGGCTTTTGATAAGAAGGTTCGACTTCGCGAGATCAAAGAAGGAGACCTTGTTCTTCAGAAGATCCAGTCTTTCCTTACCGATTCCAGGGGAAATGGGCTCCTAACTATGATGGCCCTTACGTAGTCAAGAAGGTCTTTTCAGGGGGTGTTGTGATGTTAGCAACTATGGATGGAGAGGAGATCACCCGTCCCGTGAATGTGGATGCAATCAAGAAGTACTACACCTAGAGAGGTTGGCTCAGTTTGGTTCGCCAGAGTTTACTACAACAGTTGAGGACAGGGCCTTCAAGGGGCCTAGAACATGGGAAACTCTAGTTCGCTTAAGAAATAACGTTGATTTGTTTTTGATGTACTTTCTTTTACTACCATTTTTCGACATTGTAATAACATATGGAATCACGCAATTTGCTGATCACCATTTTATGAAATAAAGTTGCAATTGTCATTTATCGGCAAATTGTTTTATCTTGCAAAATGATTTTTTTTTTTTTTTTTTTTGATAATAAATTTCAAACTGTCTTGTGTGCGGATTACTTTGATTTACGAACACTAAAAGGGATGTTGACAGCCTCCACAAGCCATGGCTCAGAGAGTTTCTACCCCAGGTAAGGTGGCAGCTCCCCAGTGAGTTTTATTTCAGGTAGTCGCGACTGTTCCCCGGTGGGTTTCTTCAGTTTCAGCCTTCCCCAGCGAAGCGAGTGTTTATTTCACTCCTCATTGGATTTTCTCAATCTTCCCCGACAAGTGGATATTTATTTTATCCAGCTACAGGCTACTTCAGCTCGCAACGGATATTTATTTTATCCCCCTTTGAAGTCTCTTGGATCAATGAGTCTGATTCGTTCCCAGTGAATCTTTCTCATCTCCAACAGAGCGGCCAGACTCATCTTAACAATCCTAAGTGAAGTCACGATGTTCATCCCGAAATGGAATGCTCTTTTTTTTTTTCCCCAGAGAAAGTTTGAATCTGTGAAGTGGGGCTTGTTTGGTTTTCCATTCATCCCCAGTGATGCTTCTTATATTGCAAAGATTGGTCGAGTATCCGTATCGAGATGCTTGTTTTCGTCTCCAGTTTGCTGTTGGTTTTGTCAGCATAAGCATAAGCATAGCATGGCATCCTTTCATTTAGATTCATGGCATTTGCGCTTTTCGCATCTTGCATCTTTTGGTTTGTTTCTTCTGTCACTTTGGTCGTGGTTATCCCCAAGTGACTGGGTGTGTCTGCTCCCTCCAAGTATAGTCATCAGCCCTAGGCAGAAAAAGCACATTTTTTCTAATCCCCCACTGAGCTCGATCCTCGTGGAAGATGGTTGCTTTAGTTTTCTTTTCCATTTTTAGATAAAGATAAACCCGTTGGGCTCAATCCCCAATGGATGGAGTTCTTGTTTGACCGTTTCTTTCCAGTTATTTCCTGGATTGAACTTTGGTCCCTGACAATCACAATTTTGGATATTTCTGAGATTTGAATCCGGATTAAGCGTGCATTTATTTTGCACTTTGTCCCCCCAAGAAGAGTTTACTTGAAGATCTCTATGGAAGACATAAATTATTTCTCCAATGACTACTACATTTTCAAGGGATTTACACCCGGACAACAAGTAGCTGCTCTTTATTTGAGCAGTTCGCTTATCAAAGATTTCTACGACAAATGGCAGTCTCCTCAGGACAGTTTGTCTATCCCCAGCAAAGTTATCAAGGTTATCAATTCATTTTCCATCAAATGTTATCTCCTCGGAAACCCGTCCGGGAAACTTATTGAAGACTTCACAGGCATTTTCTTTATCTGAGAACTCCAGTTACAAGAATTCTAGTTGCTTCACTGAAATTTCAACTACAGTCGTATCGCTCTACAATGGCTATCTCCAGTGAATCCATTATTCAAGTTACTCCCACCAGATGACATCTCTTTGAAGAGGATGGGAAATTCAAGACTTTGTTTGAGGCAGACAACCTCACAACACTTATTTTTGAGACTTGCCCATGGCATACAATCTTCGGGCATGGGAAAGTATTTACTCTTCCTAAAGCAGAACATGTAAGGAAGCTGAATCATCATCTTGATCGTTGAAGCTTTTCCAGCCTATTACCTGGCTTAGGCTATCGTGGGATAGTAGGTAATACGTCTGTGTTTTGGGTCAGATGCCTCGCTTAGGCTACCGTGGTGGTAGTAGTTCATCTTTCCTTATCGTGTTTACCTGGCTTAGGCTATCATATGCTTGATAGTAGGTAGCACACCTTTTGGTCGGACACCTTTGCTCAGGCTGCCACAAGTTGGTAGTAGGCGATCCTCCTATTCCAGTCTATTACCTCTGCTTAGGCTATCGTGTGATAGTAGGTAATTGATCTGTATCCTTGGTCAGATGCCTCGCTTAGGCTACCGTGGTGGTAGTAGGTCATCTCTCCTTTGGCGTTTACCTGGCTTAGGCTATCATATGCTTGATAGTAGGTAACACACCTTTTTGATCAGATGCCTCGCTTAGGCTGTCGTGGTGGTAGTAGGCCGTCTTTTCCCGTTGTGTTTACCTGGCTTAGGCTATCATATGCTTGATAGTAGGTGACACACCCTTTCTTGGTCGGACGCCTTTGCTTAGGCTACCGTGTTTGGTAGTAGGTGATCTTTCCTCCCCAGTCTATTACCTCTGCTTAGGCTATCATATGCTTGATAGTAGGTAATATACGTCTTTTATTTCAACTGGATACCTTTGCTTAGGCTACCAGCTGTTTGGCAGTAAGTTATCCTTATTTTCAAGTTTCTCACCATGTGTTTAAGCTACCTCGTGATTGTCAGTTGGTAGTCTCTTTCCCCCAGTGGAGTTGGATCCTTCCCCGTGGAGTCTCGGCTCGCCGGGTCATCCCCGCCGGGTCTTTCTTTCTTTGTGTTTCAACATCGGTTATCCCCTGTGACATTACCCCTCACAGATTCCATGTCTTGCATAGCATATCATATCATGTGCATTTGGCGGCATCTTAGGGCCAAAAAAAATTTTGTGCATGTTTGTATTTAAGTCTCTCCTATCTCGTCGAGACGAAGATTTCAATCTCCATATCTCCGAATAGGAGAAACTTAAATAGGGGCATCTGTCGCACCCTAATTTTTGACCCTAAGATCCCCACCTTGTTCTTTGCATATCATTCATAGGTCAACCATCTATGCATAGCTAACCATTTTGTTTAGTTTTTGTCTGTGTGTTTCATTTGTGAAGACAGGTGGTGCTGCAAAAGATTCAAGGTCTTAGAGTTTGTGTTGTGTGTGTGTGTTTGCGGAGGTTCCCCGGCCCTTGCAAGATGTGTGTGGATTCCTGTGAGATTGTGTCTTTCCGTACATTAACTTCAAATATAGATAGTATTCTTTCTCACAGTCAAAATACTTCAAGGCGTAACTATTAGATCCTGATTCAAAAAGCACTAAGGTCAAAATATTCCTAGTTGATCAGGCTGTGTTCGAGATTAAATTGAAGATCGAGGCTAATGGATTTATTAAGTATCTGAAGCATTTATTTTGCAAGGCAAAGAGGGAAGAAGTGAAATCGCGGGTGGAAAGTGTATGTTCAAGGAAACAAGACCCGTCATTGTTCCTCCATGAAATGATTGCAAATGGAACAGTAGCTAATGATGAAGGTAGCTGCCATGAGTGTGGATCCTGCGAGACACTTGGGTAAGGAATTAGCCATGTTTAAACTGAAAGATACATATGGAATCATTGCTAGGCTCAGCCATTTTTGAGGGTAACGATCACTAATAATTTTGTCAACAACATTGAGGAACACGTGATTTTTTGTGTACAATTACTCTAACTCCATCAATTACTAATAACAAGGAGGTAGAAATCAAGAGAAAAACCGCTGAATACAATAAAATCGAGGACGTTGGCATTAAATTACATAATAAGTGTGAAACATGCTCATAATAAAACAAGAGCATGCTTGGTGAAAATTCTAATGGACTTGCTAATGCTTGACGAGAAAGATTGTCCGTTTCCCTTGGTATTGTTGAGCCACCATATAGATCTTGTGGCAGCCACATAAAAAACAATGCAGATTTGATTGCAAGTTAATCACGCCATATTCCCAGCCGCAATTCCAAGCTGAAGAATAAGATTATACATCTGTGCCAGTCACATATTGTTCATCATCATATTCAAACAAGCTGGTCGCAAATAGGATGCCATGGTTCAGAGCCTGTAGATAATTAAATCATAAGAAAAAGGATCAGTATCATCAATATTCATCATAATAACACGTTCCAAAATATTTCTAAACATTTATGGGAAGCTTGAATCATAAATACTCCTCACAATCATTACCACCTTCATACAGTTTATATGTCGAACTTGAAATCGCAGTTAGCTTCTTCATGGTGCATAGATGAAGGAGGTCCATTGTACTGCACAGCGTTCAATTCTCTAGCATTGGAAGCTGCTGCAGTCCTAGAAGAAAGGCCATACGAAGGAAGTTGGTTGGTGCGGTTGGAGCGATAACAAAAGCTGCCAACGAGTTTGTTCAAGCCATCATCCACAATTCACTTTCATGCCGTGGCCAAGAATTCACCAAGTCCTCCACCTACAAATAACAAGTGCAAGAAGATCGAATTGTCAAACGCGAGATTATGCACAAAGTTGAATTGGACATTATGAGTGTGATTAAATTCAAACTTTACACCCAGAAGGGTTATTGCAAGAATTTCATGACCATGATGCTGCTATTAATGAACTACTTTTCCTCCATATCCAGTGCGGTCTTCTCAGATTCCAGCTGCAACAAGAACTCAAGGGCCCGTACCTTGGCAAATACACTTCAAACTGCAACATCTGAAAGTGTTATGTTGTACGGAGCACGTGCAACACCGACTGTCCCTATTTCTCCATATACCTGCAGTACAAGAGCCTGTCAAAAGAATTATGAGGGGAATAAAGAAGCAGAAATTGAGTTAAAAGTTGGAGGAAATGTTTGCCCAAAACCATTGTTGGAAAGAGCAAAGTCATCAACATTAATTCAAACCATTCAAAGCCATCGACAAATTCCTCAGCCACCCATTGTTTGCTTTCTATCAAAAAGAAAACCAACAGAAACAAATTAAGGCATTCTAAAGCTAATGACATAAACACTTCAACTATGGCTCCTAATGTTTGCCTCCATACTTTACACGAGTTTGTTTACGACACTTCTATGTATTGGTATTGCTCTTGGCCATCTTCTTGAGGAGTTCGGTAGATGAATGAGTCCATCACTGCCCTCTTGACTGGTATTTGCCCTGGTGTATTATTTTATTACTAAATGGTGTAGAAAACACTGTTGCTGCTCCAATAAACATCGTCAAAACACTATGCTCCGCCGTTCCGTCAAAATTTCGAGCAGAAGCCTAAAGAAACAAGCAACTTTGAGCTAGAATCTTTAATATTTATAAAGCAAGTCGTCAACCTATGGATGCTCGAATTTGTCATTATCATGAAGTCGTTTTCACTCGGTTTATCCATAACACTAAAAGAGGTTTGACAAGTTACAGAAAGAGATTAATAGTATGGAGGTTATTGGTTAGAATATTTATTTAGAACCATAACATCAGAGTTTGAATTTACCTACCTTTAACGAAAGCTGCCGCCGTTAACAGTGTCTTCGACAAGTTGAAAGTGTATCTTGGTGACAGCAGGAATCACCTTCATCATTAAACAAAATCAGAGGATCAAAAGACATTGGAAGTGCTTATCACCGAGTCAATTTACACGAATATACACTTTGCTGCTCCAACTCATGTTATAAGCCTGCAAGAACATTTGCCATAAGATTTATTCATGTTAGTACGGCCGGTAAAGGTGCTATTTTTGAAAACCATGAAACTCTTACAGATAAATACGTACTCTGTAACTAAAGCTGAAGCCGAAAATGTTTGTCATTACATACGGCGTCACAACATGTGGGAAAAATGTTCACATGCTGAATCAAGTCTTTTGAGAAGTTGGTTACGAAGTTTATCCTCTCAGCTATGCAACAGAAAACTCTTCCAATTCATGATGATGGATCTAACGTGAGAAATTACTCCAGAGGCACTTGAAATTGCTGTTCACAAAGGGAAAGCGATCTTTGAAATTAAAGAAGGACACCCTGCCAATTAATGTCAGCATATTATCACATTAGAGAGGCTAATTGGCAATGGAAACTCATCCAAAATATTCCAAATATGACCACACAGTTAGGACGGAATCCTATTTGGCCTCAGAGTGTTTGAATCAGGAAATTTATTTCATCTTTTGAATGGATTGATGGGCAATATCCAAAAGATACCACCAACATCAATGCATTCCCAATTTGGACAGGGCAACAATTCAAACATTAAAACCAAATCGTATCCCAAAACATTTCAAGATACCAAGTTTCCAAAACTTTTCAAATTTGAAAACCGAATCACAAGGAGTATCGGTGAAATTCAAATCACCATCAGATCGTATCAGGACCAAACTCAAACAAGGCAACAATTCAAAAACCTTCCAATTTCAGAATCAGAATCAAATCACATTTATCACACCATCAATCCGCATTCAAGAGCTTCCCAACGTATCTCATCATTGGCCATCTATATAAAGGGTCACATTGCATCAGAAAAAAAAACGAAAAAGAGAACCCCTAGAGAAGAATCAGAAAACCATCGATTCACAAACACGTCCATTCCCAACCAAAGGTTCTAAACCCACACAAAAAAATATAGATTCAAAGGCATTTCTACTCATCATCGCCTCCTATTTAGAAGAAGAAAGACGAAAGAGACATCACACAAAGGCAAACCAAATCGTAAACAGGTAAAGGAGGAGAAAGAAGCTTCCCTCAAAGGAGCCGTCCGTGCCGTCGCAACCATTCTCCTTTCTTTTTCGCTCTTATTTCATTTCTGCATCATTGTAATATGTAAAAAACGAAAGTATAGTGAAATCGGGGTAAACGGGCTATCTGGGGTGGGGTTTATATTGTGTGTTTGTTTATCTTTGCAGATCGAGAGAGATCGGAGAGGAGATGAGAGGTTAAGAGGGATGAGAGGGTGGTGGCGGAACCCATTTAGGGTTTTTGTGTTTTTTTCCTCACGAGAGAGGTTGAGGAAAAACTTTGAGAGAAAACGAGAGAGAGAGAGAGCGCTCCCACGGTTCCTTTTTTTCTTTCTTTAGTTCTTTTTTTTTTTATTTTAAAATTAAAAAACTTTTTTTATAATTAAAAATAAAACCTTTTTTAACTATTAATAATTAAATTAAAACCCTTTCAAAATATTAAGATTAAAATCTTTTTTAATCATTCAGGAAAACTTTATTAACTTTTTTTTTTAAACTTTAAAATTAATTAAAACTTTAAATAATTAAAACCTTTTGATAATTATCTTTAAGTATAATTCTAATTTAATAATAAAACCTTTATCAATAAACCTTAAAATCAAACTTTTCTTAATAATTTGTTTCCCATTAGAAACCTCTTACCGCGCTTAGTCATACATGTGAGGACGTTTTGTTGTTATGCCTTATTTTGCCTGCATGTTTTACTTGATTTATATTTCTGCCTCAAACCCTTTTCAAAAAACTAAAAAATCCTCGATCCAACGTCGAGCCAATTTTCTACCCATATAAGTCGATCGCCTTAGGGCATCGCATTCGACCTACCGATCACTGGACACAAGTCTAGCATCACTTTGCTAGCACACTCGCCTAAATAATATAACTAACCGCATAAAATATCCAAGGGAAAATCCCATGCATGATGACCGTGTTATTGTGCATGGTGCATATCATTTGCATCATAATCGACAAACTTAAGATAAGACTATTAGACAACTTAGGATAAACTTCCTAGGTTAGTCCCCCCTCAATTTTGATTTAAAATCAAACTTTAGCCCACCTAATTCTCCACACAAGAGAATTAGATGTTAATCATCTCAAAGAAGGGACATACAATCCCATACCCCACAAATACAAACATTTTCAAAGAACTGTGGTGGTTTTCTTAAGATGACGACTCATCTTCCTCTCCTAAACCTTTAAACATTTAGTACCTTTAATAATAAGAAACTACAAGTGCTCTGATTCCCTCCTGACAGGATATGTAGGCACAAGATGCGATATCTTGTCGAGCACACTTAGGAATTAAAATAATAAATCACCTACCCTTAAACCCTTAGCAAAATAATAATAACAGATAATGTAAAATGAATCAAGAGGTTCCTGTAGAGTACTACAGATATCTAGGATGCTAACACCTTCCCTAGGTATAACCAACCCCCGAACTTAGAATCTAAGTGCATTTGCATTGCATTGTGGGTATTCGGTCTTTCTCCCTTCCCTTGGATAAAATCAAAGATGGTGGTGACATTAAAAATATGCGATACAAGTTAACTAATAGCTTGTTATCCAATTTTCACCGCGACTAACCCACCGATTCTATCAC
The DNA here is from genome assembly GCA_022829125.1 of Lathyrus tuberosus. Taxonomy (NCBI): domain Eukaryota; kingdom Viridiplantae; phylum Streptophyta; class Magnoliopsida; order Fabales; family Fabaceae; genus Lathyrus; species Lathyrus tuberosus. Next base: position 387,719 of record JALAZF010000428.1, read on the forward strand.
CTCCAGTGGAAGGAAGACCACTGATCATCTACCTCACAGTCTTGGAAGACTCAATGGGATGTGTACTTGGCCAACAAGACGAAACTAAAAGGAAAGAGTCTGCCATTTACTATTTAGCAAGAAATTCACCGACTGTGAAACTCGGTACACGATGCTCGAGAAAACTTGTTGTGCTTTGGCTTGGGCAGCCAAACTTCTTTGCCAGTACATGATTCGTCACACTACTTGGTTGGTCTCCGAGATGGACCCAATCAAGTATGTATTTGAAAAACCTGCTCTTACGGGAAGGATTGCCCGTTGGCAGATGTTGTTATCAGAATATGACATAAAGTACCACGCTCAGAAATCCGTTAAGGGAAGTATTTTAGCTGATCATTTGGCTCATCAACCGATTGACGATCAGGAATTAGTCGGGTTTGACTTCTCAGACGAAGATGTCATGTATCTAACAATGAAGGACTGCGACGAACCGCTACTCAGTGAAGGGCCAGAACCAGGTTCCCAGTGGGGACTTATCTTTGACGGAGCAGTCAATCATTACGAAAATAGAATTGGGGCAATCATTGTTACCCCTCAGGGTACCCATATTCCTTTCACCGCCAGACTTACGTTGAAATGTACGAACAACGAGGCCGAATACGAAGCTTGCATCATGGGTCTCGAAGAAGCGATTGATTTAAGGATCAAAAACTTGGACGTATATGGTGACTCAGCTCTGGTTATCAATCAAATAAAAGGAGATTGGAACACATACCAATCAGGATTGATTCCTTACAAAGACTATGCAAGAAGGTTGCTACCTTTATTCAACAGAGTCGAGTTTCATCACATCCCTCGTGATGAGAATCACATGGCTGAAGCATTAGCCACTACCTCTTCAATGATTAGTGTAGGTCATTGGAACGACTTACCTAAGATCGTCATAATGCGCCTAGAATGGCCCGCTTACGTCTTCACGATTGAAGCAGTCATAGACGACAAACCTTGGTATCACGATATCAAATGCTTCCTTCAGAAACAAGAGTACCCACCTGGGGCATCCAAGAAAGATAGAAAGACCCTCAGAAGACTGGCGGGAAACTTCTTCCTGAGCGGTGACATACTCTATAAGAGAAACTTTGACATGGTTTTACTTCGATGCGTCGACAGACCAGAAGCAGACATGCTGATGAAAGAAATTCATGAAGGATCCTTTGGCACTCATGCCAATGGACACGCAATGGCGAGAAAAATTCTAAGAGCAGGGTATTATTGGTTGACAATGGAATCCAACTACTACAAGTACATGAGGAGGTGTCACAAGTGTCAGATATACTCCGACAAAATTCATGTACCGCCAACGCATCTCAAAGTTCTCTCTTCCCCGTGGCCTTTTTCCATATGGGGAATCGACATGATTGGCTTGATTGAACCTAATGCTTCAAACGGACATCGATTCATCCTGGTAGCCATTGACTACTTCACCAAGTGGGTCGAAGCAGTGTCATACGCCAATGTAACCCGACAAGTGGTGGTCCGATTTATCAAAAACAATATCATCTGCCGTTATGGTGTTCTGAGCCAGATCATTACTGATAATGGATCTAACTTGAACAACAAGATGATGAAAGAGCTGTGCGCAGAGTTCAAGATTGAACACCATAACTCATCTCCCTACCGACCCAAGATGAACGGAGCGGTAGAAGCGGCTAACAAGAACATCAAGAGGATTGCTCAAAAGGTGGTTGTAACCTACAAAGACTGGCACGAGATTCTACGCTTTGCTCTTCACGGCTATCGCACGTCTGTCCGTACTTCAACATGGGCTACCCCTTTCTCTCTAGTATATGGCATGGAAGCAGTGCTCCCCGTAGAAGTAGAGATCCCGTCAATCCGAGTATTGATGGAAGCTAAGCTCACCAAAGCTGAATGGTGTCAAAGACGACACAAAGAATTGAATCTGATCGAGGAGAAGCGAGTCACGGCACTATGCCATGGTCAACTGTATCAACAGAGAATGAAGAAGGCGTTCGACAAAAAGGTTCGACCCCGCATCTTCAGGAAAGGAGACCTCGTGCTCAAGAAGATACAATCTTTTCTCACTGATTCTCGGGGCAAGTGGACTCCGAATTATGACGGCCCCTATGTGGTCACGAAAGCTTTCTCAGGCGGCGCCTTGAGACTTGCAACTATGGACGGAGAGGAATTTGCCTACCCCACGAATGTTGATGTAGTCAAGAAATACTTCGCCTAAACTAAAAAAAAAAAAAAAAGAAGTCTCGGTGGACTGAAAACCCGAAAGGGCGGTCTAGGCAAAAGTTAGAGACAAAAAAAATATATATATCATCCCGGTGGATTGGAAACATTACAGTACAATCCAGGCAAAAATTAGGGATAATGGCAAGTAACTATGTTCAACCGAGGCAAGTCCCTCAGCAGCAGCAGTTACATCATCCGTCGGAAAACTCCAGTCAAGGTCATCTTCGACAAAAGCTCAGGATGCCCCGAAGTCAAGGTTGGTAGAAGGATAGTGGTCGTTATGTTTCAACGTAGCCCTTTTCCCTGTAAATTACCATTTTCTAACTTTGTAAATACTCTATGGAATCACGGTTTTGGCTGATCTCCATCTTATCAATAAAATTTGAGCCCTTGTGCTTTTGTTTGAAATTCTTATTTGTTTTAGATTTACAGAACGACATTTTAACATGATCGATGATTCTTGAAATAAAACAAAAATGAATTTACTTGTTAAAACATTTTCTGCTTTTAAATAAAGATGGCATTTTCTTTTGATTGTTGAACATAAAAAGAGCATCAACCGCTTCTCTAGAAGTAATCGAACTTCAAAGTGCAGAATCAAAGTACTCCTTCTACGCCAGTACGCCTGAATGAAGGATCAACTGTGTCAGAGACCTTGTGTCATCTGACACACCTCGGCCGAGTTCTCATCTCCTAAGCCCGACCAACATAGCTCCCAACAGGGACTATCTCTCCCAAGCAAGGTGGAATTGCTATCTTGAACCAGCGATATTTCTACACGCCCCGCGATGGCTGAGTATCCAGTCGTGTTCACCCGTCAGTTTGTATGTCACGTAAGTTTTATCAGCATATACATACGTACATCATGCATTATTGATTTGCATTCACATTTCATATTGCATCACTATCACTCTAGTCGGTCTTATCCCCTGGTGATAAAAAGTCTTCTCAATCAAGTTGTCAGTTCTTTCCTCGTCAGGAAATGCTGCGTATGAACAATCTCTCTCCTCCAGTTTATTTCTGGAATGAAATTGGCTCCTCGACCACTTTGATAACTTGAACCTCTAAAAAACCAGAGAACCTTCAGTCAACATCACTCTTCGCCATTGAAGATGATATCCTTGCTTTTCCGGATTAAGGAAAATCCACAGAGAAAGCCTCGTAATCAGAGATTCGGCAGCACGTCAGTTTCGCTCCGAAAAAACCGCTGATGAAAAGGTCATCGGCACCTCAAAATTGGACCCCATCATATGGCATTTCTCCAGGAAGATCCCGAGAAAAGTATGATGTAAAGATCCCAAGCAGAAGCAGTCTCTCAAGATACTCATCTTCCCCAGTAGAAACAAATGGCATCTCCAACAGAGAAGTTTGTGCACCTCTACAACTCAGATGATTGGGTTCCCCAGCAAGTCTGACATCAAAAGTTTTTCCGTCAAATGGCATCTCCCCAGGAAAATTCGGCGAGAAGTTTGAGGAAAGCCGCTACACATAGCGTCCCTTGTCAATAAAGTTTATTGACAAAAGAAACTAAGACCAGTCCATTGGTAGGAAACCAGGATCGAGGGGAAGTTTACAACAGAAACTGAGACCAGTTCCTTGGTAGAAAACCAGGATCGAGGGGAAGTTTGTTTCCGCAACTAAGACCAGTTCCTTGGTAGGAAACCAGGATCGAGGGGAAGTTTACCTTTTATAAGCATCCTGGCTTAGCAAAAGAAGATGAATGCGCAAGCTGCCATTCATAGCCGTCAAAATTTCGGATATTCCGATATTTAATCCTCTTGCATCCCGAATGCCCGAATACCTTCGTCATTCAAACCTTCGTGTCCAAGAAGATTAAATAGGGGCATATGTCATACCCCAAATTTTGACCACTAAGATTTCCCATCATTGTGAAAATCATCATCACAATATGGGGGAATCATCTTGCCTCATTAGTCTCCCCAAAGATGGGTGAGCATCCACTGCCATCAAATTTAGGGTTTATAGCCCTCTCAGAGCTTTAGACAAATGATCAATCAAGGAATGACATGATATTCAACTTTTCTAACCCCTCAAATAGCTACAAAGGATCTAAATGACTCCCACTCCAAGGATTAAGCACAAAGCTGCTCCCTTCTAGGTGGATCAAACCTCAAGATTGCCAGTGTCACCAAATTAGGGTTTTGGTCGACCAGCGCCTCCAGATGAAAATTTTCATCTCGGCATGGGCCAAGGATCCAAAACACAACCTAATATACTCCATGGAACCTCATGGACCCAACCATCAAGTCAATTTTTCCTCAGGGGATGCATTCATAAAAAATCAGGAATTAGGGTTTCTTGACATAATTCACCCCTAAGTTGAATTTTAGGGCAAATCATGAGCCAAGACCTCAAGAGAGGGTTTGAAGGTCTCTAATGAACTATATTGATCCGTTTGGAACAATGGATTAATCCAAGAAGTTTGAGCAACAAGTTTCAATTTCATCTGCACCACAATTAGGGTTTCGCGGAAAAAGTCAACTGTAACTTTGACTTTTGACCAGGACATGCTCCCTAGCCCTAAGACATGATTCAATATACCCTATGACACCCATGGAACATGTCCATCAAGTTTGATTTAGGTCAAAGACATGATTTCCTGAAGAATTGCACAATTTGGAATTCATCTGATAAAAAGTCAACTGTGCACAAAAGTCAACTTTGACTTTTTGAGATTTTTCACCAAAATGGATTTTTAACCCTAAAACGATGTTAATGTATGATTTGAATCATCATTCATCAAGAAAAATCAAAGAAAGTCGGATAACTTGTAAAAGGGGTAACCATAAAAACTTAGAAAATTTTCTAAGTTATGGAAAAAGTGACACTAATGTGCCAACTTTGGAGGACCATAACTCCTAAACCACAAGGCCATTGTTCCCCATTCAAGGGTTGAATTGTAGACCACATTGCCCTCTACAAAAGCTTCATACTGACCTATGTCCAAATTCCTCATGGATTTTGAGTTATAGAGTGATCAAAATCAAGAAAAGTCACTTTGTTCCAACACTTAGTGAAAATTTCACTAAGTCAGATTTTGCCTTACTTTTTTTTTCAAATGTAGGGGGATTTTTCACTTGGATTCAAAAGAGATCAAAACCAAACATGTTCAAACAGTTGTTGTATCATGTAAGGGCTTTCCAAAATGGCCAACATTACCAAATTCAATTTGAGTCATGAGATAGGACATTGGCAAGTTGCCTTGTTGAAATCTGTCAAGGCAAGGCAGAATTTGCACTTTTGCTCGATTTGCCAAAATTGTGCAAATCTAAACACTCCTATCCACTTAGACACATCTGAGGATTGAATCTAAAGGGGACAATCACTGAGCCAAGCCTCCAAAGTCTTTGGAACAAGAAATAGCATGTTGAACCTAGAATTGCCAAAATAGGGACAAGACTCCAATTTTGGATTAGAGCATTCAATGGAAGCATCAAGGTGGCATGGACTGAGCCATTTGCAACTGAATTCAGTCAAGACTTATCCAAGACCAAGGGAACTAGCAGCCTGTGCCCTAACCTCTAGTCAATGGCTAGAGGAGACTTGGATTTTCATTTGCCAACATTGGCCAAACCTACTCAGTAGTTGCCATTCACTATTCCTTGCAAAACAAACTTGCTCTACTATACATAGAGCTCAATTGTGATAAGTTTAAGTACACCAAAGGCCTACAACACTTGCCTTTCTCAAAATCTCTTTCTCTTGGCAAAAATGCCTTTCTTAGCAAGGTAGCTATCGGGTTTTGAGCTAGAGGGCAATTCCACTCAAACCAATCACACACACACACACCTCATATACATCACATATGAGTTGATCAAACACTTAAACAACAACTGGAACACTAATTTCTAAGAATCACCAGTCAATTGCTCAAGGTTTTAACCAAAATACAGTTGAGATGCCATGAAGTGATCCAGCCAATTTCAATCAAGTCCAAGCATTCAAACATACTCCATAGGGTGTAGGGAAGCTGTTCAGATCATCACCACTCATCTGTAACACCTCCAAATCAAAAATCACATTGCACTTGCTGTCACGGCCTAAAGGTAAGCATAAACTTAGTCATCTCTCAATCTATGCATATTTCCTCGCAGAATAATTTTGCCAAATGCTCATAATCATGCATGGAATGTTTCCCCTCAATTGATTGCATTGTTTGAATCGTGTATCAAAAATCCCAACCTTCATGCAGAATCTAGGGTTCTTGAGGATTTTTCGTGATTTCTTGTTATATGCTTAATTTAAATGAAATTAAATGCCATAGACATGATCGTGAGGTTGAAACAAGTTGATTGGTATGTGGATTGCATGATATGATTAAGTATTCAGTGAGATTGGAGAGAAAATGAAAATCTGAGAATCTCAGAACACGCGCGTGTTCTTGGTCCATGTTCTTGGCGCCATTTTTCCAAATTTGAATATTTGAATTTTCTGGTTTTATTTAATTGATTCAAAAATTAATTTCTCTCTGAGTTTTAATGATTTTGAGTTGATTCTTTTTTTAATAATTCACAAAAATGTTAAAATATTTTATTTTAACAAATAAAATCCAAAAATATTAATTATTTCATATAATTGATATTTTTGCAAAGAATTAATGTTTTAATTATTTTTGACATTTTAAATATTTTTTCCACCATGATTTTGCAACTTTTAATGCCTTCTAATTATTTTGTAGGTCAACACTTAATTTTTGAAGCATTAATCCAAGATCACAATTTGTTTTCCATATGTTAAACAATTTTGATCATTTTAATTGAATTTTTATTCAATTAAATACATTTTGGAAAACAAATTAGGGTTTTGGATTAATTCAACCCTCATAAATCATTTTCAAAACACTTTTGGGCCTCTAATAGAGTGTAAGACCCAACCCCCTTTGTACAGAAAACATTTTGGGCCTCATTCGTTGTATAAGTCCCTCTGTACATTTTCAAATAAACGACGCGATCGTCGCCAGTTTAAAATTAACCATTTGGGCCTCTCCTTGAGCTATAAGACCCATTCAAAACATTTGGGCCTCTAATAGAGTGTAAGACCCAATCCCCTTTTAACCAAAACATTTTGGGCCTACCTTATTGTATAAGTCCCTCTGCGTTAAAAGAAAATCTCGGCGCGATCGCCATTTTCAAACTGAAAATCAACTAGGGCTACCCTCGAGCAGTAAGACCCATTTCTTTCTTTAAAACTTTTTAGGCCTCTTGAGAGAGTGTAAGACCCATCCCTTTGTACAGAAAAACAATTTTTGGGCCTCAGTCACTTGTATAAGTCCCTCTGTACAAATTCAAACAGTGCGATCACTGATAAAACCCTGGGCTTCTCCTTGAGCTGTAAGCCCCAAAATCTTTCTTTTTCAAAGCACTTTCTCCTTTGATTTTGAAATGTACTGTTGTTTTCAATCTTTCTTTGTTGAACAACTAACCAAACAGCATGGAAGCTCTACAACCGAGTAAGTGTTTATATGTTTTCATTTACTGCTTTCATATACATATAACTGTATTGTGGGGCTGTTTCACTGTAAGTCTTCTTTCATAAACTCATATCAACTGTGTAATAATAGTATAGATATTTAGAGTTTCCCCGGCAACTACGTCTAGCATTTAGCCCGTTGATCACTCTTAAATAGTCAAAACTAGATCCCCATAGGATTACCAGACCCAGTTTTCCCACCTCTTGGGGTTAAACAATATAGAGACATGAAAGGCAGCATTCTCGGTGAACCCTTTCATAGACTGTCACTCGTAGAAGTTGTCAAAGAAACTCTACTCCCCAGAGATGATCTTTTCTCCGTGAATGGCATCTCTTGAGTTTCTTCCAAATTCTCGGACTTTCCTGGCTTGATCTATTCTGGGTGAATGGCATGTCTTGAACTTCTCGGGGTTTGGGGACCCACAGGCTTCTTAAAAGCACTTGTCAAGAAACTCTATTCCCCAGAGATGATCTTTTCTCCGTGAATGGAATCTCTTGAGTTTCTTCTAAATTCTCGAACTTTCCTGGCTTGATCTATTCTTTGTGAATAGCCTGTCTTAAACTTCTCGAGGTTTGGGGATCCATCGGCTTCTTAAAAGCATCGGCCTCCTCTTGGGCATTATTCAAGGACCCACAGGCTTCCTAAAAGCACCCTCGCCTCCTCTTGGGCTTAGTACAAGGACCCGTTGGCTTCTTAGAAGTATTCGCAGCCTCCTCTTAGGCCTCGTATAATGATTCTTCCTCCGGAAATGACAGCCTCCTCTTGGGCTTCGTACAAGGACCAACCGGATTCTTAAAAGCTTCCAGCCTCCTCTTGGGCTATGTACAAATTGTCCCGATGACCTCCTAGAGGTATAGGAACAGAAATCAGTCATCTTAATAGAACAGTCTATCCAAGAGTCTACTACTGTTTCTTAAAGCATAGTACAAAAGATGAAACTCTAGACTTGGACAGTCTAAAACCCTTGAGTCCAAAATACATTCTCAAGCACCCCTTCAAAAATAGGAAGAAAACCCGTAGACTCGAACAGTCTCGATAACCTTCGGATTTCCCATTTCCTTAAAGAAAAGGAAATAACCCTGATCCTCGAATTAAATCCCTGAGTGCAAACATTACTCATATAAAGAACTAATTTTCTCTTTAAATCAGCATACTGGACCTGTCACTCAACTGAAACAGTCACCATAGTCTACTCTTGGGCTTTGTACAATGATTCTCCCCAATGGAGCTAACAATTTTAGCCTCCATCTCGGGCTTCGTATGAGATACCAAAGACTCCCTCGTTGAGTCAATCGCCTTTTAGCCTCCATCTCGGGCTTCGTACGAGATACAAAAAAACTCTCTTGTTGATTCAAATAGCTTCCATCTCGGGCTTCATACGAGATACCAAAAGACTCCATCGTCGAGTCAAAACCTTTTAGCCTCTCTCTCGGGCTTTGTACGAGACACATATTAGCCTCCTCTTAGGCTTTGTGTAAGAAAACCACTGGCTGATCCAATCAACCTTTTAGCATCAAAGCTGTGCCTCATTCACAGTACACAAACATCAACAACTCCTTCCCCTTCATCTAATCGCTGTAAGCGGCAAGCCTCTGGATCATCTACGTCCATGCCATTGTCCCTCTTTTAGCATGAGAAATTCCTAAGGAAAGATAGCATTGCTCTAAACTGAGTTAAAGTCTTCTCCTTCAGGTTAAAACCCCCTATAAAGGAAATTATGGCATTACTAGGATCCGCGTATCCCGGTTAAAGTAATCCTCCTTTACAGTCAGTCACCCAACAGTTGTGACAAACAAACCCCCTTTAGAGATGACAAATTCTCTCTAAGGTCAACACCTTCAGCTTCACATCTTGGGCTTTGAACAAGATACAAATCACCTTTAGCTTCACGTCTTGGACTTTGAACAAGACACCAAAAACACCCATTTCATCCCATAGAATAGGAGGAACTACGAACGCTCTGATTTCCCTGTTTCGGTAAACGGGAATACGTAGGCATAAGATTGAAAGAAAAATCTTAGCGAACACACTAAACAAAAACCCAAAATCCTATACCTCCCACCAATCGACTGAGCGCTATTTTAGTAAAATAACCTAGGAGAGACCCCGAATATTTGTAGCATCTGTAAACCAACAGTTTTGACTGTTTAGCCTCAGTATGTAAGCAGGGTTAGTTGGAGACATCTATTTCCCTTCCTTCATCAACTTCAATAGGATAAAAAATGAATCAAGCTGTAGTACTAGAGCGATTGTGCTTCACAACCACATCCAAAAATCACTCGCTACACCTCCTCGTCCCCTATGGAATCTCCAATAGATGTTGGAGTCCCCGCAAAGCTAGAAATCACCTCAGCAACATCAGAATGAGCATGGACCGGTGCAGAAAGAAGGTCACCATAGGAATTATTTGCATTCAGTAAAGTTGAATAGTAAGAAGAGGCGAAAGGGATCTTTATATTCTGATAGATTTCATCAAGAAGTACAATCTTTTTTGGTCTACCAAGGTTCTTTTGAGTCGACTACTGTGGCCTCTCCCCAATACACTTTGAAGTTCCCACATTAACCTCTAAAGCAACTTCGTCCACCTTATTACCATCTGCTCCTTCTGTGATATCACCACAAAGCCTATTATTCAAAAGAGAGCCAGCCCTTTCTTTGTATGGTTGAGAGTAATTCTGAGGACCCTGTTTTGATGTAACAGAGTCAAGCACTGAAACTTTCTCCCGTGACACAACTTTTGACCCATTCTTCCCTTTCCATAGACTTTCATCGATGTCTGCAACATGCCTACACTCCTTGGGCCCCGTGCTAGTCTTTACGAATTCTCTCTCCTCTATGGACCTTTCTCAAGTCCCGTGAATATTGTTGGCTTCCCAATTAACCAACGCCATTGCTTCAACCTCAACATATTCATCTTCCACCTCTTCGCTCAATCTCATCAAACAATCTCCCACATCACTGTCCGATGAGTAAATTTTTGAACTATCCTCAGATGAAAGATCCAAGTTGGATCGTGTTCTCTTGACCCCAATAGAACCCTCCATTAACTTGATCCTATAGATATTTTTATTGACTTCGACATTGAACACTTCATTGAGGTTCAACACAAACTTTGTTCTGATCAAAATACGAGCGACATCCAATCTCTGTATTTTCATCGTATCTTCATCTGTTTTCACAAATTCACCCACTCGAGCAGCCAGAAATTTGTAAAATTTATCACCCTAAACATGGCAAGGTAAGCCATAGACACTTACCCAAGTTAGTCTTTTGGAGTCCACATCAGTCGGGGACCAAGGGTGTATTTCTGAAATCCACCTTGAAACCCATTCTTTATCATCTGCAACCATCTTCTTGATGACCCCTGTTGTTTCCTCCTCAAATAAACACAGGTTTGCCCCCAAAGGGGTGGCTTTGATCTGAAAAAACCCCTTTATATGCAAAGCTTCTTGAACATCAAACGACGAGCCAGGTCGTTCAAGAACGCCTACAAATGCTTTCTCCAACCTATCCAAATCGTTATTATCAACGTTGAACATCAGATGAGCAAGTTTCGGTTTATCCCCCATCAGGACTTGATTTTGGACCTTCTTATGTTGATCTTTACTAGACGGCCGCCTTTAATTGCTTGTGCATACGACCACTTGTTAGTTTCGCTGTAGTTGTTATGAGCTCTATGGGGCCTTTAATTATGGCTAACCTCCTTCCCCGCTGTTTTCACAGATTGGTTTCCTTGTTGTTTGTATTTTTCTCCAAACCACCTTGGAACCTGTTTCTGCATCTCACCTCTTTGAAATCTTGGTGTATTTGCAAATATCTTGTTGCCATTAATGACTATTTTATCCAATTTAATGGCTAGAAGATGTTCGTCTTCCACCTTCTTAAATCTAACAATTCCAAACCGCTTTCCCCTCTTATCCCTTCTTGGAGGAATGTAAACTTCCAGCACAAGCCCATACTCTTTGAATATTTCAAACATTTGCTTGGCCTTGAAAGTTTCAGGAAATTTCAAGAAAAAATACGAAGAGGCTTCTCGCAGATCCAAATCGTTTGCAATGCCCACCTTAGAGTTATTCCTCCTTCTAGCATGCTCCCAATCTTCGTTATTCTTTGGGGACATGGTTAAACAGACCGTGAAAAGAAAAAGAAAACGAAAACAGAATAACATATTGAAACAAATCTACACTCCACACAAGAATAAAATCAAACAAAGAAGGAAGCACACTACAACCTAGCCAAGAAGGAGGAAGGTCCTTAATCCGAAGATTAGGACTTTAAACCAAACCCTCTCCACAATACTCACACTTGTTAATATTTAACACTCCCCTTCAAGTGTGAGTCTATCCACAATGCTTCCACAATGCTCCCCTTAAGCGAAAGCTTCAACTGAGTCGGTTCTTCACTCGAACCAAGGGCTCATGATACCACTGTTAAAGGAAGATTTCTACTAGGGAACATTGAACATTGTGGAATTTCTTTTTTTAGAGCAACACCTTTGTGAGAGACACACCACAAACTCACCCAAAACCTTAAGGTAATAGGTGTATGGGTTCTCTCACTGATAAATGCTCAAGTCACCACATTCCTATCCAATGTGGGACTATTATCCACAATACTCACACTTGTTAATACTTAACAGATAATAAAATTAATTCATCTAAACAGTCTTCTCATTATTAAAGAACTCAAAAAAAATTATACATATGATTTTTAAGCAAACAAATTAAACAATACATATTGTAAATAGTTATTAATATAACATATTTTAGATATGTGTTATTATTTAATTAGAATATAAAATAATTTAAAAAAATATTATTAATTTAAAATCAATTATGTAAAACTATATAAATATAAAATATAAAATAGAGGCTCTATACAATTTGTCTTGGGGGCCTACCCCTGACTTTGATAGAATCTAATTATAATATTTTCCTGTCTTATTTAATTTCTTTACAAACATTTTAAAGTACATTGCAATAATTGAAAAAACTACGAAATAAAACAAATTAAATAAAAATATAATTATTTGCTGCCATCACAATAACTAATTGGCAAGTATGAAACAGTAAAGTGTATTAAGTAGATTTAATTTACTTGTGTAAGAAATCATTCTTGCATGCACAATATAAGTATAGTTTATTGGGTCTGATACTTAATTTATTTCTTCTCCATATAATCATATACACATCTGTTGTTCAGGCACATGTGGTTGAGAAAAAAAATTGGTGGACAATCAAAATCTTTTTCACAGTAAAGAAACTCTGCAATAAAGAAATAGAAAAAAAAAACAATATTATTCAAATGAGATAAAATATTAGATATAAAATAAAATCTATAAAAAATATAAAGAGGTGTGGAAATTTAAATTACCGTCAACAGTCTTTACAACAACAAATAGGGAAAGAAATAAAGTCACAACATATACAAATTTGGGAGTTTTATTCATATTTTTATCTCTTTGCATGCAACAAATATAATTTTATTTAACACCCTTATTATAGTGTTTAAACTTCATGAAATGCCAAAAATATTTTAATATTTTTACCTATTAATGAGCTGTAAAAAGCTTCCTTAAAATTAGAAATTTTATTCAGTTATTTTATTGTAATGTGATATTCCTTTCAGCACATAAGAATTCATTTTTTAAATTAATGTTTCAACCTTTGAGGATAGAAAGAGGGGTTTTAAATAATATTAATAATGGTCTACAATTGACATAGTTATATAAAAGATAAATGTTTGATAGGATTGTTTTATGAGAAAAAAGAATATAACCAATGACAGACGTGTATTCTGCCACATCACATTTTTATTTTTAAAATACTGTTATGATTTGGCACTTGAAAATAATTTGGTTGAATGTCTGTATAATATTTCTTTACACAGACAGCGCACTATCTTTAAACTCTTGTTTTATGTATAATTATTTAATCTCATGGAATGGATATAAAATTTTATAATTGCAAAATCACTTACACTGACAAATTGACAAATATAGAAAGAAAAAAAAATCTCGACAAACCTCAACGCAAACTGGGTAACCAAGTTATATCTCAAGTCAACAACATCACCAATAATAAGAGAACACACATAAAGAAACGAAATCACTTTCAAAGCAGGTCATAAATCTCAATTCACTATTGAAGAAGGAGAAGAAACGGTTGAGGAAGAAATCATTTTCGAGGAAGAAATTCCAAATCAAATCAACAAAATTAGATAGCAAAATAAGGAGTGTTTCAATTTTACAAATTAGGCAGTGGCAAAGTTGGTAAGGAGAGCGGTTTCGAAGCAATTTTTCAAGGGGTTTAAGCTTAATGGGGGAAGAAGAGACAAACTTTGTGCAATTTGGGGACGATACCATATTGATTTGTGAAGATAAATGGAGTAACTTGTGGGGAATTAAGGCGATTTTGAGAGGTTTCGAGTAGATATATGGACTAAGTATAAATTTCATGAAAAGTCGTATATTTGGTGTTTGTGTTGTTGAATCTTTTCTACCGGCTACTTTTAATTTTTTGGCATGCAATGTGGGTATGTTTCCTTTTAAATTTCTGGGTATTTGTGTTGGGGGGAATCATAGGCGAGTCAAATTTTGGAAACTGGTTGTGGCGTTGTTCAAATCAAGACTATCAGTAGGGAAAGGCAAGTTAATTTCAATGGGAGGGAGGGTTACATTAATTAATTATGTCCTTAACAACGTACTGGTTCATTATTTTGCATTAGTTAAAGCTCTCTCTAAGGTTATAAAACTGTTAGTGGCTATTCAATGGAGGCTCCTTTGAGCTGGCAATGCTGAAAAAAATTCTATAGCTTGGGTAAAATGGTCGACGGTCTGTAAACTGAAAGTTAACGGTGGTTTTGGGATTAAAAGTTTACATGATTTTAACATTGCGTTGTTGACTAAATGGTTGTGGCGAGTTATTAATGAACCTGGTGCATTTTGGCAAAATTTTTTGCAATTCAGGTATGGTCATATTGTGAAAAGAATCCTGTTAAAATCTGAGTTTTCGACGGCGTGGTTGAATTCATTATGATGGAAGGATATTTTGTCACTGTCAAACTACACTTAACCTGAAGGATTTTTAGGACAACTTTCTTGTAAGTTGGGTAATGGACTGCTTGTTTCTTTTTGGCACGCAAAATGGTTAGATAGTCGACTGTTACGTGCAGTTTTTCCTGCGTTGTTTGCTGTGTCAAATAAGAAATATTTTGCATTCAGGGACTGTGGTTTTTGGAGGCATGATGCCTTTCAGTGGAGTATTTGGGTGCAAGGCGCGATGTTATCTGAGGACGAAAATGAAGAGAGGTTGGAGCTTTTGAACATACTTACTTGTGTTAATCCTTTACTTCATGGTGAGGACAGTTTTGTTAGGCCAAAAGCTTCTCCTCGAAACTTTTCAGTAAAATCTTGTTACAATGGTTGGGAGAAGGCAACAGATACTAGTGACTTGGATATTATTCTCAAGGTTGCATTAGATTTAATGTAGCAATCAAATATTCCTATGAAGGTTAAACGATTTGGTTGGAGTTTATGCTTAGACAGGCTTCCTACTAAAAAGAAAGCCCTATTATTGGATGACTATTATACTTCTCAAAAATCGAAATTATGGATCAATGAGATAGCAAATCAAGACAATTGGCTGAATCCTGTGAAATGTTTTCATAGAAGTTCATTGATTTCCTCTTTTTATAAAGTAAATCGACTTCGATTCTTGAATAATCCAAATAACTTCTCTTTCGATTGTAAGAAAAGATTCTCTTTTTATGGGGAAAGGTCCTGTAATTATGATTTTTTGTACGAACAATTCCTCAATGTCTTGTTCAGTCAAAAGAAAGTATTTTGCTTTCATAATGTTGAATCTTCTTTTCATCTCTTCCTTTCTTGCCTGCACGTTTGTCTTGTTTGGAAGGCAATTTTTGATTGGGTCGATGTTGAGTGGTTTGAGGTATCAAATTGTTGCGAGCATCTCCTTGAATGGTTTGTTTGGGTGGTAGGGAGGAACTTACGTAAATCGGCAGCTATCATTTGGTTTTGTACTTGTTGGTATGTTTGGAAGGCGAGAAATCAAATTGTGTTTAATGTTTCATTTTGGGATCTTGAAGCAATTATTATTAGAATAGTTCATTTCTCTTGGTTGTGGCTAGGTATTTCTTCTAAGCGTCGGATTTCTTGTAATTATTACGAATGATGTAAATGTCCTACGGATTTTGTGTAGGTGCTGTTGTTTTCTTTTTCCCCGACACTTTGTCGGTAGGGCCATATTTTTTGTTTGATTGTTGGGATTGGAAAACCCTTTGTATTCCTTTTTAGTTCATTTGATTATAAAAAAAAATATTGAAATTTTATTCTTTTCAATTTTTTATTAGAGAAGGAGAAATATATGTTATATGAACAAGGGTTTAGAAATCAATATCAATTGGTTTATATCTCTTGTTATGTTTTCATTTTAGAAAAGGATTTATTTGAACTCCGTTTCAAAGGTTAAGGAATTAAGGATCATTTACAAAGCTTCAAGGAATATTCTTCACTATGTTTATTGTTATGAAAATCTAACACTGAACAAATAACATAGACAACTACCTAAATGAATTCAATGAATTAAAAATATGAAAGGTGAGAACATTAAAAAATTGTGTATCTATATCGATTAATCTGATCTACTTTAGAAAGAGAGAGTAACTCTTCGACTCACTATACTTCAATTTTATTTCAAGAAATTACATAATTTACAAGTAAATATCCTTCAAAGTTTTCAAGGACAAATCTTTTTTCTACCCAAGTGGATTTCAATCTCTCTAACTCTTAATATATCAATCACATAATGTCAAGGTGTTTAAAGAGTTTCCCAAACCATTTTGATAATTTCCAAGGTTCCTGAACTCCAAGAGTATAATCTTATAAATTTATCCCCTTGATTCTCACTAGGACTTTTACACATTATGCAGCTCATACTAACAAGTAATAAAGAACCATATTAACGATTGTTAAAACCCTAAAGCTCAACTTCTAACCCAAAACACGACCCTTCACGAACCAATCCAAGAAACGAACTCATTTGGCCAGACACCTGCAAATCGTTGTCAACAGCCCAAGTAACTTTTGTCCTCGTCCCTACAAATTTCTATCGATGTTCTATCGAACCTCTGTCATTGTCCTATGAGAGTTGGTTTTAAGGATGACAACTAATGAAGCATTTTGAAGATAACAACTTCATAAGTTAAACAGATTTTAGATTTTGATAGTTTTTTTACAAGGGGAGTTGATTTCAAATGTCAAGTCAAGTTCGTGATTATATTTTTTAATGATGGAACCTCATTAAGAAGATGTATCAAGACGCAACAGTTACAAGATTCATGTTCTAGTTAAAGTGACAAGTCATCATTGTATCAAGAAAGGGAACTTAAAGATCTGAAGTTGTGAAAGTGTGAAATCTCTCCCAATCACGCTCTTTAGTTCTTTGAGTGATCCGTTATAATGTAAAAGGTCAAGAGTAAATCTTGAAGTATTATGGAAATCAGATACACACACATGATTTTTTTAATACCCTATCTGATTTTGTTAAATATCTTAAAAACCTATCAAGGCATGCATCAAGTTGATTGAGATAGTCTTTCTAAACAATTGTGGAAGTTTTTACACCACCTAATAAATTAAGGACTTTGTCCAAACGATAAGAGCAAGGGAAATGACCTCTTAATCAATTATAAAAGCTTTTCATTGATTAATGCATATAGTTATTTCACCACAACTAAAAACACATATGACAACATTTGTGAAAAACATATAATGACGGTTATATGATCGATGCTAGGCAGCGTGTGATTGTAAGTGTGTTATTTACAACCACGGTCTGTTACCCATTGTAGTAAACTGGAATGCGCACTACTTATAACTAAGATTGTATTGAACAACCGTAGTGAAAATTTTATAGGTCTTGGGTTCAACACCCATCAACGTCATTTTTTGCATATATTATTCTGGATAGCGTTATACTTACAACAACGGTTATCTTAAATAACTATTGTGAAATTATTTGTTTTTCTTAAATATATATTTTCTAATTTTACAAAATTCCGAAATTTTTAACCTGAATTTTTCAGAATTCTATCATAATAGAAACAACAACACACCCATTTGTGAATCGTATTAGAGCAAAAATTATATTACATCAAAGCCAAAATTGCATTAATTAAGAACAGAAAAAGTTGTATATTACATCAAAACCAAAATAGCACAAAAAACCTATAATTTGAACATCATTACATCAAATAATAGTATCTTGGTGTAGAGTTATCTTGACTTTAAACACCTATAATTTTAAATAGTAATACTAGTTAGTAAATAACTTTAGAAATTATAACTTACAATAAATTATGAATAAAGAATAAAAAATACTTGTTAATTTTCCCATATGTCTTCTTGATGACCATTACGAATAGCATGCACAACATCTATATCAACTTATTCATATGAAGTAGGCACTTGTGTTGTGTAGGAAGAAGTGGAAGGAATATCAAAATTTTCATCACTATGAGGAGAGTATTTCTCTTGGAGAACAATTAACCATCTCCTTGATAAGCTTGAAGAGTCTGTCACATAAAAAATTTGTTTTTCTTGAGTAGCCATGATGAATGTTTCGGCCATATAAGTTTCCTTGCCAATGTCAACCCGTGTGAATCCTAACTCATCAATTTGTACACCATTGTAATTGGGAACCCACTTGCATTTAAATAAAGACACTTTGAAATTAACATAATCAATCTTCCAAATCTCCTTAATGATTCCATAGAACTCTTTTAATGCCAATATAGGATTCTTATCTTTCAAAATAGAGAAATACATGGATTCAACCTCAACCATAACCTCACTATTTTGAATTGTACTATGTTAAGTGCAAATTTTGACTTAAAATGAACCATCTTTCTTGGCACTTTTCAACTCAATTCTCATGTTTTCATAGATTTAATTCTTGTTCTTGTGCGATTCTTCAATTATATTGCAAATACCTTTGGATTCTTTGATGTGTGTGTTATTGTGCAGAAATTAGGCATAAACATCAATGAGTAAGACACAAAAGATTGGAAAAGGAAGCCAAATAAAATATGAAGATTCTACAATGAATGTTGGAAGAACAATAGCGAGTAGCCAGCGAATATTCGTTGGCCAAAGTAGAAGCGAGGTCCCAATGAGGAGGAAACCTTGGATGCCACTAGGAAAATGGCCCAAAGTTCGGTGGGCGAAGTTGAAACGAAGCAGTTCTCTATGCAAAGAAGTGTTCACACAGCGAACTCAAATATTTTTGAAGGGTGGTTTAACTATTCCTGAGGCACTTGAAGTTCCCAAAAGTAGACTTCACTGGGCGAATAGGTTGTTCACTTGGGGAACATGACAAATTTTGTAAATTCTATTTAAGTACTTTTTTTGCTTTTTTATACATAACATGTACTTTTTGGGATCATAACTTTATATCTCTTCAATCCAAGTATATTTTAGAGAGATAAACACAAACCCTAAGGGGGAGAAGGTAAGATCTTAGATCTCTTGTTGGGTTTGGATATAATATTTTGACACCTTATGTATTTCTTCTAATTTATGTATTTTAAACTAGTTTTGATTCAATATTGATGTTGTCTTTGATTTCTTATTTGTTGGTTTTGACAACACCTTTTCAAATCTTAGATCTTAGATATATATCTATCAATGAGCAAACTTTTGACATAGTCTTGCATGTTGATATTCACTAGTATCACTTTTATTTTATTGTGTTGATTAGTAGCATGAGTAGCACGAGTAGGATCAATACGGTAAATACCATGATAACATTTTTGACACAAGCGGTATTGTGAGGATGTGTGATAATAGAGATGAAGAACTATGTTGACATACATTTGGAAAATTAGTTGAATACATGTAAAAAGGGTTAATCATGTGTACGTATTCTGATCATGGAGTTATATATTTATCAAACCATTAATTTGATATGCATGTTATTTGAATATTTATAGGTCTAAACTCTAGACATAGATTTTGGTTTAACATTAACGTGAGTATCAATTTTTAATGCTCTATGTTGGCTTTGTTGCGTGAGACATCACCGATGAGACAATACAGTTGGCCTCTCAACTTTGCGTTAGACATAATCTCTATTGTGGATGATACATGATGGTATTACACGAACGTTTGAGTTGACATGATCAGAAGAATGCATGTGTTATCAATTGATGAGATCCAATCCCAACAAGACTCCGTTTATATTTTAAGTCTTTACTTTATATTTTCCATTTTTATATTTTCGGCCTTTATTTATTATACTTTGAATATTTCAACCAAAATTTCACAACAAGCTTTTAAATGTAGAGACCATTGAATGACATTCCTTCCCTCACACCGATCCCTGTGAAGACGATATAAATCCCGAAGGGAATCCTTCCAAAACTAAATTTTGGTTTCTTGCTGCTTTACTGCAGTTTGAACAATTTGGCGTCTTTGTCGGGGATTGGTGTTTAGATATTGAATCGCATTGCAATAGTTTCTATGTTTTTAAGCTTTGTAAAGTTGTTTAGATTGTATATATTCTTGTTTCTTTTTACTTTTTCTCTAGTGTCGATTAGGAATGATGAGAACTTCTTGTAGATTGGTTTCTATTTGTATAAAAGTATCCTATGTAGATTCTTCCCAGTTTGGATGGTGATGGTAGGATGTTGAACATGTGAATGCAAGCAAGGTAAATTGTTCCACTTTATAGAATGTTAGAATGATTTAAGAAATTTTTCCTTTGTGTAAATGTTTATTTTTGTTTCATTTTGCAACTTTGTTTAAATGCTTGTTTCACTTAGGTCCAAAAGCCACAAATTGTGAGAAATCTCCATTGTTTAATATATGCTAGGATGACTGATAAACTTTTTTTAATTCGTTTGATTCATGCTTTATCGTTTGATTATTGTGATTATGTGGAAGTATTATAAATGATCAACGCATTTGTTTATATTGAGCACAACCGTATCCAAAAGTAACTTACCCGTGAGTAGTGAGAATTTGTTACCCCCTCTGAGCCTAAACAGTTTAGATCTCATTTTAGTGATGAACTTGGTTTATGTACATAATTTGAAAGTGTAATTCATCATTGATTTCATTGCCATAAAAAAATCAAGGAGCATTCACTTGAGGTTTGGTTGAATTTAAGTTGGGGAGAATGAAAAGAAAAAGTGGTAGGTCACTCAAAATTTTGAAAAATTTCAAACAAGCATTGAAAAGAAAATTGTGAATATGAATGTGAAAAAGAACAAAAAAGAAAAAGAAAAAGAATGCTTGTTTGAAAAAGAAAAATAGAGAATGAAATAATTGTGCTAGGAAGTTTGAGAAGGTTTGCAATAGAGGAAAGAAAGTGTTGGATGAAGTTGTAGTGTATACATAACCTTGTATAGTGAATGTTTATGTTGCATAGGCAACTTTGATTCCACGCCCTTAGATATGTACCTTTGTTCTGAACCTAACCAAGCTACAACCTTTAAAGCCGTTAGTGATCTTTTTGCTTCAATGATTTCATTTTTGATTGGTAGATGAATGTATGAATTGAATTTTTATTAGCATTATTTGTCAGATGAGTGAAATTGCCCCGCGGTTGCAAACGCGTTAATTTCTTCATTTTTATTTTGAAGATGAGTGTTAGAGTGATTAAAGTATGAGAATTTAGTTGTTATTTGAAACATTGCATGATATTTGTTTAAGAACTAAATTCTTTATCATTGTTCGATTCTATTAAGTGGTGAACATTGCTTGTGCGCATTTGCATATTTGAGCAAATCCTCTTATTTGAGCAAATTTCTCTTGTTTGAATTTAAAATGTTAATCCATTCTTGGTTGAATTAAATGCTTGAGAAAATCCTCTTGTTTTCATTGAGAGGCATACTTTTCTTGGGGACAAGCAAAAATCTAGTTGGAGAGAGTTTCTTAAGTGCAAATTTTGACTTAAAATGAACCATTTTTCTTGGCAATTTTCAACTAAATTCTCATGTTTTCATAGATTTAATTCTTGTTCTTGTGTGATTCTTCAATTATATTGCATATACCTTTGGATTCTTTGATGTGTGTGTTAGTGTGTAAAAATTAGGCATAAAACATCAATCAATAAGACACAAAAGATTGGACAAGGAAGCCAAAGAAAATGTGAAGATTCTGCAATGTTCGCTGAGCGAACAGTAGTGAGCAGCCAAGGAATATTCGTTGGGCGAAGTAGAAGTGAGGTACCAACGAGGAGGAAACCTTAGATGGAAGTAGGAAAAATGCCCAATGTTCGATGGGTGAAGATGAAGCGAAGCAGTTCGTTGTGAAAAGAAGTGTTCGCACGGCGAATAGGTTGTTCTCTAGGCGAACATGACATATTTTGTAAATACTATTTAAGTACTTTTCTTTCTTTTTTAGACATATCATGTACTTTTTGGGATCAGAAGTTTATCTCTCTTCATTCCAAGTATATTTTAGAGAGAGAAGCTCAAACCCTAAGGGGGAGAAGGTAAGATCTTCGATTTCTTGTTGGGTTTGGATGTAATCTTTTGATACCTTATGTATTTCTTCTAATTTATGTATTGTGAACTAGTTTTGATTCAATATTGATGTTGTCTTTGATTTCTTATTTGTTGGTGTTGACAACACCTTTTCAAATCTTAGATCTTAGATATTCATCTATCAATGAGCAAAATTTTGACATAGTCTTGCAAGTTGATATTCACTAGTATCACTTTTATTTTATTATGTTGATTAGTAGCATGAGTAGGATCAATACAGTTAAGACCACGATAAAGTTTTTGACACAAGTGGTATTGTGAGGATGCGTGATAATAGAGATGAAAAACTAAGTTCACATATATTTGGAAAATTAGTTGAATACATGTAAAAAGGGTTAATCATGTGTATGTATTCTGATCATGGCGTTATATATTAATCAAACCATTAATTTGATATGGATGTTATTTGAATATCTGTTAGTTCTAAACTCTAGACATAGATTTAGGTTTAACATTAACATGAGACATCACCGATGAGACAATATGGTTGGCCTCTCGACTTTGCGTTAGACATAACCTCTATTGTGGGTGATACCTGATGGTATGAGACAAATGTTTAAGTTGTGTATAAGATGATCAGAAGAATGCATATGTTATCAATTGATGAGATCCAATCCCAACAAGGCCCTGTTTATATTTTAAGTCTTTACTTTATATTTTCTGCCTTTATTTATTATACCTTGAATAATTCAACCAAAATTTCACAACAAGCTTATAAATGTAGAGACCGTTGAACGACATTCTTTCCCTCGCACCGATCCATGTGGAGACGATATAAATCCCGAAGGGAATCCTTCCAAAACAAAATATTTTCTTCTTGCCGCTTTAGTGCTGTTCGAACATACTACGATTATCTTTTTCTTTGTATAAAATGAAAAAATACTAATGTCGTATGCAATTCAAGTTATCACATTAAATTTTTGCATGTACGAAAACCATTTAATTATCTCGGATGCACTATCATCATTAGAAATCCTATCATTAAACCAACTTATGAATTTCTTCTTATGTTATGTCAATTACCACTTATCACTCATTCGAGGATATTTTTTCTTCATATTTCTTTTGTGAGTAGCTATGTAAGGTTGAACTTCATCAAGATTATTCAATATATATAAATGTACTTAACGAACTACATCCCAAGCCATTGAATCAACATTTAAACCTTGAGTACATCTACCTTCATATCTCTCAGCATGATGAGACTTTGGAATTCCTATGGATTCCACTTTCAGTCGGTGATGATTCTTCATATATCCTATAAAGATCTTCATGTATCACTCTATTTGATACATCCACATTAAATAAAATGGACAAAAAAATATGATTTTTTTTACTAGATAAACAATTAAGTGAACCATAATGTCAAAAAAAGATGTAGGAAAATACATATCCAATTGAAACAAGATTATTGCATCCTTATCTTCTAATTCATCTAATTTTTGAAATCAAGAAATTTGTTACATATAGAATTGAAAAATAAACACAATATGGTTATAGTTACTCTTGCATATTTTGTAAGGATGCCACAGTTAACTGATGCGTGCTTTCCGCAAGTATACGGAGTATGTCAGATAATATAAAAGATTATCGATCCCACAGAGACCAATGTCAATCTATCGATTACTATTGTTACGTTGTTTATCTAAGGCTAATAAAAACAATGTATAAATTGTACAGGCAACAGAGAATAATGATTAAAAATGAATTTTAGATAAATGGTACTGGTATGTAATTCACGTCGATTAAACGATACTCCTATTGTTTAAGTAAAGACACTTGCGGGACAATATTTTCTTCCTTGAAAAAGAGTTAATTAAAAAGGAACCGCCGCGTTAGCGTGATCGGAACCGGACCTAACCTCTAATCTATACCAGCCGCTCACGATGCACCGGTCGCGTATTGCATTAAAGTGATAAAGTCCTTTTTTTATATAATTACCTCTAAGACTCAGTTAAAAAGTGCTTTTGATCGAAAACTTTTAACATGAAAGGGTTTCATGCATATGCTCGGTCAACCGGATCATAAATCTATAAACGCGCCTGAAAATAGTTTTAAAATCACTTTCTAATAATATTAAATTTCCCTAATTAATTAACAAAGCGCTTTCACTGTTTTTATCAATTAAAAACTAACCAACTTTTTCTTAAGTATCTGACGACTTTCGATCTTACCCGACATAGTCACGGTTATTACGTAAATAGAAACATGGTCCCATTTACGTAATGGCCGATCAAGTTAACTTTAGAAAAGTTGTATTAAAACCAAAACAACCCCTAAAGTATTTCTACAAACACAACATACAGAGTACCGTCGAAGCGACGGCCCTCACATCCCAGTACTAAGGATTTAGCTAGACATGACTATGGTAAACATGGCATAAAATAGATTTACGGGATAAGTCATTTAGGAAATAAAAACGTGTTACGGGTGCGATTGATTTGCAAAAGTAAGAACGAAAGTGTCACGCTTAAGTTCGGTTCGAAAACAAATCTTTTTATGATAAAGAAATTAAAACAGGAAATTCAATAAATTAAAGAATGTAAAGCGGTGCAATAAGGTAAACAAATTTAAGGCAAGACAGAAAATAAACAAAGCAAGGCAGGTGCAAAGGAAAATAAACTGCGAATTGAATAATAAACCTGCTCCAAATCAGAGACTTTAATTTGGTACATTGCTTGAAAGTAAATCTGACATGAAAAGTAAAATGGCGGCAAGATTACTCTACTTCTAAAAATGCTCCAATCTCGATTACAACAACGGTGCGATAACCCCTCGATGTGACGGATTATCACTTTAAAAAAACTGAATTTATGCCTACGCTGTAACTAAGAGAGGATGCCTAAATAATGAAAACTATGGCCAATTTATAGTGTGAAAACCCTTTGAATTTAAAAACGCGTGGAGATATTCTCTCTGGTCATGGCCACTTCCTTCAACTGCCTTTTTCCATGGCACATTTTAGGAAGATTGCGCCTGCCATCCCTCCATGGGGCCCGCCATGTGTGCAAAGGGTGGAAGACGTAGTCTTCTGACCGTTGAGATGTCGGTGAAACCCTACACGTCATGGCACCCTCCCTGGCCAACGCCATGTGGAACGTCATGTGTGTATTTTCCACCGAATTCTTTCGATTCTCGCTCTTGTTGCTTCATTTCTTCACGGAAGGCTCCATTAAGGCATTATACCTGAAAACAACACAAAACATAAGCATAATACAAGAAAAATAGCAAATAAACTATAATAATCGTGTGCAATCCGAGCCAAATACGCAGTGTGTTTCAGTGTTATCAAATTCTCTCACACTTAAACCTTTGTTTGTCCTCAAACAAACTCTTATAAGCACAAAAGATAAACAGTAACACAAAAGGATTAAATCTGGGCTAGAGACTTTAGTCTGATCAAAGTTGCTTCGATAAGTACTGACTCGTGAACCAAGGATATCGTGGTAACACTTTCCGCAGGTTGCGGTCGTAAGTTTCTCTCTTATACGAACGAATCCATATCATGATATTATACTTAGGCCTACTTTACTCATTCCTTTCTCATCTCTTTTTCATTCAGGCGCAATCACATTAAACTCGTTATCTTGTACTTGCATGGTGAACAAACCTGTTGGTGATCCTGATCCATATTTGTGCCAAAATCAATTCTTTTTGCACTTTAACATTGAGACACAAGCATAATTTTTTGAAGTCTCGCTACCGTTGGGCTAAATAAACGGGCGAGGGTTACCTAACTTAGAAGGTGGATCCTTTTTCAAATTCTTTGCTTTTATTATATTTTCTCTTTTTTCTTTCTTTTTGCGGGATCATTCACCTATTTGCATCGGTTCGTCCACTTAGCAGTGACTAAGATGGTGCTGACTGCTAAAATAAACTACTTAAGGAGTGAATTTTAAGGATGAGATTATAAGGCCACAACATAATAAGTATCTGGATAGGGTCCTATAATTGAGAAACTTACGGTGTTAAAACGATATTTATTTTTCACAAGTCTTCCCAAGTCTCCGCATATGATCCTAACTTGTCTAACAGCCCAAATTTTCAAAAATAAAAGTTGTTTTCTTTATTAAATTTTTTTGTTATGGCTCAAGAAATGGGGAAAATAGCCAAACTACAAAAATGACTAGTCAGGCACATGTAATTATTTGGAACTGAGTGAAAATAAACTAAAAACATGCTTAGAAACTAAACTAGAAAGCGATAAAAGGAAAAGCATAAAGGAAAACAAAAAACAGTAAATACCTCCTCCCACACTTAAACCAAACACTATCCTCAATGTTTCGATTGAAGTTGAAAAAGAGATAGGTGGACCTGGATGATGCTACTGCTGACCACTAGTACCCTCTCCTCCCTACTCTGAACGTCGAGGGTGACGGCTCCTACTACAGTGTCGGGAACTCTGTGAAAGCTCAAGCTATTGGATCCTCACTTCTAATGAGGCAATAGACTCTCGAAGTTCGCGGAGGTTTCCTAATATGGAACCTTGAGTAGCTGTAATACCCCAAAATTTGCTCTTCCCTTTTGGCATCATAGCTTGGCATTATCATTTATTATATCATATCCATCTCATTAGCATTGCATTGCATTTAACATAGAAAAATGAAGCATGGCATCCTTCTTACCATCAGGGCATGTGATCAGGTGGAAGGTGGACAATCAAGGGATCATTCAAAGCACAAAAAGGTCAATCAAGTTGGCTCTAGGCAAGCCAAGAGGTCTCTCATGTCTCATACTATCTCAATTGATCTTCCAAAACCTCAAGGAAGTGAGATTCAATGGAAGATTGAAGCACTACATCTTTCACTATGCAAGAGATTCAAAAATTGAAGGAAAACCCTCAAAAGAGATAGCTCATTGATCCAAAATCATCCTAAAGTGGCATTTCTCATCATCCTTTAAGAGGATACACAACATATTCTGAGGAATTTGGATTTGGAAGATGTGCAATTTCCTCCTAACCAAAGGGGGTCAAAACTAGGGTTTCCCATTAAATCAGGGAATCTTTGATTTTTTGGACAAAGCTTGTTGTCATGGTATTCTACATGTTCTTAAGTGTATATGTGTGGAAGATTGCATCTCAATTGGTTTTAGAAGTGGTTCAATTGGAAGAAAGATCAAGAATCAGAGAAATTGGGGCAAAGTCAAATAATCAGAGGAAAAAGTCAACTCTTGACTTTTTGAGGCCAAATTCATGAAATTCATGTTACATATGTCCAATGTACAAAATTTGATCAAGAAACTCCAAAGGAATCATGAAAAAATCAAGATGTGGAAAGTTGCCATTTTTGGATGAAGAAGGGTTACTAAAAATAGCAAGTTTTGGCCATTTTGCATCAGAATTTGAACCAAGGCCATTTAAATTTGGAGCACCAAATGAAAAATCCACTCTGCCTCAATGAAAGGCCTTGCTTTAAGCTTCAAATCCATGTGTGGAACATCTCCATTGGATAAAAAATGAGGGAGATATGATTGATCAAAGTTTGAGCAAAGTAGGTTCAAAACTAGGTCATGACCAAGATTTTCAGGTCACGCGCGCAATCATTTTAACAAACAGTTGGTGGGCCAAATGTCCACTCATTTTTCTCATGGTTAAAGGCCTCAAATGAAAAACTTTTCAACATCAAAGTTGTTCCTTGTAGTGTCCTCTTCAATGTTGATGTTGTGAAAATTTTGATTTAACCAAGTTATGAGATAGTTTGGAGGGTTCAAAGTCATGTTGTTTGTGCTGAAATTTTGTGTGCCCAATTGCCTTGCCAGCCAACCTTTTGCCACGCCCACCAACCAGTTGTGAACCATTGTGTTCATAGCTATTTTTAGACATGTTTGAGACCTCATTTCACTTCAATTTTCAAACCAATATTGTTCCCCAATGTACCCTCTTTCAAATGAACCCATAAACTCCCTAAGGCAGTCATTGAGTAGAGAGAAAAACCTCCATAAACCACCATATGTTGACACTGATACATTGATGACATGCTGCATGATTTGGTTCAGTCACACCACAAACACCTCCTCACTTTTGTTTCCTCTTTCAACCAAGCACAAGTTACTTACATAATGCACACTGTCACGTGCCATACATGAGAATAGAAGGAACAAACTTGCTTAGCAAGTTTCTGATGCACAGATTGGCAGCTTCACTCTCCTTTTCTCCCTTCCACCATAACTGTCATGAGCTTGACCTCACCATAACTCAGCCTCAATAACTCGCCCCTAACTAACTTGACTCAGTTAGTTAGGGTGCACTCACTTTAACTCATCCAACTCAGTTAACTCCACTCATTAAACCATGGTTAGCTCACACTATAAATAAAAATCACACTCTCAAATTTCATTTCCAACTTCATTTTTCACACATTCACTTCAGAAACTTGCTCTTCTTCTCTCTCAATCTCACCATTGCCATTGATTCTCGAGCTTCACCTTGTTCATTTCCTCATTTTCACTTCAGAATCTCTCTGATTCTTTCTCAATTTCACTACCTTGCAACTGGTTTTGAAGCTTGGATTTCATTTCTTCTCCATTGAATCATCATCCACCACTGCATCTAAGCCTTTATTTGGCCAAAAGAAGCTCAAAGAGGAAGCAGCATCTCTGGTTTTCTGAAGAACATCTCAAGGTCTCAAATCTTCAGGTACGAATTTCCACCATTATAGACTTGATTTGAAGTGGTTTTCCGGTTCTTGAGGCTTCTTATAAGCTCAAGAATTTGTCTGGCTAGTTGATAGGCCTTTAGAGGCATAGTTGAAAACTTAGGGCAGGACTTGATCTCTTCTGTTCTTTGTGCACGTGCTTGATATGTGAAAAATAAGTGTGCATTCTTGATCTACATGAGCTCAGCTTCATTTTGGTATGCGTATTGTACATTTCTGTGAACATGTGAAGTTGCAGACGGTGGTGTGTGACCGGAGAAGGTGACCGGAGGTCCCTCTCCGGCCGGTAGCTTTGTGCTAGGGTTTCATTGCCAGTTTGAATGTCAGCCGTGTGATTTTGTTGATCCAATGCGTGAAAACGTGCCAGCACATTAAAAAAGGGCGTGCATGTCATGTGCCAATTTTCTGATTCATTTAAACATGGTGCGGTGCAGTACATAGTTATGAGTATGTTCCCTCACGCATGAGCTTTGATCTTGCTTACTTTGACTTGTCTGTTGACTTGACCTGATCCAAGGGTTTTCCTTGCTTTGACTTGCTTTGACTGAAATTCCATGCCTGCTATTGTGTTCTGCACGCTTAGTGGACCTAGGATAATTGCTATTCACACCCTTGCATCTTAAAGCCCAATTAATTTGAACATGCTGATTTGCTATATTCATACCCCCCTCTCATATTGCATTTTATTTTTATTTTCATTTTACATACGCGTTTGATTTTCAATTTTTAAAAATACTAAAATGCATAATAAAATTCCACAAAAATTCATGTGTATTCTTAAAACATTTAGGAAATTTTTCATGATTTTATTTTCTGATTTTATGACAACTTTGCCCCTGTTCCATTATTTCTTTTGAATTTCCATTTGTATGCATACTTAATGTGACATATGATTTTGTGCATTTTTGTTCTTGATCATAAAAATTGATTTTGATGCCTTTCTTTTTGCATTGTGGTCACAATATGTTGAGGTATGTTTGAGATTTATGAGATGATTTTTAAGTCTTTTTTGGATGACTTTTGATGTGTTGCTTTGAGCATGAATACATGAAACTTCCATGAGACTTTGACCTAATTGTTGAGTGACTTTGGTTCTGATTCATTGCTTGTGGACTTGATATGTTAATGGCATGTGTATAAGGTGTTTGATTGGTGAAAGTCATAATTTTTGAAGCATGTTTGCTATTTGTTTGAAGCATGAAGTTTAACTTGTTCATTTTGTGAATGCATGCCTCATGTTTGGTTTGCTTGATCATGAAGGCACTTGTGCCATGAGTTGTGGTTTTGTTGGAGGATGTATAGCATGTTAATTGACTTCTGATTGTGACATTTGGGTTTCATCTTTGCATGTTTGATGTTTATCTTGCACCTTAAGTCACTTGTTTCACAAGTATGAACCACATTCACATCACTTCACCTTTTCTTCTTTGCTTCTTGTTGGATTGAGATTTTGTTTGCATGATTTGGTATGCTCATTTAGGATAACATTAGGTTGTGTAAATATGAGTTACATTCTGACTTGGAAGCATGTATACCATTCAATCTCATTTCACCTTGTTTGTCAACTTGTTTGAATTTGATTTGTTCATTATATTTTCTTGCTTTACTTGTAAGTGATTGTGCTAACCATGTAGGGGTTTTGGTAAGTTTCAATTGAGTGTGGATAAGGAATCCACATTCAACTTCTATCCTTTCTCTTTTACAATTCCATGTTTTGGTAAGCACTTATGTGCTTTCTTTTAATAACTCATCACTTGCCCTTTGTGAATTACAATTCATCTTCTACTTCAGAAGTGAATTGTTTAATGCATTCTTTCTTTAGACGTTAGGTTGAAACCTCACAAACCTTAGGATCACTCCCTTAACTAATCAATTAGGATTGAGTCTTAGTCCATATAGATTTTTACCTTTATCCTCCCTTGAGTCTCTTTTCTCATCTCAAAGAAAATTCAAAACATATAATAAAGGTAGGCATTTATTGCATTTAGGCCTTTCATATAAAGAAAAGGTTATAAGGGGTCTTCTCTTATAATCTTAGAATGTATAGCATATAGCCCATCTTGGGTCAATGTGTTAAACATTTGATCTTGTATGAGGGACTTAAATGCAATACTTGTTGAAGGTGCAAATAATAAAAAACACTTCTTCATTTCTTAATCAACAAAACACTTAATAAACACCAGTATGCTAGTGTGTTTGAACCTTGACAATTGGAACTAAGTGTGGGGGTCTTCTTCACTCTTAGTGTGCTTTCTTACCCATTCCATCTTGGAATGTGAGGATGTACACATTCCAATGACTAAGATTCAGATACACTATCATATGCAAACAAATGAAAAAACTCTTAAAAGACAAAAACAAACAATAATGTCTTTCCTTCGGGAATTCTTTTCTCACCTCATTCACTCTCAACGCACGAACGCGCTTCTACTCGTTCTCTTGCAAGATGGTAACGCACTCGGACCAGCGAGCCTGCAACACCTGAGCTAGAACGTCAGCCATTCTCTAAAAAACACAAACAATCCATCCCTAGTGAGGGGAACTACGTCGCTCTGATTCTCATGCTCCCGATGAGATACGTAGGCAGTGGGGTAGGGCCCATGCGAGCACTTCTTTTATTTTCCCTACATTTGTTTCTCTTTCTCCTTTCCTTTTTCAGTTCTTTCTCAGTATTCCTTTCTTTACACCCTTTGATCGAGACAAGCAAGCGTGGATCCCATCGGGTACGATGGACGTGAGGGGGTGCTAATACCTTCCTCTCGCGTAACCGACTCCCCTACCCACTTCTCTTGGTCGTAAGACCATGCTTTTCCTTTCCCTCAGGTTTACGCGGTGTTTCCTTTCCCTCTCATGGGATAAATACACATTGCTGGCGACTCTGTTCGGTGCCACTTTCGCGTTTGTACTAGGATGAAAATCCCGGGAGCGACAGCTGGCGACTCTGCTGGGGAGTATTGCGGTTGACCTATTGCTGGTCCATCCCTAAGCGAGTCAATCCTAGCGCTTGTCTGTTTTTCTTTCATTGGGTGTTTACTGTTGTGTTGTATTTACTGTTTTATTGTATGGTTATTTACTGCTTTACTGTACATTACTGTATTTACCGTATTTTAGCATTTTCATTTCATATGATACATTATGCTATACTGGACTGTGCTATTTTCTGTTTGGCAGGATGGGATTTCTGAGAGATAAGCCCATTACACAGGCTTGAGTATACACTTAGAATTAGAGTGGAGAGTAGTGGGACCTACGTGCCGTTTGGAGTGCGTTGGGTGTTCACGAAATTCACAGCTAGACGAGGCTATCTTGGGACACGTCGTGGCATACGCATCTTGCGTATTCCAGGATGTAGATCTAGAGAGCTGTCGACTCTAGTGACCGATCATGAGGACCTTAGTGGAAATATCCCTCTTTAGTGGTGACAATGGCAGACCACATTCTGTGGCAAACCCATTCGCACCCGAGGGCCCACTTTGGAACTTGCATAGGATGACCTTTATTTTCTAAGGGGAGTCAGTGGACGACCTCTTTGATTGGCATAGCATTGTATCCTACGGGCTGAATGTGCTATTGCTTCTCAAACCTCTGAAGCTGACAAGCCTTATTTTCTAAGAACCACATGTGAGTATGGGCGGGATGTTTACAGGTTTGCAGGAAACCCAGCCTCCTACCTACCTTACTTGTGATTCTATGATGATTTCAGACATTGTATCCTATGACAGTGATTTAAGTGTTCATCTCAGATATTGCCAGACTCAGTACAGAGACACAGTGCACACAGTTCAATACAGACACCGACACTTGATTACCTGATCACATGCCCTTTTGCATTGCATTATCATATCATAACAGTTACGTTTGTCATTTTCAGGTGCATAATACATTTCTGATTCCAATCCATGGGTTCAACAGAGATCGTCGCCGAGAGAAAGAACAATGTGTCTTACAAGTTTCCAGATCCTGTCTTGGATTCATTGCTCAAAGTTATAGATATGGCTGGTCCGGGTATTCTTGATAGGTTTCAGAAGAGCTACGGGAATTTGGTTGGGATGGTCCGTACAATCACCAAGTATGAACATGATGTCTTGCACACTCTGCTGCAGTTCTATGAGCCTTCGTTGAGGTGCTTTCTTTTTTCAAATTACATTTTGATGCCAACACTGGAAGAATTCTCATTTATTTTGGGAATTCCGATCACGTCGGCAATACCATTCTTCTCTGGTAGTTCTCCCAGCGTAAAAGAAATTGCTGCTGCTTTACAAATGGATCAGACATTGATAAAGAGCGGTGTGAGCAGTAAAAATGGAGTTAGCGGATTTCATTTAGAATTTCTGGCTGGACAGGCCCAAGAGGCTGCAAGTGCTAAAAATTGGACGGTTTACAATTCCATTCTGGCTCTCTGCATATATGGCCTAGTTTTCTTTCCCAATCAGCAAGACTTTGTGGATATGCAAGCAACGAGAGTTTTTGTCCTTAAAAATCCAGTCCCTACTTTGTTAGGAGATTTTTATCATTCCGTGCATTACAAGAATGAGAAAAGGAGGGGAGGATCTGTTAGTTGTTGCACTCCACTGCTGAGTCATTGGTTTTTCAAACATTTGCCTCAGACAGGTGTCTTTGTGGAAACCAAAGATGTGGCAAAATGGTCTAAACGATTGATGAGTTTAACTGCTGATAACATTGTATGGTTTGATCACCGGTTGTTGAGAATAGAGCTTGTCACAAGATGCGGAAATTTTCCAAATGTGCCTCTGATTGGCAGAAAAGGAGGGATTAATTATAATCCAGTTTTGGCCATCCGACAGTTTGGGTATGCTTCCAGATATCCTCCTACAGAGCAAGATGTGGAAGAATCCTTATTCTTTACAGGAACTAAAGATGCAAAGGTGGTAGAAGTAGTGAATGCTTGGAAAGATAAGCACAAAATTGGAAAAGCAGTTTTTGGAAAAGGAGATTGTAGATCTTATCCTGAATATGACAGGTGGATTGAGACGAAAGTAAAGGAATTGCTTTTACCCTTTTCAAGGGAACCTCTTTTATGTTCAGCACAGCCAGAACAACCCACTATGGTGGCTATTGAAGAATGTGAGAAGTGGAAGAAAATGGTCAGAGAGTTGCAGATAGAGAATTCTGGAATGAGCAGATGTCTTCAGAAAGCTCTAGCTGACAACAAAGAGTTGGAAAAGAGAGCCTTGAAAGCGGAAAAAACCTTGGCTGACAAAGAGGAAGATTTTGATGACCGAGCTCGGTACTTTCGGAAACTTACTCTGGGAGCAGATGACACTAGTCAGGCTCACAAGATTACAAAACAGGCTTTAGCCCGAAGCAAGGATTCATTAGCTCAACTTCGTCAAGCTTGGGATGAAGTCAGAATCGAAAATGCCGAGTTAAAGGATCAGTCGAAGACTAAAGACGAGGAGCTTAAAAAGGCACATGAGCAGAGGAGAAAGTATCGGGAAAGTCTCGATAAAAGTCAAGAACAGTTAGAAGAAGCTAGAAGCCAGTTGAAGAATACCAAGAAAGAGCTTGAAGAAGTCATGATAGAAAGGGAGATACTCAAGACGCAAGCTGGCATAAAGAGACACAAAGGAGTGTGTGATGACGAGGCTCTGATGCTGCACATGGGTTCTTTAACTGAAGCTCTTGAGAAAAGGGATGTCTTGATCAAAGAAATGATTGAAAAGCCGAATCACCAGCGTACCCGTATACTTTTTGAGGAGATCAAATACTCAAGTGATAAGCTGAAGGGTGTGGAATTGTCAGACTGATGTTCTTTTCCTTATATTTTGTTGTTAATGGTTACCATCAGGCTTGTTGATGGATCCATTTTTCCTTGTATTGCATTTGCGGCTGAACCTTTCTTAAATATACTTGATTACTTCGTTGAATGAGTATGAGCAGTTTTATTCAGAATTATTCCTTATCAGATAGCTGCACACAAGCACATGACCACGACACGTCTCTTTATATCACAATTTCTGGTCTTCAGATTTCTGTGGTGGGATTGGAATCAGGGTATAAAGCACCTCGGAAATGACAAACATGGCATTGCATATCATTTTGCATTTTTTGTTACTTGCTTTTCAGGTACTCGTTGCGGGGTCTCTAACCTTTATTTGGTTTCAGGCAGTATAGCGGAGAGTCATATTCACCGATATTCGACGCGAAGGAATCAAGTAAGAATCATGGATCAAGTGCAAAGTGATTTGGCGGAAATGAGGGCGCGTATGGACCAGTTCATGACCCTCATGACTGGCATGGCGCAAAATCAGGAGAGACTGAGGCTTCTGGTAGAGCGTCCCGACAATGGGCCCGAAGGTGATCATCATGACAATTCACAGGGACATGGCATTCCTCCTCCCGGTGGCAACCCTCCTCCTGGTGGTAACAATCGGGGTAATGGAAATGGTAGGCATGCTGGTGTTACTCTTGAGGATACTCTGGAAGACCAATTTACTCTGCTGGATGCTGATGTGGGTAATCAAGGGGATCGAAGGTATGATGAGTTAGCAGAGAAGATCAGGGCCATAGAATGCAAGAACTCTATGGGTATTGATGTTACCAGCTTGGGGCTGGTCTCAGGAGTCAGAATTCCCCCTAAATTCAAGCCTCCTACTTTCGATAAGTATCACGGCAATGCGTGTCCCCAAACGCATCTTCAAGCTTACTTTGGGAAGATTTCAGCCCATACGGATGACGAGAAGCTATGGATGCACTATTTTCAGGACAGTCTGGCTGGGGCGTCCTTGACCTGGTATATGAAGTTGAATAGAGCTGCTGTGAAGAATTGGAAAGATCTGGCAGAAGCGTTCCTGAAGCAATACCAATATAATATTGACATGGCGCCCAACCGCACCCAATTGCAGGGATTGTCACAAAATGCCAAGGAGAGTTTCAAAGAATATGCACAGAGGTGGAGGGAAATGGCTGCCCAGGTTCAACCTCCCTTATCAGACAGAGAAATGGCAGATATGTTCATGGGCACCTTGCAAGGGGCCTATCTGGATAGGTTAGCTGCTTGTCCGTCAACTGGATTTGCTGATATTGTGATTGCGGGAGAAAGAATAGAAAGTCTGTTAAAGCTTGGAAAGATCCAGGATGTGAGTGGGGCCGGCTCTTCGGGGACGAAGAAACCGTTTGCTAGTAACCAGAAAAGAAGAGAAGGTGATACGAATGCTGTGTTTAGAGGACGAGGCAGAGGGCGTTCTCGAGCTTATTATCAGGTAGATGCTGTGACAATCCCCACACCGTCTGTTCAGAAACAACAACCCCAACAACAAGTTCAACAGCAACAACTTTTTTTCCAGCAAAGGTCTAGACAGAGGGATCGTAAGATGGATCCTCTCCCTATGACTTATGCCGCGCTGTTGCCCCGGCTACTCGAGTTAAAGTTGGTAGAACTCCGTACTATGAAAGCTCCGGTTGCCGGAAACCTGCCACCTAACTTCGATGCTAATGCTCGTTGTGAGTTCCACTCAGGTGCTCAGGGGCACTCCATTGAAAAATGCTGGGCTTTCCATCATAAAGTACAAGATTTGATTGATGCTAAAGCCATCAATTTCTCTCCCGCTCCTAATATTACTCAGCATCCCATGCCTGATCATAGCGCAGCAAATGTGTACGCTATTGAAGATGGGAGGAGATTGAATCTGGTGACAGATATCCGTCAAGTGAAAACTTCTTTGTTGGTTGTAAAAGATCGTTTATTGAAGGGACAGGTGTTCCCGGGCTGTAATCAAGATTGCTTTGAGTGTATGAATCAGGAGAACGGCTGTGATAAGTTGAAGATGGGTTTACAGAATCTGATCGATGAAGGATGTCTACAGTTCGACAGAGTCGTGAAAGACACTGATGAGATATCAACCGTGACCATCTATTACACTCCCGCTGAGATTCAAATGCCGGTCAATGCAGTTCCCGTGGCGAGTGTTGCGCCAGAAGGGCCCAGTCCTGTCACTATCACGGTGCCAGGACCAATTCCGTTCACATCCACGAAAGCTATCCCATGGCACTATGGGGCAGATGTATATTACGAAGGTAAAAAGCAGGAAGTTGAGTCATCAGTCAGCCCAAATGTTGATAACGTAGGGGGTGTAGGGGGCTTTACAAGGAGTGGAAGGTTGTTCGCTCCCCCAACCTTGAGAAGTGATAAGGAGGTAGAAGCTGCAGCAAAGGATAAGGGTAAACAGGTGGTTGAAAGTGCACCTACACCTGAAGCAGAGACAAAGATTACTTTTGATAAGGAAATGGAAGAATTTATGAAGATAATCAAGAAAAGCGATTATAAGATTGTGGACCAACTGAATCAGACCCCTTCAAAGATTTCAATCTTGTCACTATTGATGTGCTCTGATGCGCACCGACAGGCGTTGTTGAAAGTGTTGAAGAGTGCGTACGTGCCACAAGAAATTACTGTTAATCAGCTCGAGGGCGTAATCTCCAATGTTAATGTTAGCCATGGCTTGGGCTTTACAAGTAGAGATTTGACTGTTGAAGGAAGAAACCATAATAAGGCTTTGCATATCACGATGGAGTGTAAGGGCGCAGTGTTATCTCATGTACTGGTAGACACTGGTTCATCACTCAATGTCTTGCCCAAGAAGGCATTAATGAAGCTGGAAGTTGATGGTTTGATCTTAAGGCCTAGTGAATTGGTGGTCAGAGCATTCGATGGGACCAGACGATCTGTGTTTGGTGAGGTGGAATTGCCCGTACAAATTGGACCACAGGTATTCAAATCCACGTTCCATGTAATGGACATACAACCTGCATATAGCTGCCTATTGGGGCGCCCTTGGATTCACGGAGCCGGGGCTGTTACTTCTACTCTACATCAAAAGCTGAAGTATGAGTTTGAAGGGCAGGTTGTGACAGTGTGTGGGGAGGAAGACATCTTTGTGAGTCACTTGTCCACGTTCAAGTACATTGAAATGGATGGGGAATTTCATGAGATGCTGTGCCAATCATTCGAAGCAGTCAATATTGACGATGCACCTGAGTCTTCTTCTGTACCAGTTGGGGCTGGTACCTCCATTTCATCTTACAAACAAGCTGTCGAGGTCGTCAGGGCAGGCAACGCCCAAGGTTGGGGCAGGTTGATAGAGACCCCAATGAAGGAAGACAAATTTGGTATTGGTTATCATCCCTCTACAACTTCAGATGCGGGGAGCAGGGGACCCATTACTTTCAATAGTGGGGGAATTATCTACATGGACCAGTCTTGTGCAGCCACGGAGGATAGTGTTGACAGTAATTGTGACCTGGACAACTGGGTACGCCCTCATGCTTCGGGACAACAAGTGCAGAACTGGTTCGTTGAAGAAGTCATCCGGGTTACTCTTCAGACAGAGTAATTTTTCTTTGTTTTTTCTAACCATAATGCATGACAAAATCTTGCGCTCTGCCCAAGGCGTATAGATTCATTTGTAGGGCCACCATGGTTGCATTTGCAATGTTTAATCATTAATAAAGGACGTTTTGCAATCAAATTTTGTTCTCTGTCTTTCAGTTTTTTATTTTTGCACAAAAAATATAAAATGGCAATGTTTCATTTTCTTTTGTTTTGCTTAAAAATAAATTCTAAAATAAGGCATGAACCCGTTCATGCAGACTTGATCCTCCGGATACCACTGATAACGATTTTGATATGGCCATGTATGACTTTGACAATCCGATTTATCAAGCCGAAGAAGGGGATGGGAAAGATTGTGAACTTTCTGAAGAACTGGCCAGATTGTTGAAACAAGAGGAAAGGGTCATCCAGCCTCATCAGGAGACTGTAGAAATCATCAATATTGGTACCAAGGACGCCAAGAAAGAGATCAGGATTGGTGCCAGCTTGCAAGCAGATGTGAAGCAAACTTTGACGGAAATGTTGCGCGAGTATGTTGACATCTTCGCCTGGTCGTATCAAGACATGCCGGGGTTGGATACGGATATTGTCGTGCACAGGCTACCATTGAGAGAAGAATGTCCGCCAGTCAAGCAGAAACTTCGTCGGACTCACCCCGACATGGCCTTAAAGATTAAGGAGGAAGTCCAGAAGCAGTGGGACGCTGGTTTTCTTGCTGTGACAAAGTATCCTCCATGGGTAGCCAACATCGTGCCAGTACCGAAGAAAGATGGAAAAGTGAGAATGTGTGTGGATTATCGAGATCTCAATAAAGCTAGCCCGAAAGATGATTTTCCACTACCTCATATTGATGTGCTGGTCGATAATACAGCTCAGTTTTCAGTGTTCTCATTTATGGACGGTTTCTCCGGGTACAACCAGATCAAGATGGCACCTGAAGACATGGAGAAGACCACGTTCATTACTCCGTGGGGTACATATTGTTATAAAGTAATGCCTTTTGGGTTGAAAAACGCAGGGGCAACGTACCAGCGGGCGATGGTGACATTGTTTCATGACTTGATTCATAAGGAGATCGAATGTTATGTAGATGATATGATTGCCAAGTCGAGAACAGAAGAGGAACATCTGGTTAATCTGAAAAAGCTGTTTGAAAGGTTGAGAAAGTTCCGTCTGAGATTAAATCCAAACAAGTGCACGTTTGGGGTGCGTTCTGGAAAGTTACTGGGTTTCATTGTGAGCGAAAGAGGAATCGAGGTTGATCCTGCCAAGGTGAAAGC
Organism: Lathyrus tuberosus; assembly: GCA_022829125.1. Lineage (NCBI taxonomy): Eukaryota > Viridiplantae > Streptophyta > Magnoliopsida > Fabales > Fabaceae > Lathyrus > Lathyrus tuberosus. Next base: position 427,304 of record JALAZF010000428.1, read on the forward strand.
AATACAAGAAATGCCTGAACCGAGAACAGAAAAAGAGGTTCGTGGTTTCTTGGGTAGATTGAACTACATTGCAAGGTTCATATCTCACCTAACAGCCACGTGTGAGCCAATATTTAAATTGTTAAGGAAAGATCAAACGGTCAGGTGGAATGACGATTGCCAATTGGCATTCGATAAGATAAAAGAATACTTGCAGGAACCTCCGATTTTAATACCTCCAGTTGAAGGGAGACCGCTGATAATGTATCTGACAGTGCTTGAAGGTGCCATGGGTTGTGTTCTCGGTCAACATGACGAAACAGGTAGGAAGGAGCATGCTATTTACTACCTGAGCAAAAAGTTCAATGATTGTGAGTCCCGATACTCAATGCTTGAAAAGACATGCTGTGCGCTTGCATGGGCCGCTAAGCGATTGAGGCAATATATGGTTAGGCACACGACCTTGTTGATTTCAAAAATGGATCCTATCAAGTATATTTTCGAGAAACCAGCATTGACAGGCAGAGTTGCACGGTGGCAAATGGTCTTGACAGAGTATGACATTCAGTACACTTCACAAAAGGCCATCAAAGGAAGTATCTTGTCTGATTATCTTGCGCAACAGCCGATTGATGATTACCAACCCATGAAATTTGACTTCCCTGATGAAGACATCATGTTTCTCAAAGTTAAAGACTGTGAGGAACCACTTCCGGAGGAGGGGCCAGACCCTGAATCCAAATGGAGTCTGATGTTTGATGGGGCTGTCAATATGAATGGGTGCGGAGTTGGAGCGGTTCTTATCACGCCGGAAGGTGTTCATATGCCTTTCACTGCACGAATAACTTTTGGATGCACCAACAATGAAGCAGAGTACGAAGCTTGTATAATGGGGATCGAGGAGGCGATTAATCTACGGATTAAAACCCTTGATATATTCGGTGATTCAGCTTTGGTAATCAATCAAGTGAAAGGGAGTTGGTACACGCACCAAGCAAATCTAGTGCCGTATAGAGATTATACGAGGAGATTGCTGACATTTTTCACAACAGTGAAACTGTACCATATTCCTCGAGATGAGAATCGGTTCGCGGATGCCTTGGCCACTTTGTCTTCCATGATCAAAGTGCAAGGATGGAACCATGTACCTAAGATTGAGGTATCCCGCCTTGACAGACCAGCATTTGTGTTTGCGGTCGATGCAACGTCTGATGACAAGCCATGGTTTTATGACATTAAGTGTTTCTTGAAAAGTCAAGAGTACCCGCCCGGGGCATCGTCCAAAGACAGGAAGACGTTGAGAAGGTTAGCTGGTAGTTTCTTCCTGAACAAAGATGGCGTGCTGTATAAAAGAAATTTTGACACGGTCCTGCTTAGATGTGTGGATAGACATGAAGCAAACTTGTTGATGACTGAGGTGCACGAAGGCTCTTTCGGTACCCATGCCGGAGGGCAGGCAATGGCTAAAAAGTTGTTAAGGTCGGGATATTATTGGTTGACTATGGAGTCAGATTGTTGCAAATATGCCCGCAAATGCCATAAATGCCAGATCTATGCAGACAGGGTGCATGTGCCTCCAAATCCGTTGAGCATCATGTCGTCGCCTTGGCCGTTTGCCATGTGGGGCATTGATATGATCGGAAAGATTGAGCCTACAGCTTCCAATGGTCATCGTTTCATCTTGGTGGCAATTGATTACTTCACCAAATGGGTTGAAGCCGCATCCTATGCCAATGTTACAAAACAAGTGGTCGCTCGTTTCTTAAAACGGGATATCATTTGCCGATATGGAGTTCCCGAAAGAATCATTACTGATAATGGTTCTAATTTGAACAATAAGATGATGGCTGAGTTATGCCGGGACTTCAAAATCGAGCATCACAATTCTTCTCCGTACCGCCCAAAGATGAATGGCGCGGTCGAAGCGGCCAACAAAAATATCAAGAAGATTGTACAGAAGATGGTTGTCACGTACAAAGATTGGCATGAGATGTTACCATTTTCTTTGCATGGGTATCGAACGTCGGTACGCACGTCCACTGGGGCAACCCCATTCTCACTTGTATATGGTATGGAGGCAGTGCTACCGGTTGAAGTAGAGATTCCGTCCCTCAGAGTCATGATGGATGTTAAGCTAGATGAAGCTGAATGGGTACGAGCCAGATTTGATCAGTTGAGCCTTATTGAGGAAAAGCGATTGGCGGCTGTATGTCATGGGCAACTATATCAGCGCAGAATGAAACAGGCATTTGACCAAAAGGTGCGTCCTCGGGTTTATAAAGTCGGAGATGTGGTACTCAAAAGGATCCTTCCTCCCAATACAGATCACAGGGGCAAATGGACTCCTAATTATGAAGGTCCATTCGTGGTTAAAAAGGTCTTTTCGGGCGGAGCTTTATTGCTTACAACCATGGATGGCGAAGACTTTTCATCCCCTGTCAACTCGGACGTAGTCAAAAAATACTTCGCATGAATAGACCCGCTGGATAATAAAAATAAAAAAATCCAGGCAAAAAAGGGCATCCCGGCGAACCAAAAACAGAATAAGGTTCGGGCAAAAATTAGGGATATAATTAAAAAAAATTTGTACACCCGGTAAGTTGAAAACCCGAAAGGGCAACTTAGGCAAAAAAGGGTATCCTGGTGGATCGAAAACCTGAAAGGGCGGTCCACACAAAAGAGGGATTTAAGCGAATGACTACGGTTTGAGTTATCTGTACCCTGTCACCGTTTGAACAACTGACGTTCTGAAGGATAGGAATCGGTCTGATCATTCCTCAGAAGGCAAGGTCGGGGAGTTTTGAAGACATACTGGTCATAACAGAATGGAAACTCAGTGGAATTCCGTTTTCACATTGCCATTAGGATAGTTTCTTTTCTCAATTTTCAGCGATCACCTCTTTCCAGGGATTGCTTCCAGATGTAATTGCCTATTCTGGGCTCTCAGTCAATAAATTGAATTTCAGTAAAAAGCTTTCTATTTTTGTTTTATTGCTTTGTTTGCAAAAACGTCCTAATTTTTGATAAAACATTGCATTTGAAAACATGGCAGCCTTGCAATAACATGCGCAGAAAAAATATTTGAAATTACTTCGAATGTTGAATACTCCCGGATGGTGGATTCTAGCCACGCAATATTCGGGGCATGTGGGCATATTCTTTTGTTGCAGGTAGCAGGTGCAGATGATTTTAAGCACAAGACCAGCAATAAATCACCCCACGCAAAAGACTGGGGCAATTATGGGTAAGGAGATCGGCGTTCATCGTTCGGTCGACGATTGTTCATAACGGGTCGATATCAGTGAATTAAGTTCAACTGGGTACCGTTGCATCTTATTAAGTCGATTCTCTCATTCAGTACTTCCAACAGCTACAAGCTTTTCTATGTCGATAACGGCCACAGGTTCCCCAAAAGAGTGGTCTCGTCGACACCGAAACTGATGGTCATTATCCCCAGCGAAGTCACAAGAGTTTGAAGAGGCTAGATCTTCTGTAAAATCCTCTTATGACATCCTTTGCGGGGATGAATTGTTGTGTTGTCCAAGCATGGGGCATGATTGTTTCCCCAGCATGAAGTGTTGGTCACCCCCAGTAGAGTTTGAGGACAGTTGGTCTTCTGTAAAATTCTCTCAAAAGGCATTCCCCAACACGAGACGCTTTAAAGCAGTTTTCTCCAGCAGAGTTTGTTATAAACTCGTCATCCCCAACGGAATTGTCCAAAGGGAAAGCTCGCCTAACATGGGGCATTGTGGTACTCATCCTAAGCTTGACAGTCATATTCTTCAGCAGACTACTGTGGATTTGCTTTGGGTTTCCCCAACAGATCTCTAAGGACTCTTTCTAGCAAGTTGCAGTAGAATGTTCTAACCAGGATTTGCATATCCCTGGCAGAGTAGCCCTGATACCCAGCAAGATCGTATCTCTGGTCATGGTATCCCCACAGAGGTCAGCATCGAATCGTGTCAGCAACTTCCAGCTGAGTTGTTGTTCTCTCCGCAGAGGTTTATCAGATCGACAGAATCTATTCCTCAACAAGGATGGTACAGCCTTTCCCTAGCCGGGTCAGAAGGTTGATAATCCCTATAAAGGATCTTGGGTTGAATAAATCCCCAAGCAGAGTTTTAATGGCTCATTTCCCCAGCAGGACGTCATTTAAAAATTCTCATCCCCAGCGGAGTTGCTGTGACCAGAATCCAGCCCCAAACAGATGGAATAATTCCTGCCAGAGTCGTCATTCCCTCATATCTTAAAGTCCAATTTATTTTTGGCAAGCTTGACAATTCGAAGCAGACGGATTGTTCATCCATTCGCCAGCAGAGATATTATCCTTTTAGGAGTCTCCGAGATTAAATCATTGATTGTGGTTCCTCAGCAGAGTCGGCAGAGATGTCTGGCGCGGAGGCAGAGAGTAATTCGATTTTAAAATTCCAAAAGTCCAACAGTGGATTGGCAAAAGTCCATCTTCGGGTGGCAAAGCAGCTAAAAGTCCAACAGTGGATTGGCAAAAGTCCGTCTTCGGGTGGCAAAGGTCCAACAGTGGATTGGAAAAAGTCCGTCTTCGGGTGGCAAAAGTCCAACAGTGGATTGGCAAAAGTCCGTCTTCGGGTGGCAAAAGTCCAACAGTGGATTGGCAAAAGTCCGTCTTCGGGTGGCAAAAGTCCAACAGTGGATTGGCAAAAGTCCGTCTTCGGGTGGCAAAAGTCCAACAGTGGATTGGCGAAAGGTCCATCTAAGGGTGGCATATTCTAAAAGTCCAACAGTGGATTGGCAAAAGTCCATCTTCGGGTGGCACGAAGCTGCAAAGTCCACCAGTAGTGTGGCAGGCCAGTAGTCGTCTGGAGTTGCATAAAAGACATTATTAAAGTCCACCAGTAGCGTGGCAGGCCAGTAGTCGTCTGGAGTTGCATAAAAGACATTATTAAAGTCCACCAGTAGTGTGGCAAGCCAGTAGTCGTCTGGCGTCGTTCCAAAAGACAGTATTAAAGTCCACCAGCAGCGTGGCAAGCCAGTAGTCGTCTGGCATCGTTCAAAAGACAGATTTCTCCGACGTTTCGTCGAAGATTCAATCCAGTAGTCTTGTTGGGTTTATATCCCTTTTCTTCTTCATCACCCAGAGCAAATTTTTGGTTATTTTTGGTATTCAATCACTATATACCTTGAAAGTCCGAAAGCAATTGCTTTCAGGCATTCAGGTCTACAGCGCTTGAATAGGGGCAGCTGTAATACCCCAAAATTTGCTCTTCCCTTTTGGCATCATAGCTTGGCATTATCATTTATTATATCATATCCATCTCATTAGCATTGCATTGCATTTAACATAGAAAAATGAAGCATGGCATCCTTCTTACCATCAGGGCATGTGATCAGGTGGAAGGTGGACAATCAAGGGATCATTCAAAGCACAAAAAGGTCAATCAAGTTGGCTCTAGGCAAGCCAAGAGGTCTCTCATGTCTCATACTATCTCAATTGATCTTCCAAAACCTCAAGGAAGTGAGATTCAATGGAAGATTGAAGCACTACATCTTTCACTATGCAAGAGATTCAAAAATTGAAGGAAAACCCTCAAAAGAGATAGCTCATTGATCCAAAATCATCCTAAAGTGGCATTTCTCATCATCCTTTAAGAGGATACACAACATATTCTGAGGAATTTGGATTTGGAAGATGTGCAATTTCCTCCTAACCAAAGGAGGTCAAAACTAGGGTTTCCCATTAAATCAGGGAATCTTTGATTTTTTGGACAAAGCTTGTTGTCATGGTATTCTACATGTTCTTAAGTGTATATGTGTGGAAGATTGCATCTCAATTGGTTTTAGAAGTGGTTCAATTGGAAGAAAGATCAAGAATCAGAGAAATTGGGGCAAAGTCAAATAATCAGAGGAAAAAGTCAACTCTTGACTTTTTGAGGCCAAATTCATGAAATTCATGTTACATATGTCCAATGTACAAAATTTGATCAAGAAACTCCAAAGGAATCATGAAAAAATCAAGATGTGGAAAGTTGCCATTTTTGGATGAAGAAGGGTTACTAAAAATAGCAAGTTTTGGCCATTTTGCATCAGAATTTGAACCAAGGCCATTTAAATTTGGAGCACCAAATGAAAAATCCACTCTGCCTCAATGAAAGGCCTTGCTTTAAGCTTCAAATCCATGTGTGGAACATCTCCATTGGATAAAAAATGAGGGAGATATGATTGATCAAAGTTTGAGCAAAGTAGGTTCAAAACTAGGTCATGACCAAGATTTTCAGGTCACGCGCGCAATCATTTTAACAAACAGTTGGTGGGCCAAATGTCCACTCATTTTTCTCATGGTTAAAGGCCTCAAATGAAAAACTTTTCAACATCAAAGTTGTTCCTTGTAGTGTCCTCTTCAATGTTGATGTTGTGAAAATTTTGATTTAACCAAGTTATGAGATAGTTTGGAGGGTTCAAAGTCATGTTGTTTGTGCTGAAATTTTGTGTGCCCAATTGCCTTGCCAGCCAACCTTTTGCCACGCCCACCAACCAGTTGTGAACCATTGTGTTCATAGCTATTTTTAGACATGTTTGAGACCTCATTTCACTTCAATTTTCAAACCAATATTGTTCCCCAATGTACCCTCTTTCAAATGAACCCATAAACTCCCTAAGGCAGTCATTGAGTAGAGAGAAAAACCTCCATAAACCACCATATGTTGACACTGATACATTGATGACATGCTGCATGATTTGGTTCAGTCACACCACAAACACCTCCTCACTTTTGTTTCCTCTTTCAACCAAGCACAAGTTACTTACATAATGCACACTGTCACGTGCCATACATGAGAATAGAAGGAACAAACTTGCTTAGCAAGTTTCTGATGCACAGATTGGCAGCTTCACTCTCCTTTTCTCCCTTCCACCATAACTGTCATGAGCTTGACCTCACCATAACTCAGCCTCAATAACTCGCCCCTAACTAACTTGACTCAGTTAGTTAGGGTGCACTCACTTTAACTCATCCAACTCAGTTAACTCCACTCATTAAACCATGGTTAGCTCACACTATAAATAAAAATCACACTCTCAAATTTCATTTCCAACTTCATTTTTCACACATTCACTTCAGAAACTTGCTCTTCTTCTCTCTCAATCTCACCATTGCCATTGATTCTCGAGCTTCACCTTGTTCATTTCCTCATTTTCACTTCAGAATCTCTCTGATTCTTTCTCAATTTCACTACCTTGCAACTGGTTTTGAAGCTTGGATTTCATTTCTTCTCCATTGAATCATCATCCACCACTGCATCTAAGCCTTTATTTGGCCAAAAGAAGCTCAAAGAGGAAGCAGCATCTCTGGTTTTCTGAAGAACATCTCAAGGTCTCAAATCTTCAGGTACGAATTTCCACCATTATAGACTTGATTTGAAGTGGTTTTCCGGTTCTTGAGGCTTCTTATAAGCTCAAGAATTTGTCTGGCTAGTTGATAGGCCTTTAGAGGCATAGTTGAAAACTTAGGGCAGGACTTGATCTCTTCTGTTCTTTGTGCACGTGCTTGATATGTGAAAAATAAGTGTGCATTCTTGATCTACATGAGCTCAGCTTCATTTTGGTATGCGTATTGTACATTTCTGTGAACATGTGAAGTTGCAGACGGTGGTGTGTGACCGGAGAAGGTGACCGGAGGTCCCTCTCCGGCCGGTAGCTTTGTGCTAGGGTTTCATTGCCAGTTTGAATGTCAGCCGTGTGATTTTGTTGATCCAATGCGTGAAAACGTGCCAGCACATTAAAAAAGGGCGTGCATGTCATGTGCCAATTTTCTGATTCATTTAAACATGGTGCGGTGCAGTACATAGTTATGAGTATGTTCCCTCACGCATGAGCTTTGATCTTGCTTACTTTGACTTGTCTGTTGACTTGACCTGATCCAAGGGTTTTCCTTGCTTTGACTTGCTTTGACTGAAATTCCATGCCTGCTATTGTGTTCTGCACGCTTAGTGGACCTAGGATAATTGCTATTCACACCCTTGCATCTTAAAGCCCAATTAATTTGAACATGCTGATTTGCTATATTCATACCCCCCTCTCATATTGCATTTTATTTTTATTTTCATTTTACATACGCGTTTGATTTTCAATTTTTAAAAATACTAAAATGCATAATAAAATTCCACAAAAATTCATGTGTATTCTTAAAACATTTAGGAAATTTTTCATGATTTTATTTTCTGATTTTATGACCACTTTGCCCCTGTTCCATTATTTCTTTTGAATTTCCATTTGTATGCATACTTAATGTGACATATGATTTTGTGCATTTTTGTTCTTGATCATAAAAATTGATTTTGATGCCTTTCTTTTTGCATTGTGGTCACAATATGTTGAGGTATGTTTGAGATTTATGAGATGATTTTTAAGTCTTTTTTGGATGACTTTTGATGTGTTGCTTTGAGCATGAATACATGAAACTTCCATGAGACTTTGACCTAATTGTTGAGTGACTTTGGTTCTGATTCATTGCTTGTGGACTTGATATGTTAATGGCATGTGTATAAGGTGTTTGATTGGTGAAAGTCATAATTTTTGAAGCATGTTTGCTATTTGTTTGAAGCATGAAGTTTAACTTGTTCATTTTGTGAATGCATGCCTCATGTTTGGTTTGCTTGATCATGAAGGCACTTGTGCCATGAGTTGTGGTTTTGTTGGAGGATGTATAGCATGTTAATTGACTTCTGATTGTGACATTTGGGTTTCATCTTTGCATGTTTGATGTTTATCTTGCACCTTAAGTCACTTGTTTCACAAGTATGAACCACATTCACATCACTTCACCTTTTCTTCTTTGCTTCTTGTTGGATTGAGATTTTGTTTGCATGATTTGGTATGCTCATTTAGGATAACATTAGGTTGTGTAAATATGAGTTACATTCTGACTTGGAAGCATGTATAGCATTCAATCTCATTTCACCTTGTTTGTCAACTTGTTTGAATTTGATTTGTTCATTATATTTTCTTGCTTTACTTGTAAGTGATTGTGCTAACCATGTAGGGGTTTTGGTAAGTTTCAATTGAGTGTGGATAAGGAATCCACATTCAACTTCTATCCTTTCTCTTTTACAATTCCATGTTTTGGTAAGCACTTATGTGCTTTCTTTTAATAACTCATCACTTGCCCTTTGTGAATTACAATTCATCTTCTACTTCAGAAGTGAATTGTTTAATGCATTCTTTCTTTAGACGTTAGGTTGAAACCTCACAAACCTTAGGATCACTCCCTTAACTAATCAATTAGGATTGAGTCTTAGTCCATATAGATTTTTACCTTTATCCTCCCTTGAGTCTCTTTTCTCATCTCAAAGAAAATTCAAAACATATAATAAAGGTAGGCATTTATTGCATTTAGGCCTTTCATATAAAGAAAAGGTTATAAGGGGTCTTCTCTTATAATCTTAGAATGTATAGCATATAGCCCATCTTGGGTCAATGTGTTAAACATTTGATCTTGTATGAGGGACTTAAATGCAATACTTGTTGAAGGTGCAAATAATAAAAAACACTTCTTCATTTCTTAATCAACAAAACACTTAATAAACACCAGTATGCTAGTGTGTTTGAACCTTGACAATTGGAACTAAGTGTGGGGGTCTTCTTCACTCTTAGTGTGCTTTCTTACCCATTCCATCTTGGAATGTGAGGATGTACACATTCCAATGACTAAGATTCAGATACACTATCATATGCAAACAAATGAAAAAACTCTTAAAAGACAAAAACAAACAATAATGTCTTTCCTTCGGGAATTCTTTTCTCACCTCATTCACTCTCAACGCACGAACGCGCTTCTACTCGTTCTCTTGCAAGATGGTAACGCACTCGGACCAGCGAGCCTGCAACACCTGAGCTAGAACGTCAGCCGTTCTCTAAAAAACACAAACAATCCATCCCTAGTGAGGGGAACTACGTCGCTCTGATTCTCATGCTCCCGATGAGATACGTAGGCAGTGGGGTAGGGCCCATGCGAGCACTTCTTTTATTTTCCCTACATTTGTTTCTCTTTCTCCTTTCCTTTTTCAGTTCTTTCTCAGTATTCCTTTCTTTACACCCTTTGATCGAGACAAGCAAGCGTGGATCCCATCGGGTACGATGGACGTGAGGGGGTGCTAATACCTTCCTCTCGCGTAACCGACTCCCCTACCCACTTCTCTTGGTCGTAAGACCATGCTTTTCCTTTCCCTCAGGTTTACACGGTGTTTCCTTTCCCTCTCATGGGATAAATACACATTGCTGGCGACTCTGTTCGGTGCCACTTTCGCGTTTGTACTAGGATGAAAATCCCGGGAGCGACAGTAGCCTCCACTAGCCCGAATCGTCTGTCAAGGCAGGCTTGCTGGTGCTGCTGCTGAGAAGCTACGACGAGCTAAGTCTCCAAAATAGAATGCATAGATCGCTCAATCTGCCGCTGCGACTTACGCATGAATTCCATCATGTCCTGCTGCTGCTCATACCTGGCATAAAACAGGCCATCACATTCTTCTTCGCGAGCTTGTTGTTCTCTCCACATCTCTTCAGTGATATAAAATTCCGTAGGTGTACCTGCAGAAGGGTTAGTAAAAGGTGGAGTGTGTGCAGGTGATGCATGCGGCGGAGGTGCATTATGAACAAGAGGTTGGTTTCTCCGCTCATATTGGTCATCAGTCCTGTCATCCTCGTAATCTGGGATGTTTGTTGGTAATGGGCAGAGAAAAGGTACAGCCTGTAAATCATAAATCCAATTTCTTTTAAGTCGCACATCGGTACGATGAGAACAGGGTAAAATAACACTCGGGATAGCTACATTATGAACCATGAGGGTGTAGCATCCTTCGTTCCTCACCTTGCAGAATCTCATATCTCTTAAAAGATTTAAATTTGTTGTGCGAGGTGGGAGTGGTTCTAATGTGGCTAGCTCGGTGTCCAGCTCAAGTGCATGTGCAATGGAGGTAATCAATCCTCCAAATGCTATAGTTTCACTCTTTTTCTCAACAGCACACATGTGTGCTATCATGAAAGGAATGACATTCAATCTCCTCTGTAAGAAGGCAGCCTGTAAAAAGATGAATTCTTTAGAATTTAATTTATTTGTATTTTCTCGGGCAAAAACAGTGGATGCCAACAAAAGTCTAAAATCACGTATGGTCGGGTTGTGGATATCTGAGGCCTAGTTAATTTCGAAAGAGTTTGTAGTTTGACCAGTTAGATAATTTCATAGTTGAAACGCCTCAAATTGCCAATTAGTGTCTAAAGGTGTCTCGCAAATAGCACCTTCCCTGTGAGGGAGTCCTAACAAACCTACAAGGTGGTCGGTAGTGACCTCATATTCAACATTAAACATCCTAAATTTCACTGTATCGGTGGTGCTAGCAGTATTAGGAATAACAATATAAATCAGGGAACTCGGAAATTTCCAGGTCAACCTCTCATAGGTAGGTTCTCTACGAGTAAAAATGTCATGTAATATTTAATTATCAAGCATGTAAAAAAACACTATGGTAGATACCTAGGCTATACAGGCAGTAAGTGTCGATATACCTCGTCGCAAAAAATTTGCGTGTCAGCGGTGCTTCAAATTTCTTCCTCTGTCTATTGTCGCTCCCGGGATTTTCATCCAAGTACAAACGCGAAAGTGGTGCGAAAACAGAGTCGCCAACAATGTGTATTTATCCCAAGAGAGGGAAACGAAACAGTGTGTAAACCTGAGGGAAAGGAAAGAGCGTGGTCTCGCGACCAAGAGAAATGGGTAAGGGAGTCGGTTACACGAGGGGAAGGTATTAGCACCCCTCGCGTCCATCGTACTCGATGGGATCCACGCTTGTTGTCTCGATCAAAGGGTGTCGTCGTCTGGAGCTCCACTGCTACTGGAAACGAGACGGAACAGGAACGAAAAGGAATGAGGAAACGGGGAACAAAAGGAAAAGAAGTGACTCAGTAGGACATCCTCGAAGTCCTAGGCCTACGTATTTCCTCGAGCAATGGGAAAGTCAGAGTCAATGTAGTTCGGACTGCGGTTTGGGGGAGAAGAGAAGGATGGTGCTCAGAGAGATCTCGCACGTAAGAATCAGAGCGACGTAGTTCCCCTCACTAAGGACGACTTTGCTTTGTTTGTGTCTTTTGAGCGGAATACGCCAACGTTCGCGTTCCAACAGTTAGGTCGCAGCTCGTTGTACGGAGTCTTAGGAATTTTCCTGTTTGCGGTAGAACGGAAGTGACGCATCCTTTATGAGTGGAGTGAGGAAGATGAGAAGAGCATTATTTGTTTTTGTCTTTTAAGAAGAAGTGTTTTGATTATTTTGTGTTTATAACAAGTATTGCACTAAAGTCTATGACATAGGATCGAATGTGTCGCATGGTCGTCCTAACAGGACGTATGCTAACACTCTAGAAAGACGAAGGGAAATCCTCCTCCTTCCATTTCCCATGTACATAAGGCTCATGGCACACAACACTTGTTTTTTTTATTGCATGTTTTGATTTTTGTTTTGAGATGAGAAAGAGAGACTCAAAGGGAAGAAAGGAAAAAGTCTAAGTGGGGGAAAGACTAATAATCCTAATGTTGTCATACATGGATGTCCTATGGTTATGTGGAGCATACGAACCACCTAAGTCTAAGGAAAAGAGAGGGATAACACTATCTAATGCTTATCCTAACACACCTTAATAAAAAATTAAGGATGAGCTAGGATCCCTAAGGGATGTGAGAAAGTTCTACAGAATCAAGCATTATATCATGCTATTCACAAAAGAGAAATAGTAATGAAAGAGATAAGAGATGAAAGAAGAGATGAGTATGGATTAACATCCACATAATCAAGTACCTTACCTCTGCCCCTACACAAAAGGTTACTATATAATCAATCACAAGTAATGAATTCAAGTGAAAGAAGCTAAACAAAACAATACTAGTTGTTTTAGGAAGACAACTTAAAAAGCAAACAATGTTTAAACCAAAAGAAAACAATGTTTTAAGAACCAACAGAAGTCAGTAGGTATGTCTTAAGGATCTCCACTAATGTTAAAGTATCGAACAAAGTCAAACTAGGTTGAAACATGCACCAAAAGTTCACACAAATGCAAGTTGTACATTAATTATGCAAAATGAATGCATATGGTTCACAAACATGAATGAATGCACATGTAAACATCAAAGTCAGAAGTGAAGGACATTTAAGAATGCATCAATATGTCATTAATGTAGCATAGGATTCATGAATGCAAGTATGGAACAAGTAGGAAAAAGTGTGAGCAAACATCAATCAAGTTCTAACAATGAAGCATACTTATAATGCAAGTAGGAAATGAAAATGGAAAATGAATAATCATGCCATATGAATGCAAGTCAGTAGCTCAAGACATTTAAAATGATGTTTAAAAGTCAATAATAGAAGCACAAAGTCCAAACAAGTATCATATTGAAGCACATTGATGATTAAGAGCAAAAATGTTCAAGTTAGGTCAAGCAAGCACACAAAAGTTTATGCACTTAAGAAAACTTGTAATGTGCAATTATGGGTCATGGAATATGGTTGAGGATGATTACAAACAGAAGTGAATCATGTCTATGTGATGGTTCAAGATCATGCAAGAGTTGGTACAAACATATACTCAAAGAAGATCCAAAAAGAATGCACAATTACACAAGATATTTCAAGTTTAAAAAAATGCATACAAGTCACGTAAGGGTGAACTTTGAATGACCTATAACATGATGAAAGTGACCTATAATATTCATGCAACATGAATTAAAAAAACCTCAACAAATGGTAAAAGAAGATAACACACAATGCTCATTAAGACCTAAACATAAGTCTTCTACATTCACACAAACCAACAGGCTTTCATACAACCCATAAAGTCATGTCAAGATAATGAGAAAATTGAGAAAAGGCAATAAAATTGAGGTACAATCAGTGTGAAAACAAACTTCAAAATGATGGCTCAAAAATCATTAGGAATCATGCTCAAAGATGTTTCACAATGTCATAAAAATCATACAAGCAAATGGTTCAAAGATGGCATTCAAAAGCCAACAAGAAATGACCTAAAAAATATACAAAAAATGTATGACATACCTCACCATATCAAAAATGCATGTACCAATTATTAGATAAAAATTCAAGGCACAACTATGTCAAAAAATTCAATAATTTAGCATAGGTCATGGTTTAGTGCACACACAAAAGAAATTAAAAGAAAATTCATGAAAATATGCCAAAACATGATAAAGTTAGAAAATAAAATATGTAAAAATTATCTAAATGTCTTTTGATGCTTCATGAATTTTTGTAGAATTTTTGGATGCTTGAATGTATTTATAAAAATTAAAAACCAAACAATCATGCACAAGAAAAAAAAAAAGTAAAGCCAGGGGGTGTGACACTAGCAAATTCTCAGTTATGAGGTGCTTGGGCTAAAAAACATAGGGGCGTGAATAGCATTCTGAGCCTAATCCAAAAAGCGCAATCTGATAAGGGTCTATGCTATGGAAATCAGTCAAGATGTTGACTCAACAAGAGCCACATGATCAGGTAAACTGTGATGATCAATCCAAGTAAAACAATCACATGCATCACAATGAACGTACATGATAAGCAATCACACACCACACAGACGTGAGCACAAAAATGAAATTAAATCAGAAAAAGATGGCACACGAGCAACGCATTATTCATTAATGCGCTGGCAGGCTTATGAACGTTAGATCAAAATCATCCAACAGTTGTGTTATAAACTAGAAAGAGCTAGGGTTCTTGAGTTTAGATGAACTTCAGGTGGCCGGAGAAGACTCCGGTCGTCTTCCCCGACGAGCAACCACCATGCTCAGAGCTACATGTTACCAGAAATCAACAAATCGTATACCAAAATGAACCTCAAATCACATAGATCATGAATCCAGCAATAGAAATCACAAACAAAGCATACACATGGAGAATCAAAACCATGAAGTTTGCCCTAAGATTTTCAACTATGCATCTATTATGCCTATCAACTAGCCGGTGATCACATGGCTCCTATTGAGCTCCAAACCATCAAAAACAAGCATAAATCTAGATAAAATGCAAAGGAAAAATGGAAGCAAAACCTGTGTTGTTGATGAAACGTAGAGCACGAGAAAACCAGAGGTGAGGTTCCTTTTGCTTGAGCTTCAAATCAGCCAAATAAAGGGTATGGAAGATCTTGTTACGCTTGCAAATCCAATTGAAATAGATGAAGAAAATTGAAGTGTGATGCTAAGCTTTTCAGTTGCTATTCCATTGATGCTTCTTGATGAAGAATGAAGAGAAATTTTGCACAAAGATTGATGAAGCTTCGAGAGGAAGAAAGAGCAAATTCAGAGAGAGAATGTGTGAGATTTTGGTGAAAAATGAAAAATGAACCAACCTCCTCCAAATTCTGTTATGAAATGGTTTTATAGGGTGAGTTAACTGTTAACCACCCTGGTTAACAGTTAGAACTCTGGTTAACTGAGTTAAGGGTGAGTTTAAGTTAGTTAGGGTACGAGTTATAGTGTTTTGTTAGAGTGAGGAGAGTAACATGAAACTTTATGGTGAGGATTAAGGGAATGTAGGGTGATGATGATAGGTACTGAGCAAGACAGCTTGCTCTGCAGGTTTTCTCTCTTTCCCTCGTTTGTACATGTAGGTAATGATAGTACATGAGCATTAGTGTGTAAGGGCATGGTTACTCAAAATGGCAAAGTTTAGTGACATGCTACATGATGTATGCGCATGCTGATCCATAAAGGACAAGGTTTTGACCTGGTTTGTCTTTCTTGGAATGGAAGAAAGATAGTTGGTATGACATGGTCTTTGGAGGAATAAATTTCCATGGCCATGGGGTGTAATAGTGAGCTTCTGAGGTCTTTGGAAAGATAAAATGGAGGAGAACAACATTGTTATGGAAAGCAATTAAAAATGGAGTCTCTAATAATGTGAAAATGTATGATGAAAATTTTGATACACAACTGATGTAGCATGCCAACCTGACCTGGCCTTGACCTACCATGGCGTGTGAAAAAACCAGTTGAGAGTTGTTCACTTTGAGCCACCATAACTTCTAAACAATTGATCAAATGAAAAAAAGTTAAACACTAAAGTTGAAGAGGAGATGGAGATGAACAAAAGTCATGTTGAATTTTTTTCATTTGGAACCTCCATCATGGAGAAATATATCTTTGAACTTGGTCCCAACATGCAAACCAAGTGTTTTTAAAAAATATGGCACGCTGACATGCCCATGACCTGCCTAGTTGCCCAAAATGCCATGATTTGTCCCAACTTTGAAACACCATATCTCTCTTGATTTTGATCCAATGGGCATGTTCTTGGTATGGATTTGAAGCTTGAAATGTGAACTTTTGATAGGCCTCCCTAGCCTTTCACTTTGGTGCTTGGAGCATGGAGAAAGAAAGCTCTAAAGTTGACCCTTCAGCTTGTCAACACTTGCCATAAATGGAAACCCTACATTGCTATTTTTGGCAACTTTGTACATTTCTTATTTTTGATGAATATTTCATTATTTCTTGATAAAATCCTCACCAATGATCATATTTGAAATGAGGAACATGAAATTGACCTCAAAAAGTCAATAATTGACTTTTTCCCTTGCATAGTTGACTTTTCCCCAAATCTCCTGATTTTGAATCAATTGAGGAATTGAAGATCTTCTGAAATGAACCAAGGGGCAGTACTTCATCCTTGGACAATTGAAACCATATGGAAAACCATGAAATCAAGCTTTTGACCAAAAATCATACTTGCACTGACTTTTCCCAAAACCCTAATTTGTCAACATTGGTTAGGAGATGATGAACTGCTCCATTGTTATGTTGAATTCGAATCTCTTGATGCCCTGAGGACTCAAATGAGATGAATTGAGGTATGAGGAGGCCTTGTGACTTGTTTGGAAAAGCTTTTGCTCTTGTCCCTTGGCTTTGAACTGTCCATGCCTTGAGACAACTGATCACATGCCTTGCAACCAATGATTTATGATTTTATATGACCTATTATGATGAAATGCAAATGAATGAAACATAAGCCAAATATTGGAGAAAAATAAGAGGGAAAATTTTGAGGTATTACAGCTGCCCTTATCCAATTAACTCTGGACCTGAATGGATGAAAGCAACGGCTATCAGAAATTCAAGGTACATAGTGAATGAATACAAAAATAACCAGAAAATTTGTACTCTGCGGGTAGAAGGAAGAGATATGTGACAAACAAAGTAGTTGTGATGGAGATGTTGGTGGGAAAGAGTCCGGAATAATTGAAACCCAAGGGACGCCTATTGGGAGTTGTCGCTCCCGGGATTTTCATCCAAGTACAAATGCGAAAGTGGCACCGAAACAGAGTCGCCAGCAATGTGTATTTATCCCAAGAGAGGGAAAGGAATACCCGCATAAACCTGAGAGGAAGGAAAGAGCATGGTCTTGCGACCAAGAGAAAGGGTAAGGGAGTCGGTTACGCGAGAGGAAGGTATTAGCACCCCCACGCGTCCATCGTACCCGATGGGATCCACGCTTGCTTGTCTCGATCAAAGGGTGTAGGAAAAGATACTGGAAAAGAACTGAAAGAAAGAAAGAGAAAGGGAAACAAATGTAGGGAAAATAAAAGAAGTGCTCGAATGGGCCCTACCCCACTGCCTACGTATCTCATCGGGAACATGAGAATCAGAGCGACGTAGTTCCCCACACTAGGGATGGATTGTGTTTTTTAGAGAACGGCTTACGTTTTAGCTCAGGTGTTGCAGGCTCGCTGGTCCGAGTGCGTTACCATCTTGCAAGAGAACGAGTAGAAGCGCGTTCGTACGCTAAGAGTGAATGAGGTGAGAAAAGAATTCCCGAAGGAAAGACGTTATTGTTTGTTTTTTGTCTTTTGAAAGCTTTTGTGTTTTATTTGCATATGATAGTGTATCTAAATCTTAATCATCGGAGTGTATACATTCTCACACTCCAAGATGGAATGAATAAGAAAGTACACTTAAGGGTGAAGAAGACCCTCACACTTAGGTCCAATTATTAAGGTTCAAACACACTAGCATACTTGTGTTTATTAAGTGTTTTTGTTAATTAAGAAATGAAGAAGTGTTTTTTATTTGTACCTTCAACAAGTATTGCATTTAAGTCCCTCATACAAGATCAAATGTTTAACACATTGACCCAAGATGGGCTATATGCTATACATTCTAAGATTCTAAGAGAAGACCCCCTATAATCTTTTCTTTATATGAAAGGCCTAAATGCAATAAATGCCTACCTTTATTAATTATTTTTGGATTTTCTTTGAGATGAGAAGAGAGACTCAAGAGAGGAGAAGGTAAAAATCTATGTGAACTAAGACTCAATCCTAATTGATTAGTTAAGGGAGTGATCCTAAAGTTTAGTGTGGTATGAGAAACCTAAACTAAAAGGAAAGAGGGGATAGCACTACCTAATGCATATCCTACCTCACTTTAATCAAAGATTAAAGTTGAGCTAGGATCCCAAGGGGTGTGAGAAAATTCTACACAAAGCATTATATCATGTTATTCATAAAAGAGAAATCAGAAATTAATCAACAATGAGCAATTGAAATTACGATCCACAATTAGTCAACAATAACTAAGTTAGAATTAAAATGCTAAGTAAAAAACCAAGATTAAATTCTAGCAAGAAAATATTAATCTAAGATTAGAACTAATACTAAGATTAATCCTAAAATTAATTCCTAATTAATTTCTAATTAAAATCAAGTGCTAGTTCTAAACTATAAACTAATTCTAAAGAAAATTAGTTCTAAGGAAAAACTAATACTAAAGTCTAAATGAAAATCTCCAATTAAGGTTTAATTCTAAAATTAACCAAGTTAATTTCTATATAAAAAAAACTCCAACTCTAATTCTAATTATGAACTAATTCTAAAATTATGATTAAACTTGATTCTAAAACTAATCATTAACTAAACAATCAACATAAACAAAATTAAAAAGAAAATAAGCACAGGGAGGGGTGTAGTATTGAAACGAGGGGTGTGAAGAGAAAGAAAAACAATGGGCCTAGAGTCTGATGGCTGTGGTATTGTAAAACTGGGGGTGCGGCGAGTACTTGGGATGTGAATAAGAAAACCAGCATGGGCCTTTCGACCCGGCCCAAAGTCACAACAGCATAACCTAATTACTAAATGAGACTCAGCTGACCTAAATGTCTAAACTCTCTTCTTCCCCGCGCCGTAAACCTCCTCTCCCTTCTCCCTTCTTCTATTCAACCTGCTTCCAAAACCGCCGGTGCTCTCTCCCTGATTTTCTCCGTCTCATCATCTTTGACCTCTCCTTGTTCTTCGCCGGACTCAAACCTTCCGCCACGCCGCCTTCAACATATGAACGCCTCCATTCTCAACGTTCTTCGCCTCCGATTACGCAACAAAAACGAAAGCGATCGTCATCAAATCGACGAAACACGGAAACTCCATGGCAACCTCACCAAACAGAACACCACACCGTCTTCACCATCCAACCGCACGGCCATCACCTCCATCATACTCAAAAAAGGAACGCGCGGAACTCATCAGTGCAACGATTCAATGCTCCGCCGCGTCGTCATCACACTACTCTCTCCGTTCTCTCTCTCCACTCAAACAATCACAACGAACAACCTCGCTTCTCTCTACTTTCTCTAAACGCAAAGCCAAGCACAACACACAAGGAAATAATGGAGAAAGATAAGACTACCGGAGCTTACCTGCCGGAGAACCGTCCGGCGCTTCTCTAATCGCGAGCGAAGAAAAGAAACTCCATGAGGTAAACTTGTTTCTCCAACTTCCGGCTTCCGCTTCAATGTCTCGATATTCTTCTACCGATTTTCCTTCTCTTCTTCTTCTTTATGAACTTGCGAATCTGAGTTGTGATTGTTGCGCTCTGTGACTTCTTGCGTGTTGTTGATATTGATACGTGTTGTATTGCAGATTTGCGGAATCGTGTCTGAATTGGTGATAATGATACCGTTGCGATTTGCCGGAATTGTCGTAGTGTAGTTTTTGCGGTGAAGAATGAAGGTGCTCTTGAAAAATGGGAGGGAGATTCAAGAGAGAGTGAAGAATTGAGATTGAATATCCGAGATGAACAAAGAATGAAGAACTGAATGAAGAGTTGTGAAAATACTGAAGAAATGAAGAATGAAGAAAAAAACCCCCGAAGAATGAAGAATGCAGGTGTTTTATAGCAGGAATCAGGGAGGGTAGTTTAGGTTTTTCATCTGAAATTCTGTTAGAGAGTTTGTTAGAGTTGAATCTTCTCTTAGAAGTTTTAGGAGTTTTTTTTTTGTATTTCTGTTAGAGATTGAAGAGGTTAGGGAAACTGTTATTATAGGTTTAGAGGCTGGTTAGTGAGAATTGGCTAGTAGTTAGGTTCGGAAGCATGTAACGGTTAGAATTGTATTATATCCAGTTTCTGTTAGAGGAAGATGAAGGTTGGTGTAAATCTATTAGAAACTTGGTGTTTTTGTGAAGTTTGTTATACATCTTTTCCTGCTAAATGAATGTCTGCCAATTTTTTTTATGGAGTATCACCCGCGGCTGTTTATTTCTCACCTGCTATGTAACTATTCTTTATTGCAGTAAGTTTCTGATATTTTATGTTGTTTTTCTGCCATGTATCCTCTTTTACTAGAAAACTGACGTGGAGCTATGGACCAGGATGATGGAACTTGATGTGTACTGCAACTGGTTTAGTAATAGCCTTGCATAAGTAATACGGCTGGACATATATGGGAAAGTGGGTCGTGGGATACTTGTAGCTTCCATGACTCGTTTTCTTTTAATTGTCTTGAGATTTGGTAATGAACTTTGGCAATTATAAATGTATGGTTATCTTGGAAATAGAATATGGATTGGTATCAAAAATATGGATAAATTGGAAATTGGAGTTGAAATAAGAATTGGATAATGAGATGAGATTAAGAATGGATAAAATCAAAGAAATGATTAACTGAATTATGGTTTTGGATTGTGAATTGAAATTGGTTTGAATTGGACTTAAAAGTGTGGATAAAAATGGATATGATAGGAAAGTTTAATGTATAAAAATGGGTTTAAATGGATATAGGAATGGGAATTGGTTTAAAATGGAATTGGTTAATCACAAATGGATACCGAGATTGGAAGTGGATAACAAAAATGGAAATGGATAATTGGTTTAGAAAAATGGATGAAAAATGGTTACTTGTGATAAAATGGATAATAGGAAAGGTAAAAATTGGATTTGAAAATGGTAAGGAATGGATATTGAAATAAATTTGAATGTGGAAAGAAAATTGATTAAATGGTTGAAAATGGTCATGATGGATAGAACATGGATAACCCAAAGAATTCAAAACCAATCACAAACTATTCACAAGCCTCTGATAAAATGGTCACAGCTACCACTGCACAATCTGGCCACTCACCTGATCCACTGAAGAAATTCAACCGATAAACAATCCACAAGCTCAACCATGAATACAAACCTAAATCACCCAGGTGTACATTGACGAACTTTGCAGGAGATGACTTGCAGAATCGTCCCGAATAGGGCAAACACTTATAACAAGAAAATCCTTCGATCCTAGAAAACCAATGCAATGATATGACTATGAGTTATGACCTAAAAATGCAGATGAGCGCGAAGCAAAAGCCAGAAAAAGGTAGGGCAAATTTTGGGGTACTACAGCTGCCCCTATTCAATCAACTTGGACCTGAAAGGATGATGGCAGTTGCTTTCAGACATTCAAGGTACAAGGTGATTGAATACAAAAAGAACCGCAAAATTTGCACCCTGTGGAGAATAAGGAAAAGTATATAAACCCAACCAAATGAACACTTCTTGGATAAAACTCTGATGGAAAGAAAAGCATTAGAGAGATGCCTTTTGTACAACGCCAGACGACTACTGGCTTGCCACACTACGGGTATACTTTAGCAATGTCTTTTGTACAACGCCAGACGACTACTGGCCTGCCAC
This sequence comes from Lathyrus tuberosus, assembly GCA_022829125.1. Taxonomy (NCBI): domain Eukaryota; kingdom Viridiplantae; phylum Streptophyta; class Magnoliopsida; order Fabales; family Fabaceae; genus Lathyrus; species Lathyrus tuberosus. Next base: position 449,250 of record JALAZF010000428.1, read on the forward strand.
ACTACGGGTGGACTTTGCTCATCTGCCACCCGAAGATGGACTTTCTCCAATCTACTGTTGGACTTTCTACCACCCGAAGACGGACTTTTGCCAATCCACTGTTGGACTTTTAGAATTTGCCACCCTTAGATGGACCTTTCGCCAATCCACTGTTGGACTTTAAGGATTTGCCACCCGAAGACGGACTTTTGCCAATCTGCTGTTGGACTTTGAAACTTCGCCACCCTTGGATGGACTTTTGCCAATCTACTGTTGGACTTTGAAACTTCGCCACCCTTGGATGGACTTTTGCCAATCTACTGTTGGACTTTTGACCAGAGGTTTGTAGAATCAACGGCCTTACACAGATGACTCCGCTGGGGATAAGAGGGTGGACCATCAACTCTGAGGTTGAGGAAAAATGGCAATTGCTCTGAGATTGAGAAAATTTGAAGTAAACAATAACACTGAGGTTGAGGAAAGGGTAGACATCGACTCTGAGGTTGAGAAAAAAACCATAACTTCAACTCGGAGGTCGGAAGAAGGATATATGTCAACTCTGAGATTGGTAAAGGGGTATACATTGATTTTGAAACCGGAGATAAAACCCTTGACTTTAACTCTGAGGTTAGGGAAGAAAAGCATTTTCATCAACTCTGAGGTCGAGAAAAGGTATACGACAACTTTGAAGTTGGGGAAGAAATGGATATTCATCAACTCTGAGGTCGCGAAAATATATACAACAACTTTGAAGTTGGGGAAGAAAAGGATATTCATCAACGCTGAGGTCGAGAAAAGGTATACGTCAACTTTGAAGTTGGAGAAGGGCGTCAACTCTGAGGTTGGTAAAGGGGTATACATCGATTTTGAAACCGGAGATAAAACCCTTGACTTTAACTCTGAGGTTAGGGAAGAAAAGCATTTTCATCAACTCTGAGGTCGAGAAAAGGTATACGACAACTTTGAAGTTGGGGAAGAAAGGGCGTTCATCAACTCTGAGGTTGAGAAAATGTATACAACAACTTTGAAGTTGGTATAAAGAGGCGTCAACTCTGAGGTTGGACAAAATAGGCGTCAACTTTGAAGTTGGGGAAAATAGGCGTCAACTCTGAGGTTGGAGAAGGGAGGCGTCAATTCTGAGATTGGGAGCAAAAGAAGGTACGACAACTTTGAGGTTGGGGACCACTGCTTTAATTGAGGGTTGATCTGGGCTTTCGTACAAGGTACCAAATCTGGCTTATGCTTCGATGCATGTTTGAATTTTCTTTCTATGGCGTAATGCTCCATACGAAATGGAAACGCTACGCGTTTTGAGGATGCAATGCAATGATGATTACTATATGCAAGAATGAGAGGACACTCCACCAGGGAATGCGCAGAACATAATAAGCAAACTTTGCTGAGGAAGGGGTCACCAATATCTGATCTCCTGTAGGGAGATAACCAACTGTACCACCAATAACCACTGGTGATGCAAACTCTGTTGAGGAACCGCAAGCTGAATTGCAAACTCTGTTGGGGAGATGCCAATAAAGATTGGACTTTGAACCGCTGAGAATGCCAATAACCATTGGACTTTGACTTGCAGGGAAATGTCGAATCTGACTGTTGAGGAAGAGAATACTCTGACTTCTCACCATCTTTAAACTGCTTGAGAATATTCCATCATCTTATCCTGCTGAGAATGAGGAGTCCACCTACACTGCTGGAGATAAGAAATCTTCATAAAGAACCCTTTTCGATTTGAGGACGATTCTCTGCTTGGGGAAGAATATCAATTCCAGCACCCTGCTAGGACAAAGATACCTTCTGACTCCTTGCTGGGGGAGAGGCTTAGTACTTTAAGTTTCTGCTGATTGATTGCATGCCGATTGTCAAGAATGAACAACGGTTCCTTTATAACTTGCCCCAGACCACAGGGTCCATTGACAGAAATCATCTCAAGAGGATTTTACAGAAGACTGAGCGTTCACACTGCCCCAGGGTCTTCAAACTCTTGGAGAGATTCGTCAGATCTCGACGTAACTGCCCCAGACTGTATGATCTGTGAAGGACCTTGCCCCGCGAGGACTTATAATGATTTGAAATACTCTGCCTAAGTATTTCGAACCTTGAAGAGGTGTTTCTGATTAACTGTCTTTTGGAGAGGATAACTTCTCATACTCCGGAGGTGGCCTGCCTCGACATGAGCTTTGAAGTGACTTTACCCCTGATCTGAATGAATACCCCAGAATAACTGAACTTTAGAGAGATTTCTCGACGTGACTGCCCCTGATTGGCTACATCTCATCACAACTTGCTGGGGAGAGCCCACTGTACTGAGTCTTTTGGCAACATGCCCCTTGATATGACTGTCTTTTCAGAATTTTCAAGCATCCTAACCTGGCAGGATCAAGCTTCTCGACTGGCATTCACTGTGTAAGCTTCATTGATGCTTAGGCACATGTATGCAAGCAAAACAAGTTTATTATGAGAATGATACTTCTAATGCAACAAACATGTTAACCTTGAAGTTTATTGAAAATATGTCGCCAAACCCTGTGAACGAGTCACTAGTTACGACATTGATTTTTGAATGGAAAACAATATGCACATGAAATACCAACAAAAATCTTATTAGCCCAACTCATGGGAGTCAGGAACGTTATCTCATTGAAGTACGCCTTCAGAATAAACCCTGTTTCAATTAGGACTTTTAAGGGTTGTAACGTGGCCTGGTTCATGGTTTTAGAAAAAAGGATTTATGGCTCAAAATTCGTTTGTACCCACCCATTCTCCTTGATGTTCTCCAGTCCTACGTCCAGTTAATTTGGCACAAGCGCTCATCTCCCGAAAGGATTTCTGTGAGGATCGATGGTTAAGGAACCCATGAGGTCTTTGAAATGACATTCACCCCTTTTGTCTTCAGTGTTTCGGTCACACGACTTGTTCTTTATCGAGGATTTTTCTTTTGATCATTTCTTTTTTCATTTTTCGCTTCTTTATTTCCCTGATTTTGCCTGGACTGATTCTTTTTGAATTTTCGATTTTGAAGTCCAGCGGGATGCCCTAACTTTTGCCTAAGTCGCTTATTTTCAAGTTCCGACTTAGCGGGCTTTCTTTCTTTTTTTTTTGAACAAATTGTGTGACACTGGATGTCTGACTTGCTTTGAAAAGGTTGTGACTATCTCACTCCTCGATCACCGATGGATAACCACTGTGGTTTCACATCTTTTGACCTCTTCAAGGTAATGGATCCTTTGATGTACACTCCTTTTGAAATCTGAACGCTTGGTCAAATTACTGACAACTACCCTGCCCATGGTTAAATGAGGGTTTTTCATTTTCAGAAAGAAACTTCTACTTCAAGGTTCAAAGGGGTTGACGAGGGTCTATCTCCCTTATCTCTCCAGTGTTTAGGGATTGAAACAATGCCTGTACATCCTCAACAGGGTTTTATCCAAAAGCATACAACCAAAGATTTTGCGTTTTTACCTCATTATCCTCCCTCCAAGAGTTTAAGCAAGAAAATTGGTATTGCAATGCGCAGAAAAAATTATATGAATGAATAAAGTGAATTACTTCAAGAAAAACATATTCATTGCATTAAAACATCATTCAGAATACAAACAAGTTTTTTAGGCATACAATGCTTTAATAAGAAATGAAAAACTACAAATGAAAGTGCGGTAAAGAAGCTGAGGATTGCCATCGCTGAGGAGGCTTGATTCTGTCTGGACGTCCTTGCAAACTGAGTGCTCACTTGGGACATGAGGCTTCAATTGATGTACATATCATCTTCAGTGAATGCAATGATCTCTGAGTCCACCAGGTCTTGCACCTTGTGCTTGAACACGTTGCAATTTTCAATGGAATGACCCGGTGTGTCTGAGTGATACTCGCATCTAGCATCCAGATCATAATCAGGAGGAATGGGGTCAGGAACAGGCTTGGCATCCCTTAGTTCAACCAGAGAACTCTTAAGTAGACGTGCAAGAACATCACTGTGAGGAATAGGGAGTGGATCGAACCTTCTCGCAGGCCTTCGTGATCTTTGTTGTCTCTGTTGCTGAGGAGCATAAGGTTGCTGATACTGAACAGGTTGTTGAACAACAGAAGGAAAATACACAGCACTGGTTTCTCCTTCTTTTCCCTTGGAGGACCCAGCATAAGGTTTCTTTGCATCTTCAGCAGCAATTCGAATCTTTCCCGTTTTGATGCCATTTTCGACCCTTTCTCCTGCCAATACAAGACCTGAAAATCCAGCTGACAAACATCCAACCAATTTCTCGTAATAATGTCCCTGGAGCGTATCCATGAACATATCAACGAGCTCTCTTTCCAACATCGGAGGTTGAACTTGGGAAGCCAATTCACGCCACCTCTGGGCGTATTCTTTGAAACTTTCGTTTTGTCTCTGAGAAAGACTTTGCAATTGCATTCTACTGGGCGCCATGTCCGTGTTGAATTGGTAGTGCTTGATGAAAGCTTCTGCCAAATCTCTCCAGCTTTTAATATGCGTTCTCTCTAAGCTCATATACCAATCTAAAGATGCCCCAGTTAAGCTGTCCTGAAAGAAATGCATCAGCAGCTTCTCATCATCCTTATAGGCAGACATTTTGCTGGAATATGCCATGATGTGAAGCTTAGGGCTGGTGGATCCATTGTACTTCTCGAAGGTAGGCGCCTTGAACTTCGGAGGAACCTTCTCACCTGGGACCAACCCTAAGTCATACATGTCCATACCCAAATCATTCTGGCCCTTTAAAGCATTCACTCTCTCTTCGAGCATACGGAACTTCTTGTCCGCCTCAGTAGGGAAATTCATCTCAGCATCGTAAAATTGTTCCTCCTGATTATCCACCTTCTGATGAGGAACATGAATCTTAGCAGCACTTCCTTTGGATTGACTCATAGGAGAGGGTGGAGGAAGATCAACACGTGGAGGATTCACAACTCCGCCCGGAGTATTACCAACAACATTCCCATTACCAGCCTCTGGGATAACAACAGTTCTTTGAATAATTGCCTCTAGTTCCTCTTGTCGCTCCCGGGATTTTCATCCAAGTACAAACGCGAAAGTGGCACAGAAACAGAGTCGCCAGCAATGTGTATTTATCCCAAGAGAGGGAAAGGAAACACCGCATAAACCTGAGAGGAAGGAAAGAGCATGGTCTTGCGACCAAGAGAAAGGGTAAGGGAGTCGGTTACGCGAGAGGAAGGTATTAGCACCCCCACGCGTCCATCGTACCCGATGGGATCCACGCTTGCTTGTCTCGATCAAAGGGTGTAGGAAAAGATACTGGAAAAGAACTGAAAGAAAGAAAAAGAAAGGGAAACAAATGTAGGGAAAATAAAAGAAGTGCTCGAATGGGCCCTACCCCACTGCCTACGTATCTCATCGGGAACATGAGAATCAGAGCGACGTAGTTCCCCACACTAGGGATGGATTGTGTTTTTTAGAGAACGGCTTACGTTTTAGCTCAGGTGTTGCAGGCTCGCTGGTCCGAGTGCGTTACCATCTTGCAAGAGAACGAGTAGAAGCGCGTTCGTACGCTAAGAGTGAATGAGGTGAGAAAAGAATTCCCGAAGGAAAGACGTTATTGTTTGTTTTTTGTCTTTTGAAAGCTTTTGTGTTTTATTTGCATATGATAGTGTATCTAAATCTTAATCATCGGAGTGTATACATTCTCACACTCCAAGATGGAATGAATAAGAAAGTACACTTAAGGGTGAAGAAGACCCTCACACTTAGGTCCAATTATTAAGGTTCAAACACACTAGCATACTTGTGTTTATTAAGTGTTTTTGTTAATTAAGAAATGAAGAAGTGTTTTTTATTTGTACCTTCAACAAGTATTGCATTTAAGTCCCTCATACAAGATCAAATGTTTAACACATTGACCCAAGATGGGCTATATGCTATACATTCTAAGATTCTAAGAGAAGACCCCTTATAATCTTTTCTTTATATGAAAGGCCTAAATGCAATAAATGCCTACCTTTATTAATTATTTTTGGATTTTCTTTGAGATGAGAAGAGAGACTCAAGAGAGGAGAAGGTAAAAATCTATGTGAACTAAGACTCAATCCTAATTGATTAGTTAAGGGAGTGATCCTAAAGTTTAGTGTGGTATGAGAAACCTAAACTAAAAGGAAAGAGGGGATAGCACTACCTAATACATATCCTACCTCACTTTAATCAAAGATTAAAGTTGAGCTAGGATCCCAAGGGGTGTGAGAAAATTCTACACAAAGCATTATATCATGCTATTCATAAAAGAGAAATCAGAAATTAATCAACAATGAGCAATTGAAATTACGATCCACAATTAGTCAACAATAACTAAGTTAGAATTAAAATGCTAAGTAAAAAACCAAGATTAAATTCTAGCAAGAAAATATTAATCTAAGATTAGAACTAATACTAAGATTAATCCTAAAATTAATTCCTAATTAATTTCTAATTAAAATCAAGTGCTAGTTCTAAACTATAAACTAATTCTAAAGAAAATTAGTTCTAAGGAAAAACTAATACTAAAGTCTAAATGAAAATCTCCAATTAAGGTTTAATTCTAAAATTAACCAAGTTAATTTCTATATAAAAAAAACTCCAACTCTAATTCTAATTATGAACTAATTCTAAAATTATGATTAAACTTGATTCTAAAACTAATCATTAACTAAACAATCAGCATAAACAAAATTAAAAAGAAAATAAGCACAGGGAGGGGTGTAGTATTGAAACGAGGGGTGTGAAGAGAAAGAAAAACAATGGGCCTAGAGTCTGATGGCTGTGGTATTGTAAAACTGGGGGTGCGGCGAGTACTTGGGATGTGAATAAGAAAACCAGCATGGGCCTTTCGACCCGGCCCAAAGTCACAACAGCATAACCTAATTACTAAATGAGACTCAGCTGACCTAAATGTCTAAACTCTCTTCTTCCCCGCGCCGTAAACCTCCTCTCCCTTCTCCCTTCTTCTATTCAACCTGCTTCCAAAACCGCCGGTGCTCTCTCCCTGATTTTCTCCGTCTCATCATCTTTGACCTCTCCTTGTTCTTCGCCGGACTCAAACCTTCCGCCACGCCGCCTTCAACATATGAACGCCTCCATTCTCAACGTTCTTCGCCTCCGATTACGCAACAAAAACGAAAGCGATCGTCATCAAATCGACGAAACACGGAAACTCCATGGCAACCTCACCAAACAGAACACCACACCGTCTTCACCATCCAACCGCACGGCCATCACCTCCACCATACTCAAAAAAGGAACGCGCGGAACTCATCAGTGCAACGATTCAATGCTCCGCCGCGTCGTCATCACACTACTCTCTCCGTTCTCTCTCTCCGCTCAAACAATCACAACGAACAACCTCGCTTCTCTCTACTTTCTCTAAACGCAAAGCCAAGCACAACACACAAGGAAATAATGGAGAAAGATAAGACTACCGGAGCTTACCTGCCGGAGAACCGTCCGGCGCTTCTCTAATCGCGAGCGAAGAAAAGAAACTCCATGAGGTAAACTTGTTTCTCCAACTTCCGGCTTCCGCTTCAATGTCTCGATATTCTTCTACCGATTTTCCTTCTCTTCTTCTTCTTTATGAACTTGCGAATCTGAGTTGTGATTGTTGCGCTCTGCGACTTCTTGCGTGTTGTTGATATTGATACGTGTTGTATTGCAGATTTGCGGAATCGTGTCTGAATTGGTGATAATGATACCGTTGCGATTTGCCGGAATTGTCGTAGTGTAGATTTTGCGGTGAAGAATGAAGGTGCTCTTGAAAAATGGGAGGGAGATTCAAGAGAGAGTGAAGAATTGAGATTGAATATCCGAGATGAACAAAGAATGAAGAACTGAATGAAGAGTTGTGAAAATACTGAAGAAATGAAGAATGAAGAAAAAAACCCCCGAAGAATGAAGAATGCAGGTGTTTTATAGCAGGAATCAGGGAGGGTAGTTTAGGTTTTTCATCTGAAATTCTGTTAGAGAGTTTGTTAGAGTTGAATCTTCTCTTAGAAGTTTTAGGAGTTTTTTTTTTGTATTTCTGTTAGAGATTGAAGAGGTTAGGGAAACTGTTATTATAGGTTTAGAGGCTGGTTAGTGAGAATTGGCTAGTAGTTAGGTTCGGAAGCATGTAACGGTTAGAATTGTATTATATCCAGTTTCTGTTAGAGGAAGATGAATGTTGGTGTAAATCTATTAGAAACTTGGTGTTTTTGTGAAGTTTGTTATACATCTTTTCCTGCTAAATGAATGTCTGCCAATTTTTTTTATGGAGTATCACCCGCGGCTGTTTATTTCTCACCTGCTATGTAACTATTCTTTATTGCAGTAAGTTTCTGATATTTTATGTTGTTTTTCTGCCATGTATCCTCTTTTACTAGAAAACTGACGTGGAGCTATGGACCAGGATGATGGAACTTGATGTGTGCTGCAACTGGTTTAGTAATAGCCTTGCATAAGTAATACAGCTGGACATATATGGGAAAGTGGGTCGTGGGTTACTTGTAGCTTCCATGACTCGTTTTCTTTTAATTGTCTTGAGATTTGGTAATGAACTTTGGCAATTATAAATGTATGGTTATCTTGGAAATAGAATATGGATTGGTATCAAAAATATGGATAAATTGGAAATTGGAGTTGAAATAAGAATTGGATAATGAGATGAGATTAAGAATGGATAAAATAAAAGAAATGATTAACTGAATTATGGTTTTGGATTGTGAATTGAAATTGGTTTGAATTGGACTTAAAAGTGTGGATAAAAATGGATATGATAGGAAAGTTTAATGTATAAAAATGGGTTTAAATGGATATAGGAATGGGAATTGGTTTAAAATGGAATTGGTTAATCACAAATGGATACCGAGATTGGAAGTGGATAACAAAAATGGAAATGGATAATTGGTTTAGAAAAATGGATGAAAAATGGTTACTTGTGATAAAATGGATAATAGGAAAGGTAAAAATTGGATTTGAAAATGGTAAGGAATGGATATTGAAATAAATTTGAATGTGGAAAGAAAATTGATTAAATGGTTGAAAATGGTCATGATGGATAGAACATGGATAACCCAAAGAATTCAAAACCAATCACAAACTATTCACAAGCCTCTGATAAAATGGTCACAGCTACCACTGCACAATCTGGCCACTCACCTGATCCACTGAAGAAATTCAACCGATAAACAATCCACAAGCTCAACCATGAATACAAACCTAAATCACCCAGGTGTACACTGACGAACTTTGCAGGAGATGACTTGCAGAATCGTCCCGAACAGGGCAAACACTTATAACAAGAAAATCCTTCGATCCCATGTCTCAGAAAACCAATGCAATGATATGACTATGAGTTATGACCTAAAAATGCAGATGAGCGCGAAGCAAAAGCCAGAAAAAGGTAGGGCAAATTTTGGGGTACTACAGGAACGACTGAAGTTTTGCTTATAGTATGCCTGTCGGGAACATTTAAGGTGTGCCTGTCGGGAACGGTTAAGCTTAAGCTCAAAGATCGCCTGTTGGGAACGACTAAAGTTGTAAACCTATGGTATACCTATCAGGAATGGTAGATGGGCCTGTCGGGAACGGCTAGATCTAAAGGGCGCCTGTCGAGAACGACTAAAGTTGTAAACCGATGGTATACCTATCGAGAATGGTAAATGGGCCTGTCGGGAACGACTAGGTCTAAAGGGCGCCTGTCGGGAACGACTAAAGTTGTAAACCTCTGGGTTACCTATCGAGAATGGCAAATGGGCCTGTCGGGAACGGCTAGGTCTAAAGGGCGCCTGTCGGGAACGGCTAAAGTTGTAAACCTCTGGGTTACCTATTGGGAATGGTAAATGTGCCTGTCGGGAACGGCTAGGCCTAAAACTTAAAGGGTGCCTATCGGGAATGGATAAAGTTGAAAACCTATGAGTTACATATCGGGAATGGTAAATGGGCCTGTCGGGAAGGTCTAAGTCTAAAACTTAAAGGGTTCCTATCGGGAATGGCTAAAGTTGAAAACCTATGAGTTACCTATCGGGAATGGTAAATGGGCCCGCCGAGAACGGCTAGGTCCAAAACTTAAAGGTCGCCTGTCGGGAACGGCTAAAGTTTAAAACCTATGGGTTACCTATCTGGAATGGTAAATGGGCCTGCCAGGAACGACTAGGTTTAAAACTTAAAGGGCACCTGTCGGGAACGGCTAAAGTTGTAAACCTATGGATACCTATCGGGAATGGTTCCAGGAATATACAGTTAAGAGGCATGATCAAAAGATTTACAAACCGAGGAATAGGACTCTGTGGGGAGAAAAATGGTGAAACCCTGGTATTGCTTTGAAATTTCTGGTGGGGAATGAACGGGGCATTCTTTTTGGCTTTGTCAATATGATATAAGGGAAACCATTTTGGGCTCTCGCACGAGGTACCAAAACAGGCTTATGCTTCACATGCATATGTTTGAATTTTTCCATGGCGTAATGCTCCATCTCGGATGGAAATGCTACGCGTTTTTGAGGATGCAATGATTACTACATGCAAAATGAAAGGAGGTAATAGGCGTTTACATCAAGAGGCAATTCTAAGAAAGAGGTAATTGCTTGAAAGAGAAAAGAAACAATCCTAATGGAAATATGGAAAACGGAAATCCATTGAGTTTCAATCCTGCTATGGTTCATATGTCTTCAAGACTCTCCAAGTGCTTCACTTTCCGAGGGGGGTGATTGGACCGATTCCTATCCTTCGGAATGCCTCTTGTTGAAACGAGACGGGATACAGGTTACTCAGATCGCAACCTTTCGCTAAATCCCTCTTTTTCCTGGATCGCCCTTCCTGGGTTTTCAATCCACCGCGATACCCATTCTTGCCTAAGTTGCCCTTTCGGGTTTTCAACCTACCGGGTGTACTCATTTTTTTATTTTATTTTATCCCTAATTTTTGCCCGAACCCTTTTTCTTTTTTTTTTCTTTTTTCTTTTATGGTTCGCCGGGATGCCCTTTTTTTCCTGGGCTATCTTTTTACTGTCCAGCGGGTCCATTCATGCGAAGTATTTTTTGACTGCGTCTGAGTTCACAAGCGACGGAAAATCCCCACCATCCATAATTATAAACATCAATGCTCCACCCGATAAAACCTTCTTGACAACATATGGACCTTCATAATTCGGAGTCCATTTGCCCCTGTGATCTGTATTAGGAGGAAAAATCCTTTTCAACACCAAGGCACCTGTCTGATAATTCCGAGGACACACTTTCTGATCGAATGCCCGTTTCATCCTTCTCTGATACAGTTTCCCATGGCATACTGCTTCCAATCTCCTCTCTTCTATGAGACTCAACTAATTGAACCTCGTTCGAACCCATTCAGCCTCATCAAGCTTAACATCCATCATGACCCTCAAAGAAGGAATCTCGACTTCAACCGGTAAGACCGCTTCCATACCATACACAAGAGAAAACGGGGTTGCCCTAGTAGGCGTACGTACTGATGTGCGGTACCCATGCAAAGCGAAAGGCTACATCTCATGCCAATCCTTGTACATCACGACCATCTTTTGCACAATCTTCTTGATATTTTTATTGGCTGCCTCGAAGACACCATTCATCTTTGGGAGGTACAGAGAAGCTCTGGCATAGCTCTTGCATCATTGTATTATTAATATTAGAACCATTATCAGTGATGATTCTCTCGGGCACCCCGTATCGACAAATAATCTCTTTATTGATAAACCGGGCAACCACCTGTTTGGGGACATTTGCAAACGAAGCAACTTCCACCCACTTGGTGAAGTAATCAATGGCCACCAGAATAAAACGATGTCCATTAGATGTGGTGGGCTCAATCTTCCCAATCATATCAATGCCCCACATGGCAAAGGGCCAAGGGGAACTCATCACGTTTAAAGGATTCGGTGGCACATGCACTTTATCAGCATAAATTTGGCACTTGTGGCATTTTCGAGCATATTTGAAACAATCAGCCTCCATGGTCATCCAGTAATAACCAGCTCGCAATAATTTCTTTGCCATGGCATGTCCACCCGCATGGGTACCAAAAGAACCTCCGTGCACTTCATGCATTAACATGTCTGCTTCGTGTCTATCCACACATCTGAGCAAGACCATATCAAAATTTCTTTTGTATAATACGCCATCTTCATTCAAGAAGAAAGTGCCCGCGAACCTTCTCAGAGTCTTCTTTTCATTATTAGATGCCCCAGCCGGATACTCTTGATTTATCCAAAAAAACTTGATATCATGATACCAAGGTTTATCATCGGTCACTGCATCGGCTGCAAACACATGAGTCCGTCTATCAAGCCGCATCACATCAATTTTGGGTATATAATTCCACCAATTCACTTGAATCATAGAAGATAACGTTGCCAAAGCGTCTGCCATTTGATTCTCATCACGAGGCACATGATACAACTTTACTGTTTTGAAGAAAGTCATTTGTCATCTCGTATAATCTATGTAAGGGATCAAGTTGGGTTGATGGGTGTGCCAATCTCCGTTGACCTGGTTGATCACTAAAGCAGAGTCCCCAAATACATCAAGAGTCTTGACCCTTAAATCAATGGCTTCTTCAATACCCATAATGCAAGCTTCATATTCGGCTTCATTGTTGGTGACATCAAAAGCCAATCTAGCAATGAAAGGTATATGGGAACCTTTCAGAGTTATGAGAACTGCCTCAACGCCACTACCATTCACATTAACAGCCCTATCAAACATCAATTTCCACTTCTCATCAGGATCTGGTCCTTCATCAACTGGTGGTTCGTCACAATCTTTCATTTTCAAGTACATGATGTCTTCATCAGGGAACTTAAACTTCATTGGCTGATAATCATCAATTGGTTACTCAGCGAGATAGTCAGACAAAATACTACCCTTTATGGCTTTTTGGGAAGTATATTGTATGTCATACTCTGTCAACACCATCTGCCAACGGGAAACCCTTCCGGTGAGAGCTGGCTTTTCAAAAATGTACTTGACTGGATCCATCTTTGATATCAATAGAGTTGTGTGAGTCAGAATATATTGTCTCAAACGTTTAGCAGCCCATGCCAGTGCACAACATGTCTTCTCAAGCATTGAGTATCTAGACTCGCAATTTGTAAACTTCTTGCTCAAGTAATAAATGGCATGCTCTTTCCTACCCGTCTCGTCATGTTGACCGAGAACGCAACCCATTGAGTTTTCATGTATCGACAAATACATTATCAGTGGTCTCCCTGGAACTGGAGGCATAAGAATCGGAGGTTTCTGCAAATACTCTTTTATTTTATCAAATGCCCTTTGGCAATCATTATTCCAATGAATTGATTGATCTTTTCTCAACAATTTGAATATTGACTCGCAAGTGGCTGTAAGATGAAATATGAATCTAGCAATGTAGTTAAATCTCCCTAAGAAACCACGAACTTGCTTTTCTGTTCTTCGCTCGGGCATATCTTGTATTGCTTTTACTTTTGCTGGATCAACCTCGATTCCTCTTTCACTGACAATAAAGCCCACCAGCTTACCAGATCTCACCCCAAAAGTACACTTATTCGGGTTCAGCCTCAGTCTGAATTGTCTCAATTATTCAAAAAGCTTTTTCAGATTCACCAAGTGCTCCTACTCAGTTTGCGACTTAGCAATCATATCATCAACATAAACCTCAATCTCTTTATGAATCATGTCATGAAAGTGTGTCACCATAGCATTCTAATAAGCTGCCCCTGCGTTTTTCAAACCAAAAGGCATCACCTTATAGCAGAACGTGCCCCATGGGGTAATAAACGTTGTTTTCTCCATGTCTTCCGGCGCCATTTTAATCTAATTATAACTGGAAAAGCCATCCATGAAGGAAAATACCGAGAATTGAGCTGTATTATCTACCAACACATCAATGTGAGGTAATGTAAAATCATCTTTCAGACTTGCTCGATTTAAATCCCGGTAGTCAACATACATCCAGACCTTACCATCTTTCTTAGGTACCAGGACAATATTCGCAACCCATGGTGGATAGCTGGTGACGGCCAAAAAACCTGCATCCAACAGTTTCTGCACCTCCTCTTTGATCTTAATGGACATTTCTGGTTTAGTTCTTCTGAGCTTCTGTTTGACGGGGAAACAACCTTCTTTGAGAGGCAACCTGTGCACGACAGTATTGGTATCTAATCCCGATATATCTTGATAGGACCAGGCAAAGATATCGATATATTCGCGCAACATCTCAATCAGCTCTTTCTTCACATTCTCTGCTAAGCTTGCCCCTATTTTGACCTCTTTCTTCACATCCTCAGTGCCAAGGTTGATGGCCTCTAGTGACTCTTGATGAGGCTGAATAGCTCTTTCCTCCTGTTTCAATAATCTGGCCAATTATTCGGGAAGTTCACAGTCTTCCTCACCCCCTTCTTTAACTTGGTAAATTGGATTATCAAAGTCATATTGAGCGATAGCAGAACCGTTATCAACAGAATCCGGAGGATTGTTTCTGCATGAATGATGGTTTATGCTGTATTTTAGAAAGAGCTTTTTGAAAAAAAGAAAACAAACTATGGAGAAAAACATTGCCATTTTTATTTGAAATAAAATGAAAAGTGTAAAATGAAAGCCGGGGAACACAATTTTTGAATACAAAAAATGTCCTTTTATTGATGATAAACTTGCATATGAAACAAATATGGCCCAACAATGAAATCACTAAGCCTTGGGCAAGGGCATAGGATTTTACATGCAACATGAAAAAACAAAGAAAATTACTCTTTCTGCAGGGTGACTTGGATGAGGTCTTCAGAGAACCAGTTGTTCAGCTTCTGCCCCGGGACACATGGGTGCACCCAATTGTCCATGTCATAATCGTTGTCCCCCTCGTCTTCAGTTGTAGCAAAGACTTGACCAGGGTTGATGATCCCCCCACTAGAAAAAATGACAGGTCCCAGACGCTTTTGGCCTTCTGGCTACGAAGCTTGAGTAAGCTGGTAACCAATTCCACACTTGTATTCCTTAAGAGATAACTCAATCAACTGACCCCAACCTTCAGCATGGCCTGATTGTACTACTTCGAGAGCCTGTTTGTAGGAAACTTAGAAGTCCCCGCTTTTGTTTCACTGGAAGGAGGGTCATTTTCAATACTCACTGTTTCGAATGCTTGACAAAGAGTTTCATGGATCTCGCCATCCATCTCCACATACTTGAATGACGACAAATGACTGGCGAATATATCCTCCTCACCACATATTATGACAACCTGACCATCCATGACAAACTTTATCTTCTGGCGGAGTGTTGACGAAACGGCCCCTGCAGCATGTATCCACGGGCGCCCTAGCAAACAACTATAAGCCGGTTGGATTTCCATCACATAGAAAACCGTATTAAACACTTGGGGTCTAATCTTCATAGGCAACTCTACCTCTCCAAAAACCGATCTTTTGGAGCCGTCGAAAGCGCGCACAACTAAATCACATGGTCGGAGTCTACCCCCTCAACATCCAACTTTGTCAAAGCCTTCTTCGGCAGCACATTCAGGGACGACCCAGTATCTACCAACACTTGGGACAAGACTGCACCTTTGCACTCCATGGAGATGTAGAGAGCTTTGTTATGATTTCTCCCCTCTGGCGTTAGATCAAAATCGGTAAACCCCAACCCGTTACTGGCATTGACATAGGCAATAACACCCTTGAGCTGGTTCACCGATATCTCCTGTGGAACATACGCCATATTTAAAATCTTCAGCAGGGCGTTGCGATGTGCCTCGGAACATAACAGTAATGACAAGATAGAAATCTTAGAGGGAGTTTGATGTAGGTGATCCACTATTTTATAATCGCTCTTTCGGATAATCCTCATAAACTCTTCAACGTCTTGTTCAAAGGAATTACCGGGCTCCGCCCTTTGCACGGGCTCTTCGTTTACTACCTGATTGCCTTTAGCTTTTGCCGAAGCTTCAGTATCATCGTTTTGGAGTGTCTGTGGAGCAAAGAGCCTTCCACTACGGGTAAAACCACCCATTCCTCCTACATTCCCCGCACTTGAACCAGTTTCCTTGGGAACCTCCACTTCCTGTTTCTACCCTTGATAATAAACATTAGCTCCATACTGCCATGGGATCGCTTTTGTACTTTCATATGCATAGGACCCAGAATAGTTATAGTCACAGGGGCTACCTGTTCAGGCGCAGGGATCTGCATAGGTGTTGGCACAGGAATCTCTGCTGGAGTAAATGAGATAGTAACTGTTGAGACTGTATCATCCCTCATTCTCATTTGATCAAACTGTAAACAACCCTCGTCTATCAATTTCTGAAGGCACTTCCTCAATTCATCACAACCGTTCCCCGCAGTCAAACATTCTGAACAATTTTCTAGACAACCAAGGAACACGCCCCCTTTCAACAAACGTCCTTTCACCACCGCCAAAGATGTTCTAACATGATTAACATCTATCACCAAGTTCAGGCCTCTATTTTCTTCTATTGCATTGACCTTTGGTCCGCCATGCGGTGGCATGGGGTTTTGAATCACATTAGGATTAGGAGCAAAGTTGATAGCTTTCGAATCAACCAGGTCCTGAACTACGTGCTTAAAAGCTTTGCAGTTCTCTATATGGTGGCCGGGCGCACCCGAATGGAATTCACACTTCACATTTGCATCATAGCCATAAGGTAGCTTGCCTGCTGGTGGTGCCAAAGTTCTTAATTGTACCTGCTTTAAGTGGAGCAAATTCTGTAACATCTGGGCATATGTCATAGGTAAAGTATCATAGTGGTGATCACTCATTCTCTGCCTTTGTTGGTATTGTATTTGAGATTGTGGCTGAGATTCGGCAGCCGAAACCAGAATAGTTATAGCTGCTGCTTGATGGTATGAACCCTGACGTCCTATACCTTTGCCCCCCTGTCTGTAGGAAGCACTAGTTTCACCTTCACGCTTCTTCGAGTCATTCCCAAAAAGCCGCTTTACATTGGAAGAGCCTGCTCCACTTCCATCTTGAATTTTCCCCAATTTCAATAGATTTTCAATTCTCTCTCCTGCTATCACAATGTCAGAGAACTTAGTGGACGGACATCCGGCCAAGCGATCCAGATATGGGGCCTGTAAAGTATTCATAAACATATCAACCATTTCCCTTTCCATCAGCGGGGGTTGTACTCGAGCAGCTAGCTCACGCCACCTTAGGGCGTATTGTTTGAAACCTTCCTTCGGATCCTGTGTCATATTCTGCAATTGGGTACGATTAGGGGCCATGTCAATGTTATACTGGTACTGTTTCGAGAAAGCATCACCCAAGTCCTTCCAGTTTCTGATATAGCCTCTCTCTAACTTCATGTACCATTCCAATGAAGCTCTTGACAGACTATCTTGAAAGAAATACATCCACAGCTTTTCATTGTCAGAATATGCAGAAATCTTCCTGAAATACGCCTGAATATGAGTCTTAGGACAGGTACTGCCATTATACTTGTCGAAGGTTGGAGGCTTAAACTTTGGAGGGATCCTCACCCCTTGCACCAGCCCCATGTCAGCAACATCGATTCCCATGGAGTTTTGACATTCCATGGCTCTTACCTTCTCAGCCAACTCTTCATACCTTCTGTCATTACCATCATTATGAACCCCCAAGTCAGCATTCAGCACAGAGAACTGATCATCTTGATGGTCCTCTACATGTTGATGATTAATATGGCCAACGCCACCAAGACCTCCGCCAGGAGGATCAACTGCCGCTCCGCCAGGAGGATTAACTGCCGCTCCGCCAGGAGGATTAACATTGGGGATTTCCACTTCCAACCTTTGAACTGCAGTTCTCAAATCTTGATGCCCCTGGGTTATGCCCTGCATAAGGTTCATGAACTGCTCCTTACGGGTCCTCGTTTTAG
Organism: Lathyrus tuberosus; assembly: GCA_022829125.1. Taxonomy (NCBI): domain Eukaryota; kingdom Viridiplantae; phylum Streptophyta; class Magnoliopsida; order Fabales; family Fabaceae; genus Lathyrus; species Lathyrus tuberosus. The sequence continues at coordinate 467,076 of JALAZF010000428.1, forward strand.
TGAGTTCTACCTACACTTGTTCCATGATTCTGGCTTGATTTTGTCGAGTCGCGTAGCGATGAATGTTGAGATCAGCTATTCTGCCTGTGATCCAAATAAAGGTTAGAAAATCCTGTTGAGAGTACCTGTTATGCAAAATGATATGTTATGAAATGTATGCATATGACATGTTTTTCACTTCCAAGGTTTTTTACACCCTAATTCCAGTCTTAATATACATATTGTTGAGAGAAATTTGTTGAGAAGAACCGTGTTGTGATAAAGTGTTGTGATAATGTGCTTGTGAACAGAACACTGCTAAGGAACCATTTTTTAGTAAACCAATCATTTGAATTAACAGAAAGCCAAAAAGTGCTGAAGCATTCTACAACGAGTTTATAAACTGGAAATACATCAAGAAAGTGGCTCCATCAACAAGCCTGATGGTAACCACAGTACATCGACAAAAACTGCACTAGGAAAATAAAGAGGAAACTATCAATCATTTAACTCCAAATCTTTCAACTTCTCACTAGAGTACTTGATTTCTTCAAAGAGTATTCTGGTGCGCTGATGGTTTGGCCTTTCAATCATTTCTTTGATCAAAATATCCCTCTTCGTCAGAGCTTTGGCTAATGAATCCATGTGCGTCAAAAGAGCTTCGTCATCACTCACCTGCTTAGGCTTTTTCACACCAACTCGCCACTTGAGTTCCCCTACTTCTGCCATAGCATCTTCAAGTTCCTTCTTGGAAGCTTTCAACTCGTCATTAACCTTCTTCAACTGCTCTTCGCTTTTACCGAAATCTTCACAATCCTTTCTTCGTTGTTCATGCGCTCTCTGGAGTTCATCGTCTCTGGTTATTAGTTGCTCTCGCAGCTCTGCATTCTTAATTCTAACTTCGTCCCATGCTTGCTGAAGTTTGGCTAGCTTAGCTTTTATTTCGGCCAAAGATTGTTTAGTCTGCTTGTAAGTTTGAGCATAAGCTTCGACAACCATATTAACTTTCTGGTAATGTCGGGATCTGTCAGTAAAATCTTTTTCTCTTGCTGTTAAGATCTTTTCTGCGTCTTGGGCTTTGCATTCCAATCCCCTGTTGGTATGTAAAGCGTCTTGAAGACGGCTACTCAAATCAGAATTCTTCACTCTAAGCTCTTTCACCAGAACCTGCAATTTGTTGAATTCTTCAATGGCCACCGTATCCCTCTCTCCTACAACCTCAGCGTATAAAGGAGGTACGAGATCAAAAGGCAGATAGAAATCTTCCACCCTTTTCCTTATCCCGTTCTCATAAGGAGGATAAGTTCGGTTATTGGGCTTTCCAAGAACTCCTTTACCTTTTCTTTGGATGCTATTCCAGGCTTCCGAGGCTCTTCGGACTATTGCTTGATCGTCACCTACTTGAAAGTACAAGGACTCTTCCACACTTCTCTTGGTAGGGGGATTTCCAGAGCATAACCGAATTGTCTAATGGCCAAAGAGGGATTATAGTTGATGCCTCCCTTCCTCCGTATTAACGGGACATTGGGAAACCCACCACAGCTATGAATAATATCCCCACCATGTATTCCTTGATTTATTCATATGATGTCTTTGGCAGACAAACCCATCAGTCTATGACGCCATTCCAATGAACTCTTGGTATCCACGAATGCACCTTTGCGCGGTAACCGATGCGAAAACCATTTGTAGAATAAAGGCGCACAACAATTGACATATCCCCCTCTTTTCTTTTCATTCCTATTATGGACTGAATGATAAAGGTCACCCAATAAAGTGGGGACTGGATTTTGAGTAGTGAATATTTTGATGGCGTCCATATCAACAAATTCGGGCACATTTGGGAATAGAATAATGCCATATACACAAAGAGCTAACACAGCACATAAAACATTCCACTCCTTATCTTTAGCAACTTTCTGAGAAATCTTGGTCAAATATGTTAGAGGGTATCCTCGAAATTCTCCTTTTTTGGTCAAATCTTGGTCAAATAATGCCATATACACAAAGAGCTAACACAGCACACAAAGAGCTACCGTTGATTTGCTCAAATAAAGAGCAGCAGCCACGACCTCAAAATTTGGATCTGTCTTTGAACTGAAAAAAGGAACCTCTTCCTTAATGGAGATCCCCAAGATATTCGAATACTCTTCCAAAGTAGGGACCAAGACATAATCCTGAAACACAAAGCACCGTAGAGAAGGATCGTAGAATTGCATTAATGTGTGGAGACCCACCCATTCATACTCACTGGGTTGCAAACAAATGACAAAATCCGCTCGTACTTTCCTCTGAATGCTTCCAACACCTCTGAGCTAGCCATAGCCTTCAAACTGCTAATATGCCCCAAACCTGGCTTCAGAAATTTGTAGGTGATGACATACTTTTTCTTTCTCTCAACATCCATCGGAAAAAAAGCCCCTGACTGGAATTGAATGTATAATATTACACTGGAAATGGAAAAACATGTAAGTTAAGATATGAAAATGCAATACAAAGGTATGTGATCAGAGTGTCCGGTGTCTGTGCTGGACTGTACAGATAGTGACATTAGTATATTTGTGTATAGTGCTGAACTGCGAATAATAACCATCCGAACATAAGAATATGAACTAGAAGAACCAGGATATCAGGTATGTGGGAGGTCTATTTCACCAGCAAACCTGTAAACACCCGCCCATTCTCACTTGTGGGTACTAGAAAACCGAGGATCCTCAATATCACAGGCTCTCAGGTTGAGAAATGATGATACGTTCACCATTTCTGGTTTGGCATCATCATCAATCAAGGAGGCCTCAACGGATTCCCCTAAAAAAGGATATCCTATATGAATTCCTAGCATTGGGTCCTCGGATCGAGAAGTGTAATGGGTTTGCCATTTCTGGTCTGCCATTATCACATCTCGGGAGGAGTGCCGTTACTGATTCCTCGGGTATGGTCACCAGAGTCGACAGCTCAGAGTCGATAGCTCATACAAGGATATCTAATGGCCTGCATAACATGCAGTATCAGATACCACCTATATGGGCCTCGTCTGGCTGTGGATCTCGTGAAGACTTAACTTGATAACACCACGCAAACGATCAACTATCCACTCTAAATCCTATGTGTATGCTCAAGCCTGGGAAGTGGGCTTATCTCTCAGAACACCCTGCCCACCAAACAGAAAAATCTAGCATAATACAGCACAGTATAGTATATGACAACAGTAAATGAAAAGCATGTAAATGCAATAAAACAGTAAACATGCAACAATGCCATAAATAAAGCGAGTAAAGTAAACAGATAAACACCCTAAAACCGAAAACAAACAAGCGCTAGGATTGACTCGCTTAGGGATGGACCAGCAAGAGGTTTATATTTCCCCAGCAGAGTCGCCAACAATGTGTATTTATCCCAAGAGAGGGAAAGGAAACACTGTGTAAACCTGAGGGAAAGGAAAGAGCATGGTCTCGCGACCAAGAGAAATGGGTAAGGGAGTCGGTTACGCGAGGGGAAGGTATTAGCACCCCCTCGCGTGCATCGTACTCGATGGGATCCACGCTTGTTGTCTCGATCAAAGGGTGTCGTCGTCTGGAGCTCCACTGCTACTGGAAACGAGAAGGAACGGGAACAAAAAGGAATGAGGAAACGGGGAAGAAAAGGAAAAGAAGTGACTCGGTAGGACATCATCGGAGTCCTAGGCCTACGTATTCCCTCGTGCAATGGGAAAGTCAGAGTCATTGTAGTTCGGACTGCAGTTTGGGGGAGAAGAGAAGGATGGTGCTCGGAGAGATCTCGCACAATCTTCTGCCTACGTATCTCACTCGCACGCGAGAATCAGAGTGACGTAGTTCCCCTCACTAGGGACGACTTTGCTTTGTTTGTGTCTTTTAAGTGGAATACGCCAACTTTCGCATTCCAGCAGTTAGGTGTCGCAGCTCGTTGTACGGAGTCTTAGGCATTTACCTGTTTGCGGTAGAACGAAAGTGACACATCCTTTATGAGTGGAGTGAGGAAGATGAGAAGAGGATTGTTTGTTTTTGTCTTTTAAGAAGAAGTGTTTTGATTATTTTGTGTTTATAACAAGTATTGCACTAAAGTCTATGACATAGGATCGAGTGCGTCGCATGGTCGTCCTAATAGGACGTATGCTAACACTCTAGAAAGACGGAGGGAAACCCTCCTCCTTCCATTTCCCATGTACTTAAGGCTCATGGCACACAACACTTGTTGTTTTTATTGCATGTTTTGATTTTTGTTATGAGATGAGAAAGAGAGACTCAAAGGGAAGAAAGGAAAAAGTCTAAGTGGGGGAAAGACTAATAATCCTAATGTTGACAAACATGGATGTTCTATGGTTATGTGTAGCATACGAACCACAAAGTCTAAAGAAAAGAGACGGATGTGAGAAAGTTCTACACAATCAAGCATTATATCATGCTATTCACAAAAGAGAAATAGTAATGAAAGAGAAAAGAGATGAAGAAGAGATTAGTATGGACTAACATCCACATACTCAAGTACCTTACCTCTGCCCCTACACAAAAGGTTAGTATATAATCAATCACAAGTAATGAATTCAAGTGAAAGAAGCTAAACAAAACAATACTAGTTGTTTTAGGAAGACAACTTAAAAAGCAAACAATGTTTAAACCAAAAGGGAAGGGTCTTAATGGTTAAGAACCAACATAAGTCAGTAGGTATGTTTTAAGGATCTCCACTAATGTTAAAGTATCGAACAAAGTCAAACTAGGTTGAAACATGCACCAAAAGTTCACACAAATGCAAATTGTACATTAACTATGCAAAATGAATGCATATCATTCACAAACATGAATGAATGCACATGTAAACATCAAAGTCAGAAGTGAAGGACATTTCAGAATGCATCAAGATGTCATTAATGTAGCATATGATTCATGAATGCAAGTATTGAACAAGTAGGAAAAAGTGTGAGCAAACATCATTCAAGTTCTAACAATGAAGCATACTTGTAATGCAAGTAGGAAATGAAAATGGAAAATGAATAATCATGCCATATGAATGCAAGTCAGTAGCTCAAGACATTTAACATGATGTTTAAAAGTCAAGAATGGAACCACAAAGTCCAAACAAGTATCATATTGAAGCACATTGATGATTAAGAGCAAAAATGTTCAAGTTAGGTCAAGCAAGCACACAAAAGTTTATGCACTTAAGAAAACTTGTAATGTGCAATTATGGGTCATGGAATATGGTTGAGGATGATTACAAATAGAAGTGAATCATGTGTATGTGATGGTTCAAGATCATGCAAGAGTTGATACAAACATATACTCAAAGAAGATCCAAGAAGAATGCACAATTACACAAGGTATTTCAAGTTAAAACAAATGCATACAAGTCACGTAAGGATGAACTTTGAATGACCTATAACATGATGAAAGTGACCTATAATATTCATGCAATATGAATTAAAAAAACCTCAACAAATGGTCAAAGAAGATAGCACACAATGCTCATTAAGACCTAAACATAAGTCTTCTACATTCACACAAACCAACATGCTTTCATACAATCCTAAAGTCATGTCAAGATAATGAGAAGATTGAGAAAAGGCAATCAAATTGAGGTACAATCATGTGCAAACAAACTCAAAAGGATGGCTCAAAAATCATTAGGAATCATGCTCAAAGATGTTTCACAATGTCAGACAAATCATACAAGCAAATGGCTCAAAGATGGCATTCAAATGCCAACAAGAACTGACCTAAAAAATCTACAAAAAATGAATGACATACCTCACCATATCACAAAGGCATGTACCAATTATTAGGCAAAAAGTCAGTTCACAACTATGTCAAAAAATTCCACAATGTAGCATAGGTCATGGTTTAGTGCATACACAAAAGAAATTACAAGAAAATTCATGAAAATAAGACAAAACATGATAAAATTAGAAAATAAAATATGTAAAGATTATCTAAATGTCTTTTGATTCTTCATGAATTTTTACAATATTTTTGGATGCTTGAATGTATTTTTCAAAATTAAAAACCAAACAATCATGCAAAAGAAAATAAAAAAACAAGAAATAAAGCCAAGGGGTGTGACACTAGCAAATTCTCAGTTATGAGGTGCTTGGGCTCAAAAACATAGGGGAGTGAATAGAATTCTAAGCCCAATCCAAAAAGCGCAATCTGATAAGGGTCTATGCTATGGAAATCAATCAAGATGTTGACTCAACAAGAGCCACATGATCAGGTCAACTATGATGATCAGTCCAAGTAAAACAATCACATGCATCACAATGAAAGTACATGATAAGCAATCACACACCACACACATGTGAGCACAAAAATGAAATTAAATTAGAAAAAGATGGCACGTGAGCAACCCATGATTCATTAATGCGCTGGCAGGCTCATGAACGTTGGATCAAAATCATCCAACAGTTGTGTTATAAACTGGAAAGAGCTAGGGTTCTTGAGTTTAGATGAACTTCAGGTGGCCGGAGAAGACTCTGGTCGTCTTCCCCGGCGAGCAACCACCATGCTCAGAGTTACATGTTACCAGAAATCAACAAATCGTATACCAAAATGAACCTCAAATCACATAGATCATGAATCCAGCAATAGAAATCATAAACAAAGCACACACATGGAAAATCAAAACCATGAAGTTTGCCCTAAGATTTTCAACTATGCATCTATTATGCCTATCAACTAGCCGGTGATGACATGGCTCCTATTGAGCTCTAAACCATCAAAAATAAGCTTAAATCAGCATAAAATGCAAAGGAAAAATTGAAGCAAAACCTGTGTTGTTGATGAAACTTAGAGCACGAGAAAACCAAAGGTGAGGTTCCTTTTGCTTGAGCTTCAAATCAGCCAAATAAAGGCTATGGAAGATCTTGTTACGCTTGCAAATCCAATTGAAATAGATGAAGAAAAATGAAGTGTGATGCTAAGCTTTTCATTTGCTATTTCATTGATGCTTCTTGATGAAGAATGGAAGAGAAATTTTGCACAAAGATTGATGAAGCTTCGAGAGGAAGAAAGTGCAAATTCAGAGAGAATGTGTGAGATTTTGGTGAAAAGTGAAAAATGAACCAACCTCCTCCAAATTCTGTTATGAAATGGTTTTATAGGGTGAGTTAACTGTTAACCACCCTGGTTAACAGTTAGAACTCTGGTTAACTGAGTTAAGGGTGAGTTTAAGTTAGTTAGGGCACGAGTTATGGTGTTTTGTTACAGTGAGGAGAGTAACATGAAGCTTTATGGTGAGGATTAAGGGAATGTAGGGTGATGATGATAGGTACTAAGTAACACAGCTTGCTCTGCAGGTTTTCTCTCTTTCCCTCATTTGTACATGTATGGTAATGATAGTACATGAGCATTAATGTGTAAGGGCATGGTTTAACTCAAAATGGCAATGTTTAGTGACATGCTACATGATGTATGCGCATGCTGATCCATAAAGGACAAGGTTTTGACCTGGTTTATCTTTCTTGGAATGAAAGAAAGACAGTTGGTATGACATGGTCTTTGGAGGAAGAAATTTCCATGGCCATGGGGTGAAATAGTGAGCTTCTGAGGTTTTTGGAAAGATAAAATGGAGGAGAACAACATTGGTATGGAAAGCAATTAAAAATAGAGTCTCTAATAATGTGAAAATGTATGATGAAAATGTTGATACATAACTGATGTAGCATGCCAACCTGACCTGGCCTTGACCTACCATGGCGTGTGAAAAAACCAGTTGAGAGTTGTTCACTTTGAGCCACCATAACGTCCAAACAATTGATCAAATGAAAAAAAGTTAAACACCAAAGTTGAAGAGGAGATGGAGATGAACAAAAGTCATGTTGAATTTTTTTCATTTGGAACCTCCATCATGGAGAAATCTGTCTTTGAACTTAGGCCCAACATGCACACCAAGTGTTTGTAAAAAATATGGCATGCTGACACGCCCATGACCTGCCTAGTTGCCCAAAATGCCATGATTTGTCCCAACTTTGAAACACCATATCTCTCTTGATTTTGATCCAATGGGCATGTTCTTGGTATGGATTTGAAGCTTGAAATGTGAAATTTTGATACGCCTCCCTAGGATTTCACTTTGGTGCTTGGAGAATGGAGAAAGAAAGCTCTAAAGTTGACCCTTCAGCTTGTCAACACTTGCCATAAATGGAAACCCAACATTGCTATTTTTGGCAACTTTGTACATTTCTTAATTTTTGATGAATATTTCATTATTTCTTGTTAAAATCCTCACCAATGATCATATTTGGAATGAGGAACATGAAATTGACCTCAAAAAGTCAAGAGTTGACTTTTTCCCTTGCATAGTTGACTTTTCCCCAAATCTCCTAATTTTGAATCAATTGAGGAATTGAAGATCTTCTGAAATGAACCAAGGGGTAGTACTTCATCCTTGGATAATTGAAACCATATGGAAAACCTTGAAATCAAGCTTTTGACCAAAAATCATACTTGCCCTGACTTTTCCCAAAACCCTAATTTGTCAACATTTGTTGGGAGATGATGAACTGCTCAATTGTTATGTTGAATTCCAATCTCTTGATGCCCTGAGGACTCAAATGAGATGAATTGAGGTATGAGGAGCCCTTGTGACTTGTTTGGAAAAGATTTTGCTCTTGTCCCTTGGCTTTGAACTGTCCATGCCTTGAGACAACTGATCACATGCCTTGCAACCACTGATTTATGATTTTATATGACCTATTATGATGAAATGCAAATGAATGAAACATAAGCCAAATATTGGACAAAAATAAGAGGGAAAATTTTGAGGTATTACACCTATCCCCCGCTTTTCCATCTCGGAAAATAATCCCTCCATGCTCCATTTCTGCCATTGTTGATGTTTGTTGAAGGTAAATGGGGGTTTTGGTGAAAATTTGTGAAATGAGATTTTGTGGAATTTTTTATGAAAGATTGTTTTTTATGGGTGGAAAGTGAGTGGGGTAGTGGAAATGGTAATGGGTTGATGATTGAATGAGTGGTTAATGGGATTTGGTGGATTTTTAATTGGGTCAAAAATGGAGATAGTGGGGAAGGAGATGAGTTGAATGTGAAAAATGGTGGTTTTTCACATTATGTCCCGTGTTAAGGTCCCAGACCCCATGGCGCCCGCCAAGAGTGAGATGGCGTCCGCCATCTTTGTCTTTTGGGCTGGTATCCCTTATATGGATTTGTGGGCCTTGACTTTGTTTGTATCTTTGTTTGGGGTGTATGTAGCGTCTTCTGAGATTTTTCTTAGTATTAGTACATGCAAGATACATAAAGGATATTTTTACATGATATAAATGATAAAAAATAGGGTATGCAATATAAATAATAATAATAATATAAATTATAAAAAATAGGATATGCACTATAAATAAAATTTTTTAAAATTTTAAACTTCACTGATAAAATATAGTACGGTGATAATTGCATATAGTAAGTGAATGCAATGTATCAAGATCCTTGATATAATAAATGGACATAATAATAATAAGTCTGGTAACTGAAATAAAGTGTGAAAATAAATAAAACAACTAAAAGCAAGAGAATATCTGATAATGGTGAATCAATTAATAATAATAATGATGCGGTAAATCTCCCCACACGTAGTGTGAGCAATGTCCTCAGTGCTCCAGAAAATTCTTCTAGAATGATTGGTGACGGACACCCTGATTCATATGTGGACAGGATGCCTGCGCCTCTGCAAGCTGACGTCTGAGACTATAGATTTCCTGATACAAGCAATTGATCTTGGCATCATGAGTGGCATCAGAGTCTTCCTTCAGAATGGTCAATTCGATAAGATCTTCGCCAAGAGAAATCATCTCCTTGCGCATAGTGTCGAACTCAGAGTAAATGTTGTGTCGCTGCAGATTAACATTAGAAGAGGACACTGTGGTCCTTTCTGGGAGGGGTGTAGGATAGTATTCAGGAACAAGTGGGTTTGGGTTTATTAGGTGTCTCATCTTGGGCCTCTAAGGGGTATGACCAATTCTCTTTATTGTAGACATTGGTTTGGGTAGGACGTGGTTGTCCAAAGTAGTGGATGGTCTCATCGTCGATCAGGAGCTTATAATGTTCGAGACTGAAATAGACTCTCCTAATAAGGCCACAATCCAAGCAATGGTCTAGGTCAATTAGGGTACAACCACAATAGGCGGTCAGGTGAGATATTTTGCTAATGAGACCTAGGGCAAAGGCGATGTGGGTCACTGTTCCTCCTACGTTGATGAGTCCCTCAAGGGATCTAGCAATCATGTTAAGGTGATTTATTAGAAAATTTCCGCTGGCTACAGGACGTGACTGGGTGGTGCAAAAGAGCATAAGGATTTCCTAAGCACTTACATGGTTATCGGTTTCACTCTTTCCAAAGAAGGTTTGGGCCAAAATCATCTGAAAGTATCTAAAAGCTGGGTTATGGATCTTGTTTGACAGCTGGGTGGAGGGATCAAGGCCTCCTTCACCGGTGATTTCACTCCAGAACTTATCAAGCTCATCCGGCATGATGTCACAATCAGGGAATTGATGTACAACATCAAGGCCACACTGAAATCCTAGCAGGTTAGCAAAATCTTTGTGGGTAAAAGTGTACTTATTTCCAAACAATCTGAAGTTAATGCAGCCTCTTTTGAATCCTCTACCAACATAGGGTTCATAGATAAGTGAGCTGAGGAATTCTAGGGTTAGGTGTCTGTAAGCCACATTCATGGAATCAGAGTATTCGTCCCATTGGAGTTGGTGGCAAAGGTATCTAACACTAGCTTCGAGACGTAAGGCTTCTAGGCACTTAGGGTCAGGGTATCTGGTCGGAAGCATTGGTCGCTTAGAAAAGACCACAAATCTTTTCCTCTAAGTGTTATCTCTGAACACAACATGCATATCGTCGAAGTGTTGCATCCTAAAAAATAAGGTTAGTGGAGAATGCTATCGAAGCCGATGGGATCTGAAATCTGAAACATCAATATCACACAAGTCAGTCTTGTTAAGCAGATAAAAGTAAATAATTCATCTTTCGAGAATAATACATAAATAATAAAAATGAGAAAGTAATAAATAAAAAATGGCTGTGGGTTTCCTCCCACGCAGCGCTTGTTTAACGTAGTTAGCTTGACAATTTTAGAACTCACATAGTAGATGTAGCATTGGGTGGCTCGATCAGAGTATGATCGGAGTAATAGGTAGGGATATCACCTCCTTAATAGTGATTCAACTATTGTCCGTTTACCATGAAAGGACTACATGAATGATTTCGTATTTCTACTGCCCCAGACTTCAGGACTTTAGTGACCTCATAGGGACCAGTCCATCTTGAGCGTAACTTACCAGGAAACAACCGCAATCTAAAATTGAAGAGAAGTACGGGGCCGCCTATGTTAAATTCTTTTTTTACAATCATTTTGTCATGCCATGCTTTATTTCACTCTTTATATATAATGGGATTTTCATAAGCATCACGACGTATCTCTTCTAGTTTATGGATGTCGAGAATGAGTTTGTCACCGGCTGCTAAGTAATCCATATTAAGGGTTTATATGGCCCAATAGGCTTTATGTTCCAGCTCAAATGGTAAGTGACAAGGCTTTCGGTAAGATAATTGGTATGGGGTTGTTCCTATAGGGGTTTTGAAAGCGGTCCTATAAGCCCACAATGCTTCTTGTAGTCTCAGGGACCAATCCTTTCTGGATAATGAGACGGTTTTTTCTAAGATTTGCTTAATCTCCCTATTTAGCACCTCTACTTGTCCGCTGGTTTGCAGATGATAGGGTGTTGCTACTCTATGTTTAACTCTATATTTATTTAAAAGATTATCAAATATCATTGATATGAAGTGTGATCCACCATCGCTTATAACGAGGCGAGGTACTCCAAATCTAGGGAATATGTTGTATTTGAATAATTTAATGACCATACAAGTGTCGTTGGTAGGTGAAGCCACAACCTCAATCCACTTAGACACGTAGTCAACGACTACTAAGATATACTTGTTTCCCATCGAAGATGGAAAGGGTCCCATAAAATCTACTCCCTAGACATCAAAGAGTTCTACTTCATGGATATTTTTCAAGGACATTTTGTCACGTCTTGAGACATTCCCAGTGCGTTGACACCGGTCATATCTGATAATGTAGGCATGGATGTCACGCCATAGTGTTGGCCAAAAAAGGCCTGCTTGGAGTATTTTGGCGCAAGTCTTAGATATGAATGTTTAATTATGTTTTCTACCTCCTCTTCAGGGACACAGCGACGAAATAAACCGTCTACGCCTCTCTTGAATAGAAGGGGTTCGTCCTAGTAAAAGTGTTTCACATTGTGAAAGAACTTCTTCTTTTGTTCATAGTTGAGGTCAGGGGGTATGATACCGGCGGCTAGGTAATTCACAAAGTCGGCATACCAAGGTACGTTCGTGACCACTAGGACTTTTTCAAGGTCTGATTCTACATAAAGGTCAGGGTCATCACTATGATCGGTTCTAACTGATGCTAATAGTCTATCATAAGTAAAGTCATTGTTTATTGGGATTACATTTGGTTTTAGGTATCCTAGCCTCGAAGGGTGATTAGTGACCATGTTTTCGGTGCCTTTCTTATCACGAATCTCCAAATCGAACTCTTGTAGCAAAAGGATCCGGCGAAGTAATCTAGGCTTAGCACCTTTTTGGCTTAAAAGATATCGAATTGCAGTGTGATCGGTGTAGACTATATTTTTGGCTCTGACTAAATAGGATCGGAATTTGTCAATAGCGAAAACTACGGCGAGGAGTTCTGTTTCGGTTATGGCATAATTAAGCTGGGCGGCATCTAATGTTCTACTTGCGTAATAGATTATGTGCAGTTTCTTATCCTTCCTTTGTCCTAAAACAGCAGCAACAGTGCAGTCGTTTGCATCCCACATAATTTCGAAAGGTTGGTTCCAATTGGGAGGTTGTATAATAGGTGCATAAATTAATGCTTGTTTAAGGAGTTTAAAGGCTTTGAGACATTTATCATCAAAATTGAATTTAACATCTTTCATTAGAAGGTCAGTCAAAGGTTTGGTTATCTTAGAGAAGTCCTTGATGAAACGTCGGTAAAAACTGGCGTGTCCAAGAAAACTTCGAATTTCCCTAATTGTCTTTGGTGGTTGGAGGTTTTCTATAATCTCTACCTTAGCTTTGTCAACCTCAATCCCTCTTTTAGATATTATGTGTCCTAACACTATTCCTTAGGTGACCATAAAATGACATTTCTCCTAGTTTAGAACGAGGTTGACTTTCACGCATCGTTCCAGAATTTTCTCAAGGTTAGTTAGGCAGTTTAGAAAACTGGATCCACATACCGAGAAATCATCCATGAAAACATCCATGATCTCGTCAAGGAAATCTACGAAGATTGACATCATACAACGTTGAAAGGTAGCTAGGGCATTGCATAGTCCGAATGGCATTCGTCGATAGGAAAATGGTCCCTATGGGCAAGTGAAGGTTGTTTTCTATTGATCATGGGGGTGAATCGAAATTTGGAAAAATCCTGAGTATCCAACTAAATAGCAAAAGTAAGAATATCTAGCTAGACGTTCAAGCATTTGATCTATGAATGGAAGAGTGAAATGATCTTTCCTAGTTACTTTATTAATTTTTCTATAATCGATACACATACGCAAACCATTTTCTATACGTTTAGCTACTTTTTCTCCTCTTTCGTTTTGTCCTATTGTGACACCTCCCTTTTTAGGTACCACATGTACAGGGCTTACCCACTTACTATCAGAAATTTGATAAATTATCCCAACCTTTAGTAACTTCAACATTTCCCTTTTTACCACATCACTCATTATGGGGTTTATCCTTCTTTGATGTTCTCTAGGGGGCTTAGAACCTTCCTCCAGCATAATCCGGTGCATGCACACAGATGGGCTTATCCCCTTGAGATCAGAAATATTATAACCTAGAGCTGTGGTATATTTTCTTAAGACATCTAAGAGTTTATTGGTTTCATCACCGTTTAAGGTGGAGCAAACTGTCACTTGACGATTTAGTTCTTCATCCAAAAACTCGTATCTCAGATTCTTAGGCAATTCCTTAAGCTCTACTGCTGGTTTCTTAGGACATGGCATATGGTTGGGGGTGAGTGCTAAGAATTCATAAAGGCTGTCATCTATATAAGGTTCAGTTAAACTTTCAAATCCATCGTCCTCCATTATGGGGGTCGAAGGCAATTTAATTGTTTCAACATAATCTGTTCGGTCTAACTCGCTTATGCATTCATCGATGATATCGACGACATATCAGGAGTCATCTATGGCTAGTGCCATTATGAATTTAGATAATATAAATTCTACTTTTTCATCACCTACTTCAAAGGTCATTTTTCCTCTTTTGACATATATTATTGCTCCAGCTATTGATAAGAATGGTCTACCGAGAAGGATCGGGATTTCGTCATCCTCTTTAATGTCCATGACGACAAAATTTGTTGGAATATAGAGTTGGCCTATCCTAACTGAAATGTCTTCTAAAATTCCTATTGGATATTTAACTGATCTATCGACTAATTGAAGAGACATCCTAGTTGGTTGCATTTCTCCTAGGTTTAACCTATTACAAACGGCAAAAGGAATTAAGATTACACTAGCTCCTAAGTCCAGAAGTGCTTTGTCGATGACATGATTTCCTAAAAATCAAGGTATAGAAAAACTTCATAGGTCTTTCTCCCTTTTAGAAAGCTTATTTTCTGTAATTGAATTGCATTCTAAGGGTTTAGGATCATCAAGCCTTCGTTTGTTGGTTAAGATATCTTTCAAGAATTTGGCGTAAGATGGTATTTGGGTAATAGCTTCGGTGAACAGAAGCTCAACGAGGAGCTTCTCAATCACTTTCACAAACTTTTTACATTGTTTATCTAATTTGGTTTGTTTAGGTCTTTGCAGATATGGGATTTGTGGTTTGTAAGGTGGGGGTGGTACATATACTTCATTATCTTTCTCTCCCTCCTTAACCACTTCATTCTTTTGTTTCTCAGATTCTACTGGTTTATCTACTTGTTTCTCAGATGTGGTCACAACATTTCTCTTGGCGAGTTCGGGCTTTTTCAACCGAGGGTTTACGGGTTCAGGGTAAGTAGTCCTACTCCGTAGGGCAATAACATTTGCATGCCCTTTTGGGTTAGGTTCAGGTTGTTCAGGGAATTCCCCTTCTGGTGTAACTTGAGTAGCTTGTTACTGCGCCACTTGAGAGATCTGGGTTTCAAGCATTTTCTTGTGGGTAATCACATAATCAACTTTGGTGGTTAATTGTGTAATTAGTCCATTTATGTGAATGTTTGGTTCATGAATTCTTTGTTTTGCTCTGTTTGGGCTGTAATGAAACTCTCCATAATTTTCCCAAGATGCGATTTTTGAGGAGCAACTTGCACATGTTGATTTAGTCTTTGGGCTTGGAAACCTGGCAGTCTTTTGGGTGTAGAAGCTTGAGTAGGGTTAGTATTCTTATAGGGAAAATTGGGGTGATTCCTCCATCCAGGGTTGTAAGTGTTTGAATAGGGATTACCTTGGGCATAGTTGACCTAATATGTTTTTGTTTCGGCTAAAAGATGACATTCAGCCATGGTATGTCCTTGGGTTCCACAGATTTTGCATCCGGGTTGAACTGAAGCTACGGTAACTGTAGGGTTAACTGTTAAACTCTCAACTTTTTGGACTATGACGTCCACTTTGGCCTTCATATGGTCGAGACAATTATCTTCGTAAATACCTCCTTTGGTCTCTTTCTTCTCTACCAGAGCTCATTATGTTTCCCATTGATAATGGTTTTGTGCCATACATTCAATGAGAGTGCAAGCTTCGAGGTATGGTTTGTTCATCAGGGCGCCACCTGCGGCAGCGTCGATGGTCATCTTTGTGTTGTACATGAGTCCATTATAAAAGGTATGAATTATAAGCCATTGTTCTAAACCATGGTGTGGACAGGATCTTAATAGATCTTTGTATCTTTCCCAGGCGTCGAAAAGTGATTCACCATCTTGTTGAGTGAATCTAGTTATTTGGTTCCGTAGGACAACAGTTTTACTCGGTGGAAAGTATCTATCTAGGAATACTTTCTTTAGGTCATTCTAAGTAGTTATTTAATTTGCGGGAAGGGAATCTAACCATGATCAGGCTTTATCTCTGAGGGAAAAGGGAAATAGTCTTAGACGTATCGCCTTAAGAGAAGCACCGTTGGTTTTGAAGGTGTCTACTACTTGAATAAAAACCTTTAAGTGTTGGTTCGGGTTTTCCATAGGAAGACCTGCGAACTGGTTCTATTTCACTAGTTGCAATAGAGAAGGTTTCAATTCAAAGTTGTTAGCAGGGATATTTGGGTTTACAGTACTAGAGTGGGGTTCTTCGTTGGATGGAAAGGCAAAGTCCTTAAGTGGTCTTTGGTTTTGTTCTTCTGCCATTTCTCTTCAAATTCTTCAGAGCAAAAGATGAGCACGAGCGTATCTTTCGGATTCTGCTATTTGATCAACTAAGTTTCCGGTACTGCGAGATCTTCACATTGACCGGCTAAGGGGTGCCTTAGTCTAAACGGTGTAACAATAGGGTACGAAATTTGACGTAATTGGTCTCCGGCAACGTTGCCAGAAACTTGATGCGTGCTTTCCGCAAGTATACGGAGTACATCAGAGTAATATAAAAGATTATCGATCCCCCAGAGACCAGTGTCAATCTATCGATTACTATTGTTACGTTGTTTATCTAAGGCTAATAGAAACAGTGTATAAAGTGCACAGGCAACAAAGAATAATAAGTAAAAATGAATTTTAGATAAATGATACTGGTATGTAATTCACATCGATTAAACAATACTCCTATTGTTTAAGTAAAGACACTTGCGGGGCAATATTTTCTTCCTTGAAAAAGAGTTAATTAAAAAGGAACCGCCGCGTTAGCGTGATCGGAACCGGACCTAACCTCTAATCTATACCAGCCGCTCACGCTGCACCGGTCGCGTATTGCGTTAAAGTGATAAAGTCCTTTTTTATATAATTACCTCTAAGACTCAGTTAAAAATTGCTTTTGATCGGAAACTTTATACATCAAAGGGTTTCCGGCATATGCTCGGCCATCCAGATCCTAAATTTATAAACGTGTCCGAAAATAGTTTTAAAATCACTTTCTAATAATATTAAATTTCCCTAATTAATCAACAAACGCTTTAGCTGTTTTTATCAATTAAAAACTAACCAACTTTTATCTTAAGTATCAGAAAGTTTTCGATCTTACCCGACATAATCACGGTTATTACGTATATAGAAACATGGTCCCATTTACATAATGGCCAATCAAGCTAAATTCAGAAAAGTTGTATTAAAACCAAAATAGCCCCTAAAGTATTTCTACAAACACAACATACGAAGTACCGTCGAAACGACGGTCCTCACATCCCAGCACTAAGGATTTAGCTAGACATGACTATGGTAAACATGGCATAAAATATATTTGCAGGATAAGTCATTTAGGAAATAAAAACGTGTTACGAGTGTGATTGATTCTCAAAAGTAATAACGAAAGTGTCCCGCTTAAGTTCGGTTCAAAAACAAATCTTTTTATGATGAAGAAATTAAAACGGGCAATGCGATAAAGTAAAGAATGTAAAACGGTGCAATAAGTGTTAGTTCTGTTATTGGCAGTAATTTTGGTAAAACAATGTGTTTGTTCAAGATGTCATGTCTGATGTCTTAACATGTGCTTCTAACATTCTGCATGTGGTGTGTTGTTTGGTATTACAGTTTTTGTGCATGATGTCAAGACTGATGTCTTAACATCTATTGACAGAACATCATGCTCAGTCTGTTATTTGTTTTAGGGCTACGTGCTAAGTGTTATGTTTTGAGAGATTCTGTTTAAGAGATTGCAGGCGAAATTCTTGGAGAAGATTTATTTAGATGCAATCGTTTGTTTCTTTATTTAGGGCGAAGAGATTTGAAGATAAAATATGTTTTTATTGTGCATCAAATCTGAGTTTTTCACAGAGCCCAAGCCCAAGAATCTGTTTCTATTTAAAGAAGTCTCAACCCTACTTGGAAGCGGGGAGAATAAGGATTGTGTGAGCTGTGTTCAAGTTTTAGGGTTTGTGTTTATTTTATGAGCCATTCATTCATCTGTTTTGATGTTTGAATTGGACTGATTTAGTTGAGTTGTAATTTGTCCAGTCAAAGCTTTTAAGCATGAGTGTATTGTTCTTGGTTGAAGCTTTTAAGCAAGATCAAGTATTTTCTTTGAAGTGTGATCTTCTAATGTTTGTAATTTTTCTATTGTCATCACTACTGTGATTGAGGGGGAGTGAGAGGTGTCTCATATCTAAGAGTGTCTTAGATAGAAGTGTCATTGGGTAGTGATTAAGTGACTAGATTGTCAACTGGTGTGTTGGCTGTAGAGTCTATGAATTGATACTACTAATAGTGGACTTCCTTCCTGGCTTGGTAGCCCCCAGACATAGGTTGTTAGACCGAACTGGGTGAACAATTCTCTGTGTTTATTTATTGCTTTTAAGTGCTGTTACTTTTATTGTCTTGTGCATTTAGCAGATATTGATGTTGTGACATCTCACTCGACATCACATATCTGATACCAGAATTTCAATTGGTATCAGACCAGGTCATCCTGCTCTGTATCTGGGTGAGATCTAGGGCTGTTACTTTCTGGTGCAATGGACAAGGAGAGTGGTGGATTTGTGAATAGACCCCCTATTCTAGATGGATCAAATTATGACTATTGGAAACCTCACATGGTTGCCTTTTTGAAATCTTTAGATAGTAGGGCTTGGAAAGTTGTTCTGACAGAATAGAAACATCCTGTCATTGTGGGAAAAGATGGTGTGTCAAAGCTGAAACCTGAGGGGGAGTGGACTAAGGAAGAAGAGGAAGAAGATGAACTCGCTCTTAGGAATTCTAAGGCCTTGAATGCCTTATTTAATGGTATTGACAAGAACATTTTCAGGTTGGTCAACACATGTGAAGTGGCTAAGGAGGCTTGGGATATCCTGAACACAACTCATGAAGGAACTTCCAAGGTCAAGATGTCAAGACTTCAGCTACTGACAACAAAGTTTGAAAGTTTAAGGATGAAAGATGAAGAGACCATTCATGACTTTCACATGAATGTACTTGAACTGTCAAATGCTTCTAGTGCCCTAGGAGAGAGGATGTCTGATGAGAAGCTGGTAAGAAAAATTCTCAGATCTCTTCCCAAGAGATTTGATATGAAGGTGACTGCTATAGAGGAAGCTCAAGACATCAGCCAGATGAGGGTAGATGAATTGATTGGCACACTTCAGACATTTGAATTAGGGTTGAATGACAGATCAGAAAAGAAGGTCAAAAGCATAGCTTTGGCGTCTAGTACAAAAGATGATGAGAAAGAGTGTGGCCCTGAAACTCAAGAAGAGCTATCCAATGCCATTGTTCTGCTGGGAAGACAATTTAATAGGGTTTTGAAGATAATGGACAGGAGCTATAAACCTAATGTCAAGATCATCACATCTGACATCAACAGGTCAGGTGATCAGATGAAGAAAACAAGAACTGAGGAGAAGCCTAATTATGACAAAGGAATCCAATGCCATGGCTGTGAGGGTTATGGTCATATCAGAGCTGAATGCCCTACATATCTTAAGAAGCAAAAAAAAGGCTTATCTGTGTCCTGGTCTGATACTGAAAGTGAGGAAGATGAAGAGACTGCCAAGCATGTTAGGGTATTGAGTGGAAGGTATATATCTGATGATGATTCTAGGGATGAAGAGAGCACATATGATGAGCTTACCGATTCTTATAGAGAGCTATGCATTAAAAGTGAAGAAGCCTGTCAAGAAGGAGAGAGGCAGAAGAAGATCATTGCTCAACTCAAGGCTGAAAAGACAGAGAATCTGGAAACCATTGCCAAGTTGGAAGATGAAGTATTTGTGTTAAACTCTAAACTTGAATCTATGTCCAAGTCTATCAGAATGCTGAATAGTGGAACTGATGTTCTAAACAAGATTCTTAATGTTAGAAGAACTGTAGGAGACAAAAGTGGGTTGGGGTTCAATAGTGGATCTTCTCCAAATGATGTTATTCCTAGTTCCAAGCCAGTGATGTTGAAATAGATGTTGAAACATCCTGACAGGACTCCCTCTAGGAAGAAATTCAGGCGTTGGAGATGCCATCATTGTGGGAGCTTTGGACACATAAAGGCTTTCTGTTATAAGTTGCATGGGTATCCTAAGAGTACTCCTAATTGTGCACCCAGACAGGTCATTCATAAAGGTAATCAAGTCATCAAGCAAAAGAAGCAATGGGTCTCCAAAACTGATGTTGTCAGCTTGATAGCTCATACTTCTCTTAGAGTCTCTGGTAAAGAAGACTGGTACTTTGACAGTGGCTGTTCAAGACACATGACAGGAGTGAAGAATTTGCTGGTGGATGTTAAACTTCATTCTTCTGGCCATGTGACCTTTGGTGATGGTGTCAAAGGAGAAATCAAGGGTGTGGGAAAGCTGAATTGTGAAGGTACACCTAAACTTGATGATGTACTGCTAGTCAAGGGGTTGACAGCAAATTTGATCAGTATTAGTCAACTATGTGATCAAGGACTCATAGTTAATTTTACAAAAACTGAGATCATTGTCACAAATGAGAAAGGTGAAGTTATCATGAAGGGTGCTAGGTCTAAGGACAACTGTTACCTATGGGTGTCACAAGACTAAAGTTCCTCCACATGTGTTCTTGCAAAAGAAGATGAAGTCAGAGTATGGCATCAAAAGTCGGGACATCTACATCTGAAGGGAATGAAGAGAATCATATCTACAGAAGCAGTAAGAGGAATCCCAGAGATCAAAATTGAAGAAGGAAAAGTGTGTGGAGACTGTCAGATAGGGAAGTAGACCAAGATGTCACATCAAAAGCTTCAACATCCCACTACTTCTAAAGTGTTAGAACTTCTTCATATGGACTTAATGGGGCCTATGCAGGTGGAAAGTCTAGGTGGGAAGAAATATGCTTATGTAGTTGTGGATGACTACTCCAAGTACACGTGGGTGAATTTTATCAAAGACAAAACAGAAGTGTTTGATGTGTTTAAGGACCTCTGTCAAAGACTCCAAAGAGAAAAGGAAAGCAATGTCATCAGAATAAGAAGTAATCATGGAAGAGAGTTTGAAAATAGCATGTTTTCTAAATATTGTTCTACTAAAGGCATCATTCATGAGTTTTCTTCACCTATTAGTCCTCAGCAAAATGGAGTTGTTGAAAGGAAGAACATAACCATTCAAGAATCAGCTAGAGCAATGATTTATGCCAAAAAGCTTCCTTACCATTTCTGGCCTGAAGCTATGAATACAGCCTGCTACATTCACAACAGAGTTACTTTGAGAAGAGGTACTTTAGCTACCTTGTATGAGTTGTGGAAGGGAAGAAAACCAAGTGTGAAGTACTTTCATGTCTTTGGAAGTAAATGTTATATTCTGTCAGATCGTGAACAGAGGAAGAAAATGGATCCGAAAAGTGATGAGGGAATCTTTTTCGGATACTCTACAAACAGCAGAGCTTATAGGGTATTCAACTCCAGAACCATAGTCATGATGGAATCTATAAATGTGGTTGTTGATGACTATGGAATGAAGGAAGTTGCTGATGTCCTGGATGATGTTGGAACATTTGTTGATGATGTATCAACAGAAGCTGAAGATAGAAGTGTAAATCCCAGTCCTACTGCTGCTGAACCTAAACCAGAGCAGCCTAACAAGGAACCATCCATCAGAGTGCAAAAGGACCACCCAAAAGAGCTTATCATAGGTGATCCAAACTCAGGAGTTACCACTAGGTCAAGAGAAGTTGTGTCAAATTCTTGCTTTGTATCCAAAATTGAGCCCAAAAATGTTAAAGAAGCCTTGAAAGATGAATTTTGGATTAATGCCATGCAAGAAGAGTTGGGACAATTCAAGAGGAATGAAGTATGGGAGCTTGTACCAAGGCCTAGTGGAATAAATGTGATTGGCACCAAGTGGGTTTACAAGAATAAATCTGATGAACAAGAAGTGGTCACCAGAAATGAGGCTAGACTGGTTGCCAAAGGTTACACTCAGGTAGAAGGAATTGATTTTGATGAGACTTTTGCTCCTGTGGCCAGACTGGAATCTATCAGGTTACTCTTAGGTGTGGCTTGTAATCTCAAATTCAAGTTATTCCAGATGGATGTAAAGAGTGCCTTCTTGAATGGGTACTTAAATGAAGAAGTTTATGTAGATCAACCCAAGGGATTTGTTGATCCAACCATGTCTACAAACTAAGGAAAGCTCTTTATGGATTAAAGCAAGCACCTAGAGCTTGGTATGACAGGCTTACTGAATTCTTGTCTCTGAATGGTTACAGAAAGGGAGGAATTGACAAGACATTATTTGTCAAAGAGGAATGAGGAAAACTGTTGATAGCTCAAATATATGTTGATGACATAGTGTTTGGTGGGATGTCAGAAGCAATGGTTCAACATTTTGTGAAACAGATGCAGTCTGAGTTTGAGATGAGTCTTGTTGGTGAACTCAGCTATTTTCTGGGTCTGCAAGTTAGACAAATGGAAGACTCCATATTTATCTCTCAGAGCAAGTATGCAAAGAACATAGTCAAGAAGTTTGGTCTGGAGAATGCTACTCACAAGAGGACATATGCTCCTACTCACCTGAAGTTGTCCAAGGATGAACATGGAGTGAGTGTGGATCAAAGTCTATACATAAGCATGATTGAAAGCCTACTGTATATCACTGCTAGCAGACCTGGTATCTCCTTTGTTGTAGGAGTTTGTGCCAGATATCAATCTGAACCTAAGGTTAGCCACATGAATCAAGTGAAGAGAATTCTGAAATATGTGAATGGTACTAGTGACTATGGCATACTATACAGTCATGGATCAGGCACTGAACTAAGTGGATATTATGATTCTGATTGGGTAGGGAGTGCTGATGATAGAAAAAGTACTTCTTGAGGATGCTTCTTATTAGGGAACAATCTTATCTCGTGGTTTAGCAAAAAGCAGAAATGTGTGTCTCTCTCTACTGCTGAGGCTGAGTACATAGCAGTAGGAAGTAGTTATTCTCAACTGGTTTGGATGAAGCAAATGTTAACTGAATACAATGTCAAGCAAGATGTCATGACATTGTACTGTGATAATCTGAGTGCTATCAATATCTCCAAGAACCCAATTCAACATAGCAGGACTAAGCATATTGACATACGTCATCACTTTATAAGAGATCTGGTTGAAGATAAACTGGTTGCTTTGGAACATGTTGCTAATGAAATTCAATTAGCTGATATTTTTACTAAGGCCTTAGATGCAAATCAATTTGAAAATTTAAGAAGCAAATTAGGGATCTGCATATATGAGGATTAGTAGATTTTTGGTATGCAGGAAGGTGTTTTTTTTGGTGCTGCTGTCTTATGTGTGTGAGCTTATCTCTTTGGTGAAATTGTCAAAATAAGAATGTTTGGAAACAAACAAGAACATTTTTATTACTAGAAGTACTTAATATTACATTTTTGGAAACTACAAGCAAAGAGTTTTCATGTTTGGATTCAGCTATTCATTCCAACCACCTGAGTTAATGAAATTAACCCAACCTTCATCTGCCTCATCCTCAGAATCATGTAGTTGCACCTGAGCCTTCTTGATGGTCTTTATCCTTGTTTCTGTTTTTCTTCCTGTCCTTGTTATCCCTGTAGAGGATCCACATGTTGTCATTTCTTTGGACTTTATCTCCTTTGGTTTTGGGCTCTTGTTCTTCTGGTATTGCTTCAACTGACCCTTGTGTGTATCAACTGTCTTGGAGGACTGACTCATGTTTCCTTCTCAGATTGGTTGTAGTAAGTAGCCGTTTGGTGTAGTTTTTATAATTCATGTGGAAACCCTTGATTGTATCGCCTGGTCAGTTAAAGTTGTTTGCTGACTAATTTTAGTATGGTTCTTCTGGATTTATTCTGCTGTTTCTCAAATTATGGCTAAAAAGGGGGAGAGAAAGCCTAGTTGTTGCCTAGTTAAGAGTTGTGGTTTGCCTAGTTAAGAGTTGTGGTTTTTTGGTTTTCTGATTTTCTGGAAGAGTTTTTGTTTGGCTTTAGGGGGAGTTTGAGTTTTGAGTGGTGTGCAGCTGCTGAATGATTAGTGTATGTTTTATTATGGTGTGTTTCTGCTGCAGGTATCTCTGATGTGTGTTGATATTGTTTTAGCCAAAATTAGCCAAAGGGGGAGATTGTCAGTTCTGTTATTGGCAGCAATTTTGGTAAAATAATGTGTTTGTTCAAGATGTCATGTCGGATGTCTTAACATGTGCTTCTAACATTCTGCATGTGATATGTTGTTTGGTATTGCAGTTTTTGTGCATGATGTCAGGACTGATGTCTTAATATCTGTTGACAGAACAACATGCTCAGTCTGTTATTTGTTTTAGGGCTACGTGTTAAGTGTTATGCTTTGAGAGATTCTGTTTAAGAGATTGCAGGAAAAATTCTTGGAGAAGATTTATTCAGATGCAATCATTTATTTCTTTATTTAAGGCAAAAAGATTTGAAGATAAAATCTGTTTTTATTGTGCATCAAATCTGAGTTTTTCACAGAGCCCAAGCCCAAGAATCTGTTTCAATTTAAAGAAGTCTCAACCCTACTTGGAAGCGGGGAGAATAAGGATTGTGTGAGTTGTATTCAAGTTTTAGGGTTTGTGTTTGTTTTGCGAGCCATTCATTCATCTGTTTTGATGTTTGAATTGGCTGATTTAGTTGAGTTGTCATTTGTCCACTCAAAGCTTTTAAGCACGAGTGTATTGTTCTTGGTTGAAGCTTTTAAGCAAGATCAAGTATTGAATTTGAAGTTTGATCTTCTAATGTTTGTGATTTTTCTATTTTCATCACTGCTGTGATTGAGGGGGAGTGAGAGGTGTCTCATATCTAAGAGCGTCTTAGATAAAAGTGTCATTGGGTAGTGATTAAGTGAGTAGATTATTAACTGGTGTGTTGGCTGTAGAGTCTATGAATTGATACTACTAATAGTGGAGTTCCTTCCTGGCTTGGTAGCCCCCAAACATAGGTTGTTAGACCGAGCTGGGTGAATAATTCTCTGTGTTTATTTATTGCTTTTAAGTGCTGTTACTTTTATTGTCTTGTGCATTTAGTAGATATTGATGTTGTGACATCTCACTCGGCATCACATATCTGATACCAGAATTTCAATAAGGTAAACAAATTTAAGGCAAGACAGAAAATAAACAAAGTATGGTAGGTGCGAATGAAAATAAATTGCAAATTGAATAATAAACCTACTCCAAATCGGAGACTTTAATGTGGTACAATGTTGGAAAGTAAAATGGCGGCAAAATTACTCTACTTCTAAAAATGCTCCAATCTCGATTACAACAATGGTGCGATAATCCCTCGATGTGACGGATTATCGCTTTAAACAAACTGAATTTATGCCTATGCTACAACTAAGAGAGGATGCATAAACAATGGAAACTATGGCCTATTTATAGTGTGAAAACTCTTGGAAGTTACACGAGCCGTTCAGAAAATGTGTGGAGATATTCTCTCTAGTCATGGCCACTTCCTTCAACTGCCTTTGACCAAGGCACGTTTTAGGAAGATTGCATCCGCCATCCTTCCATGGCGTCCGCCATGTGTGCAAAGGGTGGAAGATGTGGTCTTCTGACAGTTGAGACATGGGTGAAACCCTACATGTCATGGCGCTCTCCTTGGCCAACGCCGTGTGGAACGTCATGTGTGTATTTTCCACTGAATTCTTTCGATTCTCGCTCTTTTTGCTTCATTTCTTCACGAAAGGCTCCATTAAGGCATTATACCTGAAAACAACACAAAACATAAGCATAATACAAGAAAAATAGCAAATAAACTATAATAACCGTGTGCAATCCGAGCCAAATACGCAGTGTGTTTCGGTGTTATCATTAACCATTGGGGAAAGTTATTGCATAAAGGCGCGACAATCGTGAGATTTTAAGTCAATTAACTTGAGATCTTTCATTGATACAAGTTTCTTGATTTTTGATGATTAACCTTGGGAAACTTTTATACCGTGCAAACGCTCGCAAAAAAAATTCTTTTCCTTTTTAGATAGAATGTGACATGCCATAGGAAAATAAGTTATCTTCCCTCTATCTTATGGAGCCAATTGTTGTTGTATATGCATCTCCACCATATATAAACCGAAATTCTTACTATCTTTATTCGTGCCTGGAACGTTTAGAAATGTGTCTATTAAACTATCACACACATTTTTCTCCACATGTAAGACATCAAGACATTGTCTAACATCGAGTCTAAAACAATATGGAAGATCAAAGAATATTGATCTATATTTCCAAATATTTCTCTCAACGAGACCTTTTGAAGGTTCAGGAAACACAAGAAATGGGGGATTGTATTGGGTTTCAAATATAACAATGTTTCATTATCCAAAAAATAACAAAAATGATGATAAAAATGATAAGATATTTATCCTGGTTCACCGCTAGCGAGGTTAATCCAGTACACTCTCTAGAGTGATTTTGCCTTCTCAACAGGACTTAATCCAATAATCAAACTGATTACAATCTCAAAGACTACTCCTCAATGACTTCTTAAAGATTATGACTTAAGTTAGTCCCTTAAGAAATTACAACTCAAAGACTAAACGTTAATGACTTTTTCATGCTTTGGACTATACCCTAGCCCCTCAAGGAATTACAATTCAAATACTAACCGTCAATAACTTATTAAGGCTTATGACTATACCGTAGTCCCTCAAGAAATTTAACAATTGTTAAATACAAAATTTTTGTTTACAAAGCCGCTTCTAAATAAGCAAATACACAACATGATTATCAGACTTTACACTTAAGAACATATGAAATGAAACTCTAAATGTTTCTTTCTATTTTCTTTTTCTTGAAATTGATTTTCTTTATTGAAATTCTTTAAACATAGAGTTTCTTCAAGTTCTTCGCAAATGTTGTATTTTGACAATTCCTTTGTCATCTTTATATATCTAAGGAATAAGGCCATTGGAATATAGAATTGAAATCTTCTTCAAATCCACATATGTAATAGTTGGTACGGGGTTGACTTGTAAATCGTGGGTAGTGGAGAGAAAATGTTTTATAGCAGTTTGTAGTACAAACCTTTTGATTTTGCGGCATAACTTTTACTATATTATTAGAATATGCATTCCTTTATTTTCTCTTAAATCATTTTCTTCGTATATGAGAGATTTGAAGCTAGATCAGAGTTTAGAGCCTTGTGCATAAGTTGTACTTTAGATTCTAGTGAAAAATGTGGCTTGAATGAATTATAGTACATATGAGTTGATTACTTTAGAAATGTTGACTCATGTATCTAGGGCTGACTTAAAGTTCATAACTTCTTCATATTATCACTTTGGTTCAGTTTCTGAAGATGTTTAGAGTCTAGAGTTCAGAGTCTATATATCCAGAGTCCAGAATCTGGAGTTGATTAGCTTTGTCCAGTGTCTAGCTTGCTTAGAATCTACTCTTTTTATGATCTGGCTTGTTCACAATTTTCTTCGCAAGCTTCTGACTTGTTCAGAGTCCGTTTGATTCAGATTTTGGCTTGTTCAGATTCTGCACACTCAACAAACTATTAGAGTAAAAAATTGTTGTTTTACATTTTGTTATTATTAAAACTCGAGGATAATAGATGTATAACCCAACTTATTCTAACAATTTCCCCCCTTTTTGATGATGACAAATATTATTATTTAGATGAACAATTTTGACTTAACAAATGAATCATCTAAAAATCAGAGTTTGGTTTGAATGCTCTCCCTGAATTTTAGACTTTAAAATTTTATTAGCTTAAGTTCACCGAGTGAGGTTTGCAAGATCCCCCCTGGGTTTATGACTTGGAAATTTGTAGTTTTTTAATTAGCACGTATAGTTATATAATTCATTCAATAAATATAACATGTTTGGGATTTATCTTGGGATAAAAATAAATCAAAATAATTTCTTTTCTCCCCCATTGTCATCAGTCAAAAAGAATATTTAAATAGAAGAAACTTTAAAATAGATTTTTGAAAGTGATACTACATAATGATAAAAAAAACATAATCAATCTACCATATGAAAATATTAGAATGGTGGTAAATTGGCTAGAATGGTTGATAACATCTCTTCGATTCTCGAGTTGGTTCAATCTTGTTCTAATAAAATGAGACAATCAGTAGCAGTCAAACCTATGGAGATGTGCTTAAACACCAAGAAAATTTCTCTCCTTTGTTCACTGGAGCACATTAAATAAAAAATGTTTTGCTTTATCCCAAAACACTCTATATAGATGAGACCTTGTTACTAGCAAGATCACATTCTGCTCTTTTCCATCCAGCTTTTCTCATATCTGATAATATGAGCAAATAATTTCAGAATTCTAAAAAAGGCTCCTCCAAAGAAATTACCACAGCTAGTTTTCAACTCAATGATGCTGATGAAAAGAAGCACAAAGATGATAAGCACAAAACCTCTAAAGGTGCAAGAAAATAAGTTGTTTCAGGTGTCAGTCCTTCTATGGTATGAAAGACTTCAGTTTCAAGGATGAAGAACCTCAAAAAGAAGAATAATACAGCTGAAGACAATGAATCAGACACTAATGAAAGGTGGATAGCCTACCTACGTAGTCTGAGTGTTGTAATCTTTTGTTGCTTCTTTTTGCTTTTGTAATAGATTTTGGATCTGTAATGTTTCGAGCAACAATAAATGGTCCTTTTCTCATTTCTTTTGATTATTATTCTCTCTCCCTTAATATCTTCTGAATGAGTCACTGGTGTTGATGGAGAAATTTCAGAGAAGTTTTCAACCATTCCAATCAGGTTTTATTAAACACCCTTTGAACTTTTAACATTTTAGGGTTGAAAAGATTCAAGCGTGAGTATTGAGAGTTGCGTTGTATGTAAAACAAGTGATACTATGAGTTTTGAAAATTGTTTTAAACATACAAATATTTGAAAAGACAAGTAATGATATACTTGGAAAAACCTTAGTAATAACGTCTATAATATTGCACATTACTTAACACGCTTGTTAGAAGACATCATTACTAAGCTCGAAAAAGAAAAATTATTAATGACAAAGGATGCGTTAGACCATAAGTTTTGTTTTAACCCAAAAGATAGTTCCCAATGTTTATTGATGTGTTTTACTATTGTAAGAATTAGATGAACACGTGTCAACATAAATCTTAGTTACAATGAAAGTGCGCGAATAAATACATTAATATAATTTAGAGTCCAGAAGATAGAAGTTCTCAGAAGGATTCTGACTTAGGACTTTCTAACTAAAGTACCTTCTCATTTAAGAGGGTTAACTGGTTCAGAGTCATGTTTCCTCAAATTCTCATTTTAACTCTACAGAGGTAGCACACGTTGAGACTTGTATTTTTAATCAAGACATAATTCAATTTTGAAATTCTTCTGAATGAAACAAATCTATCTTTAGAAAAGGCTTTTGTAAAGATATCAGCTCATTGATTGTCTCTATTAATAAATTTTAAGTTAATAATACATTTGTCAACATAGTCTCTTATAAAATGATATTTTATCTCAATGTGTTTTGCTCTAATGTGTAAAATGGGATCCTTAGATAAACATATGGCAAAGATATCATCACAAAGTTGAGTAATGTTACTTTCATAAAGTTGATAGTCATCTAGCTAACTCTTCATCTAAAGTATATGTGTGCTGGATTAAGATGCTATAATATATTCAGCTTCTGTTGTTGCAGTGCAGTCATTGACTGTCTTTGGCTGGACCATGAGATTAGATTTTCACCCAGAAACTAACAACTTTCACTGGTGCTTTTTCTTTCAATTCTATCTTCAGCAAATGCAGAGTCACAATAACCTACTAACTTGTAATTTGGTGATTTCTTATTACAAAACCAAAATTAGTAGTATTTTTTAGATACTTAAAGATTCTCTTAACAACTATTAAGTGAACTTCTCTAGGATCTGACATTTTGTTATTACACAAACCAAAATTAGTAGTATTCCAGAATACACGTTGAATGCATTGGAGTTTTGGCATGTTTGCTTTCGGCCATATCAAACTTCTTCAGAAGTTCTCTTGTATACTTACTTTGATGAATGTAAGTTCCTTCTTAACTTTGGTTAATTTGAATTCCCATAAAAAACTTCAATTCTCCCATCATGCTCATTTCGAATTTAGCCTGCATTGACTTAGAAAAATCTTGACAAAGAGATGCAATATAAGAGCCAAATATGATGTCATCAACATAAATTTGAACTATTAAAATTTCATTCTTGAATTAATTAGAGAACAGAGTTGTGTAAACTTTTCCTCTTGAAAAATCAGTCTACAGAAGAAAGTTGCTTAGACTTTCATACCAAGCTTTTCCTTCAGATTAAACAATTTTAACAATGCAAAAAATCATGTAAAACTTGTGCACCCCATATATAAAGGCACATTCTTATCACTACATAAAGTATCATAAATATGGGCTTTTATAAAACATGATTCTCCAATATCGCAGATCATATCTTCTAATCAGCAATCCATATTTTCAACAACTTCATGCATTTGTAATGTCACATTTCGATTTTTATCCACTTCTCCATGCCACGCCCATGTTGTATAATTTTGACATATTCCATCACAACATTAATGAATGTAAGTTAAAGTAAAAGACTACATTCAATGAAATGGTGTTCAGAATCATACATTTCGCTCAGATAACTCGTTTATCTCTTTGCTTAGGTACTTTGAGTTTGTGAGTTGTTTTATTAAATTCAACACCCTGAATTCTAGCACTAAAACTCTTATTTATACTAATGTAAAACCAATTGCTTGTAATAGTCTTCTCTTCAAAAATTGACACGTAATTACTACATTATTTTTGCCTTTGAAACGTCTCCCACGCGTCCCTTTGGATAAAACTAAAAAGAAGTTACTTGCTTTAAAATTATTTCTTCATGTGAAATGTTGTTTTTCGACGTGTCTCGCTAATAATTGACGTTGAAATCTTGGACAAAATTTCTTTTTAGAAAATACTAAGTCTCAATCTCCATCCCACATCTGAGACTTCGACTTCCTTAGCTGGAAAACTGAGTCAAAATGCCCTTTAAACCTTCCAACATTTCCTTAGTTTTTTTCTCATTGCGCTGAGATTTTATCCTGTCAGAAACCCCAGCTAACACCACCAAGAAGTTGCAGAAAAAAGATTAGAGGATCTACCCCTCCACCCTTAGAGACTAAATCACATTAGCCACGTACCTAGAAGAGATAATATCCAGTTAGACCCTAAAAGTACCAGAGAGTAACCTCCAACACCACTGACCTAGTAAGGTAAGAATGACCAAGTGTAGAATACTGACACCCAGACCACCACACTACTTAGGTTTGCAGACATTAGAATAAAACATTTAGGAGATATTATCTTCCATTTTAGCCCCTGCCTCCCACATAAGCCTCTTTAAATTCTCTGAATCCCCTCGCACGCCTTAACTTGCATCTTAAGAAAGGAAATAATTAATACAAGGATAGAGTCTAAAGCAGAATTCAAAAAAGAAGCCCCCTCCCCCATTGAAGCTAGCGGGATTATACCTGAGTGACTCACACACTCAAAGATACAACAGAGTCGCCACCGAACTTTATTTAGTCCAAAAGGACAGGGAAAATATCGATAAAACTCAAGGGGAAGAGAAAATGGTAAGGGGGTCATTTATGCGAGAGGAATGTACTAGCAACTCACGCATCCGTTGTACTCGATAGGAACCATTGTGCTTGCTTCTAGGCTTGGGTGTGTTATCTATCTAAGGCTACTAGCTAAAGAGGAAAAGAAAAGAGACGAAGAAAGTGCTCACGAAGGAGTGGGTCCCTCGTGCCTACATATCCTCATAGTACAATGAGGAATTTAGAGCTCCGTAG
Organism: Lathyrus tuberosus; assembly: GCA_022829125.1. NCBI lineage: Eukaryota > Viridiplantae > Streptophyta > Magnoliopsida > Fabales > Fabaceae > Lathyrus > Lathyrus tuberosus. The sequence goes on from JALAZF010000428.1 coordinate 498,968, forward strand.
TTCATGGAACCAGGAAAGAGGAAGAAGAATGGAAGAAGGTAGAAGGTAGCACGCCAAGATCTCGCGATCTCATGCCTAAGTATCCTCACAGTGTAATGAGGAAGTCAGATCTCCATAGTTTGGGGAACTAAGACGGAGAAAGAAAAGGAAACAGTGTCAAAACCAAGGGCGAAAGTAAAGAGAACGACCCCACTGTGGTAAAATAAAATAAATGGTGTTACAACCGAGAAAGTAAGGAAAAGGAATGGTGTCAAAACCAAGAGAATAAAGGAGCAAAGGACTTGATTCAAGATAAAGCAAGATCTACTGGGGATTCGGTATATTAACTGACTGTCAGTGGTTAACCGAAGAAAGAGAAGATTATAACTTTATGGGGAAAGCGAAGGGTTGGTGTCAACAGACAAATTGTGATAAACCGCAAGGAGAGTATTGAACCAAAAGAAGGTGTTTGACTCTCTGGAGACTCGGTGTGTTAACTGATAAACAGTGGTTAACCGAAAAGAAAGGAATTGGTTTTTAACCGAAAGACGGTGATTGACGAGAAAATGAGTATTAACCAAGAGGTGTTTAACTCAACAAAGAAAGGAGAAATTGGTTTTAACAGGCATACTGTGATTAATTAAAAGGATGGGTGTAGAACTAAGCGAAGGTTGTGACCCAAAAGGACGGGTGTGGAACCAAACGAAGGTTATGATCCAAGGGAACGGGTGTGGAACCAAGTGAAGGTTGTGACCTAAAAGAACGAGTGTGGAACCAAGTGATGGTTGTAACTCAAGAGAACGGGTGTGGAACCAAGCGAAGGTTGTGACCCAAAAGGACGGGTGTGGAACCAAGCGAAGGTTGTGACCTAAAGGACGGGTGTGGAACCAAGCAAAGGTTGTGACCCAAAGGACGGGTGTGGAACCAAGCGAAGGTTGATATTCTGAAGGGGTTCGGTACATTGACTTAACAAGAAGTACTTGACTGAAGAAAGGGTATTTGAACCTAAAGAATGTTACTAACCCAAAGGTGCGAGTATCTAAACCACAAGAAGGTTACTAACTCACAGGGTTATTGTTTTAACAAAAGAACTGTGATTAACCAAAAAATGGGTGATTAACCAAGAGAAGGTGTTAACCCAAGGAAAAACTCAGTGTGTTAATAGATAGACTGTGGTTAACTGAGAAAAGGAGAAAATTGGTGTTTGAATCGACAGGTAATGATTAACCAACGACAAAAGGAGAGAGAACCAAGAAAGGTTGCGAAATCCGCTAGGGATTCGGTATTTAACAAGTAGACCGTGATTAACCGAAGAAAAGGATTACGACTTCGCTGGGGAAGAAGAGAATTGGTTTTACCAAAAGGACTGTGATTAACCAAATAACGGGTGATTAACAAAGAGAAGGTGATTAATCCAAGAAGACATTGATCTTGAATAGAGTAAATGGTGATTAATCAAAGGAAAAATTGAAAGGGCAAGAGTGATCAAGGATCGACTCGGATGAGGATTGGGAGACACTATAGTCTGGAGATAGAGACGATTACTCCAAGCACAAGGTCATTCGTCCCCTGCCCAAAATAATCAGAATGAGTGTAGGAATTCTCGACTCTCATCCCTTCTCTAGCACTCAGAGTATAATGCAAAAATTGAAACCGATGGAGTAACAACACAATCTTGTACAGTGCTCCAACGCGTCGTGTAGACTTCCAACTCCGCAAGGGACCAAGAAAGAGAAGCTCTAAAAAGATCCTAAAGCGAAGAAAGGGGGAAGATTAACTAATCTAAACAAGGTTTTGATCAATTGATCAAACGGTATGAACAAGCCAATAATCTTTCAAGCGAGTTGAAAGATCATCAAAGCAAGCGTGTGAAGTAATGATTATACAAAATTAAATTTGTTCAATAAAGAACAAACTTAATGCAATCAAGAATGAATTTACAAAGCAATGACAAACATTAATTAGCATGTATCACTAATCATGTTACTACATAAACAAGAGTATGCCAAAAGCAACATGATTACACAACTTCAAGAACGCAAACAATTTCATAATCAATAAATCGTGCATCAAAGTTTCGCATACGTACTTCAACCAGAGGCTAAACAACTAAAGAAAAAATCCACAAATATCAAATATATCAAGCCATAGAAGTCAAATGAGGAAAGAAATCCAAACAAGCATGAAAAAGCACAAAACACAGCTTCTGCAACAGTGTTAATTGATTAACCAGTTTTGCCTTGCAAATGGTTAATCGATTAACAGCTATTTAAAATTTGAAAATGACGCTTTAATAAGGTGTTAATCGATTAAACAGTTTTTCCTTGCAAAAGGTTAATCGAATAACGCTGCACCAAAAGCTGAAAAACAACTTTTCAAAAGCACTTTTATTAACAAATCACTTCTCCAATCATCCACATGTTATGGCATGCAATTGTACACTAAAATTACATCAAGTAGCAACAATTAAGCATCAAATGAATCCGTAAAACATCAAGATCAACAATCAAATAATTGAATGATCAATTCACATAAAAAGCCATTGGATCTTCAATGTGAATATGCGAAAGTGATCGAAGACAATAAATCGAGCAAGAATTACCAAACTACAAGGCGGAGGATTGCCTTGGTAATTGTTGTAAGTAAAATGTGGTGAGAATAAGCAAAGAAAACCAGAGAATTCCAAGCTTGAGATCGAATCGTAGCGAAACCGATAAAAACGTGATAAATGCTCCGAATACGAATTTGCACCAAAACGCTTGAGATAATAACTTGAATTGAAATAGAAACAACTGTAAATCTAGAAATGCAAGTAGAAATGTAGTGGAATGGAGGTTTAGCTCAAGAGAATAATAATTTCGATGTGAATATTGTTACACTCTAATTGTGGAAATTGGGCTTTTGTGTGTGGTTTGGGGAAGAAGATGAAGATGAATTACAAAAAATTCAGAGAGAATGGAGAGAGAAGAGTGAAATTGAGAGAGAATTGAGGGTGAAAAAAGTGAAAATGGTTAAGGGTCCTCTGCAACAAATTGAAGGTTTCTTTATATAGAGTGTAGGTTTGGAGTTGGATAGGTTTGGAACTTGGTTTGGAGCTAGCTAAGGGAGGTTTGGCATTTGGTTTGGTGTTAGTTACATCTAACTCACGGAGTTGAAAGTTGTTTCAATTAGTTATTTGTTAACTCGGTGGGAACATCCCAATGCAAGTCCAAAATCCAATGGTTCACATGTTTGGAAACAAAGGTGCATAGTGGTCTTGAATTAAAATGATATATTGTAGCAAATGCAAATGGATTCTTAAAGTTTCTTGAAGTGTCTAGAATATTCCACATGATCCTAGAACCAAGTAGACCAAAAGAGTGAAGGAGAAGCTGTTGCAGTGCTGTAAAATGCTGAAATTCTGCAGAACTTGCAGGTGTATCAATTGACAACTATTCAAAAACTGAAAACAGCGCTGTAAAAGGGTGTTAATAGATTAACTAGTTTTTCCTTGAAAATGGTTAATCATTAACACAAGCAAAATTTGCCCTGTTTGGCTTGAAACAATGTGTTAGGGCTGTGGCTTTGAACTTCGACTCTTTTCTTTGATAAATGGGCATGGAAACCCTAGTATTTTGCTTATATTGATGTTGTGATGACTTTGTGACGGTGTCATTAATCAGGCTTTGAAACTCTAAATGTTCCTACAACAAAACCACAGAGAAAAAATGCTAATGCGTATGCCGGTAATGCAAATGCACATGCTTATGCAAAAATGCAAAAGGGGAGGTCAAATTTTGGGTTACGACAGTTGCTCCTATTTAATCCTCTTGGATCTGAATGTTCGAATTGCGCCAGCTTTTCGATCATTCGAGGTGGAAGGGGATTAAATAAAAGAGTAGATCAAAAATTTGGCCGACGGCGACAAAAGATGAAAAGGTGAATGTGTAGAGAGCTTCATTAAGATATGTATCTGGTTGAATATCTGATAAGGAGATGAGTCAGTGAACAGGGAGTACGCTTGATGCATATGCTATGTATGCTTAGTCTTACATGATGCTTGATATGTCATGCAATAGTGTAGGTTAAGATATTGTGTTGCATGTAGTAAACGATTGTAGCAAAACAGACTCGGTATCCTCCACTGGGGAAAGAATCAACCTTAAATAAAGAAAATATTCTGGATAGACAAGAGATAAAGGAGATATTCTGGATGGACCAGAAGAAACTGGGAATATTCTGGACGGACCAAAGAGAATTGAAAGAGTTCTAGGCGGACCAGAGAAAGGAAATACTTGGGCCAGACCAAAATAAAGGCTTTGGGCGGACCAAAGAAAAAGAAGAGACTTTGTAAAAGTTTTCCAGACGAGAACTGGACATTGAAAAAGTTTTCCAGACGAGAACTGGACTTTGAAAAATTTTGTCAGACGAGAAGTGGACTTTGAAAAAGTTTTCCAGACGAGAACTGGACTTTGAAAAAGTTTTTCAAACGAGAACCGAGCTTTGAAAAAGTTTTCTAGACGAGAACTGGGATTTGAAAAGTTTTTTCCATACGAGAACTGGACTTTGAAAAAGTTTGCCCGATGAGAACTGGACTTTGCAAGGATAAGCCAGACGGGAACTGACTACCAGGAAAGAACTGGATTTTGAAGAGCCAAATCAGATAGGAACTGACTACTAGACGAGAACTGGATTTTGAAGAGACAAGTCAGACAGGAACTGACTACCAAGCAAGAACTGGATTTTGATTAAGCCAGACAAGAACTGACTACAAGAAGAGAACTGGATTTTGATTAAGCCATACGCGAACTGACTACCTGACAGGAACTGGATTTTGATTAAGCCAGACAAGAACTAGATTTTGATTAAGCCAAACGAGAACTTACTACTAGACGAGAACTGGATTTTGATTAGACAAGTCATACGGGAACTGACTACCAGACGGGAACTGGATTTTGAACGGACTGTCGCTCCCAGGATTTTCATCCAGGTACAAACGCGAGAGTGACGCGGAAGACAGAGTCGCCAGCCGTGTAAATTTATCCCAAGAGAGGGAAAAGGAACACCGCATAAACCAGAGGAAGAGGGAAAGGAATGGTCATCGCAACCATAGCCTAGGTTCGGGAGTCGGCTACGCGAGGGGAAGGTGCTAGCACCCCACGCGTCCATCGTACTCGATGGGATCCACGCTTGTTGTCTAATCTGAGGGTGAGTTATCCTAAAATCTATGGCTGTACTGACACGAGGAAGGGGAAAACAAAGACAGACTCGGTAGGACGTCGATGTCCTAGGCCTACGTACTCCCTTTGTGCAATGGAAAATTCAGAGTCAACGTAGTTCGGACCAAGTTCATTTTGTGTTTTTTATGAGCGACGTTCAGTTCGCGTCCGGCAGTTAGGGTCGAGGCCTGTTTGCGACTCAGACGGAAAGTAACGTGCCTTTTTGAAAATAGCCTTTAGTTTAACAATCCCGAAGGACAAGAAGGTTTGAAGTTTGTTTGTATTTTTTAAGACAGAAGTGACTTGAGTTAGTTCATAACTTGCATTGCACCAAAGTCTAGGGCACAGGGACGAATACTTAATGAATCGTCCCAAGACAGGACGCTCGCTAAGCACTCTAGAAAGATGAGAGGAAGCCCCTCATTTCTCATTCCCCACGCTTAAGGCTCGTGTACAATACACTTTATCCTTATTAAGTGTTTTCGAGAAGTTTTGAGATGAGAAGAGAGAAGACACAAAGGAAACTCTAAAGGGAAACTAAGAGTCCTAATGTTATCATGCATGGGTGACCTACGGTTAGTGAGGTTTGACGACAAACTAAGCCTAAAGTAAAAAAAAGATGAGAGAAAGAAAGAGTGAGAGTGGACATGGATGACTATCCACACCCTCAAATAACTTACCTCTACCCCTGCATAAAAGGTTAGTACAAAACAGACATACATAAAAGAAATGAGATAAACGAAATCCAAGCAATGACATATAATGGCAATCAAGTGACCAATAACAATTCAAACATGACTCATGAATTCAAATAAGCAATCTCAACCAACGGCACAAGTGCCTTCTCAAACAAGTAACCAGACATGACCATAGATATGCAAACAAGGAGACCTCAAATAAAAGCAATCAAACAATTAGCAAAACATCTTCTAAAATCACCAAATTAATTATCAACATATCTCAACCAGAAGCAAACAACATGTCCAAAAGTCATGCCAAAATTCCCCAGATAAATCATTCAAACAATTATGCAAAGTTCAGACAAGAAACATGGCTCAACATGCAAAAAAGGAGGACTAAAATGAAATATGAAATGATTTTAAAAATGAGACAAAAATATTTTTATGCAACTCAATGTATTGGTGAAAAAATGCAAAAGGAATGAGTTCAAAAGGTTTTGTATGCTATGAGAACAAAATTCTACAAGTTTGGGTATGCATGATATGAATAATTCAAAAATAAAATAAACAAATAATTGTTTCAGATGCCAAAAATAAAATAAAATAATAAAATAAAATTTGGTAAAAGTTTATAAAATGCCAAATGTGATTCATGAATTTTTTGGTAATTTTTTAATGCAATTAACTATTTTTAAAATGATTAAAATGAACATAATACAATTAATAAAAATAAAATTGAAGAAAAACAAGTGGGGGTGCGTTCAGCAGATAATCCACGTTGGAATAATATAATGGGCTGAAGGGGGGTGTGTAAATAGCAAGCCCAACGTTTAAATCCATCAGAAAAAAATAAAAAAAATAAAGAAGAACATGTGAAGCCCAGTCAAATGATTGACTCTACCTTCACCTTCTGATCAATCTAATGTCACGCAACAAGTCAACGGATTAAACAAGTAGTCACATCCAACGTCCCAGATCCACACGCACACCATAGCTAACACGCACACACGCACATAATTAAGAAGTACACAATACACAGCCACACGTGACAAGCACATGCAATCATTAATGTGTTGTCACACTCTCCACCACAAGATCTCGTCAACGTGCACAATTGAATCACACAATCAAAAATTAATTAAAAACAACAGACAGGATGTGAGGTACATGGTAGAAAGTATGGGATAGCCAGCACACAAACAATAAAATAAAAAACATAAAATAAAAAATGTGGCAGAATCATGATCGTTGGATCAACATGGTGGACGGCCAGGATTGTTTCTTCTTCCTTTAGCCCTCGCCGGACTGCACTTTCTCCAGCCGCCGGACTGCTGCGTGATTTTTTCCAGAAATTGCAAATCGGTACTCCATTTTGACCAGAAAAATGCAAGGATCTCAAATATCCAGTCCAAAATCACAAATAATCAATGCATAAGGAGATTCGAATGAAAAAAGGTTAGGGTTCAAAACTTAGAACTCATGCAGCAACCATATTACACGTCCACATTCAAAACAAAACATACCAGAATGATCAGTACACACCACAGATCACTATGCATATTTAAAAAGAGAGTTCTATGATCATCAAAAGAATGACTAACCTGAGATTATGCACTACGTATCCTTATTATTAGCTTCCAACGAGGGTTGGTTTGTGCTCTATGGATCCCCAGGAAGAAGATTGTGGAAGAACTTTTGAAGAAACCCTAATGGATTGAGAGATACGAAGAAGAGATCTTTTTTAGGGTTCACTTGAAAACTCCACCAAAATAACGTGTCCTTTCTCTCTATAGTGCATGATTAATCTTAAATACTTAGGGTTATTTCACATCTGATCATTTTGGTCTTAATCACTCCTTGGTTAATGAGTTTTGGGCCTTTTGACAAATTTGCATAATGTGAGATACACCCCCCTCCATGCATGCATACCCAAATATTTCATGATGGATCACTTATTGATCAATTGCTAATCACACCTAAATTGAAATTGGGCCTTGAAACATTTTGATTAATGAGTTTTCAATAATTTGGCAATTTTGCATAATGAAAGATAAGTAATGAATAATCATGGAATTTCTTGGTTCAAAGGCCCAAAATGATGCTTAAGGAGTGTTCTTTGATGTTAGAATGTGACATGAAGCAATGGAATTAATTATAGGTCACTATGTCCCAAAATGCAAAAGTAACCATGAGAAAACCCTAAAAAACCACTTTGCCTTCTTTTGATCATAACTTGAGTTTCACAAATAATATGGAGACCCACTAGTACTTGTTGGAAAGAGGAGAAAAAGATCTTCAACTTTCATGTTTGAGGAAAATTCATTTGAATCTTTCTTGATGATGAAAAGTTAAGTTGAATATAGTGTAAGAACTTGCCCAAAAAGGAAACTTTCAAATTATAGGTCATTTCCATATTTAGCAACTTTTGTACCAACCCTTGATTCTTGATAAATGGTATGAAATTTGACTCTTGAAGACCATATGAGGATGTGAGACCTTGAAAACCCTGAAGAGAACCTCAAGCTTTCACAGTTGACTCCCCTCTCACTGGTGATTTTTCCCCAATTCTCCTGATTCCCAATCCATTGGCCAGTTGAATCTCTCATGAACCAAACTGATGGACGATCTTCCCTTCCTAGATACTTAGGGACCTAAGGAATACCATGGAATCAAGTCTTACCCAAAAAATCAGAAATAAACTGACTTTATAGCAAACCCTAATCTTGGTACCCTCAGTCTAGGAGGAAATAACACAGTCTCTAAATCCAAATTCCTCTGAATATGATGTGTATCCTCCCCAACAAAGATAAGATATGCCATTTGGTGATGATAAAAACCCAAGAAGCTTGCCCATTGGAGCAAAAAACCCAAGAATCTCAAAACCCTGATCTCTGCACTGGTTAGGAGAGAGTGATCCACTTGAGCTCTTTTGGACAATATAAGGACTCTTGCTTGAAGAACATCTTCTCCTCTTGAACTGCCTCAGGCACCTTGACCCCATGCTAAGAACCAATGATATGCACACATGATAATGCAAAATGAGATGAAGCATAAGCCAGTTAGTACTAAAGTAAGGAGGGCAAATTTTGGGGTGCTACAGGTGCTCCTATTCAATCAACTTGGTCCTGAGGGTATGATAGAGACGGCTTTCAGACAATCGAGATGCACGGAGATTGAATACCAAAGAACCCGAAAATTTGCAATCCTCAAAGGGGGGATGACTCCACTGGAGAATCAGCCATAAATGATGTACTGTCACAACACGGACGAGTGCTAGCTATGCTGGGTATAAAGTGAAACAAACTCTCCCAAGTTATGTCATCTCTTCTGATGAAGAGAACTAACAAAGGAATCTCGAAATATGCCATCCCTGCTGATAAAGGAAACTGACGAAGGAAATCTCCAAAAGATTGCTATCCCTGCTGATAAAGAGAACTAGCAAAATAAATGCCATCCCTGCTGATAAAGGGAACTGACGAAGAAAATCTTCAAGGGATTGCTATCTCTACTGATAAATAGAACTAGCAAAATAAATGCCATCCCTGCTGATAAAGGGAACTGACGAAAGGAAATCTTCAAAAGATTGCTATCTCTGCTGATAAAGAGAACTAGCAAAATAAATGCCATCCTTGCTGATAAAGGGAACTAGCGAAAGAAAATCTTCAAAGGATTGCTATCTCTGCTGATAAAGAGAACTAGCAAAATAAATTCCATCCCTACTGATAAAGGGAACTAGCGAAAGAAAATCTTTAAAGGATTGTTATCTCTGCTGATAAAGAGAACTAGCAAAATAAATGCCATCCCTGCTGATAAAGGGAACTGACGAAGAAAATCTTCAAAAGATTTCTATCTCTGTTGATAAAGAGAACTAGCAACACAAATGCCATCCCTGCTGATAAAGGGAACTGACGAAAGAAAATCTTCAAAAGATTGCTATCTCTGGTGATAAAGAGAACTAGCAAAATAAATGCCATCCCTGCTGATAAAGGGAACTGACGAAGAAAATCTTCAAAAGATTATTATCTCTGCTGATAAAGAGAACTAGCAACATAAATGCCATCCCTGCTGATAAAGGGAACTGACGAAAGAAAATCTTCAAAAGATTGCTATCTCTGCTGATAAAGAGAACTTGCAAAATAAATGCCATCCCTGCTGATAAAGGGAACTAACGAAAGAAAATCTTCAAAGGATTGCTATCTCTGCTAATAAAGAGAACTAGCAAAATAAATGACATCCCTGCTGATAAAGGGAACTGACGAAAGAAAATCTTCAAAAGATTGCTATCTCTGCTGATAAAGAGAACTAGCAAAATAAATGCCATCCCTGCTAATAAAGGGAACTGACCAAAGAAAATCTTCAAAGGATTGCTATCACTGCTGATAAAGAGAACTAGCCAAATAAATGCCATCCCTGCTGATAAAGGGAATTGGCCAGCAGAATATGTCAGGCATGAACTGACTACTAGGTGAGAACGGGATTTCACAAAAGAGGAAGGCCAAACAAAGGTAAACTCCCAACCGACTCAAAATCTACAGGCAAGATGACTCCGCTGGGGAAGGAGAAGTCTAAATAAAAGACTCTGCCGGGGAGCACAAGTATGAGGAACGCGTCCCTCCAGGATCTCCTGAGTCATGCCATCTCTGCTGAGAAAGAGAACTGGCAAGGAAAGTATCAAACCTGGCTTATGCAAATGCAAATGTTTAAATTTTGGCGTAATGCTCCATATGAAATGGAAATGCTACGTGTTTGAGAATGCAATGCGAATGCTTAAGATATGCAAAAAGGGTCCCTCCAGCAAAATAAATGTCGGAGAGAACAGATCAATTCAGCTGGGGATGACAAAAATAAATTTCCCTCTGAATCCAGGAACTCTGCTGTGAAGGATCACACTGACTGACTCTTTGGATCCACAACTTCTGCCGGGGATGAAATCCAAAAGCATATACACTCTACCGAGGATTACATATGTCCTTTACTGAATGTGACATCGAACCTGAGATTCCACCTCTGCTGGGGGAGTTGAGAATGAATGCCAATAACGGAACCGGAAGTCTGTTACTGAGGATTGCCAATAACATATGGGCTTAGGACCTGCTGGGGGATGCCAGCCCATAATATCATCCTGCCTCGGGAAAACAGTCCATAATACCATCCGGCTTGGGGATACTGCTGAACTTAGCCTGCTGATGGGGAGAATGACTTTACTCCCCTCTTGCTGGGGATTAGAATATGACATCGTCGGCGAAAGCACGCTTCCTAACCTGATGGGGAGGGTGAACACCCTGATTCTGTGGGGAAATAATATCTTGATCCGGAGAAAATACTTCCCAAGTCTCCTGTTGGGGAAGGTCAGCTCTGCTGAGGAAAGTTTGTCCTGCTGGGGAAGGAGCAATCTCAATGCTGGGGAGAGCCAACTGTTGGGGATGTACAATCTTGTTGCCCTGCAACCTGACTTGTCTTTATGGTCATAAGCGGCTCTTTAAACTTTTCATTTGCCCCAGACCACCAGGTCTAATGGAAGAAATCATCTCAAGAGGATTTTACAGAAGATCGGGCGTTCGCACTGCCCCAAGGTCTTCAAACTCTTGGAGCGAATTATCACATCTTGACATAACTGCCCCAGTCTTCATAATCCATGAAGTACATCACCTCGAAAGGGATTGTAATGACTATAAAATACTCTGCTTTAGTATCTTGAACCTTAAGGAGGTGTTTTCAATTAACCATTTTCAGGAATGGACAATCCCCCATGCTTCTAGAGATGGTCTGCCCCAATATGAGCTTTGAAGTGACTTTGCCACTGATCTTAGAATTAATGCCCTAGAATAACTAAATTTCGGAGAGTTTTCTCGACGTGACTGCCCCAGATTGGCTACATCTTAACACGAATTACTGAGGAGAGCCCACTCTACACTGAGTCTCTTGGCAGCATACCCTTTGATATGATTGTCCTTCAGAATTTTCAAGCATCCCAACTTGGCAGGATCAAGCTTCTTGACTGACGTTCATTGTGTTGATGCTTAGGCACATGTATGCAAACAGAACAAGTTATTTTTGAGAATGATAATTCTAATGCAACAAATATGTTAACCTTGAAGTTTTATTGAAAATGTGTCACCAAGCTTTGTGAACTAATCACTAGCTGGGATGCGACCTTGATTTTTTAATGGCAAAACAAAACGCACATGCAATACCAACAAATCTTATTAGCACAACTCATAGGAGTCAGGAGCGCTATCCTGTTGAAGTACGCTTTCGGAAAAAACCCTGTTTCAATTAGGACTTTTAAGGGTTGTAACGTGGTATGGTTCACGGTTTCAGAAAAAAGGATTTATGGCTCAAACTTTATTGGTGCCCACCCACTCTTCGTGATGTTCTCCAGTCCTATGTTTAGTTAATCTGACACAAACGTTCATCTCTCAAAAGGTTTATGATCTTCAAGGAACTCAGGCAACTAATGGTTTGACACCTAAGGAGGATTTGGAGTGACAGTCATCCCTTTTGTGTCTGTAATCACACGAATTTGTTCTTATCGAGGATTTTCTTTTGTAACGCTTTTCGCTTTTTCTCTCTTTTACTTTTTTTGATCCCTAATTTTTTGCCTGGACTGACTCTTTTGAGTTTTTTCGATTTTGAAGTCCAGCGGGATGCCCTAACTTTTGCCTAAGTCGCTTGTTTTCAAGTTCCGACTTAGCGGGCTTTCTCTTTTTTTTATTCCCCTTTTGAACAAAGCGTGTGACACTGGTTGTCTTACTTGCTTGACAGGGTCGTGACTGCCTCACTCCTTGGTTGTTAACTGTTGTGGTTTCGCATCTCTTGACCTATTGACGGTGGGATAGAAGGTAATGGATCCTCAGATGTATACTCTCTTTGAAATTTGAACGCTCGGTCAAACTAACTGACGCCTACCCTGCCCCAGGGTTATATGTAAGGGTTTTTTTTTTCAAACGAGAGAAACTCCTACTTCAAGGCTCAAACGGGTTAACGAGGGTTTATCTCCCTTATATCTCCAGTGTTTAGGGATTTGAAACAATGCCTGTACATCATCAACAGGGTTCTATCCTTGAGCATACAACCAGAGATTTTGCGTTTTCATCTCATCATCCTCCCTCAAGAGTTCTAAACAAGAAAATTGGTATTGCAGTGCATATAAACATTTAAGAGTGAACACGAATGGATTATTTCAAGAAAAACATACTCATTGCATTAATATCATCATAAAAAAAACAAACAAGTCTTACATGCATACGATGCTTTAACAAGAAATGAAAAACTACAAATGAAAATGTAGTAAAGAAGCTGAAGATTGCCATTGCTGAGGAAGATTAATTCTTCCTGGGCGTACTTGCAGACTGAGTGTTCATTTGAGAAAGGAGGCTTCCATTGATGTACATATCATCTTCAGTGAATACAATGATCTCTGAATCTACCAGGTCTTGCACCTTGTGCTTGAACACGTTGCAGTTTTCAATTGAATGACCCAGTGTGTCTGAGTGATATTCACATCTGGCATCCAGATCATAATCAGGGGGAATAGGGTCGGGAATAGGCTTGGCATCCCTTAGTTGAACCAAATAACTTTCAAGTAGACGGGCAAGAACAAGGCTATGAGGAACAGGAAGTGGATCAAACCTTCTCTCAGGCCTTCGTGATCTTCGTTGTCTCCTTCTAGAGCAGTTGTCTTGTTGACCCTGATTCGAGCGCATAATCTTTTCAGGCACTTTTCTCTTCAGACTTGGTCGAGGCGTAGGCAACATTTGTGGATGTGGGGATTCTAAGACCAAGGACTGCAAGAAATTCCCCTGACCTGATGTGGCTTTGGGAGGAGCAACGGGGATACCCACTTCTTTTTCAACAGCTAGGGTGGGGTCATCTTGTATGCTTACGCCGCTCGGTGTAAATTCAATTTTCCTCGAATCAATCAGATCCTGGACAGCGTACTGAAGGGCCCTACATTCCTCCACAGTATGCCCTGGTTCCCCAAAATGGAAATCACAATGGGCTCTTGCATTGTAGCCTGGTGGGGGATTACCAGTGAGAGGATCCAAAGTCCTTTTCTGTACCAGTTGCAACTGAATGAGATGCTGCAATAGTTGAGAATATGGCATAGGGAGCGGATGAAAAACTCTTTCAGGCTGCTTCAGTCTCTGCGCACACTTTTTATTCTTAGGCTTATCTTGGGAGACACGACCTGGTTGCGGTAGGGAAGGTCCTGGAACATCAGATTGTGGAAGAGATTCACGAGGCAATCCACGATCAAATCCCAAAGAGATGGGAGGAGTAAGGACCTCTGTTGTGGAAGCGAGCACATGACTGTTTTCCTTCTTCAACACTATTTTCAAAATTTCCGTGGCCAAACCCAACTGAGTCTTCATCTGACTGACCTCCTCGCTCAGCATCTTCTGCTCTTGGGACATGACCAGCATGTCTTCCATAAATTACCTCATCTGAACCTTCATCTCAAGCATCTCTGCACGGAGTTGTTCCATGGCTATCCTCTGGTTATCACAACCTAAGTTGAATACCGATGAATTGGCTGATCAATCCTGTACTGCAGAGGAGAACAAAATAAGAACACCAGAGATAAACACCTATTATGCCGAATGATTATGCAAAATGATTATGAGTATGCAAATGCAAATGAACATGTTTAAATATTCGCAGGGCGATCCACCCCTTGATTCCAGTTTGACAACAAGATGGAACTTTTGCTCATATATTAAGAAAACCAGAGGAAAACCAAATGTCAACAATCACAAATCCAAGATAACAAGTCTGAACACAATAATCATATATCCCAACCAACAAGTCTGGCGATGGTCCAAATAAAAATATAAAACTATGGCATATCATCAAAGTCCACAAGTGTCAATCCCCCCCATCCATTATGCTTCTTGCTCTAGTCTTGAATTTCTTTGAACAACTTTTTGGTGTCGGGATGCTTCGGTCTCTGAATTAGCTCTTGAATGAGGATGTCTCTCCTGTGCATGATCCCCTGCAAGTATCGGCAATGTAACTCCCAAGCGTCTTCTCCAGAAACACCATCCATACTAGGTCCCTCATTTCTAGATCTCTTCACTTCAGCTTGGATCTTCAGTTCCTCTATGGAGGCTATGGCTTCATTGAGACGACCCTCGACTGCTTGTCTCTGGAATACCCCTGATAGGATCTTAGCGTCTTTCTTCTTGAGCTTCGACTCCAATTGATCAATCTGAGCTAGGTAATCGTCTTCCTTTCTCTTATTCTCAGCCATTGCAGTTTCTCGGTGATCATTGAACCTGTGAATTTTCAACAAAGCCTTGTCTAATTCCTCCTTCTTAGACTCGAGAACCTTACTGATACCATCCAAAGCTTGTTTCATCCTTTGTCTGGATGTGACCATGTCAGCTAGCTCTTTTTCTGCCTTAGCAAGAAGCTTTGTCTTCAACTTGGCGGTATGAATAGCTTCACCCCGCTCATGTTTCAACTGATAAATCTCTCTTTGTAGCTCAATGTTTTCTTCTCGCAGCTTTTCCTTTTCAGCCCACAACTTGTTAAACATCTCTATCTCAACCGTGGTAGGAGGCTCAATCAGTAAGGGGTAAGATGGTGGTTCTACCGGGAAGGGAAGAAGCTCCTCTTCTGCTCTCTTCTTAATCCACTCTTTATAGGAAGGGAAAGCCCAGTTGTTACATTTCCCGAATGAAGTTTTTCCCCTCTTGGTCACCTGCTTCCAAGCATTCACAATCTTCCTTATCATCTCTTGATCCCCAGTACCATTGAAGAATAAGGACTCTCTGACATCTCGCTCTTCAGGTGGACCTTTCAAAGGATAACCAAACTGCCTGATAACAAGGGAAGGATTATAGTTAATTCCACCTCTTCTCCCTATCAAGGGTACATTAGGGAATTCTCCGCACTTGCAAATAATCTCTATTCCTAGCAAGTCACGGTTAAACCAGACAATGTTGTCAGCAGTCAAGCCCATTAACCTCTTTGACCACTTCAGAGAATCTTTCGTATTAACGAAGGTGCCAACTTCGGGGAGATGGCTCAGAAACCAAGTAGATTAGAGCGGTGGACAACAACTCACGGTTTTTCCCCACCTATTTTCATTCTTATAGTGGACTGAGTGATACACATCACCTAGCAAGGTAGGTATAGGATTCTTTGAAATAAAGATTCTGACAGCAGCATATCCACCAGATCAGGAACATTGGGAAACAGCACAATCCCATAGATGCACATAGCCAGAATAGCTTGAAAAGCAGTCCAATTCTTCTCTTTAACATGTATGCAAGCTTGATCAAACAAGAACTTCAATAAGAAACCCTTAACTCCTTGTTTTTCCTCAATATTACTGCTCAGAACGGATTCACCAATATGAAGAGCAATAGCCATTTCTTTTATCCCGGGGTGTTCTTCAGAAAAGAATACTATGTCATGCCTGATGGGGATTCCCAAAATAAATGAGAATTCCTCCAACGTTGGGGCCAAGATGTAGTCTGGGAAAGTGAAGCAACGCAAAAACGGATCGTAAAACTGAAGAAGTGTATGAATGTCATCCTCTCATACTTGGAGATATTGTAGACAAACTTGAGAAGTCTCCCATACCCTCCACTGAACTCTGTGCGAACTCCGGGACCAGCCATACTAATTAGCCTGTGAATCAAGTTCAAGGTCGGATCTGGGAACGAATAGGCAACAGTCTTCTTTCTCTGGACATCCATGCCAAGGTAACCTTAGAAAACCGGAATCAAGAGTAAGATGCAAGCCCTGAAAAATGTCAAACATGTCAGAATGCAAGAAAAATGATATGCTCATGCAAACATGGGATCAAGGCAACACTGCTGGATGTGCTGTGTTGTTAGCTGAACGAGAACCACAACCCAGAAAACCAGAATTCCAAAATACCGAACCACTGAGATAACCAGGAACCCAGATAATCAAACATTGATGAGAAATCCAGAAAAACCGGGTAGGTTGAAGGTTTCGGTTACCTGCAAACCTGCAAACACCCATCCCCTCTCACGTGTGGGTACTAGGATGTTTAGTATGCCGGGTTCTCAGGTCGAGAAATGATGATACGTTCACCATTTCTGGTTTAGCATCATCATCAATCGAGGAGGCCTCAACTGATTCTCCAAAACGGAAGGTCCTCAGCTTCTGGCACTGAGGTCGAGAAACAATAGTACATTCATCCCTCGGGGTACAGTACTATCGTCAATCGAGGAGTGCCTCCACTGATTCTCTTCAAAAGATTGGGCCCATCTTATGCGAGTTCCAAAGTGGGCCCTCGGGTGCGAATGGGTTTGCCACAAAATGTGGTCTGCCACTGTCTCCACTAAAGAGGGATGTTTCCACTAAGGTCCTCGATGATCGGTCACCAGAGTCGACAACTCTCTAGATCAACACCCTAACATGCGCAAGACACACACGTTAGAATGCGTCCCAAGATAGCCTCGTCTGGTTGTGAATTTCGTGAACACACAAACGTACTAAGCGGGCACGTAGGTCCCACTACTCTCCACTCTAGTCCTAGGGTGTACTAAAGCCTGGGTATTGGGCTTATCTCTCAGAACAACCCAACCTGCAAAACAGAAACAACCAGCACAACATAGTAATATCCAGTATGACAGTAATAAAAATGAAATGCAATGCAGTAAAAGCTGTAAAAAATAAAATACAACAAATAAAGCAAAACAAAAACAAAAACACCCAAAGAGAACAAAGACAAGCAAGCGCTTGGATTGACTCGCTTAGGGATGGACCAGCATAGGTCAACCAGAGTCCCCAGCAGAGTCGCCAGCTGTCGCTCCCGGGATTTTCATCCAGGTACAAACGCGAGAGTGGCGCGGAAGACAGAGTCTCCAGCCGTGTAAATTTATCCCAAGAGAGGGAAAGGGAACACCGCATAAACCTGAGGAATAGGGAAAGGAATGGTCATCGCAACCATAGCCTGGGTTCGGGAGTCGGCTACGCGAGGGGAAGGTGCTAGCACCCCACGCGTCCATCGTACTCGATGGGATCCACGCTTGTTGTCTAATCTGAGGGTGAGTTATCCTAAAATCTATGGCTGTACTGACACGAGGAAGGGGAAAACAAAGACAGACTCGGTAGGACGTCGACGTCCTAGGCCTACGTACTACCTTTGTGCAATGGGAAATTCAGAGTCAACGTAGTTCGGACCAAGTTCTTTTTGTGTTTTTTATGAGCGACGCTAAGTTCGCGTCCGGCAGTTAGGGTCGATGCCTGTTTGCGACTCAGACGGAAAGTAACGTGCCCTTTTTTGAAAATAGCCTTTAGTTTGACAATCCCGAAGGACAAGAAGGTTTGAAGTTTGTTTGTATTTTTTAAGACATAAGTGACTTGAGTTAGTTCATAACTTGCATTGCACCAAAGTCTAAGGCCCAGGGACGAATACTTAACGAATCGTCCCAAGACAGGACGCTCGCTAAGCACTCTAGAAAGATGAGAGAAAGCCCCTCATTTCTCATTCCCCATGCTTAAGGCTCGTGCGCAATACACTTTATCCTTATTAAGTATTTTCGAGAAGTTTTGAGATGAGAAGAGAGAAGACACAAAGGAAACTCTAAAGGGAAACTAAGCGTCCTAATGTTATCATGCATGGGTGACCTACGGTTAGTGAGGTTTGACGACAACCTAAGCCTAAAGTAAAGAAAATATGAGAGAAAGAAAGAGTGAGAGTGGACATGGATGACTATCCACACCCTCAAATAACTTACCTCAACCCCTGCATAAAAGGTTAGTACAAAACAGACATACGTAAAAGAAATGAGATAAACGAAATCCTGGCAATGACATATAATGGAAATCAAGTGACCAATAACAATTCAAACATGACTCATGAATTCAAATAAGCAATCTCAACCAACGGCACAAGTGCCTTCTCAAACAAGTAACCAGACATGACCATAGATATGCAAACAAGGAGACCTCAAATAAAAGCAATCAAACAATTAGCAAAACATCTTCTAAAATCACCAAATTAATTATCAACATATCTCAACCAGAAGCAAACAACATGTCCAAAAGTCATGCCAAAATTCCCCAGATAAATCATTCAAACAATTATGCAAAGTTCAGACAAGAAACATGGCTCAACATGCAAAAAAGGAGGACAAAAATGCAATATGAAATGATTTTAAAAATGAGAGAAAAATATTTTTATGCAATTCAATGTATTAGTGAAAAAATACAAAAGGAATGAGTTCAAAAGGTTTTGTATGCTATGAGAACAAAATTCTACAAGTTTGGGTATGCATGATATGAATAATTCAAAAATAAAATAAACAAATAATTGTTTCAGACGCCAAAAATAAAATAAAATAATAAAATAAAATTTGGTAAAATTTTATAAAATGCCAAATATGATTCATGATTTTTTTGGTAATTTTTTAGTGCAATTAACTATTTTTAAAATGATTAAAATGAAGATAATACAATTAATAAAAATAAAATTGAAGAAAAACAAGTGGGGTTGCGTTCAGCAGATAATCCACGTTGGAATAATATAATGGGCTGAAGGGGGGTGTGTAAATAGCAAGCCCAACGTTTAAATCCATCAGAAAAAAAATAAAAAAGATAAAGAACATGTGAAGCCCAGTCAAATGATTGACTCTACCTTCACCTTCTGATCAATCGAATGTCACGCAACAAGTCAACGGATTAAACAAATAGTCACATCCAACGTCCCAGATCCACACGCACACCATAGCTAACACGCACACACACACATAATTAAGAAGTACACAATACACAGCCACACGTGACAAGCACATGCACTCATTAACGTGTTGTCACACTCTCCACCACAAGATCTCATCAACGCGCACAATTGAATCACACAATAAAAAATTAATTAAAAACAACGGACAGGATGTGAGGTACATGGTAGCAACTATGGGATAGCTAGCACACAAATAATAAAATAAAAAACATAAAATAAAAAACGTGGTAGAATCATGATCATTGGATCAACATGGTGGACGACCAGGATTGTTTCTTCTTCCTTTAGCCCTCGCCGGACTGCACTTTCTCCAGCCGCCGGAGCTAGGGCTCCGGCCACCCTCTCCGGTGAGCTGCTGCGTGATTTTTTCCAGAAATTGCAAATAGGTACTCCATTTTGACCAGAAAAATGCAAGGATCTCAAATATCCAGTCCAAAATCACAAATAATCAATGCATAAGGAGATTCGAATGAAAAAAGGTTAGGGTTCTAAACTAAGAACTCACGCTGCAACCATATTACACGTTCACATTCAAAACAAAACATACCAGAATGATCAGTACACAACACAAATCACTATGCATATTTAAAAAGAGAGTTCTATGATCATCAAAAGAATGACTAACCTGAGATTATGCACTACGTATCCTTATTATTAGCTTCCAACGAGGGTTGGTTTGTGCTCTATGGATCCCTAGGAAGAAGATTGTGGAAGAACTTTTGAAGAAACCCTAATGGATTGAGAGATACGAAGAAGAGATCTTTTTTAGGGTTCACTTGAAAACTCCACCAAAATAATGTGTCCTTTCTCTCAATAGTGCATGAGTAATCTTAAATACTTAGGGTTATTTCACATCTGATCATTTAGGTTTTAATTACTCCTTGGTTAATGAGTTTTGGGCCATTTGACAAATTTGCATAATGTGAAATACACCCCCCTCCATGCATGCACACCCAAATATTTCATGATGGATCACTTATTGATCAATTGCTAATCACACCTAAATTGAAATTGGGCCTTGAAACATTTTGATTCACGAGTTTTCAATCATTTGGCAATTTTGCATAATGAAAGATAAGTAATGAATAAGTCATGGAATTTCTTGGTTCAAAGGCCCAAAATGATCCTTAAGGAGTGTTCTTTGATGTTAGAATGTGACATGAAGCAATGGCATTAATTATAGGTCACTATGTCCCAAAATGCAAAAGTAACCATGAGAAAACCCTAAAAAACCACTTTGCCTTCTTTTGATCATAACTTGAGTTTCACAAATTATATGGAGACCCATTAGTACTTGTTGGAAAGAGGAGAAAAATATATTCAACTTTCATGTTTGAGGAAAATTCATTTGAAGCTTTCTTGATGATGAAAAGTCAAGTTGAATATAGTGTAAGAACTTGCCCAAAACGGAAACTTTCAAATTATAGGTCATTTCCATATTTAGCAACTTTTGTACCAACCCTTCATTCTTGATAAATGGTATGAAATTTGACTCTTGAAGACCATATGAGGATGTGAGACCTTGAAAACCCTGAAGAGAACCTCAAGCTTTCACAGTTGACTCCCCTCTCACTGTTGACTTTTCCCCAATTCTCCTGATTCCCAATCCATTGGCCAGTTGAATCTCTCATGAACCAAACTGATGGACCATCTTCCCTTCCTAGATACTTAGGGACCTAAGGAATACCATGGAATCAAGTCCTGCCCAAAAAATCAGAAATAAATTGACTTTATAGCAAACCCTAATCTTGGTACCCTCGGTCTAGGAGGAAATAACACAGTCTCCAAATCCAAATTCCTCTGAATATGATGTGTATCCTCCCCAACAAAGATAAGATATGCCATTTGGTGATGATAAAAACTTAAGAAGCTTCCCTATTAGAGCAAAAAACCCAAGAATCTCAAAACCCTGATCTCTGCACTGGTTAGGAGAGAGTGATCCACTTGAGCTCTTTTGGACAATATAAGGACTCTTGATTGAAGAACATCTTCTCCTCTTGAACTGCCTCAGGCACCTTGACCCCATGCTAAGAACCAATGATATGCACACATGATAATGCAAAATGAGATGAAGCATAAGCCAGTTAGTACTAAAGTAAGGAGGGCAAATTTTGGGGTGCTACACAAACAAGTCAGACAAGAACTGACCACCAGATGAGAACTGGCTTTTGATTATGCCAGACAAGAACTTACTACCAGACGGGAACTAGTTTTGATTGGGATGCATGTTTGAACCTGCATGGCGTAATGCTCCATCTTGATCGATATGCTACGTGTTTGAGGATGCAATGCTATGCGATGATGATTACTAAATGTAGAATGTCAGTAATCGGGTTTTGAAGAGATGTCAAGTATGATTGGGCTTATGTCAAGGCTTCATGCAATGCCAGATGAATGATATGCATGAGTGAAGCGACATGATTAATGCATGAGAGTTGTCTATGCAACTGTTCTTGAGAATCTATCAAGTGATTTCATTGTGGGAGGTGGAAGAGTTGAGGTTAGGGTATAGGACATAAAGACATGATTCCCCGACACCTACTTCAGGATCAACAGTTGTTGATGCACCATTTCTCTTGCCTCAAAATAGGGGGAGAACTTGTACATTGGTAGCCTGTCTCTGCCCCAGTCACACGTTACGAAGTGATCTTGTGATCTGAATTTGACCTGCCCCAGTGTATCGGAACAATATGCCCCTGATTAATCTTCTCTTAGAGAGGTTTACTTCTTGTGCTATTGAGGTGGCTTGCCTCAGTATGAGGTTTGAAGTGATCTTTCCCATGGCTGAATGATCTTTGGAGGATTTGTTGAATCTTGACGTGATCACCCCAGATTTACTGAATCTTGAGGTTAGTTTCCCTTTTGCTCAACAGAGTTTTCAAGACTTTTATCCCTTGAGGTGATCAAACTTTCCATTGTGGAAACTTTCTTGATGTCAAGTGCTTGTTTGCAAGTAGAAAGTGTTGGTTTTGAAAATGATAATGCTAATCCCATGAATATGTCAGTTTTAAAATCCAAGTATGTTAACTAATATTATAACATATAGTGAATGGATCACCATTTAGAATGCCATGTCAATACCAGCACAAATGATAAGCAAATCTTAGGAGTCAGCTTTGATGCGATTTTACCGTAATATGCTTTCGAAATAAACCCTGCTTCAATTAGGTCTTTTGTGGGTTGTAACATGGTCTGGTTCATGGTTTCAGAAAGAAAGGATATAAGGCTCAACATTTATTTTAACCCACCCATTCTCCTTGATGTTTTCCAGTCCTACGTACAGCTAGTTTGACACAAGCATTCACCTTTCAAATAGGGCTTTGAATGGTAGATGTGATGGTAGAGGAACCGACGAGGGTTTTGGAGCGTCAGTCACTCATCTTTTGTTTTTATCGCATGTGATCACACGAACTTGTTCTTATTCGGGAATTTTTTCTTTTGATTCTCTGTTTTGTTCTTTTTGTTTTCCCTAATTTTTGCGTAGACTGATTATTTTGAATTTTCAGTCTACCGGGATTTCCTATTTTTTCCCTAAGTCATTTGTTTTTGAATTAGAGGGTTTTTTTTGTTTTTTCCTTCTTGCTTTTGTGATTTTGATTTTTTTTGAACAAAATCGTGCGACATTTGTTTGTTTTGACAGGGTTGTGACTACCTCGCTCCTTTGGTTGGTGAGGGACAACCAATGTGGATTTGTGATTTTCCGACCTCTTGCGAGGGATAGGATGTGGTTGATCCGCAGATGGGGTACTCCTCTTTTGAAATTTAAACGCATGGTCAAACTATTTGAAGACTACCCTGCCCCTGGTTAAGATTGAGAGTTTTTTGTGTACAGAAAGAAACTCCTACTTCAAGGCCCTAGGGATTGAATAGGGATTATCTTCCTTATGGCTCCGATGTTTAGGGATTTGAACAAATTCCTTACATTGTCTGAAAGGTTTTATACAAAAGCATATAGACAGTAATCTTGTGTATTTTGATTTCATCATTCCCTTTTTTATTTTGCTTGATCAAATGTTTGATAATGATAAAAAGTATAAGTGAGCACAAATGAATTTATTCAAAACATGCATATTCATTTCATTGTTATTATCATCTGAAAAGAAACAAGTTTTACAAATGAACATTGCTTGACAAACAAGAAGGGAGTACACATGAAAAGATTGAAATGCAAAATGATTGTTGGCGTGATTAGGCTTTGTATCCACCACAGATTGGTGTCCTGTGTTTTTGTCTTTGATTTCTATTTTGTTGGGCCGCTTGTTGACTTTTCAGACTCTGAGCTTGAGGAGGCCGTTGATATTGGCCTGCATCAACATGCGAGAATGAGTTGTATGGCGTGGGAGCCAGAGGTACTTGAGGATGCATCTGAGGAGTAGCATATTATGGGAACACTTGACCTTGGTACATAAAGCCAAGATTAACCATCTGACCAAATTGGATCCCATATGGATCGTAGGGTGCCCCAGGATAAGCAAGTGGAGGTACAACAACAGAGGGTGCCCTAGGATCGACAAAAGGCATTCTAGAATTAGCAGGCTGGAAGCCTTGGTAGGGATATTGCTCAACATGTTGAATAACTGGAGGAATTAGTCTATGAGTAGGAGAACCTCTATTCTTTGCCTCAACAGATGTTTTGGCAATAACAAGTGCAAAATTATGGCAAGGCTTCTCTGTAAAGCATAACAAATTATGATCGAGGAACTCTTGAACTTTGTTCTTGAAGATGACACAGGCTTCTGTAGAATTCCCCACATATCCAGCATGGTATCCACATGTGGCATTAGGATTATGCTTAGGATGGTGTAATAGCCTAATTTTTGCCCCTAAGTTTCTTTGCTTTTCTTTTGCATTTCATACCACAAACAAGATCACACATTGGTTCCCACTTCTATAGAATTATGCCTTGCAGGGATCTTTGGGGTTTGTGTGTGTTTGTTAGTTGTTTCATTGCTTAATTTGTTTATGTTTACTAACCTTTAATTAAAATCCAAAAATATTTTGTTTTCTTTCACTAACATTTTTCAGGGGAAGAAAAGGTTAAAAACATCAGACCCTCGAATGGATTTCATCTGAATAAAGTCAAATTGATCTACGATTAATTCAAAATCTATCTGATCAAGAGTTTCCAAGTTTTAATTGATTATTATTCAAGAGACTCCAAGATTCATGTGTTTATTTCCATGCCTTCTTTGACGAGCAAAAGACTCGAGCCGAACCACAGCAGTGTACTAAAAAAGGATTTTTTTTTCAAAATTTACACTAAGTAACCGGTTACACTGTGGTGAGTACCGGTTACCCTCGTGAAAATTTGAAAAATGGTGGCAAATTCAAATTCAGCAATTGACACCAATCTCAGCCCTTGATGACATTTGGAATATTCTAGATCACCTCATTTTAATTCCCCTACATCACTTTGATAATTACCCACCATGTACCATCACTAATCACCACTCTTTTGTGATTTCCCTCCAAATTTGAATTCCAATCCTAATTTTGATCATCCAAGCCTAATTTCAAACCACCAAATTTCCAAGCCTAAACTCTATAAATAGAGCCTTCATTTCATTCATTCTTCAAGCTTTTGATAGCCAACAAACCTCTTGCAAATTCTCTTCCCAACCACAAATTTTCACCAAAGCTCACATTTCTTCCTTTGAAAGTTAACAAGAATTCACATTGAATCTTGTTCAACTTTGAGCTAAACCTTCATCCATTCTTGCTTTTGTTCATCAATTATAGTAGATCAAGGCTTTGGAGTGTAGATCTTGAAGCAATTTGAAGGAATTTTCAGATTTGAAGTGGTAATTCATCTCTCACAATTGTTGAAGCTTCATCTTCATCTTCCATAATGTAGATCTTTGGAGATCGTTGTTACTTGATCCTTTGAATCTTGCAATTATGTTTAATTGCTGGTTTTTTGTTGTGATTTTACTTTGAATTTCGTACAATTTCAGTTCCATGATCACAAAGTGTTTGTAAAAAGTTTTGAAAGTGGATCATGCTGAATTTTGCACAATTTTCTGCATTCTGGTGCAGAGTAACCAGTTAACGTCTGGTGAGTAACCGGTTACTCTGTGTTAATTTTGAAAAACTGCACTATTTTGAACTAAGTAACCGGTTAACTTCTGGTGAGTAACCGGTTACTTCGAAACATAATGCATATTTTGGCTTGTTTTTGGAACTGTTTTGGTTCCTTTTCCATTTCCTCCCCATTCCTTTTGTTCTTAGCCTTAGATCACATAATTGTGTGGTTTAATTTGGCTTTCTCTTCATCTATTTCTTTTTTTATTTTGATCGATGAAAGTCTTATGGATCTTAGAATTTATTTGTTGAATTCTTGATCAAGACTAGATCATTACCTATTTTCTTTTCGTGCGATATTGCTTTCGGATGACGATCTACATATCGTTCATCTAGCGTGCATTAGCACAAAGAGTTATTGATCGGCCTCATTGTAGGGTAATTACTCCGTAAATTACTTGGCGATTGCTTAATATAGCGCAACATTTGTCCCTCTTTATCCAATTCGGAATATGAACTTCCGTGGTCCGGACCTTGATCGGTCGCGCCAACCCAATGGTGATTGATCTATTGCATTAGGTCCATAATCTTTGAAACATGGCGTTGTAGAGGCTTTGGTTTTACCAATCTTCTGTCAATCTTATGTTTATGTCATTTTTCTTTTGTCCACTTGGACCATTTTATCTTGTGCTTTATTTTTCTTTTCCTTTTCTACGAATGCTGCACGAAGCTTCCACAATTTCTTTCTTGAGCAACCTGAGATTCTTCTTCCTTGAAAAAGAGACCGGCCAAATGAATGTTCTTCGGTACCTCTCGCAAAGGATATCCCAACTGACGACGAGCCAACACGGGATTGTAGCTGATTCCTCCCTTTGTATCAAGAAGAGGTACGTTAGGAAAATCGCCACAACTATCAATAATCATCGCTCTAGAAGGAACACGGCTACACCAATCAATATCAGAATGAGTGAGAGACATAATCTTCCGCGACCAATATAAACTATCCTTGAGGTTCCAGAAAGCTGCAGACTTCGGTAAGTGAGAAATAAACCACTAGTAAAGCAAAGGCGCACAACAGATAATCATCCCTTCACCATGGAAATTCCTGAGGTGAATAGAATGGTAAGCATCGACAAGAAAAGTGGGAATTGGATTCCCAATCAAGAAGATCTGAATAGCGTTGATGTCGACAAAGTTCTCAATATTCAGGAAAAGGAACAGTCCATTAATAAGCAAGGCAAGAATAGCCTAAAAAGCGACTGTGTTCTTCACACTAGCAAAGTGATGAGATCTATCCATCAAGAACTTAGCGGGTAACCCAAGAATCTTTCCTTTGGTATCCATGCGAGCCTTAATCTCAGAAAACTTCAAGTGAGTAGCCTTCGCAATAACATGATGCTCGGGAACGGGATCCAAACCAGAGAAAATACGATCATAAACAGGCAAACTAAGCAAGAAAGAATACTCCTCTAGCGTAGGTACCAACTGATAATCAGGAAAGGTGAAACATTGTAGCAAAGGGTCGTAGAACTGAACCAAAGTAGCAAGCAATCCTTTAGCCATATCTACCTTCAAGAGAGATAAAAGCATTCCATATCTGGACTCAAACTTCTTGGTATCAGCAACCAAAGATCCTAGATCTCTCAAACCCCCTAATTTAGGACTCTTGAAAGTATACTTCCTTGTACTTCTCCTTCCAAAATCCATAACAAAAGTACCTACAATGTTTGCAATAACACCTTTAAGTTCCTTGAAACCTTCCAAAAGAATGCTCATGAATGCATGAGTGCATGAATGCAACACCCATAAACAAGATCACACAAAGTACACGGGTCAAGGTTCAAGTCACGAGCATGAAGCCGAGGGTAAGAACCAATCCCACAGAGGTATGTACTATGGTTTTGTCTTCATTGTACCTGCAGAAAACAGTGGTTCTAACAAAGTGCCCAGGGTCCACAATCCACTATCAGACACACCAGCACACCGATTTACTCGGAGGTTGGTAGTTATCCTCAATAGAATCTAACCTGAGTGTAGCATCGCGTGACACCTAAGTCAGATTTGCATCTTCATAGCTTCCGCGCTATGATCCTAAAAAGGCTAAGATGGGTTAAGGGTTACTACGGTTCTCAGTGTTATAGGCTTCTATGGAAAAAGTAATGCCTTCTCGATCGCTCGATCGACATCAGTAATTCCAAAGACGCAACCACCGAGTGGATAGATTTTCAATTTCTTCTATTTTAGGATTTGACTCCTTCAAAGTTCCCTTGACTATACTATCCTCTTATCTCAAAGTGCACTTTGGTCCGGGTAGAGGACCTAGCTCACATACAGAGAAACTCTCAAACAGAACAAACAAGTAACAAGCAAATCAAACAAAAAGCAGTAAATAAATCAAAGTAGGCTAAACCCCTCAAGGGTGATTAAATCCCCAGTGGAGTCGCCACTTTTCTGTAGCGGTAAAAATAGTGAGTGTAACCTATTGATTAACTTAACTCAAGGAAAACAGAGTCGCCACCGCGCTTTTATATATTCCACAAAGGAAAAGGAAAAAAGAGCGAATAAATCCTAAGAAGTCTAAAAAAGAAAAAGCTAAGAAAGACAAAGAGAAATGGGTAAGGGGGGTTGGTTACGCAGTGGGAAGGTGTTAGCACCCAAAACGTCTATAGTACTTTATAGGAACCCTTTGAAATATCTACCGCTTTTGGTCTGAAAATGGTTTGCTTGAAAGAGATTGGGAGAGATGAGAAGAGAAATACTTTTTAAGATTTTTGTGTTTGGAGAGACTTATCGCCTCATGCCTACGTACCCACGATGTGCAATGTAGGATCAAAACCCCGTAGTTCGTGGTACAAAGAACAAAAATTTGTTTGTTTTGGTTGATTTTAAGTGTAAAGACAAGTCGTCATTTCCAAGCGAATAATTCCGCTTAAAGAAATGAATCATGTCTAAACTTATGAAAAAGTTTAAAAGAAAAAGTGCATAAAGCACACAAAAAAAAATTGATGAGTTTTTGTATTTTTTATGTTTTTATGAAATGGTCAAAATATGGTTAATATTGATTGACATTTATTAAAGAAAACAAAGCTTAAAAATCACTTGACCAAAGTCAAGGTTTTATTATGAAATAGGTGATAGTTTGAAATCAAGAAGGTTTTGAAAAAGGGAGAGGGTTTTGAAAATTGAAGAAGGGGTGGAGAAGAAGTGACTATCCTAGTGCATAAAATAAAAGCTAAGGATAAGAAAGATCTAACCACATGGACAAGCTCCATAGCATAAGCATTTTCCCTTTTTTGATTTGGTCTTGATCAAAATAAGTCTTCAAAAGAGGACTCCAAGTATCCAAAATCCAAGGTTTTCCATCACAAACTCCCAAGCATAGGTTAAGATCCTAACTCTAAGTCCAAAAGTCCATAATCAAGAGTATAGGTCCCCCAAAGCAAGGGATAGTGTCCATAGTCCAACAATTAAGAGCACAAGTCTTTTAGTGGTTTAATCCTTTGTTAATGTTTTAAGTCCAAAATGGACAAAAGAAAAATAAAGCACAAGATAAAATGGTCCAAGTGGACAAAAGAAAAATGACATAAACATAAGATTGACAGAAGATTGGTAAAACCAAAGCCTCTACAATGCCAAGTTTCAAAGATTATGGACCTAATGCAAAAGATCAATCACCATTGGGTTGACGCGACCAATCAAGGTCCGGACCATGAAAGTTTAAATTCCGAATTGGATAAAGAGGGACAAATGTTGCGTTATGTTAAGCAATCGCCGAGTAATTTACGGACTAATTACCCTACAATGAGGCCGGTCAATAGCTCTTTGTGCTAATGCATGCTAGATGAACGATATGTAGATCGTCATCCGAAAGCAATACCGCACGAAAAGAAAATAGGTAACGATCTAGTCTTGATCAAGAATTCAATAAAGAAATTCTAAGATCCATAAGACTTTCATCGATCAAAATAAAAAAAGAAATAGATGAAGAGAAAGCCAAATTAAACCACACAATTATGTGATCTAAGGCTAAAAACAAAAGGAAAGGGAAGGAAATGGAAAAAGAACCAAAACAGTCCCAAAAACAAGCCAAAATATGCATTCTGTTTCGAAGTAACCGGTTACTCACCAGAAGTTAACCGGTTATTTAGTTTAAAATAGTGCAGTTTTTCAAAATTAACACAGAGTAACCGATTACTCACCAGACGTTAACCGATTACTCTGCACCAGAATGCAGAAAATTGTGCAAAATTCAGCATGATCCACTTTCAAAACTTTTTACAAACACTTTGTGATCATTGAACTGAAATTGCACGAAATTTAAAGTAAAATCACAGCAAAAACCAGCAATTAAACACAATTACAAGATCCAAAGGATCAAGTAATAAAGATCTCCAAAGATCTACATTATGGAAGATGAACATGAAGCTTCAACAATGGTGAGAGATGAATTACCACTTCAAATCTGAAAATTCCTTGAAATTGCTTCAAGATCTACACTCCAAAGCCTTGATCTACTATAATTGATGAACAAAAACAAGAATGGATGAAGGTTTAGCTCAAAGTTGAACAAGATTCAATGTGAATTCTTGTTAACTTTCAAAGGAAGAAATGTGAGCTTTGGTGAAAATTTGTGGTTGGGAAGAGAATTTGCAAGAGGTTTGTTGGCTATCAAAAGCTTGAAGAATGAATGAAATGAAGGCTCTATTTATAGAGTTTAGGCTTGGAAATTTGGTGGTTAGGAAGTAGGCTTGGATGATCAAAATTAGGATTGGAATTCAAATTTGGAGGGAAATCACTAAAGAGTGGTGATTAGTGATGGTACATGGTGGGGAATGATCAAAGTGATGTGGGGGAATTAAAATGAGATGGTCTAGAATATTCCAAATGTGATCAAGGGCTGAGATTGGTGCCAATTGCTGAATTTGAATTTACCACCATTTTTCAAATTTTCAAGAGGGTAACAAGTTACTCACCACAGGGTAACCGGTTACTTAGTGTAAACTTTGAAAAAAATGCCTTTTTTAGTACACTGCTGTGGTTAGGCTCGATTCTTTTGCTCGTCAAAGAAGGCATGGAAATAAATACATGAACCTTGGAGTCTCTTGAATAATAATCAATTAAAACTTGGAAACTCTTGATCAGATAATTTTTGAATTAATCGCAGATCAACTTTGACTTTATTCATATGAAATCCATTCGAGCTGAGGGACTGATGTTTTGGTATTTTTAACCTCTTCTTCCCCTGAAAAATGTTAGTGAAAGAAAACAAAATATTTTTGGAATTTAATTAAAGGTTAGTAAACATAAACAAATTAAGCAATGAAATAACTAACAAACACACACAAACCCCAAAGATCCCTGCAAGGCACAATCCTATAGAAAAGGGAACCAATGTGTGATCTTGTTTGTGGTATGAAATGCGAAAGAAAAGCAAAGAAACTTAGGGGCAAAAATTAGGGTATTACAGCTGCCCCTATTTAAGTTTCTTATATTCGGAGATACGAAGATTGACATCTTTGTCTCGACGAGATAGAAGAGACTTAAATATAACAACAAACCTATTTTTGACCCTAAGAAACCACAAAATGATATGATCATGTAAATGATATGCAGACACAAGACCACTGTGGGGAGAGAAACGCCACAGGAGACCAACAAAAACTGGGAGCAAAGAGAAAAAACCCCACCGGGGGAAAACAAAAGAGGGAAAACACAACCCAACAAGGGAGTAAACAAATCTCCACTGGGGGAGAGCAAGGAGTAAGATTCCAACTAAGGGAAAATTACCGACACCAGAAATAAAAGAGGGATAACACCGTCCCAACATGGATATAACAATCTACGCTGGGGAACAGATCGTCTAATACCAGACATCCGGTAATAGGGTGATCAAAAGGAAAGATTGCCAACTACCAAGCAAGTGATAGTTACAACAAGGTGTCATACCCCAAATTTTGACCACTAAGATTTCCCATCATTGTGAAAATCCTCATCACAATATGGATGAACCTTCTTGCCTCATCAATCTCCTCAAGGGTTGTTGAGCAATCACTGCAATCAGACTTAGGGTTTCAAGCCCTCTCAGAGCTTTTAGACAAAGGATCAATCAAGGAATGACATAATCTTCAACTTGTCTACACTCTCAAACATCCACAATGGATTAAAAAGGACTCCCACTACAAGGATTAAGCATAAGGCTGCTCCCTTCTCGGTGGATCAAGCCTCAAGATCGCCAGTGTCACCAAATTAAGGTTTTGGTCGACCAGGGCCTCCAGATGGAAATTTTCCTCTAGGCATGAGCCAATGCTTCAAAGCATATCCTAATATGCTCCAAGGGACATCATGAACCCAATCATCAAGTCAATTTAGCCTCAGGGGATGCATTCATAAAAAATCAGGAATTAGGGTGTCTTGACCTAATTCACCCCTAAGTTGACTTTTGGGGACAAAACATGAACCAAGACCTCAAGAGAGGATTTGAGGGTCTCCAATATACCATATTGATCCATTTGCAACAATGGATTGATCCAAGAAGCTTGAGCAACAAGTCTTAACTATAACTTTGACTTTTGACCAGGACATGCTCCCAAACCCTAAGACATGATTCAATACACTCTATAACACCCATGGAACATGTCCATCAAGTTTGATTTAGGTCAAGGACATGATTTCCTAAAGAATGGCACAGTTTGGAATTCATCTGATAAAAAGTCAATTGTCCACAAAAGTCAACTTTGACTTTTTGAGATTTTTCACAAAAATGGATTTTTAACCCTAAAATGATGTTAATGTATGATTTGAATCATCATTCATCAAGAAAAATCAAAGAAAGTGGGATAACTTGTAAAAGGGGTAACCATAAAAACTTAGAAAATTTTCTAAGTTATGAAATAAAGTGGCAAGGGTACCAACTTTGGAGGATCATAACTCCTAAACCACTAAGCCATTTTTTTTCCATCCAAAGCTGGATTTATAGCCCTCATTGCCCTCTACAAAATCTTCAACTACACCTCACTCCAATTCATTATGGATTTTGAGCTATGAGTGAGCCAAAATGGCTGGAAACCTGAAAGTACACCATTTTCCACCACTTAGAAAAATTCTGTCCAAGACAGATTTTTGTTGGAAACACCAAAACTTGTGATATTTTTTCACACAGGTACAAGCTGAATCACTTCATGATGTGAACATCAAAGTTGTTACACATGTTGCCTACAATCCAAGCAGCTCACTAGCATGAAATAACTCCACTTGAGCCAAAAATTATGGCTACTGCAACACACCATGGCAAGGCTGCCATGTGTTGCACCCCAAAATTTACCCTCCTTACTTTAGTACTAACTGGCTTATGTTTCATTCCATTTTTGCATTATCATGTATGCATATCATTAGCACGGGGTCAGGGTAAAGTTATATCTGGTCCACTACCTCATCAAGAGTTCACAGGTTGCAAGGGATCTCAAGTGGAATCACTCTCCTAACCAGTGCATGAATTAGGGTTTTGAAATTCTTGGGTTTATTGTTCTAATGGGCAGGATCCTTGGGTTTTTATCATCACCAAATGACACATCTTATCTTTGTTGGAGAGGATACACATCATATTCTGAGGAATTTGGATTTGGAGACTGTGTTATTTCCTCCTAGACTGAGGATACTACAACTAGGGTTTGCTATAAAGTCAGTTTATTTCTGATTTTTTGGGAAAGACTTGATTCCATGGTATTCCTTGGGTCCCTAAATACCTAAGGGTGGAAGATTGTCCATCAGCTTGGTTCAGGAGAAGTTCAATTAGCCAATGGATTGAAAATCAGTTGAATTTGGGGAAAAGTCAACAGTGAAAGGAGAAAAGTCAACGGTGAAATTTTTAAGGTTCTCTTCAGGGATTTTAAGATATCATATCCTCATATGGTCTCCAGGGGTCAAGTTTCATACATGTTTGTCAGGAATCAGGAGTTGGTGCCAAGTTTCTAAATTTGGAAAGTGACCTATAATGAAAAGTTTCCTTTTTGGGCAAGTTCCTGCACTGCATTCCACTTGACTTTTCATCAGCAAGAAAGCTTCAAATGGATTTTTCTCCAACATGAAAGTTGAAGATCTTTTTTTCCTATTTCCAACAAGTACTAGTGGGTCTCCATAGCATTTGTGAAACTCCAGTTATGATCAAAAGAAGGCAAAGTGGTTTTTAGGGTTTCTCATGATCCCATTTTCACAACTTTGGGCATAATGACCTATAACCAATTCCATTGTTTCATGCCACTCTCCAATGTTAAAAGACACTCCTTGAGGATTATTTTTGGCCCAAGAATGAAGAAATTACATGGTGTATGTGCTACTTATTCTCCATTGTTCAAAATTCCTAAATTATTAAAAAGTCATGAATCAAAGAAGTTTCAAGGCCCAAGTTCAATTGTGGTGTAATTAGCAATTCACATATGGGTGATCCATCATGAAAAATTTAAATATCCATGCAAGGAGAAAGGTGTAATTCACATAATGTATTTTTCCAAAATAATTCAAAAAATCATTAAACAATGGATCACCCAAGCCCAAATGTTCAGATATGAAATAACCCTAAGTATTTAAGCCTATTCATGCATTGGTTAGGGTTCATGCACGTGAAATTAGAGGAGTTCTCAAGAAAACCCTAAATGAGGGTTTCTCACTAAAACTCACGATCCACAAGGTCTTTGCCACAAGTTCTTCCACAATTCCCTTCCTGGGGATTTCTGGAGCACAACCCAACCACCATTCGCAGCCAAAAGCTAGGTTTGAAGGTATGCCATCTCAGGTTTGAAGGATTTTGAAGGATCCTAAAACTCCAATTTTTTATGTGAATATTGACGTGTTATGCGTGCTGATCATCCTGATATGTTTGGTTTTGATTTTGAACGTGTGTGCTGCTTGTTGTGTTGATTTAAAGTTTTGGACCCACTTTTTCTTTTTTTCGAATCTCCTTGTACATTGATCTTTTGTGAAAGATAATAGGATATTCATGATCCTCATAAAAATCTGGACAAAGTGGTATGCGGTTTGATTTTTTCTGGGTACCTTGTAGGTTGCAGGTGGTGGTGGCAGGCGGCCGGAGCTAGGGCTCCGGCGATCTGTGAAGTTCCGGCCGGTGAAGGGTCCAAGTGGAGAAGACGACCTTTCCACCGTCGATCTGGTCGATCCAGCGGTCAATGCATTGCCACGTTTTATTTCATTTTCTTTTTTCTGATTTTTAATTTAATGGTTGCATGTTATTACCTCACAGCAGTTACCGCGTGCCTCCAATAAGATTATTTCGTTTTGACTACTTTTTGTTGACTGTTGACTTGGCGACCTAACCATATGCGTCTGATGAATCACACGGCCATAATGGAGCCAGCACATTAAAAATGTCATGCGCCGTGCACATGGGAGAACACGGTAAACTCCCCAGCCTTTTTATTTTTTTCTGATAGTTGGGTGGGCTGGGTTGCTACGCGCACCCCCCACCCTTTGGTCCAATCTCAATTCCAACGCACTTGCCTTGCTGACCACACCCCCCACGTTTTATTTTGTTTTTTTATTTTTTTTACGGACTTAACACTTGGGCTGCTATTCGCACCCTTCCCTTTTGGACCAACCATTATTCCTCTTCATTTTCTTACTACACGCACCCCCCAACACCCTTTTAATTCATCTTATTTTATTTTATTTCAATTACATTTTCATATTTTAATTTTAAAAATACTTAACTGCATTTAAAAAATCCTAAAAAATTCATACATCATCTTTATTAATTTATAAAATTTTCACAAATTTTATTGTTTATTTTTATTTCATTCTTATCATTTAAATTAATTGTTTGATCTATTTTCTTTTTCAATTACACCTATAATGCATACTTGAACTTCTTCATTTTATTTCTCTTCATCTATAAAATATTTTTCATCTGTTCTTTTTGCATTCATTCATCAACATTCTAAGGTGCTTAAAAATATTTTTCTTTCATTTTTAAATTTATTTCATGTTGCATTTAGGTCCTTCTCTTTGGCACACTGAACCCCACTTCCCACCTGAACTTTACCTAACCATTTGAATGACTAATATCTTGATTTTTTGCAGGGACTTTTGAGATGTTGTTTGCCTCTGGTTGGGGAACTTTAATGTTTAATTTGGGAATTTTAGGAGCCATTTTTCCAATTATCTGATTTATTTTCGCTTGAGATTTTCTTGCAGGCGCGTCTTTGACCTTGTGTGATTATCTGTTTGAAAAGGCACTTGTGCCATTTGCTTTAGGGCTGTCCTTTGTTTCTTTGAGTTCATGTTTGGATTATTATCATTGTTTTTTGCCTTTGCTTGATTTTCTTTCACCTCATCTCTCTTACTTATGTCTATTATGTGCTAATCTTTTATGCAGGGTCTAAGGTAAGTTCTTTAAGGGTATGGATAAGTATCCATGGTCACCCTTAATTTTTCCTTCCCTCATCTTCTTCCTTTAGGATTTAGGTTGTCTTCAAACCTCACTAACTTTAGGTCACCCATGCATGATGACTTTAGGATCTATAGTCCCCCTTTAGAGTCACCCTTGTGTCTTCTCTCTTCTCATCTCAAATTTCTTTAAAACACTTAATAATAATAAGGTGTATTGCACGCGAGCCTTAAGTATGAGGAATGAGAAATGAGGGGCTTCCTCTCATCTTTCTAGAGTGCTTAGCGAGCGTCCTGTCTTGGGACGATGCGTTAAGTATTCGCCCATGTGCCCTAGACTTTGGTGCAATGCAGCTTAGGAACTAACTCAAGTCACTTCTGTCCTAAAAAATACAAACAAACCTCAAACCTTTTTATCCTGCGGGATTGTCAAACTAAAGGCTATTTTCAAAAAGGGCACGTTACCTTCTGTCTGAGTCGTAAATAGACATCGACCCTAACTGCCGGACGCGAGCTTAACGTCGCTCATAAAAAACACAAAAAGTACTTGGTCCGAACTACGTTGACTCTGAATTCCCCATTGCACAAAGGGGGTACGTAGGCCTAGGACGTTGACGTCCTACCGAGTCGGTCTTTGTCTTTCCCTCTCCGTTTTAGTAAAGCCCTAGATGATAGTATAACTTACCCTTAGAATAGACAACAAGTGTGGATCCCATCGAGTACGATGGACGCGTGGGGTGACAGCACCTTCCCCTCGCGTAACCGACTCCCGAACCCAGGCTATTGTTGCGATGACCATTCCTTTCCCTCTTCCTCAGGTTTATGCGGTGTTCCCTTTCCCTCTCTTGGGATAAATTTACACGGCTGGCGACTCTGTTCTTCCGCGCCACTCTCGGGTTTGTACCTGGATGAAAATTCTGGGAGCAACAGCTGGCGACTCTGCTGTGGATACTGGTTGACCTATGCTGGTCCATCCCTAAGCGAGTCAATCCTAACGCTTGCTTGTCTTTGTCCTCTTTGGGAATTTTGTTTTGTTTTGCTTTATGTGTTGTATTTTATTTTTATCTTTTTTACCGCATTTTCTGCATTTCATTTTTTATTACTGTCATGCTATTGTGCTGTGCTGGCTGTCTTTGTTTTGCAGGTTGGGTGGGACCGAGAGCTAAGCCCAATACCAAGGCTTGAGAATACCCTAGGACTAGAGTGGAAAGTAGTGGGACCTACGTGCCCGCTTGGTACGTTTGTATGTTCACGAAATTCTCAACCAGACGAGGCTATCTTGGGACGCATTCTAACGTGTGTGTCTTGCGCATGTTGGGGTGTTGATCTAGAGAGCTGTCGACTCTGGTGACCGATCATTGAGGACCTTAGTGGAAACATCCCTCTTTAGTGGTGACAGTGGCAGACCACATCCTGTGGCAAACCCATTTGCACCCGAGGGCCCGCTTTGGAACTCGCATAGGATGGCCCCTATGTTTCGAAGAGAATCAGTGGAGGCACTCCTCGATTGACTTTAGTACTGTACCCCGAGGGATGAATGTACTATTGTTTCTCAACCTCAGTGCCAAAGCTGAGGACCTTCCGCTTTGGAGAATCAGTTGAGGCCTCCTCGATTGATGATGATGCCAAACCAGAAATGGTGAACGTATCATCATTTCTCGACCTGAGAGCCCGGGATACTGAACATCCTAGTACCCACATGTGAGAGGGGATGGGCGTTTGCAGGTTTGCAGGTAACCGAGACTTTCAACCTACCCGGTTTTCTGGATTTCTCATCAATGTCTGATTATTTGGGTTCCTCAGTGGTTCAGAGTTCTAGTTTTCTGGTTTCTCGTTCAGCTAACAGCACAGCAGATCCAGCAGTGCGCCATGACCCCATGTTTGCATGAGCATATCATTTTTCTTGCATTATGACGTGTTTGACATTTTTCAGGGCTTGCATCTTACTCTTGATTCCGGTTTTCTGAGGTTACTTCAGTATGGATGTTCAGAGAAAGAAGACTGTTGCCTATTCGTTCCCAGAACCGAATTTGACACTGATTCATAAACTGATTAATATGGCTGGTTCCGGAGTTCGTACAGAGTTCAGTGGAAGGTATGGAAGACTTCTGAAATTTGTCTATAATATTTCTAAGTATGAGAAGGATGCCATTCACACACTTCTTCAGTTTTACGATCCGCCTCTGCGTTGCTTCACTTTCCCGGACTACATCTTGGCTCCAACGTTGGAGGAGTTCTCATTTATTTTGGGAGTTCCTATCAGTCATGATATAGTATTCTTTTCTGAAGAACACCCCGGTATAAAAGAGATGGTTGTTGCTCTTCATATCAGTGAGCCCGTTTTGAACAGTAATATTGAAGAAAAACAAGGAGTTAAGGGTTTCCTGTTGAAGTTCTTGTTTGATCAGGCCTGCATACATGTCAAAGAGAAGAACTAGACTGCTTTCCAAGCTATTCTGGCTGTGTGTATCTATGGGATTATTCTGTTTCCAAATATTCCTGATCTAGTGGATATGCACGCCGTCAGGATCTTTATTTCGAAGAATCCTATACCTACCTTGCTAGGTGATGTGTATCACTCGGTTCACTACAAGAAAGAGAATAGGCGTGGGAGAACTGTGAGTTGTTGTGCACTGATTTTAGCTACTTGATTTCTGAGTCGTCTCCCCGAATCTGGCACTCTCGTTGATACGAAAGATTCTCTGAAGTGGTCAAAGAGGGTTATGGGCTTGACTGCTGACAACATTGCTTGGATTAATCGTGACTTGCTAGGAATGGAGATTATTTGCAAATGCGGAGAATTCCCTAATGTTCCCTTGATAGGGAGGAAAGGTGGAATTAATTATAATCCCTCCCTAGCTATCAGACAGTTTGGCTATCCTTTGAAGAATCCACCCGAAGAGCGAGATGTCCGAGAATCCTTATTCTTCAATGGTATTGAGGATCAAGGGTTGATAAGGAAAGTTGTGATGCTTGGAAACAGGTGACTAAGAAGGGTAAGATTCCATTCGGGAAAAGTAACAATCGAGCTTTCCTTCCCTATAAAGAGTGGATTAAGAAAAGAGCAGAAGAGGAGCTTCTTTCATTCCTGGTGGAACCACCTTTGTACCCTTTGGTGATTGAGTCTCCTACCACCGTTGAGTTGGAGAAGTATAACAAATTATGGGCCGAAAAGGAAAGGTTGCGGGAAGAAAATAGTGAGCTAAAGAGAGAGATTTATCAGTGGAAGCATGAGCGGGGTGAAGCTGTTCATACTGCCAAGTTAAAGACAGAGCTTCTTGCTAAAGCAGAAAGAGAGCTTGCTGACATGGTCGCATCCCGAGAAAGAATGAAACAAGCTTTGGACGGTGTCAGTAGCGTTCTTAGGTCCAAGGAGGAGGAATTAGGTAAGGCTTTGTTGAAGATTCACAGGTTCAATGATCACCAAGAAACTGCCATGGCTAAGAATAAGAGAAAGGAAGACGACTACATAGCTAAGATTGATCAGTTGAAGTCGACGCTCAAGAAGAAAGACGCTGAGATCTTATCAGGGATATTCAAGAGACAAGTAGTCGAGGATCGACTCAATGAAGCCATAGCCTCCATGGAAGAACTGAAAGTCCAAGCTGAGGTGAAGAAACCTAGACATGAAGGTCCTAGCATGGATGGTGCTACTGGAGAAGACGCTTGGGAGTTACATTGTCGATACTTGGATGGGATCATACACAGGAGAGACCTTCTCATTCAAGGGCTAATTTAGAGGCCGAAGCATCCTGATACCAGAAAGTTGTTCAAGGAGATTCAAGACCGGTGCAGAAAGCATAATGGATGGGGGGATTGACTCTTGTGAATTTTGATGATATGCCATAGTTTTCTGTTCTCTTTTATTGTACGTGGATCACCACCAGGCTTGTTGGTTGGGACCTATGGTTTTTATATTCAGACTTGTTATCTCGGATTTGTGATTGTCGACATTTGGTTTTCCTTTGGTTTTCTTAATATATGAGCAGAAGTTCCGTTCTATCTTGTTATTAAACTGGAATCAAGGGATGGATCGCCCTGTTAATATTCAAACATGTTCATTTGCATTTGCATACTCATAATCATTTTGCATAATCATTTTGCATGACAGGTGTTTATCTCCGGTATTCTTATCTTGTTCCAACATCTCAGGCCGTTCGAGAGTTGATCATGGAGCAAGTTCAAGCTAAGTTGAGGGAAATGCGAAGCCAGATGGGGCAATTTAGGGAAGACATGCTCCAAGAGCAGAGGATACTGAGGGAGGAGATCAATCAGTTGAAGGCTCAGATGGGTATGATCGTGGAAATGTTGAATAGGGTGTTGAAGAAGGAAGACAGTATTGTGCCCGCTTCCACAGCAGAGGTTCTCATTCCTCCCATCTCTTTGGGGTCTCCTCTAGACCATGAACTGCCTCGTGGATCCTCCCCACCGTCAGAGCTTTTTCATCAACAACCATTTCTTGAGAGTCTTAATCCAGAAAAGCTTGAAAAGAAGTTTGATCAGATTCCGATGCCATACGCTCAGTTGCTTCAGGACTTGCTCAAGTTTCAGTTGATTGAATTGATTGTTACGGGACCTCCACACACCAAGTTTCGTATGGGTTCCAATGTCCATGATAGGTGTGAATTCCATTCAGGGGCGCCTGGTCATAATGTTGAAGATTGTGAGATGCTCAAGTACAAAGTCCAAGAGCTCATTGATTCAGGGGTAATCAAGTTTACATCAGTTGGCACTGGTAAACAAAGTGATGTTACTCCCAGTGTTGCAAAGGGACTGAGGACTCCCTCTTTTGCCAAAGGATCCACCTCGCGTCAGGGATCCCTTCCACAACCCTTGTTTGTGCCTCAGCCGAGTGCAGAAAGGAAAGTGCACGGCCAGACTGGGTGCCCAAATCAGCACCGACAGCAGAATTATCAGCAACAGGGGCAACCGAGACCAAGAACATCCTGTTCCTATCCCTTATAGTCAGTTGTTTGCTCGTCTTCTCAAGAACTCTCTGATTCAAACGAGGGGTACCGCGCCAGTACCGTACCCTATTCCCCCGGATTATGACATGACTGCTAGATGCGAGTTCCACTCGGGAACGTTTGGGCACACAATTGATGAGTCTAATGTATTCAAGCACAAGGTAC
This sequence comes from Lathyrus tuberosus, assembly GCA_022829125.1. Classification (NCBI taxonomy): domain Eukaryota; kingdom Viridiplantae; phylum Streptophyta; class Magnoliopsida; order Fabales; family Fabaceae; genus Lathyrus; species Lathyrus tuberosus. The sequence continues at coordinate 540,102 of JALAZF010000428.1, forward strand.
AAGACCTGGTAGACTCAGAGATCATTGTATTCACTGAAGATGATATGTACATCAATGGAAGCCTCCTTTCTCAAATGAACACTCAGTCTGCAAGTACGTCCAGGCAGAATTAAGCTTCCTCAGCAATGGCAATCTTCACCTTCTTTACTGCATTTTCATTTGTAGTTTTTTTTTCCATTTCTTGCTAAAGCATCGTATGTATGCAAGACTTGTTTGTTTTTTATGATGATATTAATGCAATGAGTATGTTTTCCTTGATGTAATCCATTCGTATTCACTCTTAAATGTTTTTTTATGCACTGCAATACCAATTTTTCTTTGTTTAGAACTCTTGAGGGAGGATGACGAAATAAGAACGCAAGTTTCTAATGGTACGCTTTTGGATAGAACCCTGTTGAGGATGTACAGGCATTGTTTCAAACCCCTAAACACTGGAGATATAAGGGAGATAGACCCTCATTAACCCCTTTGAGCCTTGAAGTAGGAGTTTCCTTCGTATGAAAAAACCCTCATAATTAACCCAGGGGCAGAGTAGGCATCAGTTAGTTTGACCGAGCGTTCAAATTTCAAGGAGAGTGTGCGTCTGAGGATCCATTACCTTCTTCCCACCAACAAGAGATGCGAAACCACGATGGTCATCCATCAACAACTAAGGAGTGAGGCAGTCACAACCCTGTCAAGCAAGTAAGACAACCAGTGTCACACGCTTTGTTCGAAAGGGGAAATATAAAAAGAAAGACAAAGCCCGCTAAGTCGAAGCGACTTAGGCAAAAGTTAGGGCATCCCGCTGGACTTCAAAATAAAAAAAACTCAAAAGAGTCAGTCCAGGCAAAAATTAGGGATCGAAAAAGCAAAAGAAATAGTGGTAAGCATTACAAAAGAAAATCCTCGATAAGAACAAATTCGTGTGATTACAGACACAAAAAAAAGGGGTGACTGTCATTAGTGGCATAGGTTCCTTAAAGATCATAAACCTTTTGAGATATGAGCGTTTGGGTCAGATTAACTGAACATAGGATTGGAGAACATCACGAAGAGTGGGTGGGCACCGATAAATTTTGAGCCATAAATCTTTTTTTTGAAACCGTGAACCAAACCACGTTACAACCCTTAAAAGTCCTAATTGAAACAGGGTTTATTCCGAAAGCGTACTTCAATAGGATAGCGTTCCTGAATCCTATGAGTTGTGCTAATAAGATTCGTTGGTATTGCATGTACGCATTGTTTTTGCCATTCAAAAATCAAGGTCGCATCCCAGCAAGGGATTCATTCATAAGGCTCGGCGACGCATTTTCAATAAAAACTTCAAGGTTAACATGAGTGTTGCATTAGAATTGTCATTCTCATAATAAACATTTTCTGTTTGCATATATGTGCCTAAGCATCAATGCAGATTACACAGTGAACGTCAGTCAAGAAGCTTGATCCTGCCAAGTTGGGAGACTTGAAAATTCTGAAGGACAAATCATATCAAGGAGCATGCTGCCAAGAGACTCAGTGTAGAGTGGGCTCTCCTCAGTAAGTCGTGTTAAGATGTAGCCAATCTGGGGCAGTCACGTCGAGAAAACTCTCCAAAATTCCGTTATTCTGGGGCATTCATTCTAGGATCAGGGGCAGAGTCACTTCAAAGCCCATAGTGGGGCAGGCCACCTCTAGGGCGTGAGAAAACGTCTACTCTTGAAAATGGTTAATTGAAAACACCTCCTCAAGGTTCAAGATGCTGAAGCAGAGTATTGTCAAATCATTACGATTCCCTTCGAGGTAATGTACGTCGTGGATTATAAAGACTGGGGCAGTTATGTCGAGATATGATAAATCTCTCCAAGAGTTTGAAGACCCTGGGGCAGTGTGAACGCCCGATCTTCTGTAAAATCCTCTTGAGATGAAAAGTTCAAAGAGCCGCTTATGACCATAAAGACAAGTCAGGTTGCAGGGCAACAGATTGTACACCCCCAACAGTTGGCTCTCCCCAGCATTGAGATTGCTCCTTCCCCAGCAGGACAAACTTTCCTCAGCAGAGCAGACTTCCCCAGCAGAAGACTTGGAAAATATTTTCTCCAGATCAAGACGTTATTTCCCCACAGACTCATGGTGCTCACTTCCCCCATCCAGCCAGGAAATGTACTTTCACCAACAACGTTATATTCTACTCCCCAACAAGGTGGGAGTAAAGTCATTTTCCCCATCAGCAGGCTAAGTTCAGCAGTATCCCCAAGCAGGATGGTATTACGGACAGTTTTCCCCAAACAGGATGGTATCATGGACTGTTTTCCCCAGCAGGTCCTGAGCCCAATTGGATATTAGCAATCTTCAGTAATGGACTTCCGATTCCGTTATTGGCGTCCATTCTCAACTCCCCCAGCAGAGGAGGAATCGCAGGTTTTGGACGTTACCTTCAGTAAAGGACAGGTGTAGCCCCGGTAGTTCTTTCGGGATCTCATCCCCAACAGAAGTTTTTGATCCGAGGACTCGATCAGTGCGATCCTTCTCAGCAAAGTTCATGGATTCAGAGGACAATTTATTTTGGTCAGCCGCAGCTGAATTGGTCTTTTCTCCCCAGCATTTATTTTGCTGGAGGGACCTATTTTGCATATCATAAGCATTGCATCTTCAAAATGCGTAGCATTTCCACTTCGTGTGGAGCATTACGGCAAAATTCAAACATTTGCATTTCAAAGCATAAGCCAGGTCTGATACTTTCCTTGCCAGTTCTCTTTCTCAGCAGAGATGACATAACTCAGGAGATTTTGGAGGGATGCGTTCCTCATACTTGTGCTCCCCGGCAGAGTCTTTTATTTAGATTTCACCTTCCCCAACGGAGTCATCTTATCTGTGGATCAGGAGTCCGTTAGAAGTTTGTCTTTGTTTGCCTCATTTTGGCCTTTTTCTTTTGTGAGTCTTGTTTCACGTTATCCCCAGTGAAGTCCACTTTATGTTGGTTATCCTTTGTGGGTGCGATTGAGGTCGTATTCGTCTTTTCATTGCGGGTAGAGTGATTGAGGTCAGTCTTCCTTTGCGGGTATAATGGAGGTTGTATTCGTTTTGTGGATGCGATTGAGGTCGTATTCTTATTTTCTTTGTGGGTAGAATGATTGAGGTCAGTCTTCCTTTGCGGGTATAATTGAGGTTGTATTCATTTTGTGGATGCGATTGAGGTCGTATTCTTATTTTCTTTGTGGGTAGAATGATTGAGGTCAGTCTTCCTTTGCGGGTATAATTGAGGTTGTATTCGTTTTGTGGATGCGATTGAGGTCGTATTCTTATTTGCTTTGTGGGTAGAGTGATCGAGGTCAGTCTTCCTTTGCGGGTATAATTGAGGTTGTATTCATTTTGTGGATGCGATCGAGGTCGTATTCTTATTTTCTTTGTGGGTAGAGTGATCGAGGTCAGTCTTCCTTTGCGGGTATAATTGAGGTTGTATTCGTTTTGTGGGTGCGATTGAGGTCGTATTCTTATTTTCTTTGTGGGTAGAATGATTGAGGTCAGTCTTCCTCTGTGGATGCAATTGAGGTTGTATTTCGTTTTGTGGGTGCGATCGAGGTCGTATTCATATTTTCTTCGTGGGCAGAGTGATTGAGGTCAGTCTTCCTTTGTGGATGCAATTGAGGTTGTATTTCGTTTTGTGGGTGCGATTGAGGTCGTATTCTTATTTTCTTTGTGGGTAGAATGATTGAGGTCAGTCTTCCTTTGTGGATGCAATTGAGGTTGTATTTCGTTTTGTGGGTGCAATCGAGGTCGTATTCATATTTTCTTCGTGGGCAGAGTGATTGAGGTCTGTCTTCCTTTGTGGATGGAATTGAGGTTGTATTTCTTTTTGTGGGTGTGATCAAGGTCGTATTCATATTTTCTTCGTGGGCAGAGTGATTGAGGTCAGTCTTCCTTTGTGGATGTAATTGAGGTTGTATTTCGTTTTGTGGGTGCGATCAAGGTCGTATTCGTATTTTTTTCGTGGGCAGAGTGATTGAGGTCAGTCTTCCTTTGTGGATGCAATTGAGGTTGTATTTCGTTTTATGGGTGCGATCGAGGTCGTATTCGTATTTTCTTCGTGGGCAGAGTGATTGAGGTCAGTCTTCCTTTGATGGTTGTATTCGTCATTTGGGTACGATTGAGGTCGTATTTGTTCTTTCCTTGGGGATATGGTTGAGGGCATACTCCTTATTTTTCAGCACACTCTATCTCGTTATTCTTACCATAAGCAAATTTCTGGAGCTCTTTTCGGTATTCAATCCCCGTGTACCCTGGAATGTCTGAGAGCCGTTGCTATCATACCTTCAGGACCAAGTTGATTGAATAGGGGCATCTGTTGCACCCCAAAATTTACCCTCCTTACTTTAGTACTAACTGGCTTATGTTTCATTCCATTTTTGCATTATCATGTATGCATATCATTAGCATGGGGTTAGGGTAAAGTCATATCTGGTCCACTACCTCATCAAGAGTTCATAGGTTGCAAGGGATCTCAAGTGGAATCACTCTCCTAACCAGTGCATGAATTAGGGTTTTGAAATTCTTGGGTTTATTGTTCCAATGGGAAGGCTCCTTGGGTTTTTATCATCACCAAATGACATATCTTATCTTTGTTGGAGAGGATACACGTCATATTCAGAGGAATTTGGATTTGGAGACTGTGTTATTTCCTCCTAGACTGAGGATACTACAACTAGGGTTTGCTATAAAGTCAGTTTATTTCTGATTTTTTGGGCAAGACTTGATTCCATGGTATTCCTTGGGTCCCAAAATACCTAGGGGTGGAAGATTGTCCATCAGCTTGGTTCAGGAGAAGTTCAATTAGCCAATGGATTGAAAATCAGTTGAATTTGGGGAAAAGTCAACAGTGAAAGGAGAAAAGTCAACGGTGAAATTTTTAAGGTTCTCTTCAGGGATTTTAAGATATCATATCCTCATATGGTCTCCAGGGGTTAAGTTTCATACATGTTTGTCAGGAATCAGGAGTTGGTGCAAAGTTTCAAAATTTGGAAAGTCACCTATAATGAAAAGTTTCCTTTTTGGGCAAGTTCCTGCACTGCATTCCACTTGACTTTTCATCAGCAAGAAAGCTTCAAATGGATTTTTCTCCAACATGAAAGTTGAAGATCTTTTTTTCCTATTTACAACAAGTACTAGTGGGTCTCCATAGCATTTGTGAAACTCCAGTTATGATCAAAAGAAGGCAAAGTGGTTTTTAGGGTTTCTCATGATCCCATTTTCACAACTTTGGGCATAATGACCTATAACCAATTCCATTGTTTCATGCCACTCTCCAATGTTAAAAGACACTCCTTGAGGATTATTTTTGGCCCAAGAATGAAGAAATTACATGGTGTATGTGCTACTTATTCTCCATTGTTCAAAATTCCTAAATTATTAAAAAGTCATGAATCAAAGAAGTTTCAAGGCCCAAGTTCAATTGTGGTGTAATTAGCAATTCACATATGGGTGATCCATCATGAAAAATTTAAATATCCATGCAAGGAGAAAGGTGTAATTCACATAATGTATTTTTCCAAAATAATTCAAAAAATCATTAAACAATGGATCACCCAAGCCCAAATGTTCAGATATGAAATAACCCTAAGTATTTAAGCCTATTCATGCATTGGTTAGGGTTCATGCACGTGAAATTGGAGGAGTTCTCAAGAAAACCCTAAATGAGGGTTTCTCACTAAAACTCACGATCCACAAGGTCTTTGCCACAAGTTCTTCCACAATTCTCTTCCTGGGGATTTCTGGAGCACAACCCAACCACCATTCGCAGCCAAAAGCTAGGTTTGAAGGTATGCCATCTTAGGTTTGAAGGATTTTGAAGGATCCTAAAACTCCAATTTTTTATGTGAATATTGACGTGTTATGCCTGCTGATCATCCTGATATGTTTGGTTTTGATTTTGAACGTGTGTGCTGCTTGTTGTGTTGATTTAAAGTTTTGGACCCACTTTTTCTTTCTTTCGAATCTCCTTGTACATTGATCTTTTGTGAAAGATAATAGGATATTCATGATCCTCATAAAAATATGGACAAAGTGGTATGCGGTTTGGTTTTTTCTAGGTACCTTGTAGGTTGCAGGTGGTGGTGGCAGGCGGCCGGAGTTAGGGCTCCGACGATCTGTGAAGTTCCGGCCGGTGAAGGGTCCAAGTGGAGAAGACGACCTTTCCACCGTCTATCTCGTCGATCCAGCGGTCAATGCATTGCCACGTTTTATTTCATTTTCTTTTTTCTGATTTTTAATTTAATGGTTGCATGTTATTACCTCACAGCAGTTACCGTGTGCCTCCAATAAGATTATTTCTTTTTGACTACTTTTCGTTGACTGTTGACTTGGCGACCTAACCATATGCGTCTGATGAATCACACGGCCATCATGGAGCCGGCACATTAAAAATGTCATGCGCCATGCACATGGGAGAACACGGTAAACTCCCCAGCCTTTTTATTTTTTTCTGATAGTTGGGTGGGTTGGGTTGCTACGCGCACCCCCACCCTTTGGCCCAATCTCAATTTCAACGCACTTGCCTTGCTAACCACACCCCCCATGTTTTATTTTGTTTTTTTATTTTTTTGACAGACTTAACACTTGGGCTGCTATTCCCACCCTTCCCTTTTGGCCCAACCATTATTCCTCTTCATTTTCTTACTACACGCACCCCCAACACCCTTTTAATTCATCTTATTATATTTTATTTCAATTACATTTTCATATTTTAATTTTAAAAATACTTAACTGCATTTAAAAAATCCTAAAAAATTCATACATCATCTTTATTAATTTATAAAATTTTCACAAATTTTACTTTTTATTTATATTTCATTCTTATCACTTAAATTAATTGTTTGATCTATTATCTTTTTCAATTACACCTATAATGCATACTTGAACTTCTTCATTTTATTTCTCTACATCTATAAAATATTTTTCATCCGTTCTTTTTGTATTCATTCATAAACATTCTAAGGTGCTTAAAAATATTTTTCTTTAATTTTTAAATTTATTTCATGTTGCATTTAGGTCCTTCTCTTTGGCACACTGAACCCCACTTCCCACATGAACTTTACCTAACCATTTGAATGACTACTATCTTGATTTTTTCCAGGGACTTTTGAGATGTTGTTTACCTCTGGTTGGGGAACTTTAATGTTTAATTTGGGAATTTTAGGAGTCATTTTTCCAATTATCTGATTTATTTTCGCTTGAGATTTTCTTGCAGGCGCGTCTTTGACCTTGTGTGATTATCTGTTTGAAAAGGCACTTGTGCCATTTGCTTTAGGGCTGTCCTTTGTTTCTTTGAGTTCATGTTTGGATTATTATCATTGTTGTTTACCTTTGCTTGATTTTCTTTCACCTCATCTCTCTTACTTATGTTTATTCTGTGCTAATCTTTTATGTAGGGTCTAAGGTAAGTTCTTTAAGGGTATGGATAAGTATCCATGGTCACCCTTACTTTTTCCTTCCCTCATCTTCTTCCTTTAGGATTTAGGTTATCTTCAAACCTCACTAACTGTAGGTCACCCATGCATGATGACTTTAGGATCTATAGTCCCCCTTTAGAGTCATCCTTGTGTCTTCTCTCTTCTCATCTCAAATTTCTTTAAAACACTTAATAATAATAAGGTGTATTGCACGCGAGTCTTAAGTATGGGGAATGAGAAATGAGGGGCTTCCTCTCATCTTTCTAGAGTGCTTAGCGAGCGTCCTGTCTTGGGACGATGCGTTAAGTATTCGCCCCTGTGCCCTAGACTTTGGTGCAATGCAGCTTAGGAACTAACTCAAGTCACTTCTGTCCTAAAAAAATACAAACAAACCTCAAACCTTTTTATCCTGCGGGATTGTCAAACTAAAGGCTATTTTCAAAAAGGGCACGTTACCTTCCGTCTGAGTCACAAACAGGCATCGACCCTAACTGCCGGACGCGAGCTTAACGTCGCTCATAAAAAACACAAAAAGAACTTGGTCCGAACTACGTTGACTCTGAATTCCCCATTGCACAAAGGGGGTACGTAGGCCTAGGACGTTGACGTCCTACCGAGTCGGTCTTTGTCTTTCCCTCTCCGTTTTAGTACAGCCCTAGATGATAGTATAACTTACCCTTAGAATAGACAACAAGCGTGGATCCCATCGAGTACGATGGACGCGTGGGGTGCTAGCACCATCCCCTCGCGTAACCGACTCCCGAACCCAGGCTATGGTTGCGATGACCATTCCTTTCCCTCTTCATCAGGTTTATGCGGTGTTCCCTTTCCCTCTCTTGGGATAAATTTACACGGCTGGCGACTCTGTTCTTCCGCGCCACTCTCGCGTTTGTACCTGGATGAAAATCCTGGGAGCGACACCATGGAAAAATCAGTTTGTAGGATTTCTTGTCTTGCACGATTTCTGAGCAAAAACCAAGGATCAATATGCCACCTGTACTCAAACCAATCATAATGCATCTGATCCAACCTACAAGACTGAGTCACAAAGCCAAGGAATCTTCCAACTTGAAGTTCATGCATTTTGGCACATTTTCCTTGAATTCAAAGGGCATTAATGTGGAATAGTGCATTGTCAAGATAACCACTCTCCTCAGTCAAGTTCTCTGATTAAACAACAATAAAAACATCTGAAGAATGTGAATTTGGTCAAGACATAGCCCTGCTCTTAGGAGAGGCTAGTTTGCCTTGCATGAGAAGAAATGCCACCAAGCCAATCCCTTTGAATGTGATCTGATCCAGCAACCATTCACTATTCCTCCAAGACATGAGTTGATCACCTATAAATAAAGGTTCCAATGGATCATTCAACTCACACCAAAGCCAGTTACAACACTGCTTTCTCTCATTCTTCCTTAAGCCTCAAGTTTCTTAGTTTTTGAGCAACCACTATCAGGTTTTGAGTTGCAGCCCTAAGCAATCCATTCCAATTTCTCAAACACATCAGATATGATGTATTTGAGGTGTCCAAACACTTAAACACTAACTGTAACACCTCAGACTCAAAATCACCCTTCAACCAAGTCGTTATGCCTCAATTATGCAGTTGGAGTGCTCCAGCTTGATCCAAAGAGTTTCAAAGTGTTCCAAAGCTTGCAACACACTCCATAACATCCATTGAAGCTGTAGGGATCATCAAATCACATATGGAACACCATCTGTGCAAAGTTCCATTTCAGCTTGCATCAAGGTAAACATCAAAACTCCAACTCCATGATCCATGCATATTTCCTCACATGATATTTTTGTCATTTGATTGCCATCATATGTTGATTGTTTTCCCTCAGAAAATTTGATCATAGCACTCATAATCATGTCCGCTCGATAGCTTTTGCAAAATTAGGGTTCATACGGCCACAATGATATAATTTGTTATACACTAAAAATAAATAAAATTGGGTATTGCCATCTTCTTCCTTGTGAAAAAACGCATGGGTTTGATGTTTGAATCATGTCCAATGGTTGAGAATTGAGAGAGATAGGGTGCTTCATGCATGAGCTGGAGGAAGAAGATGGCCATGGCGCCATTCTTCAGGTTTTCCAACTAAGTTCTCTATATATTTATCACTTGCCATGTATATTATGAATTGGCATTGCGCCCCAGTGGTTGATCAGCTGGTTTGTGTGTATTGAGAGAGTGGAAGGTATGGGGTTCGAATCCCCCTCGCCCCAGACCCCTTTTTTGCCACTTTTTCCTATTTTTATTATTTTTCACATTTATTATAAATAATTTGAAAAATTAATAACTCTTTCAATTTTAATTATTTTTTATTGGTTCTTTTTGAAAAAAGTCACAAAAATGTTGAAATATTTTATTCCACAAAAAAATTAAATATATACTAATTATTTAATATAGTTAGTATTTTTGAGAATAAATTCATTTTTATTTGTTTTTAAACATTTTAAAATGAACATTCATCTTGAAAAATCAAGACTGTAACACCCCCTTTCTATACCCCCAATTAAATAAAGCAGTAAAAGAAAATTCAAAATTTCGTCAGAGTATATTTAAATTATCATGGCATAGACCGAGGGGTCACATCAAAATGAAGACAATACATACAACACCTGCTCATAAAGATATGCAACAGTGGGGTACCAATCAACAGAGGAACTCAGTTCCTTACACCCACATTTCAGATTTTAGAATAAAAGCGGAAAATCTAAAACTGAATAACATATACATATATAACATGAAAAGTCTGTCATACATCAAGTTATACATGCCCAAGCCAAAAGATATAAATACAGAATACACAATAATCACTAACGGCCTCCCTAACTACCCGGTGTCACATATCAGAGCCGACCGACAAAAGAATGAAGACGCAAAGCTTCACAAAAATACCTCCAGCAGCTCTAATCTGCAATGCCTCATAGAGCATTATAAAACAGCAGAAGGGTGAGAAAAACAACCATAATATAATTGCATACAATTATGTATAACACAAAAATACACACATGTATACGTTTCTCACCACAACTCACGCCATAAATCATACACCAGGCATTACAAGACATAATACATATTTCCATCGCCAACACATATCCATATATCACTTTACCCACACATCCAACACATAATCAACCATAAATGATTTATGCAAATGCAAGAGACCGACACGACGACTCTATGCATATGCACATGCGGTACCGACTTCCATTGTTTCTCATCACTAGTTCACTCAGGAACTCTGCTGGAATCATCGCTCGTTATATCACTATAAATCCCCGTCGGGCATACGATGTTCCCCACCGCTCACACCCCACACGGGCACACGGTGTTTATGGATCGCTCACACCCCACACGGGCACACGACCCGATCGCTCACACCCCAGATGGGCACACGATCGTCTATAATCATCGCTCACACCCCACATGGGCACACGAAGTTATAGCGAATTCCCTCTGGAATCCAAACCGTCACTCAGGACGTCTCAACAATGCATATCATGAGGCTTGGCATACAATGACCCATGACATTTAATATGCACATACATACATGCATTCATTTACCTCAACAAAAGCGCACTTTGCACTTATGCCCAAAACAATGCATTTAATTTCCATAAAGCCACAAATCATCACAACATCATCTAAACACACATATTTACATCATACAACATCACTATGCACGATACACATCAAATGCGTACAAGTATAACGACAAAAGTCGACAACCAACACTATTATCGATTTTCTGACATAATTAAATCGGCTAACCATTTCACAATCATCATAATTAGAAAGTACAGCTCAATAGCTATGCAACGATACCAAGAATGTAAAAATCGGACAAACGGATCAAAAGTTACGAACGAAAATGAAAAACGATATTTTGAAAAGTCCCATTTTGCAAATGTCCTGTCCATACGTGTATTGACAAGGTCCATACGCGTATGAGCAGAGACTCATTTTTCCCCAAAGTTCACGTGTAATTGGCCGTACGCGTAATGCCCAAGCCCGTACGCGTATTGGCCTCAATTGCTACGCGTATCATACGCAAATGGGCAGATGGCAGAGAAAACAAGCAACCCATACGCGTATTGCCCTCATGGATCGCCCACCATACGCGTATTGCCAAGGTCCATACACGTATGAACATTCCCCATACGCGTATGACTTGGAAATCTCAGAAAAATTCTTCTGCATAATTGTTCATACGGGTTCCAACCCAAAACCCCCTTAATCTCACCTACACATCAGAAAATTGCCAATACAATGTCTAACAACAAGTATCTATCATGTACTAACAATCATGGGTACTAAAAACATGATTTCTAACACATTTACTCAAATTCTAATCAATTTTACCAAAAATGGGTTTACTAAAACATTTCCATTTCGATCCAACAAACATCATCAATATACATACATAATCATACACAAGTATACAATAATTGAATTTCGCACCCTTACCCGATTAAATCGATTCTAGAAGTTGACTTTCTCTTTGATTTTCCAAGTTTTCCCACTTTTCTCTTCTTCTTCTCTTTTCTCTCCTTTTTCTTTCTTCTCCCTTTCTTTCTTTCTATTTTTCTCTCTTCTATTTTCTATTTTTCTAACTTAATCAAAAATATCCTAAAATGACCAAAATACCCCCACACTCAAATATCTCGCAAACGATCCCAAAACCCGATAAAATATCACAACATTGAAAAATAACATATTTTTAGATAAAAGTCGAAAATAAAATAAAATAATAATAAAATAATCAAACGACTCGATTAAATAAAACTCACACAAAAACTGGGTCGTTACAACTCTCCCCCACTTAGAAATTTTCGTCCTCGAAAATATTACCTGAGATGAACAACTCTGGATATGACTCCCGCATCCGACTCTCCAACTCCCAAGTCAAATTGCCCTCAGCAGCGCCTCCCCACGCCACTTTCACAAGTGCAATATCCTTGCCCCTCAATCGCTTCACCTCGCGATCCAAAACCCTCACTAGTACTGCCTCGACCGTAAGGTTCTCCCTTACCTCAACTTCATCCATCAGAATCACATGCGACGGATCCGGAACATACTTCCGAAGCTGTGAAACATGAAACACATCGTGCAAATTCGACAGATTCGGCGGCAACGCCACCCTATAAGCCACAGCACCCACTCTCGCGGATATCTGGTAAGGACCAATAAACCGAGAAGTAAGTTTCTTCGATTTCAATGCACGACCCACACCTGTTACCGGCGTAACCCTCAAAAACACATGATCGCCCTCTTGGAACTCAAGATCTTTCCGTCTCCGATCATGATAACTCTTTTGTCTACTCTGAGAAGCTATCATCTTCTCACGAATAAACTTCACTTTCTCCGTCGTTTGTTGCACTAATTCTGGCCCAACCACCGTTCTCTCACCAGATTCGTGCCAACAGAGCGGCGTTCGACATCTTCGTCCATACAATGCTTCAAACGGTGCCATTCCAATACTAGAATGGAAACTGTTATTATACGTAAACTCAATCAATGCCAGATAACTATCTCACGCACCACCTTGTTCCAAAACACAAGCCCTCAACAAATCCTCCAAAGACTGAATCGTCCTCTCCATCTGACCATCCGTTTGTGGATGATAAGCCGAACTCAATCTCAATTTAGAACCCAACGCCTTCTGTAAATTTTCCCAGAATCTCGAGGTAAATCTAGGATCTCGATCAGAAACAATGCTTAATGGAACTCCATGTAACTTCACAATCACACTAATGTAAATCTCAGCTAACCGCTCTAAAGGAAAACTGATGTCAATCGGAATAAAATGAGCCGATTTCGTCAGCCTATCAACAACCACCCAAATAGCATTATGGCCTCGCTGAGTATTCGGCAACCCTGTTACAAAATTCATGGAAACACTATCCCATTTCCACTCAGGAATATCCAACGGTTGCAACAAACCACTAGGCCTCAGATGTTCCACCTTCGATTTCTGACAAGTCAAACATGCATAAACAAACTGAGCCACATCTCTTTTCAATCCAGACCACTAGAAAATCTTCTTCAAATCCTGATACATCTTATTCGCTCCAGGATGTATACTCAAATTACTCCGGTGTCCTTCCTCTAAAATCATATTTTTCAACTCCGCATCATCTGGAATACAAATCCTATCTCGGAATCTTAAAACACCATTAATATCCACTTGAAAATCACTATTCGCATCTTTCCCTCCAACCAACATCAAATCTACAAATTTCACGTGCAACTTCTGTTTCTCACAAACAGTCGTCAGAAAATCATTAGTAATCGTTAGCTTACCAAGCCTAACTCTAACCGACGTCACTTCACAAACCAAACTCAAGTCTCTAAACGATTCCAAAAGTTCCCACTCTTTATCCATTAAAGCGGACATATGTAACGATTTCCGGCTCAACGCATCGGCTACCACATTAGCTTTACCAGGATGGTAATTCAAGCCAAAGTCGTAGTCCTTCAAGAATTCCAACCATCTACGTTGCCTCATATTAAGCTCTTTCTGATCAAACAAATATTTCAAACTTTTATGATCACTAAAGACTTCAAACCTTGCACCGTAGAGATAATGCCTCCAGATCTTCAACACAAAAACCACAGCCGCTAACTCAAGATCATGAGTAGGATAATTTTTCTCATGAACTCTCAACTGCCTTGAAGCATAAGCCACCACCTTACCTTCTTGCATCAGAACACCACCTAGACCAATCAAAGAAGCATCACAATAAACCAAAAATGGTTCATTAGGATTCGGCAAAATCAAAATTGGAGCTGTCGTCAATCTTCTCTTCAGCTCAGTAAAACTCTCCTCACACCGTATATCCCAAATGAACGCTTGCCCTTTACAAGTCAACTGCGTCAAAGGAAGTGCTAGCTTCGAAAAACCTTCAATGAACCTTCGATAATAACCATCCAAACCCAAAAAGCTTCGAATTTCAGTAACGGATCTTGGAGCCTCCCATTGTAGAACTGCTTCTACTTTAGATGGATCCACAGCAATACCATTACCTGAAATTACGTGTCCAAGAAAACTCACTTCCGACAACCAGAACTCACACTTGGATAACTTAGCAAAAAGCTTCCTCTCCTTCAAAACCTGTAAAACAATACGCAAATGTTCTGCATGCTCCTCCTGAGACTTAGAATAAATCAAAATGTCATCAATAAACACCACCACAAAACGATCCAGATGCTCATGAAAAATACGATTCATGTATTCCATAAACACACCTGGCGCATTAGAAACCCCGAACGGCATCACAGAATATTCATAATGACCGTATCGTGTCCTAAAGGCCGTCTTCTAAATATCTTCCTCCTTCACCCTTATCTGATGATACCCCGACCTTAAGTCAATCTTGCTGAACACACTCGCACCAACCAGCTGATCCATCAGATCATCAATCCTTGGAAGAGGATACTTATTCTTAATCGTCACCTTATTCAACTGGCGATAATCAATACACAATCGCATACTGCCATCCTTCTTTTTCACCAATAAAACTGGGGCACCCCAAGGTGACACACTTGGTCTCACGAACCTCTTCTCCAACAACTCATTCAATTGTTTCTTTAACTCCACCAACTCAGATGCTGACATACGATAAGGTGCCATAGAAACAGGTCTAGTACCAGGAACTAGTTCTATAGAAAACTCCACCTCTCTCTCTGGCGGTACATCTGAAATATCCTCAGGAAACACCTCCGGAAATTCACACACCACAGGAAACACATCAAGTGAAACTTAACTATCCACAGTTAAAGATGCAAACAAACCAAACAACTGAGCTTCATCCGCCAAAAGTCTCTTCAACTCTTTGGTAGATAAGAAACTCGAGTCTTCGTCTTCCTCAAGAGAAGGAAACCTTACCAGCTTATGATAACAATCAATGTGAACTCGATTGAATTGCAACCAATTCATACCAAGAACCACATCTAAACCCTCCAACGGTAAACACACCAAATCCATCTCGAAGTCTTTACCATAAATGGTCAAAGGACATCTTAGACAAACCAAAGACGTAGTTACTGACCCCATTGCTGGAGTATCAATAACCATTCCACCACCCATCAAAGACAACACCAGATTCAAACGCTTCGCGCATTCAGACGAAATAAACGAATGAGTCGCTCCAATATCAATAATAGCAATCAAAGGAGTACTATTAATAAAACAAGTACCTCTGATCAGACGATCTGCACTCAAAGTCTAAGTCCCCGATAATGCAAACACTTTCCCACCAGCTGGAGCCTGCTTCGGTTTCGGACACTTGGTACTAATATGCCCAGGTTCACCACAGTTGTAACATTTCACCACATTCTTCCTTGCGCAATCAGCAGCAACATGTCCTACACCTCCACAATTAGTACACTTCCTCAATTCTTTCCTGCACTCAAACTGACGATGCCCCAACTCACCACATTTATAACACCTCATGGACCAGACATACCCCTCCACTTGACCTTTTCTCAAAATTCCCTCTCTGTTTACCTTTGTCAGCTGGTGTCACATACGGACCACCACGGAACTGTTGTTTCCCTTTCCTCTCGCTCACACTGTTGTAGTGAGTAGAACGAGCCTTACTGTCTTCTTCATAAATTCTACAACAATCTATCAAATCAGAAAACCTCCGAATCCTCTGATAACCAATCGCCTGCTTTATCTCAGGACGCAAGTCATTCTCAAACTTAACACACTTAGAGAATTCAGCAGTCGCTTCAGCATAATGAGGCTAAAACTGCACAAGTTCCACAAACTTAGCAGTATAATCAACTACAGACATATTACCTTATTTTAGTTCCAAAAACTCAATCTCCTTCTTTCCCCTTACATCTTCAGGAAAATACCTCCTCAAGAACTCCTGGCTAAAAAATTCCCAAGTAATTTCTTCCTCTTCTGCAGCTTCTAACACACGACTAGTACTGACCCACCAGTCATCAGCTTCTTCCAATAACATGTGAGTACCCAGTCTCATCTTCTGGTCCTCCTCACAGTCCATCACTCGAAAAATCCTTTCAATCTCTTTCAGCCACATCTGTGCACCATCCGGATCATATCTTCCTTTGAAGACCGGCGGTTTGTTCTTCTGGAACTCATCATTACCAGCAGCATGCGGTGCACCCTGCACAGCACGAGCCATAGCTTGCATAGCCGCAGCCAAAGCAGCATCGTTCCTTCCAGCCATATTCTGTACATTTCCAATAACAGAAACTATGGTTAAACAAACAACTCATCCAACCACAACGACCAATAAGGACTAACACAACTGACACGGACTGACACAAACTGCTCTGATACCACTTAATGTAACACCCCCTTTCTATACCCCCAATTAAATAAATCAGTAAAAGAAAATTCAAAATTTCGTCAGAGTATATTTAAATTATCATGGCATAGACCGAGGGGTCACATCAAAATGAAGACAATACATACAACACCTGCTCATAAAGATATGCAACAGTGGGGTACCAATCAACAGAGGAACTCAGTTCCTTACACCCACATTTCAGATTTTAGAATAAAAGCGGAAAATCTAAAACTGAATAACATATACATATATAACATGAAAAGTCTGTCATACATCAAGTTATACATGCCCAAGCCAAAAGATATAAATACAGAATACACAATAATCACTAACGGCCTCCCTAACTACCCGGTGTCACATATCAGAGCCGACCGACAAAAGAATGAAGACGCAAAGCTTCACAAAAATACCTCCAGCAGCTCTAATCTACAATGCCTCATAGAGCATTATAAAACAGCAGAAGGGTGAGAAAAACAACCATAAATCATACACCAGGCATTACAAGACATAATACATATTTCCATCGCCAACACATATCCATATATCACTTTACCCACACATCCGACACATAATCAACCATAAATGATTTATGCAAATGCAAGAGTCCGACACGACGACTCTATGCATATGCACATGCGGTACCGACTTCCATTGTTTCTCATCACTAGTTCACTCAGGAACTCTGCTGGAATCATCGCTCGTTATATCACTATAACTCCCCGTCGGGCATACGATGTTCCCCACCGCTCACACCCCACACGGGCACACGGTGTTTATGGATCGCTCACACCCCACACGGGCATACGACCCGATCGCTCACACCCCACATGGGCACACGATCGTCTATAATCATCGTTCACACCCCACATGGGCACACAAAGTTATAGCGAATTCCCTCTGGAATCCAAACCGTCACTCAGGACGTCTCAACAATGCATATTATGATGCTTGGCATACAATGACCCATGACATTTAATATGCACATACATACATGCATTCATTTACCTCAACAAAAGCACACTTTGCACTTATGCCCAAAACAATGCATTTAATTTCCATAAAGCCACAAATCATCACAACATCATCTAAACACACATATTTACATCATACAACAGCACTATGCACGATACACATCAAATACGTACAAGTATAACGACAAAAGTCGACAACCAACACTATTATCGATTTTCCGACATAATTAAATCGGCTAACCATTTCACAGTCATCATAATTAGAAAGTACAGCTCAATAGCTACGCAACGATACCAAGAATGTAAAAATCGGACAAACGGATCAAAAGTTACGAACGAAAATGAAAAACGATATTTTGAAAAGTCCCATTTTGTAAATGTCCTGTCCATACGCGTATTGACAAGGTCCATACGCGTATGAGCAGAGACTCATTTTTCCCCAAAGTTCACGTGTAATTGGCCGTACGCGTAATACCTAAGCCCGTATGCGTATTGCCCTCAATTGCTACGCGTATCATATGCAAATGGGCAGATGGCCGAGAAAACAAGCAACCCATACGCGTATTGCCCTCATGGCTCGCCCACCATACGCGTATTGCCAAGGTCCATACGCGTATGAACATGCCCCATACGCGTATGACCTGGAAATCTCAGAAAAAAATTTCTGCATAATTGTTCATACGGGTTCCCTTAATCTCACCTACACATCAGAAAATTGCCAATACAATGTCTAACAACAAGTATCTCTCATGTACTAACAATCATGGGTACTAAAAACATGATTTCTAACACATTTACTCAAATTCTAATCAATTTTACCAAAAATGGGTTTACTAAAACATTTCCATTTCGATCCAACAAACATCATCAATATACATACATAATCATACACAAGTATACAATAATTGAATTTCGCACCCTTACCCGATTAAATCGATTCTAGAAGTTGACTTTCTCTTTGATTTTCCAAGTTTTCCCACTTTTCTCTTCTTCTTCTCTTTTCTCTCCTTTTTCTTTCTTCTCCCTTTCTTTCTTTCTATTTTTCTCTCTTCTATTTTCTATTTTTCTAACTTAATCAAAAATATCCTAAAATGACCAAAATACCCCCACACTCAAATATCTCGCAAACGATCCCAAAACCCGATAAAATATCACAACATTGAAAAATAACATATTTTTAGATAAAAGTCGAAAATAAAATAAAATAATAATAAAATAATCAAACGACTCGATTAAATAAAACTCACACAAAAACTGGGTCGTTACAAAGACCAAATGAGTTTAATATCTCTTGTGATTTATACCTCATTTTTCAAACCTTAAACAAAAATCACAAGTGGTTTATTCAAACCTATTTGGTATTTTTCATTAATTTTCTTTAAATATTTACTTTTAAAAGAATAAAATTGGGGTTTCTTTGATTTTCACCCTAACAAATCTTTTTCAAACACTTTTGGGCCTCTAATAGAGTGTAAGACCCAACCGTTTGTAAATACAAACCTTTTTTGGGCCTCAATTATTGTATAAGTCCCGTTGTATTTCAAAAAGTTCGGCGCGATGATCGCCCGATTCAAAAACCACTTGGGCCTCTCCTCGAGCTATAAGACCCATTCAAAACTTTTGGGCCTCTATTAGAGTGTAAGACCCAACCCCCCTTTTTGAAAACCAAATCATTTTGGGCCTCAGTCACTGTATAAGACCCTCGGCGTTTTCAAAAATCTGGGCGCGATCGCCATTTCAAATGAAAAATCATCTGGGCCTACCCTCGTGTTATAAGCCCCACTCTTTTTCTTAAAACACTCTTGGGCCTCTAATAGAGTGTAAGACCCATCTCTTTGTACAGAAAACCTTTCTTGGGCCTCAGTCACTTGTATAAGTCCCTCTGTACAAATGCAAAACGACAGTGCGATCATTGTTAAAACCCTGGGCCTTTCCTTGAGCTGTAAGCCCCAATCTGTCTTTTCAAAGCACTTTCTCCTTTGATTTTGAAATATACTGTTGTTTTCAACTTTTCTATGTTGAACAAACTAACAATACAACATGGAAGCTCTACAACCGAGTAAGTGTTTACCCGCTTTCATATGTATATAACTGTACTGTGGGGCTGTTTCATTGTAAGTCTCCTTTCATAAACTCATATCAACTGTGTAATAATAGTATAGATATTTAGAGTTTCCCCGGCAACTACGTCTAGAACTAGGTAAAAACCCGTTGGTTACTCTTAAAAATAGACAAACTAGATCCCCAGTAGGAGCACCAGATACAGTCTTCTCTTCGGCTGTCCTCCTTAGGAATTGTCAAGAGACTCTACTCCCTAATGATGATCTTTTCTCCGTGAATGGCATCTCTTGAGTTTCTTCCAAATTCTCGAACTTTCCTGGCTTGATATATTCTTTGTGAATAACCTGTCTTGAATTTCTCGGGGTTTGGGACCCACAGGCTTCTTAAAAGCATCAGCCTCTTCTTGGGCGTTGGTCAAGGACCCGCAGGCTTCTTAAAAGCATCCCCGCCTCCTCTTGGGCTTAGTACAAGGACCCGTCGGCTTCTTAGAAATATTCGTAGTCTCCTCTTAGGCTTCATATAAATGATTTTTTCCTCCGAGAATGATAGCCTCCTCTTGGGCTTTGTACAAATTCTCCCTCGGCTTCTTAAAAGTTTCCAGCCTCCTCTTGGGCTTCGTACAAATTGTCCCGACGACTTCCTAGAGGTATAGGAATAGAAATTAGTCATCTTACTAGAACAGTCTTTCGAAGAGTCTAGATCCTACTACTGTTTCTTAAGCATAGTACAAAAGATAAAACTCTAGACTTGGATGGTCTAATTTCCTTTAGTCTCAAAGACATTCTCAAGCTCCTTTAAAAAAAATAGGAAGAAACCCGGTAGACTCGGACAGTCTCAATACCATTTGGATTTCCCATTTCCTTAAAGAATAGGAAATCACCTAGATCCTCTGATCAAATCCATGAGTACATCGTTACTCATATAAGAACTGATTTTCTCTTTTAAACTAACATACTGATCACTCAACTGAAACAGTTACCTTATCCTCCATCTCGGGCTTCGTACGAGATACAAAAAGGCTCTCTTGTTGAGGCAAACAACCCTTAGCCTCCATCTCGGGCTTCGTACGAGATACCAAAAGGCTCTCTTGTTGAGCCAAACACTTTTAGCCTCCATCTCGGGCTTCGTTCGAGATACAAAAAGGCTCTCTTGTTGAGCCAAACCCTTTTAGCATCTCTCTCGGGCTTCGTACGAGAGACACAAAAACACCCTCTTGTTGAGCTAATAGCCTCCTCTTAGGCTTCGTATAAATGATTTCTTCCTCCAGGAATGATAGCCTCCTCTTAGGCTTCGTATAAATGATTTCTTCCTCCAGGAATGATAGCCTCCTCTTAGGCTTCGTATAAGGAAACCTCGGTTGAACCAATCAACCTTTTAGCATCAAAGTTGTGCCTCGTTCACAGTACACAAACATCAACAACTCCTTCATCTAATTGCTGTAAGCAGCAAGCCTTTGGATTATTTACATCCATGCCACTGTCCCTCTTTTAGCATGATAAATTCCTAAGGAAAGATAGCATTGCTCTACACTGAGTTAAAGTCTTCTCCTCTAGGTTGGAAGGCCCCTATAAAGGAAATTATGGCATTGTCGGATTCACATATCCCGGTTAAAGTAATCCTCCTTTATAATCAGTCACCCAACAATTGTGACAAACAGACCCCTCTTTAGAGATGACAAATTCTCTCTAAAGTCAACCTAATTCAGCTTCACATCTTGGGCTTTAAACAATATACAAATAGACCCTTCAGCTTCATATCTTGGGCTTTGAACAAGATACAAACAAATCACATTCAGCTTCACATCTTGGGCTTTGAACAAGATACATATCACTTTTAGCTTCACGTCTTGGGCTTTGAACAAGACACCAAAACACCATTTCCTCCCATAGAATAGGAGGAACTACGATCGCTCTGATTTCCCTGTTTCGGTAAACGGGAATACGTAGGCATAAGATTGAAAGAAAAATATTAGCGAGCACACTAAACAAAAAAAACCAAAATCCCGTACCTTCATACATCCACCGGAAAGCATCAGTCTCAAACCTCCCACCAATCACCCAGCCACTATTTCAACAAAATAACTTAAGAGAGACCCACAATCTCAATAGCATCTGTAAACTAACAGACCGCTATTTAAACTCAGTATGCAAGCAGGGTTAATTGGAGATATCTATTTCCCTTCCTTCATCAGCTTCAATAGGATAAAAAATGAATCGAACTGTAGTACCCCAAGAAGCGATAGTGCTTCGCAATCACGTCCAAAAATCGCTCGCTACAGAAAGATAGCGACTACACTAGGGAGAACGAGATCTTGTTCTCTTCCCATCTCTTAAGTAGAAACCTTAAAAGGTGCCCCCCACCATAGGGCATTTCTTTCTTTTTTCTTAGGTAATTTCACTGAGATAGGACTTTTTGTTGACTTCACTAGGATCTTAGGTCAAAAACCTTTTAATTGGGAAGGAACCACAGAGTGGCGCCTCCGCCGGGGAGCCATTTCCTGTCAGGAACATAGGATTCATAGCTCTTAAAAGTCTAGGACATTAGGAAAAATATATATACTGCTTTTCCTAATTGATATATATGTTTAATTTTCTGCTAATGGGAATGCGTGTGATGCCGCATGTGGAAAGATTGAGTATACACCTAGGAAAAAACCCCTTTTAGTGGTGCGGAAGCTATCGTAAATAGTTGTCACGCGATACCACCCTCTTCTGAGGACTCTTTGAAAAACACCACCTAGCACAGTTCCTGGCCCGCTGGTGTTTTCTCGACAAGAGTTGATGATGATGAGAGACAGGTACAAAAATCACTAGTAAACCTTTGGGATGGGTAGAGCCTTGACCTCATGACAACGACCCTTTGACCCCATGTTTTTTCTATGTTTTTGTGTGCTGCATTCATGCATTCATTTAAAAAACATTAAAACAAAAAGAAGAAAAATTTCTCTTCTAGTCTCTCTTTTTTTCAAATTAAACTAAGATTGTGATTGCAAATATCAGAGAAAAAGATTGCGCTAATGGATTTCGGTAGGAGGAGAACTCATAAGTATACTTTCAAGGTTCCGAAACTAGAGGTTTGAGGGGTTTGGCAAGAATGGTCACAAACCAAGAGGCTTTCATAGCCAAGTACGGAGATCTACTATCTCTATTAAGGGTCCATGTGATTGAGGGAATCCTAGAGTCACTCATTCAATTTTACGATCCGGTTTATCACCGAATTACGTTCCCGGATTACCAGCTCGCACCAACGCTGGAGGAATATTCTCATCTGATTGATTTACACATCACTGATCGAGCTCCTTTTTCTGGACTGGAAGAAATTCCAAAGGATCATACCATTGCAAGAGCAATTAATTTGGATGAGTCAGAGGTCAGGGCTCACATGACCACTAAGGGTGGCATACAAGGTTTACCAGCCCAGTTCTTGACAAAGAAGGCCCTGTACTTCGCTAGTATAGGGAACGTGGCTGCTTTTGAAAGCATCTTTGTTTTACTCACCTACGGGTTATTTCTGTTGCCCAACATTAATAACTTCGTCGATATCAACTCCATTAAGGTTTTTCTCATTGGAAACCCGGTGCCGACTTTACTCACAGATGCCTATCATTCTGTACACTTAGGGAATTTGTACAACGGAGGGGAGATCACATGCTGTGTACCTCTGCTATACAAATGGTTTATCTCCCATTTGCCTAAGTCTGCTACTTTTTGGGATCACAAGAGTGCCTTACGCTGGTCGCAGAAAATCATGTCCCTTACCAACTCTGACATAGATTGGTGCAATAGGATTTATGACGGGATCAGGATCATTGACCATTGTGGAAACTTCCCCAACGTACCCCTTATAGGAACTAAGGGAGGAATCAACTACCATCCAATTCTCGTTCGTCGTTAATTTGGATACCCGATGAGGCACGTCCCACGGAATGCTCATCTGGAAGGTCTTTTCTTCAAGGAAGGAGAAAATCACATAGCACTAAAGACAGAAATAGTGCACGCTTGGAAACATGTTCATAAGAAAGGACATGAGTCTCTAGGAAAACTGGACTGTGTCTCGGTGGAGCCTTATCTCCACTGGGTACAAACTAGAGCTCTCAATCTAAAGATGCCTTATCCTCATCACTGAGTTCTTCCACCAAGAGAATCTGTCATGTACTTCATGACTGAGACGGAAAAACTCCAGGTTACTCTCAATAAAGTTCAACGGGAGAGGAGGTCTTGGAAGAATAAATACCGCATTCTCAATGTAGAGTGTATCAAAATACAGCAATTACTGAAAGATAAGGATGCTCTGATTGAGATTTTGGAGCAACATGCTGTAGAGAATTAGGATGACCAAAGGAATTTGCTCACTCATTTCACCTGACAAAGGAATGACAACCCGACAACGGCCCAAGAGCCCTAGTCCAAGAAGAGGAAAGTACCAGAATCAGCACCTGAGTTCTCCTCAGAGAGGACTCGGGACCCATTAGCTTAGGTTTCTATTTCTGCACCTTGTAATCTACTGTATTTCCATTTCTGCAATCCTTTGAATTTAATAAAACGGGGTTTCCCCCCCACTGTTTGATATTTGCAATCTAATTGTCGAAGTTTATTTTGATTAAACCAAAAAACAATTAATATAATCACTGCATTCATCATTCTCACGTCACGTATTCCTCTGACCTACGAATCTCACGTTTGTGTCTCGGTTATAGAATCAAACTGTCTCATTCGTACAATACTCGGGCCAATCGTCAGAAAAAGATGGATGATCTTGAGGAAGAGAACAGAGGTTGAAATAAGAGATCGACGCTCTGAGAGAGGATATGAGAAAGCTTCGTAACGACATGCAAGCCATGGCAGAAGCTCAGCTACAAAGAATTGTGATCTCCTAGATCACCTCAACGCCCATAGTGGAGAAGTATGAACCTAGGTATCAAATGCCGAAAGATCGTCCCTGGGGCATGCCAGTTAATTATATCCCGGAAGGATATGTTCCGTCGATCACTGAAGATCAGGGAATCACAGTAGAAGCCACTGGGCCTGAAGGTTACAAACATCGGGAAAGAGACGATGGCAGAGGCATACTAAGGACTCCTGAAGGTTACAAACTTCGGGAAACGCCAGGATTCGCCGCCGTAGTAACGGTACCACCCCCTGTGGTGGACACTGTCCCAGAAGGACAGATTCCATAGATACCTTCGGGTAGAAGGGAAACTATGTTTGACAGAATGGATGAGTTCCAGGAGTAGTTCCTGGAAATGCAGAAGGAACTGCAAGCTATTCGCGGTCAGGATCTGTTTGGAAAGGACGCCGCCGACCTTTGTCTGGTCCCCAATGTGAAAGTCTTGCACAAATTCCAAGTACCCGGCTTTGAAAAATACAAGGGTAACTCTTGCCCTCAAAGCCACTCGGTGATGTACGCTCGACGAATGTTAGCTCAGACAGAGAATCAGGACTTACTGATTCACTACTTTTAGGATAGTTTAACCGGTGCCGCGTTAAAATGGTACATGGGTTTAAACCGCGCTACGATCAGTTTAGAGATCTTGGCACTGCCTTCGTCCAACAATACAAATACAATTTGGACATGGCACCAGAAAGAGATCAGCTCAGATCGATGTCACAAAAGGACAAGGAAACCTTTAAGGAGTATGCTCAGAGATGGCGTAAGATCGCCGCCCAGATTTGTCCACCTCTTAAGGAAAAATAGATGAAAAAGATCTTCTTAAATATCTTAAGCTCATTTTACTACGACAGAATGGTTGCCAGTGCGCCCAGTGACTTCACCGAAATGGTCGGTATGGGGGTGCGTCTCGAAGAAGCGGCCCGAGAAGGACATTTAGTTAAAGACGATGGATCATCAAGTAGTACAAAACGATACGGTAGTACTCTCCCTAACAAAAAAGAGCAAGATATTGGGAATATCTCTCTCGAAAAGCAAAGGCGACGTTATCAACCAGTAGCAGCTGTGACACCTGCTATCAACCTTACGCCTGTTTCTACGTATCTATCGCTCCCAGGATTTTCATCCAAGTACAAACGCGAAAGTGGCGCGGAAACAGAGTTGCCAGCAATGTGTATTTATCCCAAGAGAGGGAAAGGAAACACTGCATAAACTAGAGAGAAGGAAAGAGCATGGTCTTGCGACCAAGAGAACCGGGTTCGGGAGTCGGTTATGCGAGGGGAAGGTATTAGTAACCCCACGCGTCCATCGTACCCGATGGGATCCACGCTTGCTGTTCGATCAAAGGGTGTCGTCGACTGGAGCTTCGCTGCTGACTAGAGAACTGGAAATGAAAGGTAGAGAGGAGAAAGGAGAAAAAGGAAATAAGCGACTCGATAGGACATTATCGTTGTCCTAGGCCTACGTATTCCCTAAGTGCAATGGGAAAGTCAGAGTCAACGTAGTTCGACGGACTACGGGGAAAGGTTGCTCGTCGAGATATCGCATCTCGTGCCTACGTATCTTCAACAAGGGTTGCTTTGTTTGTGTTTTTTTCTAATGGAAATGTCAGAGTGCGCGTTCCAGCAGTTAGGTGTTGCAGCTCGCTGTGTGGAGACTTAGGCGTTACCTGTTTGCGGTAGAACGGACATGACGAGTCCTTAAGAAAAGAGTGAAGAGATGAGAAGAGAATTTGTTTGTTTTTGTCTTTTAGAAAGAAGTGTTTTGATTACCTTTGTGTTAGTAACATGTATTGCATTCAAGTCTATGATATAGGATCGAATACGTCGCATGGTCGTCCTAACAGGACGTATGCTAAACACTCTAGAAAGGCGGAGGGAAACTTTCCTCCTTCCATTTACCACATGCAAGGCTCGCATGCAATATGCGGTAATCTTTTATTAAATGTTTTTGCCTTTTGTTTCGAGATGAGATGAAGAGAGACTCAATGGTTATGAAAGGTGAAATCTAATGAGGGAGACTAAGACTCAAACCCTAAAGTTATCATACATGGATGTTCCTAATGGTTAAGTGTGGTTTAGAAACCTAACTCTAAAATAAAAGAGAAGAAGAGTGAGTTCTAACTTACTTCAAAGATGGAGGCTAAGTTAAGAACTCGAAGGGGATGAAAGAGATTGAACAAAGAAAGCATTGAAATGCTTTGCACAAACACAAAAGAGAAAACATTAAAAAGATGAGGGAAGAAAGTTGTATGTGGGAGCACACCCACACACATGACTTACCATTAGCCCCTACAAGCAAAGGTTAGTTCAATAATGCAATAAGAAAGCATAAGTAAAAGAAAGGAAATAATTAATCATCAAACTACTTATGAAATGACATTAAGCATCAAACAAAGCTCAAACCTAAAAGGAAAAAATTCTAAGTACTAAATGACTTCTAAAGTCAGTGGCTATGTCTAAAGGTGTTCAATTATGGTGCCTAATGGGATCAAACTATGCCCAAACAATGTCTTAAACATCAAAGAAAAGCACCATGAAAGTAGTGGATGAAAGATGAACAAGGATGCAAAGTGAACATGTATTTATGCTTAATAAAATGTCAAGGTCAGAAGTATACATCATTTATAAATGTCTTATAATGCATATAAACAATCATACAAGTCATGGATGAAATGATTCAAGTAATAGAAAATAGATGAAGAAGAAAGGAAAAGGAGAGAAACAAATTTCAATTAGATGCACAAATTTGCATGTTAAAGATACATGACATATGAAATGAGTATGAATGCATATAGGCCAGTAGCATACAATTGATGATATGCAACTGATATGACTGAAATGGCATAAACAATGAAAACACAAACCATGTGGAGCACAAGAAGAAATGAGATGTGGAATTAGGTAAAAAATGCAAGTTAAAATGCATAAACACACATCAAAGGTAATCACAAATCAAAATGACCTATAAGTGAACCAAGTAGGACCTATAATTCTCTAGAAAACCATATAATCTCACACAAAAGCAAGCATAATAAGGTGGCACAAGTGCCTCATTCAAATCATGTTAGATGGAGGTAAAAGAACATGCATAAATGTTGTTTCAAATACAAGGTATCAAACAATTACCAAATCACATGGACAAAAATATGAACATAGGTTTCAACTAACCTAAGTCAGAAGCTAATGACATGTCAAAAACTCATGGCAAAACTCAAAAAGAAACATGATCAAAAGGTCTCACAAAGTCTCATTGAAACACATCCAAAGGAAGCTCAAATATGCACATCAAAACCCAAGATAAAATGACTTTAAAAAATAAAATGAAAATGTTTTTAGATTCTTTTAGATGTTATTTAACAAGTACAAAAAGAATGAATGCAAAAGAGTATGTGAGTTAAGAGAAATAAAATGGGAAAGGTCAAGTATAAATGAAGGACATCATTTAAAATGAAATTAAAAGAGAATTATGAAAATATAAGCAAAAATAAATAAAATCAGAATAAAAAATAATAGAAAATTATTTTTATGTATCAAGATGACATTTGAATTTATTTAGAATTTTCAGAGTTGAATTATTATTTTTAATAAAAGAAAATCAAACAAATATAGAAAAAGAAATTAAAAATGTAAAAGAAAAGGAGCAGGGGGTGTGGCGAAAGTAAAAATATAGTTTAACAGTGTTTGGGCTCAGAACATGGGGTGTGCGAAAAGCAATTAAGAGTCCAGTCCAAAGGCGCGCGTGTGTGTGTGTGGTTAAGGTGTATGCTCAGTCACACGTGGCACGAGATCAATCAATCACCAACACTTAAGAAAAGTAATCATATCAGACGAATCAGAATACATGCACATGGTATCTAACATGCACGCACACACATGCAATCATTCAGAGAGAGAAAAATAGCACGTGAGTGGCAACACCTTCATTTATGCGCTGGAAGCTTATTAACCTTTGGATCAAACACAATCAGACGGTTGCGTTTTAAAGTTCTAAAACCCTAACCTGAAAACCTCACCGGCCGGAGAAGGACCTCCGGTCATCTTCTCCGGCCACCTCCGGCCACTGCAAATCCTCAAATATTCCAAAAATTCACAAGGCATACACCAATCAAAAACTGAAGTTACGTAGATCAAGAACCTAACACTGAAATCACTAAACAATGCACACACAGCAAGAAATGATCACCAACATTTTGTCCTAAGTTTGGATCTACACCTCTAAGAGGTCTATCAA
This sequence comes from Lathyrus tuberosus, assembly GCA_022829125.1. Taxonomy (NCBI): domain Eukaryota; kingdom Viridiplantae; phylum Streptophyta; class Magnoliopsida; order Fabales; family Fabaceae; genus Lathyrus; species Lathyrus tuberosus. The sequence continues at coordinate 568,996 of JALAZF010000428.1, forward strand.
CTAGCCAGATCACTCACACTGCTCCTATTAAGCCACTATCAACAAAACACAAGCTATAATAAGTGATTTAGTACAAGAAAAAGTTGAGAAATAGGAACCTAAAACTTGAAGAACTCTTGAATCTACAAGAAGACCAGAGGTGAGAACTTGATCTTGAACTCGCTTGAGCAAAATAAATGCTCGTAGATGCTTGAGAATGAAGAGGAAATGGATATGAAATTGAAGATGATTCCACTATTCAATGCCTCACCACTTCAATGTTACTTGATGATGAAGATTCAAGAATAAAAATGGAGAACTCGTGCAATGAGAGAGAGAGAGAGTTCAGAGAGAGTTTGAGATGAAGAGTTTGTGGAATATGTGAAATGATGAAGCCCCCGTCAAAATCTGTTAGAGTGATCCTCATATATGTGTAATTGGTTCTTAACTAGGATGGTTAACAGTTGGAACTTAAGTTAACTGAGTTAGTTAACTAAGTTTTGAGTTAACATAATGAGTGAGATTTGTTATGCACGAGTTGGTGAGTGAAGTTAGAGTGTGGAGAGATCATGTTGCTAATGGTGAGGATGTGAAATGAGAAGTGGTGATGTTGATGTGTGTTTTTGTAGCAAGTCTTATTGGACAATCTTCCTTTTATTTCCTCTTGTATGTATGATAGCAACATGGCATGTATGTGTGTAAGGGATATGCTGGTTCAAATGAGGCAAATGGTTGTACATGTGAAGTATGCGTGTGAACTGAGTTTTAACAACAACAAAAATGTTACACCATGCTATTCTTGGCAGCCATGCATGCAGTGAAAAATTGGAAGTTTGAGGGTGAATATCTCTCAGATTAATGGATGAAAATGTATAATTTTGGTGGCAAATGAAAGATGGTACATTATAGAACAAGATAGGTGTTAGACTTAGGATGAATAGAGACTTGGAAAGTGCTGAAAAATGACTTAGAACACAAGTAACCAAGACTGCATCATGGGCGAGGCAACTGGTTGGCAGACTTGGTCACGAACCTGAGAATTTTTCAGTGTGAACCACCCTTCTTTGAACCCTAATATCTCACTCATAACTTGCTCAAATGAAAAAGTGGTAAACATCAATCTTGAAGAGGACATGAAGATGAACAACTTTTTGTTCAACATTTTTCCATTTGGAGACTCCATCATTGAGAAAAATGGCATGACATTTAGCACACCACCTGTTTGATGAAATTATGGCCTGAAGGCCTGAACTTGCCTTGCCATGACTTGGAATTTGCCTTGATTTTGCTCCACTTTGATTGATCATAACTCTCTCAATTTTGATCCAATGGAAGAGTTATTTATATGGATTTGAAGCTTGGAATGTGATCTTTAATTGGCTCAACTTGGGCCTGAAGTTTGAAGCTTTTATCATGGAAAACAAATGCTTTAAAGTGTAGTGCAAAATGATCCAAACTTGCCATTTTTGGAAACCCTAAGTTTCTAAAAATGGGAACTTTGTGCAATTCTTATTTTTGATGATTCCTCCATTATTTATTGATCAAATCTTGTCCAATGAACATATGTAACTTGAATTTCATGAATTTGACCTAAAAAAGTTAGGAGTTGACTTTTTCCTCTGCACAATTGACTTTTTCCCCAATTTCTAGATTCTCAAGCAACTGACCAATTGAAACTCTTATAAAATGAACCAATGGGCAATCTTCCATCATTAGATACTTGACATCATGTAGAAAACATTGAGATCAAGTTTGAACCAAAATTTCATCAGGGACTGCTTGAATCCAAAACCCTAATTTGGACTACTTTTGATAGGAGATGATGACTGCTCAATCTTCTTGATGAATTCCCATCTTCCAATGACTTGTGGGATCAAATGAGATGATATATGATATAAGAGACCTTTGAGGCTTGTTGGGAGACCCTTGACTCTAGCTCTCTTGCCTTGGATGATCAATACTCTGAAAACTACTGATCACATGCCCTATGCTGAATGCAAATATGAATGCTTTATTTTTCAATGCTTGAATGCAATGCAATGCAATGAAAGCACATGCTAAATGATATGAAAAATGAGAGGGAAATTTTTGGGGTGTTACAGCTGCCCCTATTCAATCACTGTAGACCTGAATGGATGATAGCGGTTGCTTTCAGACTTTCAAGGTATGGAGGGATTGAATACCAAGAATAACCAGAAAATTTGCACTCTGTGCAGAAGAAGAAAAGGGATATAAACCCAACCAAATGAATTCTATTTGGATAAAACTCTGATAAGAAGAAAAGCACTAGAGAGATGTCTTTTGAACGACGCCAGACTACTGGCTTGCCATACTGCGGATGGACTTGGAAAACGTCTTTTAAACGACGCCAGACGACTACTGGCTTGCCACACTGCGGGTGGACTTTAAAAATGTCTTTTGTCCTACGCCAGACGACTACTGGCTTGCCACACTACGGGTGGACTTTAATAATGTCTTTTTTACGACGCCAGACGACTACTGGCTTGCCACGCTGCGGGTGGGCTTTAAGAATGTCTTTTAAACGATGCCAGATGACTACTGGCTTGCCACGCTGCGGTTGGAATTTAAGAATGTATTTTGGAACGACGCCAGACGACTACTGGGTTGCCACACTGCGGGTGGACTTTAAGAATTTCTTTTAAACGTCGCCAGATGAGTACTGGCTTGCCACACTACGGGTGGACTTTAAGAACGTCTTTTGTACGACGCGAGACAAATACTGGCTTGCCACACTGCGGGTGGACTTTACCCTGCTTTGCCACCCTAGGATGGACTTTTGCCAATCTGCGGTTGGACTTTGATGCTTTGCCACCCTAAGATGGACTTTTGCCAATCTGCGGTTGGACTTTTGCTGCTTTTCCATCCTAAGATGGACTTTTGCCAATCTACGGTTGGACTTTGCTTTGTCTTTCGAACAAAATCGGACAAATGCCGACGGGCCACACTGCGGGTGGGCTTTTGAAAGATGCCTTTTGAATAAAATCAGTTGACTACTGACTGGCCACACTACGGGTGGACTTTTGCAAAAATTCAACACTAGAGTACGCTTGGCATACATATCAGACATCCCTGCTGACTCTGCTGAGGAACAATGATCAATGATTTGACCTCAGAAGCTCTTGAAAGGATATTATCTCTGCCAGAGAATGACTGAACAATTCGTCTACTCCAAATTGCCACGCTTGCCAAAACTAAATTGGACTTTGAGATATGGGGAAATGATGACTCTGCCAGGAATTATTTCATCTGTCTGGGGATAAATTCTGATCACAGCAACTCTGCTGGAGGAATGACAACTTTTCGACTTGGCTGGGGAAAGAATGTACTAACACTCTGCTGAGGAAGAGATTCTGTTGATCTGCTAAACCTCTGCGGGGAGAAAAAACAACTCAGCTGGGGAGTATTACTGGCAAGATTCAATGCTGAACTCTGTGGGGGATACAACCATATTTAGCCCAAGTTGCTAAGCAATGAATTTATAGTCTCTTCTTGCTGAGAACAAACCGCCGGGGACACGATCTTGCTGGGGACCGGAACTACTCCGTCGGGGATACGCAAATCCTGGTTAGAAGATATTCTATTGTGACATACTAGGAAAGAGTCCCTAGAGATCTGCTTGGGAAACACAAAGCAAATCCATGGTAGTCGGTTTAGGAACAAAACTGCCGAGCTTAGGATAAGTGCCGCAATGCCCCATGTTAGGCAAACCTTCAGCTTGACGACTCCACTGGGGATAATGAGTTTACAACAAACTATGCTGGGGAGAACCGCTTCAAAGCGTCTCATGCTGGGGATACCCCCTAAGAGGATTTTACAGAAGACCAAGCATCTTCAAACTCTTAGACAGATACCGAGACTTGTGCTAGACGTATTAACGGGATGTCACTCTACCGGAGACAATAGATCTGGAACACATCCTGCAGGAGGGATTTCACGATGCCCTATGCTTGGGAGGGTCACAAACTCGCTTTTTCCCCAGATTACAAGGCTGATATGAAGAAATCGTCCCGAGAGAATTTTACAGAATATTTCGCATCTTCAAACTCCTGGACACTCACTGAGTCTTGAACATTAACTTCGGGGTCTTTGAAGCAACTCTACTGGGGAATTTGCAACCGTTATTGACACAAAAAATCTTGTAACTGTTGGAAGTTCCGAATGGGAGAATTGACTTAATAGGATACAACGGTACCCATTGGAAATTAATTTGTCGACATCGAATCGTCGTGAGCGACCGTCAGCCGAATGATGGGCTTAATCAGTAAGCGTTGTGACAAAAGGGTGACATGTGAACCCTTTCCTGAACATGATTGCACCGGCGTTCTGAAAGCAAAAGGATATGCTCATATGCCCCGTGCTGGAAAAAAATCTGACTCTAAACCATTACCTGTTGGGGGATAGCACCTAACCATGCTTGGTGCTGAAGATGACTTCGTGTTAGGCTTCTGAATGTAAACCTGCAACAAGAGAAATGCACACATATATCCCGGAGACTGCATGGTTTGAATCCACCGTCCAGGGTTAATCAACATTCAAAGAAATTTTAAATGTTTTCCCTGCGCATGTTATTATAAAGCCTCAATGTTTTCAACGATGCAATGTTTTTTATCAAAAATTAAGACGTTTTTTGCAAACAAAACAGTAAAATGAAAACAAATAGGAAGCTTTTTAACTGAATAACCAACTTTATTTATTGAAATGCCCAGAATAGGCAAGTACATCAGGAAGCAATCCCTGGAAAGAGGTGATTGCTGAAAATTGAGAAAATAAACTAATCTAATGGCAACGCGAAAACGACATTTCACTGAGTTTCAATTCTGCTATAGCCAGTATGTCTTCAAAACTTTCCGATTATCTTCACTTTCTGAGGAGACTGATTGGACCGATTCCTACCTTTTGGAGATTGCTAGTTTGAGTGAAACGATGAGGCAGTACAGATGACTCAGATCACAGTCTTTGCTTAATTCCTCTTTTGCGTGGACCGCCCTTTTCAGGTTTTCAATCCACCGGGATACCCTTCCTTGCCTGAGTTTTCCTTGCAGATTTTCAACTCACCTGGTGTACAAAGCTTTTATTATTATATCCCTAATTTTTGCCCGAACCTTTTTATTCTGTTTTTATGGTTCGCCGGGATGCCCTTTTTTGCCTGGACTTTTTTTTTTGGTCCAGCGGGTCTATTTATGCGAAGTATTTTTTGACTGCGTCTGAGTTGACAGGGGATGGAAAATCTTCACCATCCATGGTGGTAAGCATTAAGGCTCCGCCAGAGAAAACCTTTTTAACCATAAATGGACCTTCATAGTTCGGTGTCCATTTTCTCCTGTGATATGTGTTTGGAGGATGGATCCTTTTAAGTACCAATTCACCAACTTGATACTCCCGAGGTCGAACTTTCTGATCAAATGCTCGCTTCATCCTTCGCTGATACAATTAACCATGGCAAATAGCTGCTAGTATCTTTTCCTCAACTAGGCTCGGCTCATTGAATTGGGTGCGAACCCATTATGCCTCGTCCAGTTTGACATCCATCATAACTCTCAGCGAGGGAGTCTCGACTTTGACTGCTAGGACTGCCTCCATACCATACACAAGTGAGAATGGTGTTGCCCCAGTAGATGTCCTTACTGATGTTCGGTACCCATGCAAGGCAAACGGTAACATCTCATGCCAATCTTTGTAGGTCACCACCATCTTTTGTACAATCTTCTTGATATTCTTGTTGGCCGCTTCAACAACGCCATTCATCTTTGGACGGTACAGCAAAGAATTGTGATGCTCAATTTTGAAGTCCCGACATAATTCTGCCATCATTTTGTTGTTGATATTAGAACCATTATCAGTAATGATTCTTTCGGGCACTCCATAGCGACATATGATATCTCTTTTCAAAAATCTGGCTACCACCTGCTTGGTGACATTAGCATAAGATGTTGCTTACACCCACTTGGTAAAGTAATCAATAGCGACCAAAATGAATCGATCGCCGTTGGGAGCAGTTGGCTCAATCTTTCTAATCATGTCAATGCCCCACATTGAAAAGGGCCAAGGAGAAGACATGACATTCAACGAATTCGGAGGTACATGCACTTTAGCTGCATACATCTGACATTTGTGGCATTTGCAGGCGTGTGAACAACAATCTACATCCATAGTCAACCAATAATACACCGACCACAATAGTTTCTTTGCCATTGCATGTCCTCCGGCATGGGTACCGAAAGATCCTTCGTGCACTTCTTGCATCAACATGTTTGCCTTGTGCCTACCCACGCATCTGAGCAGAACCATGTCAAAGTTTCGTTTGTACAACACATCCTCATTCAAGAAGAAACTACCAGCCAATCTCCTCAAAGTCTTCTTATCTTTGGTATCATTTGACTCTTCAAGAAGCATTTGATATCATGAAACCACTGCTTATCATCAGACATTGCGTCAACAACAAATACATGTGCAGGCCTGTCAAGACGAGACACATTAATCTTGGGTACATGGTTTCACCTTTGCACTTTGATCATAGAAGACAATGTGGCCAAGGCATCAGCAAACTTATTCTCATCTTGAGGAATATGGTACAACTTTACTGTTGTGAAAAACGTCAACAGTCTTCTCGTATAATCTCTATACAGAATCAGATGTGTCTGGTGCGTGTACCAGTTCCCATTCACTTGATTGATTACCAAAGCTGAATCACCGAAGATATCGAGGGTCTTAATTCGCAAATTAATCGCCTCCTCGATCCCCATTATACAAGCTTCATATTCTGCTTCATTGTTGGTGCATCCGAAAGTTACTCGGGCAGTGAAGGGCATATGAACACCTTCTGGCGTGATAAGAACTGCTCCAACTCCGCATCCATTCATGTTGACGGCCCCATTAAACATCAAAATCCATTTGGATTCAGGGTTTCGCCCCTCCTCCGGGAGTGGTTCCTCGCATTCTTTAACTCTAAGAAACATGATGTTCTCATCAGGGAAATCAAATTTCATGGGTTGGTAATCATCAATAGGCTGCTGCGCAAGGTAGTCTGACAGGATACTTCCTTTGATGGCTTTCTGAGAAGTATACTGGATATCATATTCAATCAACACCATCTGCCAACGTGCAACCCATCCGGTCAATGCTAGTTTCTCAAATATGTACTTGACAGGGTCCATCTTTGAAATTAAAAAGGTTCTATGAGTGAGCATATACTGCCTCAATCGCTTAGCAGCCCATGCAAGTGCACAGCATGTCCTCTCAAGCATTGAGTATCATGATTCGCAATCATTGAACTTTTTGCTCAAGTAGTAGATGGCATGCTCCTTCTTGCCCGTCTCTTCATGTTGACCGAGAACACAACCCGTGGATTCTTCAAGCACAGTCAAATACATGATCAATGGTCTCCCTGGAACTGGAGGCATGAGAATTGGAGGTTCCCGCAAACATTCTTTTATTTTCTCGAAAGCCCTTTGGCAATCGTCATTCCACCTGACCGCTTGTTCTTTTCTTAACAGCTTGAATATTGGTTCACAAGTGGCTGTGAGGTGAGATATGAACCGTGCAATGTAGTTCAATCTACCCAGGAAACCATGTACTTCTTTTTCTATTCTCGGTACAGGCATTTCTTGTATCGCTTTTATTTTGGCGGGATTAACCTCAATTCCTTTTTCGCTTACGATGAAACCCAGCAATTTACCGGACCGCACTCCGAAAGTGCACTTGTTCGGATTCAGCCTTAGTCGAAACTTTCTCAACCTCTCAAACAGTTTCTTCAAGTTGACCAGATGCTCTTCTTCTGTTCGAGACTTGGCAATTGTAACGCCCCGTTTTGCCAATTTTGTGTATTGAGTCGTTTTGATTATTTTATTATTATTTTATTTTATTTTCGACTTTTATGTGAAAATATGTTATTTTTTGTCCTGAATATATTTTATCGCATTTTGGGATCGTTTGCGAGAAATTTGAGTGTAGGGGTATTTTGGGTATTTGGGGTGTATTTTGATTAAGTTAGAATAAATAGAAAGAATAGAAAGAAAAAGAGAGAAAAGAAAGAAAAACCAGAAAAATAAAGAGAAGAGAAGAGAAGAGAAAGAAGAAAAGAGAGGAAAAACTTGTGAAGGAAGAAATCAATCTCCCGACTTTCTAGAACACGAATTTATCGGGTAAGGGTGCGAAACTCGATTATAATATGATTGTGTATGATTATGTATGTTTTGTGTGGATGTTTTGGTTGGTTTTCCATATGTTTCCGTTTATGCCGTATTTGACGAAATCGATAGAAAACAATGTTTTTACAGTCGAAAAGTCGTATAAATACATGTGTTGGTTGGTTATATGTATGTGAGCTGCTGTTTAAAGTTTCATGAAGTTCGGTTATGTTTTGGTTAGTTTTCGTTATGTTTCCGTTGTTTGGTCCGTTTAGGTCGAATTGTAAGAAATCGATAGAAACCGATGTTTTCACGGTTAGAATTCGAAATAAATTACGTAGTTGTATCGAGCAAGGTTAGGTCGTCGTATGTCGTGCTTTTTATTCGATTTGGTGATGTTTGAAAAATCTGGTTTTTGAAAGGTTGAAATTTAATCGAAAAATCGAACGTCGTAGAAATTTCGTTTATGTGTTCTAAATTGTTCTTATGTATTTGGTGGTTGTGCGTATATGTTTGTTTCGGTGAAAATGTTCGATTTAGTCGAGTTTCCGGGCATTTTGGAGAAGGGACAGCGATGGTGTATTTTGAGAAATTCTGGTTTTTAAGGAAAAACAGAGTATGAATCGATACATAACAGCTATGTATCGATACGAAATGGTTTATGTATCGATACATAACCCCTATGCATCGATACATACTGTGAAAATTGGGAAAAACAGCATTTTTACTACAGCATGTGTCGACACATGCGTGCTATGTATCGATACATGAGGTCTTTTTGTATCGATACATAAAGCCTATGTATCGATACATACTGTGCTGAACCATAAAATTATGGTTTGTCGGGAAACTTCGGAAATTCATATCTCTTGAACCGTAAGTCGGTTTTGGTCCCCGTTCGAAGCGTTGGGAAGCTAACGAGATGTTATTTCTAGGAAAAATAGTTTTGAGGTCTGAACCTAGTCCAATCGGTACAGTTTTTTTGAACCGTTTCGTAGTGTCGGGTGTACGATTTATGTTTTTACGTTATTTTGAAATATTCGTATCTTCTTCGTTGTTTATCCGATTTAAGTGTTCTTTATATGGATGTGAAGCTAAAAATATGTTCTATGATTTGGTGAAGAAAAATATTATTTTTAGCCGACTTTTAGCCGACTTTACCGATTAATCGTGAATAGTTGTTTTTGATGAAATGTTGTGATGACGATTTGTGGCCGAAAGGCAAGAAAATGCTAAGTGTGATATTTAATGATATATGCATGATTGTTGATGTGTGTGAGCATGCAATGTGAAAGTCATGAGTCGTTGTATGCCAAACATCATATTGTGCATTGTTGAAACGTCCTGAGTGACGATTTGATTCTTGAGGGAATCCACTATACCATCGTGTGCCTCAAAAATACGAGGCGTTGCCTGAGGACTTAAAGCGATAAGTATAGACGATTGTGGGCTCCTTTGGAGACTTAAAGCAATCCTTAACGTCGTGTGCCTCGAAAATATGAGGTGTTGCCTGAGGACTTAAAGCGACGGGTGAACATCGTAGGCCCGACGGGGAGTTACTTGAGATTCTCAGTAACGAGCGATGGTTCCAATAGTTCCTGAGTGAACTGATGATGAGACATGAGACATTGGGAGTCGGTACCGCATGGCATGTGCATAGAGTCGTGTTGTCGGTCTATGTGCATTGCATAAATCATGAATTAATTGTGTGTGAATTTGTGAATGTGATTGATGATTGTATGGTATATGTGTGGTGTGTAATGGTATTCGATGCTTGAGAATTGTGCGGTATTATCTTATATGTGGTTGTGGTGAGAATGTGTTACTTGTACATTTTTGTGTTTATATATATAATTTTATGCAATTATATTATGGTTGTTTTTCTCACCCTTCTGCTGTTTTATAACGCTCTATGAGGCGTTGCAGATTAGAGTTGCTGGAGGTATTCTTTTGTGAAGCGTTGCGTCTTTATTCTTTTGGTCGGTCGGCTCTGATATGTGACTCCGGGTAGCCTAGGGTGGCCGTGTGTGATTGTTTTGTATATCTGATGATATATTTTGGTTGTACAGTTATAACTTGTTGTATGACAAACTGTTTATATGTATATACGTATATGTGTTATTCAGATTTTAGATCTTTCCGCTTTAATTCTAATTTCTGAAAAGTGGGTGTAAGGAACGAAGTTTCCTCTGTATGATTGCTACCCCACAGTTGCATATCATTATGGGCAGGTGTTGCATGCTATGTGTATGTTTGGTTACTTTGATGTGATTCTCCCTTTCTATGCCATGATGTTGCAAATATACTCTGATCAATTTTTGAATTTTCTTTTTACCGTCTTAATTGCGTGTTAATTGGGGGTATAGATTGGGGGCGTCACATAAAGTGGTATCAGAGCTAGTCCGTGTCAGTTGTGTCGTTTGTGGCTGTTGTGTCTGGCATATTGGGCGAGTTGTGTTGAGCAAGTGGTTGTTTAACCATAGTTTCTGTATTTGGACGAACAGAATATGGCTGGTCATAATGATGCTGCTTTGGCTGCTGCGATGGAGGCAATGGCACGAGCTGTGCAGGGTGCACCGAATGCGGCAGGAAATGATGAGTTTAGAAAGAATAAGCCGCCGGTTTTTAAAGGAAAACATGATCCGGATGGTGCGCAGTTGTGGTTGAAAGAGATTGAGAGGATTTTCAGAGTAATGGATTGTGACGATGATGATAAGGTGAGGCTGGGCACTCATATGTTACATGAAGAGGCTGACGACTGGTGGATCAGTACTCGTCAGGTGTTGGAAGCTGAGGAGGAGGAAGAAGAGATTACTTGGGAGGTGTTTAGCAGAGAGTTCCTAAGGAAGTATTTTCCGGAGGATGTCCGAGGAAAGAAGGAGATTGAGTTTTTGGAACTAAAACAAGGTAATTTATCTGTTGTTGAGTATACTGCTAAGTTTGTCGAACTTGTGCAGTTTTATCCTCACTATGTGAAAGCGACAGCTGAATTTTCAAAGTGTGTGAAGTATGAAAGTGGCTTGCGTCCTGAGATAAAGCATGCGATTGGTTATCAGAGGATTCGAAGGTTTGCTGATTTGGTTGAATGCTGTAGGATTTATGACGAGGACAGTAAGGCTCGTTCAGCTCATTATAAAAGTGTAAGTGACAGAAAAGGGAAACAACAGTTCCGTGGTGGACCGTATGTGTCACCGGCTGATAAAGGTAAACAAAGGAGTACTTTTGATCGTAGGTCAGGTGGAAGTGGTATGTCTAATTCTCCTAGGTGTTTTAAATGTGGTGAATTGGGTCATCGCCAGCATGAATGTAGGAGGAAAGTGAATAAGTGTTCTAATTGTGGTGGTATCGGACATGTTGTAGCGGATTGTAAAAGGAAGAATGTCGTGAAGTGTTACAATTGTGGAGAACCTGGTCACATTAGTTCGAAGTGTCCTAATCCGAAGAAGGCTCAGACTAGTGGGAAAGTGTTTTCGTTGGCGGGAACTCAGACTTCAAAGGCAGATCGTCTGATAAGAGGTACTTGCTTTATTAATAATATGCCTTTAATTGCTATTATTGATACTGGAGCGACTCATTCGTTTGTTTCGTCTGAGTGCGCGAAGAGTTTGAATCTTGTGCTGTCTGTAATGGATTTTGAGATGGTTATTGATACTCCAGCGATGGGGTCAGTAACTACTTCTTTGGTGTGTTTAAGTTGTCCTTTGGCCATTTATGGCAAAGACTTTGTGATGGATTTGGTGTGTTTACCATTGGAAGGTTTAGATGTGGTGTTGGGAATGAACTGGTTGCAATTTAATCGGGTGCACATTGATTGTTATCATAAGCTTGTAAGGTTTCCTTCTCTTGAGGAAGATGAAGACTCGAGTTTCTTATCTACCAAAGAGTTGAAGAGACTTTTGGCGGATGAAGCTCAGTTGTTTGGTGTGTTTGCATTGTTATCGGTGGATAGTCAAGTTTCACTTGATGTGTTTCATGTTGTGTGCGAATTTCCTGAGGTGTTTCCTGAGGATATTTCAGATGTACCGCCAGTGAGAGAGGTGGAATTTTCGATAGATCTAGTTCCTGGTACTAGACCTGTTTCTATGGCACCTTATAGAATGTCGGCATCTGAATTGGTGGAGTTGAAAAAGCAGTTGAATGAGTTGTAGGAAAAGAGGTTCGTGAGGCCAAGTGTTTCTCCTTGGGGTGCTCCAGTTTTGTTAGTGAAAAAGAAAGATGGGAGTATGAGGTTATGTATTTATTATCGCCAGTTGAACAAAGTGACGATTAAGAATAAGTATCCGCTTCCAAGGATTGATGATCTGATGGATCAGTTGGTTGGTGCTTGTGTATTTAGTAAGATCGATTTGAGATCGGGGTACCATCAGATAAGAGTGAAAGAAGAGGATATTCAGAAGACGGCCTTTAGAACACGGTACGGTCATTATGAATATTCGGTGATGCCGTTCGGGGTTTCTAATGCGCCTGGTGTGTTTATGGAATACATGAATCGGATTTTCCACGAGCATTTGGATCATTTTGTGGTGGTGTTTATTGATGATATTTTAATCTATTCTAAGTCTCGGGAAGAACATGCAGAGCATTTGCGTATTGTTTTGCAGGTTTTGAAGGAAAGGAAACTTTTTGCCAAATTGTCCAAGTGTGAATTCTGGTTGTCTGAGGTGAGTTTTCTTGGGCACGTAATTTCTGGTAACGGTATTGCTGTGGATCCATCTAAAGTAGAAGCAGTTCTACAATGGGAGGCTCCTAGATCCGTTACGGAAATTCGAAGCTTTTTAGGTTTGGCTGGTTATTATCGGAGGTTCATTGAAGGTTTTTCTAAGCTAGCTCTTCCTTTGACACAGTTGACTTGTAAGGCCAAAGCGTTCATTTGGGATATTCAATGTGAAGAGAGTTTTTGTGAGCTGAAGAGAAGATTGACGACAGCTCCGATTCTTATTTTACCTAATCCTAATGAACCATTTGTTGTGTATTGCGATGCTTCTTTAATTGGTTTGGGTGGTGTTCTGATGCAGGAAGGTAAAGTTGTAGCTTATGCTTCAAGGCAATTAAGAGTTCATGAGAAGAACTATCCTACTCATGATCTTGAATTAGCGGCTGTAGTTTTTGTGTTGAAGATTTGGAGGCACTATCTCTATGGTGCGAGGTTCGAAGTATTCAGTGATCATAAAAGCTTGAAATATTTATTTGATCAGAAAGAGTTGAACATGAGGCAGCGGAGATGGTTGGAATTCTTGAAAGATTACGACTTTGGCTTGAATTACCATCCTGGTAAAGCTAATGTGGTAGCTGATGCATTGAGCCGGAAATCATTGCATATGTCCGCATTGATGGTGAAAGAGTTGGAACTTTTGGAATCGTTTAGAGATTTGAGTTTGGTTTGTGAAGTGACATCGGTTAGTGTGAGACTTGGTATGTTGAAAGTTACGAATGAATTTTTGATGTCGGTTAGTGAGAAACAAAAGTTGGATTTGAAATTTGTTGAATTGATGATGAATGAGAATGTGGATTTCAAGGTGGATAATTTTGGTGTTTTGAGATTTCGTGGTCGGATTTGTATTCCCGATGATGCGGAGTTGAAAAGAATGATTTTGGAGGAAGGACACCGAAGTAACTTAAGTATTCATCCGGGAGCGAATAAGATGTACCAAGATTTGAAGAAGATTTTCTGGTGGTCTGGTTTGAAAAGAGATGTGGCTCAGTTTGTGTATGCTTGTTTGACTTGTCAGAAATCGAAAGTGGAACATTTGAGGCCTAGTGGTTTGTTGCAACCGTTGGGTATTCCTGAGTGGAAATGGGATAGCATTTCGATGGATTTTGTAACGGGATTACTGAATACTCAGCGTGGGCATAATTCTATTTGGGTGATTGTAGACAGGCTGACTAAATCGGCGCATTTTATTCCGATTGCCATCAGTTTTTCTTTGGAGAGGTTAGCTGAGATCTATATCAGTGTGGTGGTGAAATTGCATGGGGTTCCTTTAAGTATTGTTTCTGATCGAGATCCAAGGTTTACATCGAGATTTTGGGAAAGTTTACAGAAGGCTTTGGGTTCTAGATTGAGGTTGAGTTCGGCTTATCATCCGCAGACAGATGGTCAGACCGAAAGAACGATTCAGTCTTTGGAGGATTTGTTGAGAGCGTGTGTTTTGGAACAAGGTGGTACGTGGGACAGTTATCTGGCATTGATTGAGTTCACGTATAATAACAGTTTCCATTCTAGTATCGGAATGGCACCTTTTGAGGCTTTATATGGGCGAAGATGTAGAACGCCGTTGTGTTGGCACGAAACTGGTGAGAGTTCTGTGGTTGGACCGGAATTGGTGCAACAGACGACAGAAAAGGTAAAGTTTATTCGTGAGAAAATGAAAGCTTCTCAGAGTAGACAAAAGAGTTATCATGATCGGAGACGGAAGGATCTTGAGTTTCAAGAGGGTGATCACGTATTTCTGAGGGTTACGCCGGTAACGGGTGTTGGTCGTGCTTTGAAATCTAAGAAGCTTACTTCTCGATTTATTGGTCCTTACCAGATATCTGCGAGAGTGGGTGCTGTAGCGTATCGTGTGGCGTTACCGCCGAATCTGTCGAACTTGCATGATGTTTTTCATGTTTCACAGCTACGGAAGTATGTTCCGGACCCTTCACATGTGATTCCGATGGATGAGGTGGAAGTAAGGGATAACCTTACGATCGAGGCATTACCAGTTAGTATTTTGGATCGCGAGGTGAAGCGGTTGAGGGGTAAAGAGATTGCACTTGTGAAAGTGGCGTGGGGAGGCGCTGCTGATGGTAATTTGACGTGGGAATTGGAGAGTAGGATGCGGGAGTCGTATCCGGAGTTGTTTGTATCAGGTAAGATTTTCGAGGACGAAAATTTCTAAGTGGGAGAGAATTGTAACGCCCCGTTTTGCCAATTTTGTGTATTGAGTCGTTTTGATTATTTTATTATTATTTTATTTTATTTTCGACTTTTATGTGAAAATATGTTATTTTTCGTCCTGAATATATTTTATCGCATTTTGGGATCGTTTGCGAGAAATTTGAGTGTAGGGGTATTTTGGGTATTTGGGGTGTATTTTGATTAAGTTAGAATAAATAGAAAGAATAGAAAGAAAAAGAGAGAAAAGAAAGAAAAACCAGAAAAATAAAGAGAAGAGAAGAGAAGAGAAAGAAGAAAAGAGAGGAAAAACTTGTGAAGGAAGAAATCAATCTCCCGACTTTCTAGAACACGAATTTATCGGGTAAGGGTGCGAAACTCGATTATAATATGATTGTGTATGATTATGTATGTTTTGTGTGGATGTTTTGGTTGGTTTTCCATATGTTTCCGTTTATGCCGTATTTGACGAAATCGATAGAAAACAATGTTTTTACGGTCGAAAAGTCGTATAAATACATGTGTTGGTTGGTTATATGTATGTGAGCTGCTGTTTAAAGTTTCATGAAGTTCGGTTATGTTTTGGTTAGTTTTCGTTATGTTTCCGTTGTTTGGTCCGTTTAGGTCGAATTGTAAGAAATCGATAGAAACCGATGTTTTCACGGTTAGAATTCGAAATAAATTACGTAGTTGTATCGAGCAAGGTTAGGTCGTCGTATGTCGTGCTTTTTATTCGATTTGGTGATGTTTGAAAAATCTGGTTTTTGAAAGGTTGAAATTTAATCGAAAAATCGAACGTCGTAGAAATTTCGTTTATGTGTTCTAAATTGTTCTTATGTATTTGGTGGTTGTGCGTATATGTTTGTTTCGGTGAAAATATTCGATTTAGTCGAGTTTCCGGGCATTTTGGAGAAGGGACAGCAATTGTGTATTTTGAGAAATTCTGATTTTTAAGGAAAAACAGAGTATGAATCGATACATAACAGCTATGTATCGATACGAAATGGTTTATGTATCGATACATAACCCCTATGCATCGATACATACTGTGAAAATTGGGAAAAACAGCACTTTTACTACAGCATGTGTCGACACATGGGTGCTATGTATCGATACATGAGGTCTTTTTGTATCGATACATAAAGCCTATGTATCGATACATACTGTGCTGAACCATAAAATTATGGTTTGTCGGGAAACTTCGGAAATTCATATCTCTTGAACCGTAAGTCGGTTTTGGTCCCCGTTCGAAGCGTTGGGAAGCTAACGAGATGTTATTTCTAGGAAAAATAGTTTTGAGGTCTGAACCTAGTCCAATCGGTACAGTTTTTTCGAACCGTTTCGTAGTGTGGGGTGTACGATTTATGTTTTTACGTTATTTTGAAATATTCGTATCTTCTTCGTTGTTTATCCGATTTAAGTGTTCTTTATATGGATGTGAAGCTAAAAATATGTTCTATGATTTGGTGAAGAAAAATATTATTTTTAGCCGACTTTTGGCCGACTTTACCGATTAATCGTGAATAGTTGTTTTTGATGAAATATTGTGATGACGATTTGTGGCCGAAAGGCAAGAAAATGCTAAGTGTGATATTTAATGATATATGCATGATTGTTGATGTGTGTGAGCATGCAATGTGAAAGTCATGAGTCGTTGTATGCCAAACATCATATTGTGCATTGTTGAAACGTCCTGAGTGACGATTTGATTCTTGAGGGAATCCACTATACCATCGTGTGCCTCAAAAATACGAGGCGTTGCCTGAGGACTTAAAGCGATAAGTATAGACGATTGTGGGCTCCTTTGGAGACTTAAAGCAATCCTTAACGTCGTGTGCCTCGAAAATATGAGGCGTTGCCTGAGGACTTAAAGCGACGGGTGAACATCGTAGGCCCGACGGGGAGTTACTTGAGATTCTCAGTAACGAGCGATGGTTCCAATAGTTCCTGAGTGAACTGATGATGAGACATGAGACATTGGGAGTCGGTACCGCATGGCATGTGCATAGAGTCGTGTTGTCGGTCTATGTGCATTGCATAAATCATGAATTAATTGTGTGTGAATTTGTGAATGTGATTGATGATTGTATGGTATATGTGTGGTGTGTAATGGTATTCGATGCTTGAGAATTGTGCGGTATTATCTTATATGTGGTTGTGGTGAGAATGTGTTACTTGTACATTTTTGTGTTTATATATATAATTTTATGCAATTATATTATGGTTGTTTTTCTCACCCTTCTGCTGTTTTATAACGCTCTATGAGGCGTTGCAGATTAGAGTTGCTGGAGGTATTCTTTTGTGAAGCGTTGCGTCTTCATTCTTTTGGTCGGTCGGCTCTGATATGTGACTCCGGGTAGCCTAGGGTGGCCGTGTGTGATTGTTTTGTATATCTGATGATATATTTTGGTTGTACAGTTATAACTTGTTGTATGACAAACTGTTTATATGTATATACGTATATGTGTTATTCAGATTTTAGATCTTTCCGCTTTAATTCTAATTTCTGAAAAGTGGGTGTAAGGAACGAAGTTTCCTCTGTATGATTGCTACCCCACAGTTGCATATCATTATGGGCAGGTGTTGCATGTTATGTGTATGTTTGGTTACTTTGATGTGATTCTCCCTTTCTATGCCATGATGTTGCAAATATACTCTGATCAATTTTTGAATTTTCTTTTTACCGCCTTAATTGCGTGTTAATTGGGGGTATAGATTAGGGGCGTCACAGCAATCATATCATCCACATAACATTCAATCTCTTTGTGAATCAAATCATGGAATAGTGTTACCATAGCTCGCTGATACGTTGCCCCGACATTCTTCAACCCAAAAGGCATCACCTTGTAACAGAAGGTACCCCACGGGGTAATGAACGTTGTCTTCTCCATGTCCTCCGGTGCCATCTTGATTTGGTTGTACCTAGAGAAGCCATCCATGAAGGAGAATACCGAGAAATGAGTGGTGTTGTCAACCAGTACATCAATATGAGGTAAAGGAAAGTCATCTTTCGGGCTTACTCTGTTTAGATCCCGGTAATCAACGCACATTCTGACCTTACCATCTTTCTTCTGCACAAGAACAATATTTGCAACCCATGGTGGGTAATTGGTGACGGCCAGAAATTCCACATCTAACTGTTTTTGTACCTCCTCCTTGATTTTGAGAGCCATTTCTGGTTTAGTTCTCCGGAGTTTTTGTTTGACAGGAGGATAACCCTCTTTCAACGGCAACCTGTGCACAACAATGTCTGTATCTAACCCCGACATATCTTGATATGACCAGGCAAAGATGTTAACATATTCCCGCGGCATACTGATAAGCTCTTTCTTCACCTCGGCCTGTAGACTGGCTCCAATCTTAATCTCTTTCTTGGCGTCCTCGGAACCAATGTTGATAACCTCAATTGTCTCTTGGTGAGGTTGAATGACCCTCTCCTCCTGCTTCAACAATCTGGCCAATTCCTCGGGAACTTCACAGTCTTCTTCATCCCCCTCTTCGGCTTGATAGATTGGATTATCAAAGTCATACTTGGCCATAGCAGAATCGTTATCAATGAAATCCGGGTGATTAAGTCTGCATGATTGAGGGTCATGCTTTATTTTAGAATGAGACTTTTTGAATAAAGAAACAACCAAAACATTGCCATTTTATTGTTTAATCTGCAAAAATAAAAAATGAAAGACAAGGAACACAAAATTTGAATGCAAAACGTCCTTTATTAATGATAAAAAACCTTGCAAATGCAATTATGAGGCCCTACAAATGGATCTACACGCCTTGGACAGAACGCAAGATTTTAACATGCATCAAAGAAGAACAAAGAAAAATACTCTGTTTGAAGAGTAACTTGAACAATTTCTTCAACAGACCAAATGCAGAGCTCTTGACCCGGTACACATGGGTGCACCCAATTGTCGAGGTCACAATCACTGTCGGCACCATCTTCACTTACAGCGCACATCTGATTTGGATTAATGATACGGGTTATAGCCTATACCGAACTTATCTTCCTTTGGAGAGACTTCAATCAATTTGCCCCAGCCTTGGCCATTACCTGCTCTGACCACTTCCACTGCCTGTCTGTAGGAAGCAATAGAGGTACCCACCTGTTCTTCGCCCTGAGAAGATACTGCCTGTGAAGACGAATCACCAATATTGACTGCCTCAAATGCTTGACTCAGCATCTCATGGATTTCTCCATCCATTTCCACGTACTTAAAGGTAGACAGCTGACTTACGAAGATGTCTTCCTCTCCACATACAGTCACCACTTGACCATCAACCACATATTTTAATTTCTGATGCAACGTAGATGTCACTGCCCCGGTGGCATGAATCCACGATCTGCCTAACAAGCAGCTATATGCGGGTTGAATTTCCATCACGTAGAACACGCACTTAAACACCTGAGGACCAATTTTTACTGGGAGCTCTACCTCTCCGAATACAGAACGTTTAGAACCATCGAAAGCCCTCACTACCAAATCACTTGGTCTTAGAATAATTACGTCAGCGTCTAACTTCATTAAGGCCTTCTTTGGTAACACATTCAGGGAAGACCCCGTGTCCACCAGCACATGAGATAATACTGCCCCTTTACACTCCAGGGTGATGTGTAATGCCCTGTTATGATTGCGACCCTCCGTAGTCAAATCAAAATCTGTAAAACCTAACCCATGGCTAGCATTGACATTAGAAACAACCGACTCCAATTGATTCACAGTAATCTCTTGAGGTACATAGGCCATATTCAAGACCTTCAAAAGTGCCTCTCGATGAGTTGCATAACACATAAGCAATGGCAAGATAGAAATTTCTGATGGCGTTTGGTTAAACTGATCGACCACTTTATAATCACTCTTTTTGATAAGTCTCATGAACTCCTCGACTTCTTTCTCAAAAGTACCTTTCTGCATAGATTCAGGGATAACAACCTCCTCTGTAGCCACCTGTTTGCCCTTGGATTTGGCTGCTGCCTCAGATTCAGCATTAGTTCTCAAAGTCTGTGGAGCAAATAAGCGTCCACTTCTAGTGAAGCCACCGAGACCTCCAACATTATCAATATTGGAACTACCCCTAGCTGGAGTTTCCACCTCTTGCTTTTCTCCTTGGTAGTAAATATCTGCACCGTAGTGCCATGGAATAGCCCGCTCACCAGTATAAGGAACTGGTCCTGGTACCGTAATAGTAACAGGACACACTACATCAGGTACAATGATAGCAGCAGGCACTTGAATTTCAGCTGACGTAAAATAAATGGTAGCAGTTGACACAACATCATCCTTTTTGTCCCCCTGATCGAACTATATACAACCCTCATCAATCAAATTTTGAATACCGGCCTTCAGTTTATCACATCCATTACTCTGATTCTTACAATCAACACAACCTTCTTCACAGCCAGGGAACACTTGCCCTTTCAATAAACAAGCCTTCACAAAACTCAGAGGAGTCTTCACCCTGTTCACATCAGTTACCAAATTCAAAACTTTCCCGTCTTCAATGGCGTTGACCTTTGGCACATTATGATCTGGCATAGGATTCTGAAGCACATTCGGTGGAGTTGAGAAATTAATTGCCTTGGCATCAATCAAATCCTGTACCTTATGCTAAAATGCCCAGCACTTTTCAGTGGTGTGCCCCGGAGCACCTGAATGGAAATCGCAACAGGTATTAGCATCATAATTGGGTGGCAAGTTACCAGCAACAGGAGGTCTCATGGTATGAAGTTCGACCAATTTCAGTTGGAGTAACTAGGGTAACAAAGCTGAGTAAGTCATAGGAAGAGGGTCAATTTTGCGATCCCTCTGCCTAGACCTTTGTTGGAACTGTGGTCGCTGTTGTTGAACCTGCTGTTGTGGCTGCTGTTGCTGAACAGGTAGTGTTGGAATTGTCACTGCATCCACTTGGTGATAAGCCTGAGAACGTCCTTTTCCTCGTCCTCTGTACACGGTACTTGTCTCGCCTTCTCTCTTTCTGGTAGCTCCAGCAAATGGGTTCCTCACGCCTGAAGAACTAGCACCACTAACATCTTGTATTTTTTCGAGCTTCAGCAAACTTTCAATCCTTTCCCCAGCGATTACAATGTCCGCAAACCTAGTTGAAGGACAGGCGGCCAACCTATCAAGATAAGTTCCCTAAAGAGTACCCATAAACATGTCTGCCATCTCTCGGTCCTGCAGTGGAGGTTGAACCATGGCAGCCAACTGGCGCCATCTTTGAGCATATTTCTTAAAACTCTCCTTCGCATTCTGAGCCATACTCTGCAGCTGAGTACGGTTTGGAGCCATAACCATATTGTATTGATACTGCTTGACGAAAGCATGAGCTAACTCCTTCCAGTTCCTTACAGAAGTCCTGCTCAACTTCATATACCATTCTTGAGATGCCCCAGTAAGGTTGTCTTGGAAATAGTACATCCATAATTTCTCATCGTCGGTATGAGCGGCTATCCTCCCCACATAGCATTGAAGATGAGTTTTAGGACAAGTAGTGCCATTGTACTTGGCAAATGTTGGTGGCTTGAACTTATGGGGAATTCTTACTCCAGGTACCAATCCCAAGTCAGAAACATCAAAACCAAGAGTGTTTTGGGATTCAATGGACCTAATTTTTTCAGCGAGCTCATCGAATCTGCGAGTGTTCTCATCTTCAGCATCTAACAGAGTGAACTGATCATCTTGGTTATTTTCTACAACCTGAGGAAGCCCAGTATTTTTAGGAGGGTCACCTCCTGCATTAACGCCAGTCTAATTACCAGTCTCATCACCAATTTTGTGACCTCTATTATTACCGTTACCATTCTGCACCTCTACTTGTGGCCGCTCGACCATGGCCCTGAGTCTTTCCTGATTTTGAGCCATACCAATCATTAATGGCATGAACTGGTCCATCCTGTTCCTAAGCTTAGCCAATTCAGTTTGCATCTGATCCATGATCTTAGTTTGGTTTCTGCAAGTTGCGTACCGGTGAACGTGGTTATCAGCTATAGTGCCTGAAACCAAATAAAGGTTAGAGGACCTGCAACGAGTACCTGTCATGCAAACAATGATATGCGAAATGATATGCAATGCAATGCAAATGCAATGTTTATCATTTCTGAGGTGCCTTATTCCCTGATTCCAATCTTAACCACAGAAAGATGAAGATCGCGATGTGAAGATACGTGTCGTGATTATGTGCTTGTGTACAGATAATTGCCAACGGAATATTTCTGAATAAACTGCTCGTTTTAATTACAAAAGAAACCAAACATACGCACAGCGTTCAACAATAGGTTCAAACATCATACATCAAAATAGTGGATTCATCAACAAGCCTGATAATATCCATCAACAAAACTATATTAAGAGAATGAAAGAAAAACTGTCAATCTGACAACTCCAAGTCCTTCAACTTTTCGCTTGAATACTTGACTTCCTCGAACAGTATGCGAGTACGCTGATGATTTGGTCTTTCAATTAACTCCTTAATCAGAACATCTCTTTTCGCCTGGGGTTCAGTCAGCGAATCCATATGCATCAGGAGAGCTTCATCATCACAGACCCCTTTATGCCTTTTCACGCCGGCTTGCATTTTGAGTTTCCCCATATCTGCCATAGCCTCTTCAAGCTCCTTCTTGGAAATCTTTAGCTCCTCTCTGGCACTTTCCAATTGCTCTTGACTTTTACCAAGGTTCTCCCGATACTTCCTCCGTTGTTCGTGTGCCTTTTTGAGCTCGTCATCCTTGATCTTCAGTTGTTCCTGCAACTCTGAATTTTCCATTCAAACATCATCCTAGGCTTGCTGAAACTTGGCTAATGTGTCTTTAGTCTGGAATAAGGCCTGTTTGGTCTTCTTATGAGCTTGAGTGGCAGCATCGGCACCCTAACTAATTTTTTGGAAATGTTGAGCTCTTTCGGCAAAATCCCTTTCTCTTGCTGCTAAGATTTGTTCAGCGTCTTGGGCTTTCTGTTCCAATCTTTTGTTGGTATGAAGTGCTTCTTGAAGACAACTTCTCAGCTCAGAATTCTCTCCTTAAAGCTTCTTCACCGAGGCTTGCAATTTGTCGACATCTTCCAAAGTGGCAGTATTTCTTTCTTTCTCATCCTCAGGATACAACAGGGGTACCCTATCAAAAGGAAAGTGAAAATCTTCAACTCTTTTCTTCACCCACTCTTCATATGCTGGATAAGCCCGATTGTTGGGTTTGCCTAGAGCAACTTTCCCTTTCTTTAGCACACTGGCCCAACTTTCAGAGGCTTTTTGTGCTGTTTCCAAACCATCTGATGCGTGGAAATACAATGACTCTTTCACATCCCTCTTAATGGGCGGACCCGTTAGAGCGTACCCAAATTGCCTAATGGCCAAAGAAGGATTGTAGTTGATTCCCCCCTTTCTTCCTATTAGTGGAACATTAGGGAACTCACCACAGCTATGGATAATATTCTTGCCGATTAGCCCATGATCTATCCATATGATGTCTTTGGCAACTAGCCCCATTAAGCGCAGACTCCACTCTAGAGAACCTTTAGAATCCACAAAAGCCCCTAATTGCGGTAAGCGACTTGCAAACCACTTATAGAAAAAAGGTGCACAGCAACGAACTACCCCTCCTCTTTTCTTTTCGTTTCTATTATATAAGGCATAGTGAAGATCTCCCAATAGTGTCGATACCGGATTTTTCATCATGAATATCCTAATGGTGTCCGTATTAACAAAATCGGGCTCGTTGGGGAACAACACAATACCATATACACAAAGGGCTAGCAATGCATTAAAAACAACCCATTTCTCGCCTTTAGTTGCCTCCTGAGCCTTCTTTATCAAATACCCCAGCTTGTAACCATGAAGCTTTCCTTTGTTAGAGATATTGGCTTCTAATTCTGACTTGCTCAAATAAAGAGCACCAGCCACCTTTCCACAATCCAAATCACCTGCAGACCCAAAGAAAGGAGGCTCCTCCTTGATAGCAATCCCTAGCATGTTGGAATGCTCCTCTAAAGTAGGTACCAACAAATAATCTGGCAGAGGAGGATCGTAGAACTGCATCAAAGTATGGAGACCCCTATATTCGTAATCACTGACATTGCAAACAAAAGATAAAATTAACCCATATTTTTGTTTGAGCGCATCCAGCACTTCAGGGCTCGCCATTCCTTTCAGGACAATAATAGGGCCTAGAGTAGGCGTGAGGAACTTGTAACTAATGATATTCTTCTTCTCTTTAGCATTCATCCTGGTGAGATCCTGGTGACTGGAATCGAGGGAAAAATATGCACCTGGAAATGAATAAACATGTATGTTAGGATATGTAAAGGCAATGCAAAGGGCATGGTATCAAGGTGCCAAGTGTCTGTGCTGGGCTGTGAACGGTGTCTGTGTAGCTCTGAGAACAATATAGAACCATAGATAGGAACCATCTGAATACAATAGGATGAATTCTCCTTTTGTGTAACGTCAACAGAAAACCAGGTATGTAGGAGGTTATGGTTACCTGCAAACCTATAAACAACCCGCCCTTCTCACGTGTGGGTACTAAGATCCTCAATATCCTGGGCTCCCAGGTCGAGAAATGATGATACGTTCACCATTTCTGGTTTGGCATCATCATCAATCAAGGAGGCCTCAACTGATTCTCCAAAACGAAAGGTCCTCAGCTTCAGGCACTGAGGTCGAGAAGCAATAGTACATTCATCCCTCGGGGCACAGTACTATCGCCAATCAAGGAGTGCCTCCACTGATTCACTTTCAAAAAGGATATCCTATAGCAAGTTCCCAGCATTGGGTCCTCGGATCAAGAATATGTAATGGGTTTGCCATTTCTAGTCTGCCATTATCACATCTCGGGAGGAGTGCCGCAGCTGAGTCCTCGGGAATGGCCACCAGAGTCGACGGTTCCTCAAGAGAATAACTACTGGGCTGTATAAACATACAGTAGCAGATAGCTCCTGATAGAACCTCGTCTGGTTGTGGGTCTCATGAACAACAATACGTGGTCACCACCACGCAAACGTCATGACTATCTACTCTAATACCTATGTGTATACTTAAGCCTTGGTAGTGGGCTTATCTCTCAGAACACCCTGCTCACCAAATAGAAAACAGCAGCACAATCCAGCATAATAATGATATGTAATGCAATGAATGCGATACATACAGTAAAGTACAGTAAAGTGGTAATACGATAAACAGCAATATAGTAAAACAGTAAATATAGCAAAATACAGCACCACAGTAAACACCCAATGAAAGAAAAAATAGACAAGCGCTAGGATTGACTCGCTTAGGGAACTAGAGATTCTGGGTTCACTCATTCCCCAGCAGAGCCGCCAGCAATGTGTATTTATCCCAAGAGAGGGAAAGGAAACACTGCGTAAACCAGAGAGAAGGAAAGAGCATGGTCTTGCGACTAAGAGAACTAGGTTCGGGAGTCGGTTACGCAAGGGGAAGGTATTAGCACCCCCACGCGTCCATCGTACCCGATGGGATCTACGCTTGCTGTTCGATCAAAGGGTGTCATCGACTGGAGCTTTGCTTCTGACTGGAGAACTGGAAATGAAAGGTAGAGAGGAGAAATGAGAAAAAGGAAAGAAGCGAGTCGATAAGACATTATCGTTGTCCTAGGCCTACGTATTCCCTCAGTGCAATGGGAAAGTCAGAGTCAACGTAGTTCGACGGACTACGGGGAAAGGTTGCTCGTCGAGATATCGCATCTCGTGCCTACGTATCTTCAATCAGACGAGAAAGAAGAATCAGAGTAAATGTAGTTTGGCTCAACAAGGGTTGCTTTGTTTGTGTTTTTTTTAATGGAAACGTCCGAGTGCGCGTTCCAGCAGTTAGGTGTTGCAGCTCGCTGTGTGGAGACTTAGGCGTTACCTGTTTGCGGTAGAACGGACATGACGAGTCCTTAAGAAAGGACTGAAGAGATGAGAAGAGAATTTGTTTATTTTTGTCTTTTAGAAAGAAGTGTTTAGATTACCTTTGTGTTAGTAACACGTATTGCATTCAAGTCTATGATATAGGATCGAATGCGTCGCATGGTCGTCCTAACAGGACGTATGCTAAACACTCTAGAAAGGCGGAGGGAAACTCTCCTCCTTCCATTTCCCACATGCAAGGCTCGCTTGCAATATGCGTTAATCTTTTATTAAATGTTTTTGCCTTTTGTTTTGAGATGAGAAGAAGAGAGACTCAATGGTTAAGAAAGGTGAAATCTAATGAGGGAGACTAAGACTCAAACCCTAAAGTTATCATACATGGATGTTCCTAATGGTTAAGTGTGGTTTAGAAACCTAACTCTAAAAGAAAAGAGAAGAAGAGTGAGTTCTAACTTACTTCAAAGATGGAAGCTAAGTTAAGAACTCGAAGGGGATGAAAGAGATTGAACAAAGAAAGCATTGAAATGCTTTGCACAAAGACAAAGAGAAAACATTAAAAAGATGAGGGAAGAAAGTTGTATGTGGGAGCACACCCACACACATGACTTACCATTAGCGCCTACAAGCAAAGGTTAGTTCAATAATGCAATAAGAAAGCATAAGTAAAAGAAAGGAAATAATTAATCATCAAACTACTTATGAAATGACATTAAGCATCAAACAAAGCTCAAACCTAAAAGGAAAGAATTCTAAGTACTAAATGACTTCTAAAGTCAGTAGCTATGTCTAAAGGTGTTCAATTAGGGTTATGGTACCTAATGGGATCAAACTATGCCCAAACAATGTCTTAAACATCAAAGAAAAGCACTATGAAAGTAGTGGATGAAAGATGAACAAGGATGCAAAGTGAACATGTATTTATGCTTAATAAAAAGTCAAGGTCAGAAGTATACATCATTTATAAATGTCTTATAATGCATATGAACAATCATACAAGTCATGGATGAAATGATTCAAGTAATAGAAAATGGATGAAGAAGAAAGGAAAAGGAGAGAAACAAGTTTCAATTAGATGCACAAATTTGCATGTTAAAGATACATGACATATGAAATAAGTATGAATGCATATAGGCCAGTAGCATACAATTGATGATATGCAAATGACATGAGTGAAATGGCATACACAATGTAAACACAAACCATGTGGAGCACAAGAAGAAATGAGATGTGGAATTAGGTCAAAAATGTAAGTTAAAATGCATAAACACACATCAAAGGTAAACACAAATCAAAATGACCTATAAGTGAACCAAGTAGGACATATAATTCTCTAGACAACCATATAATCTCACACAAAAGCAAGCATAATAAGGTGGCACAAGTGCCTCATCAAAATCTTGTTAGATGGAGGTAAAAGAACATGCATAAATGTTGTTTCAAATACAAGGTATCAAACAATTACCAAATCACATGGATAAAAATATGAACATAGGTTTCAACTAACCTAAGTCAGAAGCTAATGACATGTCAAAAACTCATGGCAAAACTCAAAAATAAACATGATCAAAAGGTCTCACAAAGTCTCATTGAAACACATCCAAAGGAAGCTCAAATATGCACATCAAAACCCAAGATAAAATTACTTTAAAAAATAAAATGAAAATGTTTTTAGATTCTTTCAGATGTTATTTAACAAGTGCAAAAAGAATAAATGCAAAAGAGTATGTGAGTTAAGAGAAATTAAATGGGAAAGGTCAAGTATCAATGAAGGACATCATTTAAAATGAAATTAAAAGAGAATTATGAAAATATAAGCAAAAATTAATAGAATCAGAATTAAAAATAATAGAAAATTATTTTTATGTATCAAGATGACATATGAATTTATTTATAATTTTCAGAGTTGAATTATTATTTTTAATAAAAGAAAATCAAACAAATATAGAAAAAGAAATTAAAAATGTAAAAGAAAAGGAGCAGGGGGTGTGGCGAAAGTAAAAATATAGTTCAACAGTGTTTGGGCTCAGAACATGGGGTGTGTGAAAAGCAATTAAGAGTCCAGTCCAAAGGCGTGTGTGTGTGTGTGTGTGGTTAAGGTGTATGCTCAGTCACACGTGGATGCAATCAAAGCCACAAGATCAATCAATCACCAACACTTATGAAAAGTAATCAGATCACACGAATCAGAATACATGCACATGGTATCTAACATGCACGCACACACATGCAATAATTCAGATAGAGAAAAATAGCACGTGAGTGGCAACACCTTCATTTATGCACTGGCAGCTTATTAACCTTTGGATCAAACACAATCAGACGGTCGCGTTTTAAAGTTCTAAAACACTAACCTGAAAACCTCACCAGCCGGAGAAGGACCTCCATTCATCTTCTCCGGCCACCTCCAGCCACTGCAAATCCTCAAATGTTCCAGAAATTCAAGGCATACACCAATCGAAAGCTGAAGTTACGTAGATCAAGAACCTAACACTGAAATCACCAAACAATGCACACATAGCAAGAAACGATCACCAACATTTTGCCCTAAGTTTGCCTCTACACCTCTAAGAGGTCTATCAACTAGCCAGATCACTCACACTGCTCCTATTAAGCCACTATCAACAAAAAACAAGCTATAATCAGTGATTTAGTACAAGAAAAAGTTGAGAAATAGGAACCTGAAACTTGAAGAACTCTTGAATCTACAAGAAGACCAGAGGTGAGAACTTGATCTTGAACTCGTTTGAGCAAAATAAATGCTCATAGATGCTTGAGAATGAAGAGGAAATGGATCTGAAATCGAAGATGATTCCACTATTCAATGCCTCACCACTTCAATGTTACTTGATGATGAAGATTCAAGAATAAAAATGGAGAACTCGTGCAATGAGAGAGAGAGTTCAGAGAGAGTTTGAGATGAAGAGTTTGTGGAATGTGTGAAATGATGAAGCCCCCCTCAAAATCTGTTAGAGTGATCCTTATATATGTGTAGTTGGTTCTTAACTAGGATGGTTAACAGTTGGAACTCAAGTTAACTGAGTTAGTTAACTGAGTTTTGAGTTAACAGAATGAGTGAGATTTGTTATGCACGAGTTGGTGAGTGAAGTTAGAGTGTGGAGAGATCATGTTGCTTATGGTGAGGATGTGAAATGAGAAGTGGTGATGTTAATGTGTGTTGTTACAGCAAGGCTTAGTGGACAAGCTTCCTTTTATTTCCTCTTGTATGTATGATAGCAACATGGCATGTATGTGTGTAAGGGATATGCTGGTTCAAATGAGGAAAATGGTTGTACATGTGAAGTATGCGTGTGAACTGAGTTTTAACAACAACAACAATGTTACAACATGCTATTCTTGGCAGCCATGCATGCAGTGAAAAATTGGAAGTTTGAGGGTGAATATCTCTAACATTAATGGATGAAAATGTATAATTTTGGTGGCAAATGAAAGATGGTACATTATAGAACAAGATAGGTGTTAGACTTTGAATGAATAGAGAGTTGGAAAGTGCTGAAAAATGACTTAGAACACAAGCAACCAAGACTGGATCATGGGAGAGGCAACTGGTTGGCAGACTTGGTCATGAACCTGAGAATTTTTCGGTGTGAACCACCCTTCTTTGAACCCTAATATCTCACTCATAACTTGCTCAAATGAAAAAGTGGTAAACATCAATCTTGAAGAGGACATGGAGATAAACAACTTTGATGTTCAACATTTTTCTATTTGGAGCCTCCATCATTGACACAAATAGCCTTACATTTTGCACACCACCTATTTGATGAAATTATGGCTTGGAGGCATGAACTTGCCTTGCCATGACTTGGAATTTGCCTTGATTTTGCTCCATTTTGATTGATCATAACTCTCTCAATTTTTATCCAATGGAAGAGTTATTTATATGGATTTGAAGCTTGGAATGTGGTCTTTAATTGGCTTAACTTGGGCCTGAAGTTTGAAGCTTTTATCATGTAGAAAGAATGCTTTGAAGTGTAGTGCAAAATGATCCCAACTTGCCATTTTTGGAAACCCTAAATTTCTAAAAATGGGAACTTTGTACAATTCTTGATTTCTGATGATTCCTCCATCATTTCTTGATCAAATCTTGTCCAATGAACATATGTAACTTGAATTTCATGAATTTGACCTAAAAAAGTCAGGAGTTGACTTTTTCCTCTGCACAATTGACTTTTTCCCCAATTTCTTGATTCTCAAGCAACTTACCAATTGAAACTCTTCTAAAATGAACCAATGGACAATCTTCCATCCTTAGATACTTGACATCATGTAGAAAACATTGAGATCAAGTTTGAACCAAAATTTCATCAGGAGACTGCTTGAATCCAAAACCCTAATTTGGACTACTTTTGATAGGAGATGATGACTGCTCAATCTTCTTGATGAATTCCCATCTTCCAATGACTTGTGGGATCAAATGAGATGATATATGATATAAGAGACATTTGAGGCTTGTTGGGAGACCCTTGACTCTAGCTCTCTTGCCTTGGATGATCAATACTCTGAAAACTACTGATCACATGCCCTATGCTGAATGCAAAGATGAATGCTTTATTTTTCTATGCTTGAATGCAATGCAATGCAATGAAAGCACATGCTAAATGATATGAAAAATGAGAGGGAAAATTTTGGGGTGTTACAGTATCAACCTCAGGTTGGGCATAGTCAACCTAGTCAATAGCAAACGACACAACTGCCTCTTCAGCAGGCTCGTCCTCAATACAACAACAACCGTACAACGCGGCCACAAGGATTTAATCCTATACCCGTATCGTATGCAGAACTATTTCCGTTACTACTGGCCAAGGGGCACATTTAGACTAAGTCCCCTCTTACAGTACCGAAAAATCTGACTTTTTGGTTTAAGGTGGACCAGACATGCCCTTATCATCAAGAAGGACCAGGGCATAACATAGAGAATTGTCTTAATTTCAAATCTGACGTGCAAAAGCTTGTTAGGAGCAGGGTCTTATAGTTCAAAGATATGAATCCAAATGTTCTTACGAACCAGCTTCCTCAACACGAGAAAGCTACAGTCAACCTGCTAGAGGGAGAGTCTAACAACGTCTATCAAATTCACGATGTACTCTTGTTGAGAACCAATCTGGTCAAGATGCATTTTAGACAAAGTGGATATGGCCATGTGCCACCTCATAATTATCATCAATGTGATGTCTGCTCTAAAAGTAATCGAGGATGTTCTGTGATGCAATCAGCTCTACAGGAACAAATGGATCTCGGGTGGATCCAAGAGCACCGAGTTCGTAGAGTTAACATGGTCTATACGAATTCCAACGTCATTCAAAACCACGACATCCGTGCAATGAATGTCAAATTGGTGGAAATGCACTCAAGGCAAAGCCAGTATCATAATCTGCCACGGAACGATTACAGTTCTTGTCTGACTTGCTCGGTAAACAAACAAGGATGCTCTTTCATATAGGAGGCCCTCCAACGTCAGATGGATCTTCGATGGATCCAAGACTACCATGATAGGAATCCTTATCAGGTCAACATGATTCAGATCTTCGATATTCGATTAATGAGTACCAACCTGGTAGAGTTACATGTTGAGCAGGTCCGACTCGGGTTCCTGATTTCACATGACTATCAAAGTTGTAATGCGGGTTGCGAAAACAATCAAGGTTGTACCCTTGTCCAGGAAGCACTTCAGCACTTGTTAAATCACTGGTGGATGCCAATCTATATAGATGAAGATACTCAGCAAATTAGTATCAATAACAGAAACCCTGCTCGGTGTCAAAGGCAGGATGTCCGATCTGTGGAAGCTAACCTAGTGAGGTTACATTGTATTCAAAGCGGGCGTGGCTAGGTGCTGCCACACAACTATGAACGTTGTAGAGTCTGTTCGGAAAGTAACCAAGGATGCTACCTTGTGCGAGCAGCTCTCCAGGGTCAGGTGGATCGGGGAGAGATTCGCCCATATCCGGGCTCTGGACCCATCAACTGGATGCCAAACTACCTTGCTAATCAAATCGAGGATGTTGTTGTAATCTCTGATCATCAGAGGACTAGGGATGTTTTCGCCATCATTCCTCTACTTGAAGAATCCAGAGTTCCCAACCGGGAACGGATCAAGATTACTTACGATGGTCAGAAAAATCAAAAGGTTCCCATAGTCATCTATCTGCCAGGACCACTATCGTATGAATCAACTAAGGCAATCCCTTACAAATACGGTGCGACGGTAATTGAAAATGGAAAGGAAAGTCCATTACCATCCGTTGTAAATATTGCAGACATCAGTCGTGTAACGCGGAGTGGTAGAATCTTCAACAGAGGAGTTGGAGAGTCCAACAAAGAAAAGGAACTTCAGACGGAACTTCCCGATACACCAGTCGGTCAATCCAATATTCCCGACCTTTCGAAAAAAGATGATGAGATGCTAAAGCTCATCCAAAGGAGTGAATACAACATTGTCGATCAACTGTTATAGACTCCTTCAAAGATTTCGGTATTATCCCTGTTACTTAGTTCAGAAGCACACAGGGAGGCTCTGCAGAAAGTCTTGGAGCAAGCCTTTGTGGAACAGGATGTAGCAATCAGACAGTTCGATAGTATTGTCTCTAACATCACTTCTTGCAATAATTTGGGATTTAGTGATGAAGAATTACCTGAAGAAGGTCGTCGTCATAACATGGCGCTCAATATTACAGTCAACTGCTAGGATGATGCTTTAGCCAGCGTACTGGTAGACTCAAGGTCAGCCCTGAATGTTATGCCGAAGTCTACTTTGATGCAATTATCATTCAAAGGCCCTCCGATGAGAACCAGTGAGGTTGTCATCAAAGCGTTCGACGAATCCAGAAAAACGGTTATCGGCGAAGTCGACCTTCCCATAACCATCGGTCCTCACACTTTCCAAGTCACTTTCCAGGTCATGGACATCCGGGCAACGTACAGTTGTTTATTAGGAAGACCTTGGATACATCAGGCTGGGGCGGTCACCTCGACCCTCCACCAAAAGCTAAAGTTCATCCAGAACGATCAACTCGTCACAGTCTATGGGGAACAGGCTTTGCTCGTAAGCAATTTATCGTCATCCACTTATGTGGAACCAGAAAGGATAATCAGAACCCAGTTCCAAACGCTTTCGTTACACAGTGGATTTCAATCAGAAGGAGGAACTTCGATTTCCTCATACAAAGATGCTATTAAAGCGGTCGAGAGTCCCAATACAACATGATGGGGACAGCTTGTCATTCCTACTGACAATAAAATAAAGAAGGGTCTTGGTTTTTCTGCAACCTATACCTGGACAACTGCCAATGATGAAAGTCTTCATCCCATTCAGAATTTCTTCCACAGTGGAGGTTTCCTTCACCCAGTGCCTCAGGAAGTTCATGCTATTAATGAAGAGGATTCCTTTGATACAGAGGAAGAATGGAAGTCTTATCTCAACGAAGACGGTTATATGTCTCAGGAAGAGGCGCCTACTCCATTTTGCTATCCCGCACAGAGTCCGAGATTTATACCCAAGTCAGATGTCGAAATGACCTACGGAGATTGTGATCCGGAAGAATGTCATGTGTTGCGGTGAGAATCGGATAACAAGCTATTAATTAACTTGCATCACAAAACTTTGAATTCACCACCGACTTTGATTTATCCAAAGGAAAGGTTCAATATCGAGAAAACCTAAAGGGGGGAGATCTAAGGTTCGGGGGTTGGTTATACTAAGGGAAGGTATTAGCACCCTAAGTATCTATAGTACTCTACAGGAACCTCTTGTTTAGTTTGTGTTATGTTATGTTTGTTTGCTAAAGAGAAATCTGCTAAGGTTAAAGGTAAAGACCTAGGGATATGTACCCTAAGTTTTCTCGCCAAGACATTGCACCTTGTGCCTACGTATCTGACTTAAGAATCAGAGCAACCGTAGTTCACCTAACTAAGGGTGAATTTGAGGAACCATTGAATATGGCCAAAGTTCCAAGGGGAAATGAGTGAGAACTCATTTTAGAGTTCAAAGAAACTCTCTAAGTCTAAGTTATGATGGGGAAAAGTGGATACTCAATGTGATGAGTCCCACATAGAGTCCATAAACTCTATCCTATTGCTAAGTTATGACTCAATGGCTCTTATGAGGCCAAGAAAAGGGAAAGGTTCTTATGAGGACAAGGTGGGATGATTTATTTATTGACTTATGAGTCAACTAAGGGGAATTTTCCTTTGGAATAGTATTGAGGAAGTATCAAATGAAACAGGCAACCACAATCATGACAAGAACAAAAAGGGTCATCCACAAGACTTTAACATAAAATATGTACAAGTCCCACTAGAGGGAGAAATGAGAAGTTTAAAATTGAAATGAAATAGAAATAGTCTTGTCTTAATCATGATATAATTGAGAAATCGATAATCA
Source organism: Lathyrus tuberosus (assembly GCA_022829125.1). Taxonomy (NCBI): domain Eukaryota; kingdom Viridiplantae; phylum Streptophyta; class Magnoliopsida; order Fabales; family Fabaceae; genus Lathyrus; species Lathyrus tuberosus. Next base: position 603,262 of record JALAZF010000428.1, read on the forward strand.
ACGATTCTTGATGAAATTCTGGTATAAGATATGTGATGTTAAGTGAGATGTCACAACATCAATATCAGCTGTATGAACAAGATAATAAAAGTACTGAAAAGAATAAACAACACACAAGGATTGTTCACCTAGTTCGGTCTAACAACCTACATCTGGGGGCATACCAAGCCAAGAAGAAAGTCCACTATTAGTAGTATCAAATTACAGACTCAACAATCCCAGTTGACAATCTCCTAATCTAATCACTACCCAATGACCCTTCTACCTAAGTCCACCCTAGATAAGAGACTCCATCTCACTTCCAATCATCGCAATAATGTCTAGCAGTCAACATCTGAGCCACTGCATCAACAGCTTGATTTCCAACAACTCTTCAATCACAGAAAAATAGAAGACACACTTCCATGACAATACCTAGACATGACACACATGACTAAGAACAATACTTAGAGTTGCTTTAAAACTTCCTCTAAGAACAATACATCTCTTACCTACAGGCTTTGAGATAAACACGATGACCATCCCACAAACTGGGTGGTTCATCAACCAACACAGTCCTTATAATTTACATGATGGCTGGCTTCTATTTCTAGGTTACAAAGACCCTATTTATAACCTATACCCAACTGGATTTGGGCTTCAAATCACAGCATATCAGCTGCTACAAATCTGCAAAAGATTCTCCTACAAAATAGGTCTTCAATCAAATCCTTCCTAATTTATCTCCATAATTAGAAAGTCATTATTCTTCAATATTCTTCTCGATTTTGACTTGAATCTTCCAGACCTTTAAATCAGCTCCATAATATTTCCAGGATATTATGTATCTTTTAAATCTTCACTTTTTAATTCAGCTGCAAGATCTTCTCCATAAAAATAGGAACAAATCTCCAAATAGTTTCCTAAAAAGTCTCCAAGATCCTTTTTATGAAATCCAATTAAATCTGCAATTTGTTCCTAATAAATCTCCTTGACCTGCGTATAATGATGAGGTATATCCAAACAGATCTCATCAAATCAAATCAAATCCGTCAAGAGATATACAACAGCAGTACTTGCTGTCCAAGATAACTGATGTCTTGACATCTCCTTTGACATCACATGACAGCAGTACTTGCTGTCCCAGACACCTGATGTCGTGACATCTCCTTTGACATCACATGACAGCAAAACAGCAACACCCTCTATACCAGACTAAGATGTCATGACATCTCCTGCAACATCTGTCACATAACAGCAGCAACTGCTGTGCCAGAACCAAGATGTTATGACATACTTGTCATACCCCAAATTTTGACCACTAAGATTTCCCATCATTGTGCAAATCATCATCACAATATGGGGGAACCACCTTATTTCATCAGTCTCCCCAAAGATGGGTGAGCATCCACTACAATCAAAATTAGGGTTTCAAGCCCTCTCAGAGCTTTTAGACAAAGGATCATTCAAGGAATGACATGATCTTCAACTTGTCTACACCCTTAAACATACCCAAAGGATCAAAAGGACTCCCACTTCAAGGATCAAGCACAAGGCTGCTCCCTTCTAGGTGGATCAAGTCTCAAGATCGACAATGTCACCAAATTAGGGTTTTGATCGACCAGGGCCTCCAGATGGAAAATTTTCATATGGGCATTAGCCAATGATCTAAAACACAACCTAATACGCTCCATGGAACCTCATGGACCCAATCATCAAGTCAATTTTGCCTTAGGGGTTGCATTCATCAAAAATCAGGAATTAGGGTTTCTTGACCTAATTCACCCCTAAGTTGACTTTTAGGGCAAATCATGAGCCAAGACCTCAAGAGAGGGTTTGAGGGTCTCTAATGAACTATATTGATCCATTTGGAACAATGGATTAATCCAAGAAGCTTGAGCAACAAGTCTCAATTTCATCTGCACCACAATTAGGGTTTTTAGGAAAAAGTCAACTGTAACTTTGACTTTTGACCAGGACATGCTCCCAAACCCTAGGACATACCTCAATATACCCTATGACACCCATGGAACATGTCCATCAAGTTTGATTTAGGTCAAGGACATGATTTCCTGAAGAATTGCACAGTTTGGAATTCATCTGATAAAAAGTCAACTGTGGACAAAAGTCAACTTTGACTTTTTGAGATTTTTCACCAAAATGGATTTTTAACCCTAAAATGATGTTAATGTGTGATTTGAATCATCATTCATCAAGAAAAATCAAGAAAAATTGGATAACTTGTAAAAGGGGTAACCATAAAAACTTAGAAAATATTCTAAGTTAAAAATAAAGTGGCTAGGGTACCAACTTTGGAGCATAACTCCTAAACCACAAAGCCATTTTTCCTCATCCAAAGATGGATCTGTATCCCTCATTACCCTCTACAAAAACTTCAACTAGACCTAAGTCCAATTCATTAAGGATTTTGAGTTATGGAGTGATCAAAATGGCTGAAAAATGAAAATGTCACTTTTTCCAACACTTAGTGAAATTTTCACTAAGTCAAAATCTGTCATCATTTTTTTCCAAATGTAGGGAGATTTTTCACTTGGATTCAAAAGAGATCAAAACCAAACATGTTCAAACAGTTGTTGTATCATGTAAGGGCTTTCCAAAATGGCCAAGAACATTGCCAAATTCCATTTGGGCTATGAGTTATGACATTGTCAAGTTGCCTTGTTGAAATCTGTCAAGGCAAGGCAGAATTTGCATTTTTGCTCGATTTGCAAAAATCAGGCAAATCCAAACACTCCTATCCACTTAGACACATCTGAGGATTGAATCTAAAGGGGACAATCACTGAGCCAAGCCTCCAAAGTCTTGGGAACAAGAAATAGCATGTTGAACCTAGAATTTCCAAAATAGGGACAAGACTCCAAATTTGGATTGGAGCATTCAATGGAAGCATCAAGGTGGCATGGACTGAGCCATTATCATTTGAATTTAGTCAAGCTTATCCAAGACCAAGGGAACCAGCAGCCTGTGCCCTAACCTCTAGTCAATGGCTATAGGAGACTTGAACTTCCATTGGCCAACATTGAACAAACCTACTCAGCAGTTGCCATTCACTATTCCTTACAAAACAAACTTGCTCTACTATAAATAGAGCTCAATTGTGATTAGTTTAAGTACACAAAAGGCCTACAACACTTGCCTTTCTCAAAATCTCTTTCTCTTGGCAAAAATGCCTTTCTTAGCAAGGTAGCTATCGTGTTTTGAGCTAGAGGGAAATTCCACTTAAACCAATCACACACAACACCTCATATACATCACATTTGAGCTGATCAAACGCTTAAACGACAACTGGAACACTGATTTCTCAGAATCACCAGTCAATTGCTCAAGGTTTTAACCAAAGTGAAGTTGAGATGCCATGAAGTGATCCAGCCAATTTCAATCAAGTCCAAGCATTCAAACACACTCCATAGGGTGTAGGGAAGCTGTTCAGATCATCACAACTCATCTGTAACACCTCTAACTCAGAAATCAATTTGCTCTTGCTGTCACGGCCTAAAGGTAAGCACATACTTGGTCATCTCTCAATATACGCATATTTCCTCGCACAATAATTTGGTCATATGTTCATGATCATGCATAGAATGTTTCCCCTCAATTAATTGCATTGTTTGAATCGTGTATCAAAAATCCCAGCCTTCATGCAGAATCTAGGGTTCTTGAGGATTTTTCGTGATTTCTTATTATATGTTTAATTTAAATGAAATTAATTGACATAGACATGATCGTGAGGTTGAGACGAGCATAATGATATGTGGATTGCATGATATAATCAAATATTCAGTGAGATTGGAGAGAAAATGCAAATCTGGCCAAGCCCAGAACACGCGCGTGTTCTTGGTGTGTTCTTGGCGCCTTTTTTCAAAATTTGAATATTTGAATTGTGTGATTTTATTTAATTGATTCAAAAATTAATTTCTCTCTGAGTTTTAATGATTTTGAGTTGATTCTTTTTTTTTATAATTCACAAAAATGTTAAAATATTTTATTTTATCAAAAAATCCCAAAAATATTATTTATTTCATATAATTGATATATTTGCAAAGAATTAATGTTTTAATTGTTTTTAACATTTAAAATATTTTTTCCACCTTGATTTTCAACTTTTAATGCTTTCTAATTATTTTGTAGGTCAATACTTAATTTTTGAAGCATTAATCCAATATCACAATTTGTTTTTCGTATGTTAAACAATTTTGATCATTTTAATTGAATTTTTATTCAATTAAATACACTTTTGAAAACAAATTAGGGTTTTTGGATTAATTCAACCATCATAAATCATTTTCAAAAACACTTTGGGCCTCTAATAGAGTGTAAGACCCAATTCTTTTTTGACCAAATCATTTTTGGGCCTCAGTGTATTGTATAAGTTCCGATACCGTCAAAAACAAACGGCACGATCGTCGCCTTTTGAAAAATAACCTTATGGGCCTCTCCTTGAGCTATAAGACCCATTCAAAACTTTTGGGCCTCTAATAGAGTGTAAGACCCAATCCCCTTTTAACCAAAACATTTTGGGCCTCACTTATTGTATAAGTCCCTCTGCGTTAAAAGAAAATCTCGGCACGATCGCCATTTCAAACGAAAAGTCAACTGGGCCTACCCTCAAGTAGTAAGACCCATCTCTTTTTCTTTAAACTTTTTGGGCCTCTATTAGAGTGTAAGACCCATCCCTTTGTACAGAAAACAACTTTTGGGCCTCAGTCACTTGTATAAGTCCCTCTGTACAAATTCAAATAGTGCGCTCACTGATAAAACCCTGGGCCTCTCCTTGAGCTGTAAGCCCCAAATCTTTCTTTTTCAAAGCACTTTCTCCTTTGATTTTGAATATACTGTTGTTTTCAATCTTTCTTTGTTGAACAACTAACTAAACAGCATGGAAGCTCTACAACCGAGTAAGTGGTTATTGCTTTCATTTACCGCTTTCATATACATATAACTGTATTGTGGGGCTATTTCACTGTAAGTCTTCTTTCATAAACTCATATCAACTGTGTAATAATAGTATAGATATTTAGAGTTTCCCCGGCAACTACGTCTAGCATTAAGCCCGTTGATCACTCTTAGAAATAGTCAATACTAGATCCCCATAGGATTACCAGACACAGTCTTCCCTCCTCTTGGGGTTAAACAATATGGAGACATGAAAGACAGCATTCTCTGTGAACCCTTTCATAGACTGTCACTCATAGAAGTTATCAAAGAAACTCTATTCCCCAGAGATGATCTTTTCTCCGTGAATGGCATATCTTGAGTTTCTTCCAAATTCCCGGACTTTCCTGGCTTGATCTATTCTCGGTGAATGGCATGTCTTGAATTTCTCGGGGTTTTGGGGACCCGCAGGCTTCTTAAAAGCACTTGTCAAGAAACTCTAATCCCCAGAGATGATCTTTTCTCCGTGAATGGCATCTCTTGAGTTTCTTCCAAATTCTCGAACTTTCCTGACTTGATCTATTCCTTGTGAATAGCTTGCCTTGAATTTCTCGGGGTTTGGGGACCCATCGGCTTCTTAAAAGCATCGGCCTCCTCTTGGGCATTGTATAAGGACCCACAGGCTTCCTAAAAGCACCCCCGCATCCTCTTGGGCTTAGTACAAGAACCCGTCGTCTTCTTAGAAGTATTCACAGCCTCCTCTTAGGCTTCGTATAATGATCTCTTCCTCCGGGAATGATAGCCTTCTCTTGGGCTTCGTATAAGGACCAATCGGCTTCTTAAAAGTTTCCAGCCTCCTATTGGGCTTCGTACAAATTGTCCCGACGACCTCCTAAAGGTATAGGAACAGAACTTAGTCATCTTCATAGAACAGTCCTTTCAATGAGTCTACTACTATTTATCTAAGCATAGTACAAAAGATGACACTCTAGACTTGGACAGTCTAATCTCCTTGAGTCTCAAAGACATTCTTAAGGACCCCTTCGTTAAATAGGAAGAAAACCCGTAGACTCGGACAGTCTCGATACCCTTCGGATTTCCCGCTTCCTTAAAGAACAGGAATAACCCGGATCCTCGAATCAAATCCTTGAGTATAGTGTTGCTCATATAAGAACTGATTTTCTCTTTCAAAATCAGCATACTGGACCTGTCACTTAACTGAAACAATAACCCTAGCCTCCTCTTGGGCTTTGTACAATGATTCTCCCCAGCGGAGTCAAACAACGTTTAGCCTCTCTCTCGGGCTTTGTACGAGACACATAAGAGACTCCCTCGTTGAGTCAATCACCCCTTTCGCCTCCATCTCAGGCTTTATACGAGATACAAAAAGGTTCTTATTGAGCCAAACAAACAACAGCCTCCATCTCGGGCTTCGTACGAGATACAAAAAACTCTCTTGTTGAGTCAATTAGCCTCCATCTCGGGCTTTATACGAGATACCAAAAAACTCCATCGTTGAGTCAAAACCTTTTAGCCTCTCTCTCGGGCTTTGTACGAGACACATATCAGCCTCCTCTTAGGCTTTATATAAGAAAACCACTGGTAATCCAATTAACCTTTTAGCATCAAAACTGTGCCTCGTTCACAGAACACAAACATCAACAACTCATTCCATCTAATCGCTGTAAGCGGCAAGCCTCTGGATTATCTACATCCATGCCACTGTCCCTCTTTTTGCATCAGAAATTCCTAAGGAAAGATAGCATTGCTTTACATCTGAGTTAAAGTCTTCTCCTTCAGGTTAAAATCCCCTATAAAGGAAATTATGGCATTGTCGGATTCACAAATCCCGGTTAAAGTAATTCTCCTTTATAAACAGTTGTGATATACAACCCCCTCTTTAGAGGTGACCAATTCTCTCTAAAGTCAAACCTTTAGCTTCATATCTTGGGCTTTGAACAAGATACAAATAGACCCTTCAGCTTCACATCTTGGGCTTTGAACAAGATACAAATCACCTTTCTCTTCACGTCTGGGGCTTTGAACAAGACACCAAAAACACCTATTTCCTCCCATAGAATAGGAGGAACTAGGAACGCTCTGATTTCCCTGTTTCGGTAAACGGGAATACGTAGGCATAAGATTGAAAGAAAAATCTTAGCGAGCACACTAAACAAAAACCCAAAAACCATACTCTCATGTATCTATCAAAAAGCATCAGTCCTAACATCCTAACCCTTGTTCCCCGCTATAAGATCCTAGAAAGAAAGAAAACAGTATTGGCAAAAATACAAATAACCAGTACAAAGTCCCCCCACATTGATAGCATCCGTAACCTAACAGACCGCTGTTTAAACTCAGTATGCAAGCAGGGTTAATTGGAGACATCTATTTCCCTTCCTTCATCAGCTTTAATAGGATAAAAAATGAATCGACCTGTAGTAAGCTCAAACTGCAGAGAGCGACCAACGCTTAAGAACCGCGTCCAAAATCGTTCGCTACAGAAAAATGGTGCCCACCGTGGGACTCTGTCTCTGTTTTCCTTCTTCCTTTTCATCTCTTGTGAGAATACCACAGATTGGGGCTTCCGCCGGGGAACCCATTTCTGTCAGGAACTTAGGATTCATAGCTTTAAAGGTCTGGGATGTTTAGGACAAATATATATACTGCTTTTCCTAATTGCTATATGTCATACCCCAAATTTTGACCACTAAGATTTCCCATCATTGTGCAAATCATCATCACAATATGGGGGAACCACCTTATTTCATCAGTCTCCCTAAAGATGGGTGAGCATCCACTACAATCAAAATTAGGGTTTCAAGACCTCTCAGAGCTTTTAGACAAAGGATCAATCAAGGAATGACATGATCTTCAACTTGTCTACACCCTCAAACATACCCAAAGGATAAAAAAGGATGCCCACTCCAAGGATTAAGCACAAAGCTGCTCCCTTCTAGGTGGATCAAGCCTCAAGATCGACAGTTTCACCAAATTAGGGTTTTGGTCGACCAGAGCCTCCAGATGGAAAATTTTCATCTGGGCACAAGCCAAGGATCCAAAACACAACCTAATATACTCCATGGAACCTCATGGACCCAAGCACCAAGTCAATTTTGCCTTAGGGGATGCATACATCAAAAATCAGGAATTAGGGTTTCTTGACCTAATTCACCCCTAAGTTGAATTTTGAGACAAATCATGAACCAAGACCTCAAGTGAGGATTTGAAGGTCTCCAATATACTATATTGATCCATTTGCAACAATGGATTAATCCAAGAAGCTTGAGCAATAAGTTTCAATTTCATCTGCACCACAATTAGGGTTTCGCGAGGAAAGTCAATTGTAACTTTGACTTTTGACCAGGACATGCTCCCAAACCCTAGGACATACCTCAATATACCCTATGACACCCATGGAACTTGTCCATCAAGTTTTATTTAGGTCAATGACATGATTTCCTGAAGAATTGCACAGTTTGGAATTCATCTGATAAAAAGTCAACTGTGCACAAAAGTCAACTTTGACTTTTTGAGATTTTACGCCAAAATGGATTTTTAACCCTAAAATGATGTTAATGTGTGATTTGAATCATCATTCATCAAGAAAAATCAAGAAAAGTTGGATAACTTTTAAAAGGGGTAACCATAAAAACTTAGAAAATTTTCTAAGTTAAAAATAAAGTGGCTAGGGTACCAACTTTGGAGGATCATAACTCCTAAACCACAAAGCCATTTTTCCTCATCCAAAGATGGATCGGTAGCCCTCATTACCCTCTACAAAAACTTCAACTAGACCTAAGTCCAATTCATTAAGGATTTTGAGTTATGGAGCGATCAAAATGACTGAAAAATGAAAATGTCACTTTTTCCAACACTTAGTGAAATTTTCACTAAGTCCAAATCTGTCTTCATTTTTTTCCAAATGTAGGGGGATTTTTCACTTGGATTCAAAAGAGATCAAAACCAAACATGTTCAAACAGTTGTTGTATCATGTAAGGGCTTTCCAAAATGGCCAAGAACATAGCCAAATTCCATTTGGGCTATGAGTTATGACATTGTCAAGTTGCCTTGTTAAAATCTGTCAAGGCAAGGCAGAATTTGCATTTTTGCTCGATTTGCCAAAATCAGCCAAATCCAAACACTCCTATCCACTTGGACACATCTGAGGATTGAATCTAAAGGGGACAATCAATGAGCCAAGCCTCCAAAGTCTTTGGAACAAAAAATAGCATGTTGAACCTAGAATTGCCAAAATAGGGACAAACCTCCAAATTTGGATTGGAGCATTCAATGGAAGCATCAAGGTGGCATGGACTGAGCCATTTTCATTTGAATTCAGTCAAGACTTATCCAAGACCAAGGGAACCAGCAGCCTGTGCCCTAACCTCTAGTCAATGGCTAGAGGAGACTTGAACTTCCATTGGCCAACATTGAACAAACCTACTCAGCAGTTGCCATTCACTATTCCTTGTAAAACAAACTTTCTCTACTATAAATAGAGCTCAATTGTGATCTGTTTAAGTACACCAAAGGCCTACAACACTTGTCTTTCTCAAAATCTCTTTCTCTTGGAAAAAATGCCTTTCTTAGCAAGGTAGCTATCGGGTTTTGAGCTAGAGGGAAATTCCACACAAACCAATCTCACACACACCTCATATACATCACATATGAGCTGATCAAACGCTTAAACAACAACTGGAACACTGATTTCTCAGAATCACCAGTCAATTGCTCAAGGTTTTAACCAAAGTGCAGTTGAGATGCCATGAAGTGATCCAGCCAATTTCTATCAAGTCCAAGCATTCAAACACACTCCATAGGGTGTAGGGAAGCTGTTCAAATCATCACAACTCATCTGTAACACCTCTAACTCAGAAATCAATTTGCTCTTGCTGTCACGGCCTAGAGGTAAGCACATACTTGGTCATCTCTCAATATATGCATATTTCCTCGCACAATAATTTGGGCATATGTTCATGATCATGCATAGAATGTTTCCCCTCAATTAATTGCATTGTTTGAATCGTGTATCAAAAATCCCAGCCTTCATGCAGAATCTAGGGTTCTTGAGGATTTTTCGTGATTTCTTGTTATATGTCTAATTTAAATGAAATTAATTGAAATAGACATGATCGTGAGGTTGAGACGAGCATAATGATATGTGGATTGCATGATATAATCAAATATTCAGTGAGGTTGGAGAGAAAATGCAAATCTGGCCAAGCCCAGAACACGCGCGTGTTCTTGGTGTGTTCTTGGCGCCTTTTTTCAAAATTTGAATATTTGAATTTTGTTGTTTTATTTAATTGATTCAAAAATTAATTTCTCTCTGAGTTTTAATGATTTTGAGTTGATTCTTTTTTTTTATAATTCACAAAAATGTTAAAATATTTTATTTTATCAAAAAATCCCAAAAATATTATTTATTTCATATAATTGATATTTTTGCAAAGAATTAATGTTTTAATTGTTTTTAACATTTAAAATATTTTTTCCACTTTGATTTTCAACTTTTAATGCTTTCTAATTATTTTGTAGGTCAATACTTAATTTTTGAAGCATTAATCCAAGATCACAATTTGTTTTTCGTATGTTAAACAATTTTGATCATTTATATTGAATTTTTATTCAATTAAATACACTTTTGAAAACAAATTAGGGTTTTTGGATTAATTCAACCGTCATAAATCATTTTCAAAAACACTTTGGGCCTCTAATAGAGTGTAAGACCCAATCCTTTTTTGACCAAATCATTTTTGGGCCTCAGTGTATTGTATAAGTCCCCATACCGTCAAAAACAAACGGCACGATCGTCGCCTTTTGAAAAATAACCTTATGGGCCTCTCCTTGAGCTATAAGACCCATTCAAAACTTTTGGGCCTCTAATAGAGTGTAAGACCCAATCCCCTTTTAACCAAAACATTTTGGGCCTCACTTATTGTATAAGTCCCTCTGCGTTAAAAGAAAATCTCGGCGCGATCGCCATTTCAAACGAAAAGTCAACTGGGCCTACCCTCGAGTAGTAAGACCCATCTCTTTTTGTTTAAACTTTTTGGGCCTCTATTAGAGTGTAAGACCCATCCCTTTGTACAAAAAACAACTTTTGGGCCTCAGTCACTTGTATAAGTCCCTCTGTACAAATTCAAACAGTGCGCTCCCTGATAAAACCCTGGGCCTCTCCATGAGCTGTAAGCCCCAAATCTTTCTTTTTCAAAGCAATTTCTCCTTTGATTTTGAATATACTGTTGTTTTCAATCTTTCTTTGTTGAACAACTAACCAAACAGCATGGAAGCTCTACAATCGAGTAAGTGGTTATTGCTTTCATTTACCGCTTTCATATACATATAACTGTATTGTGGGGTTGTTTCACTGTAAGTCTTCTTTCATAAACTCATATCAACTGTGTAATAATAGTATAGAAATTTAGAGTTTCCCCGGCAACTACGTCTAGCATTAAGCCCGTTGATCACTCCTAGAAATAGTCAATACAAGATCCCCATAGGATTACCAGACACAGTCTTCCCTCCTATTGGGGTTAAAAAATATGGAGACATGAAAGGCAGCATTCTCTGTGAACCCTTTCATAGACTGTCACTCATAGAAGTTGTCAAAGAAACTCTATTCCCCAGAGATGATCTTTTCTCCGTGAATGGCATCTCTTGAGTTTCTTCCAAATTCTCGGACTTTCCTGGCTTGATCTATTCTCGGTGAATGGCATGTCTTGAATTTCTTGGGGTTTTGGGGACCCGCAGGCTTCTTAAAACCACTTGTCAAGAAACTCTACTCCCGAGAGATGATCTTTTCTCCGTGAATGGCATCTCTTGAGTTTCTTCCAAATTCTCGAACTTTCTTGACTTGATCTATTCCTTGTGAATCGCTTGCCTTGAATTTCTCGGGGTTTGGGGACCCACCGGCTTCTTAAAAGCATCGGGCTCCTCTTGGGCATTGTACAAGGAACCACAGGCTTCCTAAAAGCACCCCCGCCTCCTCTTGGGCTTAGTACAAGGACCCGTCGACTTTTTAGAAGTATTCACAGCCTCCTCTTTGGCTTCGTATAATGATCTCTTCCTCCGGGAATGATAGCCTTCTCTTGGGCATCGTTCAAGGACTGATCGACTTCTTAAAAGTTTCCAGCCTCCTCTTAGGCTTCGTACAAATTGTCCCGACGACCTCCTAAAGGTATAGGAACAAAACTTAGTCATCTTCATAGAACAGTCCTTTCAAAGAGTCTACTACTGTTTCTCAAAGCATAGTACAAAAGATAACCCTCTAAACTTGGACAGTCTAATCTCCTTGAGTCTTCAAGACATTCTCAAGTGACCCCTTCGTTAAATAGGAAGAAAACCCATAGACTCGGACAGTCTCGATACCCGTCGGATTCCCGCTTCCTTAAAGAACAGGAATAACCTGGATCCTCGAATAAAATCCTTGAGTACAGTGTTGCTCATATAAGAACTGATTTTCTCTTCCAAAATCAGCATACTAGACCTGTCACTTAACTGAAACAGTAACCCTAGCATCCTCTTGGGCTTTGTACAATGATTTTCCCCAGCGGAGTCAAACAACGTTTAGCCTCTCTCTCGGGCTTTGTACGAGACACATAAGAGACTCCCTCGTTGAGTCAATCACCCCTTTCGCCTCCATCTCGGGCTTTATAACAGATACAAAAAGGTTCTTATTGAGCCAAACAAACAACAGCCTCCATCTCGGGCTTCGTACGAGATACAAAAAACTCTCTTGTTGAGTCAAATAGCCTCCATCTCGGGCTTTATACGAGATACCAAAAAACTCCATCGTCGAGTCAAACCCTTTTAGCCTCTCTCTCGGGCTTTGTACGAGACACATATCAGCTTCCTCTTAGGCTTTATATAAGAAAACTACTGGCTAATCCAATTAACCTTTTAGCATCAAAACTGTGCCTCGTTCACAGTACACAAACATCAACAACTCCTTCCATCTAATCGCTGTAAACGGCAAGCCTCTGGATTATCTACATCCATGCCACTGTCCCTCTTTTAGCATGAGAAATTCCTAAGGAAAGATAGCATTGCTCTACATCTGAGTTAAAGTCTTCTCCTTCAGGTTAAAATCCCCTATAAAGGGAATTATGGCATTGCCGGATTCACAAATCCCGGTTAAAGTAATTCTCCTTTATAAACAGTTGTGACATATAACCCCCTCTTTAGAGGTGACCAATTCTCTCTAAAGTCAAACCTTTAGCTTCATATCTTGGGCTTTGAACAAGATACAAATAGACCCTTCAACTTCACATCTTGGCCTTTGAACAAGATACAAATCACCTTTCGCTTCACGTCTTGGGCTTTGAACAAGACACCAAAAACACCCATTTCCTCCCATAGAATAGGAGGAACTACGAACGCTCTGATTTCCTTGTTTCGGTTAACGGGAATACGTAGGCATATGATTGAAAGAAAAATCTTAGCGAGCACACTAAACAAAAACCCAAAATCCCATACTCTCATGTATCTATCAAAAAGCATCAGTCCTAACATCCTAACTCTTGTTCCCCGCTATAAGATCCTTGAAAGAAAGAAAACAGTATTGGCGAAAATACAAATAACCAGTACAAAGGCCCCCCACATTGATAGCATCTGTAACCTAATAGACCGCTGTTTAAACTCAGTATGCAAGCAGGGTTAATTGGAGACATCTATTTCCCTTCCTTCATCAGCTTTAATAGGATAAAAAATGAATCGAGCTATAGTAAGCTCAAACCACAGAGAGCGACCAGCGCTTAAGAACCGCGTCCAAAATCGCTCGCTACAGAAAAATGGCGCCCACCATGGGGCTCTGTCTCTGTTTTCCTTCTTCCTTTTCATCTCTTGGAAGAATACCACAGATTGGGGCTTCCGCCGGGGAACCCATTTCTGTCAGGAACTTAGGATTCATAGCTTTAAAGGTCTAGGATGTTTAGGACAAATATATATACTGCTTTTCCTAATTGCTATACATCTTTATTTTTATGCTAATGGGAATGCGTGTGATGCCGCATGTGGAAAGATTGAGTATACACTTAAGATAAGTGATGGCGACGAGGTCGACCATCAACCTCAGTGGAGGCTGACCAATGCAACCCATTCTCTCACCTAGACAATGGGCCGATTGTGATGTCTGAGAAGCTGAGGAGCCAAACCATTTTGTAGTGCGGAAACTATCAAGAATAGTTGTTACGCGATACTACCCTCATTTGAGGCTGGTGATCTATTCTCGGTGAATGGTACTTACTCTAAGATTGCTCTACAACTCCCTGGCGATCCGCTTGTTGTTTTGCTTTCCTGGGAGGAGCTGATGATAATGAGTACATGTACAAAAATCACCTAGTGTAAACCTTTGGGGATGGGTAAACCTTGACTTCATGACAACGACCCTTTGACCCCATGTTTTTTCTATGTTTTTGTGTGCTGCATTCATGCATTCATTTAAAAAACATAAAAACATTCAAAAAAAATTTCTCTTCTAGTCTCTCTGTTTTTCAAATTAAACTAAGACTGTGATGGCAAATATCAGAGAAAAGGATTGCACTAATGGACTTCGATAGAAGGAGAACTCATACGTATACCTTCAAGGTTCCAAAGTTAGAGGATTTGAAAAGGTTAGCAAGGATGATCACTAACCCTGAGGCTTTCAGAGCCAAGCACAGAAGGCTGCTACCACTGTTAAGAGTCCATGTGATTGAGGGAATCATGGACGCACTCGTTCAGTTTTACGATCCATTACCAGCTAGCACCAACGCTGGAGGAGTATTCTCATCTGATTGATCTACATGTCACAGATCGAGCTCCATTTTCTGGACTGGAAGAAATTCCAAAGAATCAGATCATTGCAAGAGCAATTCATTTGGACGAGTTGGAAATCAAGACTCACCTGACCACTAAGGGTGGCATCCAAGGTTTGCCAGCGCAGTTCTTGACAAAGAAAGCCCTGTATTTTGCCAGTATAGGAAACGTAACTGCTTTTGAAAGCATCTTTGTCTTGCTCACCTACGGGTTATTTTTGTTTCCCAACATCAATAACTTCGTCGATATCAACTCCATTAAGGTTTTTCTTATTGGAAATCCTGTGCCGACTTTGCTCGCAGATGCGTATCATTCTGTACACTTGGGAAATTTGTACAGCGGAGGGGGAGATCACATGCTGTGTACCTCTGCTATATAAATGGTTTATCTCCCACTTGCCCAAGTCTGCTGCTTTTTGGGATTGCAAGAGTACCTTACGTCGGTCGCAGAAGATCATGCCTCTTACCAACTCTGATATAGATTGGTGTAATAGGATCTATGATGGAATCAGAATCATTGATCGTTGTGAAAACTTCCCCAACGTACCCCTCATAGGAACTAAAGGAGGAATCAACTACCATCCGGTATTGGTTCGTCATCAGTTTGGATACCCGATGAGACACATCCCACGGGGTGTTCATCTAGAAGGTCTTTTCTTCAAGGAAGGAGAAAACGACAGAGCACTAAAGATGGAAATAGTGCATGCTTGGAAACAGGTTCATAAGAAAGGACGAGAGTCTCTAGAAAAACTGGATTGTGTCTCGGTGGAGCCTTATCTCCATTGGGTACAAACTAGAGCTCTCAAGCTAAAAATGCCTTATCCTCGTTACGGAATTCTTCCGCCAAAGGAATCTGTCATGTACTTCATGACTGAAACTGAAAAGCTTCAGGTTACTCTCAACAAAGTTCAAAAGAAGAGAAGGTCTTGGAAGAACAAGTACCGCACCCTTGACGTAGAGTGCATCAAAATACAGCAATTACTGAAAGAAAAAGATGCTCTGATTGAAATTTTGGAGCAACATGCTGTAGAGAATCAAGATGACCAAAGGAATTTGCTCACTCCTTTCACCTGGCAAAGGAATGACAACCCGACAACGGCCCTAGAGCCCCGGTCAAAGAAGAGGAAATACCAGAATCACCACCCGATTTCTCTTCAGAGAGGACTCGGAACCCATTAGCTTAGGTTTCTGTTTCTGCACCTTGCAATCTACTATATTTCCATTTCTGTAATCCTTTGAATTCAATAAAAAGGGGTTTCCCCACTGTTTGATATTTGCAATCTAATTGTCGAAGTGTATTTTGATTAAACCAAAAACAATTAATATAATCATTGCATTCATCATTCTCACGTAACGTATTCTTCTTCCATACAAATCTCACGTTTGTGTCTCGATTCTAGAGTCAAACTGTCTCATTCGTATAATACTCGGGCCAATCGTCAGAAAAGGATGGATGATCTTGAGGAAGAAAATAGAGAGTTGAAAGAAGAGATCGACGCTCTGAGAGAGAATATGAGAAAGCTTCGTAATGACTAGCAAGCCATGGCAGAAGCTCAGCTACAACGAACTGTGATCTCAGAGATCACCTCAACGCCTATAGCAGAAAAGTCCGATCCTAGGTATCAAATGCCGAAAGATTGTCCCTGGGGCATGCTTGTTAACTATATCCCGGAAGGATATGTTCCGCCGATCGCTGAAGATCAGGGAATCTCAAGAGAAGCCGCTGGGCCTAAAGGTTACAAACTTCGGGAAAGCGAAGATGCCAGGGCCATACTGAAACGCCAAGATTCGCCAAGGTAACAAACTTCGGGAAACGCCAAGATTCGCTACCGTAGTCACGGTACCACCCCTTGTGGTGCACACTGTCCCGGAAGGACAGATTCCACCAATACCTTCTGGTAAAAAGGAAACTATGTTCGATAGAATGGATGAATTCCAGGAGCAGTTCCTGGAAATGCAGAAGCAACTGCAAGCCATTCGCGGTCAGGATCTATTTGGAAAGGACGCCGCAGACCTCTGCTTGGTCCCTAATGTGAAAGTCCCGCACAAGTTCCAAGTGCCCGACTTTGAAAAGTACAAGGGTAACTCTTGCCCTCAGAGCCATCTGGTGATGTACGCTCGGCGGATGTCAGCTCAAACGGAGAATCAGGACCTACTAATTCACTACTTCCAGGATAGTTTAACCGGTGCTGCATTAAAATGGTACATGGGTTTAAACCGTACTACGATCAGTACATTCAGAGATCTTGGTACTGCCTTCGTCCAACAATACAAATACAATTTGGACATGGCACCCGACAGCGATCAACTCAGATCAATGTCGCAAAAGGATAAGGAAACCTTTAAGGAGTATGCCCAAAGGTGGCGTGAAATTTCCGCTCAAATTTGTCCACCTCTTGAGGAAAAAGAGATGACAAAGATCTTCTTAAAGACCTTAAGCTCATTTTACTATGACCGAATGGTTGCTAGTGCACCCAGTGACTTCACCGAGATGGTGGGCATGGGCGTACGTCTTGAGGAAGCCGTCCGAGAAGGATGTTTGGTAAAAGAAACTGGATCGACGAGTGGTACTAAAAAATATGGTAGTGCTCTCCCTAATAAAAAAAAGCAAGATATTGGGAGTACTCTCTCGGAAAGCAAAGGCAACATTATCAGCCGGTAGCAGCTGTAACTCCTGCTATCAGCCCTGCGCCTATTCCTACGTATCAACCTCAGGTTGTGCAAAGCCAACCTGATCAGCAAAGGACACAACAGCCTCTTCAGCAGGCTCGTCCCCAGTACAACAACAACCGTATAACACGGCCACTAGGATTTGATCCTATACCCGTATCGTACGTAGAGTTGTTTCCATTACTGCTAGCCAAGGGGCACAGTCAGACTAAGTCCCCTCTTACAGTACCAGAAAATCCGCCTTTTTGGTTTATGGTGGATCAAACATGCCCTTATCACCAAGGAGGATCAGGGCATAACATTGAGACTTGTCTCAATTTCAAATCCGACGTGCAAAAGCTTGTTAGGAGCGGGCTCTTATCCTTCAAGGATACAAATCCTAATGTTCTCACGAACCCGCTGCCTCAACATGAGAAAGCTGCAGTCAATTTGATAGAAGGAGAGAGTAACAATGTCTATCAAATTCATGATGTACTCTTGTTAAAAACCAATCTGGTCAAGATGCATTGTAGACAGAGTGGATATGGCCATGTGCCACCTCATAACTATCACCAGTGTGATATCTGCTCTAAAGACAACCAAGGATGTTCTGTGGTGCAATCAGCTCTACAGGAACAAATGGATCTCGGATGGATCCAAGAGCACCGAGTTCGTGGAGTTAACATGGTCTGCATGAATTCCAACGTCATTCAAAACCACGACATCCGTGCGATGAATGTCAACTTGGTGGCAATGCACTCAAGGCAAAGCCAGTATCATAATCTTCCGCGGCACAATTACAATTCCTGTCTGACTTGCTCGGTAAACTAACAGGGATACTCTTTCATACAGGAGGCCCTCCAGCGTCAGATGGATCTTGGATGGATCCAAGACTACCATGATAGGAATCCTTATCAGATCAACATGGTTTAGATCTTTGATATTCGCGTGATGAATACCAACCTGGTAGAGTTACATGCTGAGCAGGTCCGACTCGGATTCCTGGTATCACATAATTATCAAAGCTGTAAAGCGGGTTGCGAAAACAATCGAGGTTGTGCCTTTGTCCAGGAGGCACTTCAGCACTTAGTTAAATCATTGGTGGATGCCAATCTATATGGATGAAGATACTCAGCAAATTAGTATCAGTAACAGGAATCTTACTCGTCATCAGAGTCAGGACGTTTGATAAATGGAAGCTAACCTAGTGAGGTTACATTGTATTCAAAGTAGGCGTGGGCAGGTGCCATCACACAATTATGACCGTTGTAGCGTCTGTTCGGAAAGTAACCAAGGATGCTACCTTGTGCGAGCAACCCTTCAGGGTCAGGTGGATCGTGGAGAGATTCGTCCATATCTAGGTTCAACATGTTATTTCTTGTTCCATGGACTTTGGAGACTTGCCTCAGTGATTGTCCCCTTTAGATTCAATCCTCTGAGGTGTCCAAGTGGATAGGAGCATTTGGATTTGGCTGATTTTGGCAAATCGAGCAAAGTTTCAAATTCTGCCTTGCCTTGACAGATTTCAGCAAGGCAACTTTCCAATGTCATATCTCATGACTCAAATGAAATTTGGCAATGTTCTTGGTCATTTTGGGAAGCCCTTACATCATACAACAACTGTTTGAACATGTTTGGTTTTGATCTCTTTTGAATCCAAGTGAAAAAGCCCTCTACATTTGGCAAAAAGTGAAGACAGATTTGGACATAGTGAAAATTTCACTAAGTGTTGGAAAAAGTGACATTTTCAATTTTCAGCCATTTTGATCACTCCATAACTCAAAATCCTTAATGAATTGGACTTAGGTCTAGTTGAAGTTTTTGTAGAGGGAAATGAGGGCTACAAATCAAGCTTTGGATGGGGCACAATGGCCTTGTGGTTTAGGAGTTATGGTCCTCCAAAGTTGGTGTATTAGTGGTACTTTTCCATAACTTAGAAAAATTTCTAAGTTTTATGGTTACCCCTTTTACAAGTTATCCAACTTTTCTTGAATTTCTTTGATGAATGATGATTCAAATCATACATTAACATCATTTTAGGGTTAAAAATCCATTTTGGTGAAAAATCTCAAAAAGTCAAAGTTGACTTTTGTGCACAGTTGACTTTTTATTAGATGAATTCCAAACTGTGCAATTCTTCAGGAAATCATGTCCTTGACCTAAATCAAACTTGATGGACATGTTTCATGGATGTCATAGGGTATATTGAATCATGTATTAGGGCTTGGGAGCATGTCCTGGTCAAAAGTCAAAGTTACCGTTGACTTTTTCCTTAAAACCCTAACTGTGGTGCAGATGAAATTGAGACTTGTTGCTCAAGCTCCTTGGATTAATCCATTGTTCCAAATTGATCAATATAGTTCATTAGAGACCCTCAAACCCTCTCTTGAGGTCTTGGTTCATGTTTTGTCCCAAAAGTCAACTTAGGGGTGAATTAGGTCAAGAAACCCTAATTCCTGAATTTTGATGAATGCATCCCCTGAGGCAAAATTGACTTGATGGTTGGGCCCATGAGGTTCCATGGAGTATATTAGGTTGTGTTTTGGATACTTGGCTCGTGTCCAGAGGAAAATTTCCCTTTGGAGGCCCTGATCGACCAAAACCCTAATTTAGCAATACTGGCGATCGTGAGGCTTGATCCACCTAGAAGGTAGCAACCTTGTGCTTAATCCTTGGAGTGGGAGTCCTCTTGATCCATTGTGTATGTTTGAGAGTTTTAGACAAGTTGAAGATCATGTCATTCCTTGATTGATCCTTTGTCTAAGAGCTCTGTGAGGGCTTGAAACCCTAGTTTTGATTGTAGTGGATGCTCACCCATCTTTGGGGAGACTGATGAAATAAGATGGTTCATCCATATTGTGATGATGATTTGCACAATTATGGGAAATCTTAGTGGTCAAAATTTGGGGTATGACAGATGCCCCTATTTAATCTTCTTGGACCCGAAGGTGTGAATAACGAAAGTATTCGAGCATTCGGGGTGCAAGAGGATTAAATATCGGAATACCCAAAATTTTGATGGTGGTTATGAATGGTAGCTTACGCATTCATCTTCTTTAGCTAAGCGATGATGCTTAGAAAAGGGAAACCTCCCCTCAATCCTGGTCTTCAACCAAGGAGCTGGTCTCAGTTTCTTTTGTCAACTTTCCCTCGATCCTGGTTTCCTACCAAGGAACTGGTCTCAGTTTCTGAAATAAACTTCCCCTCGATCCTGGTCTTCAGCCAAGGAACTGGTCTTAGTTTCTGAAATAAACTTCCCCTCGATCCTGGTCTTCAGCCAAGGAACTGGTCTAAGTTTCTTTTGTCAATAAACTTTATTGACAAGGGACGCTATTCGTAGCGGTTTTCCTCAAACTTCTCGCCGAATTTTCCTGGGGAGATGCCATTTGAGTAGAAAATGTTTTGATGTCAGACTTGCTGGGGAACCCTGTCGTCTGAGTTGTAGAGTTGCACAAACTTCTCGGTTGGAGACGCCATTTATTTCTACTGGGGGAAAGTAGGTCTCTTGAGAGACTGCTATCGCTTGGGATCTTACATCATACTTTTCTCGGGATCTTCCCAGAGAAATGCCATATGATGGGGTCCAATTTTGAGGTGCTGATGACCATTTCATCAGCGATCTTTTTAGAGCGAAACTGGCGTGATGCCGAATCTCTGATTACAAGGCTTTCTCTGTGGATTTTCCTTAATCCGGGAAGGCAAGGATATCATCTTCAATGGCGAAGAGTGATGCTGACTGAAAGCTCCTCTGGTGTTTCAGAGGTTCAAGTTATCAAAGTGGTCAAGGAGCCAACTTCATTCCAAAAATAAACCGGAAGCGAGGTTGTTCAAACATAGTATTTCCTGATAAGGCAAGGATTGACAACTCGATTGAGAGAACTGTTTATCACTTGCGGACAAGACCGACTAGAGTGATAGCGATGCAATATGAAATGTGAATGCAAATCAATAATGCATGATGTATGTATGTTTATGTTGACAAAACTGATGCGACATACAAACTGACGGGTGAACACGACTGGATACTCGGCCCTCGCGGGGCGTGTAGAAATATCGCTGGTTCAAGATAGCAATTCCACCTTGCTTAGGAGAGATAGTCCCTGTTGGGAACTACCGTTGGTCGGGCTTAGGAGATGAGAACTCGGCCAAGGGGTATCAGATGGGAAAGCCACATCTGATACAGCTGATCCTTTGTTCAGGCGTACTGGTTTAGAAGGAATACTTTGATTCTGTACTTTGAGGTTCGAACACCTTTGGAGAAGCGATCGAGATTCTTCTGATGTTCAACAGTCAAAAGAAATTGCCATCTCTATTTAAAAAAGCAGAAAAAGTTTTAACAAGTAAATTCATTTTTGTTTTATTTCAAGAATCGTTGATCATGTTAACAATGTCGTTCTGTAAAGCTAAAACAAGTAAGAATTACAAACAAAAGCTCAAAGGCTCAAATTTTATTGATAAGGTGGAGATCAGCCAAATGCGTGATTCCAAAGAGTATATACAAAGTTTGAAAATGGTAATTTACGGGGAAAAGGGCTACGTTGAAACATAACGACCACTATCCTTCTACCAATTTTGAATTTGGGGCATCCTGAGCTTCTGTCGAAGATGACCTTGACTGGAGTTTTCCTCTGATGGATGATGTAACTGCTGCCGTTGAGGGACTTGCCTCTGTTGAACATAGTTACTTGCCATTATCCCTAATTTTTGCCTGGATTGTACTTGGAGATTTCAATCCACCGGGATGATTTTTTATCATGTCTCTAATATTTGCCTGGACCGCCCTTTCGGGTTTTCAATCCACCGAGACATTTTTTTTTAGTTTAGGCGAAGTATTTCTTGACTACATCAACATTCGTGGGGTAGGAAAATTCCTCTCCGTCCATGGTTGGAAGTCTCAAGGCGCCACCTGAGAAAGCTTTCGTGACCACATAGGGGCCATCATAATTTGGGGTCCATTTTCCCCGAGAGTCAGTGAGAAATGATTGTATCTTCTTGAGCACAAGGTCTCCTTTTCTGAAAACACGAGGTCGGACCTTTTTGTCGAACGCCCTCTTCATTCTCTGTTGATACAACTGACCATGGCATAGTGCCGTTATTCTCTTCTCTTCGATCAGGTTCAGTTCGTCGTGTCGACTTTGACACCATCCAGCTTCTGAAAGCTTAGCTTCCATCAATGCCCAGATTGATGGGATTTCTACTTCTATGGGGAGCACTGCCTCCATGCCATATACTAGAGAGAAAGGGGTAGCCCCTGTTGAAGTGCGAACAGATGTTCGATAACTGTGAAGAGCAAAGGGTAGCATCTCTTGCCAATCTTTGTAGGTTACAACCATCTTTTGAACGATCTTCTTGATGTTCTTGTTAGCCGCTTCTACCGCTATGTTCATCTTGGGTCGGTAGGGAGATGAGTTATGGTGTTCGATCTTGAACTCTGCGCACAACTCTTTCATCATCCTATTGTTCAAGTTAGATCCATTATCAGTAACAATCTCGCTTGGAACACCATAACGAGAGATGATATTGTTTTTGATAAATCGGACCACCACTTATCGGGTCACATTGGCGTACGATGCTGCTTCGACCCACTTGGTGAAGTAATCAATGGCCACCAGGATGAACCGATGTCCATTTGAAGCTTTAGGCTCAATCATGCCAATCATGTCGATTCCCCATATCGAAAAAGGCCACGGGGAAGAGAGAACTTTGAGATGCGTTGGCGGTACATGAATTTTGTCGGAGTATATCTGACACTTATGACACCTCCTCATGTACTTGTAGCAGTCGGATTCCATGGTCAACCAATAGTACCCTGCTCTTAGAATTTTTCTCGCCATTGCGTGTCCATTGGCATGAGTGCCAAAGGATCCTTCATGAATTTCTTTCATAAGCATATCTTCTTCTGGTCTGTCGACGCATCGGAGCAAAACCATGTCAAAATCCCTCTTATAAAGAGTGTCACCGCTCAGGAAGAAGTTTCCAGCCAATCTTCTGAGGGTTTTTCTGTCTTTTCTGAGTGCCCCAGATGGGTACTCTTTTTTCTGAAGGAAGCATTTGATATCGTGATACCAAGGTCTGTCGTCTATGACTGCTTCAATCGTGAAGATGTAGGCGGGCCGTTCAAGGCTCATGATGTCAATCTTAGGTATGTC
This sequence comes from Lathyrus tuberosus, assembly GCA_022829125.1. Taxonomy (NCBI): domain Eukaryota; kingdom Viridiplantae; phylum Streptophyta; class Magnoliopsida; order Fabales; family Fabaceae; genus Lathyrus; species Lathyrus tuberosus. Next base: position 626,733 of record JALAZF010000428.1, read on the forward strand.
ATTCCATTGACCTACACTAATCATGGAAGAGATAGTGGCTAATGCATCAGCCATATCACGAGGGATGTGGTGAAACTCGACTTTGTCGAAGAAAGGTAGCAACCTTCTTGCGTAGTCTTTGTAAGGAATCAGCCGTGATTGGTATGTGTTCCAATCTCCTTTAATCTGATTGATAACCAAGGCTGAGTCGCCGTATACGTCCAAGTTTTTGATCCTTAAATCAATTGCTTCTTCGAGACCCATAATACAAGCTTCGTATTCGGCCTCGTTGTTCGTACATTTGAACGTTAGTCGGGCGGTGAAAGGAATGTGGGTATCCTGAGGGGTAACAATGATTGCCCCAATTCCGTTTCCATAATGATTAACTGCTCCGTCAAAGATAAATCCCCATTGGGAACCTGGTTCTGGCCCTTCACTGGGTAACGGTTCATCGCAATCTTTGATTTTTAAATACATGACATCTTCGTCTGGGAAGTCAAACCCAATTGATTCTTGATCGTCAATCGGTTGATGAGCCAAATGATCGGCTAAAATACTTCCTTTAACGACTTTCTGAGCGTGGTACTCTATGTCATATTCTGATAACAGCATCTGCCAACGGGCAATTCTTCCCGTGAGAGCAGGTTTTTTGAAAACGTACTTGATCGGATCCATTTCGGAGATTAACCAAGTAGTGTGACGAATCATGTATTGGCGAAGACGTTTGGCTGCCCAAGCTAAAACACAGCAAGTTTTCTCAAGCATCGTGTACCGAGTTTCGCAGTCGGTGAATTTCTTGTTCAAATAGTAAATGGCAGACTCTTTCCTTTTAGTTTCGTCTTGTTGGCCAAGTACACATCCCATTGAGTCCTCTAGAATTGTGAGGTAAATGATCAGTGGTCTTCCTTCCACTAGAGGTGATAAAATCGGAGGATTCAACAGATATTCCTTAATACTGTCGAAGGCAGTTTGGCAATCTTCTGACCAAACGCAATCCTGGTTCTTTTTCAGTAATTTGAAAATCGGCGCACATGTGGCGGTCATAAGGAATATGAATCTGGAGATGTAGTTCAAACGTCCCAAGAATCCTCTGACTTGTTTTTCAGTTTTCGGAGAAGGAGTTTCTTGAATGGCCTTGACCTTGTCAGGATCAACCTCAATCCCTTTCTGGCTGACGATAAACCCTAGTAGTTTCCCTGAACGGACACCGAAGGTGCACTTGTTGGGATTCAAGCGGAGCTTGAATTTTCTTAGACGTTCGAATAGTTTGGACATATGTTCAACGTGCTCACTCTCCGTTTTTGATTTTGCAATCATATCATCGACATATACCTCTATCTCTTTGTGTATCATGTCATGAAACAGAGTAGTCATGGCCCTTTGATAGGTTGCCCCGGCGTTTTTCAAACCGAACGGCATAACCTTGTAACAAAAGGTACCCCATGGGGTAATGAATGAAGTTTTCTCCATGTCTTTCGGCGCCATTTTGATTTGGTTGTAGCCCGAAAATCCATCCATGAAGGAGAAAACTTTGAACTTTGTTGTACTGTCGACCAGCATGTCAATGTGTGGTAAAGGAAAGTCGTCCTTTGGACTTGCCTTATTCAAATCTCTGTAATCAACACACATTCTGACTTTTCCGTCCTTTTTGGGAATGGGTACGATGTTGGCTAACCATTGAGGATATTCAGATGTAGCGAGGAAACCCGCGTCAATCTGTTTCTGTACCTCCTCTTTGATTTTGATGGCCATGTCCGGGTGAGTGCGTCTCAACCTTTACTTCACTGGCGGACATTCCGATCTTAACGGTAAGTGATGTTCCACGATGCTGGTATCCAACCCTGGCATATCCTGATAGGACCAAGCAAATACATCGGGGAATTCTTTGAGAAGCTTTATCAGACCTTCTCTGGCAGTTGGACTGAGCAGTGCCCCAATCCTGATTTCTTTTCTCTCTTTTTCTGAACCCAAGTTTACCGTTTCCAACGGTTCTTTGTGAGGTTTAATGGACCCTTCCTCTTGTCTGAGTAGTCGGGAGATCTCTTCTGGAATTTTGTTGTCATTTTCTTCTTCAGCCTCGAATACCGGGAACTCAATGTTGGGCGAAGGCATCGGATCGTATGTTTCAACAGGGTCTAAAACAAGCAATCTGCATGATGTGATGATTCGTGTTTAGAAGAAATAGAGAGAATGCAAGTGTGTGCAGTGTTTTTATTCTACTGCTTGTTTTTATTATTGAATTGTTTTCTTAGGATTACCATTTTCTGAGAAAAGCAAAAAGAGAAAACAGCAATAAATGCAGAAATTACAGAACGACGTTATTTTATTAATGAACAAGTCGAATCTTGAAACTACAGCCCTATAAAACAAAACTCTGTCGCTTTGGGCTAAGCGAAGAGGGAAAATTTACAGAAAGCGAGCCCTATCAAAACATCCGTTTCACCTGGGCAGGGTGAAAGGTTAAAGATGGCAATTACTTTGACTGATGAACGACCTTCGGAACCTCGACGGAAACCCATTGGCGGCGAACTCCTCGGTGAATCTCAAAGTCTGGCACCTTCCTCGATTTGTCTTCAGAAATAACACTGCTTTCTGGTGGAGCAGGATCGTTGGAATCTGTTTCCCAGGCAGAATTGTCGTAGGAGAATTCCTCAGTTGTATTTTGGATATCATTTGTGCTCTCAACTATATCTCCCCATCCAGTTAGCTGGATATCTTCGAGTCTGATACGAGAGCTTTCGGGAGCAGTGTACTTGATCATAAAGTCGTATTTTCCACTCGGTTGTCCTAAGGTATCCCAAACTTCTTTGGAACTGGAGGAGTCATCCCTCTCGATGACGTTGATCTCGGGAAAAGCATAGTTGATGAATTCAAGTCCTACGAACGTTGCGAATTCATCTTTATGTTGAGTAGTTTCTGAATGACCTGAGTGTTGATCCCATGACATGGTGGGGACACAGGTATTCTGTTCAATGATGCTCAGCTGAGTTTCATTACTCGGCTGACTTTCCGGCCCCAAGTTTCTTGGGTAAGGTTGCCACATTGGTAGACCATCCATTGGGCCATAGTAGTTGTAGTCAAAATTGTCTTTCATCGGAGTGTCTTCCTTTAATGAATTTGGCGGAGCACAGCATCCTTCCGGATCACAATCTCCATATATCATTTCGACATCTGATCTTGGTATAAATCTTGGACTTTCTGTGGGAAAGCAAAAAGGCGTAGACACCTCTTCCTGAGACATATAACCGTCCTTGTTAAGATAGGACTTCCATTCTTCATCCGTGTCAGAGGGGTCTTCCTCGTTGATAGCATGAATTGTCTGAGACACTGGGTGAAGAAAACCTCCATTGTGGAAGAAGTTTTGAAGGGGACGAAGACCTTCATCGTTGGCAGCTGTCTGGGTACAGGTTGCAGAAAAACGAAGACCCTTCTTTGTTTTATTGTCAATAGGAATGACAAGCTGTCCCCATCCAATTGTATCGGTACTCTTGACCGCTTTGATAGCATCATTGTATGAAGAAATGGAAGTTCCTCCCTTGAAATGATTGTCCTTGCTCACCGACTATGCTTGGAACTGCGTTGCAATATCCTCCTCGGGTTCTATACCAGTAGATGATGGTAAACTACTCACGAGCAAGGCCTGTTCTCCACAGACTGTGACAAGTTGATCGTTCTTGACGAACTTTAGCTTTTGGTGGAGGGTTGACGTAACCGCTCCAGGCTAGTGTATCCAAGGTCTTCCTAATAAACAACTGTACATTGCCCGGATGTCCATGACCTGGAAAGTGACTTGGAAAGTGTGAGGACTAATAGTTATGGGAAGATCAACTTCGCCGATAACCGTTTTTCTCGATCCGCCGAATGCTTTGACGACGACCTCGCTGATTCTCATCGGAGGGCCTTTGAATGATAATTGCATCAAAGTAGACTTCGGTATAACATTTAGGGCTGACCCTGTGTCTACCAGTACGCTGGCTAAAGCATCGTCCTGGCAGTTAATTGTGATATTGAGCGCCATGTTATGACGACGACCTTCTTCAGGTGATTCCTCATCACTAAATCCCAAGTTGTTGCAGGAAGTGATGTTAGAGACAATACTATTGAACTGCCTGATTGTTACATCCTGTTCCACAAAGGCTTGCTCCAAGACTTTCTGTAGAGCCTCCCTATGCGCTTCTGAACTGAGTAACAGTGATAATACTGAGATCTTTGAAGGAGTCTGTAACAGTTGATCAACAATGTTGTATTCACTCCTTTGGATGAGCTTCAGCATCTCATCGTTGTTTTTCGAAAGGTCGGGATTACTAGATTGACCGACTGGTGGATCGGGAGCTTCTGTCTGAAGTTCCTTTTCTTTGTTAACTTCCCCAACCCCTCGGTTGAAGATTCTACCACTCCGTGTTACTCGACTGATGTCTACAATGTTTACGACGGAGGGTAATGGAATTTCCTTTCCATTCTCAATGGTCGTTGCACCGTATTTGTAAGGGATAGCCTTAGTTGATTCATACGGTAGTGGTCCCGGTAGATAGATGACTATGGGAACCTTCTGATTTTTCTGACCATCATAAGTAATCTTGATCCGTTCCTGGTTGGGAACTTTAGATTCGTCAACTAGAGGGATGATGGCAAAAACATCTCTGGTCCTGTGATGACCAGAAATGGTGAAAACATCCTCGATCTGACCAGCAAGGTAGTTCGGCGTCCAGTCGATAGGTCCAGAACCTGGATATGGACGAATTTCTCCACGATCCACCTGACCCTAAAGAGCTGCTCGCACAAGGTAAAACCCTTGGTTATTTTCCGAACAGACGCTACAACGGTCGTAATTGTGTAGTGGCACCTGGCCACGCCCACTTTGAATACAATGTAACATTACTAGGTTAGCTTCCATTGATCAGACATCCTGACTTTGACGTCGAGTATGATTCCTGTTACTGATACTAATTTGCTGAGTATCTTCATCCATGTAAATTGGCATCCACCAATGATTTAACAAGTGCTGAAGTGTCTCCTGGACAAGGGTACAACCTCGATCATTTTCGCAACCTGCTTTGCAGCTTTGATAGTCATGTGATATTAAGAATCCGAGTCGGACCTGTTCAGCATGTAACTCTACCAGGTTGGTATTCAACATGCGAATGTCAAAGATCTGAACCATGTTGATCTGATAGAAATTCCTATCATGGTAGTCTTGGATCCATCCAAGATCCATCTGACGCTGGAGGGCCTCTTGTATGAAAGAGCATCCCTGTTTGTTTACCGAGCAAGTCAGACAGGAACTGTAATCGTGCCGCAGCAGATTATGATACTGGCTTTGCCTTGAGTGCATCGCCACCAAGTTGACATTCATCGCACGGATATCGTGATTCTGAATGATGTTAGAACTCGTGTAAACCATGTTAACTTCACGAACTCGGTGCTCTTGGATCCATCCGAGATCCATCTGTTCCTGTAGAGCTGCTTGCACCACAGAACATCCTTGATTGTTTTTAGAGCAAATATCACACTGATGATAGTTATGAGGTGGCACATGGCCATATCCACTCTGTCTACAATGCATCTTGACCAGATTGGTCTTCAACAAGAGTACATCGTGAATTTGATAGACGTCGTTAATCTCTTTCTCAATCAGATTGACTGCAGCTTTCTCATGTGGAGGCAGCGGGTTCGTGAGAACATTAGGATTCGTATCTTTGAAAGATAAGAGCCTGCTCCTAACAAGCTTTTATACGTCAGACTTGAAATTGAGGCAAGTCTCTATGTTATGCCCAGATCCTCCTTGATGATAAGGGCATGTCTGATCCACCTTAAACCAAAAAGGTGGATTTTCCGGTACTGTAAGAGGGGACTTAGTCTGAATGTACCCCTTGGCTAGCAGTAACGGAAACAGCTCTGTGTACGTCACGGGTATAGGATCAAACCCTGGTGGCCGTGTTGTACGGTTGTTGTTGTATTGGGGATGAGCCTGCTGAAGAGGCTGTTGTGTCCTTTGCTGATCAGGTTGGCTCTGCGCAACCTGAGGTTGATACGTAGGAATAGGCGCATGGCTGATAGCAGGAGTTACAGCTGCTACCGGCTGATAACGTTGCCTTTGCTTTCCGAGAGAGATATTCCCAATATCTTTCTCTTTTTTCTTAGGGAGAGCACTACCATATTTTTTAGTACCGCTCGTCGATCCAGTGTCTTTTACCAAACGTCCTTCTCGGACGGCTTCCTCAAGACGTACACCCATGCCTACCATCTCGGTGAAATCACTGGGTGCACTAGCAACCATTCGGTCATAGTAGAACGAGCTTAAGGTCTTTAAGAAGATCTTTGTCATCTCTTTTTCCTCGAGAGGTGGACAAATTTGAGCAGCAATTTCACGCCACCTTTGAGCATACTCCTTAAAGGTTTCCTTGTCCTTTTGCGACATTGATCTGAGTTGATCTCTGTCGGGTGCCATGTCCAAATTGTATTTGTATTGTTGGACGAAGACAGTGCCAAGATCTCTGAATGTGCTAATAGTGGCACGGTTTAAACCCATGTACCATTTGAGTGCGGCACCGGTTAAACTATCCTAAAAGTAGTGAATCAGCAGGTCCTGATTCTCCGTCTGAGCTGACATCCGCCGAGCGTACATCACCAGATGGCTTTGAGGGCAAGAGTTACCCTTGTATTTTTCAAAGTCGGGCACTTGGAATTTGTGCGGGACTTTCACATTGGGGACTAAGCAGAGATCTGCGGCGCCCTTTCCAAATAGATCCTGATCGCGAATGGCTTGCAGCTCCTTCTGCATTTCCAGGAACTGTTCCTGGAATTCATCCATTCTATCGAAGATTGTTTCCTTCTTACTGGAAGGTGTTGGTGGAATCTGTCCTTCCGGGACAGTGTGCACCACAGGGGGTGGTACCGTGACTACGGCAGTAAATCTTGGCGTTTCCCGAAGTTTGTAACCTTCAGGAGTCTTCAGTATGCCCCTGGCATCTTCGCTTTCCAGAAGTTTGTAACCTTCAGGAGTCTTCAGTATGCCCCTGGCATCTTCGCTTTCCCAAAGTTTGTAACCTTCAGGCCCAGCGGCTTCTGTTGCGATTCCCTGATCTTCAGTGATCGGCGGAACATATCCTTCCAGGATATAGTTAACAGGCATACCCCAAGGACGATCTTTCGGCATTTGATACCTAGGATCATACTTCTCCACGATGGGCGTTGAGGTGATCTCGGAGATCACAGTCCGTTGTAGCTGAGCTTCTGCCATGGCTTGCATGTCATTACAAAGCTTTCTCATATCCTCTCTTAAAGCGTCGATCTCTTCTTTCAACTCTCTGTTCTCTTCCTCAAGATCATCCATCCTTTTCTGACGATTGGCCCGAGTATTGTACGAATGAGACAGTTTGACTCTAGAACCGAGACACAAACGTGAGATTCGTAGGTAAGAAGAATACGTGATGTGAGAATGATGAATGCAATGATTATATTAATTGTTTTTTTTTTTTTGGTTTAATCAAAATAAACTTCGACAATTAGATTGAAAATATCAAACAGTGGGGAAACCCCTTTTTATTGAATTCAAAGGATTACAGAAATGGAAATACAGTAGATTACAAGTTGCGGAAACAAAAACCTAAGGTAATGGGTCCCGAGTCCTCTCTGATGAGAAATCGGGTGCTGACTCCGGGACTTTCCTTTTCTTTGACCGGGGCTCTTGGGCCGTTGTCGGGTTGTCATTCCTTTGCCAGGTGAAAGGAGTGAGCAAATTCCTTTGGTCGTCTTGATTCTCTACAGCACGTTGCTCCAAAATTTCAATCAGAGCATCTTTCTCTTTCAGTAATTGCTGTATTCTGATGCACTCTATATCGAGGGTGCGATACTTGTTCTTCTAAGACCTCCTCTCCCTTTGAATTTTGTTGAGAGTAACCTGAAGCTTTTCTGTTTCCGTCATGAAATACACGACAGATTCCCTCGGCGGAAGAATTCTGTAACGAGGATAAGGCATCTTTAGCTTGAGAGCTCTAGTTTGTACCCAGTGGAGATAAGGCTCCACCGAGACAAAATATGGTTCTCCTAGAGACTCTCGTCCTTTCTTATGAACACGTTTCCAAGCTTGCACTATTTCCATCTTTAGTGCTCTGTCACTTTCTCCTTCTTTGAAGAAAAGACCTTCCAGATGAACACCCCGTGGGATGTGTCTCATCGGGTATCCAAATTGACGGCGAACCAATATCGGATGATAGTTGATTCCTCCTTTAGTTCCTATGAGGGGTACGTTGGGGAAGTTTCCACAATGATCAATGATCCTGATTCCCTCATAAATCTTACTACACCAATCTATATCAGAGTTGGTAAGAGACATGATCTTCTGTGACCAGCGTAAGGCACTCTTGCAATCCCAAAAAGCAGCAGACTTGGGCAGGTGTGAGATAAACCATTTATAAAGCAGAGGTACACAGCATGTGATCTCTCCTCCACTGTACAAATTTCTCAAGTGTACAGCATGATACGCATCTGCGAGCAAAGTCGGCACAGGGTTTCCAATGAGAAAAACCTTAATAGCGTCAATATCGACGAAGTTATTAATGTTGGGAAACAAAAATAACCCGTAGGTGAGCAAGACAAAGATGCTTTCAAAAGCAGTTATGTTTCCTATACTGGTGAAATACAGGGCTTTCTTCGCCAAGAACTGGGCTGGCAAACCTTGGATGCCACCCTTAGTAGTCATGTGAGTCCTGACCTCAGACTCGTCCAAATGAATTGCTCTTGCAATGGTCTGATTCTTTGGAATTTCTTCCAGTCCAAAAAATGGAGCTCGATCCATAATGTGTAGATCGATCAGATGAGAATAATCCTCCAGCGTTGGTGCGAGCTGGTAATCCGGGAATGTGAAACAGTGATAAACCAGATCGTAGAACTGAATGAGCGCATCCATGATTCCCTCAATCACATGGACTCTTAACAGTGGTAGCAAACCTCCGTGCTTAGCTCTGAAAGGCTCAGGGTTAGTGATCATCCTTGCTAACCTTCTCAAATCCTCTAGCTTTGGAACCTTGAAGGTATACCTATGTGTTCTCCTTCGACCGAAATCCATTAGTGCAATCCCTTTCTTTGATATTTACAATCACAGTCTTAGTTTAATTTGAAAAACAGAGATACTAGAAGAGAAGTTTTTTGAATGTTTTAATGTTTTTTAAATGAATGCAGCACACAAAAACATAGAAAAAACATGGGGTCAAAGGGTCGTTGTCATGAAGTCAAGGCTCTACCCATCCCCAAAGGTTTATACTAGGGTGGTTTTTTTACCTGTACTCATTATCATCAGCTCCTCCCAGGAAAGCAAAACAACAAGCGGATCGCCAGCGAGTTGTAGAGCAATCTTAGAGTAAGTTCCATTCACCGAGAATAGATCACCAGCCTCAAATGAGGGTAATATCGCGTAACAACTATTCCCGATAGTTTTCGTACTACGAAAGGGTTTGGCTCCTCAGCTTCTCAGACTTAACAACCGGCCCATTGTCTAGGTGAGAGAATGGGTTACGTTGGTCAGCCTCCACTGAGGTTGATGGTCGACCCCGTCGCCATCACTTATCTTAAGTGTATACTCAATCTTTCCACATACGGCATCACCCACATTCCCATTAGTAGAAAAATAAACATGTATAGCAATTAGGAAAAGTAGTATATATATTTGTCCTAAACATCCTAGACCTTTGAAGCTAAGGATCCTAAGTTCCTGACAGAAATGGGTTCCCCGGCGGAAGCCCCAATCTGTGGTATTCTCACAAGAGATGAAAAGGAAGAAGGAAAACAGAGAAAAGCCCCACGGTGGGCACCATTTTTCTATAGCGAACGATTTTGGACGCGGTTCTTAAGCGTTGGTTGCTCTCTGCGGTTGACCTTAAACTATAGGTCGATTCATTTTTTATCCTATTAAAGCTGATGAAGGAAGGGAAATAGATGTCTTCAATTAACCCTGCTTGCATACTGAGTTTAAACAGCGGTCTGTTAGGTTACGGATGCTATCAATGTGCGGGGGGCCCTTTTACTGGTTATTTGTATTTTCGCCAATACTCTTTTCTTTCTTTCTAGGATTTTCTGGCGGGGAACAAGGATTAGGATGTTAGGACTGATGCTTTTTGATAGATACATGAGAGTATGGGATTTTGGGTTTTTGTTTAGTGTGCTCGCTAAGATTTTTCTTTCAATCTTATGCCTACGTATTCCCGTTTGCCAAAACAGGGAAATCAGAGCGGTCGTAGTTCCTCCTATTCTATTGTAAGGAAATGGGTATTTTTGGTGTCTTGTTTAAAGCCCAAGGCGTGAAGCGAAAGGTAGTTTGTATCTTGTTCAAAGCCCAAGATGTGAAGCTGAAAAGTCTATTTGTATCTTGTTCAAAGCCCAAGATGTGAAGCTGAAAGGGTGTTGTCTTTAGAGAGAATTTGTCATCTCTAAAGAGGGGTTTGTCTATCACAACTATTGGGTGACTGGTTATAAAGGAGAATTACTTTAACCGGGATACGCGGATCCTAGCAATGCCATAATTTCCTTTAAAGGGGATTTTAACCTGAAGGAGAAGACTTTAACTCAGTGTAGAGCAATGCTATCTTTCCTTAGGAATTTCTCATGCTAAAAGAGGGACAGTGGCATGGATGTAGATGATCCAAAGGCTTGCCGCTTACAGCGATTAGATGAAGGGGAAGGAGTTGTTGATGTTTGTGTACTATGAACGAGGCACAGCTTTGATGCTAAAAGGTTGATTGGATTAACCAGTGGTTTTCTTATACAAAGCCTAAGAGGAGGCTGATATGTGTCTCGTACAAAGCCCGAGAGAGAGGCTAAAAGGTTTTGACACGACGATGGAGTCTTTTGGTATCTCGTATAAAGCCCGAGATGGAGGCTGCTTGACTTAACAAGAGAGTTTTTGTACCTCGTACGAAGCTCGAGATGGAGGCTGTTGTTTGTTAGTTTGGCTCAATAAGAACCCTTTTGTATCTCGTACAAAGCCCGAGGTGGAGGCTAAAATTGTTTGCTCCGCTGGGGAGAATCATTGTATAAAGCCCAAGAGGAGGCTATGGTAACTGTTTCAGTTAAGTGACAGGTCCAGTATACTGATTTTAAAGAGAAAATCAGTTCTTATATGAGCAACACTGTACTCATGGATTTGATTTGAGGATCCGGGTTATTCCTATTTTTTAAGGAAGCGGGAAATCCGAAGGGTATTGAGACTGTCCGAGTCTACGGGTTTCCTTCCTATTTAACGAAGGGGTGCTTGAGAATGTCTTTGAGACTCAAGGAAATTAGACTGTCCAAGTCTAGAGTTTTGTCTTCTGTACTATGCTTTGAGAAACAGTAGTAGACTCTACGACAGGATTGCTCTATGAAGATGACTAGGTTCCGTTCCTATACCTCTAGGAGGTCGTTGGGACAATTTGTACGAAGCCCAAGAGGAGGCTGGAAACTTTTAAGAAGCCGACGGGTCCTTGTACGAAGCCCAAGAGGAGGCTATCATTCCCGGAGGAAGAGATCATTATACGAAGCCTAAGAGGAGGCTGTGAATACTTCTAAGAAGCCGTAGGGTCCTTGTACGAAGCCCAAGAGGAGGAGGGGTTGCTTTTAGGAAGCCCGTGGGTCCTTGTACGATGCCCAAGAGGAGGCCGATGCTTTTAAGAAGTCGATGGGTCCCCAAAACCCGAGAAATTCAAGGCAAACTATTCACAAGGAATATATCAAGTCAGGAAAGTTTGAGAATTTGGAAGAAACTCAAAGATGCCATTCACGGAGAATACATTCATCTTGGGGAGTAGAGTTTCTTGACAATTCCTAATGAGGACAACCGAAGAGAAGACTGTATTTGGTGATCCTATTGGGGATCTAGTTGTCTATTTCTACGAATAAACGAAACGGCGTCACCTAGTTCTAGACGTAGTTGCCGGGGAAACTCGAAATATCTATACTATTATTACACAGTTTATATGAGTTTATGAATGAAGACTTACAGTGAAACAGCCCCACAATACAGTTATATGTATATGAAAGCGGTAAATGAAAGCGTATAAACACTTACTCGGTTGTAGAGCTTCCATGCTGTTTGGTTAGTTGTTCAACAAAGAAAGATTGAAAACAACAGTATATTCAAAATCAAAGGAGAAAGTGCTTTGAAAAAGAAAGATTTGGGGCTTACAGCTCAGGGAGAGGCCCAGGGTTTTATCAGTGAGCGCACTGTTTGAATTTGTACAGAGGGACTTATACAAGTGACTGAGGCCCAAAAGTGTTTTCTGTACAAAGGGATGGGTCTCACACTCTCTCAAGAGGCCCAAAAGGTTTAAAGAAAAAGAGTGGGGCTTATAACATGAGGGTAGGCCCAGATGATTTTTCGTTTAAAAATGGCGATCGCGCCGAGGTTTCCTTTTAACGCAGAGGGACTTATACAATAAGTGAGGCCCAAATGGTTTTGGTTAAAAGGGGTTTTGGTCTTACACTCTATTAGAGGCCCAAAGTGTTTTGAATGGGTCTTATAGCTCAAGGAGAGGCCCAAGGTTATTTTGAAAAGGCGACGATCGCGCCGTTTGTTTTTGACGGTATCGGGACTTACACAATACAATGAGGCCCAAAAATTGATTTGGTCAAAAAAGGATTGGGTCTTACACTCTATTAGAGGCCCAAAAGTGTTTGACAATGATTTGTTTGAGTGAAAAATCAAAGAAACCCTAATTTTATTCTTTAAAAGTAAATATTTAAAGAAAATCAATGAAAAATACCAAATAGGTTTGAATAAACCACTTGTGATTTTTTTTTAAGGTTTGAAAAATGAGGTATAAATCACAAGAGATATTAAAACTCATTTGGTCTTGATTTGTCAAGATGAATATTCATTTTAAAATGCTTAAAAACAAATAAAAATGAATTTATTCACACAAATACTAATTATATTAAATAAATAATACAAACTCAATTTTTTTGTGGAATAAAATATTTCAACATTTTTGTGATTTTTTTGCAAAAAGAACCAATGAAAAATAATTAAAATTGAAAGAGTTATTAATTTCCCAAATAATTAACAAAACATGAAAATAGTTGGAAAAATTGCAAAAATGTGAAAAATCACAAAATGGCATGGGTGGGGTTTGAACCCACGACCTCAAGCATACAATGCGCGCGCTTTACCACTAGGGTGGTGATACATCCATTGTTTGAAATGAAACAACAAATATACAAGGTATGACTTGGTTTTGGCTTGCCCAAGGCAAGTTTTGGCTCAAAAACGTGAAGGTCATAACTTTCTCAATTCTTAATGGTTTGAGACAAAATTTATATGTATCTGGGCCAGAATTTCACAAGGAATTCAATGGTGGTGGTGGTTTTTTCAGATCACACTTCCTCCTCAAAACCCGATAGTGGTTTTGAAAATGACCTATAATTGCATTTTCTATGCTACACTTTGATACAGGCATGAATTACATGATCAATTGGCACAAACATAACACATATGACATGTATAATAGATGCATACTCAGTGGGCTTCAAATGCACACATGTTTTGATGAGTGCAAGTTGAGAGGCTTACCCTTCTTTGGGATTTTGGAGTTTTCTCTGCAATCTACCAACCCTCTTGCTCTAGATATGATTTTATGCCTTGAACCACCTCAAATGATCCCTTGGATGCTTTTAGGATGGTTGGAATCAGCTGGTACCTGCAAAAACACAAACAGTCCCTTTCTTGCAAAAGGGGTCAAAGTGACCAAAATAGCAACTCTCTCAAATGGTGTTCCAGATGGGGGGAACCATTTGGGACAGTTTAAGGATGATATTTGGAGTGTGTTTGAGGTTTTATCTGGTTTGGAAAGTGACTGAATCAAGATATGGCTTGAAAATGCAAAAAAAGGCCTATTTTGAGGTTTTGAGAGGTGACTTTGTGATTTTGTGATTACAGATCACTTGTGATAGTTTGTACAACTTACATATGATATATATGAGGTGTGTGTGTGATTGATTGTGATGGAATTGCTCTCTAGCTCAAAAACTCAGAATTACTTGCTTTGGAAGGCAAATTTGAGGTGAAAGAAGAGGTTTTGAGGAAAGCATCTATTTGATGGCTTTGGTGTACTCAAACTGAACACAATGGAGCTCTATTTATAGTAGAGCAAGTTTGTTTTGGGATCCACAGTGAATGGCAACTGCAGCAGGCGTTTGTTCAATGTTGGCCAATGGAATTTCAAGTCTCCTCTAGCCATTGACTAGAGGTTAGAGCACAGAGCTTTGGTTCCCTTGGTCTTGGATAAGTCTTGACTGATTTCAGATGAGAATGGCTAAGTCCATGCGACCTTGATGCTTCCATTGAATGCTCCAATCCAAATTTGAAGTCTTGTCCCTATTTTGGCCATTCTAGGTTCAACATGCTATTTCTTGTTCCATGGACTTTGGAGACTTGGCTCAGTGATTGTCCCCTTTAGATTCAATCCTCTGAGGTGTCCAAGTGGATAGGAGCATTTGGATTTGGCTGATTTTGGTAAATCGAGCGAAGTTGCAAATTCTGCCTTGCCTTGACAGATTTCAGCAAGGCAACTTTCCAATGTCATATCTCATGACTCAAATGGAATTTGGCAATGTTCTTGGTCATTTTGGAAAGCCCTTACATCATACAACAACTATTTGAACATGTTTGGTTTTGATCTCTTTTGAATCCAAGTGAAAAATCCCTCTACATTTGGCAAAAAGTGAAGACAGATTTGGACTTAGTGAAAATTTCACTAAGTGTTGGAAAAAGTGACATTTTCAATTTTCAGCCATTTTGATCACTCCATAACTCAAAATCCTTAATGAATTGGACTTAGGTCTAGTTGAAGTTTTTGTAGAGGGTAATGAGGGCTACAAATCAAGCTTTGGATGGGGCACAATGGCCTTGTGGTTTAGGAGTTATGGTCCTCCCAAGTTGGTGTATTAGTGGTACTTTTCCATAACTTAGAAAAATTTCTAAGTTTTATGGTTACCCCTTTTACAAGTTATCCAACTTTTCTTGATTTTATTTGATGAATGATGATTCAAATCATACATTAACATCATTTTAGGGTTAAAAACCCATTTTGGTGAAAAATCTCAAAAAGTCAAAGTTGACTTTTGTGCACAGTTCACTTTTTATCAGATGAATTCCAAACTGTGCAATTCTTCAGGCAATCATGTCCTTGACTTAAATCAAACTTGATGGACATGTTTCATGGATGTAATAGGGTATATTGAATCAAGTCTTAGGGCTTGGGAGCATGTCCTGGTCAAAAGTCAAAGTTACCGTTGACTTTTTCCTTAAAACCCTAACTGTGGTGCAGATGAAATTAAGACTTGTTGCTCAAGCTCCTTGGATTAATCCATTGTTCCAAATGGATCAATATAGTTCATTAGAGACCCTGAAACCCTCTCTTGAGGTCTTGGTTCATGTTTTGTCCCAAAAGTCAACTTAGGGGTGAATTAGGTCAAGAAACCCTAATTCCTGATTTTTGATGAATGCATCCCCTGAGGCAAAATTGACTTGATGGTTGGGCCCATGAGGTTCCATGGAGTATATTAGGTTGTGTTTTGGATCCTTGGCTCATGCCCAGAGGAAAATTTCCCTTTGGAGGCCTTGATCGACCAAAACCCTAATTTAGCAATACTGGCGATCGTGAGGCTTTATCCACCTAGAAGGGAGCAACCTTGTGCTTAATCCTTGAAGTGGGAGTCCTCTTGATCCATTGTGTATGTTTGAGAGTTTTAGACAAGTTGAAGATCATGTCATTCCTTGATTGATCCTTTGTCTAAGAGCTCTGCGAGGGCTTGAAACCCTAGTTTTGATTGTAGTGGATGCTCACCCATCTTTGGGGAGACTGATGAAATAAGATGGTTCATCCATATTGTGATGATGATTTTCACAATGATGGGAAATCTTAGTGGTCAAAATTTGGGGTATGACACCATCACATCTCAAAGTTCTCTCTTCTGCATGGCCATTCTCCATATGGGGAATCGACATGATTGGCATGATTGAGCCCAAGGCTTCAAACGGACATCGGTTTATCTTGGTAGTCATTGATTACTTCACCAAGTGGGTCGAAGCAGCGTCATACGCCAATGTAACCCGACAAGTGGTGGTCTGATTTATCAAAAACAATATCATCTACCGTTATGGTGTTCCAAGCGAGATCATTACTGATAATTGATCTAACTTGAACAATAAAATGATGAAAGAGTTGTGTGCAGAGTTCAAGATCGAACACCATAACTCATCTCCCTACCGACCCAAGATGAACGGAGTGGTAGAAGCGGCAAATAAGAAAATCAAGAAGATCGTTCAAAATATGGTTGTATCCTACAAAGACTGGCACGACATGCTACCCTTTGCTCTTCACGGTTATCGCACATATGTCCGCACTTCAACAGGGGCAACCCCTTTCTCTCTAGTGTATGGCATGGAAGCAGTGCTCCCCATAGAAGTAGAGATCCCATCAATCCGGGTATTGATGGAAGCTAAGCTTGTAGAAGCTGAATGGTGTCAAAGTCAACACGACGAATTAAACTTGATCGAAGAGAAGCGAATCACGACATTATACCATAGTCAGTTCTATCAGCAGAGAATGAAGAAGGCGTTCGACAAAGAGGTTCGACCCCGCATCTTCAGGAAAGGAGACCTTGTGCTCAAGAAGATACAATCATTTCTCACTGATTCGCGAGGCAAATGGACTCCAAATTATGATGGCCCCTACGTGGTCACGAAAGCTTTCTCAGGCGGCGCCTTGAGACTTGCAACCATGGACGGAGAGGAATTTGCCTACCCCACAAATGTTGATGTAGTCAAGAAATACTTCGCCTAAGCTAAAAAAAAAACCGTCTCGGTGGATTGAAAACCCGAAAGGGCGGTCCAGGAAAAAATTAGAGACATGAAAAAAAATCATCCTGGTGGATTGGAAACATCATAGTACAATCCAGGCAAAAATTAAGGATAATGGCAAGTAACTATGTTCAACAGAGGCAAGTCCCTCAACAACAGTTACATCCTCTGTCAGAAAACTCCCGTCAAGGTCATCTTCGACAGAAGCTTAGGATGCCCATAATTCAAAGTTGGTAGAAGGATAGTGGTCGTTAAGTTTCAACGTAGCCCTTTTCCCTGTAAATTACCATTTTCTAGCTTTATATATACTCTTTGGAATCACGCGCTTGGCTGATTTTCATCCTATCAATAAAATTTGAGCCTTTGTGCTTTTGTTTGTAATTCTTATTTGTTTTAGCTTTACAGAACGACGTTGTTAACATGATTAACGATTCTTGAAATAAAACAAAAATGAATTTACTTGTTAAAACTTTTTCTGCTTAATAAAGACGGCAATTTCTTTTGACTTTTGAACATCAGAAGAACATCGGTCGCTTCTCTAGAAGTAATCGAACCTCAAAGTGCAGAATCAAAGTACTCCTTCTACGCCAGTACGCCTGAATGAAGGGATCAACTATGTCAGAGACCTTGTTTCGTCTGACACGCCACGGAAGAGTTCGTATCTCCTAAGCCCGACCAACATAGCTCCCAACAGGGACTATCTCTCCTAAGCAAGGTGGAATTGCTATCTTGAACCAGCAATATTTCTACACGCCCCGCGATGGCCGAGTATCCAGTTATGTTCACCCGTCAGTTTGTATGTCACGTCAGTTTTGTCAGCATATACATACATACATCATGCATTATTGATTTGCATTCACATTTCATATTGCATCGCTATCACTTTAGTAAGTCTTGTCCCCTAGTGATAAACAATTCTCTCAATCGAGTTGTCAGTCCTTGCCTCGTCAGGAAACATTGTGTTTGAACAACCTCGCCTCCAGTTTATTTCTGGAAGGAAGTTGGACCTCGACCACTTTGATAACTTGAACCTTTGAAAAACCAGAGGAATCTTCAGTCAACATCACTCTTCGCCATTGAAGATGATATCCTTGCTTTCCCGGATTAAGGAAAATCCACAGAGAAAGCCTCGTAATCAGAGATTCGACAGCATGCCAGTTTCGCTCTGAATAGGCCGCTGATAAAAAGGTCATCGGCACCTCAAAATTGGACCCCATCATATGGCATTTCTCCGGGAAGACCCCGAGAAAAGTATGATGTAAGATCCCACGCAGAAGCAGCCTCTTGAGAGACTCGCTTTCCCCAGATAGAGTCGAAAAATGGCGTCTCCAACAGAGAAGTTTGTACACCTCTACAACTCAGACGACTGGGTTCCCCAGCAAGTCTGACATCAAATTTTTTCGTCAAATGGCATCTCCCCAGGAAAATTCGGCGAGAAGTTTGAGGAAAACCGCTACACATAGCGTCACTCGTCAATAAAGTTTATTGAAAAAAGTAACTGAGACCAGTTCCTTGGTAAGAAACCAGGATCGAAGGGAAGTTTAAATCAGCAACTGAGACCAGATCCTTGGTAAGAAACCAGGATTGAGGGGAAGTTTAAATCAGCAACTGAGATCAGTTCCTTGGTAGGAAACCAGGATCGAGGGGAAGTTAACAAAAGAAAACTAACACTAGTTCCTTGGCTGAAGACCAGGATCGAGGGGAAGTTTACCTTTCCTAAGCATCATTACTTAGCTAAAGAAGACGAATGCGTAACCTACCATTCATAACCACCATCAAAATTTTGGGTATTCCGATATTTAATCCTCTTGCACCCCGAATGCCCGAATACCTTCGTCATTCACACCTTCGGGTCCAAGAAGATTAAATAGGGGCATCTGTCATACCCCAAATTTTGACCACTAAGATTTCCCATCATTGTGCAAATCATCATCACAATATGGGGGAACCACCTTATTTCATCAGTCTCCCCAAAGATGGGTGAGCATCCACTACAATCAAAATTAGTGTTTCAAGCATTCTCAGAGCTTTTAGATAAAGGATCAATCAAGGAATGACATGATCTTCAACTTGTCTACACCCTCAAACATACCCAAAGGATCAAAAAGGACTCCCACTCCAAGGATTAAGCACAAAGCTGCTCCCTTCTAGGTGGATCAAGCCTCAAGATCGACAGTGTCACCAAATTAGGGTTTTTGTAGACCAGGGCCTCCAGATGGAAAATTTTCATCTGGGCACAAGCCAAGGATCCAAAACACAACCTAATATACTCCATGGAACCTCATGGACCCAAGCACCAAGTCAATTTTGCCTTAGGGAATGCATACATCAAAAATCAGGAATTAGGGTTTCTTGACCTAATTCAACCCTAAGTTGACTTTTGGGACAAATCATGAACCAAGACCTCAAGAGAGGATTTGAGGGTCTCCAATATACTATATTGATTCATTTGGAACAATGGATTAATCCAAGAAGCTTGAGCAACAAGTTTCAATTTCATCTGCACCACAATTAGGGTTTCGCGAGGAAAGTCAACTGTAACTTTGACTTTTGACCAAGACATGCTCCCAAACCCTAGGACATACCTCAATATACCCTATGACACCCATGGAACATGTCCATCAAGTTTGATTTAGGTCAAGGACATGACTTCCTGAAGAATTGCACAGTTTGGAATTCATCTGATAAAAAGTCAACTATGCACAAAAGTCAACTTTGACTTTTTGAGATTTTTCACCAAAATGGATTTTTAACCCTAAAATGATGTTAATGTGTGATTTGAATCATCATTCATCAAGAAAAATCAAGAAAAGTTGGATAACTTGTAAAAGGGGTAACCATAAAAACTTAGAAAATTTTCTAGGTTAAAAATAAAGTGGCTAGGGTACCAACTTTGGAGGATCATAACTCCTAAACCACAAAGCCATTTTTTCTCATCCAAAGATGCACCTGTAGCCCTCATTACCCTCTACAAAAACTTCAACTAGACCTAAGTCCAATTCATTATGGATTTTGAGTTATGGAGTGATCAAAATGGCTGAAAAATGAAAATATCACTTTTTCCAACACTTAGTGAAATTTTCACTAAGTCAGAATCTGTCTTCATTTTTTTCCAAATGTAGGGGGATTTTTCACTTGGATTCAAAAGAGATCAAAACCAAACATGTTCAAACAGTTGTTGTATCATGTAAGGGCTTTCCAAAATGGCCAAGAACATTGCCAAATTCCATTTGGGCTATGAGTTATGACATTGTCAAGTTGCCTTGTTGAAATCTGTCAAGGCAAGGCAGAATTTACATTTTTGCTCGATTTGCCAAAATCAGCCAAATCCAAACACTCCTATCCACTTGGGCACATCTGAGGATTGAATCTAAAGGGGACAATCACTGAGCCAAGCCTCCAAAGTCTTTGGAACAAGAAATAGCATGTTGAACCTAAAATTGCCAAAATAGGGACAAGACTCCAAATTTGGATTGGAGCATTCAATGGAAGCATCAAGGTGGCATGGACTGAGCCATTTTCATTTGAATTCAGTCAAGACTTATCCAAGACCAAGGGAACCAGCAGCCTGTGCCCTAACCTCTAGTCAATGGCTAGAGGAGACTTGAACTTCCATTGGCCAACATTGAACAAACCTACTCAGCAGTTGCCATTCACTATTCCTTGCAAAACAAACTTCCTCTACTATAAATAGAGCTCAATTGTGATCAGTTTAAGTACACCAAAGGCCTACAATACTTGCCTTTCTCAAAATCTCTTTCTCTTGGCAAAAATGCCTTTCTTAGGAAGGTAGCTATCGCGTTTTGAGCTAGAGGGCAATTCCACTCAAACCAATCACACACACACACCTCATATACATCACATATGAGCTGATCTAACACTTAAACAACAACTGGAACACTGATTTCTCAGAATCACCAGTCAATTGCTCAAGGTTTTAACCAAAGTGCAGTTGAGATGCCATGAAGTGATCCAGCCAATTTCAATTAAGTCCAAGCATTCAAACACACTCCATAGGGTGTAGGGAAGCTGTTCAGATCATCACAACTCATCTGTAACACCTCTAACTCAGAAATCAATTTGCTCTTGCTGTCACGGCCTAGAGGTAAGCACATACTTGGTTATCTCTCAATATATGCATATTTCCTCGCACAATAATTTGGCCATATGTTCATGATCATGCATAGAATGTTTCCCCTCAATTAATTGCAATGTTTGAATCGTGTATCAAAAATCCCAGCCTTCATGCAGAATCTAGGGTTCTTGAGGATTTTTCGTGATTTCTTTTTATATGTTTAATTTAAATGAAATTAATTGACATAGACATGATCGTGAGGTTGAGACGAGCATAATGATATGTGGATTGCATGATATAATCAAGTATTCAGTGAGATTGGAGAGAAAATGCAAATCTGGCCAAGCCCAGAACACGCGCGTGTTCTTGGTGTGTTCTTAGCGCCTTTTTTCAAAATTTGAATATTTGAATTTTGTGATTTTATTTAATTGATTCAAAAATTAATTTCTCTCTGAGTTTTAATGATTTTGAGTTGATTCTTTTTTTTTTATAATTCACAAAAATGTTAAAATATTTTATTTTATCAAAAAATCCCAAAAATATTATTTATTTCATATAATTGATATTTTTGCAAAGAATTAATGTTTTAATTGTTTTTAACATTTAAAATATTTTTTCCACCTGGATTTTGCAACTTTTAATGCTTTCTAATTATTTTGTAGGTCAATACTTAATTTTTGAAGCATTAATCCAAGATCACAATTTGTTTTTCATATGTTAAACAATTTTGATCATTTTAATTGAATTTTTATTCAATTAAATACACTTTTGAAAACAAATTAGGGTTTTTGGATTAATTCAACCCTCATAAATCATTTTCAAAAACACTTTGGGCCTCTAATAGAGTGTAAGACCCAATCCTTTTTTGACCAAATCATTTTTGGGCCTCAGTGTATTGTATAAGTCCCGATACCGTCAAAAACAAACGACACAATCGTCGCCTTTTGAAAAATAACCTTATGGGCCTCTCCTTGAGCTATAAGACCCATTCAAAACTTTTGGGCCTCTAATAGAGTGTAAGACCCAATCCCCTTTTAACCAAAACATTTTGGGCCTCACTTATTGTATAAGTCCCTCTGCGTTAAAAGAAAATCTCGGCGCGATCACCATTTCAAACGAAAAGTCAACTGGGCCTACCCTCGAGTAGTATGACCCATCTCTTTTTCTTTAAACTTTTTGGGCCTCTATTAGAGTGTAAGACCCATCCCTTTGTACAGAAAACAACTTTGGGGCCTCAGTCATTTGTATAAGTCCCTCTGTACAAATTCAAACAATGCGCTCACTGATAAAACCCTGGGCAAGGTGCCTGAGGCAAGTTCAAGAGGAGAAGATGTTCTTCAAAGGGTCAAGCAAGAGAGTTCAAGTGGATCACTTTCTCCTAACCAGTGCAGAAATTAGGGTTTTGAGATTCTTGGGTTTATTGCTCCAATGGGCAAGCTCCTTGGGTTTTTATCATCACCAAATGGCATATCTTATCTTTGTTGGAGAGGATACACATCATATTCAGAGGAATTTAGATTTGGAGACTGTGTTATTTCCTCCTAGACTGAGGGTATCAAGACTAGGTTTTGCTATAAAGTCAGTTTATTTCTGATTTTTTGGGTAAGACTTGATTCCATGGTATTCCGTGAGTCCCTAAGTATCTAGGAATGGAAGATTATCCATCAGTTTGGTTCATGAGAAGTTCAAATGGCCAATGGACTAGGAATCAGGAGAATTGGGAAGAGTCAACAGTGAGAGGGGAAGTCAACTGTGGAATTTTAAGGTTCTCTTCAAGGTTTTCAAGGTCTCACATCCTCATATGGTCTTCAAGAGTCAATTTTCATTCCATTTATCAAGAATCAGGAGTTGGTGCAAAAGTTACTAAATATGGAAATGACCTATAATTTGAAAGTTTCCTTTTTAGTCAAATGAATTTTTCTCCAACATGAAAGTTGAAGATATTTTTCGCCTCTTTCCAACAAGTACTAGTGGGTCTCCACATCATTTGTGAAACTCTAGTTATGACCAAAAGAAGGCAAAGTGGTTTTTAGAGTTCCATTTTCACAACTTTTGCATTTTGGGACATATGAGCCTATAATTGATTCCATTGCTTCAAGACATATTCTAACATCAAAGAACAATTCCTAAGGAGCATTTTTGGCCTTTAAATCAAGAAGTTTCATGGTTTATTCATCACTTATTCTCCATTATGCAAAATTGCCAAATTATCCAACACTCATCTCAAGGCCCAATTTCAATTTAGGTGTGATTAGCAATTGTTGAGTAAGTGATCCATCATGAAATATTTGGGTGTACATGCATGGAAGAGGGTGTACTTAACATTATGTAAATTTCCAAATTTGCCCAAAACTCATTAAGTGGAGAATTACCAAGGCCCAAATCATTATCAGTGTTTTAACCTAGCCTATTTAAACTTACTCATGCTAGGGTTAAGAAGGGAACACGTGATTTTCAAGGAGAACAAAAGCTTGAACCCTAATATCTTCTCTGATTCATAACTCATAATCCACAAGGTTTTTTCCAAAAGTTCTTTCACAACCTTCTTCCTGGGGATCCACAGAGCAAAAATCAACCATCTTTTGGAGCTAAAAGCCAGGACACGTAGTGCATAGCCTCAGGTTGGTAACTTTTTTCATGATCCTAAAACGCCATTTTTTGACATGCATAATGATGTGTGATTATCACTGATGATTCTGATGTAATTATTTTTGAAATTGGACGTGCGGTTTGATTGTATGGTGAGTTTAAAATTTTGAACCCTAACCTTTTCTTGTTCGAATCTCTTTGTGTGTTGATCATTTGTATATTTGGATAGGATATTCGTGATCCTGGCGAAATTCTGGACAAAATGGTTAATTCGTGTGCATTTTCTGGGTGTTTTTAAGTGTCAGGTGGCCGTGGACGGTGGCCGGAACCCTAGCTCCGGCGGTTGGTGAGGGTTCCGGCGAAGGGAGAGGCTGGAGGTAGAAGACATAATCCCAGCTGTTAATTTGCCTAATCGTGTGGTCCTTGCTTCGCCACGTTTTTGTTTTTTTGTTTTTTATTCTGATGATTACATGTACATTACCCCACGCTACTTACCGTGTGCATCCAATCATGTTCTTTCATTTTATTTACTTTTTGTTTATGTTGACTAATGTGGATCGTTTGATGGATCGTGTGAATGAAAATGTGACAACACATTAAAATAGGAGGGTGCATGTCACGTGGTGTGTGCATGGTGCTCTGAACAATTGTGTGTGTGTGTGTGCGTATCATAGTTGTGGTGTGCGTGTAAATCATGGCCATTGATTTCTTTTACCTTGTGGTTTGGTTGACTTAATAGGGCGCGTCAGATGCATCTAAAGGTGAGGATGAATAAACATGGTTGACTGAAGTCCACACGTGGACCCCTTTTTTATTTTATTTTTTTCTGATGGATTTAGTGGTTGGGCCTTGTTATTCACACCCCAAATTTTCCATCCCATTATCATTTCAATGTGTCTTGCTTACTAAACGTACCCCCATGTTATTTCTCGTCTTTTTATTTAATTTAATTTATTACATTTTCATTTTTAATTATTAAAAATAGTTTTTTGCACTAAAAAATTACCAAAAAAATTCATGCATCATATTTATCATTTTATAAAATTTTCACAAATTTTATTTTATTATTTTATTTTATTTGTAGCATCTGAAATAAATATTGGTTTATTTTCTTTTTGAATTATTCATATCATGCATACCTAAACTTGTTTATTTTATTTCTCTGCATCCATAAAACATTTTCAATCCATTCTTTTTGCATTTGTTAGATAACATTCTGAAATGCATTAAAATATTTTTCCCCCATTTTTAAAATCATTGAATATTGCATTTTATTCCTCCCTTTTTGCATATTGAACCATATTTCTCATCTGACTTTGCATAATTGTTTGAGTGACTAACATCTTGAATTTTTGCAGGAGTTTTTGATATGTTGTTTGTTTCTGGTTGAGCAATGTTGATAATTAATTGGGTGATTTTATAAGATGTTTCACAAATTATGTGACTGCTTTTATTTGAGATCTTCTTTTATGCATATTTCTGATCATGTCTGGCTACCTTGTTTGAAAGGGCACTTGTGCCATTGTTTGGGATTACTTCCTTGACTTCTTAATTCATGTTTGGATTGTTATAGGTCATTTAATCACTATTATATGTCATTGTTTGGTTTTCATTTGCCTTAATATTACTCGTGTCTGTTTTGTGCTAACCTCTTGTGCAGGGCCTGAGGTAAGTTCTTTGAGGGTGTGGATAGTTATCCATATTCACCCTTACCCTTTCCTTCAGTCATCTTTTCTTTAGGCTTAGGTTGTCATCAAACCTCACTAACCATAGGTCACCCATGCATGATAACATTAGGACTCTTAGTTTCCATTTAGAGTTTCCTTTGTGTCTTCTCTCTTCTCATCTCAAAACTTCTTGAAAATACTTAATAAGGATAAAGTGTATTGCGCACGAGCCTTAAGTGTGGGGAATGAGAAATGAGGGCCTTCCTCTCATCTTTCTAGAGTGCTTAGCGAGCATCCTGTCTTGGGACGATGCGTTAAGTATTCGCCCCTGTGCCCTAGACTTTGGTGCAATGCAAGTTATGAACTAACTCAAGTCACTTCTGTCCTAAAAAATACAAACAAACTTCAAACCTTTTTGTCCTTCGGGATTGTCAAACTAAAGGCTATTTTCAAAAAGGGCACATTACTTTCCGTCTGAGACGCAAATAGGCATCGACCCTAACTGCCGGACGCGGACTTAACGTCGCCCATAAAAAACACAATAAGAACTTGGTCCGAACTACGTTGGCTCTGAATTCCCCATTGCACAAAGGGGGTACGTAGGCCTAGGACGTCGACGTCCTACCGAGTCTGTCTTTATTTTCCCCTCTCCGTCTTAGCACAGCCATAGATGATAGGATAACTCACCCTTAGAATAGACAACAAGCGTGGATCCCATCGAGTACGATGGACGCATGGGGTGCTAACACCTTCCCCTCGCGTAACCGGTTCCCGAACCCAGGTTATGGTTGCGATGACCATTCCTTTCCCTCTTCCTCAGGTTTATGCGGTGTTTCCTTTCCCTCCCTTGGGATAAATTTACACGGCTGGCGACTCTATTTTTCCGCGCCACTCTCGCGCTTGTACCTGGATGAAAATCCTGGGAGTGATAGCTGACGACTCTGCTGGGGATTCTGGTTGACCTATGCTGGTCCATCCCTAAGCGAGTCAATCCTAGCGCTTGCTTGTCTTTGTTCTCTTTGGGTGTTTTTGTTTTTGTTTTGCTTTATTTGTTGTATTTTATTTTTACCGCATTTTCTGCATTGCATTTCATTTTTATTACTGTCATGCTGGATATTGCTGTGTTGTGCTGGCTGTTTCTGTTTTGCAGGTTGGGTTGTTCTGAGAGATAAGCCCAATACCCAGGCTTGAGTACACCCTAGGACTAGAGTGGAGAGTAGTGGGACCTACGTGCCCGCTTGGTACGATTGTGTGTTCACGAAATTCACAACCAGACGAGGCTATCTTGGGACGCATTCTAGCGTGTGTGTCTTGCGCATATTAGGATGTCGATCTAGAGAGCTGTCGACTCTGGTGACCGATCATCGAGGACCTTAGTGGAAACATCCCTCTTTAGTGGTGACAGTGGCAGACCACATCCTGTGACAAACCCATTCGCACCCGAGGGCCCACTTTGGAACTCGCATAGGATGGCACCTATCTTTTGAAGAGAATCAGTGGAGGCACTCCTCGATTGACGATAATACTGTACCCCGAGGGATGAATGTACTATAGTTTCTCGACCTCAGTGCCAAAGCTGAGGACCTTCCATTTTGGAGAATCAGTTGAGGCCTCCTCGATTAATGATGATGCCAAACCAGAAATGGTGAACGTATCATCATTTCTCGACTTGAGAGCCCGAGATACTGAACATCCTAGTACCCACACGTGAGAGGGGATGGGTGTTTGCAGGTTTACAGGTAACCGAAACCTTCAACCTACCCGGTTTTTCTGGATTTCTCATCAATGTTTGATTATCTGGGTTCCTGGTTATCTCAGTGGTTCGGTATTTTGGAATTCTGGCTTTCTGGGTTATGGTTCTCGTTCAGTTAACAGCACAGCACATCCATCAGTGTTGCCTTGATCCCATGTTTGCATGAGCATATCATTTTTCTTGCATTCTGACATGTTTGACATTTTTCAGGGCTTGCATCTTACTCTTGATTCCGGTTTTCTGAGGTTACCTTGGCATGGATGTCCAGAGAAAGAAGACTGTTGCATATTCATTCCCAGATCCGACCTTGACGTTGATTCACAAGCTGATTAATATGGCTGGTCCCAGAGTTCGTACAGAGTTCAGTGGAGGGTATGGGAGACTTCGGAAGTTTGTCTACAACATCTCCAAGTATGAGAAGGATGCCATTCATACACTTCTTCAGTTTTACGATCCGTCTTTGCATTGCTTCACTTTCCTAGACTACATCTTGGCCCCAACGTTGGAGGAGTTCTCATTTATTTTGGGAATCCCCATCAGGCATGACATAGTATTCTTTTCTGAAGAACACCCCGGGGTAAAAGAGATGGATGTTGCTCTTCATATTAGTGAATCCGTTATGAGCGGTAATATTGAGGAAAAACAAGGAGCTAAGGGTTTCTTATTGAAGTTCTTGTTTGATCAAGCTTGCATACATGTTAAAGAGAAGAATTGAACTGCTTTCCAATCTATTCTGGCTATGTGCATCTATGGGATTGTCCTGTTCCCCAATGTTCCTGATCTGGTGGATATGCATCTTGTCAGAATCTTTATTTCAAAGAATCCTATACCTACCTTGCTAGGCGATGTGTATCACTCAGTTCACTACAAGAATGAAAATAGGCTTGGAAAAACTGTGAGTTGCTGTGCACCATTCTTATCTACTTGGTTTCTGAGTCATCTCCCCGACGCTGGCGCTTTCGTTGATAAGAGAGATTCTCTGAAGTGGTCAAAGAGGTTAATGGGCTGGATTGCGGACAACATTGTTTGGTTCAATCATGACTTGCTAGGAATCGAGATTTTTTGCAAGTGCAGAGAATTCCCTAATGTACCCTTGATAGGGAGAAGAGGTGGAATTAATTATAATCCTTCCCTTGTTATCAGGCAGTTTGGTTATCCTTTGAGAGGTCCACCTGAAGAGCGAGATATCAGAGAGTCCTTATTCTTCAATGGTATTGAGGATCAAGAGATGATAAGGAAGATTGTGAATGCTTGGAAACAGGTGACCAAGAAGGGTAAAACTTCATTCGGGAAATGTAACAACCGGGTTTTCCCTTCCTATAAAGAGTGGATTAAGAAGAGAGCAGAATATGAGCTTATTCCCTTCCCGGTGGAACCACCTTTGTATCCTTTGATGATCGAGCCTCTTACCACAGTTGAGATAGAGAAGTTTAACAAGTTGTGGGCTGAAAAGGAAAGGCTGCGGGAAGAAAATAGTGAGCTAAAAAGAGATATTTATCAGTTGAAACATGAGCGGGGTGAAGCTGTTCATACCGCCAAGTTGAAGACAGAGCTTCTTGGTAAGGCAGAAAAAGAGCTAGCTGACATGGTCACATCCAGACAACGGATGAAAGAAGCTTTGGATGGTATCAGTAAGGTTCTCAAGTCTAAGAAGGAGGAATTAGACAAGGCTTTGTTGAAAATTCACAGGTTCAACGCTCACCGAGAAACTGCAATGGCTGAGAATAAGCAAAAAGAAGACGGTTATCTAGCTCAGATTGATCGGTTGAAGTTGACGCTCAAGAAGAAAGACGCTGAGATCTTATCAGGGATATTCCAGAGACAAGTAGTCGAGGGTCGACTCAATGAAGCCATAGCTTCCATAGAGGAACTGAAGATCCAAGCTGAAGTGAAGAGACCTAGACATGAGGGCCCTAGCATGGATGGTGTTTCTGGAGAAGACGCTTGGGAATTACATTGCCGATACTTGGAGGGGATCATGCATAGGAGAGACCTTCTCATTCAAGAGATAATTCAGAGTCCAAAGCATCCCGACACCAAGAAACTGTTCAAGGAAATTCAAGACTGGAGCATAAAGCATAGTGGATGGGGGGGATTGACACTCATGGACTTTGATGACATGCCGTAGTTTTCTGTTCTCTTTTATTGTATTTGGACCACCGCCAGACTTGTTGGTTGGGATCTATGATTATTGTGTTCAGACTTGTTATCTTGGATTTGTGATTGTTGACATTTGGTTTTCCTCTGGTTTTCTTAATATATTAGTAGAAGTTCCATTCTACTTTGCTGTTAAACTGGAATCAAGGGGTGGATCGTCCTGCAAATACTTAAACATGTTCATTTGCATTTGTATATTCATAATCATTTTGTATAATCATTGTGCATAACAGGTGTTCAAGGCTGTTATTCTTATTTTAATCTGGTTTTCTTAGAATTGCGGATTTAACTCCTCAGGCCATTCAAGAGTTGATCATGGAGCAAGTTCAAGCTGAGTTAAGGGAAATGCGAGGCCAGATGGGGTAGCTTATGGGGAATATGCAAACTCTCATGCAAGACCAGAAGATGCTGAGGGAAGAGGTCAATCAGATGAAGACTCAGATGGGTTTGGCCATGGAAATTTTGAATAGGGTGTTAAAGAAGGAAGACAGTCCTGTGCCTGCTTCCACAACAGAGATCCTTACTCCTCCCTTCTTTGCAGGATCCACCTCATTTCATGGACTTTCTCCACAACCTTTTGCTGCAGAAGCTCTACGTCAGCAACCCCTGTTTGTGCCTCAGCCAAATGTGGAACGAAAAGTGCAAGCGCATGTGAGGCGCCCAAATCAACACCAACAGCAGAATTATCAGCAACAGGGGCAACCGAGACCCAGAAGGCCCAAGAGGATATTAGATCCTGTTCCTATCCCTTATAGTCAGTTGTTTGCTCGTCTGCTCAAGAACTCTCTGATTCAAACGAAGAGTACCACGCCGGTACCGTACCCTATTCCTCCGGATTATGACACGACTACTAGGTGCGAGTTCCACTCGAGAACGTTTGGGCATACGATTGATAAGTGTAATGCATTCCAGCACAAGGTGCAAGACCTGGTAGACTCAGAGATCATTGTATTCACTGAAGATGATATATACATCAATGGAAGCCTCCTTTCTCAAATAAACACTCAGTCTGCAAGTACGTCCAGACAGAATTAAGCTTCCTCAGCAATGGCAATCTTCAGCTTCTTTACTGCATTTTCATTTGTAGTTTTTCATTTCTTGTTAAAGCATCTTATGCTTGTAAGACTTGTTTGGTTTTTTAATGATGATATTAATGCAATGAGTATGTTTTTCTTGAAGTAATCCATTTGTGTTCACTCTTAAATGTTTATATGCACTGCAATACCAATTTTCTTGTTTAGAACTCTTGAGGGAGGATGACGAAATAAGAACGCAGATCTCTAACAGTACGCTTTTGGATAGAACCCTGTTGAGGATGTACATGCATTGTTTCAAACCCCTAAACACTAGAGAAATAAGGAGATAAACCTTCGTTAACCCCTTTGAGCCTTGGAGTAGGAGCTTCTTTCGTACGAAAAACCCTCATACTTAACCGAGGGGCAGGGTAGGCGTCAGTTAGTTTGACTGAGCGTTCAGATTTCAAGGAGAGTGTGCATCCGAGGAACCATTACCTTCTATCCCACCGTCGAGAGGTCAAGAGATGTGAAACCACGATGGTTATCCGTCAACAACTAAGGAGTGAGGCATTTCAAGAAAATAAGACAACCAGTGTCACACGCTTTGTTCAAAAAGAAAAAAAAAAGAAAAGAGAAAAGCCCGCTGAGTCGAAACTTGTGAACAAGTGACTTAGGAAAAAGTCAGGGCATCCCGCTGGACTTCAAAATTGAAAAAACTCAAAAGAGTCAGTCCAGGCAAAAATTAGGGATCAAAAAAGCAAAAGAAAGAAAAAGCGAAAAACGAAAAGCGTTACAGAAGAAAATCCTCGATAAGAACAAATTCGTGTGATTACAGACACAAAAGATAAAAAGGGGTAACTGTCACTCCAAAGACTCCTTAGGTGTCAAACCATTAGTTGCATGGGTTCCTTGAGATGAGCGTTTGAGTCAGATTAACTGAACATAGGACTGGAGAACATCACGAAGAGTGGGTGGGCACCGATAAATTTTGAGCCATAAATCCTTTTTTTCTGAAACCGTGAACCAGACCACGTTACAACCCTTAAAAGTCCTAATTGAAACAGGTAGAGTGATTGAGGTCAGTCTTCCTTTGAGGGTACAATTGAGGTTGTATTTTTTTTGTGGATGCGATTGAGGTCGTATTCGTCTTTTCTTTGTGGGTAGAGTGATTGAGGTCAGTCTTCCTTTGAGGGTACAATTGAGGTTGTATTCGTTTTGTGGGTGCGATTGAGGTCATATTCAGGTTTTCTTTTTGGGTATAGTGAATGAGGTCAGTCTTCCTTTAAGGGTACAATTGAGGTTGTATTCGTTTTGTGGGTACGATTGAGGTCGTATTCGTATTTTCTTTGTGGGTAGAGTGATTGAGGTCAGTCTTCCTTTGTGGGTATAATTGAGGTTGTATTCGTTTTGTGGGTGCGATTGAGGTCGTATTCGTTTTTCTTTGTGGGTAGAGTGATTAAGGTCAGTCTTCCTTTGAGGGTACAATTGAGGTTGTATTCGTTTTGTGGGTGCGATTGAGGTCGTATTCGTATTTTCTTTGTGGGTAGAGTGATTGAGGTCAGTCTTCCTTTGTGGGTACAATTGAGGTTGTATTCGTTTTGTGGGTGCGATTGAGGTCGTATTCGTTTTTCTTTGTGGGTAGAGTGATTGAGGTCAGTCTTCCTTTGGGGGTACAATTGAGGTTGTATTCGTTTTGTGGGTGCGATTGAGGTCGTATTCGTATTTTTCTTGTGGATATGGTTGAGGTCATATTCCTTATTTTTCAGCACGCTCCATCTCGTTATTCTCACCATTAGCAAATTTTTGGGGCTCTTTCGGTATTCAATCCACGTGTATCCTGGAATGTCTGAGATCCATCGCTATCATACCTTCAGGACCAAGTTGATTGAATAGGGGCAGCTGTAGCACCCCAAAATTTGCCCTTCTTACTTTATTACTAACTGGCTTATGTTTCATTACATTTTTGCATTATCATGTGTGCATATCATTGGTTCTTAAGCATAGGGTCAAGGTGCCTGAGGCAAGTTCAAGAGGAGATGTTGTTCTTCAAAGGGTCAAGCAAGAGAGTTCAAGTGGATCATTTTCTCCTAACCAGTGCAGAAATTAGGGTTTTGAGATTCTTGGGTTTATTGCTCCAATGGGCAAGCTCCTTGGGTTTTTATCATCACCAAATGGCATATCTTATCTTTGTTGGAGAGGATACACATCATTTTCAGAGGAATTTGGATTTAGAGACTGTGCTATTTCCTCCTAGACTGAGGGTATCAAGACTAGGGTTTGCTATAAAGTCAGTTTATTTCTGATTTTTTGGGTAAGACTTGATTCCATGGTATTCCTTGAGTCCCTAAGTATCTAGGAATGGAAGATTGTCCATTAGTTTGGTTCATGAGAAGTTCAAATGGCCAATGAACAAAGAATCAGGAGAATTGGGAAGGGTCAACAGTGAGAGGGGAAGTCAACTGTGGAATTTTGAGGTTCTCTTTAAGGTTTTCAAGGTCTCGCATCCTCATATGGTCTTCAAGAGTCAATTTTCATGCCATTTATCAAGAATCAGGAGTTGGTGCAAAAGTTACTAAATATGGAAATGACCTATAATTTGAAAGTTTCCTTTTTAGGTAAGTTCTTACACTACATTCAACTTAACTTTTCATTATCAAAGAAGCTTCAAATGAATTTTTCTCCAACATGAAAGTTGAAGATCTTTTTCTCCTCTTTCCAACAAGTACTAGTGGGTCTCCACATCATTTGTAAAACTAAAGTTATGACCAAAAGAAGGCAAAGTGGTTTTTAGGGTTCCATTTTCACAACTTTTGCATTTTGGGGCATATGGGCCTATAATTGATTCCATTGCTTCAAGACATATTCTAACATCAAAGAACAATCCCTAAGGAGCATTTTTGGCCTTTAAATCAAGAAGTTTCATGGTTTATTCATCACTTATTCTCCATTATGCAAAATTGCCAAATTATTCAAAACTCATCTCAAAGCACAATTTCAATTTAGGTGTGATTAGCAATTGTTGAGTAAGTGATCCATCATGAAATATTTGGGTGTACATGCATGAAAGAGGGTGTACTTTAAATTATGTAAATTTCCAAATTTGCCCAAAACTCATTAAGTGGAGAATTACCAAGGCCCAAATCATTATCAGTGTTTTAACCTAGCCTATTTAAACTTACTCATGCTAGGGTTAAGATGGGAACACGTGATTTTCAAGGAGAACAAAAGCTTGAACCCTAATAACTTCTCTCATTCATAACTTACAATCCACAAGGTTTTTTCCAAAAGTTCTTCCACAACCTTCTTCCTGGGGATCCACAGAGCAAAAACAAACCATCTTTTGGAGCTAAAAGCCAGGACACGTAGTGCATAGCCTCAGGTTGGTAACTTTTTTCATGATCCTAAAACGCCATTTTTTGACATGCATAATGATGTGTGATTATCACTGATGATTCTGATGTAATTATTTTTGAAATTGGACGTGTGGTTTGATTGTATGGTGAGTTTAAAGTTTTGAACCCTAACCTTTTCTTGTTCGAATCTCTTTGTGTGTTGATCATTTGCAAATTTGGATAGGATATTCGTGATCCTGGCGAAATTCTGGACAAAATGGTATATTCGTGTGCGTTTTCAAGGTATTTTTAAGTTGAAGGTGGCCGTGGACGGTGGCCAGAACCCTAGCTCCGGCGGCTGGTGAGGGTTCCGGCGAAGGGAGAGGCTGGAGGTAGAAGACATAATCCCAGCCGTTAATTTTCCTAATCGTGTGGTCCTTGCTTCGCCACGTTTTTGTTTTTTTGTTTTTTATTCTGATGATTACATGTACATTACCCCACGCTACTTACCGTGTGCATCCAATCATGTTCTTTCATTTTATTTACTTTTTGTTTATGTTGACGAATATGGATCGTTTGATGGATCGTGTGAATGAAAATGTGACAACACATTAAAATAGGAGGGTGCATGTCACGTGGTATATGCATGGTGCTATGAACAATTGTGTGTGTGTGTGCGTATCATAGTTGTGGTGTGCGTGTAAATCATGGCCATTGATTTCTTTTACCTTTTGGTTTGGTTGACTTAATAGGGAGCGTCAGATGCATCTAAAGGTGAGGATGAATCAACATGGTTGACTGAAGTCCACACGTGGACCCCTTTTTTATTTTATTTTTTTCTGATGGATTTAGTGGTTGGGCCTTGTTATTCGCACCCCACATTTTCCAGCCCATTATCATTTCAATGTGTCTTGCTTACTAAACGCATCCCCCATGTTATTTCTCTTCTTTTTATTTTATTTAATTTATTACATTTTCATTTTTAATTTTTAAAAATAGTTTTTTGCACTAAAAAATTACCAAAATAATTCATGCATCATATTTATCATTTTATAAAATTTTCAGAAATTTTATTTTATTATTTTATTTTATTTCTAGCATCTGAAATAAATATTGGTTTATTTTCTTTTTGAATTATTCATATCATGCATACCTAAACTTGTTTATTTTATTTCTATGCATACATAAAACATTTTTGATCCATTCTTTTTGCATTTGTTAGATAACATTCTAAAATGAATTAAAATATTTTTCCCCCATTTTTAAAATCATTTCATATTGCATTTTAGTCCTCCCTTTTTGCATATTGAACCATATTTCTCATCTGACTTTGCATAATTGTTTGAGTGACTAACAACTTGAATTTTTGCAGGAGTTTTTGATATGTTGTTTGTTTCTGGTTGAGCAATGTTGATAATTAATTGGGTGTTATATAAGATGTTTCACAAATTATGCGACTTCTTTTATTTGAGATCTTCTTTTATGCATATTTCTGATCATGTCTGGCTACCTTGTTTGAAAAGGCACTTGTGTCATTGTTTGGGATTGCTTCCTTGACTTCTTAATTCATGTTTGGATTGTTATAGGTCATTTAATCACTATTATATGTCATTGTTTGGTTTTCATTTGCCTTAATATTACTCGTGTCTGTTTTGTGCTAACCTCTTGTGCAGGGCCTGAGGTAAGTTCTTTGAGGGTGTGGATAGTTATCCATATTCACCCTTACCCTTTCCTTCTCTCATCAGTTCTTTAGGATTAGGTTGTCGTCAAACCTCACTAACCATAGGTCACCCATGCATGATAACATTAGGACTCTTAGTTTCCCTTTAGAGTTTCCTTTTTGTCTTCTCTCTTCTCATCTCAAAACTTCTTGAAAATACTTAATAAGTGTAGCGAGCGATTTTGGACGCGGTTCTTAAGCGCTGGTCGCTGTCTGCGGTTTGGGCTTAAACTACAGGTCGATTCATTTTTTATCCTATTAAAGCTGATGAAGGAAGGGAAATAGATGTCTCCAATTAACCCTGCTTGCATACTGAGTTTAAACAGCGGTCTGTTAGGTTACGGATGCTATCAATGTGGGGGGGGGCTTTGTACTGGTTATTTGTATTTTCGCCAATACGGTTTTCTTTCTTTCTAGGGTTTTCTAGCGGGGAAAAAGGGTTAGGATGTTAGGACTGATGCTTTTGAATGTGAGAGTATGGGATTTGGGTTTTTTGTTGATTATGCTCGCTAAGATTTTTCTTTCAATCTTATGCCTACGTATTCCCGTTTACCGAAATAGGGAAATCAGAGCGTTCGTAGTTCCTCCTATTCTATGGGAGGAAATGGGTGTTTTGGTGTCTTGTTCAAAGCCCAAGACGTGAAGCGAAAGGTAGTTTGTATCTTGATCAAAGCCCAAGATGTGAAGCTGAAAAGTCTATTTGTGTCTTGTTCAAAGCCCAAGACGTGAAGCTGAATGACCTCGACTTTAGAGAGAATTTGTCATCTCTAAAGAAGGGCTTGTCTGTCACAACTATTGGGTGACTGGTTATAAAGGAGAATTACTTTAACCAGGATACGCGGATCCTAGCAATGCCATAATTTCCTTTAAAGGGGATTTTAACCTGAAGGAGAAAACTTTAACTCAGTGTAGAGTAATGCTATCTTTCCTTAGGAATTTCTCATGCTAAAAGAGGGACAGTGGCATGGATGTAGATAATCCAAAGGCTTGCCGCTTACAGCGATTAGATGAAGGGGAAGGAGTTGTTGATGTTTGTGTACTGTGAACGAGGCACAGCTTTGATGCTAAAAGGTTGATTGGATCAACCAGTGGTTGTCTTATACAAATCCTAAGAGGAGGCTAATATGTGTCTCGTACAAAGCCCGAGAGAGAGGCGAAAAGGTTTTGACTCAACGAGGGAATCTTTTCGTATCTCGTATAATGCCCGAGATGGAGGCTATTGTTTGTTTGGCTCAATAAGAACCCTTTTTTATCTCGTACAAAGCCCGAGATGGAGGCGAAAGGGGTGATTGACTCAACGAGGGAGTCTCTTATGTGTCTCGTACAAAGCCCGAGAGAGAGGCTAAACGTTGTTTGACTCCGCTGGGGAGAATCATTGTACAAAGCCCAAGAGGAGGCTATGGTGACTGTTTCAGTTGAGTGACAGGTCCTAATATACTGATTTTGAAAGAGAAAATCAGTTCTTATATGAGCAACACTGTACTCAAAGATTTGATTCAAGGATCTGGGTTATTCCTGTTCTTTAAGGAAGCGGGAAATCCGAAGGGTATTGAGACTGTCCGAGGCTGTGGGTTTCCTTCCTATTTAACGACGGGGTCACTTGAGAATGTCTTTGAGACTCAAGGATATTAGACCGTCCAAGTGTAGCGAGCGATTTTGGACGCGGTTCTTAAGCGCTGGTCGCTCTCTGCGGTTTGAGCTTTGACTACAGGTTGATTCATTTTTTATCCTATTGTGAGCTGAATAAGGAAGGGAAATAGATATCTCCAATTAACCCTGCTTTGCATACTGAGTTTAAACAGCGGTCTGTTAGGTTACGGATGCTATCAATGTGGGGGGGCCTTTGTACTAGTTATTTGTATTTTCGCCAATACTGTTTCTTTCTTTTTTACCTGGGCAGAAGGTTTCTGGCAGGGAACAAGGATTAGGATGTTAGGACTGATGTTTTTGAAATACTGCTTTTGATTGATGGATATATGGGATTTGGTTTTTTTCGTTGACTGCGCTCCCTAAGATCTTTTCTTTCGATCTTATGCCTACGTATTCCCGTTTACCGAAACAGGGAAATCAGAGCGTTCGTAGTTCCTCCTATTCTATGGGAGGAAATGGGTGTTTTGGTGTCTTGTTCAAAGCCCAAGACGTGAAGCGAAAGGTGGTTTGTATCTTGTTCAAAGCCCAAGATGTGAAGCTGAAAGGTCTATTTGTGTCTTGTTCAAAGCCCAAGACGTGAAGCTGAAAGACCTCGGCTTTAGAGAGAATTTGTCATCTCTAAGGAGGGGAGAAGGAGAATTACTTTAACTGGGATACGCGGATCCGAGCAATGCCATAGTTTCCGAAGAAAGGGTTTTAACCTGAAGGAGAAGACTTTAACTCAGTGTAGAGCAATGCCATCTTTCCTTGGGAATTTCTCATGCTAAAAGAGGGACAGTGGCGTGGATATAGATGATCCAGAGGCTTGTCGCTTACAGCGATTAGATGAAGGGAAAGGAGTTGTTGATGTTTGTGTACTGTGAACGAGGCACAACTTTTATGCTAAAAGGTTGATTGGATCAACCAGTGGTTTTCTTATATAAAGCCTAAGAGGAGGCTAATTTCCGCTAGGAAAATCATTATACAAAGCCTAAGAGGAGGCTATTTTGTGTCCCGTACAAAGCCCGAGAGAGAGGGTAAAAGTTTTTGACCCGACGATGGAGTCTTTGTG
The DNA here is from genome assembly GCA_022829125.1 of Lathyrus tuberosus. Taxonomy (NCBI): domain Eukaryota; kingdom Viridiplantae; phylum Streptophyta; class Magnoliopsida; order Fabales; family Fabaceae; genus Lathyrus; species Lathyrus tuberosus. Next base: position 664,553 of record JALAZF010000428.1, read on the forward strand.
TCTCGTACGAAGCCCGAGATGGAGGCTATTGTTTGTTTGACTCAACGAGGGAGTCTTTATATGTCTCGTACGAAGCCCGAGAGAGAGGCTAAAACGTTGTTTGACTCCGCTGGGGAGAATCATTGTACAAAGCCCAAGAGGAGGCCATGTCAGTTAAGTGACAGGTCCAGTATACTGATTTTGAAAGAGAAAATCAGTTCTTATATGAGCATCATTGTACTCGTGGGTTAGATCTGAGGATCGGGGTTGTTTCCTTTTCTTTGAGGAAGCGGGAAATCCAAAGGGTGTTGAGATTGTCCGAGTCTGCGGGTTTCCTTCCTATTTAACGAAGGGGCCACTTGAGAATGTCTTTTAAGACTCAAGGAAGTTAGACTGTCCGTGTCTAGAGTTTTATCTTTTGTACTATGCTTTGAGAAACAATAGTAGACTCTATGAAAGGACTGTTCTATGAAGATGATTAAGTTCTGTTCCTATACCTTTAGGAGGTCGTCGGGACAATTTGTACGAAGCCCAAGAGGAGGCTAGAAACTTTTAAGAAGCCGACGGGTCCTTGTACGAGGCCCAAGAGGAGGCTATCATTCCCGGAGGAAGAGATCATTATACGAAGCCTAAGAGGAAGCTGTGAATACTTCTAAGAAGCCGTAGTGTCCTTGAATAATGCCCAAGAGGAGGCCGATGCTTTTAAGAAGCCCGTGGGTCTATCATCTCCTTTCCATTAGGAGAGATAACTCTTTTATAGATAAAACCACAGGTAAACGTGCGAGGTTTACTATCCAGCGACTTTTAGCTTTTAAAGAGGGTTCCTTAGTTAAGGTCCAAGATTATGACCATAGTGGGTACCCAAACCCCGAGACATTCAAGGCAAGCTATCCACAAGGAATAGATCAAGTCAGGAAAGTTCGAGAAGTTGGAAGAAACTCAAAGATGCCATTCACGGAGAATACATTCATCTTGGGGAGTAGAGCTTCTTGACGATTCCTAAGGAGGACAGCCGAAGAGAAGACTGTATCTGGTGCTCCTATTGGGGATCTAGGCGTCTATTTCTACGAATAAATGAAACGGCGTCACCTAGTTCTAGATGTAGTTGCCGGGGAAACTCGAAATATCTATACTATGATTACACAGCAGATATGAGTTTATGAAAGGAGACTTACAGTGAGCAGCCCCACAATACAGTTTATAATATGAAAGCAGTAAACGAAAGCGATAACCACTTACTCGGTTGTAGTGCTTCCATGCTATTTGGTTAGTTGTTCAACAAAGAAAGATTGAAAACAACAGTATATTCAAAATCAAAGGAGAAAGTGCTTTGAAAAAGAAAGATTTGGGGCTTACAGCTCAAGGAGAGGCCCAGGGTTTTATCAGTGAGCGCACTGTTTGACTTTATACAGAGGGACTTATACAAGTGACTGGGGCCCAAAAAATGGTTTTCTGTACAAAGGGATGGGTCTTACACTCTCTCAAGAGGCCAAAAAAGGTTTAAAGAAAAAGTGTGGGGCTTATAACACGAGGGTAGGCCCAAATGATTTTTCGTTTAAAAAATGGCGATCGCGCCGAGGTTTTCTTTTAACGCAGAGGGACTTATACAATAAGTGAGGCCCAAAATGTTTTGGTTAAAAGGGGGATTGGGTCTTACACTCTAATAGAGGCCCAAAGTGTTTTGAATGGGTCTTATAGCTCAAGGAAAGGCCCAGATGAATTTTATTTTTAAACGGGCGACGATCGCGCCGTTTACTTGTACAGAGGGACTTATACAATAAGTGAGGCCCAAAAAGTTTTCTGTACAAGGGGGGATGGGTCTTACACTCTCTCAAGAGGCCCAAAGTGTTTTGAAAATGATTTATGAGGGTTGAATTAATCCAAAACCCTAATTTGTTTTCAAAATGTATTTAATTGAATAAAAATTCAATTAAAATGATCAAAAATTGTTTAACACATGGAAAACAAATTGTGATCTTGGATTAATGCTTCAAAAATTAAGTATTGACCTACAAAATAATTAGAAAGCATTAAAAGTTGCAAAATCAATGTAGAAAATATATTTAAAATGCCAAAAACAATCAAAATATTAATTCTTTACAAAAATATCAATTATATGAAATAAATAATATTTTTGGGATTTTTTCGAAAAATAAAATATTTTAACATTTTTGTGAATTATTAAAAAAAGAATCAACTCAAAATCATTAAAACTCAGAAAGAAATTAATTTTTGAATCAATTAAACAAAATCACAAAATTCAAATATTTGAAATTCTAAAAATGGCGCCAAGAACAAGCTGAAGAACACGCGCGTGGTCTTGGATTCTCAGATTTTCATTTTCTATCCAATCTCCATGAATACGTAATCATATCATGCAATCCACATATCATTATGCTCGTCTCAACCTCACGATCATGTCTATGTACTTTAATTTCATTTAAATTAAACATACAACAAGAAATCACGAAGAGACCTCAAGAACCCTAATTTCTGCATGAAGGCTAGGATTTTTGATACACGATTCAAACAATGCAATTAATTGAGGGAAAACATTCCATGCATGATTATGAACATATGGCCAAATTATTGTGCGAGGAAATATGCATAGATTGAGAGATGACCAAGCATGTGCTTACCTCCAAGCCGTGACAGCAAGTTCAAAGTTATTTTTGATTTGGAGGTGTTACAGATGAGTTGTGATGATCTGAACAGCTTCCCTACACCCTATGGATTGTGTTTGGATGGTTGGACTTGATTGAAATTGGCTGGATCATTTTGTGGTACCTCAGCTGCACTTTGGTTAAAACCTTGAGCAACCAGCTGGTGATTTTGTGAAATTGATGTTTCAGAAGTAATCTAAGTGTTTGATCAGCTCATATGTGATGCATGTGAGGTGTGTGAGTGATTGGTTTGATTGGAATTGCTCTCAAACTCAAAACCCGATAGTGACTTGCCTTAGAAGGTAAAATTGGAGTGAAAGAAGAGATTTTGAGGAAAGCATCTGTTAGATGGCTTTGGTGTACTCAAACTGACCACAATTAAGCTCTATTTATAGTAGAGCAAATTTGTTTTGCAAGGAATAGTGCATGGCAGCTGGTAAGTAGGTTTGGCCAATGTTGGCAAATGAAAATCCAAGTCTCCTCTAGCCATTGACTAGAGGTTAGGGCACAGAGCTTTGGTTCCCTTGGTCTTGGATAAGTCTTGACTGATTTCAGATGAGAATGGCTCAGTCCATGCCACCTTGATGGTTTCATTGAATGCCTCATTCCAAATTTGAAGTCTTGTCCCTATTTTGGCCATTCTAGGTTCAACATGCTATTTCTTATTCCATGGACTTTGGAGGCTTGGCTCAGTGATTGCCCCCTTTAGATTCAATCCTCTGAGGTGTCCAAGTGGATAGGAGCAATTGAATTTCACTGATTTTGGCAAATCGACCAAAGTTGCAAATTTTGCCTTGCCTTGACAGATTTCAGCAAGGCAACTTGGCAATGTTGTATCTCATGGTGTAGGTTGAATTTGGCAATGTTCTTGGCCATTTTGGAAAGCTCTTACATGATACAACAACTGTTTGAACAAGTTTGGTTTTGATCTCTTTTGATTCCAAGTGAAAAATACCCCTACATTTGGCAAAAAGTGAGGCAGAATCTGACTTAGTGAAAATTTCACTAAGTGTTGGAAAAAGTGACATTTTCACTTTTCAGCCACTTTGATCACTCCATAACTCAAAATCCTTAATGAATTGGAATGACTTGTAGTTGAAGTTTTTGTAGGTGATAATGAGGGCTACAAATCCATCTCTGGATAAGAAAAAATGGCCTTGTGGTTTAGGAGTTATGGTCCTCCAAAGTTGGTACCCTTGCCACTTTATTTTTAACTTAGAAAAATTTCTAAGTTTTAGGGTTACCCCTTTTACAAGTTATCTCACTTTTCTTTATTTTTCTTGATGAATGATGATTCAAATCATACATTAACATCATTTTAGGGTTAAAAATCCATTTTGGTGAAAAATCTCAAAAAGTCAAAGTTGACTTTTGTGCACAGTTGACTTTTTATCAGATGAATTCCAAGCTGTGCAATTCTTCAGGAAATCGTGTCCTTGACCTAAATAAAACATGATGGACATGTTCCATGGGTGTCATGGGGTATATTGAGGTATGTCCTAGGGCTTGGGAGCATGTCCTGGTCAAAAGTCAAAGTTACAGTTGACTTTTCTCTTAAAACCTTAATTGTGGTGCAGATGAAATTGAGACTTGTTGCTCAAGCTTCTTGGATTAATCCATTGTTCCAAATGGATCAATGTGGTATATTAGAGACCCTCAAATCATCTCTTGAGGTCTTGGCTCATGATTTGTCCCAAAAGTCAACTTAGGGGTGAATTAGGTCAAGAAACATTAATTCCTGATTTTTGATGAATGCATCCCTTGAGGCAAAATTGACTTGATGATTGGGTTTATGATATCCCTTAGAGTATTTTGGGTTATGTTTTGGATCATTGCCTTGTGCCCAGATGAAAATTTCCATCTGGAGGCCCTGGTCGACCAAAACCCTAATTTGGTGACACTGTCGATCTTGAGACTTGATCCACCTAGAAGGGAGCAGCCTTGTGCTTAATCGTTGAAGTGGGAGTCCTTTTTGATCCATTGTGGATGTTTAAGAGATTAGACAAGTTGAAGATCATGTCATTTCTTGATTGAGCCTTTGTCTAAAGCTCAGAGAGGGCTTGAAACCCTAATTTTGATTGTAGTGAATGCTCACCCATCTTTGGGGAGACTGATGAGGTACAAAGGTACATCCATATTGTGCTGATGATTTACATAATGATGGGAAATCTTAGTGGTCAAAATTTGGGGTATGACACCAAGTCTAGAGTTTTATCTTTTGTACTATGCTCTAAGAAACAGTAGTAGACTCTATGACAAGACTGTTCTCTGAGGATGACTAGGTTCTGTTCCTATACCTCTAGGAGGTCGTCGGGACAATTTGTACGAAGCCCAAGAGGAGGCTGGAAACTTTTAAGAAGCCGATGGGTCCTTGTACAAAGCCTAAGAGGAGGCTATCATTCCCGAAGGAAGAGATCCTTATACAAAGCCTAAGAGGAGACTGTGAATACTTCTAAGAAGCCGGCGGGTCCTTGTACTAAGCCAAAGAGGAGGCGGGGGTGCTTTTAGGAAGCCTGTGGGTCCTTTTACGATGCCCAAGAGGAGGCCGATGCTTTTAAGAAGCCCGTGGGTCCCCAAACCCCGAGAAATTCAAGGCAATGCTATTCACCGAGAATAGATCAAAGTCAGGAAAGTTTGAGAATTTGGAAGAAACTCAAAGATGCCATTCACGGAGAATACATTCATCTTGGGGAGTAGAGCTTCTTGACAATTCCTAATGAGGACAGCCGAAGAGAAGACTGTATCTGGTGATCCTATTGGGGATCTAGTTGTCTATTTCTACGAATAAACGAAACGGCGTCACCTAGTTCTAGACGTAGTTGCCGGGGAAACTGGAAATATCTATACTACTATTACACAGTTGATATGAGTTTATGAAAGAAGACTTACAGTGAAACAGCCCCACAATATAGTTATATGTATATGAAAGCGGTAAATGAAAGCAATAATCACTTACTCGGTTGTAGAGCTTCCATGCTGTTAGGTTAGTTGTTCAACAAAGAAAGATTGAAAACAATAGTTTATTCAAAATCAAAGGAGAAAGTGTTTTGAAAAAGAAAGATTTGGGGCTTACAGCTCAAGGAGAGGCCCAGGGTTTTATCAGTGAGCGCACTGTTTGAATTTGTACAGAGGGACTTATACAAGTGACTGAGGCCCAAAATGTTTTCTGTACAAAGGGATGGGTCTTACACTCTCTCAAGAGGCCCAAAAAGTTTTAAAGAAAAAGGGTGGGGCTTATAACACGAGGGTAGGCCCAGAGGATTTTTCGTTTAAAATGGCGATCGCGCCGAGGTTTTCTTTTAACGCAGAGGGACTTATACAATAAGTGAGGCCCAAAATTGTTTTGGTTAAAAGGGGATTGGGTCTTACACTCTAATAGAGGCCCAAAGAGTTTTAAATGGGTCTTATAGCTCGAGGAGAGGCCCTAGGTTATTTTGAAAAGGCGACGATCGCGCCGTTTGTTTTTGATGGTGTCGGGACTTATACAATACACTGAGGCCCAAAAATGATTTGGTTAACAAAAGGATTGCATCTTACACTCTATTAGAGGCCCAAAGTGTTTTGAAAATGATTTATGAGGGTTGAATTAATCCAAAAACCCTAATTTGTTTTCAAAAATGTATTTAATTGAATAAAAATTCAATTAAAATGATCAAAATTGTTTACCATATGAAAAAAAATTGTGATCTTGGATTAATGCTTCAAAAATTAAGTATTGACCTACAGAATAATTTGAAAGCATTAAAAGTTGCAAAATCAATGTAGAAAAAATATTTAAAATGTCAAAAAACAATTAAAATATTAATTCTTTGAAAAAATATCAATTATATGAAATAAATAATATTTTTGGGATTTTTTGGGAAAATAAAATATTTTAACATTTTTGTGAATTATTAAAAAAAAGAATCAACTCAAAATCATTAAAACTCAGAGAGAAATTAATTTTTGAATCAATTAAATAAAATCACAAAATTCAAATATTTGAAAATTCAAAAAAAGGCGCCAAGAACAGCTGAAGAACACGCGCGTGTTCTGGGTTTGGCTGATTTGCATTTTCTATCCAATCTCACTGAATACTTGATTATAACATGCAATCCACATATCATTATGCCCGTCTCAACCTCACGATCATGTCTATGTCCATTAATTTCATTTAAATTAAACATATAACAAGAAATCATGAAAAATCCTCAAGAACCCTAATTTCTGCATGAAGGCTAGGATTTTTTATACACGACTCAAACAATGCAGTTAATTGAGGGGAAACATTCCATGCATGATTATGAACATATGGCCAAATTATTGTGCAGCAAAAATTGCATGGATCATAGAGTTAGAAGAGCTCATGCTTACCACTTGCAGCTGGTGATCGTGATTTGTGTTGGAGGTGTTACAGCTAGGTTCTAATGATGTGGATAGCTTCCCTAGGTGCCAAGTGATTTGTCTGAGTGCTTGGAATGGATTGAAATGGTTTGGAATTGAAGATGGCACCTCAACTGCAAAACTGTCATGAACTTGAGCAATTGGCTGGTGATTTTGTGAAATCAGTGTTCCAGATATTATGTGAGTGTTTGGATCACTTCTATATGATGTATGTGAGGTGTGTGAGTGATTGGTTTGATTGGAAAAGCTCTCAAACTCAAAACCCGATAGCTACCTTGCTAAGAAAGGCATTTTTGCCAAGAGAAAGAGATTTTGAGGAAAGCATCTGTTAGATGGCTTTGGTGTACTCAAACTGATCACAATTGAGCTCTATTTATAGTAGAGCAAGTTTGTTTTGCAAGGAATAGTGAATGGCAGCTGCTAAGTAGGTTTGGCCAATGTTGGCAAATGAAAATCCAAGTCTCCTCTAGCCATTGACTAGAGGTTAGGGCACAGAGCTTTGGTTCCCTTGGTCTTGGATAAGTCTTGACTGATTTCAGATGAGAATGGCTCAGTCCATGCCACCTTGATGCTTCCATTGAATGCTTCAATCCAAATTTGGAGTCTTGTCCCTATTTTGGCCATTCTAGGTTCAACATGCTTTTTCTTGTTCCAAGGACTTTGGAGGCTTGGCTTAGTGATTGTCCCCTTTAGATTCAATCCTCTGAGGTGTCCAAGTAGATAGGAGCATTTGAATTTGGCTGATTTTGGTAAATCGAGCAAAATTGCAAATTCTGCCTTGCCTTTTACAGATTTCAGCAAGGCAACTTTCCAATGTCATATCTCATGACTCAAATGGAATTTGGCAATGTTCTTGGTCATTTTGGAAATCCCTTACATGATACAACAACTGTTTGAACATGTTTGGTTTTGATCTCTTTTGAATACAAGTGAAAAATCCCCCTACATTTGGAAAAAAATGAAGACAGATTCTGACTTAGTGAAAATTTCCCTAAGTGTTGGAAAAAGTGACATTTTCATTTTTCAGCCATTTTGATCACTCCATAACTCAAAATCCTTAATGAATTGGACTTAGGTCTAGTTGAAGTTTTTGTAGAGGGTGATGAGGTCTACAAATCAAACTTTGAATGGGGAACAATGGCCTTGTGGTTTAGGAGTTATGGTCCTCCAAAGTTGGTACCTTTGTCACTTTATTTTTAACTTAGAAAATTTTCTAAGTTTTTATGGTTACCCCTTTTACAAGTTATCCAACTTTTCTTGATTTTCCTTGATGAATGATGATTCAAATCATACATTAACATCATTTTAGGGTTAAAAATCCATTTTGGTGAAAAATCTCAAAAAGTCAAAGTTAACTTTTGTGCACAGTTGATTTTTTATCAGATGAATTCCAAACTGTGCAATTCTTCAGGAAATCATGTCCTTGACCTAAATCAAACTTAATGGACATGTTCCATGGGTGTCATAGGGTATTTTGAATCATGTCTTAGGGCTTAGGAGCATGTCTTGGTCAAAAGTCAAAGTTACAGTTGACTTTTTCCTTAGAACCCTAACTGTGGTGCAGATGAAATTGAGACTTGTTGCTCAAGCCCCTTGGATTAATCCATTGTTCCAAATGGATCAATATAGTTCATTAGAGACCTTCAAACCCTCTCTTGAGGTCTTGGTTCATGATTTGCCCTAAAAGTCAACTTAGGGGTGAATTAGGTCAAGAAACCCTAATTCCTGATTTTTGATGAATGCATCCCCTGAGGCAAATTTGACTTGGTGATTGGGTCCATGAGGTTCCATGGAGTATATTAGGTTATGTTTTGGATCATTGGCTTATGCCCAGATGAAAATTTCCATCTGGAGGCCCTGGTCGACAAAACCCTAATTTGGGACACTGTCGATCTTGAGACTTAATCCACCTGGAAGGGAGCATCCTTGTGCTTAATCCTTAAAGTGGGAGTCCTTTTGATCCATTTTGGATGTTTGAGAGGTTAGAAAAGTTGAAGATCATGTCATTCCTTGATTGATCCTTTGTCTAAGCACTCAGAGAGGGCTTGAAACCCTAATTTTGATTGTAGTGGATGCTCACCCATCTTTGGGGAGACTAACAAGGTATGATGGTTCCCCCATATTGTGATGATGATTTGCACAATGATGGGAAATCTTAGTGGTCAAAATTTGGGGTATGACAATAAGGATAAAGTGTATTGCGCACGAGCCTTAAGCATGGGGAATGAGAAATGAGGGGCTTCCTCTCATCTTTCTAGAGTGCTTAGCGAGCGTCCTATCTTGGGACGATGCGTTAAGTATTCGCCCCTGTGCCCTAGACTTTGGTGCAATGCAAGTTATGAACTAACTCAAGTCACTTCTGTCCTAAAAAATACAAACAAACTTCAAACCTTTTTGTCCTTCGGGATTGTCAAACTAAAGGCTATTTTCAAAAAGGGCACATTACTTTCCGTCTGAGACGTAAACAGGAATCGACCCTAACTGTCGGACGCTGACTTAACGTTGCCCATAAAAAACACAAAAAGAACTTGGTCCGAACTACATTAGCTCTGAATTCCCCATTGAACAAAGGGGGTACGTAGGCCTAGGACGTCGACGTCCAACCGAGTCTGTCTTTGTTTTCCCCTCTCCGTCTTAGCACAACCATAGATGAAAGGATAACTCACCCTTAGAATAGACAACAAGCATGGATCCCATCGAGTACGATGGATGCGTGGGGTGCTAGCACCTTCCACTCGCGTAACCGATTCCCGAACCCAGGTTATGGTTGCGATGACCATTCCTTTCGCTCTTCCTCGGGTTTATGCGGTGTTCCCTTTCCCTCTCTTGGGATAAATTTACACGGCTGGTGACTCTGTTTTTCCGCGCCACTCTCGCGTTTGTACCTGGATGAAAATCCTGGGAGCGACACTCTCCTTGAGCTGCAAGCCCCAAATCTTTCTTTTTCAAAGCACTTTCTCCTTTGATTTTGAATATACTGTTGTTTTCAATCTTTCTTTGTTGAAAACCTAACCAAACAGCATGGAAGCTCTACAACCGAGTAAGTGGTTATTGCTTTCATTAATCGCTTTCATATACATATAACTGTATTATGGGGCTGTTTCACTGTAAGTCTTCTTTCATAAACTCATATCAACTGTGTAATAATAGTATAGATATTTAGAGTTTCCCCGATGTAGCGAGCGATTTTGGACGCGGTTCTTAAGCGCTGGTCGCTCTCTGCGGTTGAGCTTAAAACTACAGCTCGATTCATTTTTTATCCTATTGTGAGCTGAATAAGGAAGGGAAATAGTTGTCTCCAATTAACCCTGCTTTGCATACTGAGTTTAAACAGCGGTCTGTTAGGTTACGGATGCTATCAATGTGGGGGGGCCTTTGTACTGGTTATTCGTATTTTGCGAATACAGGTTCCTTTCTTTCTTTTTTCTAGGCAAAGGGTTTCTGGCGGGGAATAAGGATTAGGATGTTAGGACTGATGCTTTTGAATTACTGCTTTTAATTGATGGAGATATGGGATTTGGGTTTTTTGTTGATTGCGCTCGCTAAGATCTTTTCTTTCGATCTTATGCCTACATATTCCCGTTTACCGAAACAGGGAAATCAGAGCGTTCGTAGTTCCTCCTATTCTATGGGAGGAAATTGGTTTTTGGTGTCTTATTCAAAGCCCAAGACGTGAAGCGAAAGGTGATTTGTATCTTGTTCAAAGCCCAAGATGTGAAGCTAAAAGGTCTATTTGTGTCTTGTTCAAAGCCCAAGACGTGAAGCTGAAAGACCTCGACTTTAGAGAGAATTTTTCATCTCTAAAGAGGGGGAAGGAGAATTACTTTAACTGGGATACGCGGATCCGAGCAATGCCATAATTTCCGAAGAAAGGGTTTTAACCTAAAGGAGAAGACTTTAACTCAGTGTAGAGCAATGCCATCTTTCCTTAGGAATTTCTCATGCTAAAAGAGGGACAGTGGCATGGATATAGATGATCCAGAGGCTTGCCGCTTACAGCGATTAGATGAAGGGGTTGTTGATGTTTGTGTACTGTGAACATGGCACAGCTTTGATGCTAAAAGGTCGATTGGATCAACCAGTGGTTTTCTTATACAAAGCCTAAGAGGAGGCTAATTTACGCTAGGAAAATCATTATACAAAGCCTAAGAGGAGGCTATTTTGTGTCTCGTACAAAGCCCGAGAGAGAGGCTAAAAGTTTTTGACCCAGTGGGGCATATCATTATACAAAGCCTAAGAGGAGGCTAAAAGAGTTCGACTCTTGCTTAAGGAATTTGTATCTCGTACGAGGCCCGAGATGGAGGCAAAAAAGGGGTGATTGACTCAACGAGGGAATCTTTTGTGTCTCATACAAAGCCTGAGAGAGAGGCTAAAAGGTTGTTTTGACTCCACTAGGGAGAATTTTGGTATCTCGTACGAAGCCCGAGATGGAGGCTATTGTAACTGTTTCAGTTGAGTGACAGATCTAATATACTGATTTTAAAAGAGAAAATCAGTTCTTATATGAGCAACACTGTACTCAGGGATTTAATTTGAGGATCAGGGATATTTCTTTCTCTTTGAGGAAACGGGAAATCCAAAGGGTATTGAGACTGTCCGAGTCTGCGGGTTTCCTTCCTATTTAACGAAGGGTGCTTGAGAATGTCTTTGAGACTCAAGGAAGTTAGACTGTCCGTGTCTAGAGTTTTATCTTTGGTACTATGCTTTGAGAAACAGTAGTAGACTCTATGAAAGGACTGTTCTATGAGGATGACTAGGTTCTGTTCCTATACCTCTAGGAGGTCGTCGGGACAATTTGTACGAAGCCCAAGAGGAGGCTAGAATCTTCTAAGAAGCCGACGGGTCCTTGTACGAAGCCCAAGAGGAGGCGGGGTTTCTTTTAGGAAGCCTGTGGGTCCTTGTATGATGCCCAAGAGGAGGCCAATGCTTTTAAGAAGCCCGTGGGTCCCAAACCAAAGAAAAGTTCAGGAAAACTCTTTTAGAGTTAAAACCACTGGTAAACGTGCGAGGTTTACTATCCAGTGACTTTAACTTTTAGAGAGAGTCCGAACCGTTCGGCGGTTTAAAGAAATTCAAGAGAAGTTTCACCGAGAATAATTCATCTCTGGGGGATAGAATTTCTTGACGATTCCTAAGGAGGACAGCCGAAGAGAAGACTGTATCTGGTGCTCCTATTGGGGATCTAGGCGTCTATTTCTACGAATAAATGAAACGGCGTCACTTAGTTCTAGACGTAGTAGCCGGGGAAACTCGAAATATCTATACTATTATTACACAGTATATATGAGTTTATGAAAGGAGACTTACAGTGAGCAGCCCCACAATACAGTTTATAATATGAAAGCAGTAAATGAAAGCGATAACCACTTACTCGGTTGTAGAGCTTCCATGTTGTTTGGTTAGTTGTTCAACAAAGAAAGATTGAAAACAACAGTATATTCAAAATCAAAGGAGAAAGTGCTTTGAAAAAGAAAGATTTGGGGCTTACAGCTCAAGGAGAGGCCCAGGGTTTTATCAGTGAGCGCACTGTTTGACTTTATACAGAGGGACTTATACAAGTGACTGGGGCCCAAAAAATGGTTTTCTGTACAAAGGGATGGGTCTTACACTCTCTTAAGAGGCCCAAAAAGGTTTAAAGAAAAAGTGTGGGGCTTATAACACGGGGGTAGGCCCAAATGATTTTTCGTTTAAAAAATAGCGATCGCACCGAGGTTTTTTTTTAACGCAGAGGGACTTATACAATAAGTGAGGCCCAAAATGTTTTGGTTAAAAGGGGGATTGGGTCTTACACTCTAATAGAGGCCCAAAAGTTTTGAATGGGTCTTATAGCTCGAGGAGAGGCCCAGATGTTCTTTGAAAAGGCGACGATCGCGCCGTTTGTTTTTTGACGGTATCGGGACTTATACAATAAGTGAGGCCCAAAGATGATTTGGTCAAAAAAGGATTGGGTCTTACACTCTAATAGAGGCCCAAAGTGTTTTGAAAATGATTTATGAGGGTTGAATTAATCCAAAACCCTAATTTGTTTTCAAAAAGTATTTAATTGAATAAAAATTCAATTAAAATGATCAAAAATGGTTTAACACATGGAAAACAAATTGTGATCTTGGATTAATGCTTCAAAAATTAAGTATTGACCTACAAAATAATTAGAAAGCATTAAAAGTTGCAAAATCAATGTAGAAAAAATATTTAAAATGCCAAAAACAATCAAAATATTAATTCTTTACAAAAATATCAATTATATGAAATAAATAATATTTTTGGGATTTTTTGATAAAATAAAATATTTTAACATTTTTTGAATTATTAAAAAAAGAATCAACTCAAAATCATTAAAACTCAGAGAGAAATTAATTTTTGAATCAATTAAACAAAATCACAAAATTCAAATATTCAAATTATTCAAAAATGGCGCCAAGAACAGCTGAAGAACACGCGCGTGTTCTTGGTTTCTCAGATTTGCATTTTCTATCCAATCTCCATGAATACGTAACCATATCATGCAATCCACATATCATTATGCTCGTCTCAACCTCACGATCATGTCTATGTACTTTAATTTCATTTAAATTAAACATACAACAAGAAATCACGAAGAAACCTCAAGAACCCTAATTTCTGCATGAAGGCTAGGATTTTTGATACACGATTCAAACAATGCAATTAATTGAGGGAAAACATTCCATGCATGATTATGAACATATGGCCAAATTATTGTGCGAGGAAATATGCATAGATTGAGAGATGCCCAAGTTTAGGCTTACCTTCAAGTCGTGACAGCAAGAGTAGATGTGATTTTGAGTTGGAGGTGTTACAGACAAGTTGTGATGATCTGGACAGCTTCCCTACACCATATGGAGTGTGTTTGAACACTTGGATTGAATTGAAATGGACTGGATCAGTTTATGGCATCTCAGCTGCAACTTCACTTCAAACTTGTGTGGATGGCAAGTGATTTTGTGAAATTGATGTTTCAGATGTTATGTGAGTGTTTGATCAGCTCATATGTGATGTATGTGAGGTGTGTGAGTGATTGGTTTGTGCAGAATTGCTCTCAAACTCAAAACCCGATAGCTACCTTGCTAAGAAAGGCATTTTTGCCAAGAGAAAGAGATTTTGAGGAAAGCATATGTTAGATGGCTTTGGTGTACTTAAACTGACCATAATTGAGCTCTATTTATAGTAGAGCAAGTTTGTTTTGCAAGGAATAGTACATGGCAGCTGGTAAGTAGGTTTCCTCAATGTTGGCCATTGGAAATGAAAGTCTCCTCTAGCCATTGACTTGAGGTTAGGGCACAGAGCTTTGGTCCCCTTGGTCTTGGATAAGTTTTGACTGATTTCAGATGAGAATGGCTCAGTCTATTCCACCTTGATGGTTCCATTGAATGCCTCATTCCAAATTTGAAGTCTTGTCCCTATTTTGGCCATTTTAGGTTCAACATGCTATTCTTTGTTCCTTGGACCTTGGAGGCTTGGCTCAGTGATTGTCCCCTTTGGATTAAATCCTCTGAGGTGTCCAAGTGGATTGGAGCAATTACAATTGGCTGATTTTGGCAAATCGAGCCAAAATGCAAATTCTGCCTTGCTTTGACAGATTTCAGGAAGGCAACTTGCCAATGTTGTATCTCATGGTGTAAGTTGAATTTGGCAATGTTCTTGGCCATTTTGGAAAGCTCTTACATGATACAACAACTGTTTGAACAAGTTTGGTTTTGATCTCTTTTGATTCCAAGTGAAAAATGCCCCTACATTTGGCAAAAAGTGAAGCAGAATCCTGACTTAGTGAAAATTTCACTAAGTGTTGGAAAAAGTGACATTTTCACTTTTCAGCCACTTTGATCACTCCATAACTCAAAATCCTTAATGAATTGGAATGACTTGTAGTTGAAGTTTTTGTAGGTGATAATGAGGGATACAAATCCATCTTTGGATGAGAAAAAATGGCCTTGTGGTTTAGGAGTTATGGTCCTCCAAAGTTGGTACCTTTGCCACTTTATTTTTAACTTAGAAAAATTTCTAAGTTTTATGGTTACCCCTTTTACAAGTTATCTCACTTTTCTTGTTTTTTCTTGATGAATGATGATTCAAATCATACATTAACATCATTTTAGGGTTAAAAATCCATTTTGGTGAAAAATCTCAAAAAGTCAAACTTGACTTTTGTGCACAGTTGACTTTTTATCAGATGAATTTCAAACTGTGCATTTCTTCAGGAAATCATGTCCTTGACCTAAATCAAACTTGATGGACATGTTCCATGGGTGTCATAGGGTATATTCAATCATGTATTAGGGTTTGGGAGCATGTCCAGGTCAAAAGTCAAAGTTACAGTTGACTTTTCCCTTAAAACCCTAATTGTGGTGCAGATGAAAATGAAACTTGTTGCTCAAGCTTCTTGGATCAATCCATTGTTCCAAATGGATCAATATGGTGTATTAGAGACCCTCAAATCATCTCTTGAGGTCTTGGCTCATGGTTTGTCCCAAAAGTCAACTTAGGGGTGAATTAGGTCAAGAAACTCTAATTCCTGATTTTTGATGAACGCATCCCCTGAGGCAAAATTGACTTGATGCATGGGTTCATAAGGTTCCCTGAAGTATATTAGGTCATGTTTTGGATCATTACCTTGTGCCCAGATGAAAATTTCCATCTGGAGGCCCTGGTCGACCAAAACCCTAATTTGGTGACACTGTCGATCTTGAGACTTGATCCACCTAGAAGGGAGCAGCCTTGTGCTTAATCCTTGAAGTGGGAGTCCTTTTTGATCCATTGTGGATGTTTGAGAGATTAGACAAGTTGAAGATCATGTAATTTCTTGATTGATCCTTTGTCTAAGCACTCAGAGAGGGCTTGAAACCCTAATTTTGATTGTATTGGATGCTCACCCATCTTTGGGGAGACTGATGAAGCATAAAGGTACATCCATATTGTGATGATGATTTTCAAAATGATGGGAAATCTAAGTGGTCAAAATTTGGGGTATTACACCCGACAACTACGTCTAGCATTAAGCCCGTTGATCACTCTTAGAAATAGTCAATACTAGATCCCCATAGGATTTCCAGACACAGTTTTCCCTCCTCTTGGGGTTAAACAATATGGAGACATGAAAGGCAGCATTCTCTGTGAACCCTTTCATAGACTGTCACTCATAGAAGTTGTCAAAGAAACTCTATTCCCCAGAGATGATCTTTTCTCTGTGAATGGCATCTCTTAAGTTTCTTCCAAATTCTCGGACTTTCCTGGCTTGATCTATTCTCGGTGAATGGCATGTCTTGAATTTCTCGGGGTTTTGGGGACCCGCAGGCTTCCTAAAAGCACTTGTCAAGAAACTCTACTCCCCATAGATGATCTTTTTTCCGTGAATGGCATCTCTTGAGTTTCTTCCAAATTCTCGAACTTTCCTGACTTGATCTATTCCTTGTGAATAGCTTGCCTTGAATTTCTCAGGGTTTGGGGACCCATCGGCTTCTTAAAAGCATCGGCCTCCTCTTGGGCATTGTACAAGGACCCACAGGCTTCCTAAAAGCACCCCCGCCTCCTCTTGGGCTTAGTACAAGGACCCGTCAGTTTCTTAGAAGTATTCACAGCCTCCTCTTAGGCTTCGTATAATGATATCTTCCTCCGGGAATGATAGCCTTCTCTTGGGCTTCGTACAAGGACCGATCGACTTCTTAAAAGTTTCCAGCCTCCTTTTGGGCTTCGTACAAATTGTCCCGACGACCTCCTAAAGGTATAGGAACAGAACTTAGTCATCTTCATAGAACAGTCCTTTCAAAGAGTCTACTACTGTTTCTCAAAGCATAGTACAAAAGATGACACTCTAGACTTGGAAAGTCTAATCTCCTTGAGTCTTCAAGACATTCTCAAGTGACCCCTTCGTTAAATAGGAAGAAAACCCGTAGACTCGGACAGTCTCTATACCCTTCAGATTTCCCGCTTCCTTAAAGAACAAGAATAACCCGGATCCTCGAATCAAATCCTTGAGTACAGTGTTGCTCAGTATGCAAGAAGGGTTAATTGGAGACATCTATTTCCCTTCCTTCATCAACTTTAATAGGATAAAAAATGAATCGACCTGTAGTAAGCTCAAACCGCAGAGAGAGACCAGCGCTTAAGAACCGCGTCCAAAATCCCTCGCTACACTATACATGTTTATTTTACTGCTAATGGGAATGCGTGTGATGCCGCATGTGGAAAGATTTAGTATACACTTAAGATAAGTGATGGCGACGAGGTCGACCATCAACCTCAGTGGAGGCTGACCAATGCAACCCATTCTCTCACCTAGACAATGGGCCGATTGTGATGTCTCAGAAGCTGAGGAGCCAAACCCTTTTGTAGTGCGGAAACTATCGGGAATAGTTGTTACGCGATACTACCCTCATTTGAGGCTGGTGATCTATTCTCGGTGAATGGCAGTTACTCTAAGATTGCTCTACAACTCGCTGGCGATCCGCTTGTTGTTTTGCTTTCCTGGGAGGAGCTGATGATAATGAGTACAGGTACAAAAATCACCCTAGTATAAACCTTTGGGGATGGGTAGAGCCTTGACTTCATGACAACGACCCTTTGACCCCATGTTCTTTCTATGTTTTTGTGTGCTGCATTCATGCATTCATTTAAAAAACATTAAAACATTCAAAAAAATTTACTCTTCTAGTCTCTCTGTTTTTCAAATTAAACTAAGACTGTGATTGCAAATATCAGAGAAAAGGATTGCACTAATGGACTTCGGTAGAAGGAGAACCCATACGTACACCTTCATGGTTCCAAAGTTAGAGGATTTGAGAAGGTTAGCAAAGATAATCACTAACCCTGAGGCTTTTAGAGCCAAGCACGGAGGTTTGCTACCACTGTTAAGAGTCCATGTGATTGAGGGAATCATGGATGCGCTCATTCAGTTTTACGATCCAGTTTATCACTGTTTCACATTTCCGGATTACTAGCTAGCACCAACGCTGGAGGAGTATTCTCACCTGATTGATCTACACATTACTGACCGAGCTCCATTTTCTGGACTGGAAGAAATTCCAAAGAATCAGATCATTGCAAGAGCAATTCATTTGGACGAGTTGGAAATCAAGACTCACCTGACCACTAAGGGTGGCATCCAAGGTTTTCCAGCCCAGTTCTTGACAAAGAAAGCCCTGTATTTTGCCAGTATAGGGAACGTAACTGCTTTTGAAAGCATCTTTGTCTTGCTCACCTACGGGTTATTTTTGTTTCTCAACATCAATAACTTCGTCGATATCAACTCCATTAAGGTTTTTCTTATTGGAAATCCTGTGCCGACTTTACTCGCAGATGCGTACCATTCTGTACACTTGGGAAATTTGTACAGCGGAGGGGAGATCACATGTTATGTACCTCTGCTATATAAATGGTTTATCTCCCACTTGCCTAAGTGGGCTGCTTTTTGGGATTGCAAGAGTGCCTTACGTTGGTCGCAGAAGATCATGTCTCTTACCAACTCAGATATAGATTGGTGTAATAAGATCTCTGATGGAATCAGAATCATTGATCATTGTGGAAACTTCCCCATCGTACACCTCATAGGAACTAAAGGAGGAATCAACTACCATCCGGTATTGGTTCGTCGTCAATTTGGATACCCGATGAGACACGTCCCACGGGGTGTTCATCTGGAAGGTCTTTTCTTCAAGGAAGAAGAAAATGACAGAGCACTAAAGATGGAAATAGTGCATGCTTGGAAACAGGTTCATAATAAAGGATGAGAGTCTCTAGGAAAACCGGACTGTGTCTCGGTGGAGCCTTATCTCCATTGGGTACAAACTAGAGCTCTCAAGCTAAAATTTCCTTATTCTCGTTACAGAATTCTTCCGCCAAAGGAATCTGTCATGTACTTCATGACTGAAACTGAAAAGCTTCAGGTTACTCTCAACAAAGTTCAAAAGGAGTGAAGGTCTTGGAAGAACAAGTACCGCACCCTCGACGTAGAGTGCATCAAAATACAACAATTACTGAAAGAAAAAGATGCTCTGATTGAAATTTTGGAGCAGCATGCTGTAGAGAATCAAGATGACCAAAGGAATTTGCTCACTCCTTTCACCTGGCAAAGGAATGACAACCCGACAACGGCCCAAGAGCCCCGGTCAAAGAAGAGTAAAATACCAGAATCAGCACCCGATTTTTCTTCAGAGAGGACTCGGGACCCATTAGCTTAGGTTTCTGTTCCTACACCTTGTAATCTACTGTATTTCCATTTCTGTAATCCTTGGAATCCAATAAAAACGGGTTTCCCCACTGTTTGATATTTGGAATCTAATTGTCGAAGTTTATTTTGATTAAACCAAAAAACAATTAATATAATTATTGCATTCATCATTCTCACATCACGTATTCTTCTTCCCTACGAATCTCACGTTTGTGTCTCGATTCTAGAGTCAAACTGTCTCATTCGTACAATACTCAGGCCAATCGTCAGAAAAGGATGGATGATCTTGAGGAAGAAAACAGAGAGTTGAAAGAAGAGATCGACGCTCTGAGAGAGAATATGAGAAAGCTTCGTAACGACATGCAAGCCATGGCAGAAGCTCAGCTACAACGAACTGTGATCTCAGAGATCACCTCAACGGCCATAGCAGAGAAGTCCGATCCTAGGTATCAAACGCTAAAAGATCGTCCCTGGGGCATGCCTGTTAACTATATCCCGTAAGGATATGTTCCGCCGATCGCTGAAGATCAGGGAATCTCAACAGAAGCCGCTGGGCCTGAAGGTTACAAACTTCGGGAAAGCGAAGATGTCAGGGGCA
Organism: Lathyrus tuberosus; assembly: GCA_022829125.1. Classification (NCBI taxonomy): domain Eukaryota; kingdom Viridiplantae; phylum Streptophyta; class Magnoliopsida; order Fabales; family Fabaceae; genus Lathyrus; species Lathyrus tuberosus. The sequence continues at coordinate 684,357 of JALAZF010000428.1, forward strand.
TACTGAAGACTCCTGAAGGTTACAAACTTCGGGAAACGCCAAGATTCGCTACCGTAGTCACGGTACCACCCCCTGTGGTGCACACTGTCCCGGAAGGACAGATTCCACCAATACCTTCTGGTAAAAAGGAAACAATGTTCGATAGAATGGATAAATTCCAAGAGCAGTTCCTGGAAATGCAGAAGGAACTGCAAGCCATTCACGGCCAGGATCTATTTGGAAAGGATGCCGCAGACCTCTGCTTGGTCCCCAATGTGAAAGTCCCGCACAAGTTCCAAGTGCCCGACTTTGAAAAGTACAAGGGTAACTCTTGCCCTCAAAGCCATCTGGTGATGTACGCTCGGCGGATGTCAGCTCAGACGGAGAATCAGGACCTACTGATTCACTACTTCCAGGATAGTTTAACCGGTGTCGCATTAAAATTGTACATGGGTTTAAACCGTACTACGATCAGTACATTCAGAGATCTTGGTACTGCCTTCGTCCAACAATACAAATACAATTTGGACATGGCACCCAACAGAGATCAACTCAGATCAATGTTGCAAAAGGACAAGGAAACCTTTAAGGAGTATGCCCAAAGGTGGCGTGAAATTGCTGCTCAAATTTGTCTACCTCTTGAGGAAAAAGAGATGACAAAGATCTTCTTAAAGACCTTAAGCTCATTTTACTATGACCGAATGGTTGCCAGTGCACCCAGTGACTTCACCAAGATGGTGGGCATGGGCGTACGTCTTGAGGAAGCCGTCCGAGAAGGACATTTGGTAAAAGACACTGGATCGACGAGCGGTACTAAAAAATACGGTAGTGCTCTCCCTAAGAAAAAAGAGCAACATATTGGGAATATCTCTCTCGAAAAGCAAAGGCGACGTTATCAGCCAGTAGCAGCTGTAACTCCTTCTATCAGCCCTGCGCCTATTCCTACGTATCAACCTCAGGTTGCGCAAAGCCAACCTGATTAGCAAAGGACACAACAGCCTCTTCAGCAAGCTCATCCCCAATATAACAACAACCGTACAACACGGCCACCAGGATTTGTTCCTATACTCGTATCGTACGCAAAGTTGTTTCCATTACTGCAAGCCAAGGGGCACATTCAGACTAAGTCCCCTCTTACAGTACCAGAAAATCCGCCTTTTTGGTTTAAGGTGGATCAAACTTGCCCTTACCACCAAGGAGGATCAGGGCATAACATTGAGACTTGTCTCAATTTCAAATCTGACGTGCAAAAGCTTGTTAGGAGCGGGCTCTTATCCTGCAAGGATACAAATCCTAATGTTCTCAAGAATCCGCTGCCTCAACATGAGAAAGCTGCAGTCAATTTGATAGAAGGAGAGACTAACAATGTCTATCAAATTCATGATGTACTCTTGTTAAAAACCAATTTGGTCAAGATGCATTGTAGACAGAGTGGATATGGCCATGTGCCACCTCATAACTATCACCAGTGTGATATCTGCTCTAAAGACAACCAAGGATGTTCTGTGGTGCAACCAGCTCTATAGGAACAAATGGATCTCGGATGGATCCAAGAGCACCGAGTTCGTGGAGTTAGCATGGTCTACACGAATTCCAACGTCATTCAAAACCACAACATCCGTGCGATGAATGTCAACTTGGCGGCAATGCACTCAAGGAAAAGCCAGTATCATAATCTGCTGCGGCACAATTACAATTCCTGTCTGACTTGCTCGATAAACAAATAGGGATGCTCTTTCATACAGGAGGCCCTCCAGCATCAGATGGATCTTGGATGGATCCAAGACTACCATGATAGGCATCCTTATCAGATCAACATGGTTCAGATCTTTGATATTCGCGTGATGAATACCAACCTGGTAGAGTTACATGCTGAGCAGGTCCGACTCGGATGCCTGGTATCACATAATTATCAAAGCTGTAAAGCGGGTTGCGAAAACGATCGAGGTTGTACCCTTGTCCAGGAGGCACTTCAGCACTTGTTAAATCACTGGTGGATGCCAATCTATATGGATGAAGATACTCAGTAAATTAGTATCAGTAATAGGAATCCTACTCGGCGTCAGAGTCAGGATGTCCGATCAACGGAAGCTAACCTAGTGAGGTTACATTGTATTCAAAGTGGGCGTGGCCAGGTGCCACCACACAATTATGACCGTTGTAGCGTCTGTTCGGAAAGTAACCAAGGATGCTATCTTGTGCGAGCAGCGCTTCAGGGTCAGGTGGAACGAGGAGAGATTTGTCCATATCCAGGTTCTGGACCTATCAACTAGACGCCGAACTACCTTGCCGATCAAATTGAAGATGTTGTCACAATCTCTGGTCATCATAGGACCAAGGACGTTTGTGTCATTATCCCTCTATTGGATGAATCTAAGGTTCCCAACCGAGAACGGATCGAGATTACTTACGATGGTCAGAAAAATCATAGGGCTCCCGTAGTCATCTATCTGCTGGGACCATTACCATATGAATCAACTAAGGCTATCCCTTACAAATACGGTGCAACAACAATTGAAAATGGAAAGGAAATTCCATTACCCTCCATTGTGAATATTGCAGACATCAGTCGTGTAACACGGAGTGGTAGAACTTCAACCGAGGGGTTGGGGAACCTAACAAAGAAAAGGAACTTCAGACGGAAACTCCTGATCTACCAGTCGGTCAATCCAGTAATCCCGACCTTTCAAAAAACAATGATGAGATACTGAAGCTCATCCAAAGGAGTGAATACAACATTGTTGATCAACTGTTACAAACTCCTTCAAAGATCTCGGTATTATCACTGTTACTCAGTTCAGAAGCGCACAGGGAGGTTCTACAGAAAGTCTTGGAGCAAGCCTTTGTGGAATAGGATGTAACAATCAGACAGCTCGATAGCGTTGTCTCTAACATCACTTCCTGCAACAATTTGGGATTTAGTGATGAGGAACTACCTGAAGAGGGTCGCCGACATAACATGGCACTCAATATCACAGTTAACTGCCAAGACGATGCTTTAGCCAGCGTACTGGTAGACACAGGGTCAGCCTTGAATGTTATGCCGAAGTCCACTTTGATGCAATTATCATTCAAAGGCCCTCCGATGAGAACCAGCGAGATTGTCATCAAAGCATTCGACGGATCCAGAAAAGCGGTTATCGGCGAAGTTGATCTTCCCATAACTATTGGTCCTCACACTTTCCAAGTAACTTTCCAGGTCATGGACATCCGAGAAACGTACAGTTGTTTATTAGGAAGACCTTGGATACATCAGGCTGGGGCAGTCACCTCGACTCTCCAGCAAAAGCTAAAGTTCATCAAGAACGATCAACTTGTCACAGTTTGTGGGAAACAAGCCTTGCTTGTAAGCAAATTGTCATCATCTGCTAGTGTAGAGCCCGAGGAGGTTATTGGAACGCAGTTCCAAGCACTGTCGGTGAGCAAGGATAATCAGTTCAAAGAAGGAACTTCCATTTCTTCATACAACGATGATATCAAAGCGGTCGAGAGTACCGATACAACTGGATGGGGACAACTTGTCATTCCTATTGACAATAAAACAAAGAAGGGTCTTGGTTTTTCTGTAACCTGTCCCCAGACAGCTGCCAATGATGAAAGTCTTTGTCCCCTTCAAAACTTCTTCCACAGTGGAGGTTTCCTTCACCCGGTGTCTCAAGCAGTACATGCTATTAATGAGGAATATCCCTCTGACACAAATGAAGAATGGAAGTCCTATCTTAACAAGGACGGTTATATGTCTCAGGAAGAGGTGCCTACGCCATTTTGCTATCCCGCACAGAGTCTGAGATTTATACCAAGGTCAGACGTCGAAATGATATATGGAGATTGTGATCCGAAAGGATGTCGTGCTCCACCAAATTCATTAGAGGAGGACACTCTAATGAAAGACAACTTTGACCACAACTACTATGGCGCAATGGATGGTCTGCCAATGTGGCAATCTTACCCAGGAAACTTGGGGCCGAAAAGTCAGCCGAGTAATGAAACTCAGCTGAGCATCATTGAACAGAATACCTGTGTCCCCACCATGTCATGGGATCAACACTCAGATCATTCAGAAACTACTCAACATGAAGATGAATTCGCAACGTTCGCAGGACTTGAGTTCATCAACTATGCTTTTCCCGAGGTCAACGTCATCGAGAGGGATGACTTCTCCAGTTCGAAAGAACTGTGGGATACCTTGGGACAACCGAGTGGAAAATACGACTATATAGTCAAGTACACTGCTCCCGAAAGCTCTCGTATCAGGCTCGAAGACATCCAGTCAACTGAATGGGGAGATACAGCTGAGAGCACAAATGTGATGCAAAATACAACTGAGGAATTCTCCTACGACAATTCTGCCTGGGAGGCAGAGTCCAATGATTCTGATCCACCAGAAATCAGCGTTATTTCTGAAGACAAATCAAGGAAGGTGCCAGACTTTGTGATTCACCGAGGAGTTCGCCGCCAATGGGTTGCTGTCGATGTTCCGAAGGTCGTTCATCAGTCAAAGTAATTGCCATCTTTAACCTTTCACCCTGCCCAGGTGAAACGGATGTTTTGATAGGGCTCACTTTCGGTAAATTTCCCTCTTCGCTTTGCCCAAAGCGACAGAGTTTTGTTTTATAGGGCTGTAGTTTCAAGTATCGACTTGTTCATTAATAAAATAACGTCGTTCTATAATTTCCGCATTAATTGTTATTTTCTCTTTTCGTTTTTCAGAAAATGGTAATCCTAAAAAACAAATTAAAAATAAAAACAAGCAGTAATCAAAACACTGCACACACTTACATTTTTCTCTATCTCTTCTAAACACGAATCTTCACGTCATGCAGATTGCTTGTTTTAAATACCGTTGAAACATACGATCCGATGCCTTCTCCCAACTTTGAGTTCCCGGTATTCGAGGCTGAAGAAGAAAATGACGACAAAATTCCAGAAGAGATCTCCCGACTACTCAGACAAGAGGAAAGGTCCATTGAATCTCACACAGAACCGTTGGAAACGGTAAACTTGGGTTCAAAAAAAGAGAGAAAAGAAATTAGGATTGGGGCACTGCTCGGTCCAACTGCCAGAGAGGGTTTGATAAAGCTTCTCAGAGAATTTCCCGATGTATTCGCTTGGTCCTATCAGGATATGCCAGGGTTGGATACCAGCATTGTGGAACATCACTTACCGTTAAGGTCGAAATGTCCGCCAGTAAAGCAAAGGTTGAGACGGACTCGCCCGGACATGGCCATCAAAATCAAAGAGGAGGTACAGAAACAAATTGACACAGGTTTCCTCACTACATCAGAATATCCTCAATGGTTAGCCAACATCGTACCTGTTCCCAAAAAAGACGAAAATGTCAGAATGTGTATCGATTACAGGGATCTGAACAAGGCAAGTCCAAATGACGACTTTCCTTTAGCACACATTGACATGGTGGTTGACAGTACAGCAAAGTTCAAAGTTTTCTCCTTCATGGATGGATTCTCGGGCTATAACCAGATCAAAATGGCGCCGAAAGACATGGAGAAAACTTCGTTCGTTACCCCATGGGGTACCTTTTGTTACAAGGTAATGCCATTCGGTTTGAAGAACGTTGGGGCAACCTATCAAAGGGCCATGACTACTCTGTTTCATGACATGATACACAAAGAGATAGAGGTATATGTTGATGATATGATTGCAAAATCAAAAACAGAGAGTGAGCACGTTGAACATCTGTCAAAATTGTTTGAACGTTTAAGAAAATTCAAGCTCCGCTTGAATCCCAACAAGTGCACCTTCGGTGTCCGTTCAGGGAAACTACTAGGGTACATCGTCAGCCAGAAAGGGATTGAGGTTGATCCTGACAAGGTCAAGGCCATTCAAGAAATGCCTTCTCCGAGAACTGAAAAACAAGTCAGAGGATTCCTGGGACGTTTGAACTACATCTCCAGATTCATATTACTTATGGCCGCGACCTGTGCGCCGATTTTCAAATTACTCACAAAGAACCTGGATTGCGTTTGGTCAGAGGACTGCCAAACTGCCTTCAACAGTACCAAGGAATATCTGTTGAATCCTCCGATTCTATCACCTCCAGTGGAAGGAAGACCACTAATCATTTACCTCACAGTTCTAGAGGACTCAATGGGATGTGTACTTGGCCAACAAGATGAAACTAAAAGGAAAGCGTCTGCCATTTACTATCTAAGCAAGAAATTCACCGACTGCGAAACTCGGTACACGATGCTCGAGAAAACTTGCTGTGCTTTGGCTTGGGCAGCCAAACGTCTTCGCCAATACATGATTCGTCATACTACTTGGTTGGTCTCAGAAATGGATCCAATCAAGTATGTCTTCGAAAAACCTGCTCTTACGGGAAGGATTTCCTGTTGGTAGATGTTGTTATCAGAATATGACAAGAGTACCACGCTCAGAAAGCTATTAAGGGAAGTATTTTAGCCGATCATTTGGGTCATCAACCGATTGACGATCAAGAATCAATCGGGTTTGAATTCCCAGAAGAAGAAGTCATGTATCTAAAGATGAAAGATTGCGACGAACCGCTACCCAGCGAAGGGCCAGAACCAGGTTCCCAATGGGGACTTATCTTTGATGGAGCAGTTAATCATTATGGAAACGGAATTGGGGCAATCATTGTTACCCCTCAGGGTACCCACATTCCTTTCAACGCCAGACTTACGTTCAAATGTACGAACAATGAGGCCGAATACGAAGCTTGTATTATGGGTCTCGAAGAAGCGATTGATTTGAGGATCAAAAACTTGGATGTATATGGCGACTCAGCCCTGGTTATCAACCAGATCAAAGGAGATTGGAACACATCCAATCAAGACTGATTCCTTACAAAGATTATGCGAGAAGGTTGTTACCCTTCTTCAATAGAATCGAGTTTCATCACATCCCTCGTGAGGAGAATCACATGGCTGATGCATTAGCCACTCTCTCTTCTATGATTAGTGTAGGTCATTGGAATGACATACCTAAGATTGACATAATGCGCCTTGAAAGGCCTGCTTATATCTTCACGATTGAAGCAGTCATAGACGACAGACCTTGGTATCACGATATCAAATGCTTCCTTCAGAAACAAGACAACCCATCTGGGGCACTCAGAAAAGACAGAAAGACCCTCAGAATATTGGTTGGAAACTTCTTCCTGAGCGGTGACACTCTCTATAAGAGAAATTTTGACTTGGTTTTGCTCCGATGCGTCGACAGACCAGAAGCAGACATGCTTATGAAAGAAATTCATGAAGGATCCTTTGGCACTCATGCCAACGGACACACAATGGCAAGAAAAATTTTAAGAGCAGGGTACTATTGGTTGACCATGGAATCTGACTGCTACAAGTACATGAGGAGGTGTCACAAGTGTCAGATATACTCCGCCAAAATTCATGTACCGCCATCACATCTCAAAGTTCTCTCTTCCCCATGGCCATTCTCCATATGGGGAATCGACATGATTGGCATGATTGAGCCCAAGGCTTCAAACGGACATCGGTTCATCCTGGTAGCCATTGATTACTTCACCAAGTGGGTCGAAGCAGCGTCATACGCCAATGTAACCCGAAAAGTGGTGGTCCAATTTATCAAAAACAATATCATCTGTCGTTATGGTGTTCCAAGCGAGATCATTACTGATAATGGATCTAACTTAAACAATAAAATGATGAAAGAGTTGTGTGCAGAGTTCAAGATCGAACACCATAACTCATCTCCCTACCGACCCAAGATGAACAGAGCGGTAGAAGCGGCCAATAAGAACATCAAGAAGATCGTTCAAAAGATGGTTGTAACCTATAAAGACTGGCACGACATGCTACCCTTTGCTCTTCACGGTTATCGCACATTTGTCCGCACTTCAACAGGGGCAACCCCTTTCTCTTTAGTGTATGGCATGGAAGCAGTGCTCCCCATAGAAGTAAAGATCCCATCAATCTGGGTATTGATGGAAGCTAAGCTTGTAGAAGCTGAATGGGGTCAAAGTCGACACGACGAATTAAACTTGATCGAAGAGAAGCGAATCACGACATTATGCCACGGTCAGTTGTATCAGGAGAGAATGAAGAAGGCGTTCGACAAAAAGGTTCAACCCCGCATCTTCAGGAAAGGAGACCTTGTGCTCAAGAAGATACAATCTTCAGGCAAATGTACTCCAAATTATGATGGCCCCTACGTGGTCACGAAAGCTTTCTCAGGCGGCGCCTTGAGACTTGCAACCATGGACGGAGAGGAATTTGCCTACCCCACAAATGTTGATGTAGTCAAGAAATACTTCGCCTAAGCTAAAAAAAAAAAACGTCTCGGTGGATTGAAAACCCGAAAGGGCGGTCCAGGCAAAAATTAGAGAGATGAAAAAAAATCATCTCGGTGGATTGGAAACATCATAGTACAATCCAGGCAAAATTTAGGGATAATGGCAAGTAACTATGTTCAACAGAGGCAAGTCCCTCAACAACAGTTACATCCTCTATCAGAAAACTCCAGTCAAGGTCATCTTCGACAAAAGCTCAGTTTTCCCTGTAAATTACCATTTTCTAGCTTTGTATATACACTTTGGAATCACGCGCTTGGCTGATTTCCATCCTATCAATAAAATTTGAGCCTTTGTGCTTTTGTTTGTAATTCTTATTTGTTTTAGCTTTACAGAACGACGAAGTTAACATGATTAACGATTCTTGAAATAAAACAAAAATGAATTTACTTGTTAAAACTTTTTCTGCTTAATAAAGACGGCAATTTCTTTTGACTGTTGAACATCAGAAAAACATCGGTCGCTTCTCCAGAAGTAATCGAACCTCAAAGTGCAGAATCAAAGTACTCCTTCTACGTCAGTAAGCCTGAATGAAGGGATCAACTGTGTTAGAGACCTTGTTTCGTCTGACACGCCACGGCAGAGTTCGCATCTCCTAAGCCCGACCAACATAGCTCCCAACAGGGACTATCTCTCCTAAGTAAGGTGGAATTGCTATCTTAAACCAGCGATATTTCTACACGCCCCGCGATGGCCGAGTATCCAGTTGTGTTCACCCGTCAGTTTGTATGTCGCGTCAGTTTTGTCAGCATATACATACATACATCATGCATTATTGATTTGCATTCACATTTCATATTGCATCGCTATCACTCTAGTCGGTCTTGTCCCCTAGTGATAAAATGTTCTCTCAATCGAGTTGTCAGTCCTTGCCTCGTCAGGAAATATTGTGTTTGAACAACCTCGCTTCAAGTTTATTTCTGGAAGGAAGTTGGCCCTCGACCACTTTGATAACTTGAACCTTTGAAAAAAACCAGAGGAATCTTCAGTCAACATCACTCTTCGCCATTGAAGATGATATCCTTGCTTTCCCGGATTAAGGAAAATCCACAGAGAAAGCCTCGTAATCAGAGATTCGGCAGCATGCCAGTTTTGCTCTAAAAAGACCGCTGATGAAAAGGTCATCGGCACCTCAAAATTGGACCCCATCATATGCATTTCTCTGGGAAGACCTCGAGAAAAGTATGATGTAAGATCCCACGCAGAAGCAGCCTCTCGAGAGACTCGCTTTCCCCAGATAGAGTCGGCAAATGGCGTCTCTAACAGAGAAGTTTGTACACCTCTACAACTCAGACGATTGGGTTCCCCAGCAAGTCTGACATCAAATTTTTTCGTCAAATGGCATCTCCCCAGGAAAATTCGGCGAGAAGTTTGAGGAAAACTGCTACACATAGCGTCCCTTATCAATAAAGTTTATTGACAAAAGTAACTAAGACCAGTTCCTTGGTAAGAAACCAGGATCGAGGGGAAGTTTAAATCAGCAACTGAGACCAGTTCCTTGGTAGGAAACCAAGATCCAGGGGAAGTTAACAAAAGAAAACTAAGACCAGTTCCTTGGCTGAAGACCAGGATCGAGGGGAAGTTTACCTTTTCTAAGCATCATTGCTTAGCTAAAGAAGATGAATGTGTAAGCTACCATTCAAAACCACCATCAAAATTTTGGGTATTCCGATATTTAATCCTCTTGCACCCCGAATGCCCGAATACCTTTGTCATTCACACCTTCGGGTCCAAGAAGATTAAATAGGGGCATCTGTCATACCCCAAATTTTGACCACTAAGATTTCCCATCATTGTACAAATCATCATCACAATATGGGGGAACCACCTTATTTCATCAGTCTCCCCAAAGATGGGTGAGCATCCACTACAATCAAAATTAGGGTTTCAAGCCCTCTCAGAGCTTTTAGACAAAGGATCAATCAAGGAATGACATGATCTTTAACATGTCTACACCTTCAAACATACCCAAAGGATCAAAAGGACTCCCACTTCAAGGATCAAGCACAAGGCTGCTCCCTTCTAGGTGGATCAAGTCTCAAGATCGACAGTGTCACCAAATTAGGGTTTTGATCGACCAGGGTCTCCAGATGGAAAATTTTCATCTGGGCACAAGCCAATGATCCAAAACACAACCTAATATTCTCCATGGAACCTCATGGACCCAATCATCAAGTCAATTTTGCCTTAGGGGTTGCATTCATCAAAAATCAGGAATTAGGGTTTCTTGACCTAATTCACCCCTAAGTTGACTTTTAGGGAAAATCTTGAGCCAAGACCTCAAGAGAGGGTTTGAGGGTCTCTAATGAAATATATTGATCCATTTGGAACAATGGAGTAATCCAAGAAGCTTGAGCAACAAGTCTCAATTTCATCTGCACCACAATTAGGGTTTTTAGGAAAAAGTCAACTGTAACTTTGACTTTTGACCAGGACATGCTTCCAAAACCTAGGACATACCTCAATATACCCTATGACACCCATGGTACATGTCCATCATGTTTGATTTAGGTCAAGGACATGATTTCCTGAAGAATTGCACAGTTTGGAATTCATCTGATAAAAAGTCAACTGTGCACAAAAGTCAACTTTGACTTTTTGAGATTTTTCACCAAAATGGATTTTTAACCCTAAAATGATGTTAATGTGTGATTTGAATCATCATTCATCAAGAAAAATCAAGAAAAATTGGATAACTTGTAAAAGGGGTAACCATAAAAACTTAGAAAATATTCTAAGTTAAAAATAAAGTGGCTAGGGTACCAACTTTGGAGCATAACTCCTAAACCACAAAGCCATTTTTCCTCATCCAAAGATGGATCTGTATCCCTCATTACCCTCTACAAAAACTTCAACTAGACCTAAGTCCAATTCATTAAGGATTTTGAGTTATGGAGTGATCAAAATGGCTGAAAAATGAAAATGTCACTTTTTCCAACACTTAGTGAAATTTTCACTAAGTCCAAATCTGTCTTCATTTTTTTCCAAATGTAGGGGGATTTTTCACTTGGATTCAAAAGAGATCAAAACCAAACATGTTCAAACAGTTGTTGTATCATGTAGGGGCTTTCCGAAATGGCCAAGAACATTGCCAAATTCCATTTGGGCTATGAGTTATGACATTGTCAAGTTGCCTTGTTGAAATCTGTCAAGGCAAGGCAGAATTTGCATTTTTGCTCGATTTGCCAAAATCAGCCAAATCCAAACACTCCTATCCACTTGGACACATCTGAGGATTGAATCTAAATGGGACAATCACTGAGCCAAGCCTCCAAAGTCTTTGGAACAAGAAATAGCATGTTGAACCTAGAATTGCCAAAATAGGGACAAGACTCCAAATTTGGAGTGAAGCATTCAATGGAAGCATCAAGGTGACATGGACTGAGCCACTTTCATTTGAATTCAGTCAAGACTTATCCAAGACCAAGGGAACCAGCAGCCTGTGCCCTAACCTCTAGTCAATGGCTGGAGGAGACTTGAACTTCCATTGGCCAACATTGAACAAACCTACTCAGCAGTTGCCATTCACTATTCCTTACAAAACAAACTTGCTCTACTATAAATAGAGCTCAATTGTGATCAGTTTAAGTACACCAAAGGCCTACAACACCTGCCTTTCTCAAAATCTCTTTCTCTTGGCAAAAATTCCTTTCTTAGCAAGGTAGCTATCGGGTTTTGAGCAAGAGGGCAATTCCACTCAAACCAATCACACACACACCTCATATACATCACATATGAGCTGATCAAACACTTAAACAACAACTGGAACACTGATTTCTCAAAATCACCAGTCAATTGCTCAAGGTTTTAACCAAAATGCAGTTGAGATGCCATGAAGTGATCCAGCCAATTTCAATCAAGTCCAAGCATTCAAACACACTCCATAGGGTGTAGGGAAGCTGTTCAGATCATCACAACTCATCTGTAACACCTCTAACTCAGAAATCAATTTTCTCTTGCTGTCACGGCCTAGAGGTAAGCACATACTTGGTCATCTCTCAATATATGCATATTTCCTTGCACAATAATTTGGCCATATGTTCATAATCATGCATAGAATGTTTCCCCTCAATTTATTGCATTATTTGAATCGTGTATCAAAAATCCTAACCTTCATGCAGAAATTAGGGTTCTTGAGGATTTTTCGTGATTTCTTGTTATATGTTTAATTTAAATGAAATTAATTGACATAGACATGATCGTGAGGTTGAGACGATCATAATGATATGTGGATTGCATGATATAATCAAGTATTCAGTGAGATTGGAGAGAAAATGCAAATCTGGCCAAGCCCAGAACACGCGCGTGTTCTTGGTGTGTTCTTGGGGCCTTTTTTCAAAATTTGAATATTTGAATTTTGTGATTTTATTTAATTGATTCAAAAATTAATTTCTCTCTGAGTTTTAATGATTTTGAGTTGATTCTTTTTTTAATAATTCACAAAAATGTTAAAATATTTTATTTTATCAAAAAATCCCAAAAATATTATTTATTTTATATAATTGATATTTTTGCAAAGAATTAATGTTTTAATTGTTTTTAACATTTAAAATATTTTTTCCACCTTGATTTTGCAACTTTTAATGCTTTATAATTATTTTGTAGGTCAATACTTAATTTTTAAAGCATTAATCCAAGATCACAATTTGTTTTCCATATGTTAAACAATTTTGATCATTTTAATTGAATTTTTATTCAATTAAATACACTTTTTAAAACAAATTAGGGTTTTTGGATTAATTCAACCCTCATAAATCATTTTCAAAACACTTTGGGCCTCTAATAGAGTGTAAGACCCAATCCTTTTTTGACCAAATCATTTTTGGGCCTCAGTGTATTGTATAAGTCCCGATACCGTAAAAAACAAACGGCACGATCGTCGCCTTTTGAAAAATAACCTTATGGGCCTCTCCTTGAGCTATAAGACTCATTCAAAACTTTTGGGCCTCTAATAGAGTGTAAGACCCAATCCCCTTTTAACCAAAACATTTTGGGCCTCACTTATTGTATAAGTCCCTCTGCGTTAAAAAAAAATCTCGGCGCGATCGCCATTTCAAACGAAAAGTCAACTGGGCCTACCCTCGAGTAGTAAGACCCGTCTCTTTTTCTTTAAACTTTTTGGGCCTCTATTAGAGTGTAAGACCCATCCCTTTGTACAGAAAACAACTTTTGGGCGTCAGTCACTACAATAAGTCCCTCTGTACAAATTAAAATAATGCGCTCGCTGATAAAACCCTGGGCCTCTCCTTGAGCTGTAAGCCCCAAATCTTTCTTCTTCAAAGCACTTTCTCCTTTGATTTTGAATATACTGTTGTTTTCAATCTTTCTTTGTTGAACAACTAACCAATCAACATGGAAGCTCTACAACCGAGTAAGTGGTTATTGCTTTCATTTACCGCTTTCATATACATATAACTGTATTGTGGGGCTGTTTCACTGTAAGTCTTCTTTCATAAACTCATATCAATTGTGTAATAATAGTATAGATATTTAGAGTTTCCCCGGCAACTACGTCTAGCATTAAGCCCATTGATCACTCTTAGAAATAGTCAATACTAGATCCCCATAGGATTACCAGACACAGTCTTCCCTCCTCTTGGGGTTAAACAATATGGAGACATGAAAGGCAGCATTCTCTGTGAACCCTTTCATAGACTGTCACTTATAGAAGTTGTCAAAGAAACTCTATTCCCCAGAGATGATCTTTTCTCCGTGAATGGCATCTCTTGAGTTTCTTCCAAATTCTCGAACTTTCCTAGCTTGATCTATTCTCGGTGAATGGCATATCTTGAATTTCTCGGGGTTTTGGGGACCCGCATGCTTCTTAAAAGCACTTGTCAAGAAACTCTACTCCCCAGAGATGATCTTTTCTCCGTGAATGGCATCTCTTGAGTTTCTTTCAAATTCTTGAACTTTCCTGACTTGATCTATTCCTTGTGAATAGCTTGCCTTGAATTTCTTAGGGTTTGGGGACCCATCGACTTCTTAAAAGCATCGGCCTCCTCTTGGGCATTGTACAAGGACCCACAGGCTTCCTAAAAGCACCCCCGCCTCCTCTTGGGCTTAGTACAAGGACCCGTCGGCTTCTTAGATGTATTCACAACCTCCTCTTAGGCTTCGTATAATGATCTCTTCCTCTGGGAATGATAGCCTTCTCTTGGGCTTCGTACAAGGACCAATCGGCTTCTTAAAAGTTTCCAGCCTCCTATTGGGCTTCGTACAAATTGTCTCGACGACCTCTTAAAGGTATAGGAACAGAACATATTCATCTTCATAGAACAGTCCTTTCAAAGAGTCTACTACTGTTTCTCAAAGCATAGTACTAAAGATGACACAATAGACTTGGACAGTCTAATCTCCTTGAGTCTCAAAGACATTCTCAAGTGACCCCTTCGTTAAATAGGAAGAAAACCCGTAGACTCGGACAGCTCGATACCCTTCGTATTTCCCGCTTCCTTAAAGAACAGGAATAACCCGGATCCTCGAATCAAATCCTTGAGTATAGTGTTGCTCATATAAGAACTGATTTTCTCTTTCAAAATCAGCATACTGGACCTGTCACTTAACTGAAACAATAACCCTAGCCTCCTCTTAGGCTTTGTACAATGATTCTCCCCAGCGCAGTCAAACAACGTTTAGCCTCTCTCTCGGGCTTTGTACGTGACACATAAGAGACTCCCTCGTTGAGTCAATCACCCATTTCGCCTCCATCTCGGGCTTTATACGAGATACAAAAAGGTTCTTATTGAGCCAAACAAACAACAACCTCCATCTCGGGCTTCGTACGAGATACAAAAAACTCTCTTGTTGAGTCAATTAGCCTCCATCTCGGGCTTTATACGAGATACCAAAAAACTCCATCGTTGAGTCAAAACCTTTTAGCCTCTCTCTTGGGCTTTGTACGAGACACATATCAGCCTCCTCTTAGGCTTTATATAAGAAAACCACTGGTTAATCCAATTAACCCTTTAGCATCAAAACTGTGCCTCGTTCACAGTACACAAACATCAACAACTCCTTCCATCTAACCGCTGTAAGCGGTAAGCCTCTAGATTATCTACATCCATGCCACTGTCCCTCTTTTAGCATGAGAAATTCCTAAGGAAAGATAGCATTGCTCTACATCTGAGTTAAAGTCTTCTCCTTCAGGTTAAAATCCCCTATAATTCTCCTTTATAAACAGTTGTGACATACAACCCCCTTTTTAGAGGTGACCAATTCTCTCTAAAGTCAAACCTTTAGCTTCATATCTTGGGCTTTGAACAAGATACAAATAGACCCTTTAGCTTCACATCTTGGGCTTTGAACAAGATACAAATCACCTTTCGCTTCACGTCTTGGGCTTTGAACAAGACACCAAAAACACCCATTTCCTCCCATAGAATAGGAGGAATTACGAACGCTCTGATTTCCCTGTTTCGGTAAACGGGAATACGTAGGCATAAGATTGAAAGAAAAATCTTAGCGAGCACACTAAACAAAAACCCAAAATCCCATACTCTCATGTATCTATCAAAAAGCATCAGTCCTAACATCCTAACCCTTGTTCCCCGCTATAAGATCCAAGAAAGAAAGAAAACAGTATTGGCGAAAATACAAATAATCAGTACAAAGGCCCCCCACATTGATAGCATCTGTAACCTAACAGACCGTTGTTTAAACTCAGTATGCAAGCAGGGTTAATTGGAGACATCTATTTCCCTTCCTTCATCAGCTTTAATAGGATAAAAAATGAATCGACCTGTAGTAAGCTCAAACCGCAGAGAGCGACCAGCGCTTAAGAATCGCGCCTAAAATCGCTCTCTACAATACTGTCATGACTGTAATACTCCATATCTGTACTGATGTTTGATTAACCATGTCAGGACATCTCACCCAACATCCTGCAATACAAAAAACACAACAGATGGTTTTCTGATGTTCTGTCAACTGATGTCAAGACATCATGTTTAACATCAGACCTCAAAACTGCAACCCTGCAACAACTAATGTTAGAAACCATGTTTAACATCAGACCTCAAAACTGCAACCCTGCATCAACTAATGTTAGGAGCCAATGTTAAGCCATCAGACATATGACATCAACATTGTTCAACTTTGTTTTACCAAAATTCTAGCCAATACCAGAACTAACAATCTCCCCCTTTGGCTAATTTGGGCTAAAATAACTCCATATCAGAGATCCCTGCAGCAACCCACACAAACACAACTAACATTCTCAGAACAAAACAATCCTACTTCTCTCCCCCTTTTTGGCCAAAAATTGACAAGCATTGGGGTAAATATACACTACTGGTCCAATCCATTGATACACCGGGTCTAAACTGTCATGTCCAT
Organism: Lathyrus tuberosus; assembly: GCA_022829125.1. Taxonomy (NCBI): domain Eukaryota; kingdom Viridiplantae; phylum Streptophyta; class Magnoliopsida; order Fabales; family Fabaceae; genus Lathyrus; species Lathyrus tuberosus. The sequence continues at coordinate 700,975 of JALAZF010000428.1, forward strand.
CATGAACGACATAACACCTTCACCAGAGCCACAAACGATCTAGATAATCAAAGGTTCAACTCCCCCTATCTAAGATAACCAGTGCTCCATTGCAAGATGAACACCTTAAATGAATGGAAAACATAAGACTCATCTTCATGTCTTCAAGAGCGCACCCTCTGTTCAACACAACTGCTGAACGCATTCACTTAATGCTTGATCCTCAAACAACACTAGTACATTTAACTGACAGAAGTTGCTCCTTCCACAAAATCACCAATGATATCCCCATAAGATTCAACCAATCTTCACAATCTTGATCAGCATGCAATCTTCACAATATATGTACCTTTGCAGCAAAATCCATAGACAAGTACTCCCCCAGTCATGGTTAACTAATGCTCTAGATGAAGATGAACATTTATGCACACTTGTTGAGCACATGCATTTTGATTCCATTGTCCCTTTCTCCTAAGGCAGTCACTCCCTATCATACTCTTCATCTTCAGACTTCCAATCAATCAATACCTGATCTACTTCAGTCTTCTCTACATTCTCCATCCAAGGCAGACCTTCTACTTCATCATTCTCCCGCATGACTATGTAGACGCTCCTTAGGCATAATGTATGCACCAAGCTTCAGAACCAGAACAAAATCATCCTTTACCAAGGATACCCAACCCAAAAAATGGTTTAACATCTGTTAGGACATTCTTGACACATCACATATACCACACACCATGGTTCTAGATATCCTCCACTACTGAACTTACTATCAGCATAGTAATCCAAACTGAACACTGCGTCACAAAGAGAGCTTTAGAAAGCCAGAGAGGACTAAACTCTCATCCACCAAACGAAGGTATACTTCCATCCTCAACCTAGAACTTCTACCAAAAGCTCAAAGAGAATTAGAACCTCCTTACATTTTCAACTAAATACTCTTCTGCACAAGAGCAATCAGTTTCAAGCATCCTGCTTGAATGCACACAATGAAACCAACCAAATTCCACCTTTTGATTGATCTCATTCTTCTTCAGAACTCCCACAAGATATCCTGATCCACCTATGAAACCAGATCTTCAAGTCATATGAACTACTTGCTCCAAAGCAAGACATCTTGGATTCACCAAGCCTCTTAGTCATGTAACATCTTCTCAAACCACAGCTCCCGCAAACTGTATGAGATAGATCTTTTTGAAGCATCCATAATTTCCATTACTGTAGATCACCTCTATCTTAAGCTGATGTGCCACATCACCAGCTGAGACTTCTGATGTTAAGCTAGATGTCAAAACATTATGATATCCAACTGTTGAATTCAGCTCTTCCTTCTGCCACTTAGAAGAACCTCCTGCCTTTGCAGAAACAAATTTCCATGCTCTCATAGACTTGATTCAACAATCAAGTTTGAGTAGACAACCTTCATCCTGCTCAGAAACTCCAAAGACTTCAAACCTACCACATCTGAATCTTCAGAAAATAAGTAGTCCAAGACTACCCCATAACTATACCAAATAATACCACTTCTAAATACACCATAGAACACACAATCTTATTGTTATAATATCAAGATTATTTTAACCATCATGATTGTTTCACAGAGTTCTCACACACCAACACACCATGAAGAGAAATAAACAGCCACATAGAGAAAAGTATATTCTCAACACTTCAACAGTCCTGCACCTTTACATCAGACATATACATAGTCTCCCATCAATGTATTTTGTCATTAGTTGAATGCACAACCTTATCAAAAGCAGACAAATACACAAATCCTGTCAAGGTAACCTTCTCCCACAACAAGCATCTGCTGATTCTTCTTCAAAACAAACCATCATGACAACCATTCACACCACAAAAGCCTTCCAGGTTAGGTCAGTGTTTTGACCTTTCACTCCACCCTGAGCAAAGAACTAAAGTGATGTTTCAACATCAGTTCCGACATCAGTCTAAATCACATTAAACATCTACTAGGATTTGGAGACTGCAACCAAGGTAATCCACATATATCTCTTGCAGTGAACACACGAGAACATATCAACATCTGATCAACTTCCAAGATCAGACCAACAAGACTGCAGTAACTTGCATAACACACTCTTCCAGAAGCTTCTTCTTATAAGCACAAGGTTCAGACCTTTTGTCTAACTTAAGAGTGATAACTACCATCCTTCTGCATCTAAAGGAGAGAAACCATTGACTGGTCATCACAAACAGCATAGACAAATATCTTCTCCCAACACTTCAACCTACAAGGATGCCCTTCAATCCTTACAAAAAGATGTTCCATTATGTGAGGACACCACATAATTGAACTCCAGCTTTAGAGGAAACTTCTCATGCAAATACCAGGGAACCATAATCCTTTGAAAAAAAACACCTACTTCTCCTTGCACAATCCTGAAATGCTCATCCTATGGTTGGTACACACATATAACTCCTTGCAAACAGATTCTGCACCATGGCCATAAACAAGATTGCAAATAACTGGCTGCTTTGATCAGAAGGAACTTTCAGATATCAGAGAAAATGTCCTTGACATTTGAGCTTGACCTCCACAAAAACAAACAGCCTTTGAACACCTACTTATTTGAACCAGAAATACACTAATCCAATGAGTGACACTATATTGATCATCTCTTGACCAACATACATATCTAAGACATGTTTCTTGAAGGAAACTTCTTAGACACACAACCCAGATGCCTCCTCTTCCAAGCCAGGAGTAGGTTCCAAACAGATATGATCAATACACATTTGTTTAGCCCCCAAGCATCTGTTATGCCATACCTTTATCCAACAAGATTCTGCACAATCTGCTGGTTTTATGTTCCAACATCTGGTAGGACATAAGTTCTCTACACAAGAAACACACCAAAAGATCCTTTAACACAGCCCAGAGATTGACCTTGTAGGGTTGGAGGCAAGAATAAATTGCTTCTAACTTTCTTCAGATCTCTTTTCAACAAGCTCATATAAGAGTTCCTTTATGATTAGACTTGGGATGAACCACAAGTATCTTTGGCAACTCTAACAAGCTAGTTGAAGATATCTTCAAGTATCACCACACCATGTGATACATCTTCAGAGGAGAACAGAATGTTGCAGCCTTAACACAAAACCACCAGGAATTTTCCATCAGATATATATATATGCAGCGGAACACATGCCAGAAAACTCCTCTATAACCTTCAGGAAAAACATAATAACCCTTGCACAAACACGACACTCCATGTGCGCTAGGTCAACATAGGTTTGAAAATAAGTCAAACCACAGAGCAGCTCACCACCAAAGCTACAAGCTTGATAACAATAGACAGGTCCAATACACACCCTGTCATGAACAATTCATCCTCCACTTCAAGGGATCATACAAAAATCTCTATGAACTGGACAAGTCCATACACCATCTCAGCAAAACTATCTTTATTGCTCATGAACCAGAAAGTATCTTCCCTAGATCTCATCCAGAAACAAACATGATGCCTGCTCTGATACCAATTGAAATTCTGGTATAAGATATGTGATGTTAAGTGAGATGTCACAACATCAATATCTGCTGTATGAATAAGACAATAAAAGTACTAAAAATCATAAACAACACACAAGGATTATTCACCCAGTTCGGTCTAACAACCTACATCTAGGGGCATACCAAGCCAGGAAGGAAGTCCACTATTAGTAGTATCAAATTACAGACTCAACAATCCCAGTTGACAATCTCCTAATATAATCATTATCCAATGACCCTTCTACCTAAGTCCACCCTAGATAAGAGACTCCATCTCACTTCTAATCATCGCAATGATGTCTAGCAGTCAACATCTCAGCCACTGCATCAACAGCTTGATTTCCAATAACTCTTCGATCACAGAAAAGTAGAAGACACACTTCCATGACAATACCTAGACATGACACACATGACTAAGAACAATACTTAGAGTTGCTTAACAGCTTCCTCTAAGAACAATACATCTCTTACCTACAGGCTTTGAGATAAACACGGTGACCATCCCACAAACCGGGTGGTTCATCAACCAACACAGCCCTTATAATTTACATGATGGTTGGCTTCTATTTCTAGGTTACAAAGACCCTATTTATAACCTATACCCAACCGGATTTGGGCTTCAAATCACAGCATATCAGCTGCTACAAATCTGCAAAAGATTCTTCTACAAAATAGGTCTTCAATCAAATCCTTCCTAATTTATCTTCATAATTAGAAAGTCATTATTCTTCAATATTCTTCTTGATTCTGACTTGAATCTTCCATACCTTTAAATCAGCTCCATAATAGTTCCAGGATATTATGTATTTTTTAAATCTTCAATTTTTAATTCAGCTGCAAGATCTTCTCCATAAAAATAGGAACAAATCTCAAATAGTTTCCTAAAAAGTCTCCAAGATCCTTTTTATGAAATCCAATTAAATCTGCACTTTGTTCCTAATAAATCTCCTTGACCTGAGTATAATGATGAGGTATATCCAAATAGATCTCATCAAATCAAATCAAATCCGTCAAGAGATATACAACAGCAGTACTTGCTGTCCCAGACAACTGATGTCGTGACATCTCCTTTGACATCACATGACAACAGTACTTGCTGTCCCAGACACCTGATGTTGTGACATCTACTTTGACATCACATGACAGCAAAACAACAACACCTTCTATACCAGACTAAGATGTCATGACATCTCCTGCAACATCTGTCACATAACAGTAGCAACTGTTGTGCCAGAACCAAGATGTTATGACATACTGTCATGACAGTAATACTCCATATCTGTACTGATGTCTGATTAACCATGTCAGGACATCTCACCCAACATCCTGCAATACAAAAAACACAACAGATGGTTTTCTGATGTTCTGTCAACTGATGTCAAGACATCATGTTTAACATCAGACCTCAAAACTACAACCCTGCAACAACTAATGTTAGGAACCATGTTTAACATCAGACCTCAAAACTGCAACCCTGCAATAACTAATGTTAGGAGCCAATGTTAAGACATCAGACATATGACATCAATATTGTTCAACTTTGTTTTACCAAAATTCCAGCCAATACAAGAACTAACACTTGACATTCGTCGACTAAAAAGTGAATGAAAATGAGATAAAGAGAAAATGGTCTCATATTGATCAAAGTTTTATTGCTTTAATGAAGTCAATCAAACCATGAAGTTTGTTATGTCATCGACCCAAATAAAGAAAATGGAACCAAAATGAAAAATAAAGTTGGTCTCGTCTTAATCAAGATTTAATCGAGAAATCGATAATCTTTTGATTAGACTTTCATTGACCAATAAAAATACAAAATACAAATTGGCCTCATATTTATCAAGACTTTATTGATTTGAAATAATCAAAGTCAAGATTTGTGTAATGTCATTGGCCCAAAATAAAGATAATGAAATCAAATTGAAAATAAAGGTGGTCTCGTCTAAATCAAGATTTAACTCGTTAAAATCGATAATCTTTTTGTTAGACTTTCATTGACCAACTAAAAGGAAAAATAAAAATGGCCTCACATGAATCAAGATATTTAGTGATTTGAAATAAACCACCAAGTCATGATTTTTGTGATATCATTGGCCCAAAATAAAGATAATGAAGTCAAAATGAAAATAAAGGTGGTCTCGTCTAAATCAAGATTTAACTCGATAAAATTGATAATCTTGATATTTGACTTTCATTGACCAATAAAATAAACAAGTGAAAATGAAAAAAATGGGCCTCATACAAATCAAAATTTTTAGTGATTTTGAAATAATCAACAAAGTCAAGATTTTTATGATATCATTGGCCACAATGAGAAGGAAAATAAAATAAAAAATAATAAGATATCTAAATTGCAAATCGCAAAAATTAGAAATCAAAAAGTCCATAAACCAAGGACTAAAGATCTAAACTTAAACCTGAACACAAATTAAAAACGAGAAATAATAATAATTTTTTTTAAAAAAAAGAAGACATTAACATAAAAAAAAGGGGGACGAACGTGTGTAGAGGATTGGTGGAATCACGTGGACCTATGAGCCCATCATCCACCCGAGAAGGGGGGTACATTTGGCCTAAAAAAAAAAGTGGAAACAGCAAAACGGATCCAAAAGGCACAACAGAATCAGGGTTTGCTTGAATGCGTGACTCAGTCAACACCTTGCCTATTATGTCCCTCAAAACACGATCAAAGCTTTCAACATTTTAGGGAAACCACACTCAGTGACAAGAAATAACGAACAAAGAAGACGAAAGACGCTTAGAATCAAGATCGTCCTCATCGCGCTACAACAACTGATCCCCTTTATTTTAAACAAAACCAATATTTGAAAAAAATACATGAAGAACACGGTTTCGATATATTCAGAAGAACACAACAATGTCTCGTTTCAACCTTTGCTTCGTGCAATTCTCGTTTTCAACTGCTTTGTTCGTAGCTTTCAATCGCTTCGACCTCAGGTTTGTTTAGTCTTGGATTTTTATTTGGAAATGTTTTAGAAGTTTCAATTCAAAACACTCTTTTCATCTCCCTCTACTTTCTGGTTCATTTCTCGGTTTCTAATTTGTGGTTGTTTGTTGCGTTTTCACGGTGAAGATGGAGAAGAGGTGAAATGATTTGAATGAAGAGGGTTTGTTGTGGGTTATGGAGGTTTTTTGCGTCGATTTGAGGTTGAAGAAAGGGTCTGCGATTTGTAGTTGAGAAAGGTGGGTGTTGGAAACAGTGATGAGTTTCTTTTACTGATGAGGTATTGGATTGATGAGCGATGGAAGATTTGAAAGGTTTTTGGGTGTGGTTTTGTGTTGGTGAGACGTTCTGTTGTTAACGGTGGAGGTGATGTGTGTTCGAAAATGGAAGTTGAAGAGTTATGTTGGTGGTGTATTGATGATGATGGCTTCAGATCGAGAAAATGGGAGAAGAAGAAAATGAACCCCTTATGTTGTCTCCTTTTCTTTTTAACGATGCCAAGACTTATTGATTCAGCATCGTATTTGTTCGGTCCTTTTCTTCGCAAGCTTTATGCAGAATTGTTGGTTCAGATATTGTCTTCAAGTGAAGCGTTGGTCTGGAGTGTAGGGTTGTACAGATTATGCAGGTCGGCAGGACATTTGTTTTGGTGTATGGTGATGTAGGTCGCGTGGCTGGTGTTCTGGCTGCATTGTTTTAGCAGACTTGGAGCATGGTAAAGTCGCTGTTTTTGCACAAGCGATGTTGCAGATAGTTTTGTTGTCTTAGGGCAAGTGTTGGAGCATAGCAAGAATTTTGGTTTTGGAGATGACAGAATTTGCAAGGACTTGGTGCAGTAAATGGATCAGACGGTTCTTGCAAGTGGTGGCATCTTTTTTGTTTATGTTATTTTGTTAATTTGTGGTACATTTGAAAGGATGTGCACATGACTAATAATGTGGGTCATATCCTTTTCTTTTTTTTTTTGTAACAATATATATGAAAATAGTGTAATGGGTTTAGGATTTATGGAATTTTAAAATGGAATGGCTAGAACTTAAAGATGGAATATGGGTTTAAAATTGAGATATTGAATTTGAATTAAAATTGGAATGTATTTATTTGAATTAAAATGAAATAGGGAATGGATTTGGAAATTGAATTGAAAAATGGTTTATGGCTGGAATAAATGGATAATTGATGTGAAAATGTGGATATGGATTAGAGAAATGGATTAAAATCAAAGATGGAATATGGATATGTTTAATGGCTTAAAGGGAAATGGCTAAAAAATGGATTGGATATAGCAATGAATAATCTATAATATAAGAAATCTATGTGTTGTGGTAAACACAAAATTAACCTTTGTTCTAAAGCCGCCACCTCACAGAATTAAGGGCAATTTGAGTCCAAATCCAACAATTTCCAACCAAATGATGTTGTAATTGAATACTAACTATATACTTTCCACTAAAATACCTTCATTTGGCCACAAACCAACAGGAACAGTTACTTTTGGTTCAGATTTGCAACTTTATGATATAACAATTTTCTTCTCTTGGGTACATCACCGTATTTTTTTATTGGTTGGATTTGACATGAAAGGAAAAAAAATTGGGTTTCCAATGCAGCGGCTGCACCGATGCTGCTTCTTCTTCGTTCTCTCTCTCATCTTCTTCTCCCAAACCCATTTTTTCTCCCAAACCTCTTTTCTGGAAATCTACAAAAATCGATCTTCTTCTTCGATCACTCTCTCTCTTCTTCTTCGTTCTCCGTCGCCTCATGAAGTATGATCCGTTGTTGATGTTTTTCCGCAGGAATGGCAAGACCTTTTCAATGCTTAACACAGATCTGAATGTAAGTTGAAAATGTGTTGAAAATGTTGTTAAAAAGTTCTTGTTAGAGTTGATTGTTTTTAGAGTTGATTGTTGTTTGTGATTTTCAGATCTGTGTTGAAAATGTGTTAAAAAGTATGAATCAAAAATCTTAATGTATTTTTCAGATGTGTTTCGGCTATTGTTTAAAGGGGTTGTTTCTGCTTCTCTTAAATAGTTTGGATAATTTTTACTGATTTCATTTTTGTTTCAATTTTGTTTTCGTTGCAGTTTCTATTACACGATTTTGTGCTTCATTTGGGGGCTAAGAATGCATTCAAGTAACAGATCTGAAAGATGAGCCAGGTAAAAAATAAATTCTCAGCTTTGCCGACTTTCACTACTATAGAATTTGATAGGTTAATAGATCTATATGATTTGTTTTTCGCACTGATATTTTCACCATTTAATAATTCCTGAAGCTAATATTTCTCTCCCTATTTGATGTTCTACAGCTCAAAAACCCATTCCTGTCCCTTTCAATTTTGGTGGCATACATGCAGTAGTTGTTGTTAATTTTGTTCCATGGAAATCTCCACCATCTCCCATTGAAGCTGAGCTTAAAACATGGCCATTAAACTTCCTGGAATCAACAGTGACTGTAATGGTAATTTCATCTCGACCTTATATTATTAAGTTGCTGCAAACAAATCATTGTACTTTAAATAACAGTGTTTATCATTGGTGTTTGTATGAGATGTTGTAGTTTTGAATAACAGTTACGACGTTAATTTCGTCATTGGTTTTCTAACTAAGACATTACAGTTTTGAAGAACGGTTACAAACATTACCAAAGACGAAAACGACAGTTCTGTAGATGTTACAGTCACTGTTAAATTGATGGTTGGCGTATAAAGTGTCTTAGTAGAGCCTTTGAAGGAGAAACGGTAGAAAACAGAGTGATCGGCACCGGAACGGAGAACCGCTATTTTGTGCTTTTGTGGTCCGGTAGTGTTCTCAAAGGTAAATTGTATAGCAATTTTGCTTACCAATTAATGTTTTTGATGCTTTGAAATTCATAGTTTGCCCTTTTCTCTTCCAGAAAAATAGCAGCACAAGAAGAGCTTACTTGGGTAAGTTTTGTTATGTAATATGGTTTTTCGTGAATGGTCTGGTATTATTTGTATGATTAAAGAAGGTTGACATTGCTTATTAAGTACTCTTCTTTTTCAAGTAGTGAACAAGTTAGCAACAAAAACATGGTTGAGATAATTTATTTATGGTTGAAGTCATTTCATAGTTTTTCATGGTTACTTAATTGACAAATGATATGTACATTGGTTGGTTTGCAGATAAGTGCCTGTTCAATATTATAGTTTACCTTCTGCAAATCATTTTATTAATCTTAAATCAATTTTTTCTAAACTGAAGTTTTATGTTTATGGTGTTTCTACATGATTATGGCATTGACTTCGATGACCATGATCAACCTGTCAAACTGTTCGAGTGCAAATGCGGCAGTAAGCTCTGCAGGAATATGAAGCGATCAAACGGTAGGTTCAATTCTCACCGATGATATATATTTCAAGTGATATCTAATCCTAATGGCATGAATTCATTGGTCAAAAAATGATCTGCATCAATAGTACAAGGTGAAGGCCAAGTGTATTATATAATCACTTGGGCTGAACCTAACTAACCACCTAAACCCCAACAAACTAATATATATATATATATATATATATATATATATATATATATATATATATATATATATATATATATATATATATCTGCCAGGTTTTCATGAGAATTTATATGAAATGTCTCCTATACTAGGTTTTCAACAATTCTTACTATATTTTTCTGACATGTCCTGATGTTCATGCCTAATGCAACTATGGTTCGGAAAAATCTCCAACTTAGGACTTATCTCAAATTTGGCAGGCATTGATGAGCCACTTAAATCTCTTAGACTCCAATGATATAAAAAAAGCTTAATGATACTGCACCATTTGGACTAGAAACAGAAAAATTCAGCACAGTTTTGATGCAATGCAATGAGAAGGTAAATCTTACCATGTACACTGTTTCATTTTGTTTCATTTTAAGCTTATCATTTTTTTCACAATGGTGCCAAATATATTTAGATTTTATATTTTTCATATGATTTTACCAATATTTAGTGCTTTACATAGATACATACAATTTTATCTAATTTGACTTAAGTTGTTGTTAACTTGCTATAGGAGTTGAAAATCATATTAAGGAAGAGAGGTTCACTGAAGCAACTAACTGTTTGAAATCAAAGCTGAGTTGCACATCATGCAAACTACACTAAGTTATTTGTGTGTGACTAATTATTATATGTGTTGTCATTTTTATATGTTAGGCCCAATCAAACACTCAAGTTATTGATATCTTAAAATATAATCATACTTTTAGATTAATTTTATGGGATTATTTTTTCGAGACTTGTGGAAAAAGTAAAACAGATTGGAAGCAGCCTCATCTCTTTGATTGGGGACTATACATAAATTTTTTTAAATAAATGCAATAATGAATGCAAAGAATAAATGACATTGGTGCATTTTATTTTCTATTATTTTATAGTAACTAATAAATGTTAATTAATTTGATTAAAAAGCACAAACATAAATAAATTTTAATACGCTATTTTAACTATCTATGTATAATAATAATTATTTTTAATATAAATATATTGTTTAATAACATTACCTTATAAAATTAAATATGTTTATGATTTTTTCAATATAACATCTATAAATTAAAAAAATATTGATACTATAAATATTTTATTACCAATTTTAGTATCTATTTTTTTTTAAATAAAAATTCAATTCTCTGTTGTAAGTCGTTTTTTTCTATGAAATGTTAATGATACAAAATTAAAATATTATTATTTAATAATTTAAATACTTAACAATAAACTTTAATTAATTTATAGCTTAAATAGTGTTTTCGTCCCTGTAAGTTAGCGTGTTTATGGTTTTCGTCTCTGTAATTTTATTTTTTTTGGTTTTAGTCCCTATATTTCACATTCGCGTTCGTTTTAGTCCTTAAAACCAAAATCCGTAGGAAAATCCGCAGGAAACCTTTGGATTTTCCTGTGAATTTTGGCTTTAGGGATTACACAGCAAGAAAAAATAAGATATAGGGACTAAAATAAAATATTTACAGGGACGAAAACCAAAAACTCGCTAACTTACAGGGACGAAAATACTATTTAAGCCTTAATTTATCTAATATTCTAAATGAAAGATTAAATTTTTAATCTATTTTATAAATTTAAGTCAGTTAGTATTTGTTTATTTGATGTTTTTTTAAAATATAATATATTAAGTACAATGCCAAATAATAAAACATATTAAAATATAATTAATAGTGCTAAATTGTAAATTTATGATAAGATAGAAGTATTATATTATACAGTTTATACTATACAATTATGATTCAAGATTACAATTATGATTTTTTTGTTACATAATTTTATCTATTGTAGTTTAAATCAAATTATTATCTCATTCATATGATTTTTATAGAAAACTATTTTTTTGCATGGGAATCATTTTACAATTGTTACAAATATATATTACTATTATTTAGTGTTATTTATACCATAGAGTCGTTACAATATTGATAAATTTTAGTACTCTATAAAATATTTATCATTATTTCTTTTAATAATAACTGATACATTTGTAGTCGAAAAATAAATAAATAAATAAATCACGGGACAAATTTTTTATTCATAAATAATAAAAAATACTAAAAATATTTGTTTTTCAAAAATAAATATAAAACAAATTTATCACGGGCAAATAAAAATTGGGACGTCTATTTTTAATATGCAACTGTGATATCCACCGAATAATATTTTTAGTTTAAAGAAATAAGAAGTTTTCAATTAAAATAATCTATAAAATAAAAGTAAAAGTGTTTGTCATTGAACAAAATAAAATTTACTTACGGGCAAAAATAAATTGTTGATTCAAATATTTTTATATAAATTTGAATATATAAGTAATGTCAAATCAAAATTAATATTTACATACGGAAAAAAAATACATTGTTGATTAATTTAATTATATATACGGAATAAAATATTATTGTTATAAACAAGAACAATTTAATTGTTCCAAATATTGTTTCAAAACTAATGATTCTAATGATTCTAATATAATATATTTGCTTATAAGAATAAGAGACAACGAAGAAAATTTTTTTATAGAGATATTGTTTTGGTTTTGCAGAACAAGAAACAATGAAGAATAAATTTTTAGATACGGGCAAAAATATATTCTTAATTCAAATTTATTTAATACAAATTCAAATATATATCGAATGTCAAAATAAACTTCTTTTTTATATACAGGATCGTTGTTGATTAATTACGGGCAAAAATACAATCTTGATTCAAATTATTTACGGCAAAAATATCATTGTTGTAATATACATTCTAATATTTTTTTAAATAACGTCAAAACAACAATAATATTTATATAAAATATAAAATATTGTTGATTCAAATAATTTTATATATGGAATAAATTATTGACACTAATTTCTTATATCTTTTAAAATAATATTTTTTTGATTAAATACGTTAACTTTTTTAATATCATTTTTATTATATTTTGAAATATTTTTCTATACGAGAAAAATTATTGTTATAAACGAGCACAACTTTACTTTTGATTCAAATATTTTTATATATGAGAACAACTTTACTATTGATTCAAATGTTAGTGTTTTTTTTGCAAATTTTTTTTACAGGGGTTTTTCGAACATCGCCTATATGGCAGGGGGCAAAATGACTATTAACCCTTTTTTTTTAATACAAAGCATTCATCATTATTAATTTGAGATAATTTTTAGATATGGGCAAAAATATATTCTTGATTCAAATTTTTTTTATACAAATTCAAATATATATCTAATGTCAAAATAAACTTAATATTTATATACGGGATCAAGTTCGTTGTTGATTCATTACGGGCAAAAATACATTATTGATTCAAAATTTTTACGGGCAAAAATATTTTTTATGTCATTGAATAAAATAATATTTAGTTACGGGCTCAAGTTCGCTGTTGATTAATTTATTTGTACGGGCTCAAGTTCGTTGATGATTAATTTATCATTGTTGTAATATACATTCTAATATTTTTTTAAATAACGTCAAAACAACAATAATATTTATATAAAATATAAAATATTGTTGATTCAAATAATTTTATATATGGAATAAATTATTCACACAAATTTCTTATATCTTTTAAAATAATATTTTTTTGGTTAAAAACCTTAACTTTTTAATATCATTTTTATTATATTTTGAAAACAATTCGCGTAACATACCGATACCCGTGCGAATGCACGGGTATCCTACTAGTTGGAATGGAAAGAATTGGATTATGAAAAATTGGAAGAGGTTTGGAATGAAAATGGGATTGAAAAATGGATAAAACGGTTAACGGGAATGGATATACGCTTCCACACTTGAATAACACCTAAACCTTGCTAATTGCACTTGACTACCACCACTCCTGAACTACATAACCAAATACTTGCACACAAATCTGCTTTGACCTCTGACCGCTCTATAACCTGACCAAAACCAATTCACATCCAACTGAAACAATATTTAATCTTCACGCTTCGGGTGTACACTGATGGAACAATGACTTGATGAGAACCAAAACCCTAATTCAGAATCTCTGCCACAGCCTGATAACCTGGTACTGATGCAAACCACTTGTTTGACCAATATTGGGTCAAACTTCCACTGAATCTCAAACCACACCACACAGACCCTTGAGGTCTCTTGAAATAAAACCTGTTTAACAAATGAAACAAAAACAAATAAAACCTGGTAAATTGGGTTAGTTATGCGATATGATTGACCTAAATGTAAATGCAAGATGTTATGACATCTAAGGGGTAAAATTTGGGGTACAATAGTTGCCCCTATTTAAATAGCTTTACCGGATGGTACGAAGAATGGAAATCCTCGGGGCATCAAGGTGAAAGGTATTTAAATATAGCAAACCGAAAATTTTGCCCTTAGATGGAATGCAGATGCTAAGGACAAGCGACGGATACGTAAAATGCTGACATGCCATGAATTCTAGTATGATGATATGATAGTTCAAAGATGCAGACAAACAAGACACTAAAGGTAAAGAGCAAACAACCACATATGAGCTAACTGGGGAAGGATAACGGTTAGTATCCACGAGGAAGACTCAAAGGGGATACAGGCTGACCAACAAAAAACAAAACTCACTAGGGAGACTCTGAGGCAACACTGGGGATAGAAAAATAATGGGTGAAACCCTAGAGATCCTCACTGGAGATAGGAGCAAGAGAGGTGTTCTCCACTGGGGAAAGATCCAGGGAGGTGGACGACAGGTTCATATGTGACCAGACGACACTGGGAAAAAAAGACACATTCTTACTGGGCATGAAACCAGAAAGAAGACATGATCTCCACTAGAGGATCAATTTGAAATAAAAGGATAGACATCCTACAAAGATTTTCTGGGGATCTCTTATATTGAAGAGTTCAAACAGGATCTTCAAGAAAAGCCAAAAAAGATAGAGACCAAACTCTGTGTGTGCCAAATGATGATCAATCACAAGGACTTTCAAAGAGATATTGATAATGACTGAACTTCTGCTGGGAACCTGATTAAAGTGCCAACAAGGATTGGACTCAGAAGTGATATGCCAGTATACACCAATTTGAGTTGGATAAGATAACAAATTGAGTTGGGTTGCCAGCAAGGACTGGACTTTGTACACTAATATGAGGTGGGATTTTGAATACCAGTATGAGCTGGATTTTGAGGTTTAGGTTCACAATAACCTGATTTCAAACAACAGATTCACGATAATCTGAAGTTTAGGTTCACAATAACCTGATTTCAAACAACAGATTCACAGTAATCTGAAGTTTAGGTTCACGATAACCTAATTTCAAACAACAGATTCACGATAATATGAAGTTTAGGTTCACGATAACCTGATTTCAAACAACGGGTTCACGATAACCTGAAGTTTTAGGTTCACGATAACCTGCTTTCAAACAACGGGTTCATGATAACCTGAAGTTTAGGTTCACATCTGACCTGGTTTCAAACAACAGATTCACGATAATCTGAAGTTTAGGTTCACGATAACCTGATTTCAAACAACGGGTTCACGATAACCTGAAGTTTTAGGTTCACGATAACCTGCTTTCAAACAACGAGTTCACGATAACCTGAATTTTAGGTTCACATCTGACCTGGTTTCAAACAACAGATTCATGATAATCTGAAGTTTAGGTTCATGATAACCTGATTTCATACAACGGGTTCGCGATAACCTGAAGTTTAGGTTCACATCTAACCTGGTTTGACGGCAAGGAAAAATAACACATCCGAAGGTACGAAACCTGAGCTCGGAACACCTCATCAATCAGATTAACGGGAAGGAATAATAACATAAAGGGATCACATCAAACAGGTTGATGGAAAGGAATAACACATCCGAAGGTACGAAACCTGAGCTCGGAACACCTCATCAAACAGATTGACGGGAAGGAAATAATACATATCCGAGGGTACGAAACCTGAACTCGGAACACCTCATCAAACAGATTAACGGCAAGGAAATTATACATATCCGAGGGTACGGAACCTGAACTCGGAACACCTCATTAAATAGATTGACGACAAGGAAATAATACATATCCGAGGGTACGAAACCTAAACTCGAAACACCTCATTAAACTGATTGACGACAAGGAAATAATACATATCCGAGGGTACGGAACCTGAACTCGGAACACCTCATCAAACAGATTGACGGCAAGGAAATATTACATATCTGAGGGTACGGAACCTGAACTCGGAACACCTCATCAAACAGATTGACGGGAAGGAAATAATACATATCCGAGGGTACGGAACCTGAACTCAGAACACCTCATCAAACAGATTGACGGGAAGAAACACCTCAAATAGGGATCACATCAAACGGGTTGATGGAAAGTGACTGATAGAGGGTAACATCATTGGTAACTATAGAAGTATGAATAAAACCAAGGACGGATAAGCTTCTCGGGAAAGGGATAACCACTTATCGTTGTAGAGGTAATGATAGCAAAACAAGCTACTCAAGGAGATTGCCACTTATTGTTGGGTATGAATTCCAAAGAGATGTTGATATTACAACACTGCTGGAGAAATAATTTTGTCTTCAATGAGGATCTGTAGAAGATTCTTCCTGTGAGACACAGTGCAAAATAAATGCACGTTCAAGATGGGCTCAGAATCCACAACTGACAGGGATCAAAGTTCAATCTAGGAACAAGCTAGAAAGAAACAGTCAAACAAGACTCCAATTGAGGACTGGGCTTAAATGGGGATTTATCTTATCCAAATATAGAAAATATAACTGAACCAACCATCATCCACGAGAATCAAACTCTGTGGGGAATTCAGAAAAGATGGGCACTTTATGCCTAGGGGCGACTTTCTATTGGAGTGAATAGACAAACCAAGTCACTTGGGGAGATAAACGCCAAAGTGAACAAAAACAGGTAAGCACCAGAAAGGGAAGCAAAAATGCTAAGATGCCATGCATATGAATGCTTATGCCATGCTTATGCTTATGCTGACAAAATAAACAAAAGGAAACGAGACTGGAGATGAAATAAACATCTCGACAAAGATACCCAGCTGTCATACCCAAAATTTTGACCACTAAGATTACCCATCATTGTGCAAATCATCATCACAATATGGATGAACCATCATGCCTCATCAAAAACCTCAAGGGTTGTTGAGCATTTACTACAATCAAAATTAGGGTTTCAAGCCCTCTCTGAGCCTTAGACAAAGGATCAATCAAGGAATGACATGATCTTCAACTTGTCTAACCTCTCAAGCATTCACAATGGATCAAGAGGACTCCCACTTCAAGGATTAAGCACAAGGTTGCTCCCTTCTAGGTGAATCAAGCTTCAAGATCGACAGTGTCACCAAATTAGGGTTTTGGTCGACCAGGGCCCCCAGATGGAAATTTTCATCTGGACATGAGCCAATGATCCAAAACACAACCTAATATACTCCATGGAACCTCATGGACCCAGTCACCAAGTCAATTTTGCCTCAAGGGATGCATACATCAAAAATCAGGAATTAGGGTTTCTTGACCTAATTCACCCCTAAGTTGACCTTTGGTGTAAATCATGAACCAAGACCTCAATAGAGGGTTTGAAGGTCTCTAATGAACTATATTGATCCATTTGGAACAATGGATTAATCCAATGAGCCTGAGCAACAAGTCTCAATTTCATCTGCACCACAGTTAGGGTTTTAAGGAAAAAGTCAACTGTAACTTTGACTTTTAACCAGGACAAGCTCCCAAGCCCTAAGACATGATTTAATATACCCTATGACATCCATGAAACATGTCCATCAGGTTTGATTTAGGTCAAGGACATGATTTCCTGAAGAATTGCACAGTTTGGAATTCATTTGATAAAAAGTCAACTGTGCCTAAAAGTCAACTTTGACTTTTTGAGATTTTTCACCAAATTGGATTTTTAACCCTAAAATGATGTTAATGTATGATTTGAATCATCATTCATCAAGAAAAATCAAGAAAAGTTGGATAACTTGTAAAAGGGGTAACCATAAAAACTTAGAAAATTTTTTAAGTTAAAAATAAAGTGGCAAGGGTACCAACTTTGGAGGATCATAACTCCTGAACCACAAGGCCATTTTTTCTCATCCAAAGATGGATTTGTAGCCCTCATTACCCTCTACAAAAACCTCAACTAGACCTAAGTCCAATTCATTAAGGATTTTGAGTTATGGAGTGATCAAAATGGCTGAAAATTGAAAATGTCACTTTTTCCAACACTTAGTGAAATTTTCACTAAGTCAGAATCTGTCTTCATTTTTTTCCAAATGTAGGGGGATTTTTCACTTGGATTCAAAAGAGATCAAAACCAAACATGTTCAAACAGTTGTTGTATCATGTAAGGGCTTTTCAAAATGACCAAGAACATTGTCAAATTCCATTTGAGTCATGAGATATGACATTGGAAAGTTGCCTTGTTGAAATTTGTCATGGCAAGGCAGAATTTGCATTTTTGCTCGATTTGCCAAAATCAGCCAAATCCAAATGCTCCTATCCACTTGGACACATCTGAGGATTGAATCTAAAGGGGACAATCACTGAGCCAAGCCTCCAAAGTCCATGGAACAAGAAATAGCATGTTGAACCTAGAATGGCCAAAATAGGGACAAGACTCCAAATTTGGATTGAAGCATTCAATGGAAGCATCAAGGTGGCATGGACTGAGCCATTCTCATCTAAAATCAGTCAAGACTTATCCAAGACCAAGGGAACCACAACCCTGTGCCCTAACCTCTAGTCAATGGCTAGAGGAGACTTGGATTTCCATTGGACAACCTTGTCCAAACCTCTGTTGCAGTTGCCATTCAATGTGGATCCTAAAACAAACTTGCTCTACTATAAATAGCGCTCAATTGTGATCAGTTTGAGGACACCAAAGCCATCAAACATATGCTTTCCTCAAAATCTCTTCTTTCACCTCAAATTTGCCGTCCAAAGCAAGTAACATTGAGTTTTTGAGCTAGAGAGAAATTCCATCACAATCAATCACACACACACCTCATATATATCATATGTAAGCTGTGCAAACTATCACAAGTGACCTGTAATAACAAAATCACAAAGTCACCTCTCAAAACCTCAAAATAGGCTTTTTTTGTATTTTTCAAGCCATGTCTTGATTCAGTCACTTTCCAAATCAGATAAAACCTCAAACACACTCCAAATATCATCCTTGAACTGTCCCAAATGGTTCCCCCCATCTGGAACACCATTTGAGAGAGTTGTTATTTTGGTCACTTTTGACCCCTTTTGCAAGAAAGGGACTGTTTGTGTTTTTGCAGGTACCAGTCAATTCCAACCATCCTAAAAGCATCCAAGGGATAATTTGAGGTGGTTCAAAGCATAAAATCATATCTGGAGCAAGAGGGTTGGTAGATTGCAGAGAAAACTCCAAAATCCCAAAGAAGGGTAAGCCTCTCAACTTGCACTCACCAAAACATGTGTGCATTTGAAGTCCACTGAGTATGCATATATTATACATGTCATATGTGTTGTGTTTGTGCCAATTGATCATGTAATTCATGCCTGTATCAAAGTGTAGCATAGAAAATGCAACTATAGGTCATTTTCAAAACCACTATCGGGTTTTGAGGAGGGAGTGTGATTTGAAAAAACCACCACCACCATTATATTCCTTGTGAAATTCTGGCCCAGATAAATATAAATTTTGTCTCAAACCATTAAGAATTGAGAAAGTTATGACCTTCACGTTTTTGAGCCAAAACTTGCCTTGGGCAAGCCAAAACCAAGTCATGCCTTGTATATTTGTTATTGCATTTCAAACAATGGATGTATCACCACCCCAGTGGTAAAGCGCGTGCCTTGTATGCTTGAGGTCGTGGGTTCAAACCCCACCCATGCCATTTTGTGATTTTTCACATTTTTTCTATTTTTCCAACTATTTTCATGTTTTGTTAATTATTTGGGAAATTAATAACTCTTTCAATTTTAATTATTTTTTATTGGTTCTTTTTGTAAAAAATCACAAAAATGTTGAAATATTTTATTCCACAAAAAAATTGAGTTTATATTATTTATTTAATATAATTAGTATTTTTGGGAATAAATTCATTTTTGTTTGTTTTTAAGCATTTTAAAATGAATATTCATCTTGACAAATCAAGACCAAATGAGTTTTAATATCTCTTGTGATTTATACCTCATTTTTCAAACCTTAAACAAAAATTACAAGTGGTTTATTCAAACCTATTTGGTATTTTTCATTGATTTTCTTTAAATATTTACTTTTAAAGAATAAAATTAGGGTTTCTTTGATTTTTCACTCAAACAAATCATTGTCAAACACTCATGGGACTCTAATAGAGTGTAAGACGCAATCCTTTTTTGACCAAATCATTTTTTGGGCCTCAGTGTATTGTATAAGTCCTGATACCGTCAAAAAGAAACGGCGCGATCGTCGCCTTTTGAAAAATAACCTTCTGGGCCTCTCCTTGAGCTATAAGACCCATTCAAAACTTTTGGGCCTCTATTAGAGTGTAAGACCCAACCCCCTTTTAACCAAAACATTTTGGGCCTCACTTATTGTATAAGTCCCTCTGCGTTAAAAGAAAACCTCGGCGCAATCACCATTTTAAACGAAAAATCATCTGGGCCTACCCTCGTGTTATAAGCCCCACTCTTTTTCTTTAAAACTTTTTGGGCCTCTTGAGAGAGTGTAAGACCCATCCCTTTGTACAGAAAACCTTTTTTGGGCCCCAGTCACTTGTATAAGTCCCTCTGTACAAATTCAAACAGTGTGCTCACTGATAAAACCCTGGGCCTCTCCTTGAGCTGTAAGCCCCAAATCTTTCTTTTTCAAAGCACTTTCTCCTTTGATTTTGTATATACTGTTGTTTTCAATCTTTCTTTGTTGAACAACTAACCAAACAGCATGGAAGCTCTACAATCGAGTAAGTGGTTATTGCTTTCATTTACCGCTTTCATATACATATAACTGTATTGTGGGGGTCTTCTTTCATAAACTCATATCAACTGTGTAATAATAGTATAGATATTTCAAGTTTCCCCGGCAACTACGTCTAGAAATAGGTGACGCCGTTTCAATCACTCTTAGAAATAGTCTAAACTAGATCCCCAATAGGATCACCAGATACAGTCTTCTCTTCGGCTGTCCTCATTAGGAATTGTCAAGAAACTCTACTCCCCAAGATGAATGTATTCTCCGTGAATGGCATCTTTGAGTTTCTTCTAAATTCTCGAACTTTCCTGACTTTGATCTATTCTCGGTGAATAGCATTGCCTTGAATTTCTCGGGGTTTGGGGACCCACGGGCTTCTTAAAAGCATCGGCCTCCTCTTGGGCATCGTACAAGGACCCACAGGCTTCCTAAAAGCAATCCCGCCTCCTCTTGGGCTTAGTACAAGGACCCTACGGCTTCTTAGAAGTATTCACAGCCTCCTCTTAGGCTTCGTATAATGATCTCTTCCTCCGGGAATGATAGCCTCCTCTTGGGCTAAGTACAAGGACCCGTCGGCTTCTTCAAAGCTTCCAGCCTTCTCTTGGGCTTCGTACAAATTGTCCCGACGACCTCCTAGAGGTATAGGAACATAACTTAGTCATCTCCATAAAATAGTCCTTTCAAAGAGTCTATTACTATTTCTCAAAGCATTGTACAAAAGATGAAACTCTAGACTTGGACAGTCTAATCTCCTTGAGTCTCAAAGACATTCTCAAGTGACCCCTTCATTAAATAGGAAGGAAACCCGTAGACTCGGATAGTCTCAATACCCTTCGGACATCCCGCTTCCTTAAAGAACAGGAACAACCCTGATCCTTGAATTAAATCCTTGAGTACAGTGTTACTCATATAAGAACTGATTTTCTCTTTCAAAATCAGTATATTGGACCTGTCACTCAACTGAAACAGTCACCATAGCCTCCTCTTGGGCTTTGTACAATGATTCTCCACAGCGGAGTCAAACAATGTTTAGCCTCTCTCTCGGGCTTTGTACGAGACACATAAGAGACTCCCTCGTTGAGTCAATCACCCCTTTCGCCTCCATCTCGGGCTTTATACGAGATACAAAAAGGTTCTTATTGAGCCAAACAAGCAATAGCCTCCACCTCGGGCTTTATACGAGATACCAAAAGACTCCATCGTCGAGTCAAAACCTTCTAGCCTCTCTCTCGGGCTTTGTACGAGACACATATTAGCCTCCTCTTAGGCTTTATATAAGACAACCACTGGTTAATCCAATTAACCTTTTAGCATCAAAGCTGTGCTTCGTTCACAGTCCACAAACATCAACCACTCCTTCCCCTTCATCTAATCGCTGTAAGCGGCAAGCCTCTGAATCATCTACATCCATGCCACTGTCCCTCTTTTAGCATGAGAAATTCCTAAGGAAAGATGGCATTGCTCTACACTGAGTTAAAGTCTTCTCCTTCAGGTTAAAACCCCCTATAAAGGAAATTATGGCATTGCTAGGATCCGCGTATCCCGGTTAAAGTAATCCTCCTTTACAGTCAGTCACCCAACAGTTGTGACAGAAAAACCCTTCTTTAGAGATGACAAATTCTCTCTAAAGTCGAGGCCCTTCAGCTTCATATCTTGGGCTTTGAACAAGATACAAATAGACTTTTCAGCTTTGCATCTTGGGCTTTGATCAAGATACAAACTACCTTTTGCTTCACGTCTTGGGCTTTGAACAAGACACCAAAAAACCAATTTCCTCCCATAGAATAGGAGGAACTACGAACGCTCTGATTTCCCTGTTTCGGTAAACGGGAATACGTAGGCATAAGATTGAAAGAAAAATCTTAGCGAGCACACTAAACAAAAACCCAAAATCCCATACTCTCATGTATCTATCAAAAAGCATCAGCCCTAACATCCTAACCCTTGTTCCCCGCTAGAAAGTCCTAGAAAGAAATTGTATTGGCAAAAATACAAATAACCAGTACAAAGGCCCCCTACATTGATAGCATTCGTAACCTAACAGACCGCTGTTTAAACTCAGTATGCAAAGCAGGGTTAATTGGAGACATCTATTTCCCTTCCTTCATCAGCTTTAATAGGATAAAAAATGAATCGACCTGTAGTTTAAGCTCAACCGCAGAGAGCGACCAGCGCTTAAGAACAGCGTCCAAAATCGCTCGCTACACCAGCCAAGCTCATCAGATTGGACCATTACTGGGGATGAATAAGTAGGATCAACAGATCTACTTCACTGGGGAAACGAGTATTCCATCTGAGGTATAGCATCATGACTTCACTAGGATTGCCATCATGAACTTGATTTCCTTACTGGAGGAGGAAGATCCATGGAGATTGGCCAAGCTCGACCGAAGTAATAATTTACTGGGAAGCTGGCAAAGAATATCACAAGAACAGGGTAATTCTGCATCCTGACTTGTATGATGATAACCATAATAAACAACAGCTCTTGCAATAGGTAATCTTTAAATCTTCTCTGCCCCAGATTACATGGTAGGTTGGGAGAAAATACCAAGAGGATTTTACAGAAGAATCGGCATACGAAACGCCTCAATATCCTTAAACTCTTGGAGAGATTCATGAATCTCGACGTAACTGCCCCAGATTAACAGTGTTTGCACGACAAAGTCTTTGAACTTGCCCTTCAGACTGGTTTATCTGTGAAGGAGATGTCGCTGATTAATTGACCTTTGAGAGATTTGTCAAATCTTGACCTGAATGCCTCTGATTAACTGGTATTCGCGATACAAAGTCCTCAGACTGCAGTAGAAATAACTGAGGAACACACTTTCCCTTGTTGGAGTCTAAACTTGTCATAAGATGACCTCAAGAAGGCTTGCCCTAATATTCTGAACTTTTGAAGAGTTCTTCCTCTGATTTAGTAGCTCTTGGGATGGTTGATTGGCATATTCCTCCGCTTGGTTGCCCTTGACTAAGCTTCCTTTATCAAGTCAAATTCCCTAGCTGGCTGCATTTGTTGGGATTTCTTTGATATTGAATTGTCTTACAAACAAGTAATGTTCATTTAAAAATTGGCAATTTCAATGCAACATTCATGCAAGCTTTTGAAAACAAAGTTTATTGATGAAACACACACGGTGGAACGATTTAAATAATCAACAACAAAGATGGATCTAGCCAATTACAGAATGACCGATGAAGTGGTCAACACACACACAATTTGCAAAGATCATTAGGAGTCAAGTTTATAAACCTTGCTGTAGTATGCTTTCAAAACAACCTTACCTCAATTAGGTCTTTTAAGGGTTGTAACGTGGCTTGGTTCACGGTTTTATGAAACAAAGGATAAAGGCTCAAAGTTTATTTGTCCACCCCATCTTCGTGATGAACTCCAATCCTATACTCAGCTAACTTAAGCTACACATTCACGTACCTATAGACTAGGAACGAATTGATGATAGTTGATGATGGTTTAGACACCTTGGTAGTCATTACACCCTTGTAGAATTAGGTTATCCTTTATTGCTAAGGTTTTAAGACCTCTTCTTGTCTTTGATTACGGTTTTGAGACCTCTTTTTGTCTTTGTTGAGGTTTTGAGACCTCTTCTTTGTCTTTGTTGAGGTTTTGAGACTTCTTCTTTTCTTGATTGTTGTACAAACCTTCTTGTATAAGGCGAAGTTTTGGGCTTCCCAACTTTCTTGGCTTTTGCCTTGAAAGGGACTCGGCTTATTCTTCGATTAAGGATTTCTCGACGATCCTTCCTTATTTGTCGCTTCGGCAACAACTTGTACAATGCTTACTCACTTGATTGGAGAGAGCTGACTGATGTCTTGAATGAAGCGCTTGCATTTGAATACGTAACCAAGTTAAACTGAGAAGTACCCACCCCAAGGTTGAGATTTAAGGGTTTTTTGTGTAAGGAAAGAAAACTCCTACTTCTAGGTTCGAAGGGTTAACGAGGGATTATCTTCCTTATTTCTCCAGTGTTTGGGAATTGAAACAATGCCTTACATCCTCGGCAAGGTTTAATCGAAAGCATACCACAACAATTTTGGATATGATGTCTTCATCATCCTCTACAATCTTTGCTTGAACAAACAGTTTGATAAGTGGAAGGAAACAAGATAAAGATATATTTTTTTGCTTTTATGAAAATAACAGTAAATGAGTGAAACGAATGGATTTAATCAAAAGATGCATAAACATTTCATTAATGCTGCCAATTTGAAACGACAATAGCTTATAAGCAAATACAGATTCAAACATGCAAAGAAAATACAACAAAATGCTAAACAACAAAAAGTTGCCAGCTTCAGGGAATTAGGCTTTCCTTTCTTGACTTGCCAAACTAGTCTCAACAGGAACCTGCACAGGTTGAGCTTGGGTAACATCGTTCACAGATGTCCTTTGAATGTTGTCGTCTTTCTTTGCCAAGACTGTTACAATCTGATCCAACTGGTTTCTCAACAAGTCAAAATCCGCTCTGGTCACAAACTGGTTCTGCTCTTCTGAGTTCATGATCCTCCAAAATCTACTTCAAGTCCAATGATGGCTTCAGGAAGTCAACTGCTGGGTTGCAGACAAAGGACGGATGAGACTCAAGGCTGAGAAATGCAAATGCAAATGTGATGCAATGCTAATGCAAGCCAACTGGTTTCAAGGAACTCAAAAGCGAGTTGCAAACTTTTTGAAAAGCTGAAGAGTTTTGTTTCAAAATCCATGATCTTTATTGATTTTTACAAAGGAACAGGCACTTGAATTCCTTGAAACCAAAAGGATGTCATGAATGGACGAATGTATGCACAAACACACGTATACATGTATTAACATATTCACACATATGTACAAGGAAACAAATGAGGGCCTAGGTTTGACGATCACGAGCATGGAGCCATGGTCTACCCATCCCAAAAGGTGTGTACTATGGGTTTTCATCTGCAGAACAGGGTTCTAAAAAGTTCCCAGAGTCGATAACCCATCTTTCGGATTTTATCGACTTCCCAAATAACTCGGTAATCAATAAAATTCTCAAGAGGATCTCGTCTGAGTGTAGTATCGCGTGACAACCATTTCAGAAATACACTTCATCATGGTCACCGCACTACATCCTAAAAAGGCTTAAGTGGGGTTTGGTAACTACGGTTCTCAATATCAAGGGCTCCTAGGTTGAGAGTAGCACGTTTTCAAGAATAGATTCGTTCAACCTGACTAAACACTCAAGAGGGCCTCAACTGAGTGATGGTGTCTCAAGTTAACTTTTTCAGGATTTGACTCCCTCAAAGCCTCCTTGAATGTACCATCGTCCTATCATAAGTGCACTCAAATCCGGGTTAGGATTTATCTCACCACTCAAGAACCAAGCCAACAAAAGAAACTCAAGCACAACATATATACAGGCAATCAAACAGATATACACAAATATTGCAAATAAGCATAAATAAAACAACCAAAAACAAGGTGGGCTTAATCCTCAAAAGTGAAGATGTCCCCAGTGAAGTCGCCATTTCTGTTGCGATGAGAATCGAATAACAAGCTATCAATTAACTTGCATCACAAAACTTTGAATTCACCACCGACTTTGATTTATCAAAAGGAAAGGTTCAACATCAAGAAAACCTAAAGGGGGGAGATCTAAGGTTCGGGGGTTGGTTATACTAAGGGAAGGTATTAGCAACCTAAGTATCTGTAGTACTCTCCAGGAACCTCTTGTTTAGTTTGTGTTATGTTATGTTTGCTTGCTTAAGAGAAATCTGCTAAGGTTAAAGGTAAAGACTTAGCGACATGTACACTAAGTTTGCTCGCCAAGACATCGCATCTTGTGCCTACGTATCTGACTTAAGAATCAGAGTAACCGTAGTTCACCTAACTAAGGGTGAATTTGAGGAAGCATTAAATATGGCCAAAGTTCCAAGAGGAAATGAGTGTGAACTCATTTTAGAGTTCAAAGAAACTCTCTAAGTCTAAGTTATGATGGAGAAAAGTGGATACTCAATGTGATGAGTCCCACATAGAGTCCATAAACTCTATCCTATTGCTAAGTTATGACTCAATGGCTCTTATGAGGCCAAGAAAAGGGAAAGGCTCTTATGAGGCCAAGGTGGGATGATTTATTTGTTGGCTTATGAGTCAACTGAGGGGAACTTTCCTTTGGAATAGTATTGAGGAAGTATTAAATGAAACAGGAAACCACAATCATAACAAGAACAAAAAGGGTCATCCACAAGACTTTAACATAAAATATGTACAAGTACCACCAGAGGGAGAAATGAGAAGTTTAAAATTGAAATGAAATAGAAATAGTCTTGTCTTAATCATGATATAATCGAGAAATCGATAATCAACGATTCTTGACATTCATCTACTAAAAAGTGAATGAAAATGAGATAAAGAGAAAATGGTCTCATATTGATCAAAGTTTTATTGCTTTAATGAAGTCAATCAAACCATGAAGTTTGTTATGTCATCGACCCAAATAAAGAAAATTGAACCGAAATGAAAAATAAAGTTGGTCTCGTCTTAATCAAGATTTAATCGAGAAATCGATAATCTTTTGATTAGACTTTCATTGACCAACAAAAATAAAAAATAAAAATTGTCCTCATATTTATCAAGACTTTATTGATTTGAAATAATCAAAGTCAAGATTTGTGTAATGTCATTGGCCCAAAATAAAGATAATGAAATCAAAATGAAAATAAAGGTGGTCTCGTCTAAATCAAGATTTAACTCGATAAAATCGATAATATTTTTGTTAGACTTTCATTGACCAACTAAAAGGAAAAATAAAAATGGCCTCATGTGAATCAAGATATTTAGTGATTTGATATAAACCACCAAGTCATGATTTTTGTGATATTATTGGCCCAAAATAAAGATATTGAAATCAAAATTAAAATAAAGGTTGTCTCGTCTAAATAAAGATTTAACTCGATAAAATCGATAATCTTGATATTTGACTTTCATTGACCAATAAAATAAACAAGTAAAAATGAAAAAAATGGGCCTCATACAAATCAAGATTTTTAGTGATTTTGAAATAATCAACAAAGTCAAGATCTTTATAATATCATTGGCCACAATGAGAAGGAAAATAAAATCAAAAATCAAAAGATATCAAAATTGCAAATCGCAAAAATTAGAAATCAAAAAGTCCATAAACCAAAGACTAAACATCTAAAACTTAAACCTGAACACAAATTAAAAACGAGAAATAATAATAATTAAAAAAAAAAAAAGAAGTCATTAACATTAAAAAAAGGGGGACGAACGTGTGTAGAGGATTGGTGGAATCACGTGGACCTATGAGCGCATCATCCACCCGAGAAGGGGGGTACAGTTGGCCTAAAAAAAAAGTGGAAATAGCAAAACGGATCCAAAAGGCCCAACAGAATCAGGGTTTGCTTGAATGCGTGACTCAGTCAACACCTTGCCTATTCTGTCCCTCAAAACACGATCAAAGCTTTCAACATTTTAGGGAAACCACACTCAGTGAAAAGAAATAACGAACAAAGAAGACGGAAGACGCTTAGAATCAAGATCGTCCTCATCGCGCTACAACAATCGATCCCGTTTATTTTAAACAAAACCAATATTTGAAAAAAATACATGAAGAACACGGTTTCGATATATTCAGAAGAACACAACAATGTCTCATTTCAACCTTTGCTTCGTGCGATTCTCATTTTCAACCGCTTTGTTCGTAGCTTTCAATAGCTTCGACCTCAGGTTTTTTTAGTCTTGGATTTTTGTTTGGAAATGTTTCAGAAGTTTCGATTCAATACACTATTTTCATCTCCCTCTGCTTTCTGGTTCATTTCTGGGTTTCTGATTTGTGGTTGTTTGTTGCGTTTTCACGGTGAAGACGGAGAAAAGGTGAAATGATTTGAATGAAGAGGGTTTGTTGTGGGTTATGGAGGTTTTTTGCGTCGATTTGAGGTTGAAGAAAGGGTCTGCGATTTGTAGTTGAGAAAGATGGGTGTTGGAAACAGTGATGAGTTTCTTTTACTGATGAGGTATTGGATTGATGAGCGATGGAAGATTTGAAAGGTTTCTAGGTGTGGTTTTGTGTTGGTGAGGCGTTCTGTTGTTAACGGTGGAGGTGATGTGTGTTCGAAAATGGAAGTTGAAGAGTTATGTTGGTGGTGTATTGATGATGATGGCTTCGGATCGAGAAAATGGGAGAAGAAGAAAATGAACCCCTTATGTTGTCTCCTTTTCTTTTTAACGATGCCAAGACTTGTTGATTAAGCATCATATTTGTTCGGTCCTTTTCTTCGCAGGCTTTGTGCAAAATTGTTGGTTCAGATATTATCTTCATGTGATGCGTTGGTCTGGAGTGTAGGGTTGTACAAATTACGTAGGTCTGCAGGACATTTGTTTTGGTGTATGGTGATGTAGGTCACGTGACTAGTGGTCTGGCTGCATTCTTTTAGCAGACTTGGAGCATGGTAAGGTCGTTGTTTTTGCACAAGTGATGTTGCAGAAAGTTTTGTTGTCTTGGGGTAAGTGTTGGAGCGTAGCAATAATTTTGGTTTTGGAGATGACAGAATTTGCAAGGGCTTGGTGCAGTAAATGGATCGGACGGTTCTTGCTAATGGTGGCATCTTTTTTGTTTATGTTTTTTTGATATTTTGTGGTACCTTTGAAAGGATGTGCGCATGACTAATAATGTGGGTCATATCCTTTTTTTTTTGTAACAATATATATGAAAATAGTGTAATGGGTTTAGGATTTATGGAATTTTGAAATGGAATGGCTAGAACTTAAAGATGGAATATGGGTTTAAAATTGAGATATTGAATTTGAATTAAAATTGGAATGTATTTATTTGAATTAAAATGAAATTGGGAATGGATTTGGAAATTGAATTGAAAAATGGTTTATGGCTGGAATAAATGGATAATTGATGTGAAAATGTGGATATGGATTAGAGAAATGGATTAAAATCAAAGATTGAATATGGATAGGTTTAATGGCTTAAAGTGAAATGGCTAAAAATGGATTGGATATAGAAATGAATAATTGGAATGGAAAGAATTGGATTATGAAAAATTGGATGAGGTTTGGAATGAAAATGGGATTGAAAAATGGATAAAACGGTTAACGGGAATGGATATACGCTTCCACACTTGAATAAAACTTAAACCTTGCAAGTTGCACTTGACTACCACCACTCCTGAACTACATAACCAAATACTTGCACATAAATCTGCTTTGACTTCTGACCGCTCTATAACCTGACCAAAACCAATTCACATCCAATGAAACAATATTTAATCTTCACGCTTCAGGTGTACACTGATGGAACAATGACTTGATGAGAACCAAAACCCTAATTCAGAATCTCTGCCACAACCTGATAACCTGGTACTCATGCAAACCACTTGTTTGACCAAGATTGGGTCAAACTTCCACTGAATCTCAAACCACACCACACAGCCCCTTGAAGTCTCTTGAAATAAAACTTGTTTCACAAATGAAGCAAAAACAAACAAAACCTGGTAAATTGGGTTAGTTATGCGATATGATTGACCTAAATGTAAATGAAAGATGTTATCACATCTAAGGGGTAAAATTTGGGGTACAACACCGTGCTCCGCCAAATTCATTAGAGAAAGACACTCCGATGAAGGACAGCTTTGACCACGCCTACTCTGGCCCGATGGATGGTCTGCCGATGTGGCAACCGTATCTAGGAGACTTAGGTCAAGAAAGTCAGCCGAACAATGAAAATCAGCTGAGCATCATTGAACAGAATACTCGTGTCCCCACTATGTCATGGGCTCAACACCCAGATTATCCTGAAAATACCCAGCACGAAGATGAATTCGCAACGTTTGCAGGACTAGAATTCATTAACTACGCTTTTCCCGAGGTCAACGTCATCGAGAAGGATGACTCCTCTAGTTCCAAAGAAGTGTGGGACACCTTTGGACAACCGTGTGGAAAATACGACTACATGGTCAAGTACACTGCTCCCGAAAGCTCTCGTATCAGGCTCGAAGACATCCAGCCAACTGGATGGGGAGATACAGCTGAGAGTACAAATACTATGCAAAATGCAACAGAGGAATCCTCCTACGATAATTCTTCCTGGGAGACAGATTCCAATGATCCTGCTCCACCAGAAACCAGCGTTATTTCTGAAGACAAATCAAGGAAGGTACCAAACTTTATGATTCACCGAGGAGTTCGCCGCCAATGGGTTGATGTCGATGTTCCGAAGATCGTTCATAAGTCAAAGTAATTGCCATCTTTAACCTTTCACCCTGCCCAGGTGAAACGAATGTTTTGATAGGGCTCGCTTTCTGTAAATTTCCCTCTTCGCTTCGCCCAAAGCGACAAAGTTTTGTTTTATAGGGCTGTAGTTTCAAGAGTCAACTTGTTCATTAATAAAATAATGTCGTTCTGTAATTTCCGCATTAATTGTTGTTTTCTCTTTTCGTTTTTCAGAAAATGGTAATCCTAAAAAATAATTCAAATAATAAAAACAAGCAGTAAAAGGAAATACACTGCACACACTTGTATTCTCTCTATCTCTTCTAAACACGGATCATACTATCATGTAGATTGCTTGTTTTAAATCCCGTTGAAATATACGATCCGATGCCTTCTCCCAACTTTGAGTTCCCGGTATTTGGGGCTGAAGAAGAAGTTGACAACGAAATTCCAGAGGAGATCTCCCGATTACTCAGACAGGAGGAAAGGTCCATTGAACCTCACAAAGAGCCGTTGGAAATAATCAACTTGGGTTCAGAAAAAGAGAGAAAAGAAATTAGGATTGGGGCATTGCTCAATCCAACTGCCAAAGAAAGTTTGACAAAGCTTCTCCGAGAATTTCCCGATGTATTTGCTTGGTCTTATCAAGACATGCCAGGGTTGGATACCAGCATCGTGGAACATCATTTACCATTAAGATTGGAATGTTCGCCAGTTAAACAAAGGTTGAGACGGACTCATCCGGACATGGCCATCAAAATCAAAGAGGAAGTACAAAAACAGATTGACACAGGTTTCCTCGCCACATCAGAATATCCTCAATGGTTAGCCAATATCGTACCCGTTCCGAAAAAGGACGAAAAAGTCAGAATGTGTGTCGATTACAGAGATCTGAACAAGGTAAGTCCAAAGGACGACTTCCCCTTGCCACACATAGACATGCTGGTAGACAGTACAACAAAGTTCAAAGTTTTCTCCTTCATGGATGGATTTTCGGGCTATAATCAGATCAAAATGGCACCGAAAGACATGGAGAAAACTTCGTTCATTACCCCATGGGGTACCATTTGTTACAAAGTAATGCTGTTCGGTTTGAAGAACGTCGGGGCAACCTATCAAAGGGCCATGACTACTCTTTTTCATGACATAATACACAAGGAAATTGAGGTATATGTCGATGACATGATTGCAAAATCTAAGACAGAAGAGGAGCATGTGACCCACCTGTCAAAACTATTCGAGCGTTTGAGAAAGTACAAAATCCGCTTGAATCCCAATAAGTGCACCTTCGGTGTCCGTTCTGGGAAAATTTTAGGGTTCATCGTTAGCCAAAAAGGAATTGAGGTTGATCCTGACAAGGTTAAGGCCATTCAAGAAATGCCTTCTCCGAAAACTGAAAAACAAGTCAGAGGATTCCTGGGACGTTTAAACTATATCTCCAGATTCATATTCCTCATGACCGCGACTTGCACGCCAATTTTCAAATTACTCAAAAAGAATCGGGACTGCGTTTGGTTAGAAGACTGCCAAACCGCATTCGACAGTATTAAGGAATACTTGTTGAACCCTCTGATTCTATCACCTCCAGTGGAAGGAAGACCACTAATCATTTATTTAATAGTCTTGGAAGACTCCATGGGTTGTGTGCTTGGCCAACAAGACGAAACCAAAAGAAAAGAGTCTGCCATCTACTATTTAAGCAAGAAATTTATCGACTGTGAGACTCGGTACACTATGCTTGATAAAACTTTTTGCGCTTTGGCTTGGGCAGCCAAACGTCTGCGCCAGTACATCATTCGTCACACTACTTAGTTAATCTCTGAAATTGATCCAATCAAGTATGTATTTGAAAAACCTGCACTCACGGGAAGGATTGCTCGTTGGCAGATGTTGTTATCAGAATATGACATAGAGTACCACGCTTAAAAATCCGTTAAAGGAAGTATTTTAGTCGATCACTTGGATCATCAACTGGGTTTGACTTCCCAAACGAAGATGTCATGTATCTAAAGATGAAAGATTGCGATGAACCACTACCCAGTGAAGGGCCAGAACCAGATTCCCAATGGGGACTAATCTTTGACAAAGCAGTTAATTATTATGGAAACGGAATTGGGGAAATCATTATTACCCCTCAGGGTACCCACATTCCTTTCACTGCCAGACTTACATTCAAGTGTACAAATAACGAGGCCGAATACGAAGCTTGTATCATGGGTCTCGAGGAAGCGATTGATTTAAGGATCAAGAACTTGGATGTATACGGTGATTCAGCCTTGGTTATCAATCAGATCAAAGGAGATTGGAACACATACCAATCAGAACTGATTCCTTACAAAGATTATGCGAGAAGGTTGTTACCCTTCTTCAACAGAATCGAGTTTCATCACATCTCTCGTGAAGAGAATCACATGGCTGATGCATTAGCCACTCTCTTTTTCATGATTAGTGTAGGTCGATGGAATGACCTACCTAAGATCGACATCATGCACCTTGAACGGCCCGCTTACGTCTTCACGATTGAAGCAGTTATAGATGACAAACCTTGGTATCACGATATCAAATGCTTCCTTCAGAAACAAGAATACCCACCTGGGGCACTAAGGAAGGACAGAAAACCCTCGGAAGGCTGGCTGACAAGTTCTTCCTGAGCGGGGATACACTCTATAAGAGAAATTTTGACATGGTTTTGCTTCGATGCGTCGACAGACCAGAAGCAGACTTGTTGATAAAAGAAATTCACGAAGGGTCCTTTGGAACACAATGGCGAGAAAAATTATGAGAGCAGGGTACTACTGGTTAACCATGGAATCCGATTGCTACAAGTACATGAAGAGGTGTCACAAGTGTCAGATATACTCTGACAAAATTCATGTACCGCCAACGCATTTAAAAGTTCTCTCCTCCCCATGGCCTTTTTCCATATGGGGAATCGATATGATTGGCGTGATTGAGCCCAAGGCTTCAAACGGACATCGATTCATTTTGGTAGCCATTGACTATTTCACCAAGTGGGTCGAAGCAGCGTCACTCGCCAATGTAACCCGACAAGTGGTGGTCCGATTTATCAAGAACAATATCATCTGCCGTTATGGTGTTTCAAGCCAGATCATTATAGATAATGGATCCAACTTGAACAATAAGATGATGAAAGAGTTGGGCACTGAGTTCAAGATTGAACACCATAACTCATCCCCCTACCGACCCAAGATGAACGGAGCGGTAGAAGCAGCTAACAAGAACATCAAGAAGATTGTTCAAAAGATGGTTATAACCTACAAATACTGGCACGAGATGCTACCCTTTGCTCTTCACGGTTATCGAACATCTGTCCACACTTCAACAGGGGCTACCCCTTTCTCTCTAGTATATGGCATGGAAGCAGTTCTCCCATAAAAGTAGAGATCCCATCGATCCGGGTATCGATGGAAGCTAAGCTTACGGAAGCTGAATGGTGTCAAAGTGGACACGACGAACTAAAAGTGATCGAAGAGAAGCGAATGACGGCGCTATGCCACGGTCAGTTGTATCAGCAAAGAATGAAGAGGGCGTTTGACAAAAAGGTCCGACCTCGCATCTTTAAGAAAGGAGACCTCGTGCTCAAAAAGATACAATCATTTCTCACTGATTCTCGGGGCAAGTGGACTCCGAATTATGACGGCCCCTATGTGGTCAAGAAAGCTTTCTCAGGCAGTGCCTTGAGACTTGCAACCATGGATGGAGAAGAGTTTGCCTACCCCACGAATGTCGATGTAGTCAAGAAATACTTCGCTTAAATAAAAAAAAAAACGTCTCGGTGGATTGAAAACCCGAAAGGGCGGTCCAGGCAAAAGTTAGAGACAAAATAATAAAAAATCATCCCGGTGGATTGGAAACATCACAGTATAATCCAGGTAAAACTTAGGGATAATGGCAAGTAACTATGTTCGATAGAGGCAAATCCTCAACAGCAGTTACACCATCGGGAAAACTCCAGTCAAGGTCATCTTTGACAGAAGCTCAGGATGCCCAGAATTCAAAGTTGGTAGAAGGATAGTGGTCGTTATGTTTCAACATAGCCCTTTTCCTTGTAAATTACCATTTTCAAACTTTGTATATACTCTTTGGAATCACGCGTTTGGCTGATTTCCATCCTATCAATAAAATTTGAGCCCTTGTGTTTTTGTTTATAATTGTCATTTGTTTTAACTTTACAGAACGACATTTTAACATGATTAACGATTCTTGAAATAAAACAAAATAAATTTACCGGTTAAAACTTTCTCTTCTTTTAAAATAAAGATGGCAATTCTTTTGACTGTTGAACATTGAAAGAACATTGATTGCGTCTCCAAAGGTGTTCGAGCCTCAAAGTGCAGAATCAAAGTGCTCCTTCTAAACTAGTACGCCTGAACGAAGGATCAGCTGTATCAGATGCGATTTCCCCATCTGATACCCTCATCTGAGTTCTTATCTCCTAAGCCCGACCAACGGTATTCCCCGCAGGGACTATCTCTCCTAAGCAAGGTAGAATTGCTACTTTTGGACCGACATGTACGTCTTCGCCCTGCGATGGCCGAGTATCCCGTCATGTTCATCCATTAGTCTGTATGTCGCGTCAGTTTTGTCAGCATATACATACATACATCATGCATTTTATTTGCATTTGCATTCATATTGCATCGCTATCACTCTAGTCGATCTTGTCCCTTAAGTGATAACAATCCTCTCAATCGAGTTGTCGATTCTTTCCTCGTCAGGAAGTGTTGCGTCTGAACAATCTCTCCTCTAGTTTATATCTGGATTGAAGTTGGTCTCTTGACCACTTTGATAACTTGAACCTCTGAAAGGCCAGAGAAAACATTCAACAAACATCACTCTTCGCCATTGAAGATGATATCCTTGCTTTCCCGGATTAAGGAAAATCCCCAGAGAAAGCCTCTTAAGCAGAAATTCGGCAGTACGGCAGTTTTTCCCCGAAAAAACGACTGATGAAAAGGTCATCGGCACCTCAAAATTGGATCACATCATATGGCATTTCTCCGGGAAGATCCCGAGAAAAGTATGATGTAAGATCCCAAGCAAAAGCAGTCTCTCAAGGGGCTCGTTTTCCCCAGTAGAAACAAATGGCGTCTCCAACAGAGAAGTTTGTACACCTCTACAACTCAGACGAATGGGTTCCCCAGCAAGTCTGACATCAAAATTTTTTCCGTCAAATGGCATCTCCCTAGGAAAATTTGGCTAGAAGTTTGAGGAAAACCGCTACGAATAACGTCCCTTGTCAAGAAAGTTTATTGACAAAAGAAACTGAGACCAATTCATTGGTAGGAAGGCAGGATCGAGGGGAAGTTTATGTCAGAAACCAAGACCAGATCCTTGGTAGGAAACCAGGATCGAGGGGAAGTTTATTTCAGAAACTGAGACCAGTTCCTTGGTAGGAAACTAGGATCGAGGGGAAGTTTTACCTTTTCTGAGCATCATGGTTTAGCAAAAGAAGATGAATGTGTAAGCTGCCATTCTTAACCACCATCAAAATTTCGGATATTCCGATATTTAATCCTCTTGCACCCCGAATGCCCGAATACCTTCGCCATCCACACCTTTAGATCCAAGAAGATTAAGTAGGGGAATCTGTCATACCCCAAATTTTGACCACTAAGATTTCCCATCATTGTACAAATCCTCATCACAATATGGATGAACCTTCTTGCCTCATCAATCTCCTCAAAGGTTGTTGAGCACTCATTGCAATCAGACTTAGGGTATCAAGCCCTCTCATAGCTTTTAAACAAAGGATCAATCAAGGAATGACATAATCTTTAACTTGTCTACACTCTCAAACATCCACAATGGATTAAAAAGGACTCCCATTACAAGGATTAAGCACAAGGCTGCTCCCTTCTAGGTGGATCAAGCCTCAAGATCGCCAGTGTCACTAAATTAGGGTTTTGGTCGACCAGGGCCTCCAGATGGAAATTTTCCTCTGGGCATGAGCCAATGCTTCAAAGCATATCCTAATATGCTCCAAGGGACATCATGAACCCAATAGTCAAGTCAATTTAGCCTCATGGGATGCATTCATAAAAAATCAGGAATTAGGGTTTCTTGACCTAATTCACCCCTAAGTTGACTTTTGGGGACAAAACATGAACCAAGAACTCAAGAGAGGATTTGAGGGTCTCCAATATACCACATTGATCCATTTGCAACAATGGAATGAACCAAGAAGATTGACCAACAAGTCTCAATTTCATCAATACCACAATTAGGGTTTCGCGGGAAAAGTCAACTGTAACTTTGACTTTTGACCAGGACATGCTCCCAAACCCTAACACATGATTCAATACACCCTATAACACCCATGGAACATGTCCATCAAGTTTTATTTAGGTCAAGGACATGATTTCCTAAAGAATGGCACAGTTTAGAATTCATCTAATAAAAAGTCATCTGTGCACAAAAGTCAACTTTGACTTTTTGAGATTTTTCACAAAAATGGATTTTTAACCCTAAAATGATGTGAATGTATGATTTGAATCATCATTCATCAAGAAAAATCAAAGAAAGTGGGATAACTTGTAAAAGGGGTAACCATAAAAACTTGGAAAATTTTCTAAGTTATGAAATAAAGTGGCAAGGGTACCAACTTTGGAGGATCATAACTCCTAAACCACAAAGCCATTTTTCCCATGCAAATCTAGATTTGTAGCCCTAATTTCCCTCTACAAAAGCTTCAACTACACCTCACTCCAATTCATTGTGGATTTTGAGCTATGAGTGAGCCAAAATGGCTGAAAACATGAAAGTACACCATTTTCCAACACTTAGAAAAATTCTGTCCAAGACAGATTTTTGTTGGAAACACCAAAACTTGTGAGATTTTTTCACACAGTTACAAGCTGAATCACTTCATTATGTGAACATCAAAGTTGTTACACATGTTGCCTACAATCCAAGCAGCTCACTAGCATGAAATAACTCCACTTGAACCAAGAATTATGGCTGCTGCAACACATCATGGCAAGGCTGCCATGGAAAAATCAGTTTGTAGGATATCTTGTCTTGCACGATTTCTAAGCAAAAACCAAGGATCATTATGCCACCTGTACTCAAACCAATCATAATGCATCTGATCCAACCTACAAGACTGAGTCACAAAGCCAAGGAATCTTCCAACTTGAAGTTCATGCATTTTGGCACATTTTACCTTGAATTCAAAGGGCATTAATGTAGAATAGTGCATTGTCAGGATAACCACTCTCCTCAGTCAAGTTCTCTGATTAAACAAAAATTAAAACATCTGAAGAATGTGAATTTGGTCAAGACATAGCCCTGCTCTTAGGAGAGACTAGTTTGCCTTGCATGAGAAGAAATGCCACCAAGCCAATCCCTTTTAATGTGATCTGATCCAGCAGCCATTCACTATTCCTCCAAGACAAGAGTTGATCACCTATAAATAAAGGTTCTAATGGATCATTCAACTCACACCAAAGCCAGTTACAGCATTGCTTTCTCTCATTCTTCCTTGAGCCTCAAGTTTCTTAGTTATTGAGCAACCACTATCGGGTTTTGAGTTGCAGCCCTAAGCAATCCATTCTAATTGTTCAAAAACATCACATATGATGTATTTGAGGTGTCCAAACATTTAAACACAAACTGTAACACCTCAGACTCAAAATCACCCTTCAACCAAGCCATTATGCCTCAATTATGCAGTTGGAGTGCTCCAGCTTGATCCAAAGAGTTTCAAAGTGTTCCAAAGCTTGCAACATACTCCATAACATCCTTGAAGCTGTAGGGATCATCAAATCACACCTGGAACACCATCTGTGCAAAGTTCCATTTCAGCTTGCATCAAGGTAAGCCTCAAAACTCCAACTCCATGATCCATGCATATTTCCTCGCATGATATTTTTGCCTTTTGATTGCCATCATATGTTGATTGTTTTCCCTCAGAAAATTTGATCATAGCACTCATAATCATCTCTTCTCGATAGCTTTTGCAAAATTAGGGTTCATACGGCCACAATGATATAATT
Organism: Lathyrus tuberosus; assembly: GCA_022829125.1. Lineage (NCBI taxonomy): Eukaryota > Viridiplantae > Streptophyta > Magnoliopsida > Fabales > Fabaceae > Lathyrus > Lathyrus tuberosus. Next base: position 740,103 of record JALAZF010000428.1, read on the forward strand.
TGTTATACACTGAAAATAAATAAAATTGGGTATTTCCATCTTCTTCCTTGTGAAGAAACGCATGAGTTTGATGTTTGAATCATGTCCAATGGTTGAGAATTGAGAGAGATAGGGTGCTTCATGCACGAGCTGGAGGAAGAAGATGGCCATGGCGCCATTCTTAAGGTTTTTCCAACTAAGTTCTCTATATATTTATCACTTGCCATGTATATTATGAATTGGCATTGTGCCCCAGTGGTTGATCAGCTGGTTTGTGTGTATTGAGAGAGTGGAAGGTCTAGGGTTCGAATCCCCCTCGCCCCAAACCTCTTTTTTGCCACTTTTTCCTAGTTTTGTTATTTTTTACATTTATTGTAAATAATTTGAAAAATTAATAACTCTTTCAATTTTAATTATTTTTTATTTGTTCTTTTTGCAAAAAGTCACAAAAATGCTGAAATATTTTATTCCACAAAAAAAATTAAATATATACTAATTATTTAATATAGTTAGTATTTTTGTGAATAAATTCATTTTTACTTGTTTTTAAACATTTTAAAATGAACATTCATCGTGAAAAATCAAGACCAAATGAGTTTAATATCTCTTGTGATTTATACCTCATTTTTCAAACCTTAAACAAAAATCACAAGTTGTTTATTCAAACCTATTTGGTATTTTTCATTAATTTTCTTTAAATATTTACTTTTAAAAGAATAAAATTGGGGTTTCTTTGATTTTCACCCTAACAAATCTTTTTCAAACACTTTTGGGCCTCTAATAGAGTGCAAGACCCAACCCTTTGTAAATACAAACCTTTTTTGGGCCTCACTTATTGTATAAGTCCCGTTGTATTTCAAAAAGTTTGGCGCGATGATCGCCCGATTCAAAAACCACTTGGGCATCTCCTCGAGCTATAAGACCCATTCAAAACTTTTGGTCCTCTATTAGAGTGTAAGACCCAACCCCCCTTTTTGAAAACCAAATCATTTTTGGGCCTCAGTCACTGTATAAGACCCTCGGCATTTTCAAAAATCTCGGCGCGATCACCATTTCAAAAGAAAAATCATCTGGGCCTACCCTCGTGTTATAAGCCCCACTCTTTTTCTTAAAACACTCTTGGTCCTCTAATAGAGTGTAAGACCCATCCCTTTGTACAGAAAACCTTTCTTGGGCCTCAGTCACTTGTATAAGTCCCTCTGTACAAATGCAAAATGACAGTGCGATCATTGATAAAACCCTGGGCCTCTCCTTGAGCTGTAAGCCCCAATCTGTCTTTTCAAAGTACTTTCTCCTTTGATTTTGAAATATACTGTTGTTTTCAACTTTTCTTTGTTGAACAAACTAACAATACAACATGGAAGCTCTACAACCGAGTAAGTGTTTACCCGCTTTCATTTACCGCTTTCATATGTATATAACTGTACTGTGGGGCTGTTTCACTGTAAGTCTCCTTTCATAAACTCATATCAACTATGTAATTATAGTATAGATATTTAGAGTTTCCCCGGCAACTACGTCTAGAACTAGGTAAAAGCCTGTTTGTTACGCTTAAAAATAGACAAACTAGATCCCCAGTAGGACCACCAGATACAGTCTTCTCTTCGGTTGTCCTCCTTAGGAATTGTCAAAAGACTCTACTCCCCAGAGATGATCTTTTCTCCGTGAATGGCATCTCTTGAGTTTCTTCCAAATTCTCGAACTTTCCTGTCTTGATCTATTCTTTGTGAATAGCCTGTCTTGAATTTCTCGGGGTTTGGGACCCACAGGCTTCTTAAAATCATCAGCCTCCTCTTGGGGGTTGTACAAGGACCCGCAAGCTTCTTAAAAGCATCCCTGCCTCCTCTTGGGCTTAGTACAAGGACCCGTCAGCTTCTTAGAAATATTCACAGCCTCCTCTTAGGCTTCGTATAAATGATTTCTTCCTCCGGGAATGATAGCCTCCTCTTGGGCTTTGTACAAATTATCCCTCAGCTTCTTAAAAGTTTCCAGCCTCCTCTTGGGCTTCGTACAAATTGTCCCGACGACCTCCTAGAGGTATAGGAATAGAAATTAGTCATCATAATAGAACAGTCTTTCGAAGAGTCTAGATCCTACTACTGTTTCTTAAGCATAGTACAAAAGATAAAACTCTAGACTTGGATGGTCTAATTTCCTTGAGTCTCAAAGACATTCTCAAGCTCCTTAAAAAAATAGGAAGAAACCCGGTAGACTCAGACAGTTTCAATACCCTTTGGATTTCCCATTTCCTTAAAGAACAGGAAATCACCCAGATCCTCTGATCAAATCCATGAGTACATCGTTACTCATATAAGAACTGATTTTCTCTTTTAAACCAACATACTGGTCACTCAACTGAAACAGTTACCTTAGTCTCCATCTCGGGCTTCGTACGAGATACAAAAAGGCTCTCTTGTTGAGCCAAACAACCCTTAGCCTCCATCTCGGGCTTCGTACGAGATACAAAAAGGCTCTCTTATTGAGCCAAACAACTTTTAGCCTCCATCTCGGGCTTCGTTCGAGATACAAAAAGGCTCTCTTGTTGAGCCAAACCCTTTTAGCCTCTCTCTCGGGCTTCGTACGAGACACACAAAAACACCCTCTTGTTGGGCCAATAGCCTCCTCTTAGGCTTCGTATAAATGATTTCTTCCTCTGGGAATGATAGCCTCCTCTTAGGCTTCGTATAAGGAAACCCCGGTTGAACCAATCAACCTTTTAGCATCAAAGTTGTGCCTCGTTCACAGTACACAAACATCAACAACTCCTTCATCTAATCGCTGTAAGCGACAAGCCTCTGGATTATTTACATCCATGCCACTGTCCCTCTTTTAGCATGAGAAATTCCTAAAGAAAGATAGCATTGCTCTACACTGAGTTAAAGTCTTCTCCTCTAGGTTGGAAGGCCCTTATAAAGGAAGTTATGGCATTGTCGGATTCACATATCCCGGTTAAAGTAATCCTCCTTTATAATCAGTCACCCAACAGTTATGACAAACAGACCCCTCTTTAGAGATGACAAATTCTCTCTAAAGTCAACCCAATTCAACTTCACATCTTGGGCTTTAAACAAGATACAAATATACCCTTCAGCTTCATATCTTGGGCTTTGAACAAGATACAAACAAATCACATTCAGCTTCACATCTTGGGCTTGAAAAAGATACATATCACTTTTAGCTTCACGTCTTGGGCTTTGAACAAGACACCAAAACACCATTTCCTCCCATAGAATAGGAGGAACTACGATCGCTCTGATTTCCCTGTTTCGGTAAACGGAAATACGTAGGCATAAGATTGAAAGAAAAATCTTAGCGAGCACACTAAACAAAAAAAAACCAAAATCGCGTACCTTCATACATCCACCGGAAAGCATCAGTCTCAAACCTCCCACCAATCACCCAGCCACTATTTCAACAAAATAACTTAAGAGAGACCCACAATCTCAATAGCATCTGTAAACTAACAGACCGCTGTTTAAATTCAGTATGCAAGCAAGGTTAATTGGAGACATCTATTTCCCTTCCTTCATCAGCTTCAATAGGATAAAAAATTAATCGAACTGTAGTACCCCAAGAAGCGATAGTGCTTCGCAACCACGTCCAAAAATCGCTCGCTACACAAGGCAGTCGAACCGGGCTATAATACCTACTACCAACAAAGGGCAGGACGACAAAGGTAATAAACTCAAAAGGGGTCGAAAAGTATCACCTACTACCAACACAGGGAAGGACGACAAAGGTAATAAACTAAAACAAAGAAAGGAGAGATTACCAACTATCAAACAAGTGATAGCTACAACAAGGTAATCAAACCGGCTATGCTACCTACTACCAACACAGGGTAGTGTCATACCCCAAATTTTGACCACTAACATTTCCCATCATTGTACAAATCATCATCACAATATGGAGGAACCATCCTACCTTGTCAGTATCCCCAAAGATGGGTGAGCATCCACTACAATCAAAATTAGGGTTTCAAGCGCTCTCTGAGTGCTTAGACAAAGTATCAATCAAGGAGTGACATGATATTCAACTTGTCTAACCTCCCAAACATTCACAATGGATCAAGAGGACTCCCACTTCAAGGATTAAGCACAAGGTTGCTCCCTTCTAGGTGGATCAAGCTTCAAGATCGACAGTGTCACCAAATTAGTGTTTTGGTCGACCAGGGCCCCCAGATGAAAATTTTCATCTGGGCATGAGCCAATGATCCAAAACATAACCTAATATACTCCATGGAACCTCATGGACCCAATCACCAAGTCAATTTTGCCTCAGGGGATGCATACATCAAAAATCAGGAATTAGGGTTTCTTGACCTAATTCACCCCTAAGTTAACTTTTAGGGCAAATCATGAGCCAAGACCTCAAGACATGATTTGAGGGTCTCTAATGAACTATGTTGATCCATTTGGAACAATGGATTAATCCAAGAAGCTTGAGCAACAAGTCTCAATTTCATATGCACCACAATTAGGGTTTTGAGGAAAAAGTCAACTGTAACTTTGACTTTTGACCAGGACATGCTCCCAAGCCCTAAGACATGATTCAATATACCCTATTACACCCATGGAACATGTCCATCAAGTTTGATTTAGGTCAAAGACATGATTTCCTAAAGAATTGCACAGTTTGGAATTCATCTGATAAAAAATCAACTGTGCACAAAAGTCAACTTTGACTTTTTGAGATTTTTCACCAAAATGGATTTTTAACCCTAAAATGATGTTAATGTATGATTTGAATCATCATTCATCAATAAAAATCAAGAAAAGTGAGATAACTTGTAAAAGGGGTAACCATAAAACTTAGAAAATTTTCTAAGTTAAAAATAAAGTGGCAAAGGTACCAACTTTGGAGGATCATAACTCCTTAACCACAAGGCCATTTTTTCTCATCTAAAGATGGATTTGTAGCCCTCATTACCCTCTACAAAAACTTCAACTAGACCTAAGTCCAATTCATTAAGGATTTTGAGTTATGGAGTGATCAAAATGGCTGAAAAATGAAAATGTCACTTTTTCCAACACTTAGTGAAATTTTCACTAAGTCAGAATTTGTCTTCATTTTTTTCCAAATGTAGGGGGATTTTTCACTTGGATTCAAAAGAGATCAAAACCAAACATGTTCAAACAATTATTGTATCATGTAAGGGCTTTCCAAAATGGCCAAGAACATTGCCAAATTCCATTTGGGCTATGAGATATGCACATTGGAAAGTTGCCTTGCTGAAATCTGTCAAAGGCAAGGCAGAATTTGCAATTTTGCTCGATTTGCCAAAATCAGCCAAATTCAAATGCTCCTATCCACTTGGACACCTCGGAGGATTGAATCTAAAGGGGACAATCACTGAGCCAAGCCTCCAGAGTCCATGGAACAAGAAATAGCATGCTGAACCTAGAATGGCCAAAATAGGGACAAGACTCCAATTTTGGATTGGAGCATTCAATGGAAGCATCAAGGTGGCATGGAATGAGCCATTCTCATCTGAAATCAGTCAAGACTTATCCAAGACCAAGGGAACCAAAGCTCTGTGCCCTAACCTCTAGTCAATGGCTAGAGGCGACTTGGATTTTCATTTGCCAACATTGGCCAAACCTACTTAGCAGCTGCCATTCACTATTCCTTGCAAAACAAACTTGCTCTACTATAAATAGAGCTCAATTGTGATTAGTTTGAGTACACCAAATCCATCTAACAGATGCTTTCCTCAAAATCTCTTTCTCTTGGCAAAAATGTCTTTCTTAGCAAGGTAGCTATCGGGTTTTGAGTTTGAGAGCTTTTCCAATCAAACCAATCACTCACACACCTCACATACATCATATAGAAGTGATCCAAACACTCACATAACATCTGGAACACAGATTTCACAAAATCACCAGCCAATTGCTCAAGTTCTTGACAGTTTTGCAGTTGAGGTGCCATCCTCAATTCCAAACCAATTCAATCCATTCCAAGCACTCAGACACATCACTTGGTACCTAGGGAATCTATCCACATCATTGGAACCTAGCTGTAACACCTCCAACACAAATCACGATCACCAGCTGCAAGTGGTAAGCATGAGCTCTTCTAACTCTATGATCCACACAATTTTTGCTGCACAATAATTTGGCCATATGTTCATAATCATGCATGGAATGTTTCCCCTCAATTAATTGCATTGTTTGAATCGTGTATTAAAAATCCTTGCCTTCATGCAGAAATTAGGGTTCTTGAGTATTTTTCATGATTTCTTGTTATATGTTTAATTTAAATGAAATTAATGGACATAGACATGATCGTGAGGTTGAGACGAGCATAATGATATGTGGATTGCATGTTATAATCAAGTATTCAAGGAGATTGGATAGAAAATGCAAATCAGCCAAACCCAGAACACGCGCGTGTTCTTCCCATGTTCTTGGCGCCCTTTTTGAAAATTCAAATATTTGAATTTTGTGATTTTCTTTAATTGATTCAAAAATTAATTTCTCTCTGAGTTTTAATGATTTTGAGTTGATTCTTTTTTTAATGATTCACAAAAATTTTAAAATATTTTATTTTCCCAAAAAATCCAAAAAATATTATTTATTTCATATAATTGATATTTTTGCAAAGAATTAATATTTTAATTGTTTTTGACATTTTAAATATTTTTTCCACCTTGATATTGCAACTTTTAATGCCTTCTAATTATTTTGTAGGTCAAGACTTAATTTTTGAAGCATTAATCCAAGATCACAATTTTTTTTCCATATGTTAAACAACTGTGATCATTTTAATTGAATTTTTATTCAATTAAATTCATTTTTGAAAATAAATTAGGGTTCTTGGATTAATTCAACCCTCATAAATCATTTTCAAAACATTTGGGCCTCTAATAGAGTGTAAGACCCAATCCTTTTTTTGACCAAATCATTTTTGGGCCTCAGTGTATTGTATAAGTCCCGATACCGTCAAAAACAAATGGCGCGATCGTCGCCTTTTCAAAACAAAAAAACCCGGGCCTACCCTCGAGTAGTAAGACCCATTTCTTTTCTCAAAACTCATTTGGGCCTCTAATAGAGTGTAAGACCCAATCATTTTTTTTGACCAAATCATTTTTGGGCCTCATTTATTGTATAAGTCCCTATACCGTCAAAAACAAACGGCGCGATCGTCGCCTTTTGAAAAAACACTTTGGGTCTCTCCTTGAGCTATAAGACCCATTCAAAACTTTTGAGCCTCTATTAGAGTGTAAGGCCCAACCCCCTTTTAACCAAAACATTTTGGGCCTCACTTATTGTATAAGTCCCTCTTCGTTAAAAGAAAACCTCGGCGCGATTGCCATTTTAAACGAAAAATCATCTGGGCCTACCCTCGTGTTATAAGCCCCACTCTTTTTCTTTAAAACATTTTGGGCCTCTTGAGAGAGTGTAAGACCCATCCCGTTGTACAGAAAACCTTTTTTGGGCCTCAGTCACTTGTATAAGTCCCTCTGTACAAATTCAAACAGTGCGCTCACTGATAAAACCCTTGGCCTCTCCTTGAGCTGTTAGCCCCAAGTCTTTCTTTTTCAAAGCACTTTCTCCTTTGATTTTGAATATACTGTTATTTTTAATCTTTCTTTGTTGAACAACTAACCAAACAGCATGGAAGCTCTACAACTGAGTAAGTGTTTATACGCTTTCATTTACCGCTTTCATATACATATAACTGTATTGTGGGGCTGTTTCACTATAAGTCTTCTTTCATAAACTCATATCAACTATGTAATAATAGTATAAATATTTCGAGTTTCCCCGGCAACTACGTCTAGAACTAGGTGACGCCGTTTCGTTTATTCGTAGAAATAGACAACTAGATCCCCAATAGGATCACCAGATACAGTCTTCTCTTCGGCTGTCCTCATTAGGAATTGTCAAGAAACTCTACTCCCCAAGATGACTGTATTCTCCGTGAATGGCATCTTTGAGTTTCTTCCAAATTCTCGAACTTTCCTGACTTGATCTATTCCTTGTGAATAGCTTGCCTTGAATTTCTAGGGGTTTGGGGACCCACGGGTTTCTTAAAAGCATCGGCCTCCTCTTGGGCATCATACAAGGACCCATAGGCTTCCTAAAAGCAACCCCGCCTCCTCTTGGGCTTAGTACAAGGACCCTACGGCTTCTTAGAAGTATTCACAGCCTCCTCTTAGGCTTCGTATAATGATCTCTTCCTCCGGGAATGCTAGCCTCCTCTTGGGCTTAGTACAAGGACCCGTCGGCTTCTTAGAAGTATTCACAGCCTCCTCTTAGGCTTCGTATAATGATCTCTTCCTCCGGGAATGCTAGCCTCCTCTTGGGCTTAGTACAAGGACCCGTCGGCTTATCAAAAGCTTCCAGCCTCCTCTTGGGCTTCGTACAAATTGTCCCGACGACCTCCTAGAGGTATAGGAACAGAACTTAGTCATCTTCATAGAACAGTCATGTCATTGAGTCTACTACTGTTTCTCAAAGCATAGTACAAAAAATAAAACTCTAGACTTGGACAGTCTAATTTCCTTGAGTCTCAAAGACATTCTCAAGTGACCCCTTCAAAAATAGGAAAGAAACCCGCAGACTCGGACAGTCTCAATACCCTTCGGATTTCCCGCTTCCTTAAAGAACAGGAATAACTCGGGTCCTCGAACCAAATCCTTGAGTACAATGTTACTCATATAAGAACTGATTTTCTCTTTTACAATCAGTATATTGGACCTGTCACTCAACTGAAACAGTCACCATAGCCTCCTCTTGGGATTTGTACAATGATTCTCCCCAGCGGAGTCAAACAACGTTTAGCCTCTCTCTCGGGCTTTGTACGAGACACATAAGAGACTCCCTCATTGAGTCAATCACCCCTTTAGCTTCCATCTCGGGCTTTGTATGAGATACAAAAGGGTTCTTATTGAGCCAAACAAACAATAGCCTCCATCTCGGGCTTTATACGAGATACGAAAAGATTCCCTCGTTGAGTCAAAACCTTTTCGCCTCTCTCTCGGGCTTTGTACGAGAAACATATCAGCCTCCTCTTAGGCTTTGTATAACAAAACCACTGGTTGATCCAATCAACCTTTTAGCATCAAAGTTGTGCCTCGTTCACAGTACACAAACACCAACAAATCTTTCCCCTTTATCTAACCGCTGTAAGCGGCAAGCCTCTGGATCATCTACATCCATGCCACTGTCCCTGTTTTAGCATGAGAAATTCCTAAGGAAAGATAGCATTGCTCTACACTGAGTTAAAGTCTTCTCCTTCAGGTTAAAATCCCCTATAAAGGAAATTATGGCATTGTCGGATTCACAAATCCCGGTTAAAGTAATTCTCCTTTATAAACAGTTGTGACAAACAGACCCCTTTAGAGATGACAAATTCTCTCTAGAGTCAAACTTTTTCAGCTTCACATCTTGGGCTTCGAACAAGATAAAAATAGACTTTTCAGCTTCTCATCTTGGGCTTTGAACAAGATACAAACCACCTTTCGCTTCACGTCTTGGGCTTTGAACAAGACACCAAAACACCCATTTCCTCCCATAGAATAGGAGGAACTACGAACGCTCTGATTTCCCTGTTTCGGTAAACGGGAATACGTAGGCATAAGATTGAAAGAAAAATCTTAGAGAGCACACTAAACAAAAACTCAAAATCCCATACTCTCATGTATCTATCAAAAAGCATCAGTCCTAAACATCCTAATCCTTGTTCCCCGCCAGAAAATCCCAGAAAGAAAGAAAACAGTCTTGGCGAAAATACAAATAACCAGTACAAAGCCCCCCCCCCCCACATTGATAGCATCCGTAACCTAACAAACCGCTGTTTAAACTCAGTATGCAAAGCAGGGTTAATTGGAGACATCTATTTCCCTTCCTTCATCAGCTTTAATAGGATATAAAATGAATCGACTAGTAGTTTAAGCTCGACCGCAGAGAGCGACCAGTACTTAAGAACCGCGTCCAAAACCGCTCGCTACAGGTAGGACGACAAAGGTAATAAGCCAAAAGAAAGATTACCAACTATCAACCAAGTGATAGTTACGACGAGGTAATCAACCAAGGGTGTGAGAAAAAATTACCTACTACCAACAAAAGGGTAGGACAACAAAGGTAATAAATCTCAAAAAAAGGATCAAGAAGTATCACCTACTACCAACACAGGGCAGGACGACAAAAGCGATAAATGCGAACAAAGAAGGGAGAGATTACCAACTATCAAACAAGTGATAGTTACAACAAGGTAATCAGACCCAGCTATATTACCTACTACCAACACAGGGTAGGACGACAAAGGTAATAAGCCAACTATATCACCTACTACCAACAAAACGGGTAGGACGACAAAGGTGATAAGCCCAAAGCAAGGGACCAAAATTCAATCCGCGAATAAACTAGGGAGAAACGGTCAAACAAGACTCATCCCGAGGAGGAAATATCTCAACTGGGGATTAATTCCATCCCGACGAATGAATTGGGGAGGAAGGCTAAAACAAATATCTTCCACAAGGAATAAACTCAGTGGGGAAGTAAAAAAGATAGGCATTTTCTGCTTACGGGTCGACACTCTAATGGAGAGAGGACAGACACCCTCTGCGGGGGGAAACAACACCAGAGGGCAAGGAAACACCAACACAAATGCAAGATGCGGAATGCAACAGCAACATGCTATGCACAACAAATGAATGCGCATGCAATGCTTATGAGTATGAATATGCTGACAAAGCAGACATAAAGATAAACAGAGGGTGGAAAAACATCACAACCCCGCTGAATACTCGGCTAATCTCAACAAGATGGAGATATCATTAGCAGCTCAGCTAGGGATTCATCTGACGGAATCCTGTAAGAGATAACCGAAAGCCATCAAAGGAAAATAAATCCTACTACAAGGCTCAAATCTTGCTGGAGAAAAGAAGATACTCCTTGGGGAAAAACCCATATACCAAACTTCTAACATTAACGATCCATGAAGAGGATAATAACATAAACTCTGCTTCGGGGATGGAAGGAAAGCTGTTGGGGAATCACAACAACCCAAACTTTCTGGTTCTTCCTGGGGATAAAAAAAAGATTCACAGAAACTTCCATTTCAGGAGGATGAAGAGATCTGCATGCGGAGAAGAAAATGAATCCGATGAGGGCAGTAGACATATAAACGTCTACGCAAAATCCACCGGGAATACAAGGTAACTCTGCTGGAGATACAAGAGAAAAGCTCTCTGAGGATTAACCACTTCTGAGCAAAACAACCTGGACTTGTTGAGGAAAACAACAACAAGGTCAAACAGTGGGGGATTTTAGATCAATACTCATCACGAATGAGAGAAAACCCTACAGGTGACTAGTATGTCAATATTCCTTGAATAGAGGTATTATCGGCAACTTCACTGGGGAACATCCGAAATAGTGATGCACAATCTTCTCTGAAAACAAACAATCTGGAGAGAAATACGTCCTGGACTTGCCGGGGAAGATAACTCTGCTCTGCGCTTGGGAATATCCCAAGTAACAACAATACACCTAGAAGATAACACTCTGATGGAAATTCCTCATATGATTCACACTAGGGGACAATAAAAATGAATCTCCGTATGAGGACTACCCTCGAGGAGAGGTGGACTGTCAAAACTACTCGACTACCTGATCATATCATAGTCAGCTGGATAAGATCTGGATTAAAACCTAGCTGGGAAAAACCAAACAACATTGACCCTTATGAATTCAACACATCATAACTCAACTTTGAAGGAACTTATCATCTTGTCAACAACTGGTTGTATGAACAAAACCATGCTGAGGAAAAATCAAAAGACTTTACTGGGGAAATATCGACAAACTCTACTGGGGAGCTGTCAATAGATTCTGCCAAAGGAGCGAGAACGAACCCTGCTGAGGAAAACATCAATCTTACCATCCTGGGAATAACCGTTGATGTTCCTTTTTGCATTCATAAATCAAAGGAAAATGTTTTTATAATTTTCAAAAATTTAAATCAATTATTTACATTTTGTTTCAAAAATCATCATCAGCAATACATGAAATTCTGCAAATAGAAACAAAATAAGAATTGCAACCAAAGGGACAAAGGCCTAAATTTTATTAACAGAATGGTAGTCCGCAAATGGCGTAACTCCATAGATCATTACAAAGTTTGAAAAATGGTAAATACATGGAAAGGGTTACATTGAAATACAATGACCACTATTATCCCTAACAACTTTGAATTCTGATGTGCTCAAAACTTCAGCTGAGGATGATTGAGGCAGAATCCTTGATAGACAATGTTGCTTTCAAATGATCAAGACTGGCCAGATGCAGTTACTTGCCATAATCCCTAACTTTTGCCTAGATTTCCCTCTCGGGTTTTCAATCTACCGGGATGATTATTTTTGTTTTTTGTCTCTAATTTTTGCCTGGACCGCCCTTTCGGGTTTTCAGCCCACCGAGACACTCATTTTTGCCTAAGCCGCCCTTTCAGGTTTTCAACTTAGCGAGCTCTTCGTTTTATTTTAGGCGAAGTATTTTTTGACTGCATCAGCATTCACAGGACGAGTGAACTCTTCACCACCCAGAGTTGTAAGAAGTAATGCACCACCAGAGAAAGCTCTCTTAACAACATATGGGCCTTCATAACTAGGAGTCCACTTGCCCCTAGAATCATTGGTAAAAGTCAAGATCTTTTTGAGCATGAGGTCTCCTTCTCTGAAAACACGAGGTCGAACCTTCTTATCAAAAGCTTTCTTCATTCTTTGTTTATATAATTGACCATGACACAAGGCCGTCAATCTTTTCTCTTCAATCAAATTCGACTGATCATATCTACTCTGACACCATTCAGCCTCAGACAATTCCGCTTCCATCAAAACTCTCATAGAAGGGATTTCAACATCTGCCGGGAGCACTGCTTCCATACCATAAACAAGAGAGAAAGGGGTTGCCCCTGTTGAGGTGCGGACGGATGTACGATACCCATGCAAAGCAAAAGGGAACATCTCATGCCAATCCTTGTAAGTAACAACCATCTTCTGAACAATCTTCTTAATATTCTTATTGGCAGCTTCAACAGCCCAACTCATCTTAGGTTTGTAAGGAGAGGAATTATGATGCTCAATCTTAAACTCATCACATAATTCCTTCATCATCTTGTTATTCAAATTCGACCCATTATCAGTGATAATCTTGGTAGGAACACCATACCGACAAATGATTTGGTTCTTGATAAACCGAACCACTACTTACTTGGTCACATTGGCATATGATGCCGCTTCAACCCACTTGGTAAAATAGTCAATAGCCGCCAATATGAAACGGTGCTCGTTCGACGCTTTAGGCTCAATCATTCCAATCATATCAATGCCCCACATGGAGAACGACCATGGAGAAGAGATAACATTGAGAGGAGTTGGAGGCACATGAATTTTGTAAGCATAAACTTGGCACTTATGGCACTTCTACACAAATTTGTAACAGTCAGATTCCATTGTCAGCCAATAGTAACCTACCCTTAACATTTTCTTAGCCATTGTATGCCCATTGGCATGGGTGCCAAAAGATCCTTCATGAATTCCTTTCATCAACATGTCTGCTTCGTGTCTATCCACACATCTGAGAAAGACCATATCATAATTTCTTTTATACAGCACATCATCATTCAAGAAGAAACTACCAGCCAATCTTCTCAAAGTCTTCTTATCCTTCTTGGATGCCCCAAACTGGTACTCTTGATTTTGAAGAAAGCATTTAATATCATGATACCACGGTTTATCATCAACAATCTCTTCAACGGCAAACACATGAGCTGGTCTATCAAGCCGCATAACATCGATTTTGGGCACATCATTCCACCGATTCACCACAATCATGGAGGATATAGTTGCTAAAGCATCCGCCATTCGGTTTGCTGCTCTGGGTACATGGTAAAACTCAACCTTATTGAAGAAAGTTAACATCCTTCTTGCATAATCTCGATAAGGAATCAAATCAGGTTGACGTGTCTCCCATTCTCCTTTAATTTGATTAATCACCAGGGTTGAATCTCCGTATACATCAAGAATCTTGATTCTTAAATCAATAGCTTCTTCCAAGCCCATAATACATGCTTCATACTCAGCCGCATTATTTGTGCAAGTGAATATCAACCTTGCAGTGAAAGGAATATAAGAACCATGAGGAGTAACAATTATTGCACGAATACCATTTCCATATTCATTAACAACTCCATCAAAAATCAAACCCCAACGAGATCCAGGCTTAGGCCCTTCATCAGGTAATGGTTCTTCACAATCTTTAACCTTTAGATACATCACATCCTCATCAGGAAAATCAAACCTGATAGGCTGGTAATCATCAATGGGCTGATGTGCCAAATGGTCAGCCAAAATACTGCCTTTTATTGCTTTTTAAGTTCGGTACTCGATATCATATTCTGACAACAACATTTGCCAACGAGCAATCCTCCCAGTTAAAGCAGGCTTTTCGAAGATATACTTGATTGGATCCATTTTTTATATCAACCAAGTTGTATGATTCAACTTATATTGGCGGAGGCGCTTGGCAGCCCAAGCTAAAGCACAACATGTCTTTTCAAGCATTGAGTACCGAGACTCACAATCGGTGAACTTCTTGCTTAAATAATAAACGGCAAACTCTTTTCGACCAGATTCATTTTGTTGACCTAGAACACAGCCCATAGACTCTTCCAGCACAGTCAAATACATGATCAAAGGTCTTCCTTCCACGGGAGGATACAAAATCGGAGGTTCAAGTAGATACTCTTTAATTCTTTCAAAAGCTTTCTGACAATCCTCTATCCAGACACAACCCTGATCTTTACGAAGAAGCTTGAAGATCGGCGCACATGTGGCAGTCATATTGGATATAAATAGGGAGATATAATTCAAACGTCCCAGGAATCCTCTTACTTGTTTTTCTGTTTTGGGCGCAGGCATTTCCTGAATAGCTTTAACTTTACCAGGGTCAACTTCAATGCCTTTTTGACTGACAATAAAGCCCAACAATTTTCCAGAACGAACACCAAAAGTGCATTTATTAGGATTCAAACAGAGCTTAAACTTTCTCAAACGCTGAAACAACTTCAATAAGTACTCAATATGATCTTCTTCAGTCTTCGACTTACAAATCATATCATCCACATAGACCTTAATTTCTTTATGCATCTGTAGCGAGTGATTTTTGGATGTGGTTGCGAAGCACAATCGCTCTGGTACTACAGCTCGATTCATTTTTTATCCTATTGAAGCCGATGAAGGAAGGGAAATAGATGTATCCAACTAACCCTGCTTGCATACTGAGGTTAAACAGTCAAAACTGTTGGTTTACAGATGCTACAAAGATTCGGGGTCTCTCCTAGGTTATTTTGTTGAAAAGGGGTGTTTAGGCTATCAGTCGAGATGTTAGGACGGATGTATGAAAGTATGGTATTTTGGGTTTTTGTTTAGTGTGCTCGCTAAGATTTTTCTTTCAATCGTATTCCCGTTTACCGAAACAGGGAAATCGGAGCAATCGTAGTTCCTCCTATTCTATGGGAGGAAATGGTTGTTTTGGTGTCTTGTTCAAAGCCCAAGACGTGAAGCTAAAAGGTGGTTTGTATCTTGTTCAAAGCCCAAGATGTGAAGCTGAAGGATCTATTTGTATCTTGTTCGAAGCCCAAGATATGAAGCTAAAGGGGTTTGACTTTAGAGAGAATTTGTCATCTCTAAAGGGGTTTGTTTGTCACAATTGTTGGGTGACTGATTATAAAGGAAAATTACTTTAACTAGGATATGTGAATCCAGAAATGCCATAATTTCCTTTATAGGGGATTTTTAACCTGAAGGAGAAGACTTTAACTCAGTTTAGAGAAATGCCATCTTTCCTTAGGAATTTCTCATGCTAAAAGAGGGACAGTGGCGTGGATGTAAATAATCCAGAGGCTTGCCGCTTACAGCAATTAGACGAGGGGAAAGGAGTTGTTGATGTTTGTATACTGTGAACGAGGCACATATTTTGATGCAAAAAGGTTGATTGACTCAACCGGGGTTTCCTTATACAAAGCCTAAGAGAAGGCTAATATGTGTCTCGAACAAAGCCCGAGAGAAAGGCTAAAAGGTTTTGACTCAACGAGGGAGTCTTTTTGTATCTCGTACAATGCCCGAGATGGAGGCCAAAAGGGTTTTGACTCAACAAGAGAGTCTTTTATACTCAACAAGAGTGTGATTTTGTATCTCGTACGAAGCCCGAGATGGAGGCTAAAAGGGATGACTCAACAAGAGAGTCTGAAAAGGTTAACTCCGCTGGGGAGAATCATTGTACAAAGCCCAAGAGGAGGCTAGGGTTACTATTTCAGTTGAGTGACAGGTCCAGTACTCTGATTTAAAGAGAAAATCAGTTCTTATATGAGTACTGTTTGCACTCGAGGATTTGATTCGAGGATCAGGGTTATTTCCTGTTATTTTAGGGAATGGGAAATCCAAAGGGTATTGAAACTGTCCGAGTCTATAGGTTTCATCCCCTAGTTTTGGAGGGAGCTTGAGAATGTCTTTGAGACTCAAGGGAATTAGACTATCTAAGTCTAGAGTTTCATCTTTTGTACTATGCTTTGAGAAATAGTAGTAGACTCTTGGAAAGACTGTTCTATTAAGATGACTGATTTCTGTTCCTATACCTCTAGGAGGTCGTCGGGACAATTTGTACGAAGCCCAAGAGGAGGCTGGAAACTTTTAAGAAGCCGGGGGACAATTTGTATGAAGCCCAAGAGGAGGCTATCATTCCCGGAGGAAGAAATCATTTATACGAAGCCTAAGAGGAGGTTGTGAATACTTCTAAGAAGCCGACTGGTCCTTGTACAACGCCCAAGAGGAGGCGGGGATGCTTTTAGGAAGCCTGTGGGTCCCCAAACCCTGAGAAGTTCAAGACAGGCTATTTTCAAAGAATAGATCAAGCCAGGAAAGTCCGAGAATTTGGAAGAAACTCAAGAGATGCCATTCACGTAGAAAAGATCATCTCTGGAGAATAGAGTTTCTTGACAAGTGCTTTTAAGAAGCCTGTGGGTCGGGTCTTACACTCTATTAGAGGCCCAAAGTGTTTTGAAAATGATTTATGAGGGTTGAATTAATCAAAAACCCTAATTTGTTTTCAAAATGTGTTTTAATTGAATAAAAATTCAATTAAAATGATCAAACATTGTTTAACATATGGAAAACAAATTGTGATCTTGGATTAATGCTTCAAAAATTAAGTATTGACCTACAAAATAATTAGAAGGCATTAAAAGTTGCAAAATCAAGGTGGAAAAAATATTCAAAATGTCAAAAACAATTAAAATATTAATTCTTTGCAAAAATACCATTTATATGAAATAAATAATATTTTTGGGATTTTTTGGGAAAATAAAATATTTTAACATTTTTGTGAATTATTAAAAAAATAATCAACTCAAAATCATTAAAACTCAGAGAGAAATTAATTTTTGAATTAATTAAATAAAATAACAAAATTCAAATATTTGAATTTGAGAGAAATGGCGCCAAGAACAGCTGAAGAACACGCGCGTTTTTCAGTTTTTCCCAGATTTGCATTTTCTATCCAATCTCAGTGAATACTTGATCATATCATGCAATCCACATACCAATCAACTCGTTTCAACCTCACGATCATGTCAATGGCAATTAATTTCATTTAAATTAAGCATAAAACAAGAAATCACGAAAAATCCTCAAGAACCCTAAATTCTGCATGAAGGCTGGGATTTTTGATACACGATCCAAACAAAGCAATTACTTGAGGGGAAACATTCCATGCATGATTATGAACATTTGGCAAAAGTATTGTGCGAGGAAATATGCATAGATTGAGAGATGACCAAGTTTAGGCTTACCTCTAGGTCGTGACAGCAAGAGCAAATTGATTTCTGAGTTGGAGGTGTTACAGATGAGTTGTGATGATCTGAACAGCTTCCCTACACCCTATGGAGTGTGTTTGAATGCTTGGACTTGATGGAAATTGGCTGGATCACTTCATGGCATCTCAACTGCAACTTGGTTAAAACCTTGAGCAATTGACTGGTGATTCTAAGAAACCAGTGTTCCAGATGTTGTTTAAGTGTTTGATCAGCTCACATATGATGTATATGAGGTGTGTGTGTGACTGGTTTGAGTGGAATTGCTCTCTAATGAAAAACCAGATAGTGACTTGCTAAGAAAGGCATTTTTTAGAGTGAGAAGTGGATTTTGAGAAAGGCAAGTGTTGTAGGCCTTTGGTGTACTTAAATTGATCATAATTGAGCTCTCTTTATAGTAGAGTAAGTTTGTTTTGCAAGGAATAGTGAATGGAAACTGCTGAGTAGGTTTGGCCAATGTTGGCAAATGAAAATCCAAGTCTCCTCTAGCCATTGACTAGAGGTTAGGCACAGGCTACTGCTCCCCTTGGTCTTGGATAAGTCTTGACTGAATTTAGTTGCTAATGGCTCAGACCATGCCACCTTGATGCTTCCATTGATTGCTCCAATCCAAAATAGGAGTCTTGTCCCTATTTTGGGCAATTCTAGGTTTAGCATGCTATTTCTTGTTCCAAGGACTTTGGAGGCTTGGCTCAGTGATTGTCCCCTTTAGATTCAATCCTAAGATGTGTCCAAGGTGATGAAAAGGCTTGGAATTGGCTGATTTTGGCAAATCGACCAAAAGTGCAAAAATCTTCCTTGCCTTGGCAGATTTCAGCAAAGCAACTTGCCAATGTCATATCTCATGGCTCAAGTGGAATTTGGTGATGTTCTTGGCCATTTTGGAAAGCTCTTATATGTTACAACAATTGTTTGATCATATTTGGTTTTGATACTTTTTGGATCCAAGTGAAAAATGTCGCTACATTTGGAAAAAAGTAAGGCAAAATCTGACTTAGTGAAATTTTCACCAAGTGTTGGAACAAAGTGACTTTTCCTGATTTTGATCACTCCATAACTCAAAATCCATGAGGAATTTGGACATAGGTCAGTATGAAGCTTTCGTAGAGGGCAATGAGATCTACAAATCAAGCTTTAGATGGAAAAATGGCTTTGTGGTTTAGGAGTTATGATCCTCCAAAATTGGTACCTTTGTCACTTTTTTTCATAACTTAAAAAATTTTCTAAGTTTTTATGGTTACCCCTTTTACAAGTTATCCCATTTTATTTGATTTTTCTTGATGAATGATGATTCAAATCATACATTAACATCATTTTAGGGTTTAAAATCCATTTTTGTGAAAAATCTCAAAAAGTCAAAGTTGACTTTTGTGCACAATTGACTTTTTATCCGATGAATTCCAAACTATGCAATTCCTTAGGAAATCATGTCCTTGACCTAAATCAAACTTGATGGATATGTTCCATGGGTGGTATAGAGTGTATTGAATCATGTCTTAGGGCTTGAGAGCATGTCCTGGTCAAAAGTCAAAGTTACAGTTGACTTTTCCCACGAAACCCTAACTGTGGTTCAGATGAAATTGAAACTTGTTGCTCAAGCTTCTTGGATCAATCCATTGTCCCAAATGGATCAATATGGTATATTAGAGACCCTCAAATCATTTCTTGAGGTCTTGGTTCATGATTTGTCCCAAAAGTCAACTTAGGGGTGAATTAGGTCAAGAAACCCTAATTCCTGATTTTTGATGAATGCATCCCCTGAGGCAAAATTGACTTAATGATTGGGTTTATGAGGTTCCATGGAGCATATTAGGTTATGTTTTGGATCTTTGGCTTATGCTCAGATGAAAATTTCCATCTGGAGGCCTTGGTTGACCAAAAGCCTAATTTGGTGATACTGGCGATCTTGAGGCTTGATCCACCTAGAAGGGAGCATCCTTGTGCTTAATCCTTGAAGTGGGAGTCCTCTTGATACATTGTGGATGCTTGAGAGGTTTAGACAAGTTGAAGATCATGTCATTCCTTGATTGATCCTTTGTCTAAACACTCAGAGAGGGATTGAAACCCTAATTTTGATTGCAGTGGATGCTCAACTATCTCTGGGGAGACTGATGAGGCATAAAGGTACATCCATATTGTGATGAGGATTTACACAATGATGGGAATCTTAGTGGTCAAAATTTGGGGTATGACAGCATTATATCATAGAACAAAGTGGTCATAGCTCTCTGGTATGTTGCACCAGCATTTTTCAAACCGAAGGGCATCATTCTGTAACAGAATGTTCCCCAGGGTGTAATGAATGTTGTTTTTTCCATATCCTCGGGTGCCATCTTTATCTGATTATAACCGGAAAATCCATCCATAAAAGAGAAGATACTGAATTTAGCAGTATTATCTACCATTATATCAATGTGTGGCAATGGAAAATCATCTTTCGGACTCGCTTTATTCAAATCTCTATAGTCAACGCACATTCAGACTTTTCTGTCTTTCTTTGGAACAGGCACAATATTGGCCACCCATTGAGGATACTCAGAAGTCAAAAGAAAACCAGCATTAATCTGTTTTTGAACCTCCTCTTTGATCTTCACAGCCATGTCGGGATGAGTTATTCTCAATTTCTGCTTTACAGGAGGACATTCTAGCTTCAACGGCAAATGATGCTCCACAATATCAGTATCAAGACCAGGCATGTCTTGATAGGACCAAGCAAACACGTCAACATATTCTCTAAGAAGCTCCACAATCCTCTTCTTAACATCTGACTGAAGCAGTGCCCCAATCTTGACTTCTTTCTTATCATCAACTGAACCCAAGTTAACCAATTCCAACGGCTCTTCATGAGGCTGAATGGCCTTTTCCTCGTGCTCAAGTAACCGAGAAATTTCATCTGGAATCTCTTCAATATCCTCTTCTTCAGCTCCAAACACAGGGAACTCAAAGTTGGGAGAGGGCATAGGGTCATTGTTTTCAATGGGTTTAACAATCAATTTTGAAATATGAACAATAGTAGGAACATCAACAGCTATCCAATTCTGGCAGACTTGTCCATTTGTCACAAAGTTGGGAAGTTCTTCTTCTTCATCTTCCTCAATGATGGAAGCAACTTCATATTCAGGTTCCTTAAACTTCTTCCGAGGAGAATAAAAAGGCACATACGCATCCTCCGGGGACATATACCCGGGGTCTTCCAAATAAGGCTCCCAGTCTTCAGCAGGAATGACATCATCTTTAGAACCAAACGGGATGTAGCCTACAGGGTCATCTTCAAGAATTGCAGCCGTAGAATGATCTTTGTTAGGTCAATCTTGAACCATATTGACAAACGGCTTTCCATGATTGGGCAGCGGATTCGATTGTACATTAGGATTGGAATCTTCGAAAGACAAGATACCACTCCTAGCCAGCATTTAAACTTCCATCTTCAATGGATAACAGTTCTCAGTATCATGTCCTGCTCCTCCCTGATGGAAAGCGCAATGAGCTTCAGGCTTATACCACCATGGCAAATCTTTTGGAACAGCAGGCGGTGGACGGGTCTGAACAAGATTCTTCTGAATTAAGCAAGGAAGCAAATATGTATATGTCATTGGAATCGGATCAAAATCTTTCTGAAAATGGCCCCACTGATTGTTCTATTGATTAGAACGTTGTTGCTATACAGGAGCTACCTGAACAACAGGAGCTGAACTGATAACAGGAGTGACAGATGCAACATGTTGCTAACACTGATTATTCTTACTGTAACTCTTCTTGCGTCCTTCATGGGAAATAGCATGGGTCTCACCCTCTTTCTTATTGGCAAATCCTCCACCATATTTCTTAGAATTACCATCAGAATTACCATCTTTTGACAAACGCCCCTCACGGACACCTTCTTCTAATCTCATCCCCATATTAACCATCTTAGTGAAATCACTCGGGGCACTAGCAATCATACGCTCATAATAGAAAGGACTCAGAGTTTTCAGAAAAATCTTGGTCATCTCTTATTCTTCCAAAGGAGGATTGATCTAAGCAGCAATCTCGCGCCACCTTTGTGCGTATTCTTTGAATGTCTCCTTATCTTTTTGAGCCATTGCCCGATGCTGGTCACGATCAGGAGCCATATCCACATTATACTTATACTATTTCACAAACGCCTCACCCAAATCTTCGAAAGTGCGAACTCGAGTACTGTCGAGTCCCATATACCATTTCAAAGCTGCACCAGACAAACTATCTTGAAAGTAGTTAATGAAAAGCTGATCATTATCCTTCTGAGCCAACATCTTACGAACATACATAGTCAAATGACTCATCGGACAAGAGTTACCCTTATACTTTTCAAAGTCAGGGACCTTGAACTTATGCGGGATCTTCACATTAGGAAGCAAGCATAACTCGTGAGCATTCTTTCCAAACAGCTCTTTACCTCTCAGAGCTTTGATCTCTTTCTGCATTTCAGCAAACTGGTCTTGAATCTCTTCCATTCTATCATAAGCACTGGAATTTTTACTTGGAGCAGTATGGAAAATCTGCTCTTCACCAAAAGGAACAGTGTGAACCACGGGCGGTGGTACAGTCATCACAGGTTAAATGGTAGGAACAACTGGAATTTCAGGAGGTGGTGGTGGTTGATAACCCTCAAGAACAAAGTTATGAGGCATTCCCCAGGGGAAACCAGGAGGCATGGAGTATTGAGGATCACTAGCAGGTGCCACAGAGATGGGCTTGGAGACAATCTCAGAAACAACTGTCCTTTGCACAGGAGTTGAAAGTGGAGGAGGAGGAGGCTGATTCTGAGTAGAAACCATTGCTTCCATCATAGCAATGAGTCTTTCCAAACCATCCTTCGGAGTTGATAATTCCTCACGAAGCTCACGGTTCTCTTGTTGCAACTGATCCATCTTCTTCTTCAGATTAGCCCGAGTATTATACTGGTGCGACAACTTGGCTGAATGAAGACCAAAGGGAAAAAATAAGACACCTGAAAAGGCAAGAAACAATGCAGAATAATGCTTGATATGCAAGATGCAAATGCAAAGTTTCAAGGAATTATAAAGCATATTGCAAACATTGTTATCTGAAATACCAAAATCTCATTCATTAATGATGGAAAAGATTACATCTTAGAAGTACAGATTCAAGAATCCTAAAATAATAGAGAATAAAGAAAACTAGATCCCTAGAGAATCCTATGAGAAGAAGTGCCAGCTCTATTTTCCAGCTTCTTGATGTGGGCCTGCATATGAGTCTTCTCAATCAGTAACTGATCAACGATCAACTTCCAAGGAGATTCTGAACTCTTTGGAATATCGGAAATTGGTTGAATGCGAGAGGAAAATAAATCCTTTGTCGCCTTTCTCTTCTTGTTGGAAACTTCATCTTCATTCTTTTTCTTGAAGTGCTTTTGAAGTCTTGCATTCTCTAACTCAACAATCTGATACTTGTTCTTCCAAGCATCTCTCTCTTGTTGCATCTAGGCCAAAGTGATCTGAAGCTTATATGTGTCTTTTATAAAGTAAAGAATAGGCTTCTTATCAGTTAGATATAAAGGTTCCTGACGCGCATAAGGCATCTTCAAATTAATAGCTCTATTTTTAACCCACTGGAGGTAAGGTTCCAAAGAGATACAATTCGGATTTCCCAAACTTTCTTTTCCTTTTCTACGAATGCTGCACCAAGCTTCCACAATTTCTTTCTTTAGAGCAACCTGAGATTCTTCTTCCTTGAAAAAGAGACCGGCCAAATGAATGTTCTTCGGTACCTCTCGCAAAGGATATCCCAACTGACGATGAGCCAACACGGGATTGTAGCTGATTCCTCCCTTTGTACCAAGATGAGGTACGTTGGGAAAATCACCACAACTATCAATAATCATCGCTCTAGAAGGAACACGGCTATACCAATCAATATCAAAATGAGTGAGAGACATAATCTTCCGCGACCAATATAAACCATCCTTGAGGTTCTAGAAAGCTGCAGACTTCGGTAAGTGAGAAATAAACCACTTGTAAAGCAAAGGCGCACAACAGATAATCATCCCATCACCATGGAAATTCCTGAGGTGAACAGAATGGTAAGCATCGACAAGCAAAGTGGGAATTAAATTCCCAATCAAGAAGATCTGAATAGCATTGATGTCGACAAAGTTCTCAACATTCGGGAAAAGGAAAAGTCCATAAATAAGCAAGGCAAGAATAGCCTCAAAAGCGACTGTATTCTTCACACTAGCAAAGTGATGAGATCTATCCATCAAGAACTTAGCGGGTAACCCAAGAATCTTTCCTTTGGTATCCATGCGAGCCTTAATCTCAGAAATCTTCAAGTGAGTAGCCTTCACAATAACATGATGCTCGATAACGGGATCCAAACCAGAGAAAATATGACCATAAACAGGCAAACCAAGCAAAAGAGAATACTCCTCTAGCGTAGGTACCAACTGATAATCAGGAAAGGTGAAACAATGCAGCAAAGGGTCGTAGAACTGAACCAAAGTAGCAAGCAATCCTTCAGCCATATCAACCTTCAAGAGAGATAAAAGCCTTCCATATCTGGACTCAAACTTCTTGGTATCAGCAACCAAATATCCTAGCTCTCTCAAACCCCCTAATTTAGGACTCTTGAAAGTATACTTCCTTGTACTTCTCCTTCCAAAATCCATAACAAAAGTACCTACAATTTTTGTAATAACACCTTTAAGTTCCTTGAAACCTTCCAAAAGAATGCTCATGAATGCATGAGTGCATGAATGCAACACCCACAAACAAGATCACACAAAGCACACGGGTCAAGGCTCAAGTCACGAGCATGAAGCCGAGGGTAAGAACCAATCCTACAAAGGTATGTACTACGGTTTTGTCTTCATTGTACCTGCAGAAAACAGTGGTTCTAACAAAGTGCCCAAGGTCCACAATTCACTATCAGACACACCAGCACACTGATTTGCTCGGAGGTTGGTAGTTATCCTCAAGAAAATCTAACTTGAGTGTAGCATAGCGTGACAGCTAAGTCAGATTTGCATCTTCATAGCTTCCGCGCTACGATCCTAAAAAGGGTAAGATGGGTTAAGGGTTACTACCGTTCTCAGTGTTATAGGCTTCTATGCAAAAAGTAATGCCTTCTCGATCGCTCGATCGGCAGCAGTAATTCTAAAGAGGCAACCACCGAGTGGATAGATTTTCAAGTTCTTCTTTTTCAGGATTCGACTCCTTCAAAGTTGCCTTAACTATACTATCCTCCTATCTAAAAGTGCACTCTGGTCCGGGTATAAGACCTAGCTCACACACAGAGGAACTCCCAAACAGAAAAAACAAGTAACAAGCAAATCAAACAAAAAGCAGTTAATAAATCAAAGTAGGCTAAACTCCTCAAGGGTGATTAAATCCCCAGCAGAGTCGCTACTTTTCTGTAGCGGTAAAAATCGTGAGTGTAAGCTATTGATTAACTTAACTCAAGGAAAACCGAGTCGCCACCGCGCTTTTATTTATTCCACAAAGGGAAAAGGAAAAAAGTGCGAATAAATCCTAAGAAGTCTAAAAAATCAAAAGCTAAAAAAGACAAAGAGAAATGGGTAAGGGGGTTGGTTATGCAAAAGGAAGGTTTTACGCACCCAATACATCTATAGTACTCTATAGGAGCCCTTTGATGTATTCATGCTTTTGGTTTGACAAGGTTTGCTTGAAAGAGATTGGGAGAGATGAGAAGAGAAGTATTTTTTAAGATTTTTGTTTTTGGAGAGACTTATCGCCTCATGCCTACGTACCCACGATGTGCAATGTAGGATCAAAACCCTGTAGTTTGTGGTACAAAGAACAAAAATTTGTTTGTTTTGGTTGATTTTAAGTGTAAAGACAAGTCTTCATTTCCAAGCGAATAATTTCGCTTAAAGAAATGAATCATGTCTAAACTTATGAAAAAGTTTAAAAGAAAAAGTGCACAACGCACACAAAAAAAAAAATTTGATGAGTTTTTGTATTTTTTATGTTTTTATGAAATGGTCAAAATATGATTAATATTAATTGACATTTCTTAAAGAAAACAAAGCTTAAAAATCACTTGACCAAAGTCAAGGTTTTATTATGAAAGAGGTGATAGTTTGAAATCAAGAAGGTTTTGAAAAAGGGAGAAGGTTTTGAAAATTGAAGAAGGGGTGGAGAAGAAGTGACTATCCTAGTGCATAAAATAAAAGCTAAGGATAAGAAAGATCTAACCACATGGACAAGCTCTATAGCATAAGCATTTTTCCCTTTTTTGATTTGGTCTTGATTCAAAATAAGTCTTCAAAAGAGGACTCCAAGTATCCAAAATCCAAGGTTTTCCATCACAAACTCCCAAGCATAGGTTAAGATCCTAACTCTAAGTCCAAAAGTCCATAATCAAGAGTATAGGTCCTCCAAAACAAAGGATAGTGGCCATACTCCAACAATTAAGAGCACAAGTCTTTTAGTGATATAATCCTTTATTAATGTTTTAAGTCCAAAATGGACAAAAGAAAAATAAAGCACAAGATAAAATGGTCCAAGTGGACAAAAGAAAAATGACATAAACATAAACATGATATGATACATGGCATAAAGCATAAAAATAAAGAGAGATAGGGAGCGAGAAGGAAAAGTAAAGAAGTTAGAAATTAGTGGTTAGTAGCACAAGGCTCTAGTGCCATAAGCCTTCACCGATTATTCCGTTTCGCTTTATGAACTATAGTGATTAAACAATGCACTTAGGCCAAGGTTAATGAACTTGACAGAAGATTGGTAAAACCAAAGCCTCTACAACGCCAAGTTTCAAAGATTATGGACCTAATGCAAAAGATCAATCATCATTGGGTTGACGCGACCAATCAAGGTGCGGACCACGAAAGTTCAAATTCTGAATTGGATAAAGAGGGACAAATGTTGCGCTATGTTAAGCAATCGCCGAGTAATTTATGGAGTAATTACCCTACAATGAGTCTGGTCAATAGCTCTTTGTGCTAATGCATGCTAGATGAACGATATGTAGATCGTCATCCGAAATCAAGGTGCTAATGCATGCTTGATCAAGAATTCAACAAAGAAATTCTAAAATCCATAAGACTTTCATCGATCAAAATAAAAAAAGAAATATATGAAGAGAAAGCCAAATTAAACCACACAATTATGTGATCTAAGGCTAAGAACAAAACGAAAGGGAAGAAAATGGAAAAGGAACCAAAATAGTTCCAAAAACAAGCCAAAATATGCATTTTGTTTCAAAGTAACCGGTTACTCACTAGAAGTTAATCGGTTACTTAGTTCAAAATAACGCAGTTTTTCAAAATTAACACAGAGTAACCGGTTACTCACCAGACGTTAACCGGTTACTCTGCACCAGAATGCTGAAAATTGTGCAAAATTCAGCAAGATCCACTTTCAAAACTTTTTACAAACACTTTGAGATCATGGAATTAAAATTGCACGAAATTTAAAGCAAAATCACAGCAATAACCAGTAATTAAACACAATTACAAGATCCAAAGGAACAAGTAACAACGATCTCCAAAGATCTACATTATGGAAGTTGAAGATGAAGCTTCAACAATGGTGAGAGATGAATTACCACTTCAAATCTGAAAATTCCTTCAAATTGCTTCAAGATCTACACTCCAAAACCTTGATCTACTATAATTGATGAACAAAAACAAGAATGGATGAAGGTTTAGCTCAAAGTTGAACAAGATTCAATGTGAATTCTTGTTAACTTTCAAAGGAAGAAATGTGAGCTTTGGTGAAAATTTGTGGTTGGGAAGAGAATTTGTAAGAGGTTTGTTGGCTATCAAAAGCTTGAAGAATGAATGAAATGAAGCCTCTATTTATAGAGTTTAGGCTTGGAAATTTGGTGGTTTGGAATTAGGCTTGGATGATCAAAATTAGGATTGGAATTCAAATTTGGAGGGAAATCACAAAAGAGTGGTGATTAGTGATGGTACATGGTGGGGAATGATCAAAGTGATGTAGGGGAATTAAAATGAGATGGTCTAGAATATTTCAAATGTGATCAAGGGCTGAGATTGGTGCCAATTGCTGAATTTAAATTTGCCACCATTTTTCAAATTTTCACGAGGGTAACCGGTTACTACACAGGGTAACCGGTTACTTAGTGTTAATTTTGAAAAAAATGCCTTTTTTAGTACACTGCTGTGGTTCGGCTCGATTGTTTTTCTCATCAAAGAATGCATGGAAATAAACACATGAGTCTTGGAGTCTCTTGAATAATAATCAATTAAAACTTGGAAACTCTTGATCAGATAATTTTTGAATCAATCGCAGATCAACTTTGACTTTATTCAGATGAAATCCATTCGAGCTGAGGGACTGATGTTTTGGTATTTTTAACCTCTTCTTCCCCTGAAAAATGTTAGTGAAAGAAAACAAAATATTTTTGGATTTTAATTAAAGGTTAGTAAACATTAACAAATTAAGCAATGAAACAACTAACAAACACACACAAACCCCAAAGATCCCTGCAAGGCACAATCCTATAGAAGAGGGAACTAATGTGTGATCTTGTTTGTGGTATGAAATGCGAAAGAAAAGCAAAGAAACTTAGGGGAAATAATTAGGGTATTACACATGCCTGGTCTTGATACTGATATTGTGGAGCACCATTTGCCATTGAAGCCTGAATGTCCTCCTGTAAAGCAGAAATTGAGAAGAACTCATCCCGACATGGCTGTGAAGATCAAAGAGGAGGTTCAAAAGCAGATTGATGCAGGTTTCCTTGTGACTTCTGAGTATCCTCAATGGGTGGCCAATATTGTGCCTGTTCCAAAGAAAGACGAAAAATTCCGAATGTGCGTTGACTATAGAGATTTGAATAAAACGAGTCCGAAAGATGATTTTCCATTGCCACACATTGATATGCTGGTAGATAATACTGCTAAATTTTGTATCTTCTCTTTTATGGATGGATTTTCCGGTTATAATCAGATAAAGATGACACCCGAGGATATGGAAAAAACAACATTCATTACACCCTGGGGAACATTCTGTTACAGAGTGATGCCCTTAGGTTTGAAAAATGTTGGTGCAACGTACCAGAGAGCTATGACCACTTTGTTCCATGATATAATGCATAAAGAAATTGAGGTCTATGTGGATGATATGATTTGTAAGTCGAAGACTGAAGAAGATCATATTGAGTGCTTATTGAAGTTGTTTCAGCGTTTGAGAAAGTTTAAGCTCCGTTTGAATCCTAATAAATGCACTTTTGGTGTCCGTTCTGGAAAATTGTTGGGCTTTATTGTCAACCAAAAAAGGCATTGAAGTTAACCCTGGTAAAGTTAAAGCTATTCAGGAAATGCCTGCGTCCAGAACAGAAAAACAAGAGGATTCCTGGGACGTTTGAATTATATCTCCCGATTTATATCCAATATGACTGCCACACGTGGGCCGATCTTCAAGCTTCTTCGCAAAGATCAGGGTTGTGTCTGGACAGAGGATTGTCAGGAAAGCCTTTGAAAGAATTAAAGAGTATCTGGTTGAACCTCCGATTTTGTCTCCTCTCGTGGAAGGAAGACCTTTGATCGTGTATTTGACTGTGCTGGAAGAGTCTATGGGCTGTGTTCTAGGTCAAACAGATGAATCTGGTCGAAAAGAGTTCACCATTTATTATTTGAGCAAGAAGTTCACCGATTGTGAGTCTCGGTACTCAATGCTTGAAAAGACATGTTGTGTTTTAGCTTGGGCTGCCAAGCGCCTCTGCCAGTATATGTTGAATCATACAACCTGGTTGATATCCAAAATGGATCCAATCAAGTATATCTTTGAAAAGCCTGCTTTAACTGGGAGGATTGCTCGTTGGTAAATGTTGTTGTTAGAATATGATATCGAGTACCGAACTCAAAAAGCGATAAAAGGAAGTGTTTTGCCTGACCATTTGGCACACCACCCAATTGATGATTATCAACCTATCAGGTTAGATTTTCCTGATGAGGATGTGATGTACCTAAAGGTTAAAGATTGTGAAGAACCATTACCTGATGAAGGGCCTGAGCCTGGATCCCGTTGGGGTTTGATTTTTGATGGAGCTGTTAATGAGTATGGCAATGGTATTGGGGCAATAATTGTTACTCCTCATGGTTATCATATTCCTTTCACTGTAAGGTTGATGTTCACTTACACAAATAATGCGGCTGAGTATGAAGCATGTATTACGGGCTTGGAAGAAGCCATTGATTTAAGAATCAAGATTCTTGATGTATACAGAGATTCAGCCCTAGTGATTAATCAGATTAAAGGAGAATGGGAGACAAGTCAACCTGATTTGATTCCTTATCGAGATTGTGCAAGAAGGTTGTTAACTTTCTTCAATAAGGTTGAGTTTTACCATGTACCCAGAGCAGCAAACATAATGGCGGATGCTTTAGCCACTATATCCTCCATGATTGTTGTGAATCGGTGGAATGATGTGCCCAAAATCGATATTATGCGGCTTCATAGACCAACTCATGTGTTTGTGGTTGAAGAGATTGTTGATGATAAACCATTGTATTATGATATTAAATGCTTTCTTCAAAATCAAGAGTACCCGCTTGGGGCATCCAAGAAAGATAAGAAGACTTTCAGAAGATTAGCTGGTAGTTTCTTCTTGAATAATGATGTGCTGTATAAAAGAAATTATGACATGGTCTTGTTCAGATGCATGGATAGACACGAAGCAGACATGTTGATGAAAGAAATTCATGAAGGATCTTTTGGTACCCATGCCAATGGGCATGCAATGGCTAAGAAGATGTTGAGGGCAGGTTACTATTGGCTGACAATGGAGTCTGACTGTTGCAAATTTGTGAAGAAGTGCCATAAATGCCAGGTTTATGCTGACAAAATTCATGTGCCTCCAACTCCTCTCAATGTTATCTCTTCTCCATGGTCGTTCTCCATGTGGGGCGTTGATATAATTGGAATGATTGAGCCTAAAGCGTCAAATGGACACCGTTTCATATTGGTGGCTATTGATTATTTTACCAAGTGGGTTGAAGCGGTATCATATGCCAAGGTGACCAAGCAAGTAGTGGTCCGGTTTATCAAAAACTAAATCATCTGTCGGTATGGTGTTTCGAGCAAGATTATCACTGATAATGGGTCGAATTTGAATAACAAGATGATGAAGGAATTATGTGATGAGTTTAAGATTGAGCATCATAATTCCCCTCCTTACAGACCTAAGATGAATGGGGCTGTTGAAGTTGCCAATAAGAATATTAAGAAGATTGTTCAGAAGATGGTTGTTACTTACAAGGATTGGCATGAGATGCTTCATTTTTCTTTGCATGGGTATCGTACATCCGTCCGTACTTCAACAGGGGTAATCCCTTTCTCTCTTGTTTATGGTATGGAAGCAGTGCTCCTTGTTGAAGTTGAAATCCCTTCTATGAGAGTTTTGATGGAAGCAGAATTGTCTGAGGTGAATGGTGTCAGAGTAGATATGACCAGTTGAATTTGATTGAAGAGAAAAGAATGACGGCCTTGTGTCATGGTCAATTATATCAACAGAGAATGAAGAAAGCTTTTGATAAGGCGACCTCGTGCTCAAAAAGATCTCGACTCTTACCAATGATTCTAGGAGCAAGTGGACTCCTAATTATGAAGGCCCATATGTTGTTAAGAGAGTCTTCTCTGGTGGTGCATTACTTCTTACAACTATGGATGGTGAAGAGTTCACTCGTCCTGTGAATACCGATCCAGTCAAGAAATACTTCGCCTAAAATAAAAAGAACAGCTCGCTAAGTTGAAAACCCGAAAGGGCGACTTAGGCAAAAATGAGCGTCTCGGTGGGCTGAAAACCCGAAAGGGCGGTCCAGGCAAAGATTAGAGACAAAAAACAGAAATAATCATTCCAGTAGATTGAAAACCAGAGAGGGCAATGTAGGCAAAAGTTAGGGATTAGGTAAATAACTGCATCTGGCCAGCCTTGATCATTTGAAAGCAACATTGTCTATCAAGGATTCTGCCTCAGTCATCCTCAGCTGAAGTTTTGAGCACATCGGAATTCAAAGTTGTAAGGGAGAATAGTGGTCATTGTATTTCAATGTAACCCTTTCCATGTATTTACCATTTTTCAAACTTTGTAATGATCTATGGAGTTACGCCATTTACGGACTACCATTCTATTAACAAAATTTGGGTCTTTGTCCCTTTAGTTGCAATTCTTATTTTGTTTCTGTTTGCAGAATTTCATTTATTGCTGATGATGATTTTTGAAACAAAATGTAAATAATTGATTTAAATTTTTGAAAATTGAAAAAACATTTTCCATTGATTTATGAATGCAAAAAAGAACATCAACGGTTATTCCCAGGATGGTAAGATCGATATTTTCCTCAGCAGGGTTCGTTCTCGCTCCTTTGGCAGAATTTATTGACAGCTCCCCAGTAGAGTTTGTCGATATTTCCCCAGTAAAGTCTGTTGATTTTTCCTCGGCAGGGTTATGTTCATACAACTAGTTGTTGACAAGATGATAGGTTCCTTCAAAGTTATGTTATGATGTGTTGAATTTATAAGGGTCAATGTTGTTTGGTTTTTCCCCAACTAGGTTTTGATCCGGATCTTCTCCAGCTGACTATGATATGGCCATGTAGTCGAGTAGTTTTGATGGTCCACCTCTCCTCGTGGGTAGTCCTCATACGGAGATTCAATTTTACTGCCCTGGTGTGAGTCATATAAGGAATTTCCATCAGAGTGTTATCTTCTAGGTATATTGTTGTTACTTGGGATATTCCCAAGCGCAGAGCAGCGTTGTCTTCCTCGGCAAGTCCAGGACGTATTTGTCTCCAGATTGTTTGTTTTCAGGGAAGATTGTGCATCACTATTTTGGGTGTTCCCTAGTGAAGTTGCCAATAATACCTCTATTCAAGGAATATTGACATACTAGTCACCTGTTGGGTTTTCTCTCATTCATGATGAGTATTGATCTAAAATCCCCCACAGTTTGACCTTGTTGCTGTTTTCCTCAACAAGTCCAGGTTGTTTTGCTCAGAAGTGGTTAATCTTCAGAGAGCTTTTCTCTTGTATCTCCAGCAGATCTGCCTTGTATTCCGGTTGTTTTTGCATAGACGTTTATGTGTCTACTGCCCTCAGCGGATTCATTTTCTTCTCCGCATTCAGATCTCTTCATCCTTTTGAAATAGAAGTTTCTGTGAATCTTTTTATCCCCAGGAAGAATTAGAAAGTTTGGGTTGTTGTGATTCCCCAACAGCTTTCCTTCTATCCCCGAAGCAGAGTTTTTGTTATTATCCTCTTCATGGATCGTTAATGTTAGAAGATTGATATTTAGGTTTTTCCCCAAGGAGTATCTTCCTTTCTCTAGCAAGATTTGAGTCTTGTAGTAGGATTTATTTTCCTTTGATGGCTTTTGTTTATCTCTTGCAGGATTCCGTCAGATGAATCCCTAGCAGAGCTGCTGATGATATCTCCATCTTGTTGAGATTAGCCAAGTATTCAGCAGTGTTGAGATGTTTTTCCACCCTCTGTTTATCTTTATGTCTGTTTTTTCAGCATATTCATACTCATAAGCATTGCATCTGCATTCTTTTGTTGTGCATAGCATGTTGATGTTGCATTGTGCATCTTGCATTTGTGTTGGTGTTTCCTTGCTCTCTGGTGTTGTTTCCCCCTGCAGAGCAGGTCTGTCCTCTCTCCATTAGAGTGTCGACCCGTAAGCAGAAAATGCCTATCTTTGTTAATTCCCCACTGATTTTATTCCCTGTGGAAGATATTTATTTTAGCCTTCCTCCCTAGTTCATTCGTCGAGATGGAATTAATCTCCAGTTGAGATATTTCCTCCTCGGGATAAGCCTTGTTTGACCGTTTCTCTCTGGTTTATTCCCGGATTGAATTTTGGTCCCTTGCTTTGGGCCTATCACCTTTGTCGTCCTACCCGTTTTGTTGGTAGTAGGTGATATAGCTGGCTTATTACCTTTTTTTGTCCTGCCCTGTGTTGGTAGTAGGTAATATAGTCGGGTTCGATTACCTTGTTGTAACTATCACTTGTTTGATAGTTGGTAATCTCTCCCTTCTTTGTTTGAGTTTATCACCTTTGTCGTCCTGCCCTGTGTTGGTAGTAGGTGATACTTCTTGATCTTTTTTTTTAGATTTATTACCTTTGTTGTCCTACCCTTTTGTTGGTAGTAGGTAATTTTTTCTCTCACCCTTGGTTGATTACCTAACTATCACTTGGTTGATAGTTGGTAATCTTTCTTTTGGCTTATTACCTTTGTCGTCCTGCCCTATGTTGGTAGTAGGTAGCATAGTCGATTTGATTACCTTGTTATTACTATCACTTGTTTGATAGTTGGTAATCTCTCTCTTCTTTGTTCGAGTTTATCACCTCTGTCGTCCTGCCCTGTGTTGGTAGTAGGTGATACTTCTCGATCATTTTTTTGAGATTTTATTACCTTTGTTGTCCTACCCTTTTG
Source organism: Lathyrus tuberosus (assembly GCA_022829125.1). Taxonomy (NCBI): domain Eukaryota; kingdom Viridiplantae; phylum Streptophyta; class Magnoliopsida; order Fabales; family Fabaceae; genus Lathyrus; species Lathyrus tuberosus. The sequence goes on from JALAZF010000428.1 coordinate 774,376, forward strand.
TTGGTAGCACGTAATTTTTTCTCACACCCTTGGTTGATTACCTCGTCGTAACTATCACTTGGTTGATAGTTGGTAATCTTTCTTTTGGCTAATACCTTTGTCGTCTTGCCCTGTGTTGGTAGTAGGTAGCATAGCCGGTTTGATTACCTTGTTATAGCTATCACTTGTTTGATAGTTGGTAATCTCTCCTTTCTTTGTTCAAGGTTATTACCTTTGTCGTCCTGCCCTGTGTTGGTAGTAGGTGATACTTCTTGACCCCTTTTGAGCTTATTACTTTTGTCGTCCTGCCCTTTGTTGGTAGTAGGTAATATAGCCCGGTTCGACTGCCTTGTTGTAACTATCACTTGCTTAGTAGTTGGCAATCTTTCCTTTTGATCACACTATTACCGGATGTCTGGTATTAGACGATCTGTACCCCAGCGGAGATTGTTTTCTCCATGTTGGGACGTTGTTATCCCGCTTTTATTTCTGGTGTCGGTTGTAACACCCCCAATTAATAAACGGTAACAAAATTCAAAATTTCATCAGAGTATATTTAAAACAATCACAGCATAGACCGAGGGGTCACATCAATTTGAAACAAAATACACATAAACCTGCCCATAAAGATATGCAACAATCAGGTAACAATTAACAGAGGAACTTAGTTCCTACTACCCACAATTCAGATACAGAATAAAAGCGGAAAATCTATACTGAATCTCATATATATATATATATATATATATATATATATATATATATATATATATATATATATATATCATACAAAGTGTATCTGTCATATACAAAGTCACACAAGTACAATCCAAAATATGTGTATACATAATACAAATAATCACACTCGATCACCCCGACTACCCGGTGTCACATATCAGAGTCCACCGACAAAAGAATGAAGACCTAAGCTTCACAAAAAGACCTCCAGCAATCTAATCTGCAATGCCTCATAGAGCACCATAAAACAGCAGAAGGGTGAGAAACACAATCATAATATAATTGCATATAATTATATAATAACACAATATTACACACGTAAAATATTCTCACCACAATGCACAACAGAATACAAATACAACACAACACAATATGTATCTCAAATCATCGATTCCAATCACGATTTCACACGAAATCAAACCATTCATGAATTATGCAAATGCACAGAGACCGACACAACGACTCTATGCAATGCATATGTGGTACCATCCATCCATCATCTCAACACTAGTTCACTCAGGAACTATTGGAACCATCGCTTGTTACTTAATGTAACTCCCCGTCGGGCAAATGATGTTCCCCGTTGCTTTAGGTCCTCTTATTTTTCTAAGGCACACGACGTTTATGGATCGCTTTAGGTCCTCTTTGTATAAGGCACACGATCCGATCGCTTTAGGTCCTCTTTGTATAAGGCACACGATCGTCTATAATCATCGCTTTAGGTCCTCTTGGTATAAGGCACACGATGTTATAGCGGATTCCCTCTGGAATCAATTCGTCGCTCACACCCACTAGGGCACACGACATCTCAAGAATGCATATCATGATGCTTGGCTTACAATGACTCCTGACATTCCAATGCACATATATATGCAATCATCTCACTCAACATTAATCATGCTTTGCAATTCAAGCTCAAAACAATGCATTTATGCCACACAACAGCACGCAAATCATACCATATCCATATCAACAGCACATTGCATGATACAAACCAATTACACACAATTATAACGACAAAAGTCGACAACCGACACTATTCCAAATTCCTGACATAATTAAATCGGCTAACAATCTCAAAATTATTATCTTAAGAAAGTACAGTTTAATAGCTACTCAACGCTACCAAGAATGTTAAAAACGGATAATCGGAACACAAGTTACGGACTAAACAAGAAAAGACATCGCGAAAAAACCCCATTTTACAATTCTCCTGGCCATACGCGTATTGCCCTGACCCATACGGGTATTGCCCTGCTTCCTCGCCTATTCCATACGCGTATTGCCCAAGGTCATACGTGTATGGGCAGAGACCCATTTTTCCCAAAAATTCCCATTAAAACTCCAATACGCGTATTGACCTACTTCATACGCGTATTGCCCTAAAGTCTTACGCGTACCATTATGAAAATGGGCAGATGGCCGAGAAAATGAAGCTCCATACGCGTATTGCCCACATTCCTTCAACGCCATACGCGTATTGCCTTGACCAATACGCGTATTGCCTTGAGTGATACGCGTATGGGCAGTGGAAAAACCAGAAAATTCTGCAGAATTTTGTTATGGGTTTTCAAACTAAATTCAACCCAATTTCACCTATACACCAGAAAAATTACCAATACAATGCCTAACAACATGTATCTATCATGTATCAACAATAAGGAACACTAAAACATGATTTCAGACACATTTGGATCAATTTCTAACACTTTCAACATTTATGGGTTTTACTCTATATTTCCATTTCAATCCAATAACAACCAAAAACATACATACATAATCATACACAAGTATATAATAATCAAGTTTCACACCCTTACCCGATTTAATCGTGTTTGAAAGTCGGTTGTTTCGATTTCTAGCTTTTCCAAGTTTTTCTCTCTTTCTCCTTCCTTTCTCTTTTCTTCTCCTTTTCCTTCTTCTCTTTTTCTTTCTCTCTATTTTTCTCTCTTTCTATTTTCTATTTTCTTAACTTAAGAAAAATAAAGTGAAATGCCCAAAATACCCCTACACTCAAATATCTCGCAAACGTTCCCAAAACGCGATAAAATATCACAACATTGAAAAATAACATATTTCCAAATAAAAGTCGAAAATAAAATAATATAATAATAAAATAATCAAAACGACTCGATTAAATAAAAACTGACAAAACTGGGGCGTTACAACTCTCCCCCACTTAGAAATTTTCGTCCTCGAAAATATACCTGAGACGAACAACTCTGGATACGACTCCCGCATCTGACTCTCCAACTCCCAAGTCAAATTGCCCTCAGCAGCGCCTCCCCACGCTACTTTCACAAGTGCAATATCCTCTCCCCTCAACCGCTTCACCTCGTGATCCAAAATCCTAACGGGTAATGCCTCAACCGTAAGGTTCTCCCTTACCTCAACCTCATCCATCGGAATCACATGTGACGAATCCGGAACATACTTCTGAAGCTGTGAAACATGGAACACATCGTGCGAATTCGACAGATTCGGCGGCAACGCCACCCTATAAGCCACAGCACCCACTCTCGCGGATATCTGGTAAGGACCAATAAATCGAGAAGTAAGTTTCTTCGATTTCAATGCACGACCCACACTCGTTACCGGCGTAACTCTCAAAAATACATGATCGCCCTCTTGGAACTCAAGATCTTTTCTTCTCCGATCATGATAACTCTTTTGCCTACTTTGAGAAGCCTTCATTTTCTCACGAATAAGCTTCACTTTTTCCGTAGTCTGTTGCACCAACTCTGGTCCAACCACCGAACTCTCACCTGATTCGTGCCAACACAACGGTGTTCGACATCTTTGTCCATACAGTGCTTCAAACGGTGCCATTCCAATACTAGAATGGAAACTGTTATTATACGTGAATTCAATCAATGCAAGATAACTATCCCAGGCACCACCTTGTTCATGAACACAAGCTCTCAACAAATCTTCCAACGATTGAATCGTTCTCTTTGTTTGTTCATCCATCTGCGGATGATAAGCCGAACTCAATCTCAATTTAGAACCCAACGCCTTCTGTAAACTTTCCCAAAATCTAGAGGTAAACCTCGGATCTCGATCCAAAACAATACTTAACGGAACCCCATGCAACTTCACAATCACACTGATGTAAATCTCCGCCAACCTCTCCAAAGTAAAACTGATGTCAATCAAAATGAAATGAGCTGATTTAGTCAGCCAATCAACAACCACCCAAATAGCATTATGCCCTCGCTGTGTATTCGGCAACCCTGTCACAAAATCCATGGAGATGATATCCCACTTCCACTCAAGAATATCCAATGATTGCAACAAACCACTAGGCTTCAGATGTTCTACCTTTGATTTCTGACAAGTCAAACATGCATAAACAAACTGAGCCACATCTCTTTTCAATCCAGACTACCAAAAAATCTTCTTCAAATCTTGGTACATCTTATTCGCTCCCGGATGTATACTCAAATTACTCCGGTGTCCTTCCTCCAAAATCATTCTTTTCAACTCCACATCATCCGGAATACAAATTCTACCTCGGAATCTCAAAACACCATTAATATCCACTTTAAAATCACTATTCGCATCTTTTTCTCCCACCAACATCAAATCCACAAATGGTTCATTAGGATTCGGCAAAATCAAAATCGGAGCTGTCGTCAATCTTCTCTTCAGCTCATTAAAACTTTCCTCGCACCGAATATCCCAAATGAATGCTTGCCCTTTACAAGTCAACTGGGTCAAAGGAAGTGCTAGCTTAGAAAAACCTTCAATAAAACTTCGATAATATCCAGCCAAACCCAAAAAGCTTCGAATTTCAGTAACGGATCTCGGAGCCTCCCATTGTAGAACTGCTTCTAGTTTAGATGGATCCACATCAATACCATTACCTGAAATCACGTGCCCAAGAAAACTCACCTCCGACAACCAGAACTCACACTTGGACAACTTGGAAAAAAACTTTCTTTCTTTCAAAACCTGCAAAACAATACGCAAGTGATCCGCGTGCTCCTCCCGAGACTTAGAATAAATCAAAATGTCATCAGTAAACACCACCACAAAACGATCCAAATGCTCATGGAAAATACGATTCATGTACTCCATAAACACACCTGACGCATTAGAAACCCCGAACGGCATCACAGAATATTCATAATGACCGTATCGTGTCCTAAAAGCCGTCTTCTGAATATCTTCCTTTTTCACCCTAATCTGATGATACCCTAACCTCAAGTCAATCTTACTAAACACACAAGCACCAACTAACTGATCCATCAGATCATCAATTCTAGGAAGAGGATACTTATTCTTAATCGTCACCTTATTCAACTGGCGATAATCAATACACAACCGCATACTTCCATCCTTCTTTTTCACTAAGAAAACTGGAGCACCCGAAGGAGAAACACTTGGTCTCACAAACCTCTTTTCCAACAATTCATTCAACTGTTTCTTTAACTCCACCAACTTAGATGCCGACATACGATAAGGTGCCATAGAAACAGGTCTAGTACTATGAACTAGATCTATAGAAAACTCCATCTCTCTCTCCGGCGGCAAGTCCGAAATATCCTCAGGAAACACTTCTGGAAATTCACACACAACAGGAAACACATCAAGTGAAACTTGACTATCCACAGTCAATGATGCAAACAACCCAAACAACTGAGCTTCATCCGCCAAAAGTCTCTTCAACTCCTTGGTAGATAAGAAACTCGAGTCTTCGTCTTCCTTAAGAGAAGGAAACCTTACTAGCTTATGATAACAATCAATATGAACCCTATTGAACTGTAACCAATTCATTCCCAAAACCACATCTAAACCCTCCAACGGTAAACACACCAAATCCATCTCAAAGTCTTTACCATAAATGGTCAAAGGACAACTTAGACAAACCAAAGAAGTAGTTACTGACCCCATTGCTGGAGTATCAATAACCATCTCACCACCCATTAAAGACAACTCAAGATTCAAACGCTTCGCGCACTCAGACGAAATAAACGAATGAGTCGCTCCAGTATCAATAATAGCAACTAAAGGCGTACTATTAATAAAACAAGTACCTCTGATCAGACGATCTGCACTTGAAGTCTGAGTTCCTGCCAAGGCAAAAACTTTCCCACCAGCTGGAGCTTGCTTCGGTTTCAAACATTTTGTACTAATGTGACCAGGTTCACCACAATTGAAACACTTCACCACATTCTTCCTCTAGCACTCAGCTGCGACATATCCTAAACCTCCACAATTAGAACACTTCCTCGTATCCTTCTTACATTCGAACTGACGATGTCCTAGGTCACAACACCTAAAACATCTCGGAGGATTAGACATTCCTCCCCCACTTGGCCTTTTCTCAAAATTTCCCCTTTGTTTACCTTTATCAGCTGGTGTTACATACGGACCACCACGGAACTGTTGCTTCCCTATCCTCTCGCTCACACTCTTATAGTGAGTAGAACGAGCCTTACTATCCTCCTCATAAATCCTACAACAATCCACCAAATCAGAAAACCTCTGAATCCTTTGATAACCAATTGCCTTCTTTATCTCAGTACGCAATCCGTTCTCAAACTTTACACACTTAGAAAATTCCGCAGTCGGTTCAGCATAATGTGGATAAAACTGCACAAGCTCCATAAACTTAGCAGTATAATCAACAACAGACATATTACCTTGTTTTAACTCCAAAAACTCAATTTCCTTCTTTCCTCTTACATCTTCAGGAAAATACTTCCTCAGAAACTCAATGCTAAACATAGCCCAAGTGATCTCTTCCTCTGCAGCTTCCCACACATGACGTGTACTAACCCATCAATCATCAGCTTCTTCCAGTAACATGTGAATACCCAGTATCACCTTCTGATCCTCAGCACAATCCATCACTCGGAAGATTATTTCAATCTCTTTCAGCCATATCTGAGCACCATCAGGATCATATCTTCCTTTGAATACAGGCGGTTTATTTTTCCTGAACTCATCATTACCTGCAGCATTAGGTGTACCCTGCACAGCCCGAGTCATAGCTTGCATAGCAGCAGCCAAAGCAGCGTCATTCCTACCAGCCATATTCTGTTCATTTCCAATAACAGCAACTATGGTTAAACAAACAGCTCATCCAACACCAAGACCGACAAGGACTGACACAACTGACACGGACTGGCTCTAATACCACTTAATGTAACACCCCCAATCTATACCCCCAATTAATAAAGTGGTAACAAAATTCAAAATTTCATCAGAGTATATTTAAAACTTTCACAGCATAGACCAAGGGGTCACATCAATTTGAAACAAAATACACATAAACCTGCCCATAAAGATATGCAACAATCAGGTAGCAATTAACAGAGGAACTTAGTTCCTACTACCCACAATTCAGATACAGAATAAAAGCGAAAAATCAGTACTAAATCTCATATATATATATATAAATATATATATATATATCATGCAAAGTGTATCTGTCATATACAAAGTCCCACAAGTATAATCCAAAACATGTGTATACATAATACAAATTATCACACTCGATCACCCCGACTACCCGGTGTCACATATCAGAGCCCACCGACAAAAGAATGAAGACCTAAGCTTCACAAAAAGACCTCCAGCAATCTAATATGCAATGCCTCATAGAGCACCATAAAACAGCAGAAGGGTGAGAAACACAATCATAATATAATTGCATATAATTATATAATAACACAACATTACACGCGTAAAATATTCTCACCACAACGCACAACAGAATACAAATACAACACAACACAATATGTATCTCAAATCATCGATTACAATCATGATTTCACACGAAATCAAACCATTCATGAATTATGCAAATGCACAGAGACCGACACAACGACTCTATGCAATGCATATGCGGTAACATCCATCCATCAGCTCAACATTAGTTCACTCAGGAACTATTGGAACCATCACTTGTTACTTAATGTAACTCCCCGTCGGGAAAACGATGTTCCCCGTCGCTTTAGGTCCTCTTATTTTTTTAAGGCACACGACGTTTATGGATCGCTTTAGGTCCTCTTTGTATAAGGCACACGATCCGATCGCTTTAGGTCCTCTTTGTATAAGGCACACGATCGTCTATAATCATCGCTTTAGGTCCTCTTGGTATAAGGCACATGATGTTATAGCGGATTCCCTCTAGAATCGATTCGTCGCTAACACCCACTAGGGCACACGACATCTCAAGAATGCATATCATGATGCTTGGCATACAATGACTCCTGACATTCTAATGCACACATATATGCAATCATCTCACTCAACATTAATCATGCTTTGCAATTCAAGCCTAAAACAATGCATTTATGCCACACAGCAGCACGCAAATCATACCATATCCATATCAACAGCACATTGCATGATACACACCAATTACACACAATTATAACGGCAAAAGTCGACAAACGACACTATTCCAAATTCCCGACATAATTAAATCGATTAACAATCTCAAAATTATTATCATAAGAAAGTACAGTTTAATAGCTACTCAACGATACCAAGAATGTTAAAAACGGATAATCGGAACACAAGTTACGGACTAAACAAGAAAAGACATCGCGAAAAAACCCCATTTTGCAATTCTCCTGGCCATACGCGTATTGCCCTGAGCCATACGCGTATTGCCCTGCTTCCTCGCCCATTCCATACGCGTATTTCCCAAGGTCATATGCGTATGGGCAGAGACCCATTTTTCCCAAAAATTTCCATTAAAACTCCAATACGCGTAGTGACCTACTTCATAAACGTATTGCCCTAAAGTCTTACGCGTACCATTACGCAAATGGGCAGATGGCCGAGAAAATGAAGTTCCATACGCGTATTTCCCACATTCCTTCAATGCCATATGCGTATTGCCTTGACCAATACGCGTATTGCCTTGAGTGATACGCGTATGGGCAGTGGAAAAACCAGAAAGTTCTGCTGAATTTTGTTCTGCGTTTTCAAACCAAATTCAACCCAATTTCACCTATACACCAGAAAAATTACCAATACAATGCGTAACAACATGTATCTATCATGTATCAACAATAAGGAACACTAAAACATGATTTCAGACACATTTGGATCAATTTCTAACACTTTCAACATTTATGGGTTTTACTCTATATTTCCATTTCAATCCAATAACAACCAAAAACATATATACATAATCATACACAAGTATATAATAATCAAGTTTCACACCCTTACCCGATTTAATCGTGTTTGGAAAGTCGGTTGTTTCGATTTCTAGCTTTTCCATGTTTTTCTCTCTTTCTCCTTCCTTTCTCTTTTCTTCTCCTTTTCCTTCTTCTCTTTTTCTTTCTCTCTTTTTTTCTCTCTTTCTATTTTCTATTTTCTTAACTTAAGAAAAATAAAGTGAAATGCCCAAAATACCCCTACACTCAAATATCTCGCAAACGTTCCCAAAACGCGATAAAATATCACAACATTGAAAAATAACATATTTCCAAATAAAAGTCGAAAATAAAATAATATAATAATAAAATAATCAAACCGACTCGATTAAATAAAAACTCACAAAACTGGGGCGTTACATCGGTAATTTTTCCTCAGTTGGAATCTTACTCCTTGCTCTCCCCCAATGGAGATTTGTTTACTCCCTTGTTGGGTTGTGTTCTCCGTCTTTTGTTTTCCCCCGGTGGGGTCTTTTCTCTTTGCTCCCAGTTTTTATTGGTCTCCTGTGGCGTTTCTCTCCCCACAGTGGTTTTGTGTCTGCATGTCATTTGCATGATCATATCATTTTGTGGTCTCTTAGGGCCAAAATTTGGTTTGTTGTTATATTTAAGTCTCTTCTATCTCGTTGAGACAAAGATGCCAATCTTGGTATTCCGAATAGAAGAAACTTAAATAGGGGCAGCTATAATACCCTAATTTTTGCCCCTAAGTTTCTTTGCTTTTCATTTTCATTTCATACCACAAACAAGATCACACATTGGTTCCCTCTTCTATAGGATTGTGCCTTTCAGGGATCTTTGGGGTTTGTGTGTGTTTGTTAGTTGTTTCATTGCTTAATTTGTTTATGTTTACTAACCTTTAATTAAAATCCAAAAATATTTTATTTTCTTTCACTAACATTTTTCAGGGGAAGAAGCTAGAGGTTAAAAATACCAAAACATCAGTCCCTCAACTCGAATGAATTTCATCTGAATAAAGTCAAAGTTGATCTGCGATTAATTAAAAAATTATCTGATCAAGAGTTTCCAAGTTTTAATTTATTATTATTCAAGAGACTCCAAGGTTCATGTGTTTATTTCCATGCCTTCTTTGACGAGCAAAAGAATCGATTCGAACCACAACCGTGTACTAAAAAAGGCATTTTTTTTCAAAATTTACACTAAGTAACCGGTTACCCTCGTGAAAATTTGAAAAATGGTGGCAAATTCAAATTCAGCAATTAGCACCAATCTCAGCCCTTGATCACATTTGGAATATTCTAGACCATCTCATTTTAATTCCCCTACATCACTTTGATCATTCCCCACCATGTACCATCACTAATCACCACTCTTTTGTGATTTCCCTCCAAATTTGAATTCCAATCCTAATTTTGATCATCCAAGCCTAATTCCAAACCACCAAATTTCCAAGCCTAAACTCTATAAATAGAGCCTTCATTTCATTCATTCTTCAAGCTTTTGATAGCCAACAAACCTCTTGCAAATTCTCTTCCCAACCACAAATTTTCACCAAAGCTCACATTTCTTCCTTTGAAAGTTAACAAGAATTCACATTGAATCTTGTTCAACTTTGAGCTAAACCTTCATCAATTCTTGTTTTTGTTCATCAATTATAGTAGATCAAGGCTTTGGAGTGTAGATCTTGAAGCAATTTGAAGGAATTTTCAGATTTGAAGTGGTAATTCATCTCTCACCATTGTTGAAGCTTCATCTTCATCTTCCATAATGTAGATCTTTGGAGATCGTTGTTACTTGTTCCTTTGGATCTTGTAATTGTGTTTAATTGCTGGTTATTGTTGTGATTTTGCTTTAAATTTTGTGCAATTTTAATTCCATGATCACAAAGTGTTCGTAAAAAGTTTTGAAAGTGGATGATGCTGAATTTTGCACAATTCTCTGCATTCTGGTGCAGAGTAACCGGTTAACGTCTGGTGAGTAACCGGTTACTCTGTGTTAATTTTGAAAAACTACGCTATTTTGAACTAAGTAACCGGTTAACTTCTGGGTAGTAACCGGTTACTTCGAAACAGAATGCATATTTTGGCTTGTTTTTGGGATTGTTTTGGTTCCTTTTCCATTTCCTTCCCTTTCCTTTTGTTCTTAGCCTTAGATCACATAATTGTGTGGTTTAATTTGGCTTTCTCTTCATCTATTTCTTTTTTTATTTTGATCGATGCAGTTCTTATGGATCTTAGAATTTCTTTGTTGAATTCTTGATCAAGACTAGATCGTTATCTATTTTCTTTTCGTGCGGTATTGCTTTCGGATGACGATCTACATATCGTTCATCTAGCGTGTATTAGCACAAAGAGTTATTGACCGGCCTCATTGTAGGGTAATTACTCCGTAAATTACTCGGCGATTGCTTAACATAGCGCAACATTTGTCCCACTTTATCTAATTCGGAATTTGAACTTTAGTGGTCCGGACCTTGATTGGTCGCGTCAAACCAATGGTGATTGATCTATTGCATTAGGTCCATAATCTTTGAAACTTGGCGTTGTAGAGGCTTTGGTTTTACCAATCTTCTGTCAAGTTCATTAACCTTGGCCTAGAGCCTTGTGATACTAACCACTAATTTCTAACTTCTTTACTTTTCCTTCTCGCTCCCTATCTCTCTTTATTTTTATGCTTTATGCCATTTATCATATCATGTTTATGTTTATGTCATTTTTCTTTTGTCCACTTGGACCATTTTATCTTGTGCTTTATTTTTCTTTTGTCCATTTTGTACTTAAAACATTAATAAAGGATTAAACCACTAAAAGACTTGTGCTCTTAATTGTTGGACTATGGCCACTATTCCTAGCTTTGGAGGACCTATACTCTTGATTATGGTCTTTTGGACTTAGAGTTAGGATCTTAACCTATGCTTGGGAGTTTGTGATGGAAAACCTTGGATTTTGGATACTTGGAGTCCTCTTTTGAAGACTTATTTTGAATCAAGACCAAATCAAAAAAGGGAAAAATGCTTATGCTATGGAGCTTGTCCATGTGGTTAGATCTTTCTTATCCTTAGCTTTTATTTTATGCACTAGGATAGTCACTTCTTCTCCACCCCTTCTTCAATTTTCAAAACCTTCTCCCTTTTTCAAAACCTTCTTGATTTCAAACTATCACCTATTTCATAATAAAACCTGGACTTTGGTCAAATGATTTTTAAGCTTTGTTTTCTTTAATTAATGTCAATCAATATTAACCATATTTTGACCATTTCATAAAAATATAAAAAATACAAAATCTCATCAAATTTTTTTTGTGTGCTTTGTGCACTTTTTCTTTTAAAATTTTTCATAAGTTTAGACATGATTCATTCTTTAAGCGGAATTAATCGCTTGGAAATGACGACTTGTCTTTACACTTAAAATCAACCAAAACAAACAAATTTTTGTTCATTGTACCATGAACTACGGGGTTTTGATTCTACATTGCACATCGTGGGTACGTAGGCATGAGGCGATAAGTCTCTCCAAACCAAAAAATCTTAAAAAATATTTCTCTTCACATCTCTCCCAATCTCTTTCAAGCAAACCATTTTCAGACCAAAAGTGGTAGATATTTCAAAGGGTTCCTATAGAGTACTATAGACGTTTTGGGTGTTAACACCTTCCCACTGCGTAACCAACCCCCCTTACCCATTTCTCTTTGTCTTTCTTAGCTTTTGCTTTTTTAGAATTCTTTGGATTTATTCGCTATTTTTTCCTTTTCCTTTGTGTAATAAATAAAAGCGCAATGGCGACTCTGTTTTCCTTGAGTTAAGTTAATCAATAGCTTACACTCACGATTTTACCCCAATAGATGGTATGGAAACTTGGCTGGCTTGATCTCTTTGGGAACAATTGCTCCAGTACGAATCAGTTTAGGAAATAGCTGCGTGTAAGACGTGGGAATTGGATCAAAGTGGGGACGTCTCTTCCTTTGATTATTGTTCCCTTTGCTGATATGCTTCTACTTCTGATTACCTTGAGTGGACTCCTGATCAGATAGGGGGTAAATCGGAAGATTGCATGCAGTTACATTCGTGATTTCATCCGCCTTTCATCTATTCTCAGCTCGTTCATCAATCACAACCTGATCTAAGAAGTCCATTGTCATACTGTCCAGAAGTAATTCCACAACCATGTCAACCTTGCTTTCCTTGTAGATGATACTCTCATACCTAACCTGTTCCATGATTCTTTGGCTTTCGGCGTTGGAGAACTGTTACCTTTGGGCTGATGAAGGGGAGAAGGTGAGCTTTTTCTGGTTTGGATGTATGCAATGCAAATGTATGTACACATATGTTGTTTATGCAGATGAAATGCAGATGAGATATGCAACACCCAGTGATGCAAAGATTTGATGATGCAATAGTTAAGCATACATATGATGATGCAATAACTCAGGTTCAAAAGTTCGTCATATATGGTGATGCAACAATAGTGTTCAATAATGTTGGTTAGAGAGGCAACATCTTTCGGATAGTCTGCACGTGTAAGTTTGTGTAGGTCCAAAGGTATGACATGTACGAGAGAACAAAAGGTATGAAGAGTCTTAGTTTCCTGCAGAAAAATCCAATATCCCCCTCACAGTTGTGATCTAGTCTTGAACAAGGGTTCCTGATGGTCCTCAGCTTCTCAGGCTCTTAGGTCGAGAAGTAATAATACGTCCACCATTTTTGGTTTGGCATTATTACCCCTCAAGGAGGCCTCCTCTGATTTCTAATGATCAGTCTGAATGTGGGTCATGTGTCAACTAAATGTGGCAAGACGCTGTAACGCCCCAGTTTTGTTAGATTTATTTAATTGAGTTGATTTAATTATTTTTGTTTTTATATTATTTTATTCTTGACTTTTATTTGGAAATATATTATTTTTCATCGTTATTATGTTTTATCGCGTTTTGAGAGCGTTTGCGAGATATTTGAGTGTAGGGGTATTTTGGTCTTTTGGCTTGGTTAGATATTATTATTATTATTTTCCTTATAATAGAGAGAAAAAAGAGAGAAAAGAAAGAAAAGAGAAAATAGAGAGAAAGAGAAGTGGGAAGAGAAGAAAAAGAGGAAAAACATGGAGTTTAAGAAATCGATTCAACCGACACTTTGAAGCACGATTAATCGGGTAAGGGTGTGAAACTCGGTTATTATATGGTTGTGTATGATTATGTATGTGTGTGTTTGAATGTCTATTTGTCTTTCCATAGTTTTCACTTCTAGGTTGAAAATGAGTAAATGAATAGAAATCGATGTTTTCGCGGTCGGAAATCGATATAAACCATGTTGTATGATCACACTGTGTCTAAGAACAATTGCTAATACTTGTTTTGCTGTTGGAATTGATTTGGGATGAAAAATGGAATTTTTTGGGGTTTTGGAACCATGTAACCCGAAACATAAAAATCTAGTTCTGGTGCGATTCGCCAGGCGAATGGGGAATTCCCAGGCGAATTATGTCTCGCCACTAGTTCGCCAGGCGAAGTGCTGGCGAAGGGGGATTCGCTAGGCGAAATCATAAGTCGCCAGGCGAAAACGGAGAGACAGAAATGGGTTAACTTCTTTAACTCTTTGGTTTTTTCTAAAATTGTGGTTCGCCACTAGTTCGCCAGGCGAAGTGCTGGTGAAGGGGGATCCGCCAGGCGAAATCCTAAGTCGCCAGGCGAATCTGGATGTTTCTCAATAAATTCTTTTATTTGGAAATTCATAACTTTTGATCCGTAACTCGGATTGAGGCGAGGTCGGATGCGTTGGGAAGCTTATGAAATGTTATTTCTTATTAAAATGGTTTTGGGATTAGTGGACGATTTAATTGTGTCAGGAATTTGGGAATATGTCATTTTGTCGACTTTTACCGTCGTAATTGTGTGTATTTGATGTGTTATCATGCAATATGCTTTTGATATATATCGTATGACTTGTGTACTGTGGTATGATGTGAATGGATGTGATGAAATGTTGTGATGATGGTTTGTGGCCTAAGGGCAAGTAAATGCATTGTGATTGTGTTTGATTGTATACGCATGATTATGGATGTTGGAATGGTTCACATGGATGTGTATATGTATGCATTTGATTGTCATGAGTCATTGTATGCCAAGCATCATGATATGCATTCTTGTGATGTCGTATGCCCTAGTGGGTGTGAGCGACGAAACGATTCTAGAGGGAATCTGCTATAACGGTCGTGAGCCTTATACAAAGAGGACCGAAAACGACGTTATAGACGATCGTGAGCCTTATACAAAGAGGACCTAAAGCGATCCATAAACGTCGTGAGCCTTATATCAAGAGGACCTAAAGCGACGGGGAACATCGTTTTCTCGACGGGGAGTTACACTAAGTAACAAGCGATGATTCCAATAATTCTTGAGTGAATTAATGATGAGATTGATGGATGGAATGGTACCGCATTGCATTGCATAGAGTCGTTGTGTCGGTCTCTGTGTATTTTCATAAATCATGAATGGATGATTATGTGTGAGAATTGTGAAAGGAATTGATGAGTGGATATATATATGTTGGTGATAAATGTATTGTGCATGGTTGATATGCCTTTGTGATGGATGTATGAGATATGAATTATGTTGTTTTGTATTTGAATTATGGTGTAAGTTGTGGTGAGAATGTTTTACATGTGTATTTTGTGTTATTATATAATTGTATGCAATTATATTATAATTGTGTTTCTCACCCTTCTGCTATTTTGAATGCTCTATGAGGCATTACAGATAGATGCTGGAGGTCTTTTGTGAAGATTAGGTCTTCATTCTTTTGTCGGTCGGCTCTGATATGTAGCACCGGGGAGTCGGGGAGATCGTTATGTGAATATGTATATGTTCTTTTGGATTTTACGTGTATGATTCTGTATATGACAAACAAACTTTTATGTTATATATATATATATATATGAGATTTCGTTGCAAATTTTCCGCTTTTATTCTGTATCTGAATTGTGGGTGTTAGGAACTGAGTTCCTCTGTTTATGTTGTTGCCTAATTGTTGCATATCTATATGAGCAGGTTGTTATAATTTCATTACAATTGATGTGATGCCTCCGTCTATGCCATGAATGTTTTAATTATACTTTGATTATTTGTTATTGCTTTATTTAATTGGGGGATAGATTGCGGGTGTTACAGGCGCCACGTAAGCCACACGACTATCCACTCTAAACCTGTGTGTATGCTCAAGCCTGGGTAGTGGGCTTATCTCTCAAGTAAGATCAACCCAACAACAGAAGAATACAACAAATATCCAGAATATGCAGCGTATGAATATTTAAAGCAATAAAGAAATGCAGTAAATAAACATAAAGAGAAAGCAAGTAAAGCATAAAGATAAACACCCGAACAAGCAAGACAACAAACAAGACTAGGCGAGACCCTAACTTGGAAGAGCAAGGACTCCCCAGCAAAGTCGCCAGCTGAAGCTGGGGAGTCCCAGCTAGCCAGGAAACAAACAGAACTAGGCGAGACTCCAACTTAAAAATGCAAGAACTACCCAGAAGGGTCGCCACTGAAGCTAGCGGGATTATACCTGAGTGAATCGCACACTCAAAGATACAACAGAGTCGCCACCGAACTTTATTTAGTCCCAAAGGATAGGTAAAATATCGATAAAACCCAAGGGGAAGAGAAACGAGTAAGGGGGTCGTTTATGCGAGAGGAAGGTACTAGCACCTCACGCATCCGTCGTGCTCGACGGGAACCATTCTGCTTACTTCTAGGCTTGGATGGGTTATCTATCTAAGGTAGGGCTGGAAATAAGTCGAGTCGAGTCAAACTCGCCTTAGCTCAGTTCGACTCGTTAAGAATTAGCCGAGTTCAAGTTCGAGTTCATCACGAACTTTTTTTTCAGCTCAAACTAGACTCGTTAAGAATTGGCCGAGTTCGAGTTTATCACAAACATTTTTTTCAGGTCAAACTCGAGTTGTTAGAAGTTCACGAATATCTCGGTTTAACTCGTTAGGTTTATCTTGTTAGGTTCAACTCGCTTATTTCACAGACTTAAAAGTAATTTTTTATAGTCTATTATATATATATATATATATATATATATATATATATATATATATATATATATATATATATATATATTTGACATTTTAAATTAATATTTTTTAAGTAAAAAATAAAGAAATAAAGTAAAAGTTATAAGATTGGAATTTATACGATGTTAATTTTATTTGTATAATTATTCGTAGAAATATTTTACTCACTTGAGAATATAAATTATCAATTAAAACCGTTAGATTAAAAGAAAATATGAGACTAAGATTTAGAACAAATCTTTAAACCTACTCTTAAAGACAATATAAGCTATCTCATATATAATCGAATTGACTCACGAACCTAACGAGTCGAACTATGTATAGTTCAAGTTCAGATCATTTAGTTAACGAACTTAGTTTTTAGCTCATATTTAGCTCATTTGGTTCATGAACCTAGTTCAACGATTTAATTTTCGAATCGAATTTTGAACTATTTTCGAGTTGGTTTAATTCATTGCCAACTTTAATCTAAGGCTACAAGCTAAAGAGGAAAAGAAAAGAGACGAAGAAAGTGCTCGCGGAGGATTGGGGCCCTCGTGCCTACGTATCCTCATAGTGCAATGAGGAATTAAGAGCTCCGTAGTTCATGTAACCAGGAAAGAGGAAGCAGAATGGAAGAAGGTAGAAGGTAGCTCGCCAAGATCTCGCGATCTCGTGCCTACGTATCCTCACAGTGCAATGAGGAAGTAAGATCTCCGTAGTTCGGGGAACTAAGACGGAGAAAGAAAAGGAAATGGTGTCAAAATCAAGGGCGAAAGTAAAGGGAACGACCCTACTGGGGAAAATAAAAGAAATGATGTTACAACCGAAAAATAAAGGCAAAGGAATGGTGTCGAAACCAAGAGAATAAAGGAGCAAAGGACTTGATTCAAGATAAAGCAAGATCCACTAAGGATTCAGTATATTAAGTGACTGGCAGTGGTTAACCAAAGAAAGAGAAGATTATGACTAAGTGGGGAAAGCGAAGGGTTGGTGTTAACAGACGGACTGTGATAAACCGCAATGAGAGTATGGAACCAAACTAATGTGTTTGACTCTCTGGAGACTCGGTGTGTTAACTGATAAACAATAGTTAACCGAAAAGAAGGGAATAGGTCTTTAATCAAAAGACGGTGATTAACTAGAAAAATGAGTATTAACGAAGAAGTGTTTTACTCAATAAAGAAAGGAGAAATTGGTTTTAAGAGGCAGACTGTGATCAACCAAAAGGATGGGTGTAGAACCAAGCGAAGGTTGTGACCAAAAGGACGGGTGTGGAACCAAGCGAAGGTTGTGACCCAAAGGAACAAGTGTGGAACCAAGCGAAGGTTGTGACCCAAAAGAATGGGCGTGGAACTAAATGAAGGTTGTGGCCCAAGAAAACGGGTATGGAACCAAGCGAAGGTTGTGACCCAAAAGGACGGGTGCGGAACCAAGCGAAGGTTGTGACCCAAAGGACGGGTGTGGAACCAAGCGAAGGTTGCTAACCTGAAGGGGTTCTGTATACTGACTAAACAGGCAGTACTTGACTGAAGAAAGGGTATTTGAACCAAAAGAAGGTTACTAACGTAAAGGTGTGAGTATCTGAATCACAAGAATGTTACTAACTCACAGGGGTATTAGTTTTAACAGAAGGACTGTGATTAACAAAAAAATGGGTGATTAACCAAGAGAAGATGATTAACCCAAGGAAAAACTTAGTATGTTAATAGATAGACTGTGGTTAACAGATAAAAGGAGGAAATTGGTGCTTTTATTGATAGCCAGTGATTAACCAATGACAAAGGGAGAGAGAGCCAAGAAAGGTTGCGAACTCCGCTAGTGATTTGGTATTTAACAAGCAGACTGTGATTAACAGAAGAAAAGGATTGTGAATTCACTGGGGAAGAAGATAATTGGTTTTAACAGACGGACTGTGATTAACCAAAGAACGGGTGATTAACCAAGAGAAGGTGATTAATCCAAGAAGACATTGATCTTGAACAGAGTAAATGGTGATTGATCAAAGGAAATATTGAAAGGGTAAGAGTGATCAAGGATCGACTCTTCTGAGGATAGGGCACTATAGTCTGGAGATAGAGACGATTACTCCGGAACAGGGTCATTCGTCGCCTACCCAAAATAATCAGAATGAGCGTAGGAATTATCCAGTTGCATCCCTTCTCTAACACTTAGAGTATAATACAGAAATTGAAACTGACGGAGTAACAACACAATCTTGTACA
This sequence comes from Lathyrus tuberosus, assembly GCA_022829125.1. NCBI lineage: Eukaryota > Viridiplantae > Streptophyta > Magnoliopsida > Fabales > Fabaceae > Lathyrus > Lathyrus tuberosus. The sequence continues at coordinate 793,507 of JALAZF010000428.1, forward strand.
GTGCTCCAACGCGTCGTGTGGACTTCTGACTCCGTAGGGGACCAAGAAAAAGAAGCTCTAAATAGATCCTAAAGAGAAGAAAGATGGAAGATTAACTAATCGAAACAAGGTTTTGATCAATCGATCAAAGGGAATAAACAAGCCAATAATCTTTCAAGCGAGTCGAAAGATCATCAAAGCAAGCGTGTGAAGTAATGATTATACAAAATTAAATTTGTTCAATAAAGAACAAACTTAATGCAATCAAGAATGAATTTGCGAAGCAACGACAAACATTAATTAGCATGCATCACTAATCATGTTATCACATAAACAAGAGTATTTCAAAAGCAACCTGATTACACAACTTCAAGAAATCAAACAGTTTCGCATACGTACTTAAACCAGAGGCTAAACAACTCAAGAAAAAATACACAAATATCAAATATAAAATGCCATGGAAGTCAAATGAGGAAAGAAATCCAAACAAGCATGAAAAAGCACAAAAAACAGCTTCTGCAGCAGTGTTAATAGATTATCCAGTTTTTCCTTGCAAATGGTTAATCGATTAACAATTATTTAACATCTAAAAATGAAGCTGTAATAAGGTGTTAATCAATTAACCAGTTATGCCTTGCAAATGGTTAATCAATTAACAGTTCACCAGAAGCAGAAAAACAGCTTTTCAAAAGCACTTTTATCAACAAATCACTTCTCCAATCATCCACATGTTATGGCATGCAATTGTACACGAAATTTACATCAAGTAGCAACAATTATGCATCAAATGAATCCATCAAACATCAAGATTAACAATCAAACAATAGAATGATTAATTCACATCAAAAAGCCATTTGATCTACATTGTGAATATGCGAAATTGATTGAAAACAGTAAATTGAGCAAGAATTACCAACCTACAAGGTGGAGGATTGCCTTGGTAATTGTTGTAAGTAAAAGGTGGTGAGAATAAGCAAAGAAAACCAGAGAATTCCAAGCTTGACATCGAATTATCGCGAAACCGATAAAAACGCGATAAATGCTCTGAATACGAATTTGCACCATAACGCTTGAGATGATTACTCGAAGTAGAAATGCAGTGGAGTGGAGGTTTAGCTCAAGAGAATAACAATTTCAATGTGAAGATAATTGCACTCTAATGGTGGAAATTGAGCTTTTGTGTGTGGTTTGGGGAAGAGGATGAAGATGAATTGCATAAAATTCATAGAGAATTGAGAGAGAAGAGTGAAAGCGAGAGAGAATTGAGAATGAAAAGAGTGAAAATGGTTAAGGGTCCTCTGCAACAAAGTGAAGGTTTCTTTAGATGTAGTGTATGTTTGGAACTTGGTTTGGAGCTAGCTAAGGGAGGTTTGTCATTTGGTTGGGAGTTAGTTACATCTAACTCACTGAGTTGGAAGTTTACTCAGTTAGTTATTTGTTAACTCGGTGGGAACATCCCAATGCAAGTCCAAAATCCAATGGTTCGCATGTTTGGAAACAAAGGTGCATGATGGTCTTGATTGAAAATGATATATTTTAGCAATTGCAAGTGAATTATTGAAGTGTCTTGAAGTGTTTTGAAGTGTCTAGAATATTCCACATGATACTAGCACTAACTAGACCAAAAGAGTGAAGGAGATGCTGCTGCAGCGCTGTAAAATGCTAAAATTCTGTAGAACTTGCAGGTGTATCAATTAACAGCTGTTCAGAAACTGAAAATAGCACTGTAAAAGGGTGTTAATAGATTAACCAGTTTTTCCTTGCAAATGGTTAATCGATTAACATAGGAAAAATTTGCCCAGTTTGTCTTGAAACAATGTGCTATGGCCGTGCCTCTAAACTTCGACTCTTTGCTTTCATAAATAGGCACGAAAACCCTTGTATTTTGCTTGTATTGATGTTGTGATGACTTTGTGAGGATGTGATTAATCAGTCTTTGAAACTCTGAAGGTTTCTACAACAAAATCATTGAGTAAAAATGCTAATGCATATGCCTGCAATGCGAATGCACATGCTTATACAAAAATGAAAAAGGGGAGGTAAAATTTCGGGTTACGAAACTCATGGCTAACATAGATTTGATGCCAAGAAAGCAACCTTCTATAAATGAAAGAAAAAACTAGAAGATTCACGACAGGGTGAGTCTCAAGCTCACATTAGAGAAAATTCGATGCTACATCCAAGAAAGATTTTTCCACATTCACGCCTTAAAGCACACTCTTAGCATAATTCAACCAGAGCCTCAAATCCCCAGAGCTTCACGAGGGTTTTCGCGCAAGCCTATGATAGTGTTGATTGGTTATTCTTAGAAGAGGTATTGGTTGAAATGAATTTTTGCTCAAAGTGGATTAAGTGGATTAAGGGTGGTGTCCTGTAATGTTACCTTTCGACATTGGTGAATGGAAGAACAACTAGGGACTTTCAGGCAACAAGCACTACAAGAAATTCTCCATTTTGCAACACATGGATTGAGACCCTTGTGGAAAAACTGTGCTTATTTCATATTCGCGATAGTTGCTACGGCAGTTAAAGCCAACCGTCTCAATTTTTTCTAAAGAATTAGAAACCCCTTTTAATTAAAGGCCCATGCCGGTTTACAAAACCTTCCTAGCACAAAGCCTTCGACACATTCTACAACCGTCGTCAATATAGTACCGCGTATGTTTTCCAAAAGTCGTTCACTTCTTTAGCTCAGATACACCTCAAAAATTCCATTTTGTTTCTTTGACCTGATACTGTTAATTAAGTCGCCTCAAAATTTTCAATAAATCCTTCTTCCCTCTCTTAAATTTCATTCTTTTCTTCAAGTCTCAACAAAAAAACCCTATCATGTTGAAATTCTTTCCCTAAAAATATGTTGAAATTTGGTGAATCACAAAACCCTAGCACGTGATTTCATTTTCTATAAACTATTCCTGTCTCACTATGCCATACTTATTCCAAATTCTTTAACCAATGTGTCTCCAGTTACCGAAGCTCATGAACATCGATGGTCAATAAAGTTATGTCGATTATTGACGGTACCATTCAACGGGTTTCTAATGGCGGGGAGATTATTTCTTCTGCTTCTGGGAAATATTCTTCTATTGAGCCCATTTGGGATGACGAAGATACGAGGGGTTTTTATGAATTTTTTCTAGATCTGTATTTAGAAGAAACCTCTTATTTATCAACTTGCTAATAAGCCATTGGTATATAAACCTATCTACTACTCCTTGGTCTCCAATGCGTTCTTACATGTTTAAAGTTTTAATGTAAGTGTTCATGGTTTAAAATGTTCTTTTGTTGGGTTACCCTGGTTTATTTTATATGGAACTTTGTCCTTGTTACTATTCTCCAGAGTTGTTGTTCTTGTTGTGCTTTTGGGATAAACAGAGCCAAAGGTCAATGAACAATCATGAAGAGAGTACTGTAAGAAATTACATTAGAAATTTATGAAAACCTATTTGAGGATTTTTTTAGTGGATTTTCATACTTTATGAGTTTTAAAAACATACTTTAGGATTTAGTGGTTCTGATTAATCTATTTTGCATTTCCAGATTGTCTGAATGCCCACATTATTGGATATTTACGGCGAATTGAGATATTTTGTGAGTATGGGATTTGTTTGCTGGCAAGAACTTTCTATGTAGTCTTGTTTTCCCTTGTTGATTGCTTTTTAGGTTGAAATTTTCAGTTTGGTTTCAGCCCTTTGGATTATCACTTATTCGATTTGATCGAGCGTTATTTATCGTTAGTTTTTAAGATGTCGAAAATCATGGTTCAATGTCATTCTTCAGGATCTGGACCAGACAAATCCATACGAGTACTTAAAAGAAATGATTAATTGTCAAATAATGGATCTTTTTGATGTTGTGAATCAATATCGAACTTTATTTTTCAATGACACATCGGAAAGTGAGGAAAACTATGATGGTGGATTACTTTTTAGATGGAAAATTATGCTTCCAAAGATAACTGAAAGGTGGATCGATCACTGTCAAATATTTTAGATCAATGTATGGTGAGCTTCTTCCATCATAATCTTAGAAATCTTTAAAATGGAAAGAGTCTTGATTTTTGTTAAGAATTTCCTTTTGTTAACATTTTGCAATGTTTTATGAATTTCATTTTCTATGACTTTTTTAGGATGGGTCACTGTCAAATATTTTGGATAAGTGTATGGTAAGCTTCTTCCATCATACCCTTAGAAATATTGAAAATGGAAATATTCATGATTGTTAAGAATATCCTTCTCTCTTTTGATAATATTTTGCATTTTTTTTTTTTTTGCATTTCATTTTCCATGAATTGTTTAGGAGTTACACATTTGGCTCAGTTGAAGTTTATCTTATGTGCGGAAAATTTTATTAAGAATATATTATTGTTAGATGCAATAACAAGTTACATGAAGCTAAATCTTCATGTTACTTTAAATCCCGATGCATTAGATTTTGATACGAAGCTGGTATGGGAATCTGGAACTATCAGATTTTAATGTTGATAATTTTTATTTAAAAATTATTTTATTTAATGTTATTTAATACTAATTCTTAGTCAAAGCCCAAGTCAAGAACACTTTGTTTAATAATGTTGAAAGCAACTCCAAAATTGATGTTATCTTTATTATTAACTCTAGAATTAATAGGGGTGTTTATTTGTAGGGGAACTGGAGGCATTATTGACATGTTATACTCTGTACAACTGATATTTGAGAAGGAAACTATACAATGTACAAAGGCCTTTCAGTATTTAAGGAGAGACAATGTTAGGTACTACATCCTGTGTTCAAATATACAAGGACTTGGGAATAGAATTTTCATTACTTTCTTCCAATAGTGTTTTCTTTAAGATTTTGTGAAATTATTTCCTCAATAATCTTATTTGATTTAAATTTTCAGTGCAAGTTGTCTAGCCGGGTTGGACAAGGTTCCCAGTCAAAAGTCATCCTTGATTAAGTAAGGTTAATAGAAGGTAAAACATGGGTGTTAACAAGTCAATTCGACACAGTTCCCAGTCAAAAGTCATCATTGATTAAATAAGGACATTTATAAATTCTATGTACTATGTTATAATTGGAGTTGGCCTCAATGATAAGTGCTTCTCTGACAATATTTTCACCAGGCCACCACACACGTGAATATTCCTGCAGAACCGTAGAACCAAGCAACAAGGCTCTTGTTTGTAGGGAGGGAGTGGTATTGGGAAAAAATTAACAATTCCTTGAAAAAGTACTTTTTTGCATGAGCAGTGGTAGGTAAAGTTATCCAAAGTGTGGTTGGTCGGTGGAGTATTATTTTCTTTCTCTTTCCTCTATCTTTTGAAATATATTTTGACTGTCTCTTATTATGGCATGAGGCATAGTCCTTAAAGTACAAATAGTGGTCCATGATCCATCCTCAAAAGTATCATGATTTATTAGTTTACTGGACCAGAACATTACTGACACTTGACTTCTATTTAATTTAGTTCGATGGAGAGACAAATAATAGTAATATAATAGTTAGGAAGAGGAAATTAATCACTGTTAAATTAGGTGCAATATAATTGCATGGCCAAAAGGAAAGTAAGAATTGTTATCAATATGTTTAAAGTAGGAAGATAAATAAATGTAATTTTATTTGCATAAGTTTGATGAATAGTTTGAATAGATGTGACAAATAATTTTGTATTATGGATATCTTTATGCCTCTCAGGTTTTCTTAGATAGAGTGGAATACTTTATCAAATCATTCACTGTTCATGAAGATCAAATCTTTCAGAAACGAGTTTGAATTCAACGGGTTTTTTACTTTCTAATTTATTTTGTGAACTAATATGCATGGATTGTGCTACTTTCGTACGATATTCTATTGTAGGTTGCTTCCCTGTGTTTAATTCTTGTTTCTGTATTTATAGATGGAGGAAAATAATGAAGAGATGAGAGCTAGGGAAAGAGGAGTAATGCTTCAAAAGCCGGGACACTCACTTTCCGATAAGGTTCAGTATTAAATTTATTTCCTGAACGTTTATAGTATTTTCTTGGCTAAAATTAGTTATTATATCATTGAATTTATTCAACATGTTTTGAAACATCATTGGAATAACTTTTCTTGATTTCCAAAGTAATTCTACCGGTGTTCCAAAACATGCACGTGGGGTAACTTGTCTGATAAGCAATCTAGAAACCTTGGCAAAGTTTTTATAATGAACTGCATGTTACTTATTTTCTTAGGTCAAGTTAGGGAAACCTAGATACAAGGAAAGGTATTATGTTGAAAATTTTGGTGTATCAAGTCTGGAGGAGATTGATAAAATTAAGAAATATGTAGTAAGTTCTATCAATTTTTCTTACTTATAAATAATCAACCTTGTCAAATTGTTTGTGGTTCTTGGATCACATTACATGCTCATATATTGTATTGGCTCTAATATATTGTTAGAGATAATATATAAAGAGTTAAAACATTTGTAAATCCTATGCTTTCACATAATAACTTCAACTTTTTGAGTAGCTGTTTAATACTACGGTAGCAAAACATCCATGACCAAGAGGTCTAGTGTTTGAACCTTGCCACTCCATTTTTTAAATAAAAAGTTGAACTGCAGTAAAAGATAGATGTGTTTCTGCATGCTCACGGCTTCACGCTTAAAGTACAAAGATCTATGTTTGTTCCAAAGGAGAGAAGTAAGTTTGTTCATGTGAATATGTTAACATCATATGGCTATCTGTAGATACTGGTGTAAATGAAGTTCAATCGTGGAACCAATAACAACTTTTTTTGATGGATATATATTTCTCAAAATCCAATGTAGGATTCTGTTTTTTTTTTTAACCATTTTAGCAGGTTATCAATTTTTTTTTCTCTAATTGTTTTAGACAAGAGGTAAGCGTCTTGTCTACACTTACAAGGTGCACACGCGGTGCCAAAATCGTACATAAGTGTTATGAGTTGCTTACTGTTTCTAGTACCTGGCCATGTTGCTATGATCATGTTATTTTTCTTTTTTCAAGAATTCTTTTATGTGGAGAATGATATGAATCCTCGTAATAGAAAGGTTAAACAGCCTAGTGCTAAATACGTTTGGGTTGCAAGGCCATGTTAGTTACGAAAAGGACAGGCTTGATAGATGAGTTTTTACTTCTTTGTTGAGGAGCATAACATGAGTTAGTTCCACATGATAGGGTGAATGTCCTTCAATATCATCACCATGCTTCAGGTCCATTAAATTTTTTGGTTGGTGCTTTGCAGGGTGTTGGAAATAGAATAGAGATGTGTAGAATACACTACAAGAAATTTGTTGGAAATGGAAAATAATGGCAAGCTTCTGCAATCTGAATTACACATATAATACAAAAGATATCTTTCAGGTTCGTAACATGTGATTATTTTTTATAAAGTACCCTTAGGTTTTAACTTGTAATAGATGTAGAATGCAACTCTTTTAACTAAATCTATTTTATGTTGGTCTAGTTTTATATGAATTTCATGATGTCAATTATTTACTTCCCTGTTACTTGATAGTAATTGTTGGTTGTTTTAATGCTGGCAAGTTAAGCCTTTTTAATGCATACAACAAAGTATGTCCTACTTACATTACTATATTTTGATTGTTTATTCATTTGATATGGAGTTAGAACATTGAAACAATATTGAAGGAGTGAATCATATCACAATACCAAGTTCTCGCATCTGGTCCTATTGAAGACTTCATAGCTCATCGTGAACATAGGTAATGTAAGATGCAACTTAACTTGCCTTTCCAATATCTGTAGATCAAATGTCCTGCCTAATCATTTGTACATAAGTTTCAGGTATCTATTTTCTTTGTGAACTCGTTGATAACCTTAAAATAGAAGTCCAAGGGGAACAACATAGTAGAAGGAGTGAATCATTGGTTGGTGTTCGTCCTACTTTTGAAAGAATTTCAGCAAATTTTCATGAGCGGTTGACTTTTCGTGGTTTTATAAGTTTATGATTGTTATAACTTACTGTGTTAACGTGGTTTATAAGTTTAATAATCTAAGTTATGGCCTCGCGACGCACGTTTCTGGGAGTTGCAACTGTCGTAACATACAAATTGTGGTGGTTCTAACCGTCATAACCTGCCAAAATAAACCGTCGCAATCTGCAATTTTCTTGTGGTGAAGGGGACTAAGTCAGGGTGACCCCTTGTCATATTTTTTGTTTGCTTTCATGGCGGAATGCCTTGCCTTGTTGGTGAGAAATGCATATCAAGTGGGAATCTTCAAAGGCTTTGCCATAGGTGAAGAGGATAGTGTGTCTATAATGCAATATGCTGACGATACTCTTTTTATAAGTGGAGGTGAGTGGTCTGATCTGTGGGGTATTAAAGTTATTTTAAGAAGTTTTATCTGGCTTGAAAATTAACTTCTGTAAAAATTGTCTATATGGTGTTGGTTTGGATACATCGTATTTGTCTGCAGCAGCTCATTTCCTTTCCTGCAAGTTTGGTGTGTTGCCATTTAAATTCTTAGGCATTCAGGCGGGTGGTAATCATATGAGGTTGGATTTCTGGAAGCCGGTTTTGGATTGTTTTAAAGCTAAGTTAAAACCATGGCGAGATAAGAGAAGTATTGCTTGGGTGAGTTGGAAACAGGTTTGCAAGCCTAAAAGTCTTGGTGGCCTGGGTATTTTGGATATTCACTGCTACAATTTTTATTTATAATAGCATGAGTTTAATAGCGATTTTTGATAAAGTGCTATTAAAAACTTTACACACAGATCTATAATAGCACTTTTTTCCGGACGCTTTTATAAAGGTCACCTTATAATAGCGCTTTTTAGAATATGCTATTATAGGATATTAAGAAATTTTAAAATTAAAAAAAAATAGTCCTACGTTAGCGCTTTTTCTAAAATGATATTACAGGCTACCTCTAAAATATCCCTTTTTTTAATATGCTATTACACGAATTTACAAAAAATACATATATCGTGGATTAATTTATTTTTGTGATGAAACTGTGTATGGCGTGTTCTGAGAAACTTCTTCCTCCACACAATCGTTCACCAATGTTAAGAAGACGATTCTCACATCTACTTCATTTTTCACTCTCAAATAATCGATTAAACCCTAGGGGTGCCAAAATGGATGGATTGGATTGTTAATGGATGGATCAAAACAATCCATTAGTCCATTAACAATCCACTAATTTTTCTTAAAATTATCCAAGTCAATCCATCCGTTAAAAATAAAATTCATCTAATCCATCCATTAACATATTTTTAATTGATGGATACCCATCCATCCAATTTTATTTTATTTTTTAAAACAATCAGTTTTTTTTTAAAAATAGTCGGTTTTTTTTTGGAAACAAATTTGGTTTTTTTGAAATAAAATTCATTTTTTTTTTCTGAAAAAAAGTCGGTTTTTTTCCGGAGAAAACACTTTTTTTTTCAGGAAAAAAATTATTTTTTATTTGGAAAAAAAGTCAATTTTTTTTTCGGAAAAAAAATAGGTTTTTTTTTCCAAAAAATCAGTTTTTTTTTTGGAAAAAAAAACAGTTTTTTTTTCAGAAAAAAAAGGTCGGTTTTTTTTCGGAAAAAAAATCTTTTTTTTTTGGGAAAAAAAGAAATCGATGTTTTTAGGAAAAAAAGTCGGTTTTTTTTCGAAAAATAAAATTGGTTTTTTTTTTAAAAAAAAGTCGGTTCTTTTTAGGAAAAATTAGTCAGTTTTTTTTGGAAAAAAAGTCGGTTATTTTTTCTGAAAAAAAAGGTCGGTTTTTTTGGGAAAAAAATTTGTTTTTTTTTTGGAAAAAAATAAATTGCATTTTAAAAAAAAAATTCAATTTTTAATTATTTTTTAAAAAATAAATCTAACGGAGATAAAAATAATCCATTGGATCCTTAAAATATGTTGGATGGATTGAACCAATTCGTACATATTAATGAATGAATTTAATCCAATCCATTAACTTAATTTTTATGTGGTGGATGGATTTGATGAATTTTTTTATGGATTGATTGGATGGATTTTGCCTTAATGGATCCCATTGCCACCTCTATAAAAACCTTCATTTTTCCATGGTTCACCATCGTTAATATTCTTCAGAAATTGTTGAATTGAAAACAAAAATTGATTGAACCCTTGCTAAAATTCATTCCTAATGACTTGTTGAACCCTAAAACTATTTTCCCCCATCGTTCGACATTGTTCCCGAGCTCATTAAACTCAAAAACCATCTTTCTCCATCGTTTACTGTTGTTCCCGAGCTCATTGAACCCTAAAACCCACCATTCACCATCATCAATCTATATCACTATGGTTCCCGATGATATCAAGTAAGTTGATCTCTATTTCATTGGAATCTTTTGATTTTAATTTTATTCATCTTGTTTTTAGGTTAATTTCAAGGTATGAAAATATGAAATTACTTAACCGTGCTTTTTTTTTGTTCTAGTTTGTGTGAAATGAACCCATATTTTAAGTAACTGGTGTATACCTTGTGTAATATTTTTAAATCGTGACATCAATACAACTCCGGGATTTGAGTTCTTTTGTTGTATTTGGATTTAGAAAATTCTATAGACTTTGATCTTGAGTTATTTCTGGTTTAAAACTATTCAGCTTTTAGAAAATATACCTAAATATATGATAACTATTGATTTTGTTTGATTGAGATATAGGTTAAAGGGATTCATCTCCTCCAAGAAAGAGTTTGACGAGAAATTTTAAGAGGTTATAACAAGATCCTTCTGTTGGCATCGGTGGGATTCCCCAAAACAACATTATCATGCTTTGGAATGATGTGATCTTTGGGTGTGTGAGAGTTTACAATTCCTAATATTTTCCCTTATGTATGCGCAGCTAAATGTGAGAATTACTTAAATCACTAATTGTTATGACCTTAATTTCAGTGTTTTGCAGTGTCACGAACATTGAAAATCTCCGTTGCTACCCAGATCACAGTCAAATACATTTATTTGAAACATATGTGTGATTGTCCTCCTTAACATCTAGTTTTAACTTATATTTAATTATGTTTATAATAATCAAATTATACTTTACTTTATGCTTTTCCAGGCTCAGTAACAATTATGGATTAACATATTTCCATTCAAAGATCTTTTTAAGCAATAATTACTTTTGACTTTCTAGTATGTTTTAACTATTTGGAAATAACACATATCTTTTAAGCATTGTTATGGAAAGAATTGATATGTCATGATTAAAGAGATTATTGAAAAAGAGTAATTTATAGTGATTACATTTTTTCTATTTGAGTTGTTGGTAGAAGGACTATCAATTGCAAAAAGTGCAATGCTGAGCAGCAACATTTTTCTTTGAATTCAGCTTATAACACATATAGTTTCTATTTAAAAACACTGCAAATGTCTATTGGAAGTGGAATATTGAATTGTCTAATTTGTTGTTCTTTTATTATTTGATTCATAAATATATTACTTCAATTTGTAAGTGTGTCTGTATGTTTATTTTACCCATTGGTTGTTATTTAATTTCTTAACTTAAAGATAAAAAAGGGAAAATGATAAAAATAAAATAAAATTAAAACTGACATGTGTGGTGTTTTAAGTAATACATATAGTCTTTGAAATTCTGGATTTTCATCTATGGTGTCATCACGGTGTTTTTTTTGTAGCTTTTCAACATAAATGAACTTGTTTCTATATGGTTGCAAAGTCCAAACACGGTAACATATAGGCCACTGGAAGGTTCAAATGTCCAAGAGGTTAAGGATATGGTTATGGATGCAGGTCAGGTTTATATTACTTTAATTATAAAATGAAATACAAAAATTTATATGTTGTTCTTCATTGTTGGTCTTTGTCATTCAACATAGTTTCAGTTTCTTCGCATCGGTTGCACCAAGGTAGGGATTGAACTGGTATTCAAGGGAAAAGAAGAGAAAAAATAAGGAATTAGTAGAGGATGTGTCTCATAGGCATAATAGGTTAAATTTTCTTGTATGAACTGTGGTAGATATGTCTCATAGGCATAATAGGTCAAATGTGCTTGTATGAACAATGGTAGAGGTCATGTATTCATATGAAATGTGAGGGAGTAATGATGAATGAAGGATTTCATTGGAAAATTATATTTCATGCTACAGTAGTTATAAAGAGATAGAAACAATCTACATTATTCTTTGTATTCTGCTTTCATTGTAATGGGGGGAAGCATATTAAAATATATTTAAAAACTTAAGGATAGTTAAATTAAGCCCCAAAATGTTTTAATAAACAAGCAAAGATCCCTATGTGCGAAACTTTCTGACACGGGCATTAGCAAATGTCTTCTTGAAAATATGCCCTCTTTGGATCATAATGCTACTGGTAAGAACTCCTCGGAAGAAGAAATGAATATAGAAAACATTAAGCCAAACAGGCTCTTAGGAGTTGTTTCCTAACTTTTGTTTTATTTTAGAATTTGTTTCCATATTGATTCAATATCATGTCATTTAAAGGCTTATTTTACCTTATTCAACCTACTGTTTTAGAGCTAAAGCTTAATAGCTTAATTGCAGGTGGGGGGCAATTCAGGTTGGCAAGCCCTAGAACAGCTTGTTCAAGGCCGTCGAACACGAGCTGTAGATATATTCAGTTTAGATTGTGTTCTTTTTTCTGTATGACTGGGGGAAAACACTCATTTGGACAAAATCTTGAACGTGATTTCAATATTGTGAAAAATCGAAAGGATTTATTCTCAGTTTAGTTTATTCTAGAAGCTAAGGATGTTATTAGCTGTTTATTAAACCCTGACCCTAATCTAAGGTAAATTGTTATCATTCATTGTGTTTTTGGAGGATGGAAATATATTTTCTCATACCTTCACAACATTGCATCTGATATGGCTTGCTTAGTTCTAATGTTGTATAAAATGATTAAGGCTCAAAGTTCAACTCCTATTATAAATGCTTTAGTTCTGTTAAATTAATATTAGAGGGACTGTGTGATAGCTCCTATTATATAAGGGACTGGATGTATGTTCTTACAAGAGATCAACTCTCTCAAAAGCTTAATCCTTTGGGTAGAAACCCATTAATGGTGTTATGCAACAACAACCAAACCTTATCCCACTAAGTGAATGATGTTATATCTACAACTTTATTATTTATGATTATGGTTTCAGACTAGTGATTTCATTTAAAAAATTATTTCTTTTATTGCCAGGTCGAAAGCGATTGAAGTGTTGCACCATCATTTTTTCGGTGTTCAGAGACGAAACTTTCATTTTTATGTGACACCAGTGACGGGGTGGAAGTGGAAGATAGAGAGATTGACGTTAGAAAACATTGCCACAACAACCTTAGGTGGTAAATGGGATGAAAAGATGGAACCAGCTTTCATTGCTAACATTGGTCATTATCGGCGCTACAAGTTTAATAGTGTTAGAGACTTGGTACGGGTTATGAGAAACAAGCTAAATCATTATGGAGAATTGCCACAAGAAACCTAGGTTATTACTTGGACCAGTAGCTTTTAATATATTTTTGTTCTTTGTTGTTTTTGTTGGGTACCTGGCAAAACCATGGGCGGGGGTGGTTTTTGACCTATGAACGCCTCTAGACTTTTCCTCTTGTAACCTTCAACTTTTCCATGTGTCTTCAAAGTACTAACTATCATCATATTGTTTTGTAGTTCAACATGTTGAGTGTTGAAGTAGTCTTTGTGGCAACCGCCTTCAAACATTTGTATAATTAATTTTTATTGTTTGTAATTATTTTGAATATAAATTAATGGGCATTAATAGTGCTTTTCTAGAAAGTGTTATTAAAGATAGTGTCATGAATAGCGCTTTAAAAAAAGTGCTATTGAATACTGGGACTATAATAGCGTTTATTCAAAAAGCGCTATTAAATCCTTTCATAAACAAGGTGTATGGTAGCGCGTAACAGGGAAATGATAGCATTTATTGTGATGCGCTATTAAAAACACTCATTTTAATAGCACTTTTAAAGCGCTATTATATGTATCAAATCTATAATAGCGGGGGATTTTATAGTGCTTTTAAGAGCTATTAAAGGTTAAAAAAACTGCTATTAAAAATAGTTTTTGGCGTAGTGATTGTAAAGTTTAACAAGGCCTTGTTTATGAAGGAGCCTTGGAAATTTTTGACTGAGAAATCCTCTGTCTGGAGTGGTTTGCTAGATTTTAGGTATGGTGGGTTAGCTAAGGCTATTATGACCAAGATGGATTCTAGGGATGGCAAGTGTCGTTCTCTGTGGTGGAGAGACATTATGAAGGTGTGTGTTATCAGAAGTAGGCTGCTTTGAAAGTATGTTATCCTGCAAACTTGGTAATGAGAATAAAACATCATTTTGGCACTCAAATTGGTGTGGGCAGGAGCCTCTAAAAACATATTTCCCAATGTGTTTCAAGCATCTATCCTGAAAGATGTTGCTGTGGAGGAAACAGGGTCTTGGCTTGGGGAGTTTTGGTCTTGGAATTTGCAGGTTATAGAGAATGTTTTGACTGATACTGAGTTGGAAGAATTCAGGGAGTTGAAGGATCTTCTTCAGGAGGTGAAACCATTGCTAGGGGTGAAGGACAAATTTATTTGAGACCAAGTCACTCTCTCTATTTTTCGGTCAAATCCTGTTATGCTACTATTTGTGGTGTGGTTGATAATCCTGAGATTGAGATTTCTCTCAAGGCTATGTTAGATTTGGTTTGGCATACTAGGATTCCACTGAAAGCAAAATGCTTTGCTTGGAGGCTAGTGCTAAACAGGTTTTCAACAAGGGCAAATCTTCTAGCCAGGAGTGTCAATCTCGAACCCTCACGACATTGTGTATGTTTTTTATTTTAGTGCAGTTGCGGACATTGACCACTTATTCTGCTCCTGCCCGCGTAGCAGCTTAGTTTGGAAAGGAATTACGAATTGGATGAGAATTGCAGAAGTCTCTGAAGATGCGGTTGGTTTACATCTTTTGAGATGGTTCTTTCAGGTTGCTCCTCATTGTTCAAAGGAGTTGGCGTGCGTAAGATGGATAACCAGATGCTGGGTGATATGGTCGACTCGTAACCACATTATTTTTAGTGACGTAATTGGAGATACTGCTGATATTACGATGCAGTCTATCCAATTATCTTGGTGGTGGTTGGGGTTTTGGTCGAAGGATTCATGTCGGTGCAGCTTTTACGAATGGTATAAGACGCCAAAACAATTTTTGAAATAGTAGAGGCTTAGCATGGTAATCTTTTGATAGAGTGCTTCTTGTTTGTTTTAATTCTATTGTAAATAGGCTTGTTTGTACACTTTATGAATCCACATTGCTTATAAAAAAACAAAACTCAAAACCCAAGAGAATAAATTTTACAGTCTAACGGTACTTAATAGACTCGCATGTTTTTCTCTAATGATTGAAAAAAAAAAAAACTCAAAAGAAAAACTTATTCTTATACTATGTTAAAAAGGTGGCACGAAAATTTCATCTTATGTCAATAAGTTTCGCTACAGTTTTTTTTTTGTCATGTCGTATATACTAAAATAAAAGAAAACCCCTTTCCTTCAATAAATTTTCAGTTTCACACATTAATCTGTTTCCCCAATCTCTCCTCACAAACTTTAAATCTCTACTATATTTAAATTTCTCTACATTTTTAATAACTAATGTTCAAATATTCTGAAATTTCTCTATCTTTTGTTTGCACTCTTCAAGCGAATTTTAAAATTCTCTACCTTTTACTCAATATGTCCTCACCATTTATAATTTTCCAATTATTTTGTATTGTCTCTCCCATTTATCAAACCTTAACCCTATTATATTTCCATTAATCAAATAAAGTTCAAATTTCTACTCTGTCTGATTCATGATTTTTAGTTGGCTGGTATGTGGTCATACCTAGGGATTCCTTGACTTAGTTCAAATGTTTTTTCCTCTTAGTGATAATTCTAGGTTTAGGGGGTGCCATATGATTTGGCATTTTGTGGTTTAATCGATCTGAAAATCTTAGAATAATATAATATTTTCAGGTAAATTGGCGAGTGCAAAGAACATTGGAAGATATGAGCATAAATGATATTGAATCAAAACCATCACTGAGATTGGCACCTAATAATTTGGAGCGTTGAACAATACTTTGATAGAATCCAATCATAATATTCTTCTGTCTTATTTAATTTCATTACAAACATTTTAGACTACATTGCCATAATTGAAAAGTCTACGAAATAAAAATTCATACGAACAATTATTTGGTGCCATTCCAATAACTAAATGGCAAGTATGAAACAGTAAAATGTATTAAGTATATTTATTTTGCTTGTGTAAGAAATAATTCTTCCATGCACAATGTAAGTGTACTCTATTGGGTCTGATACTTAGTTTATTTTTCCTCCATATAATCATATACACATCTGTTGTTCACGCACATGTGCTTGAGAAAGAAAATTGGTGGACAAGCCAAATCTTTTTCACAGTAAAGAAACTCTGCAATGAAGAAATAGAAAAAAAATATTATTCAAAAGAGATGAAATATTATATATAAAAAAATATTAAGCGTTATGAAAACTTTAATTACCATCAACAGTCTTTGCAACAAGAAATAAAGTAAGAAATAAAATGATAACATATATAAACTTGAAAGTTTTAGGCATATTTGTATCCCTTGGCATGCAACAAATATAATTTTGTTTGACTCCTTTATAATGTTTAAAGTTCATGAAGTGCCAAAAACAATTAAATATTTTACCTATTAAGGAGGTGTAAATAGCCTGCTAGTTATTAGAATTCACTTTTTTAACTAATGTTTCAACCTTTGATGATAGAAAGAGGGGTTTTTGATAATATTAATAATGTTGTACAATCGCATAGTTATACAAAAGATAAATGTTTATATATATATATATATATATATAGCTTTGCAGGCACAATAAGCAAAAGAAAATAAAGGCAATGGGAAGTGGTTCGACAACAAAAATAAAGGAGGCTACAACAATTCACCTAGTAGAGGAAACGTAGCAAGAAAGAAATGCATCAAACCAGAGAAGATCTGCATACCAATGCAACTACAGAGGTGGTTTCAGAGGTAGAGAAAGAGGTGGTGGTCAAAAACTTGACAAAAGTAACATTAAATGTTTCAGTTGCCAGAAGTATGGCCACTACTCTAAAGGATGTCCTCTAAGGTTAAGATACCTAATACACACCAACTATGCACAAGTAATGTCTTAAACACCAAAGAATTGCACTTATTAAAGGAATAGAAGAAATATGAGTGGAAATGCAAAGTGATCATACAATAATGCTTCACAAAAGATCAAAGTCAGAACCACATACGATTTATAAATGTCTCACAATGCATATGAATCACCATCTAATCATGGATGCAATGATACAAATAGAAGAAGTAAGATGAAGAAGAGATAAGTATAAGAGAGACATGTTCAGTTATATGCACAAAATGACATATTATAGATGCATAACATGTGAAATGATTAATGAATGCATATGAGCAGTAGCATACCATTGATGAGATGCTAATGGAATGATGGAAATGTCATACAAAATACATACATGACACATGTAGAGCATAATAGGAGGTAAGAGATGGAAACATGTCAAAGTTCAAAATAGAATGCATAACCTCATGTCAAATGCAAATGCAGATCAAAGTGACTTATAATGAAACAAAGAGGACCTATAATTCTCTAAAAGAGACCTATAATATCACACAAGACAATCATAAAAGGATGGCACAAGTGCCTCATCAAAACATGTTAGAATGAAGAAGAAGAATGTGCATACATGTTACTTCAAATGCAAGGCATCAACAAATATCAAAGCACCTGATAAAATTGTAAAAAACAAGTCCTAAACAACCTAAGTCAGAAGCACAAACATATACCAAAACTCATAGCAAAAATTTAAGAGAAAACACGGCCAAAGAATTTCACAAGATCACATTGAACTAACCAAAAGGAAGTGCAAAGATGAACATTCAAACATGTGATAAAATGACTTTAAAAGTTAAAAAAAAAATTGATTTAAAGGCTTTAATGTGTAATCTAATCAATGCAAAAAGAATGGATGAAAAACAGTGTGTGAAATGAGAGAAACAAATTATACAAGTTGAGTATCAAAGAAAGGTTCAAATGAAAAAAGAAATTGAAAAGAAAATATTGAATAATATGCAAAAATCCATGAAATCAGAATTAAAAATTATAGAAAATTATTTAAATGGGTTAAGAACACCTATGAATTTATTTGGAATTTTTCAATGTGTTTTAGTATTTTTAAAATAAGAAAATGAAAATAATATGAAAAAGAAATTAAAAAGAAAGGAAATAGAACGGGAGGTGTAAAAAAAAGTAAAAAGTACGTTCAAAATTGATTGGGCTTTTAAATGGAGGGTGTGAATATCAAAGATCAATCCAGTCCACAAAGCGTGTATTTGTGTGTGATACAGTGCACAATCAGTTAACATATGATTCAATCACAGCCATACAAACATGTCAACCAAGATTAATCATTAAAGTATGCTGATCCAATAGTCCATGAGGCAAGCACGTGATAATTCTCCTACACGCACGCACACACAATCAATTCAGAGAGAAAAAGAAGTCACGTGATATGCAACACCTTCATTAATGTGTTGGCAACGTATTAGACGTAGGATCAAATGAATCAAACGGCCGTGATTTAAACTGGATCTTAAAATCCTAGACGAACCTCACCGGCTGGAGAAGGACCCACGATCATCTTCTCCGGCCACTCTCCTGCGACTGCAACCTCAAAACCACCAGAAATTAATAAAACGTATACCATTCGAAAGAGGAACTCACGCACATCATGAATCCGCAAGTATCTTTCACATATCAATCACATATAAAGAGAATCGAGGAGATGAAAAATGCCCTAGGTTTTAAATATACACCTCTAAGAGGCCTATCGTCTAGCCAGAACTCACACTGCTTCTAATAAGCTTCAAAATAAACAACACAAGCTATAATCAGTGACTTAGATGCAAAAGAGTTGGAGAAATAGAAACCTGAAATGTGAAGAGTCTTGGATCTTCAGAAAGCCAGAGGTATTGCCTCGAATTCTTGAGCTCTGATGTGGCCAAATAAAGGCTTTGGAACTTGAAATCTTGAAGAAAATAGAATGTGATTCCAACTGAACCGAAGTTGCACCTGATGAATTGAACTTGTCCTCTCTTGTTCTTGATCAAAGATAAACCATTGATGATGATCAAGATAAAATGTGGATGAAGGTGATGATAGAATCGTGCACAGAGAGAGAGAGCTTAGAGAGAAAACTCGAGAGTGTTTTGGAGTGAGAGTAAGAATGAAGTTTTTTTTTTGATATTATGGGTGAGTTTGAGTTATATACTTGACGTCAGAAGTTAACTCCAATGGTTAATTGAGTTGGTTAAATGAGTTTGGGGAGGGTTAACTGAGTTCAACCTAACTAACTGAGTTAAGTTAGTTAGGGCGAGTTATGAAGGTTTCGATGTGGTTAGGAGAGTTCATGGTGTTGTATGGTGAGGTTTAAAGTGGATGGTGGTGATGGCACTGATGTAGCAGCAAGGAATCTTGTGGTGTAAGTTTTCTATTTTCCTTTTCTATGCATGGCACGACATGGTATGTATGTGTGTGGAAGGAAATGTTGGTTCAAATGAGGTAAAGAAAGGCTGGTGTATGAAGCATGAGTGTAGCTGATGTGAACTAACAACAACAATGCACAACATTCCAATCTTGGCAGCTTTATATCAATGATAACATAGAGATTTGTGGAAAGAAATCTCTCTATGTTAAGCATGAAATGATGAGTTTTGGGAAGCTATGGAAAGATGGCACATCATAGAATAATGTTGGTGTTAATTTTGGATGGAATAGAGGTTTGGAAGATGATGAAAAATAGCTTGAAACTCAAAGAAACAAAGTTGGTGCATGGGCGTGGTAACTTGAGTTGTGCATGGCCATGTGATTTGAGGAAAATTCAGCATGAACACCCAAACTTTAGTCCACTATAACTCACTCATAACTTGCTCAAATGAAAAAATGTCCAACATCAAAGTTGAAGAGGACCTTGAGACGAACAACTTTGATGTTCAACATTTTTTCATTTGAAGCTTCCTTGTTGGAGAAGGAAGGCTTGAATTTTGGCACACCAGGTGTTTGACAAAATTATGGCCGGTGGGCCTAAGCTTGCTTTGCCATGACTTGGTTTTTGCCTTGATTTTACCAAACTTCGATTGATCATAACTCCCTCAATTTTGATCCATTGGAAGAGTTCTTTATATGGATTTGAAGCTTAGAATATGAACTTTAATTGGCTCAACTTGGGCCTGAAGTTTGGAGCTTTTATCTTGAAGAAAGAGAGCCTCAAAGTGTGGTGCAAAATGGTCCAAACTTGCCATTTTTGGAAACCCTCAAGTTTCTTTTTTTGGCAGTTTTGTGATTTCTTGATTTTTCATTATTCTTCCACCATTTCTCGATAAAATCTTGTCCAATGAACATATATAACTTGAATTTCATGAATTTGACCTAAAAAAAGTAAGGAGTTGACTTTTTTCACTGTACAGTTGACTTTTTCCCCAATTTCTTGATTCTCAAGCTACTGATCAATTGAACCTCTTCTGAAATGAACCAATGACCAATCTTCCATCCTTATATACTTGACATCATGTAGAAAACATTGAAACCAAGTTTGAACCAAAATTTCATCAGGAGAATGCTTGAATCCAAAACCCTAATTTGGACTATTTTTGATATGAGGTGTTGCACTGCCCAATCTTCTTGATGAATTCCCATCTTCCAATGACTTGTGAGATCAAGTGGGATGATATATGATGTAAGAGACCCTTGAAGCTTGTTGAGAGACCCTTGGCTCTTATTTTCTTGCTTTGGATGATCCACATCTTTGGGAATCAACTGATCACATGCCCTTAAGCAAGATGCAATGCTAAATGTTTAATGTTTTATTTTTCTCTGTTTGAATGCAATGCAATGAAACCTCATGCTAAATGCTATGAAGAATGAGAGGGCCAATTTTGGGGTATTACAGATTCCCCTATTCAATCACTGTAGACCTGACGAATGATAGCGATTGCTGTCAGACTTTCAAGGTATGGAGGGATTGAATACCGAAAATAACCAGAAAATTTGCGCTCTGTGGAGAAGAAGAAAAGGGATATAAACCCAAGTAAGTGAAATCTGCATGGATAAAACTCTGATGATAACCATAACACTGGAGAGCTGTCTTTTGAACGACGCCAGATGACTACTGGAGATGATCTTTTCTCCGCGAATGGCATCTCTTGAGTTTCTTCCAAATTCTCAGACTTTCCTGGCTTGATCCATTCTCGGTGAATGGCATGTCTTGAACTTCTTGGGGTTTGGGGACCCACAGGCTTCCTAAAAGCATCCCCGCCTCCTCTTAGGCATTGTACAAGGACCCTACGACTTCTTAGAAGTATTCACAGCCTCCTCTTAGGCTTCGTATAAGGATTCTTCCTTCGGGAAGAGAGCCTCCTCTTGGGCTTTGTACAAATTGTCCCTCGGCTTCTTAAAAGTTTCCAGCCTCCTCTTGGGCTTCGTACAAATTGTCCCGATGACCTCTTAGAGGTATAGGAATAGAAATTAGTCATCTTAATAGAACAGTCTTTCAAAGAGTCTAGATCCTTCTACCGTGAATGTACTACTACTGTTTCTTTAAGCATGGTACAAATAATAAAACTCTAGACTTGGACAGTCGAATCTCCTTGAGTCTCGAAGGCATTCTCAAGTAAGGAAAAACACCAGTAGACTCGGACAGTCTCCAATACCCTCTGGATTCCCCATTTCCTTAAAGAACAGGAAATAACCCTGATCCTCTGATCAATTCCAAAGCATAGCCTTACCTTTAATCAGTCTCTTTATAAGAACTGATTTTCTCTTTTAAACAACCTACTGGACCTGTCACTCAACTAAAATAACAATCCTTTTAGCCTCTATCTCGGGCTTCGTACGAGATACAAAAATACTCTCTTGTTGAGTCAAACATTTTTAGCCTCTATCTCGGGCTTCGTACGAGATACAAAAAGACTCTCTTGTTGAGTCAAATTCCCAAAAGCCTCCATCTCGGGCTTCATACGAGATACTAAATCACTCTCTTGTTGAGTATAAAAGACTCTCTTGTTGAGTCAATCCCTTTTAGCCTCTCTCTCGGGCTTCGTACGAGACACAAAAGCATCCTCTTAGGCTTTGTATAAGAAAAACCCTGGTTGAGTCAATCAACCTTTTAGCATCAAAACTGTGCCTCGTTCACAGGATACAAACATCAACAACTCCTTTCATTTAATTTCTGTAAGCGGCAAGCCTCTGGATTATTTACATCAACGCCACTGTCCCTCTATTAGCATGAGAAGTTCCTAAGGAAAGATAACATTGCTCTACACTGAGTTAAAGTCTTCTCCTTCAGGTTAAAACCCCCTATAAAGGAAATTATGGCATTCCTAGGATTCACATATCCTGGTTAAAGTAATCCTCCTTTATAGTCAGTCACCCAACAGTTGTGACAAACAGACCCCCTTTAGAGATGACAAATTCTCTCTAAAGACAACACTTTTTTAGCTTCACATCTTGGGCTTCGAACAAGATACAAATAGACCCTTCAGCTTCACATCTTGGGCTTTGAACAAGATATAAATCACCTTTTCAGCTTCACGTCTTGGGCTTTGAACAAGACACTAAAACACCATTTCCTCCCATAGAATAGGAGGAACCACGATCGCTCTAATTTCCCTGTTTCGGTAAACGGGAATACGTAGGCATAAGATTGAAAGAAAAATCTTAGATATCACACTAATCCAAAACCCAAATCCCGTACCCTCACATATCAATCGAAAAGCATCTGTCTTAAACTCCCACCCATCACCTGGGCACTATTTTACCAAAATAACCTAAGAGAGACCCATAATCTTTGTAGCATTTGTAAACCAACAGTCATCTGTTCAAACTCAGTTTGCAAGCAGGGTTAATTGGAGACATCTATTTCCCTTCCTTCATCAGCTTCAATTGGATAAAAAATGAATCGAGTTGTAGTACCCCAAAGCGATTGTGCTTAGCAACCACGCAAAAATTCGCGCTACAATGGTGTTATGCAATAACAACCAAACCTTATCCCACTAAGTGAATGATGTTATATCTACATCTTTATTATTTATGATTATGGTTTCAGACTAGTGATTTCATTTAAAAAATTATTTCTTTTAATGCCAGGTCGAAAGCGATTGAAGTGTTGCACCATCCTTTTTTCGGTGTTCAGAGACGAAACTTTCATTTTTATGTGACACCAGTGACGGGGTGGAAGTGGAGATAGAGAGATTAGTTCTAATCTTTTATGGGCATTAGAAAGCATTGCCACAACAACCTTAGGTGGTAAATGGGATGAAAAGATGGAACCAGCTTTCATTGCTAACATTGGTCGTTATCGGCGTTACAAGTTTAATAGTGTTAGAGACTTGTTGCGGGTTATGAGAAACAAGCTAAATCATTATGGAGAATTGCCACAAGAAACATAGGTTAATACTTGGACCAGTAGCTTTTAATATATTTTTGTTCTTTGTTGTTTTTGTTGGGTACCTGGTAAAACCATGGGCGGGGGTGGGTTTTGACCTATGAACGCCTCTAGACTTTTCCTCTTGTAACTTTCAACTTTTCCATGTGTCTTCAAAGTACTAACTATCATCATATTGTTTTGTAGTTCAACATGTTGAGTGTTGAAGTAGTCTTTGTGGCAACCGCCTACAAACATTTGTATAATTAATTTTTATTGTTTGTAATTATTTTGAATACAAATTAATGGGCATTAATAACGCTTTTCTAGAAAGTGCTATTAAAGATAGTGTCAAGAATAGCGCTTTAAAAAAAGTGCTATTGAATACTGGGATTATAATAGCGTTTATTCAAAAAGCGCTATTAAATCCTTTCATAAACAAGGTGTATGGTAGCACGTAACAGGGAAATGATAGCATTTATTGTGAGGTGCTATTAAAAACACTCATTTTAATAGCACTTTTAAAGCGTTATTATATGTATCAAATCTATAATAGCGGGGGATTTTATAGCGCTTTTAAGAGCTATTAAAGGTTAAAAAAACTGCTATTAAAAATAGTTTTTGGCGTAGTGATTGTAAAGTTTAACAAGGCCTTGTTTATGAAGTAGCCTTGGAAATTTTTGACTGAGAAATCCTATGTCTGGAGTGGTTTGCTAAATTTTAGGTATGGTGGGTTGGCTAAGGCTATTATGACCAGGAGGGTTTCTAGGGATGGCAGGTGTGGTTCTTTGTGGTGGAGAGACATTATGAAGGTGTGTGTGTTATCTGAAGTAGGCTGCTTTGAAAGTATGTTATGCTACAAACTTGGTAATGGGAATAAAATATCATTTTGGCACTCGAATTGGTGTGGGCAGGAGCCTCTAAAAAACATATTTCCCAATGTATTTCAAGCATCTAACCTGAAAGATGTTGCTGTGCAGGAAACAGGGTCTTGGCTTGGGAGTTTTAGTCTTGGAATTTGCAGGTTATAGAGAATGTTTTGACTGATACTGAGTTGGAAGAAT
Source organism: Lathyrus tuberosus (assembly GCA_022829125.1). Lineage (NCBI taxonomy): Eukaryota > Viridiplantae > Streptophyta > Magnoliopsida > Fabales > Fabaceae > Lathyrus > Lathyrus tuberosus. Next base: position 817,976 of record JALAZF010000428.1, read on the forward strand.
TCAGGGAGTTGAAGGATCTTATTCAGGAGGTGAAACCATTGCTAGGGGTGAAGGACAAATTTTTTTGAGACCAAGTCACTCTCTCTATTTTTCTGTCAAATCCTGTTATGCTGCTATTTGTGGTGTGGTTGATAATCCTGAGATTGAGATTTCTCTCAAGGCTATGTTAGATTTGGTTTGGCATACTAGGATTCCACTGAAAGCAAAATGCTTTGCTTGGAGGCTAGTGCTAAACAGGTTTCCAACAAGGGCAAATCTTTTAGCCAGGAGTGTCAATCTCGAACCCTCACGACATTGTGTATGTTTTTTATTTTAGTGCAGTTGCGGACATTGACCACTTATTTTGCTCCTGCTCGTGTATCAGCTTAGTTTGGAAAGGAATTACGAATTGGATGAGAATTGCGGAAGTCTTTGAAGATGCGGTTGGTTTACATCTTTTGAGATGGTTCTTTTAGGTTGCTCCTCATTGTTCAAAGGAGTTGGCGTGCGTAAGTTGGATAACCACGTGCTGGGTGATATGGTCGACTCGTAACCACATTATTTTTAGTGACGTAAATGGAGATTCTGCTGATATTACGATGCAGTCTATCCAATTATCTTGGTGGTGGTTGGGGTTTTGGTCGAAGGATTCGTGTCGGTGCAGCTTTTAGGAATGGTATAAGACGCCAAAACAATTTTGGAAATAGTAGAGGCTTAGCATGGTAATCTTTTGATAGAGTGCTTCTTGTTGGTTTTTAATTCTATTGTAAATAGGCTTGTGTACCCTTTGTACATTTTATGAATCCACATTGCTTATAAAAAAACAAAACTCAAAACCCTAGAGAATAAATTTTACGGTCTAAAGGTACTTAATAGACTCGCATGTTTTTCTCTAATGATTGAAAAAAAAAACTCAAAAGAAAAACTTATTCTTATACTATGTTAAAAAGGTGGCACGAAAATTTCATCTTATGTCAATAAGTTTCTCTACAGTTTTTTTTTGGTCATGTCGTATATACTAAAATAAAAGAAAACCCCTTTCCTTCAATAAATTTTCAGTTTCACACATTAATCTGTTTCCCCAATCTCTCCTCACAAACTTTAAATCTCTACTATATTTAAATTTCTCTGCATTTTTAATAACTAATGTTCAAATATTCTGAAATTTCTCTATCTTTTTTTTGCTCTCTTCAAACGAATTTTAAAATTCTCTACCTTTTACTCAATCTGTCCTCACCATTTATAATTTTCCAATTATTTTGTATTGTCTCTCCCATTTATCAAACCTTAACCCTATTATATTTCCATTAATCGAATAAAGTTCAAATTTCTACTCTGTCTGATTCATGATTTTTAGTTGGCTGGTATGTGGTCATACCTAGGGATTCCTTGACTTAGTTCAAATGTTTTTTCCTCTTAGTGATAATTCTAGGTTTAGGGGGGTGCCATATGATTTGGCATTTTGTGGTTTAATCGATCTGAAAATCTTAGAATAATATAATATTTTCAGGTAAATTGGCGAGTGCAAAGAACATGGAAGATTTGAGCATAAATGATATTGAATCAAAACCATCACTGAGATTGGCACCTAATAATTTGGAGCGTTGAACAATACTTTGATAGAATCCAATCATAATATTCTTCTGTCTTATTTAATTTCATTACAAACATTTTAGACTACATTGCCATAATTGAAAAGTCTACGAAATAAAAATTCATATGAACAATTATTTGGTGCCATTCCAATAACTAAATGGCAAGTATGAAACAGTAAAATGTATTAAGTATATTTATTTTGCTTGTGTAAGAAATAATTCTTCCATGCACAATGTAAGTGTACTCTGTTGGGTCTGATACTTAGTTTATTTTTCCTCCATATAATCATATACACATCTGTTGTTCACGCACATGTGCTTGAGAAACAAAATTGGTGGACAAGCCAAATCTTTTTCACAGTAAAGAAACTCTGCAATAAAGAAATAGAAAAAAAATATTATTCAAAAGAGATGAAATATTATATATAAAAAAATATTAAGCGTTATGAAAATTTTAATTACCATCAACAGTCTTTGCAACAAGAAATAAAGTAAGAAATAAAATGATAACATATATAAACTTGAAAGTTTTAGTCATATTTGTATCCCTTGGCATGCAACAAATATAATTTTGTTTGACTCCTTTATAATGTTTAAAGTTCATGAAGTGCCAAAAACAATTAAATATTTTACCGATTAAGGAGGTGTAAATAGCCTGCTAGTTATTAGAATTCACTTTTTTAACTAATGTTTCAACCTTTGATGATAGAAAGAGAGGTTTTTGATAATATTAATAATGTTGTACAATCGCATAGTTATACAAAAGATATATATATATATATATATATATATATATATATATATATATATATATATATATATATATATATAGCTTTGCAGGCACAATAAGCAAAAGAAAATAAAGGCAATGGGAAGTGGTTCGACAACAAAAATAAAGGAGGCTGCAACAATTCACCTAGTAGAGGAAACGTAGCAAGAAAGAAATGCGTCAAACCAGAGAAGATCTGCATACCAATGCAACTACAGAGGTGGTTTCAGAGGTAGAGAAAGAGGTGGTGGTCAAAAACTTGACAAAAGTAACATTAAATGTTTCAGTTGCCAGAAGTATGGTCACTACTCTAAAGGATGTCCTCTAAGGTTAAGATACCTAATACACACCAACTATGCACAAGTAATGTCTTAAACACCAAAGAATTGCACTTATTAAAGGACTAGAAGAAATATGAGTGGAAATGCAAAGTGATCATACAATAATGCTTCACAAAAGATCAAAGTCAGAACCACATACCATTTATAAATGTCTCTCAATGCATATGAATCACCATCTAATCATGGATGCAATGATACAAATAGAAGAAGTAAGATGAGGAAGAGATAAGTATAAGAGAGACATGTTCAGTTATATGCATAAAGTGACATATTATAGATGCATAACATGTGAAATGATTAATGAATGCATATGAGCAGTGGCATACCATTGATGAGATGCTAATGGAATGATGGAAATGTCATACAAAATACATACATGACACATGTAGAGCATAATAGGAGGTAAGAGATGGAAACATGTCAAAGTTCAAATTAGAATGCATAACCTCATGTCAAATGCAAATGCAAATCAAAGTGACTTATAATGAAACAAAGAGGACCTATAATTCTCTAAAAGAGACCTATAATATCACACAAGACAATCATAAAAGGATGGCACAAGTGCCTCATCAAAACATGTTAGAATGAAGAAGAAGAATGTGCATACATGTTACTTCAAATGCAAGACATCAACAAATATCAAAGCACATGATAAAATTGTAAAAAATAAGTCCTAAACAACCTAAGTCAGAAGCACAAACATATACCAAAACTCATAGCAAAAATTCAAGAGAAAACATGGCCAAAGAATTTCACAAGATCACATTGAACAAACCAAAAGGAAGTGCAAAGATGAACATGCAAACATGTGATAAAATGACTTTAAAAGTTAAAAGAAAATTGATTTAAAGGCTTTAATTTGTAATCTAATCAATGCAAAAAGAATGGATGAAAAACAGTGTGTGAAATGAGAGAAACAAATTATACAAGTTGAGTATCAAAGAAAGGTTCAAATGAAAAAAGAAATTGAAAACAAAATATTGAATAATATGCAAAAATCCATAAAATCAGAATTAAAAATTATAGAAAATTATTTAAATGGGTTAAGAACACCTATAAATTTATTTGGAATTTTTCAATGTGTTTTAGTATTTTTAAAATAAGAAAATGAAAATAATATGAAAAAGAAATTAAAAAGAAAGGAAATAGAACAGGGGGTGTAAAAAAAGTAAAAAGTACGTTCAAAATTGATTGGGCTTTTAATAGGAGGGTGTGAATATCAAAGATCAATCCAGTCCACAAAGCGTGTATTTGTGTGTGATACAGTGCACAATCAGTTAACATATGATTCAATCACAGCCATACAAACATGTCAACCAAGATTAATCATTAAAGTATGTTGATCCAATAGTCCATGAGGCAAGCACGTGATAATTCTCCTACACGCATGCACACACAATCAATTCAGAGAGAAAAAGAAGTCACGTGATATGCAACACCTTCATTAATGTGTTGGCAACTTATTAGACGTAGGATCAAATGAATCAAACGGCCGTGATTTAAACTAGATCTTAAAATCCTAGACGAACCTCACCGGCTGGAGAAGGACTCACGGTCATCTTCTCCGACCACTCTCCGGCGACTGCAACCTCAAAACCACCAGAAATTAATAAAATGTATACCATTCGAAAGAGGAACTCACGCACATCATGAATCCACAAGTATCTTTCACATATCAATCACATATAAAGAGAATCGAGGAGATGAAAAATGCCCTAGGTTTTAAATATACACCTCTAAGAGGCCTATCATCTAGCCAGAACTCACACTGCTTCTAATAAGCTTCAAAATAAACAACACAAGCTATAATCAGTGACTTAGATGCAAAAGAGTTGGAGAAATAGAAACCTGAAATGTGAAGAGTCTTGGATCTTCAGAAAGCCAGAGGTATTGCCTCGAATTCTTGAGCTCTGATGTGGCCAAATAAAGGCTTTGGAACTTGAAATCTTGAAGAAAATAGAATGTGATTCCAACTGAACCGAAGTTGCACCTGATGAATTGAACTTGTCCTCTCTTGTTCTTGATCAAAGATAAACCATTGATGATGATCAAGATAAAATGTGGATGAAGGTGATGATAGAATCGTGCACAGAGAGAGAGAGCTTAGAGAGAAAACTCGAGAGTGTTTTGGAGTGAGAGTAAGAATGAAGTTTTTTTTTTGATATTGTGAGTGAGTTTGAGTTATATACTTGACGTCAGAAGTTAACTCCAATGGTTAATTGAGTTGGTTAAATGAGTTTGGGGAGGGTTAACTGAGTTCAACCTAACTTAACTGAGTTAAGTTAGTTAGGGCGAGTTATGAAGGTTTCGATGTGGTGAGGAGAGTTCATGGTGTTGTATGGTGAGGTTTAAAGTGGATGGTGGTGATGGCACTGATGTAGCAGCAAGGAATCTTATGGTGTAAGTTTTCTATTTTGCTTTTCTATGCATGGCACGACATGGTATGTATGTGTGTGGAAGGAAATGTTGGTTCAAATGAGGTAAAGAAAGGCTGGTGTATGAAGCATGAGTGTGGCTGATGTGAACTAACAACAACAATGCACAACATTCCAATCTTGGCAGCTTTATATCAATGATAACATAGAGATTTGTGGAAAGAAATCTCTCTATGTTAAGCATGAAATGATGAGTTTTGGGAAGCTATGGAAAGATGGCACATCATAGAATAATGTTGGTGTTAATTTTGGATCGAATAGAGGTTTGGAAGATGATGAAAAATAGCTTGAAACCCAAAGAAACAAAGTTGGTGCATGGGCGTGGTAACTTGAGTTGTGCATGGCCATGTGATTTGAGGAAAATTCAGCATGAACACCCAAACTTTAGTCCACTATAACTCACTCATAACTTGCTCAAATGAAAAAATGTCCAACATCAAAGTTGAAGAGGACCTTGAGACGAACAACTTTGATGTTCAACATTTTTTCATTTGAAGCTTCCTTGTTGGAGAAGAAAGGCTTGAATTTTGGCACACCAGGTGTTTGACAAAATTATGGCCGGTGGGCCTAAGCTTGCTTTGCCATGACTTGGTTTTTGCCTTGATTTTACCAAACTTCGATTGATCATAACTCCCTCAATTTTGATCCATTGGAAGAGTTCTTTATATGGATTTGAAGCTTAGAATGTGAACTTTAATTGGCTCAACTTGGGCCTGAAGTTTGGAGCTTTTATCTTGAAGAAAGAGAGCCTCAAAGTGTGGTGCAAAATGGTCCAAACTTGCCATTTTTGGAAACCCTCAAGTTTCTTTTTTTGGCAGTTTTGTGATTTCTTGATTTTTCATTATTCTTCCACCATTTCTTGATAAAATCTTGTCCAATGAAAATATATAACTTGAATTTCATGAATTTGACCTAAAAAAAGTTAGGAGTTGACTTTTTTCACTGCACAGTTGACTTTTTCCCCAATTTCTTGATTCTCAAGCTACTGATCAATTGAACCTCTTCTGAAATGAACCAATGACCAATCTTCCATACTTATATACTTGACATCATGTAGAAAACATTGAAACCAAGTTTGAACCAAAATTTCATCAGGAGAATGCTTGAATCCAAAACCCTAATTTGGACTATTTTTGATATGAGGTGTTGCACTGCCCAATCTTCTTGATGAATTCCCATCTTCCAATGACTTGTGAGATCAAGTGGGATGATATATGATGTAAGAGACCCTTGAAGCTTGTTGAGAGACCCTTGGCTCTTATTTTCTTGCTTTGGATGATCCACATCTTTGGGAATCAACTGATCACATGCCCTTAAGCAAGATGCAATGCTAAATGTTTAATGTTTTATTTTTCTCTGCTTGAATGCAATGCAATGAAACCTCATGCTAAATGCTATGAAGAATGAGAGGGCCAATTTTGGGGTATTACAGATTCCCCTATTCAATCACTGTAGACCTGACGAATGATAGCGATTGCTGTCAGACTTTCAAGGTATGGAGGGATTGAATACCGAAAATAACCAGAAAATTTGCGCTCTGTGGAGAAGAAGAAAAGGGATATAAACCCAAGTAAGTGAACTCTGCATGGATAAAACTCTGATGATAACCATAACACTGGAGAGCTGTCTTTTGAACGACGCCAGATGACTACTGGAGATGATCTTTTCTCCGCGAATGGCATCTCTTGAGTTTCTTCCAAATTCTCAGACTTTCCTGGCTTGATCCATTCTCGGTGAATGGCATGTCTTGAACTTCTTGGGGTTTGGGGACCCACAGGCTTCCTAAAAGCATCCCCGCCTCCTCTTAGGCATTGTACAAGGACCCTACGACTTCTTAGAAGTATTCACAGCCTCCTCTTAGGCTTCGTATAAGGATTCTTCCTTCGGGAAGAGAGCCTCCTCTTGGGCTTTGTACAAATTGTCCCTCGGCTTCTTAAAAGTTTCCAGCCTCCTCTTGGGCTTCGTACAAATTGTCCCGATGACCTCTTAGAGGTATAGGAATAGAAATTAGTCATCTTAATAGAACAGTCTTTCAAAGAGTCTAGATCCTTCTACCGTGAATGTACTACTACTGTTTCTTTAAGCATGGTACAAATAATAAAACTCTAGACTTGGACAGTCGAATCTCCTTGAGTCTCGAAGGCATTCTCAAGTAAGGAAAAACACCAGTAGACTCGGACAGTCTCCAATACCCTCTGGATTCCCCATTTCCTTAAAGAACAGGAAATAACCCTGATCCTCTGATCAATTCCAAAGCATAGCCTTACCTTTAATCAGTCTTTTTATAAGAACTGATTTTCTCTTTTAAACAACCTACTGGACCTGTCACTCAACTAAAATAACAATCCTTTTAGCCTCTATCTCGGGCTTCGTACGAGATACAAAAATACTCTCTTGTTGAGTCAAACATTTTTAGCCTCTATCTCGGGCTTCGTACGAGATACAAAAAGACTCTCTTGTTGAGTCAAATTCCCAAAAGCCTCCATCTCGGGCTTCATACGAGATACTAAATCACTCTCTTGTTGAGTATAAAAGACTCTCTTGTTGAGTCAATCCCTTTTAGCCTCTCTCTCGGGCTTCGTACGAGACACAAAAGCATCCTCTTAGGCTTTGTATAAGAAAAACCCTGGTTGAGTCAATCAACCTTTTAGCATCAAAACTGTGCCTCGTTCACAGGATACAAACATCAACAACTCCTTTCATTTAATTTCTGTAAGCGGCAAGCCTCTGGATTATTTACATCAACGCCACTGTCCCTCTATTAGCATGAGAAGTTCCTAAGGAAAGATAACATTGCTCTACACTGAGTTAAAGTCTTCTCCTTCAGGTTAAAACCCCCTATAAAGGAAATTATGGCATTCCTAGGATTCACATATCCTGGTTAAAGTAATCCTCCTTTATAGTCAGTCACCCAACAGTTGTGACAAACAGACCCCCTTTAGAGATGACAAATTCTCTCTAAAGACAACACCTTTTTAGCTTCACATCTTGGGCTTCGAACAAGATACAAATAGACCCTTCAGCTTCACATCTTGGGCTTTGAACAAGATATAAATCACCTTTTCAGCTTCACGTCTTGGGCTTTGAACAAGACACTAAAACACCATTTCCTCCCATAGAATAGGAGGAACCACGATCGCTCTAATTTCCCTGTTTCGGTAAACGGGAATACGTAGGCATAAGATTGAAAGAAAAATCTTAGATATCACACTAATCCAAAACCCAAATCCCGTACCCTCACATATCAATCGAAAAGCATCTGTCTTAAACTCCCACCCATCACCCGGGCACTATTTTACCAAAATAACCTAAGAGAGACCCATAATCTTTGTAGCATTTGTAAACCAACAGTCATCTGTTCAAACTCAGTTTGCAAGCAGGGTTAATTGGAGACATCTATTTCCCTTCCTTCATCAGCTTCAATTGGATAAAAAATTAATCGAGTTGTAGTACCCCAAAGCGATTGTGCTTAGCAACCACGCAAAAATTCGCGCTACAATGGTGTTATGCAATAACAACCAAACCTTATCCCACTAAGTGAATGATGTTATATCTACATCTTTATTATTTATGATTATGGTTTCAGACTAGTGATTTCATTTAAAAAATTATTTCTTTTAATGCCAGGTCGAAAGCGATTGAAGTGTTGCACCATCCTTTTTTCGGTGTTCAGAGACGAAACTTTCATTTTTATGTGACACCAGTGACGGGGTGGAAGTGGAGATAGAGAGATTAGTTCTAATCTTTTGTGGGCATTAGAAAGCATTGCCACAACAACCTTAGGTGGTAAATGGGTTGAAAAGATGGAACCAGCTTTCATTGCTAACATTGGTCGTTATCGGCGTTACAAGTTTAATAGTGTTAGAGACTTGTTGCGGGTTATGAGAAACAAGCTAAATCATTATGGAGAATTGCCACAAGAAACATAGGTTAATACTTGGACCAGTAGCTTTTAATATATTTTTGTTCTTTGTTGTTTTTGTTGGGTACCTGGTAAAACCATGGGCGGGGGTGGGTTTTGACCTATGAACGCCTCTAGTCTTTTCCTCTTGTAACTTTCAACTTTTCCATGTGTCTTCAAAGTACTAACTATCATCATATTGTTTTGTAGTTCAACATGTTGAGTGTTGAAGTAGTCTTTGTGGCAACCGCCTACAAACATTTGTATAATTAATTTTTATTGTTTGTAATTATTTTGAATATAAATTAATGGGCATTAATAGCGCTTTTCAAGAAAGTGCTATTAAAGATAGTGTCAAGAATAGCGCTTTAAAAAAAGTGCTATTGAATACTGGGACTATAATAGCGTTTATTCAAAAAGCGCTATTAAATCCTTTCATAAACAAGGTGTATGGTAGCACGTAACAGGGAAATGATAGCATTTATTGTGAGGTGCTATTAAAAACACTCATTTTAATAGCACTTTTAAAGCGTTATTATATGTATCAAATCTATAATAGCGGGGGATTTTATAGCGCTTTTAAGAGCTATTAAAGGTTAAAAAAACTGCTATTAAAAATAGTTTTTGGCGTAGTGATTGTAAAGTTTAACAAGGCCTTGTTTATGAAGTAGCCTTGGAAATTTTTGACTGAGAAATCCTATGTCTGGAGTGGTTTGCTAAATTTTAGGTATGGTGGGTTGGCTAAGGCTATTATGACCAGGAGGGTTTCTAGGGATGGCAGGTGTGGTTCTCTGTGGTGGAGAGACATTATGAAGGTGTGTGTGTTATCAGAAGTAGGCTGCTTTGAAAGTATGTTATGCTACAAACTTGGTAATGGGAATAAAATATCATTTTGGCACTCGAATTGGTGTGGGCAGGAGCCTCTAAAAAACATATTTCCCAATGTATTTCAAGCATCTAACCTGAAAGATGTTGCTGTGCAGGAAACAGGGTCTTGGCTTGGGAGTTTTAGTCTTCGAATTTGCAGGTTATAGAGAATGTTTTGACTGATACTGAGTTGGAAGAATTCAAGGAGTTGAAGGATCTTATTCAGGAGGTGAAACCATTGCTAGGGGTGAAGGACAAATTTTTTTGAGACCAAGTCACTCTCTCTATTTTTCTGTCAAATCCTGTTATGCTGCTATTTGTGGTGTGGTTGATAATCCTGAGATTGAGATTTCTCTCAAGGCTATGTTAGATTTGGTTTGGCATACTAGGATTCCACTGAAAGCAAAATGCTTTGCTTGGAGGCTAGTGCTAAACAGGTTTCCAACAAGGGCAAATCTTTTAGCCAGGAGTGTCAATCTCGAACCCTCACGACATTGTGTATGTTTTTTATTTTAGTGCAGTTGCGGACATTGACCACTTATTTTGCTCCTGCTCGTGTATCAGCTTAGTTTGGAAAGGAATTACGAATTGGATGAGAAATGCGGAAGTCTTTGAAGATGCGGTTGGTTTACATCTTTTGAGATGGTTCTTTTAGGTTGCTCCTCATTGTTCAAAGGAGTTGGCGTGCGTAAGTTGGATAACCACGTGCTGGGTGATATGGTCGACTCGTAACCACATTATTTTTAGTGACGTAAATGGAGATTCTGCTGATATTACGATGCAGTCTATCCAATTATCTTGGTGGTGGTTGGGGTTTTGGTCGAAGGATTCGTGTCGGTGCAGCTTTTAGGAATGGTATAAGACGCCAAAACAATTTTTGAAATAGTAGAGGCTTAGCATGGTAATCTTTTGATAGAGTGCTTCTTGTTGGTTTTTAATTCTATTGTAAATAGGCTTGTGTACCCTTTGTACATTTTATGAATCCACATTGCTTATAAAAAAACAAAACTCAAAACCCTAGAGAATAAATTTTACAGTCTAAAGGTACTTAATAGACTCGCATGTTTTTCTCTAATGATTGAAAAAAAAAACTCAAAAGAAAAACTTATTCTTATACTATGTTAAAAAGGTGGCACGAAAATTTCATCTTATGTCAATAAGTTTCTCTACAGTTTTTTTTTGGTCATGTCGTATATACTAAAATAAAAGAAAACCCCTTTCCTTCAATAAATTTTCAGTTTCACACATTAATCTGTTTCCCCAATCTCTCCTCACAAACTTTAAATCTCTACTATATTTAAATTTCTCTGCATTTTTAATAACTAATGTTCAAATATTCTGAAATTTCTCTATCTTTTTTTTGCTCTCTTCAAACGAATTTTAAAATTCTCTACCTTTTACTCAATCTGTCCTCACCATTTATAATTTTCCAATTATTTTGTATTGTCTCTCCCATTTATCAAACCTTAACCCTATTATATTTCCATTAATCGAATAAAGTTCAAATTTCTACTCTGTCTGATTCATGATTTTTAGTTGGCTGGTATGTGGTCATACCTAGGGATTCCTTGACTTAGTTCAAATGTTTTTTCCTCTTAGTGATAATTCTAGGTTTAGGGGGGTGCCATATGATTTGGCATTTTGTGGTTTAATCGATCTGAAAATCTTAGAATAATATAATATTTTCAGGTAAATTGGCGAGTGCAAAGAACATGGAAGATATGAGCATAAATGATATTGAATCAAAACCATCACTGAGATTGGCACCTAATAATTTGGAGCGTTGAACAATACTTTGATAGAATCCAATCATAATATTCTTCTGTCTTATTTAATTTCATTACAAACATTTTAGACTACATTGCCATAATTGAAAAGTCTACGAAATAAAAATTCATATGAACAATTATTTGGTGCCATTCCAATAACTAAATGGCAAGTATGAAACAGTAAAATGTATTAAGTATATTTATTTTGCTTGTGTAAGAAATAATTCTTCCATGCACAATGTAAGTGTACTCTGTTGGGTCTGATACTTAGTTTATTTTTCCTCCATATAATCATATACACATCTGTTGTTCACGCACATGTGCTTGAGAAACAAAATTGGTGGACAAGCCAAATCTTTTTCACAGTAAAGAAACTCTGCAATAAAGAAATAGAAAAAAAATATTATTCAAAAGAGATGAAATATTATATATAAAAAAATATTAAGCGTTATGAAAATTTTAATTACCATCAACAGTCTTTGCAACAAGAAATAAAGTAAGAAATAAAATGATAACATATATAAACTTGAAAGTTTTAGTCATATTTGTATCCCTTGGCATGCAACAAATATAATTTTGTTTGACTCCTTTATAATGTTTAAAGTTCATGAAGTGCCAAAAACAATTAAATATTTTACCTATTAAGGAGGTGTAAATAGCCTGCTAGTTATTAGAATTCACTTTTTTAACTAATGTTTCAACCTTTGATGATAGAAAGAGAGGTTTTTGATAATATTAATAAAGTTGTACAATCGCATAGTTATACAAAACATATATATATATATATATATATATAGCTTTGCAGGCACAATACGCAAAAGAAAATAAAGGTAATGGGAAGTGGTTCGACAACAAAAATAAAGGAGGCTGCAACAATTCACCTAGTAGAGGAAACGTAGCAAGAAAGAAATGCGTCAAACCAGAGAAGATCTGCATACCAATGCAACTACAGAGGTGGTTTCAGAGGTAGAGAAAGAGGTGGTGGTCAAAAACTTGACAAAAGTAACATTAAATGTTTCAGTTGCCAGAAGTATGGTCACTACTCTAAAGGATGTCCTCTAAGGTTAAGATACCTAATACACACCAACTATGCACAAGTAATGTCTTAAACACCAAAGAATTGCACTTATTAAAGGACTAGAAGAAATATGAGTGGAAATGCAAAGTGATCATACAATAATGCTTCACAAAAGATCAAAGTCAGAACCACATACCATTTATAAATGTCTCTCAATGCATATGAATCACCATCTAATCATGGATGCAATGATACAAATAGAAGAAGTAAGATGAGGAAGAGATAAGTATAAGAGAGACATGTTCAGTTATATGCATAAAGTGACATATTATAGATGCATAACATGTGAAATGATTAATGAATGCATATGAGCAGTGGCATACCATTGATGAGATGCTAATGGAATGATGGAAATGTCATACAAAATACATACATGACACATGTAGAGCATAATAGGAGGTAAGAGATGGAAACATGTCAAAGTTCAAATTAGAATGCATAACCTCATGTCAAATGCAAATGCAAATCAAAGTGACTTATAATGAAACAAAGAGGACCTATAATTCTCTAAAAGAGACCTATAATATCACACAAGACAATCATAAAAGGATGGCACAAGTGCCTCATCAAAACATGTTAGAATGAAGAAGAAGAATGTGCATACATGTTACTTCAAATGCAAGACATCAACAAATATCAAAGCACATGATAAAATTGTAAAAAATAAGTCCTAAACAACCTAAGTCAGAAGCACAAACATATACCAAAACTCATAGCAAAAATTCAAGAGAAAACATGGCCAAAGAATTTCACAAGATCACATTGAACAAACCAAAAGGAAGTGCAAAGATGAACATGCAAACATGTGATAAAATGACTTTAAAAGTTAAAAGAAAATTGATTTAAAGGCTTTAATTTGTAATCTAATCAATGCAAAAAGAATGGATGAAAAACAGTGTGTGAAATGAGAGAAACAAATTATACAAGTTGAGTATCAAAGAAAGGTTCAAATGAAAAAAGAAATTGAAAACAAAATATTGAATAATATGCAAAAATCCATAAAATCAGAATTAAAAATTATAGAAAATTATTTAAATGGGTTAAGAACACCTATAAATTTATTTGGAATTTTTCAATGTGTTTTAGTATTTTTAAAATAAGAAAATGAAAATAATATGAAAAAGAAATTAAAAAGAAAGGAAATAGAACAGGGGGTGTAAAAAAAGTAAAAAGTACGTTCAAAATTGATTGGGCTTTTAATAGGAGGGTGTGAATATCAAAGATCAATCCAGTCCACAAAGCGTGTATTTGTGTGTGATACAGTGCACAATCAGTTAACATATGATTCAATCACAGCCATACAAACATGTCAACCAAGATTAATCATTAAAGTATGTTGATCCAATAGTCCATGAGGCAAGCACGTGATAATTCTCCTACACGCATGCACACACAATCAATTCAGAGAGAAAAAGAAGTCACGTGATATGCAACACCTTCATTAATGTGTTGGCAACTTATTAGACGTAGGATCAAATGAATCAAACGGCCGTGATTTAAACTAGATCTTAAAATCCTAGACGAACCTCACCGGCTGGAGAAGGACTCACGGTCATCTTCTCCGACCACTCTCCGGCGACTGCAACCTCAAAACCACCAGAAATTAATAAAATGTATACCATTCGAAAGAGGAACTCACGCACATCATGAATCCACAAGTATCTTTCACATATCAATCACATATAAAGAGAATCGAGAAGATGAAAAATGCCCTAGGTTTTAAATATACACCTCTAAGAGGCCTATCATCTAGCCAGAACTCACACTGCTTCTAATAAGCTTCAAAATAAACAACACAAGCTATAATCAGTGACTTAGATGCAAAAGAGTTGGAGAAATAGAAACCTGAAATGTGAAGAGTCTTGGATCTTCAGAAAGCCAGAGGTATTGCCTCGAATTCTTGAGCTCTGATGTGGCCAAATAAAGGCTTTGGAACTTGAAATCTTGAAGAAAATAGAATGTGATTCCAACTGAACCGAAGTTGCACCTGATGAATTGAACTTGTCCTCTCTTGTTCTTGATCAAAGATAAACCATTGATGATGATCAAGATAAAATGTGGATGAAGGTGATGATAGAATCGTGCACAGAGAGAGAGAGCTTAGAGAGAAAACTCGAGAGTGTTTTGGAGTGAGAGTAAGAATGAAGTTTTTTTTTTGATATTATGAGTGAGTTTGAGTTATATACTTGACGTCAGAAGTTAACTCCAATGGTTAATTGAGTTGGTTAAATGAGTTTGGGGAGGGTTAACTGAGTTCAACCTAACTTAACTGAGTTAAGTTAGTTAGGGCGAGTTATGAAGGTTTCGATGTGGTGAGGAGAGTTCATGGTGTTGTATGGTGAGGTTTAAAGTGGATGGTGGTGATGGCACTGATGTAGCAGCAAGGAATCTTATGGTGTAAGTTTTCTATTTTGCTTTTCTATGCATGGCACGACATGGTATGTATGTGTGTGGAAGGAAATATTGGTTCAAATGAGGTAAAGAAAGGCTGGTGTATGAAGCATGAGTGTGGCTGATGTGAACTAACAACAACAATGCACAACATTCCAATCTTGGCAGCTTTATATCAATGATAACATAGAGATTTGTGGAAAGAAATCTCTCTATGTTAAGCATGAAATGATGAGTTTTGGGAAGCTATGGAAAGATGGCACATCATAGAATAATGTTGGTGTTAATTTTGGATGGAATAGAGGTTTGGAAGATGATGAAAAATAGCTTGAAACCCAAAGAAACAAAGTTGGTGCATGGGCGTGGTAACTTGAGTTGTGCATGGCCATGTGATTTGAGGAAAATTCAGCATGAACACCCAAACTTTAGTCCACTATAACTCACTCATAACTTGCTCAAATGAAAAAATGTCCAACATCAAAGTTGAAGAGGACCTTGAGACGAACAACTTTGATGTTCAACATTTTTTCATTTGAAGCTTCCTTGTTGGAGAAGAAAGGCTTGAATTTTGGCACACCAGGTGTTTGACAAAATTATGGCCGGTGGGCCTAAGCTTGCTTTGCCATGACTTGGTTTTTGCCTTGATTTTACCAAACTTCGATTGATCATAACTCCCTCAATTTTGATCCATTGGAAGAGTTCTTTATATGGATTTGAAGCTTAGAATGTGAACTTTAATTGGCTCAACTTGGGCCTGAAGTTTGGAGCTTTTATCTTGAAGAAAGAGAGCCTCAAAGTGTGGTGCAAAATGGTCCAAACTTGCCATTTTTGGAAACCCTCAAGTTTCTTTTTTTGGCAGTTTTGTGATTTCTTGATTTTTCATTATTCTTCCACCATTTCTCGATAAAATCTTGTCCAATGAACATATATAACTTGAATTTCATGAATTTGACCTAAAAAAAGTAAGGAGTTGACTTTTTTCACTGTACAGTTGACTTTTTCCCCAATTTCTTGATTCTCAAGCTACTGATCAATTGAACCTCTTCTGAAATGAACCAATGACCAATCTTCCATACTTATATACTTGACATCATGTAGAAAACATTGAAACCAAGTTTGAACCAAAATTTCATCAGGAGAATGCTTGAATCCAAAACTCTAATTTGGACTATTTTTGATATGAGGTGTTGCACTGCCCAATCTTCTTGATGAATTCCCATCTTCCAATGACTTGTGAGATCAAGTGGGATGATATATGATGTAAGAGACCCTTGAAGCTTGTTGAGAGACCCTTGGCTCTTATTTTCTTGCTTTGGATGATCCACATCTTTGGGAATCAACTGATCACATGCCCTTAAGCAAGATGCAATGCTAAATGTTTAATGTTTTATTTTTCTCTGCTTGAATGCAATGCAATGAAACCTCATGCTAAATGCTATGAAGAATGAGAGGGCCAATTTTGGGGTATTACAGATTCCCCTATTCAATCACTGTAGACCTGACGAATGATAGCGATTGCTGTCAGACTTTCAAGGTATGGAGGGATTGAATACCGAAAATAACCAGAAAATTTGCGCTCTGTGGAGAAGAAGAAAAGGGATATAAACCCAAGTAAGTGAACTCTGCATGGATAAAACTCTGATGATAACCATAACACTGGAGAGCTGTCTTTTGAACGACGCCAGATGACTACTGGAGATGATCTTTTCTCCGCGAATGGCATCTCTTGAGTTTCTTCCAAATTCTCAGACTTTCCTGGCTTGATCCATTCTCGGTGAATGGCATGTCTTGAACTTCTTGGGGTTTGGGGACCCACAGGCTTCCTAAAAGCATCCCCGCCTCCTCTTAGGCATTGTACAAGGACCCTACGACTTCTTAGAAGTATTCACAGCCTCCTCTTAGGCTTCGTATAAGGATTCTTCCTTCGGGAAGAGAGCCTCCTCTTGGGCTTTGTACAAATTGTCCCTCGGCTTCTTAAAAGTTTCCAGCCTCCTCTTGGGCTTCGTACAAATTGTCCCGATGACCTCTTAGAGGTATAGGAATAGAAATTAGTCATCTTAATAGAACAGTCTTTCAAAGAGTCTAGATCCTTCTACCGTGAATGTACTACTACTGTTTCTTTAAGCATGGTACAAATAATAAAACTCTAGACTTGGACAGTCGAATCTCCTTGAGTCTCGAAGGCATTCTCAAGTAAGGAAAAACACCAGTAGACTCGGACAGTCTCCAATACCCTCTGGATTCCCCATTTCCTTAAAGAACAGGAAATAACCCTGATCCTCTGATCAATTCCAAAGCATAGCCTTACCTTTAATCAGTCTTTTTATAAGAACTGATTTTCTCTTTTAAACAACCTACTGGACCTGTCACTCAACTAAAATAACAATCCTTTTAGCCTCTATCTCGGGCTTCGTACGAGATACAAAAATACTCTCTTGTTGAGTCAAACATTTTTAGCCTCTATCTCGGGCTTCGTACGAGATACAAAAAGACTATCTTGTTGAGTCAAATTCCCAAAAGCCTCCATCTCGGGCTTCATACGAGATACTAAATCACTCTCTTGTTGAGTATAAAAGACTCTCTTGTTGAGTCAATCCCTTTTAGCCTCTCTCTCGGGCTTCGTACGAGACACAAAAGCATCCTCTTAGGCTTTGTATAAGAAAAACCCTGGTTGAGTCAATCAACCTTTTAGCATCAAAACTGTGCCTCGTTCACAGGATACAAACATCAACAACTCCTTTCATTTAATTTCTGTAAGCGGCAAGCCTCTGGATTATTTACATCAATGCCACTGTCCCTCTATTAGCATGAGAAGTTCCTAAGGAAAGATAACATTGCTCTACACTGAGTTAAAGTCTTCTCCTTCAGGTTAAAACCCCCTATAAAGGAAATTATGGCATTCCTAGGATTCACATATCCTGGTTAAAGTAATCCTCCTTTATAGTCAGTCACCCAACAGTTGTGACAAACAGACCCCCTTTAGAGATGACAAATTCTCTCTAAAGACAACACCTTTTTAGCTTCACATCTTGGGCTTCGAACAAGATACAAATAGACCCTTCAGCTTCACATCTTGGGCTTTGAACAAGATATAAATCACCTTTTCAGCTTCACGTCTTGGGCTTTGAACAAGACACTAAAACACCATTTCCTCCCATAGAATAGGAGGAACCACGATCGCTCTAATTTCCCTGTTTCGGTAAACGGGAATACGTAGGCATAAGATTGAAAGAAAAATCTTAGATATCACACTAATCCAAAACCCAAATCCCGTACCCTCACATATCAATCGAAAAGCATCTGTCTTAAACTCCCACCCATCACCCGGGCACTATTTTACCAAAATAACCTAAGAGAGACCCATAATCTTTGTAGCATTTGTAAACCAACAGTCATCTGTTCAAACTCAGTTTGCAAGCAGGGTTAATTGGAGACATCTATTTCCCTTCCTTCATCAGCTTCAATTGGATAAAAAATTAATCGAGTTGTAGTACCCCAAAGCGATAGTGCTTAGCAACCACGCAAAAATTCGCGCTACAATGGTGTTATGCAATAACAACCAAACCTTATCCCACTAAGTGAATGATGTTATATCTACATCTTTATTATTTATGATTATGGTTTCAGACTAGTGATTTCATTTAAAAAATTATTTCTTTTAATGCCAGGTCGAAAGCGATTGAAGTGTTGCACCATCCTTTTTTCGGTGTTCAGAGACGAAACTTTCATTTTTATGTGACACCAGTGACGGGGTGGAAGTGGAGATAGAGAGATTAGTTCTAATCTTTTGTGGGCATTAGAAAGCATTGCCACAACAACCTTAGGTGGTAAATGGGTTGAAAAGATGGAACCAGCTTTCATTGCTAACATTGGTCGTTATCGGCGTTACAAGTTTAATAGTGTTAGAGACTTGTTGCGGGTTATGAGAAACAAGCTAAATCATTATGGAGAATTGCCACAAGAAACATAGGTTAATACTTGGACCAGTAGCTTTTAATATATTTTTGTTCTTTGTTGTTTTTGTTGGGTACCTGGTAAAACCATGGGCGGGGGTGGGTTTTGACCTATGAACGCCTCTAGTCTTTTCCTCTTGTAACTTTCAACTTTTCCATGTGTCTTCAAAGTACTAACTATCATCATATTGTTTTGTAGTTCAACATGTTGAGTGTTGAAGTAGTCTTTGTGGCAACCGCCTACAAACATTTGTATAATTAA
Organism: Lathyrus tuberosus; assembly: GCA_022829125.1. NCBI lineage: Eukaryota > Viridiplantae > Streptophyta > Magnoliopsida > Fabales > Fabaceae > Lathyrus > Lathyrus tuberosus. The sequence goes on from JALAZF010000428.1 coordinate 837,316, forward strand.
TTTTTATTGTTTGTAATTATTTTGAATATAAATTAATGGGCATTAATAGCGCTTTTCAAGAAAGTGCTATTAAAGATAGTGTCAAGAATAGCGCTTTAAAAAAAGTGCTATTGAATACTGGGACTATAATAGCGTTTATTCAAAAAGCGCTATTAAATCCTTTCATAAACAAGGTGTATGGTAGCACGTAACAGGGAAATGATAGCATTTATTGTGAGGTGCTATTAAAAACACTCATTTTAATAGCACTTTTAAAGCGTTATTATATGTATCAAATCTATAATAGCGGGGGATTTTATAGCGCTTTTAAGAGCTATTAAAGGTTAAAAAAACTGCTATTAAAAATAGTTTTTGGCGTAGTGATTGTAAAGTTTAACAAGGCCTTGTTTATGAAGTAGCCTTGGAAATTTTTGACTGAGAAATCCTATGTCTGGAGTGGTTTGCTAAATTTTAGGTATGGTGGGTTGACTAAGGCTATTATGACCAGGAGGGTTTCTAGGGATGGCAGGTGTGGTTCTCTGTGGTGGAGAGACATTATGAAGGTGTGTGTGTTATCAGAAGTAGGCTGCTTTGAAAGTATGTTATGCTACAAACTTGGTAATGGGAATAAAATATCATTTTGGCACTCGAATTGGTGTGGGCAGGAGCCTCTAAAAAACATATTTCCCAATGTATTTCAAGCATCTAACCTGAAAGATGTTGCTGTGCAGGAAACAGGGTCTTGGCTTGGGAGTTTTAGTCTTCGAATTTGCAGGTTATAGAGAATGTTTTGACTGATACTGAGTTGGAAGAATTCAAGGAGTTGAAGGATCTTATTCAGGAGGTGAAACCATTGCTAGGGGTGAAGGACAAATTTTTTTGAGACCAAGTCACTCTCTCTATTTTTCTGTCAAATCCTGTTATGCTGCTATTTGTGGTGTGGTTGATAATCCTGAGATTGAGATTTCTCTCAAGGCTATGTTAGATTTGGTTTGGCATACTAGGATTCCACTGAAAGCAAAATGCTTTGCTTGGAGGCTAGTGCTAAACAGGTTTCCAACAAGGGCAAATCTTTTAGCCAGGAGTGTCAATCTCGAACCCTCACGACATTGTGTATGTTTTTTATTTTAGTGCAGTTGCGGACATTGACCACTTATTTTGCTCCTGCTCGTGTATCAGCTTAGTTTGGAAAGGAATTACGAATTGGATGAGAAATGCGGAAGTCTTTGAAGATGCGGTTGGTTTACATCTTTTGAGATGGTTCTTTTAGGTTGCTCCTCATTGTTCAAAGGAGTTGGCGTGCGTAAGTTGGATAACCACGTGCTGGGTGATATGGTCGACTCGTAACCACATTATTTTTAGTGACGTAAATGGAGATTCTGCTGATATTACGATGCAGTCTATCCAATTATCTTGGTGGTGGTTGGGGTTTTGGTCGAAGGATTCGTGTCGGTGCAGCTTTTAGGAATGGTATAAGACGCCAAAACAATTTTTGAAATAGTAGAGGCTTAGCATGGTAATCTTTTGATAGAGTGCTTCTTGTTGGTTTTTAATTCTATTGTAAATAGGCTTGTGTACCCTTTGTACATTTTATGAATCCACATTGCTTATAAAAAAACAAAACTCAAAACCCTAGAGAATAAATTTTACAGTCTAAAGGTACTTAATAGACTCGCATGTTTTTCTCTAATGATTGAAAAAAAAAACTCAAAAGAAAAACTTATTCTTATACTATGTTAAAAAGGTGGCACGAAAATTTCATCTTATGTCAATAAGTTTCTCTACAGTTTTTTTTTGGTCATGTCGTATATACTAAAATAAAAGAAAACCCCTTTCCTTCAATAAATTTTCAGTTTCACACATTAATCTGTTTCCCCAATCTCTCCTCAGAAACTTTAAATCTCTACTATATTTAAATTTCTCTGCATTTTTAATAACTAATGTTCAAATATTCTGAAATTTCTCTATCTTTTTTTTGCTCTCTTCAAACGAATTTTAAAATTCTCTACCTTTTACTCAATCTGTCCTCACCATTTATAATTTTCCAATTATTTTGTATTGTCTCTCCCATTTATCAAACCTTAACCCTATTATATTTCCATTAATCGAATAAAGTTCAAATTTCTACTCTGTCTGATTCATGATTTTTAGTTGGCTGGTATGTGGTCATACCTAGGGATTCCTTGACTTAGTTCAAATGTTTTTTCCTCTTAGTGATAATTCTAGGTTTAGGGGGGTGCCATATGATTTGGCATTTTGTGGTTTAATCGATCTGAAAATCTTAGAATAATATAATATTTTCAGGTAAATTGGCGAGTGCAAAGAACATGGAAGATATGAGCATAAATGATATTGAATCAAAACCATCACTGAGATTGGCACCTAATAATTTGGAGCGTTGAACAATACTTTGATAGAATCCAATCATAATATTCTTCTGTCTTATTTAATTTCATTACAAACATTTTAGACTACATTGCCATAATTGAAAAGTCTACGAAATAAAAATTCATATGAACAATTATTTGGTGCCATTCCAATAACTAAATGGCAAGTATGAAACAGTAAAATGTATTAAGTATATTTATTTTGCTTGTGTAAGAAATAATTCTTCCATGCACAATGTAAGTGTACTCTGTTGGGTCTGATACTTAGTTTATTTTTCCTCCATATAATCATATACACATCTGTTGTTCACGCACATGTGCTTGAGAAACAAAATTGGTGGACAAGCCAAATCTTTTTCACAGTAAAGAAACTCTGCAATAAAGAAATAGAAAAAAAATATTATTCAAAAGAGATGAAATATTATATATAAGAAAATATTAAGCGTTATGAAAATTTTAATTACCATCAACAGTCTTTGCAACAAGAAATAAAGTAAGAAATAAAATGATAACATATATAAACTTGAAAGTTTTAGTCATATTTGTATCCCTTGGCATGCAACAAATATAATTTTGTTTGACTCCTTTATAATGTTTAAAGTTCATGATGTGCCAAAAACAATTAAATATTTTACCGATTAAGGAGGTGTAAATAGCCTGCTAGTTATTAGAATTCACTTTTTTAACTAATGTTTCAACCTTTGATGATAGAAAGAGAGGTTTTTGATAATATTAATAATGTTGTACAATCGCATAGTTATACAAAAGATATATATATATATATATATATATATAGCTTTGCAGGCACAATACGCAAAAGAAAATAAAGGTAATGGGAAGTGGTTCGACAACAAAAATAAAGGAGGCTGCAACAATTCACCTAGTAGAGGAAACGTAGCAAGAAAGAAATGCGTCAAACCAGAGAAGATCTGCATACCAATGCAACTACAGAGGTGGTTTCAGAGGTAGAGAAAGAGGTGGTGGTCAAAAACTTGACAAAAGTAACATTAAATGTTTCAGTTGCCAGAAGTATGGTCACTACTCTAAAGGATGTCCTCTAAGGTTAAGATACCTAATACACACCAACTATGCACAAGTAATGTCTTAAACACCAAAGAATTGCACTTATTAAAGGACTAGAAGAAATATGAGTGGAAATGCAAAGTGATCATACAATAATGCTTCACAAAAGATCAAAGTCAGAACCACATACCATTTATAAATGTCTCTCAATGCATATGAATCACCATCTAATCATGGATGCAATGATACAAATAGAAGAAGTAAGATGAGGAAGAGATAAGTATAAGAGAGACATGTTCAGTTATATGCATAAAGTGACATATTATAGATGCATAACATGTGAAATGATTAATGAATGCATATGAGCAGTGGCATACCATTGATGAGATGCTAATGGAATGATGGAAATGTCATACAAAATACATACATGACACATGTAGAGCATAATAGGAGGTAAGAGATGGAAACATGTCAAAGTTCAAATTAGAATGCATAACCTCATGTCAAATGCAAATGCAAATCAAAGTGACTTATAATGAAACAAAGAGGACCTATAATTCTCTAAAAGAGACCTATAATATCACACAAGACAATCATAAAAGGATGGCACAAGTGCCTCATCAAAACATGTTAGAATGAAGAAGAAGAATGTGCATACATGTTACTTCAAATGCAAGACATCAACAAATATCAAAGCACATGATAAAATTGTAAAAAATAAGTCCTAAACAACCTAAGTCAGAAGCACAAACATATACCAAAACTCATAGCAAAAATTCAAGAGAAAACATGGCCAAAGAATTTCACAAGATCACATTGAACAAACCAAAAGGAAGTGCAAAGATGAACATGCAAACATGTGATAAAATGACTTTAAAAGTTAAAAGAAAATTGATTTAAAGGCTTTAATTTGTAATCTAATCAATGCAAAAAGAATGGATGAAAAACAGTGTGTGAAATGAGAGAAACAAATTATACAAGTTGAGTATCAAAGAAAGGTTCAAATGAAACAAGAAATTGAAAAGAAAATATTGAATAATATGCAAAAATCCATAAAATCAGAATTAAAAATTATAGAAAATTATTTAAATGGGTTAAGAACACCTATAAATTTATTTGAAATTTTTCAATGTGTTTTAGTATTTTTAAAATAAGAAAATGAAAATAATATGAAAAAGAAATTAAAAAGAAAGGAAATAGAACAGGGGGTGTAAAAAAAGTAAAAAGTACGTTCAAAATTGATTGGGCTTTTAATAGGAGGGTGTGAATATCAAAGATCAATCCAGTCCACAAAGCGTGTATTTGTGTGTGATACAGTGCACAATCAGTTAACATATGATTCAATCACAGCCATACAAACATGTCAACCAAGATTAATCATTAAAGTATGTTGATCCAATAGTCCATGAGGCAAGCACGTGATAATTCTCCTACACGCACGCACACACAATCAATTCAGAGAGAAAAAGAAGTCACGTGATATGTAACACCTTCATTAATGTGTTGGCAACTTATTAGACGTAGGATCAAATGAATCAAACGGCCGTGATTTAAACTAGATCTTAAAATCCTAGACGAACCTCACCGGCTGGAGAAGGACTCACGGTCATCTTCTCCGACCACTCTCCGGCGACTGCAACCTCAAAACCACCAGAAATTAATAAAATGTATACCATTCGAAAGAGGAACTCACGCACATCATGAATCCACAAGTATCTTTCACATATCAATCACATATAAAGAGAATCGAGGAGATGAAAAATGCCCTAGGTTTTAAATATACACCTCTAAGAGGCCTATCATCTAGCCAGAACTCACACTGCTTCTAATAAGCTTCAAAATAAACAACACAAGCTATAATCAGTGAATTAGATGCAAAAGAGTTGGAGAAATAGAAACCTGAAATGTGAAGAGTCTTGGATCTTCAGAAAGCCAGAGGTATTGCCTCGAATTCTTGAGCTCTGATGTGGCCAAATAAAGGCTTTGGAACTTGAAATCTTGAAGAAAATAGAATGTGATTCCAACTGAACTGAAGTTGCACCTGATGAATTGAACTTGTCCTCTCTTGTTCTTGATCAAAGATAAACCATTGATGATGATCAAGATAAAATGTGGATGAAGGTGATGATAGAATCGTGCACAGAGAGAGAGCTTAGAGAGAAAACTCGAGAGTGTTTTGGAGTGAGAGTAAGAATGAAGTTTTTTTTTTTATATTGTGAGTGAGTTTGAGTTATATACTTGACGTCAGAAGTTAACTCCAATGGTTAATTGAGTTGGTTAAATGAGTTTGGGGAGGGTTAACTGAGTTCAACCTAACTAACTGAGTTAAGTTAGTTAGGGCGAGTTATGAAGGTTTCGATTTGGTGAGGAGAGTTCATGGTGTTGTATGGTGAGGTTTAAAGTGGATGGCGGTGATGGCACTGATGTAGCAACAAGGAATCTTATGGTGTAAGTTTGCTATTTTCCTTTTCTATGCATGGCACGACATGGTATGCATGTGTGTGGAAGGAAATGTTGGTTCAAATGAGGTAAAGAAAGGCTGGTGTATGAAGCATGCGTGTGGCTGATGTGAACTAACAACAACAATGCACAACATTCCAATCTTGGCAGCTTGATATCAATGATAACATGGAGATTTGTGGAAAGAAATCTCTCTATGTTAAGCATGAAATGATGAGTTTTGGGAAGCTATGGAAAGATAACACATCATAGAATAATGTTGGTGTTAATTTTGGATTGAATAGAGGTTTGGAAGATGATGAAAAATAGCTTGAAACTCAAAGAAACAAAGCTGGTGCATGGGTGTGGTAACTTGAGTTGTGCATGGCCATGTGATTTGAGGAAAATTCAGCATGAACATGCAAACTTTGGTCCACTATAACTCACTCATAACTTGCTGAAATGAAAAAATGTCCAACATCAAAGTTGAAGAGGACCTTGAGATGAACAACTTTGATGTTCAACATTTTTTCATTTGAAGCTTCCTTATTGGAGAATAAAGGCTTGAATTTTGGCACACCAGGTGTTTGACAAAATTATGGCCGGTGGGCCTAAGCTTGCCTTGCCATGACTTGGTTTTTGCCTTGATTTTACCAAACTTTGATTGATCATAACTCCCTCAATTTTGATCCAATGGAAGAGTTCTTTATATGGATTTAAAGCTTAGAATGTGAACTTTAATTGGCTCAACTTGGGCCTGATGTTTGGAGCTTTTATCTTGAAGAAAGAGAGCCTCAAAGTGTGGTGCAAAATGGTCCAAACTTGCCATTTTTGGAAACCCTCAAGTTTCTATTTTTGGCAGTTTTGTGATTTCTTGATTTTTCATTATTCTTCCACCATTTCTTGATAAAATCTTGTCCAATGAACATATATAACCTGAATTTCATGAATTTGACCTAAAAAAAGTTAGGAGTTGACTTTTTTCACTGCACAGTTGACTTTTTCCCCAATTTCTTGATTCTCATGCTACTGATCAATTGAACCTCTTCTGAAATGAACCAATGACCAATCTTCCATCCTTATATACTTGACATCATGTAGAAAACATTGAAACCAAGTTTGAATCAAAATTTCATCAGGAGAATGCTTGAATCCAAAACCCTAATTTGGACTGTTATTGATATCAGGTGTTGCACTGCCCAATCTTCTTGATGAATTCCCATCTTCCAATGACTTGTGAGATCAAGTGGGATGATATTTGATGTAAGAGACCCTTGAAGCTTGTTGAGAGACCCTTGGCTCTTATTTTCTTGCTTTGGATGATCCACATCTTTGGGAATCAACTGATCACATGCCCTTATGCAAGAGGCAATGCTAAATGTTTAATGTTTTATTTTTCTCCGCTTGAATGCAATGCAATGAAAGCTCATGCTAAATGCTATGAAGAATGAAAGGGCCAATTTTGGGGTATTACAGCTTCCTCTATTCAATCACTGTAGACCTGAACGAATGATAGCGATTGCTGTCAGACTTTCAAGGTATGGAGGGATTGAATACCGAAAATGACCAAAAAATTTGCGCTCTATGGAGAAGAAGAAAAGGGATATAAACCCAAGTAAGTGAACTCTGCTTGGATAAAACTCTGATGATAACCATAACACTGGAGAGTTGTCTTTTGAACGACGCCAGATGACTACTGGCTTGCCGTACTGCAGATGGACTCGAAAAACGTCTTTTGTACGACGCCAAAAGACTACTGGCTTGCCACACTACAGATGGAGTTCAACAATGTCTTTTGTACGACGCCAGATGACTATTGGCTTGCCACACTGAGGATGAACTTTAAGAACGTCTTTTGTTCAATGCCAGACGACTACTAGCCTGCCACACTGCGGGTGGACTTTACCAATCTACGGTTGGACTTGAAACGGTCTTTTTAAATGGAGTCAGACGACTACTGACTTGCCACACTGCGGGTGGACTTTCGCCAATCTACGGTTGGACTTGAAACTGACTTGCCACACTGCAGATGGACTTTAAAAATGTCTTTTGTACGACGCTAGGCGACTACTAGCTTGCCACACTGCGAGTGGACTTTGCCAACCTACAGTTGGACTTGAAACTGCCTTTTAAAAGGGAGTCAAACGACTACTGACTTGCGACACTACGGGTGGACCTTAACAATGTCTTTTGTACGACGCCAGATGACTACTGGCTTGCCACACTGCGGGTGGACTTTCGCCAATCTGCGGTTGGTCTTGAAATTGTCTTTTAAAGGGAGTCAAACGACTACTGACTTGCCACGCTGCGGGAGGACCTTAACAATGTCTTTTGTACGACGCCAGACGACTACTGGCTTGCCACACTGCAGGTGGACTTTACCTTCTTGCCACCCTAAGATGGACTTTTACCAATCTGCGATTGGACTTTGCTGATTTGCCACCCTAAGATGGACTTTTGCCAATCTGCGGTTGGACTTTGCTGATTTGCCACCCTAAGATGGACCTTTGCCAATCTGCAGTTGGACTTTACAGATTTGCCACCCTAAGATGGACCTTTGCCAATCTGCGGTTGGACTTTGCAAAAATTCAACACTGGATTACGCTCTGCATGCATATCACACATCCCTGCTGACTCTGCCGAGGAACAATGATCAATGATTTGACCCCAGAGACTCCTGAAAGGATGATATCTCTGTTGGAGAATAAATGAACGATCCGTCTGCCTCGAATTGTCATGCTTGCCAAAAATAAATTGGAATTTGAAATATGGGGAATAATGACTCTGCCAGGAGCTACTTCATATGCCAGGGGATCTATCAAACCCGAGAAGAATATGCTAACACCCTGCTGAGGAAGAGATTCTCTTAATCTGCTAAACCTCTGCGAGGAGAAAAAACAATCTCAGTTGGGGAGCACTACTGACAAGATTCAATGATAAACTCTGTGCGGATATAACTTCCCGAGATACGATCTTGCTGAGGATCGGAACTACTCCGTAGGGGATATGCAAATCCTAGTTGGAAGACGTTCTGTTGCAACTTGCTGAGAAAGAAGCCCTAAAGACCTGCTTGGGAAACACACAGAAAATTCATTGTGATCTATTGCTGAGCCAATCTGTCAAGCTTAAAACAAAATTTGCAATGCCCCATGCCAGACAGCCCTCCGCTTGACGACTCCACTAGGGATATTGAGTTGACAACAAACTCAGTTGGAGAGGACCGCTTCAAAGCGTCTCGTGCTGGAGATGCCCCTTGAGAGGATTTTACAGAAGACCACACAACTTCAAACTCTTGGGCAAATGCTGAGACTTAAACTAGACATATTATAATTGAGAGGTTACTCTACTGGAGATAATAGATCTACGACTTCCCTTGCCAGGGAACTTCATTATGCCCCATGCTTGGGAGAATCAACAACTTGCTTTTGCTCTATGATGCAAGGATAATCTGACGAAATCGTCCCAAGAGGATTTTACAGAAGATTTGGCATCTCCAAACTCCTGGACACCCACTGACCTTTGGACATTAACGGTGAGGCAACTCTACTGGGGAATTTATAACCGTTATCGACACAAAAAAGCTTGTAGCTATTGGAAGTATTGAATGGGAGAATTAGCTTAATAAGATACAATACTACCCAGTGGAAATTAACTTGTCGATATCAAATCGTCGTGAGCGACTGACGTCCGATTCATGCGAAGTATTTTTTGACTACGTCTGAGTTGACAGGGGATGGAAAGTCTTCACCGTCCATGGTTGTAAGTAATAAGGCTCCGCCCGAGAAGACCTTCTTAACCACGAATTGACCTTCATAGTTGGGAGTCCATTTACCCCTGTGATTTGTACTAGGAGGAAGGATCCTTTTGAGTACCACATCTCCCACTTTGTAAACCTGAGGACGCACCTTTTGGTCAAATGCCTACTTCATCCTCCGCTGATATAACTGCCCATGACACACAGCTGCCAGCCGTTTCTCTTCAATAAGGCTCAGCTGATTAAATCTGGCACGAACCCATTCAGCTTCGTCTAACTTGACATCCATCATGAATCTAAGGGATGGAATCTCAACTTCAACCGGTAGTATTGCCTCCATACCGTATACAAGTGAGAATGGTGTTGCCCCAGTGGACGTGCGTACTGACGTTCGGTACCCATGCAAGGTGAATGGTAGCATCTCATGCCAATCTTTATATGTGGCAACCATTTTCTACACTATCCTCTTAAAATTCTTGTTGGCCGCCTCCACATCGCCATTCATCTTCGGGCGATACGGAGAAGAATTGTGATGTTCAATTTTGAAGTCCCGGCACAGCTCAGCCATCATTTTGTTATTCAGATTAGAACCATTGTCAGTAATGATTTTCTCGGGCACTCCGTAGCGACAAATGATATCCCGTTTCAGGAAACGAGCTACCACCTGCTTAGTGACGTTGGCATAAGATGCTGCTTCAACCCATTTAGTGAAATAATCAATGGCGACCAAGATGAAACGATGGCCGTTTGAAGCAGTAGGCTCAATCTTTCCGATCATGTCGATGCCCCACATTGCAAAGGGCCAAGGAGAGGACATGACACTCAACGGATTTGGAGGCACATGCACTTTGTTTGCATAAATCTGGCACTTATGACACCTGCGGGCGTACTTGTAACAATCTGCCTCCATTGTAAACCAATAATACCCCGACCTCAATAGTTTCTTTGCCATTGCATGTCCTCCGGCATGGGTACCGAAAGAGCCTTCATGCACTTCCCGCATTAACATGTCCGCTTCGTGTCTATCTACGCATCTGAGCAGAACCATGTCAAAATTCCGTTTGTACAGCACGTCATCTTGGTTCAGGAAGAAGCTACCAGACAACCTTCTCAAAGTCTTCTTATCTTTGGTAGATGCCCCTGGCGGGTACTCTTGACTTTTTAAAAAACACTTGATGTCATGAAACCATGGCTTGTCATCAGACGTTGCATCAACAGCAAACACAAATGCAGGTCTGTCAAGACGAGACACTTTAATCTTGGGTACATGGTTCCATCTTTGCACTTTCATCATAGAATACAATGTGTCCAAGGCATCAGTAAACTTATTCTCATCCCGAGGAATGTGGTACAGCTTCACTATTGTGAAAAATGTCAACAATCTTCTCGCATAATCTCTATACGGAACCAAATGTGCCGGGTGCGTGTACCAACTCCCTTTCACTTGATTAATTACCAAAGATGAATCACCAAAAATATCGAGGGTCTTAATTCGCAAATTAATCGCCTCCTCAATCCCTATTATACAAGCTTCATATTCTGCTTTATTTTTGGTGCATCCGAAAGTTATTCAGGTAGTGAAAGGCATATGAACACCTTCCGGCGTGATAAGAACTGCTCCAACTCCGCACCCATTCATGTTAACAGCCCCATCAAACATCAAACTCCATTTGGATTCAGGGTCCGGCCCTTCCTCCAGGAGTGGTTCCTCGCAATCTTTAGCTTTGAGAAACATGATGTCCTCATCAGGGAAATCAAATTTTATGGGTTGGTAATCATCAATCGATTGTTGCGCAAGATAGTCTGACAAGATACTTCCGTTGATGACCTTCTGAGAAGTATATTGAATATCATATTCTGTCAAAACCATTTTCCACCGCGCAACTCTGCCTGTTAGTGCTGGTTTCTCAAAGATGTATTTGATAGGATCCATTTTTGAAATCAACAAAGTTGTGTGCCTAAGCATATACTGCCTCAATCGCTTAGCAGTCCATGCAAGTGCACAGCATGTCTTCTCAAGCATTGAGTACCGGGACTCGCAGTCATTGAACTTTTTCCTCAGGTAGTAGATAGCATGCTCCTTCCTACCTGTCTCGTCGTGTTGACCGAGAACACAACCCATAGAACTTTCAAGCACTATCAAATACATTATCAAAGGTCTCCCTAAAACTAGAGGTATGCGAATTGGAGATTCCTGCAAGTATTCTTTTATTTTATCGAATGCCACTTGGCATTCGTCATTCCACCTGACCGTTTGATCTTTTCTTAGCAGTTTGAATATTGGTTCGCATGTGGTTGTTAGGTGAGATATGAACCTTGCAATGTAGTTCAATCTTCCTAAGAAACCACGAACCTCTTTTTCTGTTCTCGGTTCAGGCATCTATTGTATTGCTTTAACCTTGGCAGGGTCAACCTCAATTCCCTTTTCATTTACGATGAAACCCAGCAACTTTCTAGAACGCACCCCAAAAGTGCACTTGTTCGAATTCAACCTTAAACAGAACTTTATCAACCTTTCAAACAACTTTTTCAAGTTAATCAGATGTTCTTCTTCCGTTCACGACTTGGCGATCATGTCATCCACATAACATTCAATCTCTTTGTGAATCAAGTCGTGGAATAATGTTACCATTTCCCGCTGATACGTTTCCCCTGCATTTTTCAACCCAAAAGGCATCACCTTATAACAATATGTACCCCATGGGGTAATGAACGTGGTCTTCTCCATATCCTCAGGTGCCATCTTAATCTGGTTGTACCCGGAGAAACCGTCCATAAACGAGAACACTGAAAACTGAGCCGTATTATCAACCAGCATGTCGATGTGAGGTAGTGGAAAATCATCTTTCGGACTAGCTCTATTAAGATCTCGATAATCCACACACATTCTAACCTTTCCGTCCTTCTTTGGTACCAGCACGATGTTGGCAACCCAGGGAGGATAATTGGTCACAGCAAGGAACCCTGCATCCCACTGCTTCTGAACTTCTTCTTTGATCTTTATGGCCATATCGGGATGAGTCCGATGAAGTTTCTGCTTGACTGGCGGGCATTCTTTTCTCAATGGCAGCCTGTGTACAACAATATCAGTATCCAATCCTGGCATGTCTTGATACGACCAGGCGAAGATATCAACGTATTCACACAACATTTCAGTCAAAGCTTTCTTCACATCTGTCTGCAGGCTGGCGCCAATCTTGATCTCTTTCTTAACATCCTCGGTGCCAATATTGATGATCTCTATAGTCTCTTGATGAGGCTGGGTGGCCCTTTCCTCTTATTTTAATAATCTGGCCAGTTCCTCAGGGAGGTCATAGCCTTTCTCATCCTCTTCTTCGACTTGATAAATCGGTTTGTCAAAGTCATACATAGCCATAGCAGAACCGTTATCAATGGAATCCAGAGGATCAACTCTGCACGAACGGGTTCATGCTTTATTTTAGAATTTATTTTAGAACTAAAAGAAATGAAACATTGTAATTTTTAAATTATTTGTGCAAAAAATAAAAAATGAAAGACAAGGAACAAAATTTGAGTGGAAAACGTCCTTTATTGATGATTAAAATTACAAATGAAAACAGGCGGCCCTACAAATGAATCTGTACACCTTAGGCAGAGCGCAAGATCTTAACATGCATTATGATTAGAAAAACAAACAAAATTACTCTGTTTGAAGAGTAACTTGAACAACTTCTTCAACGAACCAGTTCTGCAATTGTTGTCCTGAAGTACGTGGGCGTACCCAATTGTCCAAGTCACAGTCGCTGTCAATGCCATCTTCTGTAGCTGCACAAGACTGGTCTGGGTAAATGATTCCCCCACTGCTGAAAGTGATGGGTCCACTGTTCTTTGCAACCGAAGCCATAGAGGGTTGATAGCCAATACCAAACATGTCCTCCTTTATTGGTGTCTCTATCAACTTGCCCCAGCCTTGGGCATTACCTGCTCTAACAACCTCGACAGCTTTCTTATAAGACGAAATGGACGTGCCGGCTCTATCTGGTGTAGGGGAAGATTCAGGCACTTTATCAATATTCACCACCTCGAACGACTGGCAAAGCATTTCATGGATTTCCCAATCCATCTCAACATACTTGAACATGGACAAATGACTGACAAAAATGTCCTCTTCACCACACACAGCCACTACTTGTCCCTCAAACTCGTATTTCAGCTTCTGATGTAACGTGGATGTAACAGCCCCCGCTGCATGAATCCATGGGCGACCTAATAAACAGCTATAAGCAAGCTGTATATCCATCACGTGGAATGTAGACTTAAACACTTGAGGTCCAATTTGCACAGGTAATTCCACTTCACCAAACACAGATCTTTTCGTCCTGTCGAACGCTCTGACAACCAAATCACTTGGCCTTAAAATCAATCCATCAACCTCTAGCTTCATCAGCGCCTTCTTAGGCAAGACATTGAGCGAGGAACCAGGGTCTACCAATACGTGAGACAATGCTGCGCCCCTACACTCCATTGTAATGTGCAGAGCTTTGTTGTGGTTTCTACCATCAGAAGTCAAATCTCTGCTCGTGAAACCCAACCCATGGCTAACATTGACATTAGAAATCACACCCTCGAGCTGATTGACAGTAATTTCCTGTGGAACATAGGCTCTCTTCAGCACTTTCAGTAAAGCCTCTCGGTGTGCATCAGAACACATCAACAATGACAAAATTGAGATCTTCGAGGGCGTATGATTTAATTAATCGACAATTTTGTAATCATTTTTCTTTATTATCCTCATAAACTCTTCTACCTCGTTGTCAAAGGTAATTTTGGGCTCTGTCTCAGGCACGGGCACACTCTCAGCCACCTGTTTTCCTTTAGCTTTTGCTGCAGCCTCAACTTCCTTATCACTTCGAAGAGTTTGGGGAGCAAACAACCTTCCACTCCTGGTAAAGCCACCTACACCACCCACGTTATCAATACTTGAACTAGCCAGTATTACATCTTCCTGCTTTTTCCCCTCATAGTACACATCTGCCCCATAGTGCCAAGGGATTGCTTTATTAGAGGTAAACGGAACTGGTCCTGGCACCGTAATGGTAACAGGACTGGGTCTTTCTGGCACAACACTTGCTACAGGCGCTGCACTCGCAGGTATCTGAATTTCAGCAGGAGTATAATAAATTGTCATAGTTGACACCTCGTCAATATCTTTCACAACCCGGTCAAACTTTAGACGACCTTCATTGATCAGATTCTGTAAACCCACTCTCAACTTATCATAGCCATTCTCTTGGCCCATACACTCACAACAATCTTGGTCACAACCCGGGAACACCTGTCCCTTTAACAGCCGATCTTTCAAAACCAACAATGAAGTCTTCACCTGATTGATATCTGCCACCAAGTTCAACCTCTTTCCGTCCTCAACGGTGTGCACATCTGCCACACCATGGTTAGGCATGGGGTTCTGGAGAACATTAGGAGGTAGCGAGAAATTGATTGCTTTAGCATCGATCAGATCTTGCACCTTATTTTGAAATGCCCATCACTTTTCAGTGGTGTGCCCCTAAGCACCTGAATGGAAATCACAGCGAGCATTAGCATCAAAATTAGGTGGCAAGTTGCCAGCAGCAGGAGGTCTCATGGTACGAAGCTCAACCAACTTCAATTTGAGTAACTGGGGTAGCAGTGTCAAGTAGGTCATAGGTAGAGGGTCAATCTTACGGTCCCTCTGCCTAGACCTTTGCTGGAAAGGAGGTTGCTGCTGTTACTGCTGAGCCTGCTGTTGTGGCTGTTGTTGCTAAACAGATGGCGTTGGGATCATCACTGCACCTACCTGGTGATAAGCCTAAGAACGTCCTCTTCCCCGTCCTCTATACATATTGTTTGTATCACCTTATCTCCTTTTATAACCATTAGCAAAGGGTTTCTTTGTTCCAGAGGAACCAGCCCCACATACATCTTGTATCTTCCCGAGTTTCAACAGACTCTCGATCCTTTCCCCAGCAATCATAATATCAGAAAATCCGGTTGATGGACAAGCAGCCAATCTTTCAAGAAATGCCCCTAGCAGGGTGCCCATGAACATATCTGCCATTTCTCTCTCCAGCAAAGGGGGTTGAACCAGGGCGGCCATTTCTCTCCACCTTTGAGTGTATTCTTTGAAACTTTCCTTAGCATTCTGTGACAACCCTTGCAGCTGAGTGTGGTTGGGAGCCATGTCAATATTATACTGATATTGCTTCAAAAATGTTTCTGCCAGGTCTTTCCAGCTTCTCACAGCAGCTCTGTTCAATTTCATGTACCAAGTCAATGAAGCTCCGGTCAAACTGTCTTGAAAATAATGCATCCATAACTTCTCATCATCAGTGTGGGCTGAGATCCTCCCAAAATAAGCCAGAATATATGTCTGGGGACACGTATTTCCATGATATTTGTCAAAAGTGGGCGACTTGAACTTTGGAGGAATTCTGACTCCTTGTACCAGACCCAGATTAGTAACATCAATGCCCATAGAGTTCTTGCACTCTATAGCCCTGATATTCTCAGCCAGCTCATCATACCTTCTGTCACCGGGATTACCCATATCAGCATCCAGTAGGGTGAATTGATCTTCCTAAACATCTTCCTGAACAACACCAACATTTCTGCCATTTCCATTGCCCAGATTACCAACAGGAGGAGGATTACCAACCGGAGGAGGAGTGCCATGTGTCTGTGAATTGTGAATCTGATTACCTCCGGGCGTGGCCTCTGGACGCTTGACCAGAAGTCTCAACCTCTCTTGAGTCTGTGCCATACCAGTCATGAGAGTCATGAACTAGTCCATGCGTGCTCTCATCTCAGCCAAATCATTATGCATTTGATCCATAACCCTTGCTTGATTTCTACGAGTTGCGTATCGGTGGACGTGATTCTCAGCAATAATGCCTGAAACCAAATAAAGGTTAGAGGCCCTGCAACGAGTACCTGTAATGCAAAAAATGATATGCGAAATGATATGCAATGCAATGCAAATGCCATGTTTATTATCTCCGAGGTGCCTTATACCCTGATTCCAGTCTTAACCACAGAAAGCTGAAATTCGCGATATGAAGATACTTGTCGTGATTATGTGCTTGTGTACAGATAACAGCCAGAGGAACATTTCTGAATAAACTGCTTGTTTCAATTAAAAGGAAAACAGATATACACAGAGCGTTCAACAATGAGCTCAAACAACATACATAAAAAGGGTGGATTCATCAACAAGCCTGATGATATCCATCAATAAAATTACATCAAGAGAAATAAACAAACTGTCAATCTGACAACTCTAAATTCTTCAACTTTTCACTTGAATAGTTGAGCTCCTCGAAGAGTATGCGAGTGCGCTGGTGATTTGGTTTTTCGATTAATTTCTTAATCAGAACATCTCTCTTTGCCAGGGCTGCAGTCAACTAATCCATATGCATCAAGAGAGCTTCATCATCACAGACTCCTTTGTGCCTTTTCACACCGGCTTGCATTTTGAGTTTCCCCATATCTGCCATGGCCTCTTCAAGCTCCTTCTTAGAAGTCTTCAGCTCCTCTCTGGCGCTTATCAATTGCTCTTGACTTTTTCCAAGATTCTCCTGATACTTCCTTCTTTGCTCGTGTGCCTTTTTGAGCTCGTCATCCTTGATCTTCAGTTGTTCCTGTAACTCTGCGTTTTCAATCCTAACCTCATCCCAAGCTTACTGAAACTTGGCTAGCGTGTCTTTGGTCTGAGCTAAAGTCTGTTTGGTCTTCTTGTGAGCATGAGTGGCAGCATCAACACCTTTACTAATCTTCTGGAAATGTTGAGCTCTTTCGGCGAAATCCCTTTCTCTTGCTACTAAGATTCGCTCGGCGTCTTGGGCTTTCTATTCCAATCTTTTGTTGGCATCTAGCACTTCTTGAAGATGGCTGCTCAACTCAGAATTCTCTCCTTGCAGCTTTCTTACAGAGACTTGCAATTTGTCAATGTCTTCTAGAGTAGCAGTATCTATTTCTTTCTCATCTTTAGGATACAACAGGGGAGCCCTATCAAAAGGCAAGTGAAAATCTTCAACTTTTTTCTTCACCCACTCTTCATATACTAGATAAGCCCGATTGTTGGGTTTGCCTAAAGCCATCTTCCCTTTCTTCAGCACGCTAACCCAGCTTTCAGAGACATTTTGTGCTGTTTCCACACCATCTGATGCGTGGAAATACAATGACTCTTCCACATCCCTCTTAATGGGAGGACCCGTCTGAGCGTACCCAAATTGCCTAATGGCTAACAAAGGATTGTAGTTAATCCCCCTTTTCTTCCTATTAATGGAACATTAGGGAACTCGCCACAGCTATGAATAATGTTCTTGCCGATTAGCCCACGATCTACCCATATGATGTCCTTGGCAACTAGTCCCATTAAGCACTGACTCCATTCTAGAGAACCTTTAGAATCCACAAAAGCTCCTGATTGCGGTAATCGACTCGCAAACCACTTATAGAACAAAGGTGCACAACAATGAATTACCCCTCCTCTTTTCTTTTCATTTCTATTGTATAGTGCGTAGTGAAGATCCCCCAACAGCGTTGGTATCAGATTTTTCATCATGAATATCCTAATGGCGTCCATATCAATGAAGTCGGGCTCGTTGGGGAACAACACAATTCCATAGACACAAAGGGCTAGCAATGCATTAAAAGTAACCCACTATTCGCCTTTAACTGCTTCCTGAGCCTTCTTTATCAGATACCCTAGCTTTTACCCGCGAAGCTTTCCTTTGTTGGTGATGTTGGCTTCTAACTCTGACTTGCTCAAATAAAGAGCACCAGCCACCTTCCCTAAGCCCAGATCACCCTTAGGCCCAAATAAAGGAGGCTCCTCCTTGATAGCAATCCCTAGCATGTTGGAATACTCCTCTAAAGTAGGTACCAACAAATAATCTGGAAATACAAAACACCTCAGAGGAGGATCATAGAACTGCATCAAAGTATGAAGACCCATGTATTCGTGATCACTGACATTGCTGACAAAAGATAAAATCCACCCATATTTTTCTTCGAAAGTTTCCAGCACTTCAGGGCTCGCCATTCCTTTCAGGACAATAATAGGGCCTAGAGAGGGCGTGAGGAACTTGTAACTGATGATATTCTTCTTCCTTTTAGCATTTATCCTGGTGAGAACCTGAGGACTGGAATCGAGGGTAAAATATGCACCTGGAAATGAATAAACATGTATGTTAGGATATGTAAATAAAATGCAAAGGGCATGGGATCAAGGTGCCAAGTGTATGTGCCGGACTGTGAACGATGTCAGTGTAGCTCTGAGAACAACATAAAACCATAGATAGGAACCATCTGAATACAATAGGATGAATTCTCCTTTTGCGTCATAATACCAGAAAAATGGGTATGTAGGAGGTTATGGTTACCTTTAAACCTGTAAACAACCCGCCCTTCTCACGTGTGGGTACTAAGATCCTCAGTATCTCGGGCTCTCAGGTCGAGAAATGATGATACGTTCACCATTTCTGGTTTGGCATCATCATCAATCGAGGAGGCTTCAACTGATTTACCACAATGAAAGGTCCTCAGCTTCAGGCACTGAGGTCAAGAAGTAATAGTACATTCATCCCTCGGGGTACAGTACTGTCGCCAATCGAGGAGTTCCTCCACTGATTCTCTTTCAAAAAGGACATCCTATAGCAAGTTCCCAGCATTGGGTCCTCAGATCGAGAATGTGCAATGGGTTTGCCACAGAACGTTGTCTGCCACTGTCACATCTCGGGAGGAGTGCCTCAATTGAGTCCTCGGGAATGGTCAACAGAGTTTACAATTCCTCAAGAGAATAACTATTGGCCTGTATAACATATAGTAGCAGCTAGCTCCTGATAGACCCTCATATGGTTATGGGTCTCATGAACAACAATACGTGGTCACCACCACGCAGGCGTCATGACTATCCACTATAACACCTATATGTATACTCAAGCCTGGGTAGTAGGCTTATCTCTTAGAACACCTCATCCCGCCAAACAGAAAACCAGCACAGCACAGCATAATAATGATATGTAATGCAGTGAATGTAGTAAATACAGTAAAGTACAGTAAAGCGGTAATACGATAATCAGTAATACAGTAAAATAGTAAATACAGCACCACAGTAAACACCCAATGAAAGAAAAAACAGACAAGCGCTAGGATTGACTCGCTAAGGGAACCAGAGATTCTGGGCATTATCCCCAGCAGAGTCGCCAGCTGTCGCTCCCGGGATTTTCATCCAAGTACAAACGCGAAAGTGGCACTGAAACAGAGTCGCCTGGAATGTGTATTTATCCCATGAGAGGGAAAGGAAACACAAGAACAACTTTAACAAGGATGCAGGAAGCAAGTCAAAGGCAATTCTTGAAGTCATATACTCTGAAGTGTGTGGTCCTATACAAGTGGATTCGAGTGGAGGTATCAAATACTTTGTCACTTTTATAGATGATTTCAGCAAAAAACTATGGACTCACTTGATCAAGAAGAAAAATGAAGTGATCGAGGTGTTAATTTGAAAGTTTAAGTCTATGGTCAAAAAACAAAGTGGCTGAAAGTTCAAGATTCTGAGGACTGATGGTGGTGGAGAATATGTGTCGAAAGACTTTGACATCTTATGTGAGAAAGAAAGTGTTGTGCATGAGATGGTGCCACCCTACACTCTACAACAGAATGGAACTGCAGAAAGGAAGAACATGACCATCATGAATATTGTAAGAAGTATGTTGAAAGGCAGGCATCTACCCAAATAGTTATGGGGAGAAACTTTGTTGACTGCAATATACATATTAAACAGATGTCCAACGAAGAAGCTAGAAGGAATCACGTTGTCGCTCCTGGGATTTTCATCCAAGTAGAAACGCGAAAGTGGCACTGAAACAGAGTCGCCAACAATGTGTATTTATCCCATGAGAGGGAAACGAAACAGTGCATAAACCTGAGGGAAGGAAAGAGCATGGTCTTGCGACCAAGAGAACTGGGTTCGGGAGTCGGTTACGCAAAGGGAAGGTACTTGCACCCCCACGCGTCCATCGTACCTGATGGGATCCACGATTGCTTGTCTCGATCAAAGGGTGTCATCATCTGGAGCTCCGCTACTGAGAACCAGAAAAGAGAGGGTAGAAAGGAACGAAGAAATGGAAAAGAAAAGAAAAAGAAGTGAGAGAGCACAAGAAGCAAATGTAGGGAAAATAAAAGAAGTGCTCGAATGGGCCCTACCCCACTGCCTACGTATCTCATCGGGAACCTGAGAATCAGAGCGACGTAGTTCCCTCAATGAGGGTCGCTTTGTTTGTGTTTTTTAATGGAAACGTCAGAGTGTGCGTCCCAGCAGTTAGGTGTTGCAGCTCGCTGTAGGGAGACTTAGGCGTTACCTGTTTGTAAGAGAATGGACCTGATGAGTCTTAAGGAATAGAATGAAGGAGATGAGAAGAGAATTTGTTTGTTTTTGTATTTTAAGGAGAAGTGTTTTGTTTATTGGTGTTTAGTAACACGTATTGCATCCAAGTCTATGATATAGGATCGAATGCGTCTCATGGTCGTCCTAACAGGACGTATGCTAAACATTCTAGGAAGGCGGAGGGAAACCCTCCTCCTTCCATTTCCCACATACAAGGCTCACAGGCAATATGCATTAATCCTTTATTACGTGTTTTTTACTTTTAGTTTTGAGATGAAGAAGAGAGACTCAAAGGTCGATAAAGGTAGAAACTAAGGGGATACTAAGACTCAATCCTAATGTTATCATACTTGGATGATCCTAAGGTTAAGTGTGGTATAAGAAACCTAATCCTAAAAGAAAGGAGAAGAAGAGTGAATTAAACAACTCACTTCTAAAGTAGAAGATGAGTTGTAACTCAAAAGGGGAAGAAATAAGTTATTCAAGGAAAACATATAAATGCTCATCAGGATCACAAATAGAATGATTAAAAGAAATAAGAGAAGAGAAAGGAAGAATTGTATGTGGAAGCATATCCACACACTTACTTACCCTTAGCACCTACATGAAAAGGTTAGTGCCAAACTATTTACAAGTAATGAAATAAGAAAAGGATAACAAGTAATGTTCAAAAACATTAAGAATCAACGAGTAAAGATCCTAAGAGATGAAAAGCACTCAAGGTCAGAACCTATACCTAAAGGATGTCCTCTAAGGTTAAGATACCTAATACACACCAACTATGCACAAGTAATGTCTTAAACACCAAAGAATTGCACTTATGAAAGGAATAGATGAAATATGAGTGGAAATGCAAAGTGATCATACAATAATGCTTCACAAAAGATCAAAGTCAGAACCACATACCATTTATAAATGTCTCGCAATGCATATTATAGCGAGCGATTTTGGACACGGTTCTTAAGCGCGGTCGCTCTCTGGGGTCAGTTTACTACAGGTCGATTCATTTTTTATCCTATTGTGAGATGATGAAGGAAGGGAAATAGATGTCTCCAATTAACCCTGCTTGCATACTGAGTTTAAACAGCGGTCTGTTAGGTTACGAATGCTATCAATGTGGGGGGCCTTTGTACTGGTTATTTGTATTTTCGCCAATACTGATTTCTCTCTGGGATTTTATTAGGATACTGCTTCAGATTATGATATATGGGATTTGAATTTTTCGTTTATTATGCTCGCTAAGATTTTTCTTTCAATCTTATGCCTACGTATTCCCATTTACCGAAACAAGGAAATCAGAGCGTGGAGGAAATGGTGCTTTTGGTGTCTTGTTCAAAGCCCAAGACGTGAAGCTAAAGGTGGTTTGTATCTTGTTCAAAGCCCAAGATGTGAAGCTGAAGGGTCTATTTGTATCTTGTTCAAAGCCCAAGATGTGAAGCTGAAGAGGTTTGACTTTAGAGAGAATTTGTCATCTCTAAAGAGGGGTTTGTATGTCACAACTGTATATAAAGGAGAATTACTTTAACCGGGATACGCGGATCCTAGCAATGCCATAATTCCTTTATAGGGGGTTTTAACCTGAAGGGGAAGACTTTAACTCAGTGTAGAGCAATGTCGTCTTTCCTTAGGTATTTCTCATGCTAAAAGAGGGACAGTGGCGTGGATGTAGATGATCCAGAGGCTTGCCACTTACAGCGATTAGATGAAGGGGAAATAGTTGTTTAATGTTTGTGTACTGTGAACGAGGCACGACTTTGATGCTATAAGGTTGATTGGACCAACCAGTGGTTTTCTTATACAAAGCCTAAGAGGAGGCTATCATGTGTCTCGTACAAAGCCCGAGAGAGGCTAAAAGGTTTTGAGTCAACAATGGAGTCTTTTGGTATCTCGTATAAAGCCCGAGATGAAGGCTATTTGACTCAACAAGAGAGTTTTTTTGTATCTCGTAGAAGCCCGAGATGGAGGCTAAAATTTGTTTGGCTTAATAAGAACCTTTTTGTATCTCGTATAAAGCCCGAGATAGAGGCTAAACGTTGTTTGACTCCGCTGGGAAGAATCATTATACAAAGCCCAAGAGGAGGCTGTGGTGACTGTTTCAGTTGAGTGACAGGTCCAGTATACTGATTTTGAAAGAGAAAATCAGTTCTTATATGAGCAACATTGTACTCAAGGATTTGATTCGAGGATCCGGGTTATTCCTGTTCTTAAAGGAAGTGGGAAATCCGAAGGGTATTGAGACTGTCCGAGTCTACGGGTTTTCTTCCTATTTAATGAAGGGGTCACTTGAGAATGTCTTTGAGACTCAAGGAGATCAGACTGTCCGAGTCTAGAGTTTCATCTTTTGTACTATGCTTTGAGAAATAGTAGTAGACTCTTTGAAAGGACTGTTCTATGGAGATGATTAAGTTCTGTTCCTGTACCTCTGGGAGGTTATCGGGACAACTTGTACGAAGCCCAAGAGGAAGCTGGAAACTTTTAAGAAGCCGAGAGGTCCTTGTACGAAGCCCAAGAGGAGGATATCATTCCCGGAGGAAGAGATCATTATACGAAGCCTAAGAGGAGGCTGTGAATACTTCTAAGAAGCCGACGTGTCCTTGTAGTAAGCCCAAGGGGAGGCGAGGGTGCTTTTAGGAAGCCTGTGGGTCCTTGTACAATGCCCAAGAGGAGGCCGATGCTTTTAAGAAGCCCGTGGGTCCCCAAACCCCAAAAAATTCAAGGCAAGCTATTCACAAAGAATAGATCAAGTCACGAAAGTTCGAGAATTTGGAAGAAACACAAAGATGCCATTCACGGAGAATACATTCATCTCTTCATGGAGAATACATTCCGAAGAGAAGACTGTATTTGGTGATCCTATTGGGGATCTAGTTGTCTATTTCTACGAATAAACGAAACGGCGTCACCTAGTTCTAGACGTAGTTGCTGGGGAAACTCAAAATATCTATACTATTATTACACAGTTGATATGAGTTTATGAAAGAAGACTTACAGTGAAATAACCCCACAATACAGTTTTATGTATATGAAAGCGGTAAATGAAAGCAATATCCACTTACTCGGTTGTAGAGCTTCCATGCCATTTGGTTAGTTGTTCAACAAAGAAAGATTGAAACCAACAGTATATTTCAAAATCAAAGGAGAAAGTGCTTTGAAAAAGAAAGATTCGGGGTTTTATCAGTGAGCGCACTATTGATTTGTACAGAGGGACTAATACAAGTGACTGAGGCCCAAAAAATGTTTTCTGTACAAAGGGATGGGTCTTACACTCTCTCAAGAGGCCCAAAAGTTTTAAAGAAAAAGAGTGGGGCATATAACACGAGGGTAGGCCCAAAGTTAGTTTTTCCGTTTGAAATGGCGATCGCGCTGAGATTTTCTTTTAACGTGAAGGGGCTTATACAATATCTGAGGCCCAAAATGTTTTTGTTAAAAGGGGATTGGATCTTACACTCTAATAGAGGCCCAAAAGTTTTGAATGGGTCTTATAGCTCAAGGATAGGCCCAGTTTATTTTTCAACGGATGACGATCGCGTCGAACTTTTTTGAAATACAACAGGACTTATTCAATAAGTGAGGCCCAAAAAGTTTTGTATTTACAAAGGATTGGGTCTTACACTCTATTAGAGGCCCAAGTGAGTTTTAAGAAAAGAAATGGGTCTTACTACTCGAGGGTAGGCCCAGTTTTGTTTTGAAAAGGCGACGATCGCGCCGTTTATTTTTGACGGTATCGGGACTTATACAATATACTAAGGCCCAAAAATGATTTGGTCAAAAAAAAAGGATTGTGTCTTACACTCTATTAGAGGCCCATGAGTGTTTGAAAAAGTTTGATGAGGGTTGAATTAATCAAAAACCCTAATTTCATTTTTTAAAGGGCATTTTTCAAAGAAAAATCAAGTAAAAAAATGATAAAAAATATCAAATAAAATCATTAAGCATGTTATAAATTGTGATTAAGGTTTATGAAAAAGTATTTTATCCACATGAATATTTAAAATCATTTTGGTTTTAAAAATCAAGAAAAAGAAATCATTTTAAAAGCATTTAAAATAATTTAAAACAATATTTTTGAATATATTAAAAATATATCAAATAATAATATTTTTTGTGATTTTTTGGTGGATCAAAATATTATGGAGTATGAATAAGAAGTGTGTAAAACAGATTTTGAAAATGATAATTTTTGCTATGTGAAAGAATTGGTTGAGTTTTGAAGATAAACTAAGAAAAAGAGGAATGTGATGTCACAACATCACTCATGAGACATCACTCATGAGTTTTGAATATAAGAGAAAAGGGACGATGTCACAACATCACATTCGACATCAGACAAAAAACCAGAATTGCACCTTGATTTTCAACATCTTTTTATCAAACTTCAAACATTCATAACTCTCTCAATTTTTAACGGAATTAAGATCCGGAAGAGCCTATCTTGACCAATTTTTCACTAGGAATCGAATGGTATAACTCATACATACTGAAACTTAATGTAAAGGGCCCACAAGGCAAAAAACCAGATCTACACCTTAAGTTTAAACATCTTTGCTTATCAAATTTTAAAACATACATAACTCTCTCAATCTTTAATGAAATTGAAATCCGTAAGAACCTATCTTGACCAACTTTTCGCAAGGAATCCAATGGTATCACTCATACATACTGAAACTTAATGTACAACACATACAAGGCAAAAAACCAGATATGTACCTTAAGTTTAAAACAACATAAACTCCACATATAAACATGTTAAAGTGCAAACAGTAGGAGGATCATAACATACACATTAAGGACTACATTTTTGCTTCAAGAATTGTTCAATATGATACATGTATGTGGACATCAAAGGAAAGCATGATTCAAAGAATTCAAGTTATGAATTTTACCTCTTTTTTTGGAGATTTTGTGCAACCTACCAAGTGCTTTGTTCCAGAAATGATTTGATGCTTTGGACACCCTCAAATGACCTCTTAGAAGCTTTTAGGATTGTTGGAATCAGCTGGTACCTGCAAAAACACAAATTGTCCCTTTCTTGCAAAAAGGGGTTAAAAGTGACCAAAATAGTAACTCCCTCAAATGGTGTTCCAGATGTTGGGAACCATTTGGGATAGTTCAAGGATGATATTTGCAGTGTGTTTGAGGTTTTATCTGGTTTGGTAAGTGACTGAATCAAGACATGGTTTGAAAAATGCAAAAAGTGCCATTTTGAGGTTTTGAGAAGTGACTTTGTGATTTTGTGATTACAGGTCACTTGTGATAGTTTGCACAGTTAGCATATGATATATATGAGGTGTGTGTGTGATTAGTTTGAGTGGAATTGCTCTATAACTCAAAAACTCAGAATTACTTGCTTTGGAAGGCAAATTTGAGGTGAAAGAAGAGATTTTGAGGAAAGCATCTGTTTGATGGCTTTAGTGTACTCAAACTGAACACAAAGGAGCTCCATTTATAGTATAGCAAGTTTGTTTTCGCAGCAATATTGAATGGTGGCTGCAGCAGAGGTTTGGCCAATGTTTGCCAATGAAAATCCAAGTCTCCTCTAGTCAATGGTTAAGGCACAGAGCTTTGGTTCCCTACTTGTTGGAGGAATCTTGACTGAATTCAGTTGCAAATGTGTCATTCCATGCCACCTCTAAGCATCCATTAAATGCTTCAATCCAAAATTGGAGTCTTGTCCCTCTTTTAGGGATTTTTAGGAATAACATGCTACTTCTTGTTCCAAGGACTTTGGAGGCTTGGCTCAGTGATTGTCCCCTTTAGATTTGATCCTCAGAGGTGTCCAAAGTGATGACAAGGCTTGGAAATTCGTGTGGCACAAGAAATGTGCAAATCTGTCCTGAAACATGTCTTAAAAATCAGCTGCAGCAAGCCTTATTGTAAAATCCATAACCTCTTGCTCAAGAATGGTAAATGGCTGTTACAGGACTCTATGGAAAGCTGAGATGACATACTTCAACTTTGATGTTTGACCCTGGTCTCGGTTCAGCTTGCAAAGTCATCAAAAATGGTCTTGAACTTGTGTAGTCAAATTTGTCCTAAAAGCTGTCATGAAAATTCTGCTTTATCAATGCTTTTTGCAAAAATCATATCTCCTTGCTCGAGTATGCTACAAGGAAGTTCTACAACTTTCTGGAAAGCTGAGATAACGTACTTCAACTTTGATGTTCAAGGTTTGGCTTGAATCAACTTGGATCATGGAGAAAAACATCCTTGTTGGGACACTCTTGCTGGAAAAATATTAGCGATGTCATATGCAATGTCAGAACATCAGACATTAAGAATTCCAAACTTTGATCACTTATATCTTTCAATCCTTATGATATTTTGAGTTGATTCCTTCTACAATGTTGAAGTATCAAATACCCTCTTTAAAAGTAGCCCTTACGCAAAACCAATGGATGCTTGGGTAAATAGTTACAACCTTGAAAAGTTGTGCCCTTGAGCATGATTTTAACTTAGAAAAAAAATCTAAGTTTCTTTCAATTTGATCAATTTTGCAATTTTGCGTTATTTCTTGATTTAAATTTGATCAAATTAAATCATCCATCATATTTTCTTGAATAATGGCTTGTGAAGCTCAAAGTTTACCAAAATTCAAATTTTGACTTCCTGCGTCAGTTGACTTTGTATTAGATGAACTTGAGGCTTGATCCACTTGAAATGTTGCACTCTTGTGCTTAATTATTGATGTGGGAGTCCTCTTGATCCATTGTGGATGTTTGAGCGGTTTAGACAAGTTGAAGATCATGTCATTCCTTGATTGATCCTTTCTCTAAGAACTCAGAGAGGGCTTGAAACCCTAAATTTGATTGCAGTGGATGCTCACCCATCTTTGGGGAGACTAACGAGGCAAGATGGTTCCCCCATATTGTGATGATGATTTTCACAATGATGGGAAATCTTAGTGGTCAAAATTTGGGGTATGACAGATGCCCCTATTTAATCTTCTTAGACACGAAGGTGTGGATGGTGAAGGTATTCGGGCATTCGGGGTACAAGAGGATTAAATATCGGAATATCCAAAATTTTGATGGCTATGAATGGCAGCTTGCGTATTCATCTTCTTTTGCTAAGCAATGAATCTTTGAAAAAGTAAACTTCCCCTCGATCCTGGTTTCCTACCAAGGAACTGGTCTAAGCTGAAATAAACCTCCCCTCGATCCTGGTTTCCTACCAAGGAACTGGTCTAAGTTGCAGAAACAAACTTCCCCTCGATCCTGGTTTCCTACCAAGGAACTGGTCTTAGTTTTTGATTTTTGAACTTCCCCTCGATCCTGGTTTCCTACCAAGGAACTGGTCTTAGTTTTTGATTTTTGAACTTCCCCTCGATCCTGGTTTCCTACCAAGGAACTGGTCTTAGTTTCTGAAATAAACTTCCCCTCGATCCTGGTTTCCTACCAAGGAACTGGTCTTAGTTTCTGAAATAAACTTCCCCTCGATCCTGGTTTCCTACCAAGGAACTGGTCTTAGTTTCTGATTTAAACTTCCCCTCGATCCTGGTTTCCTACCAAGGAACTGGTCTTAGTTTCTTTTGTCAATAAACTTTATTGACAAGGGACGCTATTCGTAGCGGTTTTCCTCAAACTTCTCGCCGAATTTTCCTGGGGAGATGCCATTTGACAAAAAAACTTTTGATGTCAGACTTGCTGGGGAACCCATTTGTCTAAGTTGTAGAGTTGCAAAACTTTTCTATTGGAGACCCCATTTACCGACTCTATCTGGGGAAAGCGAGTCTCTTGAGAGTCTGCTTCTGCGTGGGATCTTACATCATACTTTTCTCGGGATCTTCCCGGAGAAATGCCATATGATGGGGTCCAATTTTGAGGTGCCGATGACCTTTTCATCAGCGATCTTTTCGGAGCGAAATTGGCATGCTACCGAATCTCTGATTACGAGGCTTTCTCTGTGGATTTTCCTTAATATGGGAAAGCAAGGATATCATCTTCAATGGCGAAGAGTGATGCTGACTAAAGGTTCCTCTGGTTTTTCAGAGGTTCAAGTTATCAAAGTGGTCAAGGGCCAACTTCAATCCAGAAATAAACTAGAGAAAAGATTGTTCAGACACAGTATTTCCTGACGAGGAAAGAACTGGGAACTCGATTGAGAGGACTCCCATCACTAAGGGACAAGACCGACTAGAGTGATGGTGATGCAATATGAAATGTGAATGCAAATCAATAATGCATGATGTATGTATGTTTATGCTGACAAAACTGATGCGACATACAAACTGACGGGTGAACACGACTGGATACTCGGCCATCGCGGGGTGAAAAAGTATCGCTGGTTCAAGATAACAATTCCACCTTGCTTAGGAAAGATAGTCCCTGTTGGGAGCTATGTTGGTTGGGCTTAGGGATGAGAACTCGGTTGAGGGTATCAGACGGGAAAACCGCATCTCATATAGTTGATCCTTCGTTCAGGCGTACTGGCCTAGAAGGAGTACTTTGATTCTGCACTTTGAAATTCAAACGCCTTTGGAGACGCAATCGACGTTCTTTCGAAGTTCGACAGCCAAAAGAAATTGCCATCTTTAATTTAAAAGTAGAAAAAGTTTTAACAAGTAAATTCATTTTTGTTTTATTTCAAGAATCGTTAATCATGTTAACAACGTCGTTCCGTAAAGCTAAAACAAATAAGAATTACAAACAAAAGCACAAGGGCTCAAATTTTACTGATAAAATGGAGATCAGCCAAACACGTGATTACAAAGTTAGAAAATGGTAATTTACAGGGAAAAAGGGCTACGTTGAAACATAACAACCACTACCCTTCTACCAACTTTGAATTCGGGACATCCTGAGCTTCTGTCGAAGATGACCTTGACTGGCATTTTCCTCCGATGGATGATGTAACTGTTGTTGAGGGACTTGCCTCTGTTGAACATAGTTACTTGCCATTATCCCTAATTTTTGCCTGGATTGTACATTGAGATTTCCAATCCACCGGGATGATTTTTATCATGTCTCTAACTTTTGCCTGGACCGACCTTTCGGGTTTTCAATCCATCGAGACGTTTTTTTTTTTTAGTTTAGGCGAAGTATTTCTTGACTACATCAACATTTGTGGGGTAGGAAAATTCCTCTCCGTCCATGGTTGCAAGTCTCAAGGCGCCGCCTGAGAAAGCTTTCTTGACCACATAGGGGCCATCATAATTCAGAGTCCACTTGCCTCGCGAATCAGTGAGAAATGATTGTATCTTCTTGAGCAGTTTGAAGATTGGCGCGCATGTCGCGGTCATGAGGAATATGAATCTGGAGATGTAGTTCAAACGTCCCAAGAATCCTCTGACTTGTTTTTCAGTTTTCGGAGAAGGCATTTCTCGAATGGCCTTGACCTTGTCAGGATCAACCTCAATCCCTTTCTGGCTGACGATGAACCCTAAAAGTTTCCCCGAACGGACACCGAAGGTGCACTTGTTGGGATTCAAGCGGAGCTTGAATTTTCTTAAACGTTCGAACAATTTTGACAGATGTTCAACGTGCTCACTCTCTATTTTAGATTTTACAATCATATCATCGACATATACCTCTATCTCTTTGTATATCATGTCATGAAATAGAGTAGTCATGGCCCTTTGATAGGTTGCCCCAGCGTTCTTCAAATCGAACGGCATTACCTTGTAACAAAAAGGTACCCCAGGGGGTGATGAACAAAGTTTTCTCCATGTCTTTCGGCACCATTTTGATCCGGTTATAGCCCGAGAATCCATCCATGAAGGAGAAGACTTTGAACTTTGCTGTACTGTCTACCAGCATGTCAATGTGTGGTAAAGAAAAGTCATCCTTTGAACTAGCCTTATTCAGATCCCTGTAATCAACACACATTCTGACCTTTCCATCCTTTTTGGAAACGAGTACGATGTTGGCTAACCATTGAGGATATTCAGACGTAGCAAGGAAACCTGCGTCGATCTGTTTCTGTACCTCGTCTTTGATTTTGATGGCCATGTCCGGGTGAGTCCGTCTCAACCTTTGCTTTACTGGCAGACATTCCAATCTTAACGGTAAATGATGTTCCACGATGCTGGTATCCAACCCTGGCATATCCTGATAGGACCAAGTGAATACATTGGGAAATTCTCTGAGAAGCTTTGTCAAACTCTCTTTGGCAGTTGGACTGAGCAGTGCCCCAATCCTGATTTCTTTTCTCTCTTTTTCTGAAACCAAGTTTACCGTTTCCAACGGTTCTTTGTGAGGTTCAATGGACCTTTCCTCTTTTCTGAGTAATCGGGAGATATCTTCTGGAATTTGGTCGTCAACTTCTTCTTCAGCCCCAAATACTGGGAACTCAAAGTTGGGAGAAGGCATCGGATCGTATGTTTCAATGGGGTTTAAAACAAGCAATCTGCATGACGTGATGATTCGTGTTTAGAAGAGATAGAGAAAATGCAAGTGTGTGCAGTGTATTATTTTTTTTACTGCTTGTTTTTATTATTGAATTGTTTTTTAGGATTACCATTTTCTGAGAAAAAGCAAAAAAAAGAAAACAACAATTAATGCAGAAATTACAGAACGACGTTATTTTATTAATGAACAAGTCGATCCTTGAAACTACAGCCCTATAAAATAAAAATCTGTCGCTTTGGGCTAAGCGAAGAGGGAAAAGTTACAGAAAGCAAGCCTTATCAAAACATCCGTTTCACCTGGGAAAGGTGAAAGGTTAAAAGATGGCAATTACTTTGACTGATGAACGGCCTTCGGAACATCGACAGCAACCCATTGGCGGCGAACTCCTCGGTGAATCACAAAGTCTGGCACCTTTCTTGATTTGTCTTTAGAAATAACGTTGATTTCTGGTGGAGCAGGATCTTTGGAATCTGTTTCCCATGCAGAGTTGTCATAGGAGGATTCCTCAGTTGTATTTTGCATAGCATTTGTGCTCTCAGCTGTATCTCCCCATCCAGTAGGCTGGATATCTTCGAGTGTGATACGAGAGCTTTCGAGAGCAGTGTACTTAACCATATAGTCGTATTTTTCACTCGGTTGTCCAAAGGTGTCCCAAACTTCTTTGGAACTGGAGGAGTCATCCCTCTCGATGACGTTGACCTCGGGAAAAGCATAGTTGATGAATTCAAATCCTGCAAACGTTGCGAATTCATCTTCATGTTGAGTAGTTTTTGAATGACCTGAGTGTTGATCCCATGACATGGTGGGGACACAAGTATTCTGTTCAATGATTCTCAGCTAATTTTCATTGTTCGGCTGATTTTCTTGCCCCAAATCTCCTGGATAAGGTTGCCACATTGGCAGACCATCCATTGGGCCATAGTAGTTGTAGTCAAATTGGTCTTTCATCAGAGTGTCCTCCTCTAATGAATTTGGTGGAGCACGGCATCCTTTCGGATCACAATCTCCATAGATCATTTCGACATCTAACCGTGGTATAAATCTCAGACTCTGTGCGGGATAGCAAGGTGGTATAAGCACATCTTCCTGAGACATATAACCGTCCTTGTTAAGGTAGGACTTCCATTCCACGTCTGTGTCAGAGGGATCCTCCTCATTGATAGTGTGCACTTCTTGAGTCACTGGGTGAAGGAAAACTCCACTGTGGAAGAATTTTTGAAGGGGATGAAGACTTTCGTCGTTGGCAGCTGTCTGGGTACAGGTTAAAGAAAAACCAAGACCCTTCTTTGTTTTATTGTCAATAGGAATGACAAGCTGTCCCCATCCAGTTGTATTAGTACTCTCGACCGCTTTGATAGCATCATTGTATGAAGAAATGGAAGTTCCTTCTTTGAACTGATTGTCCTTGCTCACCGATAGTGCTTGGAACTGAGTTCCAATAACCTCCTCGGGCTCTACACTAGCAGATGATAACAAGTTACTCACAAGCAAGGCTTGTTCCCCACAAACTATGACAAGTTGATCGTTCTTGACGAACTTTAGCTTTTGGTGGAGGGTCGAGGTGACCGCTCCAACCTGATGTATCCAAGGTCTTCCTAATAAACAACTGTACGTTACCCGGATGTCCATGACCTGGAAGGTGACTTGGAAAGTGTGAGGAACGATAGTTATGGGAAGATCAACTTCGTCGATAACCGCTTTTCTGGATCCGTCGAATGCTTTGACGACGACCTCGCTGATTCTCATCGGAGGGCCTTTGAATGATAATTGCATCAAAGTGGACTTCGGCATAACATTCAGGGCTGACCCTGTGTCTGCCAGTACGCTGGCTAAAGCATCGTCCTGGTAGTTAACTGTGATATTGAGCGCCATGTTATGACGACGACCCTCTTCAGGTTATTCCTCATCACTAAATCCCAAATTATTGCAGGAAGTGATGTTAGAGACAATGCTATCGAACTGTCTGATTGTTACATAATGTTCCACAAAGGCTTGCTCTAGAACTTTCTGTAGAGCCTCCCTATGCGCTTCTGAACTGAGTAATAGTGATAATACCGAGATCTTCAAAGGAGTCTGTAATAGTTGATCAACAATGTTGTATTCACTCCTTTGGATGAGCTTCAGCATCTCATCATCATTTTTCGAAAGGTCGGGATTACTGGATTGACCGACTGATGGATCGGGAGCTTCTGTCTGAAGTTCCTTTTCTTTGTTGGACTCTCCAACTCCTCTGTTGAAGATTCTACCACTCCGTGTTACACGACTGATGTCTGCAATATTCACGACGGAGGGTAATGGAATTTCCTTTCCATTTTCAATTATCGTCGCACCGTATTTGCAAGGGATTACCTTAGCTAATTCATACGGTAGTGCTCCCGGCAAATAGATGACTATGGGAACCTTCTGGTTTTTCTGACCATCGTACGTAATCTCGATCCGTTCCCGGTTGGGAATTCTTGATTCATCAAACAGAGGGATAATGGCAAAAACATTCCTGGTCCTCTGATGATCAGAGATGACGACAACGTCCTCAATTTGATTGGCAAGGTAGTTCGGCGACCAATTGATGGGTCCGAAACTTGGATATGGACGGATCTCTCCACGATCCAATTTCCCCTGGAGAGCTGCTCGCACAAGGTAGCACCCTTGGTTACTTTCCGAACAGACTCCACAACGTTCATAATTGTGTGGTGGCACCTGGCCATACCCACTTTGAATACAATGTAACCTCAATAGGTTAGCTTTCACGAGTTGGACATCCTGACTTTGACGACGAGTGGGGTTTCTGTTATTGATACTAATTTGCTGAGTATCTTCATCCATGTAGATTGGTATCCACCAATGATTTAACAAGTGCTGAAGTGCCTCCTAGACAAGGGTACAACCTCGATCATTTTTGTAACCTGCTTTACAGCTTTAATAGTCATGTGCTACCAGGAATCCGAGTCGGACCTGTTCAGTAGTAACTCTACCAGGTTGGTATTCATTACACAAATATCAAAGATCTAAACCCTGTTGATCTGATAGGGATTCCTATCATGGTAGTCTTGGATCCATCAAAGATCCATCTGACGCTGGAGGGCCTCTTGTATGAAAGAGCATCCTTATTTATTTACCGAGCAAGTCAGACAAGAACTGTAATCATGCCGCGGTAGATTATGATACTGGCTTTGCCTTGAGTGCATCGCCACCAAGCTGACATTCATTGCACAGATACCGTGGTTCTGAATGACGTTGGAATTCGTGTAAACCATGTTAACTCCACGAACTCGGTGCTCTTGGATCCATCCGAGATCCATTTGTTCCTGTAGAGCTGCTTGCACCACAGAACATCCCTGGTTATCTTTAGAGCAGATATCACACTGGTGATAGTTATGAGGTGGCACATGGCCATATCCACTCTGTCTGCAATGCATCTTGACCAGATTGGTCTTCAACAAGAGTACATCATGAATTTGATAGACATTGTTAGTCTCTCTCTCAATCAGATTGACTGCAGCCTTCTCATGTTGAGGAAGCGGGTTCGTAAGAACATTAGGTTTTGTATCCTTGAAGGATAAGACCCCGCTCCTAACAAGTTTTTGCACGTCGGACTTGAAATTGAGACAATTCTCAATGTTATGCCCGGGACCTCCTTGGTGGTAAGGGCAAGTTTGATCCACCTTAAACCAAAAAGGCGGATTTTCCGGTACTGTAAGAGGGGACTTAGTCTGAATGTGCCCCTTGGCTAGCAGTAATGGAAATAGCTCTGCGTACGACATGGGTATAGGATCAAATCCTGGTGGTCGTGTTGTACAGTTGTTGTTATATGGAGGACGAGCCTGCTGAAGAGGTTGTTGTGTCCTTTGCTGATCAGGTTGGCTCTGCGCAACCTGAGGTTGATACGTAGGAATAGGCGCAGGGTTGATAGTAGGAGTCACAGCTGCTACCGGTTGATAACGTCGCCTTTGCTTTCCGAGAGAGATATTCCCAATATCTTGCTCTTTCTTCTTAGGGAGAGCACTATCGTATTTTTTAGTACCGCTCGTCGATCCAGTGTCTTTTACCCAACGTCCTTCTCGGACGGCTTCCTCAAGACGTATGCCCATGCCCACCATATCGGTGAAATCACTGGGTGCACTGGCAACCATTCGGTCATTGTAAATTGAGCTTAAGGTTTTTAAGAAGATCTTTGTCATCTCTTTTTCCTCAAGAGGCGGACAAATTTGAGCGGAAATTTCACCCCAACTTTGAGCATACTCCTTAAAGGTTTCCTCGTCCTTTTGCGACATCGATCTGAGTTGATCTCTGTCGGGTGCCAGGTCCAAATTGTATTTATATTGTTGGACAAAGGCAGTACCAAGATCTCTGAATGTACTGATTGTAGTACGGTTTAAACCCATGTACCATTTTAATGTGGCACCGGTTAAACTATCCTGGAAGTAGTGAATCAGTAGGTCCTGATTCTCCGTCTGAGCTGACATTCGCCGAGCGTACATCACCAGATGGCTCTGAGGGCAAGGGTTACCCTTGTAATTTTCAAAGTCAGGCACTTGGAACTTGTGCGGGACTTTCACATTGGGGACCAAGCAGAGGTCTGCGGCGTCCTTTCCAAATAGATACTGACCGCGGATGGCTTGCAGTTCTTTCTGCATTTCTAAGAACTGTTCATGGAATTCATCCATTCTATCTAACACAATTTCCTTTTTACCAGAAGGTATCGATGGAATATGTCCTTCCGGGACAGTGTGCACCACAGGGGGTGGTACCGTGACTACGGCCGTGAATCTTGGCATTTCCCGAAGTTTGTAACCTTCAGGAGTCTTCAGTATACCCCTGGCATCTTCGCTTTCCCGAAGTTTGTAACCTTTAGGCCCAGCGGCTTCTGTTGTGATTCCCTGATCTTCAGTGATCGGCGAAACATATCCTTCTGGGATATAGTTAACAGGCATGCCCCAAGGATGATCTTTCGGCATTTGATACCTAGGATCATACTTCTCCACGATGGGCATTGAGGTGATCTCTGAGATCACAGTTCTTTGTAGCTGAGCTTCTGCCATGGCTTGCATGTCATTCCAAAGCTTTCTCATATCCTCTCTCAGAGCGTAGATCTCTTCTTTCAACTCTCTGTTTTCATCCTCAAGATCATCCATCTTTTTCTGACGATTGGCCCGAGTATTATACGAATGAGACAGTTTGACTCTAGAATCGAGACACAAACATGAGATTCATAGGGAAGAAGAATACGTGATGTGAGAATGATGAATGCAATGATTATATTAATTATTTTTTGGTTTAATCAAAATAAACTTTGACAATTAGATTGCAAATATCAAACAGTGGGGAAACCCCATTTTATTGAAATCAAAGGATTACGGAAATGGAAATACAGTAGATTATAAGGTGCAGAAATAGAAACCTAAGCTAATGGGTCCCGAGTCCTCTCTGAAGAGAAATCGGGTGCTGACTCTAGTACTTTCCTTTTCTTTGACCGGGGCTCTTGGGCCGTTGTCGGGTTGTCATTCCTTTTCCAGGTGAAAGGAGCGAGCAAATTCCTTTTGTCATCTTGATTCTCTACAGCATGTTGCTCCAAAATTTCAATTAGAGCAACTTTTTCTTTTAGTAATTGCTATATTTTGACGCACTCTACGTCGAGGGTGCGGTACTTATTCTTCCAAGACCTTCCCTCCTTTTGAACTTTGTTGAGAGTAACCTGAAGCTTTTCAGTTTCCGTCATGAAGTACATGACAGATTCCCTCGGCGGAAGAATTTTGTAACGAGGATAAGGCATTTTTAGCTTGAGAGCTCTAGTTTGTACCCAATGGAGATAAGGCTCCACCGAGACACAATCCGGTTTTCCTAGAGACTCCCGTCCTTTCTTATGAACGTGTTTCCAAGCATGCACTATTTCCATCTTTAGTGCTCTTTCGTTTTCTCCTTCCTTGAAGAAAAGACCTTCCCGATGAGCATTCAGCGGAATATGCCTCATCGGGTATCCAAACTGACGGCGAACCAATATCAGATGATAGTTGATTCCTCCTTTAGTTCCTATGAGGGGTACGTTGGGGAAGTTTCCACAACGATCAATGATTCTGATTCCATCATAGATCCTACTACACCAATCTATATCAGAGTTGGTGAGGGACATGATCTTCTGCGACCAACGTAAGGCACTCTTGCAATCCCAAAAAGCAGTAGACTTGGGCAAGTGCGAGATAAACCATTTGTAAAGCAAAGGTACACAACATGTGATCTCCCCTCCGCTTTACAAATTTCCTAAGTGTACAGAATGATACGCATCTGCGAGCAAAGTCGGCACAGGATTTCCAATGAGAAAAACCTTAATGGAGTTAATATCGACGAAGTTATTGATGTTGGCAAACAAAAATAACCCGTAGGTGAGCAAGACAAAGATGCTTTCAGAAGCAGTTACGTTTCCTATACTGGTAAAATACAGGGCTTTCTTTGTCAAGAACTGGGCTGGCAAACCTTGGATGCCACCCTTAGCGGTCATGTGAGTCCTGACCTCAGACTCGTCCAAATGAATTGCTCTTACAATGATCTGATTCTTTGGAATTTCTTCCAGTCCAGAAAATGGAGCTCGATCTGTAATGTGTATATCAATCAGATGAGAATACTCCTCCAGCGTTGGAGCAAGCTGGTAATCCGGGAATGTGAAACAGTGATAAACCGGATCGTAAAACTGAATGAGCGCATCCATGATTCCCTCAATCACATGGACTCTTAACAGTGGTAGCAGACCTCCGTGCTTGGCTCTGAAAGCCTCTTGGTTTGTGATCATCCTTGCTAACCTTCTCAAATCCTCTAGCTTTGGAACCTTGAAGGTATACCTATGGGTTCTCCTTCTACCGAAATCCAATAGCGCAATCCTTTTCTCTGATATTTGTAATCACAGTCTTAGTTTTATTTGAAAAACAGAGAGACTAGAAGAGAAAATCTTTTTTGAATGTTTTAATGTTTTTTAAATGAATGCATGAATGCAGCACACAAAAACATAGAAAAAACATGGGGTCAAAAGGTCGTTGTCATGAAGTCCAGGCTCTACCCATCCCCAAAGGTTGTACCTGTACTCATTATCATCAGCTCCTCCCAGGAAAGCAAAACAATAAGCGGATCGCCAGCGAGTTGTAGAGCAATCTTAGAGTAAGTGCCATTCACCGAGAATAGATCACCAGCATCAAATGAGGGTAGTATCGCGTGACAACTATTTCCGATAGCTTCCGCACTACAAAAGGGTTGGCTCCTCAGCTTCTCAGACATCACAATCAGCCCATTTCCTATGAGAGGGAATGGGTTGCATTGGTCAGCCTCCACTGAAGTTGATGGTCGACCTCGTCGCCATCACTTATCTTAAGTGTATACTCAATCTTTCCACATGCGGCATCACACGCATTCCCATTAGCAGAAAAATAAACATGTATAGCAATTAGGAAAAGTATTATATATATTTTTGTCCTAAACATCCTAGACCTTTAAAGCTATGAATCCTAAGTTCCTGACAGAAATGGGTTCCCCGGAGGAAGCTCTAATCTGTGGTATCACACAAGTGAAGAGAAAAAAGGTTTAGAGGAAATAAGCCCCACGGTGGGAGCCATTTTTCTTGTGAAAAATGGGGACGACCGTGCCTAGATCTAACTTTGAAAGGCCCCACGGTGGGCGCCATTTTTCTATAGTGGCCACCGCCATGAAAATGACTTGTCCAAGGATTCTACCTAAAACTGTAAGTAAGAACGAGAAGGCCCCACGGTGGGCACCGTTTTTCTATAGCGAGCAATTTTGGACGCGGTCCTTAAGCGCGGTTGCTCTCTGGGGTCAGTTTACTACAGGTCGATTCATTTTTTATCCTATTGTGAGCTGATGAAGGAAGGGAAATAGATGTCTCCAATTAACCCTGCTTGCATACTGAGTTTAAACAGCGGTCTGTTAGGTTACGAATGCTATCAATGTGGGGGGCCCTTTGTACTGGTTATTTGTATTTTCGCCAATACTGATTTCTCTCTGGGATTTTTTTAGGATACTGCTTCAGATTATGATATATGGGATTTGAATTTTTGGTTTATTGTGCTCGCTAAGATTTTTCTTTCAATCTTATGCCTACGTATTCCCGTTTACCGAAACAGGGAAATCAGAGCGTTCGTAGTTCCCCCTATTCTATGGGAAGAAAAGGTGTTTTTGGTGTCTTGTTCAAAGCCCAAGACGTGAAGCTAAAGGTGGTTTGTATCTTGTTCAAAGCCCAAGATGTGAAGCTGAAGGGTCTATTTGTATCTTGTTCAAAGCCCAAGATGTGAAGCTGAAGAGGTTTGACTTTAGAGAGAATTTGTCATCTCTAAAGAGGGGTTTGTATGTCACAACTGTTTATAAAGGATAATTACTTTAACCGGGATACGCAGATCCTAGCAATGCCATAATTTCCTTTATAGGGTTTTTAACCTGAAGGGGAAGACTTTAACTCAGTGTAGAGCAATGCCATCTTTCCTTAGGTATTTCTCATGCTAAAATAGGGACAGTGGCGTGGATGTAGATGATCCAGAGGCTTGCCGCTTACAGCGATTAGATGAAGGGGAAAGAGTTGTTTAATGTTTGTGTACTGTGAACGAGGCACAACTTTGATGCTATAAGGTTGATTGGACCAACTAGTGGTTTTCTTATACAAAGCCTAAGAGGAGGCTATCATGTGTCTCGTACAAAGCCCGAGAGAGAGGCTAAAAGGTTTTGACTCAACGATGAAGTCTTTTGGTATCTCGTATAAAGCCCGAGATGAAGGCTATTTGACTCAACAAGAGAGTTTTTTTTTGTATCTCGTACGAAGCCCGAGATGGAGGCTAAAATTTGTTTGGCTTAATAAGAACCTTTTTGCCCGAGATAGAGGCTAAACATTGTTTGACTCCGCTAGAGAGAATCATTATACAAAGCCCAAGAGGAGGCTGTGGTGACTATTTCAGTTAAGTGACAGGTCCAGTATACTGATTTTGAAAGAGAAAATCAGTTCTTATATGAGCAACACTGTACTCAAGGATTTGATTCGAGGATCCATGTTATTCCTGTTCTTTAAGGAAGTGGGAAATCCGAAGGGTATTGAGACTGTCCGAGTCTACGGGTTTTCTTCCTATTTAACGAAGGGGTCACTTGAGAATGTCTTTGAGACTCAAGGAGATTAGACTGTCCGAGTCTAGAGTTTCATCTTTTGTACTATGCTTTGAGAAACAGTAGTAGACTCTTTGAAAGGACTGTTCTATGGAGATGATTAAGTTCTATTCCTATACCTCTGGGAGGTCGTCGGTATAATTTGTACGAAGCCCAAGAGGAGGCTGGAAACTTTTAAGAAGCCGAGAGTTGCTTGTACGAAGCCCAAGAGGAGGCTATCATTCCCGGAGGAAGAGATCATTATACGAAGCCTAAGAGGAGGCTGTGAATACTTCTAAGAAGCCGACGGATCCTTGTAATAAGCCCAAGAGGAGGCGAGGGTACTTTTAGGAAGCCTGTGGGTCCTTGTACAATGCCCAAGAGGAGGCCGATGCTTTTAAGAAGCCCGTGGGTCCCTAAACCCTAAAAAATTCAAGGCAAGCTATTCACAAGGAATTGATCAAGTCAGGAAAGTTCGAGAATTTGGAAGAAACTCAAAGATGCCATTCACAGAGAATACATTCATCTATGGGAGTAGAGTTTCTTGACAATTTCTAATGAGGACAGCCGAAGAGAAGACTGTATCTGGTGATCTTATTGGGGATCTAGTTGTCTATTTCTATGAATAAACGAAACGGCGTCACCTTGTTCTAGACGTAGTTGCTGGGGAAACTCGAAATATCTATACTATTATTACACAATTGATATGATTTTATGAAAGAAGACTTACAATGAAACAGCCCCACAATACAGTTATATGTATATGAAAGCGGTAAATGAAAGCAATAACCACTTACTCGGTTGTAGAGCTTCCATGCTGTTTGGTTAGTTGTTCAACAAAGAATGGTTGAAAACAATAGTATATTTCAAAATCAAAGGAGAAAGTGCTTTGAAAAAGAAAAATTCGGGGCTTACAGCTCAAGGAGAGGCCCAGGGTTTTATCAGTGAGCGCACTGTTGTTTTGTACAGAGGGACTTATACAAGTGACTGAGGCCCAAAAATTGTTTTCTGTACAAAGGGATAGGTCTTACACTCTCTCAAGAGGCCCAAAAGGTTTAAATAAAAAGAGTGGGGCTTATAACACGAGGGTAGGCCCAAAGTTAGTTTTTCTGTTTGAAATGGCGATCGCGCCGAGATTTTCTATTAACGCGAAGGGGCTTATACAATATTAGAGGCCCAAAATGTTTTGGTTAAAAGGGGATTGGGTCTTACACTCTAATAGAGGCCCAAAAGTTTTGAATGGGTCTTATAGCTTAAGGAGAGGCCCAGTTTGTTTTTCAACGGATGACGATCGCTTCGAA
Source organism: Lathyrus tuberosus (assembly GCA_022829125.1). Taxonomy (NCBI): domain Eukaryota; kingdom Viridiplantae; phylum Streptophyta; class Magnoliopsida; order Fabales; family Fabaceae; genus Lathyrus; species Lathyrus tuberosus. The sequence goes on from JALAZF010000428.1 coordinate 879,057, forward strand.
CTTTTTTGAAATACATTGGGACTTATACAATAAGTGAGGCCCAAAAAGTTTTGTATTTACAAAGGATTGGGCCTTACACTCTATTAGAGGCCCAAGTGAGTTTTAAGAAAAGAAATGGGTCTTATTACTCGAGGGTAGGCCTAGTTTTGTTTTGAAAAGGTGACGATCGCGCTGTTTGTTTTTTACGGTATCAAGACTTATACAATATACTGAGGCCCAAAAATGATTTGGTCAAAAAAAAGGATTGGGTCTTACACTCTATTAGAGGCCCATGAGTGTTTGAAAAAGTTTGATGAGGGTTAAATTAATCAAAAACCCTAATTTCATTTATTAAAGGGCATTTTTCAAAGAAAAATCAAGTAAAAAAATGATAAAAAATATCAAATAAAATCATTAATCATGTTATAAATAGTGATTAAGGTTTATGAAAATGTATTTTATCCACATGAATATTTAAAATCATTTTGGTTTTAAAAATCAAGAAAAAGTAATCATTTTAAAAGCATTTAAAACAATTTAAAACAATATTTTTGAATATATTAAAAATATATCAAATAATAATATTTTTTGTGATTTTTTGGTGGATCAAAATATTATGAAGTATGAATAAGAAGTGTGTAAAACAGATTTTGAAAATGATAATTTTTGCTAAGTGAAAGAATTAGTTGAGTTTTGAAGATAAACTAAGAAAAAGAGGAATGTGATGTCACAACATCACTCATGAGACATCACTCATGAGTTTTGAATATAAGAGAAAAGGGACGATGTCACAACATCACATTCGACATCAGACAAAAAAGCAGAATTGCACCTTGATTTTCAACATCTTTTTATCAAACTTCAAACATTCATAACTCTCTCAATTTTTAACGAAATTAAGATTCGGAATAGCCTATCTTGACCAATTTTCGCAAGGAATCCAATGGTATCACTCATACATACTGAAACTTAATGTATAGCACACACAAGGCAAAAAACCAGATCTGCACCTTAAGTTTAAACATCTTTGCATATCAAATTTTCAAACATTCATAACTCTCTCAATCTTTAACGAAATTGAAATCCGTAAGAACCTATCTTGACCAATTTTTTGCAAGGAATCTAATGGTATTACTCATACATACTGAAACTTAATGTACAGCATACACAAGGCAAAAAACCAGATCTGCACCTTAAGTTTAAAACAACATAAACTCCACATATAAACATGTTAAAGTGCAAACAGTAGGAGGATCATAACATACACATTAAGGACTACATTTTTGCTTCAAGAATTGTTCAATATGATGCATGTATGTGGACATAAAAGGAAAGCATGATTCAAAGAATTCAAGTTATGAATTTTACCTCTTTTTTTGGAGATTTTGTGCAACCTACCTAGTGCTTTGTTCCAGAAATGATTTGATGCTTTGGACACCCTCAAATGACCTCTTAGAAGCTTTTAGGATGGTTGGAATCAGCTGGTACCTGGAAATACACAAACTGTCCCTTTCTTGCAAAAGGGGTTAAAAGTGACCAAAATAGCAACTCCCTCAAATGGTGTTCCAGATGTTGGGAACCATTTGGGATAGTTCAAGGATGATATTTGGAGTGTGTTTGAGGTTTTATCTGGTTTGGTAAGTGACTGAATCAAGACATGGCTTGGAAAATGCAAAAAAGTGCCATTTTGAGGTTTTGAGAAGTGACTTTGTGATTTTGTGATTACAGGTCACTTGTGATAGTTTGCACAACTTGCATATGATATATATGAGGTGTGTGTGTGATTAGTTTGAGTGGAATTGCTCTCTAACTCAAAAACTCAGAATTACTTGCTTTGGAAGGCAAATTTGAGGTGAAAGAAGAGATTTTGAAGAAAGCATCTGTTTGATGGCTTTAGTGTACTCAAACTGAACACAAAGGAGCTCTATTTATAGTATAACAAGTTTGTTTTCGCAGCAATATTGAATGGTGGCTGCAGCAGAGGTTTGGCCAACGTTGGCCAATGAAAATCCAAGTCTCCTCTAGCCATTGACTAGAGGTTAAGGCACAGAGCTTTGGTTCCCTACTTGTTGGAGGAATCTTGACTGAATTCAGTTGCAAATGTGTCATTCCATGCCACCTCTAAGCATCCATTAAATGCTTCAATCCAAAATTGGAGTCTTGTCCCTCTTTTAGGGATTTTAAGGAATAACATGCTACTTCTTGTTCTAAGGACTTTGGAGGCTTGGCTCAGTGATTGTCCCCTTTAGATTTGATCCTCAGAGGTGTCCAAAGTGATGACAAGGCTTGGAAATTCGTGTGGCAGAAGAAATGTGCAAATCTGTCCTGAAACATGTCTTAAAAATCAGCTGCAGCAAGCCTTATTGTAAAATCCATAACCTCTTGCTCAAGAATGGTAAATGGTTGTTCCGGGACTCTATGGAAAGCTGAGATGACATACTTCAACTTTGATGTTTGACCCTGGTCTCGGTTCAGCTTGCAAAGTCATCAAAAATGGTCTTGAACTTGTGTAGTCAAATCTGTCCTAAAAGCTATCATGAAAATTCTGCTTTATCAATGCTTTTTGCAAAAATCATATCTCCTTGCTCGAGTATGCTACAAGGACGTTCTACAACTTTTTGGAAAGCTGAGATAACGTACTTCAACTTTGATGTTCAAGGTTTGGCTTGAATCAACTTGGATCATGGAGAAAAACATCCTTAAAGTTGGGACATTCTTGCTGGAAAAATATTAGCGATGTCATATGCAATGCCAGAACATCAGACATTAAGAATTCCAAACTTTGATCACTTATATTTTTCAATCCTTATGATATTTTGAGTTGATTCCTTCTACAATGTTGAAGTATCAAATACCCTCTTTAAAAGTAGCCCTTACGCAAAACCAATGGATGATTGGGTCAATAGTTACAACCTTGAAAAGTTGTGCCCTTGAACATGATTTTAACTTAGAAAAAAAATCTAAGTTTCTTTCAATTTGATCAATTTTGCAATTTTGCGTGATTTCTTGATTTAAATTTGATCAAATTAAATCATCCATCATATTTTCTTGAATAATGGCTTATGAAGCTCAAAGTTGACCAACAGTCAAACTTTGACTTCTTGCGTCAGTTGACTTTGTATTAGATGAACTTGAGGCTTGATCCACTTGAAATGTTGCACTCTTGTGCTTAATTCTTGATGTGGGAGTCCTCTTGATCCATTGTGGATGTTTGAGTGGTTTAGACAAGTTGAAGATCATGTCATTCCATGATTGACCCTTTGTCTAAGAACTCAGAGAGGGCTTGAAACCCTAAATTTGATTGCAGTGGATGCTCACCCATCTTTGGGGAGACTAACGAGGCAAGATGGTTCCCCCATATTGTGATGATGATTTTCACAATGATGGGAAATCTTAGTGGTCAAAATTTAGGGTATGACACATATGAATCACCATACTAATCGTGGATGCAATGATACAAATAGAAGAAGTAAGATGAAGAAGAGATAAGTATAAGAGAGACATGTTCAATTATATGCACAAAGTGACATATTATGGATGCATAACATGTGAAATGATTAATGAATGCATATGAGCAGTGGAATACTATTGATGAGATGCTAATGGAATGATGGAAACGTCATACAAAATACATACATGACACATGTAGAGCATAATAGGAGGTAAGAGATGGAAACATGTCAAAGTTCAAATTAGAATGCATAACCTCATGTCAAATGCAAATGCAAATCAAAGTGACTTATAATGAAACAAAGAGGACCTATAATTCTCTAAAAGAGACCTATAATATCACACAAGACAATCATAAAAGGATGGCACAAGTGCCTCATCAAAACATGTTAGAATGAAGAAGAAGAATGTGCATACAAGTTACTTCAAATGCAAGGAATTAACAAATATCAAAGCACATGATAAAATTGTAAAAAACAAGTCCTAAACAACCTAAGTTTGAAGCACTATCGCTCCCGAAAGATTCGCATCCAACGGTACAAACGCGAAAGTGGGGCAGAAAACACAGAGTCGCCAGCAATGTGTATTTATCCCGAGAGAGGGAAAGGAAACACTGCATAAACCTGAAGAGAAAGAGGGAAAGACATGGTCATCGCAACCATAGTCCAGGTTTGGGAGTCGGTTATGCGAGGGGAAGGTGTTAGCACCCCACGCATCCATCGTACTCGATGGGATCCACTCTTGTTGTCTAAACGGAGGGTGAGCTATCCTACTATCTATGGCTGAACAAATGAAAACGGGGATGGGGGTGACTAAGACGAACTCGGTAGGACATATTCGATGCCCTAGACCTACGTACTCCCTCAGCGCAATGGGAAAATCAGAGTCAACGTAGTTCAGACGGGAATAGTGGGGGAAGGTTGCTCGCCAAGACAATCGCTGTCTTGTGCCTACATATCATCAATCAGACGAGAGAGAGAGGAATCAGAGCTAATGTAGTTCGTGGGTACGACCACGAATGGGTAAGTGTTTTTTACGTGAGCGACGAGCTCTTTTCTAAAAATGAAATTTGAAACCCAACAATCCCGAAGGATAAAAAGATTTGAATTGGTTTTGTATTTTTTAGACAGAAGTGTCTTTTAAGTTAGTTCATAACTTGCATTGCACCAAAGTCTAGGGGACAAGGACGAATACTTAACGAATCGTCCCAAGATAGGACTCCCGCCAAGCACTCTAGAAAGATGAGAGGAAGCCCCTCATTTCTCATTCCCCATGCTTAAGGCTCGTGCGCAATACACTTTATCTTTATTAAGTGTTTTCAAGAAGTTTTGAGATGAGAAGAGAGAAGACCCAAAAGGAAACTCTAAAGGGAAACTAAGAGTCCTAATGTTATCATGCATTGGTAACCTATGGTTAGTGAAGCTTAGGAGGGATGACTACCTAAAACCTAATGCTAATCCTACTCCAAACTTAATAAAAAATTAAGTTGGACTAGGTAGCTCTAAAGAGAGAGAATCCAAGACTTAAATAAGTCTTGAGATTCATGGGAGAAAGAGAGTGAAAGAGAAGAAATGAGAAAGAGAAGGATGAGACAAGAAACAAGATAGGGCAGCAAGCACATCATATCAAGTATATCCAACTTACATCAATAAACAAGTCTCAAGGATCATGCAAAAAATCTCAAGTAAGCATGCAAAGGTAATCATGAAAGAATGCAAGCATACTTATATGAAATGCACAATTAAGCACCAATGAACTTCATATCAAGATGAAATGAGAAAAATAAGATGAAGATGAAAGCAAGTCAGAATCAAGATCATACCATCATCAACAATTCTCATGTGCAAGAGAAAATCAAATCATGAAACATTATGCACCAAAGAAAGTCCACAAAAGGAAGTCAAAGTTCAAGCACTTAAAGCAGACCCAAACATGATCCACAAATTGCAAAACTTGGTCACAAGGGACCTCAACCAGGGGTAAACATCATATCAAATACTCATGCAAAGAATCACAAATAAACTCAATCAAACAAGCATGGCAAAGCAATTAGGGTTAAGAGATGTCAAGAGATGATCATGCATAATTCACTTGAGCACAAATAATCAAACATATATCAAATGACATTCATAAATTCTGGAATTAAAACCCAAGTGACCTAAGTCGGGTGCTAGCAACATGCCAAAAGATCACACAAAAAATCACAAGTTAAGTACCTCAAACAATGCTTCAAATTTGCATAAGAACAAAGAAGAACAATTCACAAATAGAGGGACTAAAATGCAACATGAAAAGAGTTTAAAAATACGAGAAAATTTTTTTTAGGAACCTCAAGATGTCTTCTGAAATATGCAAAAAGAATGGGATGCAAATCATACACCAATGATGAGAACAAAAATCAACAAGGCAGGGTGTGCACAATTGAAGGAAATCACAAAGGAAATTAATCAAACAATTAATTCAGATGCACAAAATAAGATAAAAATGGAAAATAAAATTTGAAAAAATTTAATAAAATTCCAAAGATGCTTCATGATTTTTTTGGTGATTTTTAGATGCATAAAACTAATTTTAAAAATTAAAATGAAAAATGTATCAATCAAATAAAATAAAAAGCAAATAAAATGGAATAATACAAGCCAGGGGTGCAAATAGCAAGCTAAACACGATGGAAAATCAAATGGGCTCAAGGAAGGGGGTGGAAAAAGCAAACATAGGCCCAATCCAAACCCAGCGCAAGTCAATAATTCCATACAAGACCCAGTCAACCATCTTGACCCACACACACCCTCAGATTGATCAGACGTCACACAATCAGTCTTTAAAATCAAAGGTCCACATGATGAAAGGCTCAGATCAAGAGTTCATGATTGCAAAGGTACACGCGCGCACATCCACATCATTCAGAAATTGAAACAGAGCACGTGAATGGCACATGGATATTTTAATGCGTTGGCACAACATAAACCATCTGATAAATCCAACGCGTACAAATGAGTCAACAAAACAAAGATTATGCAAGATCAATGGCCAGGATTTGAAGCACATGATAACAAACATGGACTAGCACACACACATATTAAAATGAAACACGTGAAAATAGATGTGCTGGCAACACAAGAGCCATCAGGTCAAAGCAACCAACAACTATGATTTCATCTTCCTCCTCTAAACCTTCACCTGCCTGAAAACAAACCAGACGCCGGAGCCCTAGCTCCGGTCGTCTTCTCTGGCTACCTCAACACAAAAAATTCCCAGAAATCACAAACAAATACACCATTCCACTCAGATTTCAACAAGGATCATGAATATCATACTCAAATCAACAGATCATACGTATATAAGCCAAATCGAAGAAAAAAAGTTTGAACTCAAAAACTTCATATCCACATTACAACCATAATACACGTGCAAATCAAGATCTAAACACACCAGGATGATCAGCAAAGCATAAGGATCATTATGCACACAAGAAAATCAAGTTCTAGGATCATGAATTTCACACTAACCTGAAACTTGTAGAACTCAAAATACACCAAGAAATCCTTCAAAAAGCTGCAGATTTACTCCTTGGAACTTCTGATTGCAAAATAAATGCAATATGAGGCTTGAATCAGGCTGGATCTTGAAGTTTGAAAGTGAACAACTCAAATTCGCATCTGATGAAAACCTTGCTTAGAGCTTCAAACAATGGTTGATTCTTGTTCTATGGAGTATGTGGATCAAGATTGTGGAAAAAGTTCTTCAGAAACCCTTGTGAGGAGTGAGTTTCGAAGGGGAGAAAGTTTGAGTGAAAAATGAAATTCAGAGCAAATGAGAGTGCATGAGGTGTTAATGAACGTGTGAGTCTCCTTATATACACTTGGTTAGACCTCTGATCATGATTAGGGTTTGGTTAATCCCTTGATTAAGGCTATCCAAAGTGATTTGCAAAAATGCAAGTTGTGATGCACACACTAATTCACACGTGCATGGGTCATGAAATCAGTATGATTCATCTCCATTTTACTTGCTGATCATAATGGAATTGGGTTTGGGCTTTGTAATGACCTGATTTGTGAGATTTGATCCATCTTGCAAAAATGTATTTTGTGAAATTCATGAAGTACATGGCACGAATTGGAGTGATTCAATGGTAAAAAATGGTCCTCATGGAGTGTACTTGAATATGGCAATGTGACTTGAGTCATTGGAAACAATTACAAGTCATTTTGAACCAAAATGCAAAATGTGGAAAAATGGATACATGTGAAAACCCTATAAAGCACCTTGCCTTCTTTTGATTATAACTTGAGTTTCACAAATGGTATGGAGATGGTCTAGTACTTTTTGGAAACGGGAGAGAGAGATCTTCAACTTTCATGTTTGAGGAAAATTCATTTGGAGCTTCCTTAATGATGAAAAGTCAAGTTGAAAATGGTTTGAAAAGTTGCCAAAAATGGAAGTTTCACATTATAGGTCATTTTCCAAAAATAGTAACTTTTGCACAAACTCTTGATTCTTGATGAATAATGCCATCCATGCTATTCCTTGACCAAATAAAATTACATGGACTTGGGAAACATGATTTGAACCTTTGAAAACCCATGGTTGACTTTCCTTTTGAACTGTTGACTTTTGCTTACTTCACAAGCAACTGATCCATTGAACATCTTCCACAATGAACCACTAGCCAAGCCTTCCTCTATGAACACTTGTGAGCATATGGAATATTATGAGAACATGTTTGAACAAGCAAAGCTCAACAAGGAGCCTTTTTGAAACCAACAACCTAATTTGGTTCCTCTTGTTAGGAGGGAAAGATTCACTTAAAATCCTTTGCCATTCTTGATCTTATGAAGATATGATGACCTCCACAAAACACCTTGAGGCTTGAGACTCCTTTGAGATGGACCAAGTACCTTGATCCCATGCTAAGAACCAATGCTATGCACAAATGCTAATCCAAGAAATGTAAAGAAACATAAGCCAGTTAGCTTCAAAATAAAAGGGCAAATTTTGGGGTGTTACAATCACAAACATATACCAAAACTCATAGCAAAAATTCAAGAGAAAACATGGCCAAAGAATTTCACAAGATCACATTGAACAAACCAAAAGGAAGTGAAAATATGAACATGTAAACATGTGATAAAATGACTTTAAAAATTAAAAGAAAATTTATTTAAAGGCTTTAATGTGTGATCTAATCAATACAAAAAGAATGGATGAAAAACAGTGTGTGAAATGAGAGAAACAAATTATACAAGTTGAGTATCAAAGAAAGGTTCAAATGAAAAAATAAATCTTACTATATAAGAAAAGTTGAGGCTCTGGAAATGCCTCAACTACCCTTCCTTCTAATGCTGCCACCTCACTAAACTGAGGGTAATTTTAATCTACAATTTACTTTTTCTAACTTGTGATGTCATATCTTTATTTTCCAACTACATGGTTATTACAATGTGCCTTAGTTTGTTAACTTTGAATCAAATGATGATGTCACATGCTATTTTGGTTACAAACAAACTAATTCAATACTACAATTTTTCTCCTGCGGACCCTACTCTCAATGTCTGATACACGTCCATCATTGTTCAAGTTTACTGTTTTCGTCTTTCTCTCTCTCGATGCTCATCTCACCGCTTTTCTTCTTCGAACTTCTCTGTTTCTCTTCTTTCTTCATGTTCGTCTTCTATGGTGTCTGGTTTAACAACAATGGTATACCTGTGTTGGAGGCAACGCGTATTCGGCGGCGAGGGTTGTGGTGGTTGGAATCGGAATAGCTGATGAGTTTTACCGACATCGAAGCTTCAAACTTGTCTTTTCTCTTCTAAAAGTTGTGCCTTCTTTTCGTTCCGTTGTTAGAAGTTATGGCCATTGTTGAAACGAATATCCATTTTTGAATTGTTTGTGGACGGTGTAGCTTCACTGTCGATCCAGCTCTGTTGTAGGTATATAGAAGAGGGTTTATGAAAGTTTGTTGTTGTATTTTATACTGCTAGATCCCTCCATAAGATTTTTTAATATTTTTCTTTTTTATGTTTTGTAGGTTGGACTGATTTGTTATGATGTTTTTTGGGGTTTCTTCACACCAGTAATGGTTAGGGTTGGAAACTCATTATATGTTTTTTAATGTTTTCATCTTCATATGAAGTTTTAAAATTTTATGCTATTACTATTTGTTCATATTATCGTGATACAGCTGAATATATTTGTGTCGGACTGATTCTTTTCAAAATTGGTTGAAGGTTGTAATTATTGGAACAACATGAATTCCTTACCACGATGGTATTTACTTTATCGATCTTTATGGAAATGATATTTAGGTCAGTACTGAATATGAGCATTTGTCAATGTTTAATCTGTAGTGTTTGCAAACTCTGTTGATTTCTCTCATTGTCGGTGTTTGAGTGCAGGTTGGGGCTGGAAGCAGACTCTACAGGATTCAGGGTTCATCAAACATGGTTGGTGCTGTTACAGCTGTTATTGAGGCTTCTGCTTTATCCATTCAACCAAAGGTATTGTTTCTTATCATGTTGTGTATAACAGAGTTGTTCCTTATGGTGTTGGACATGGTTTACGTGTTGGTCCTATGAATCTATGAATCAAAATTAATTTCTATGAATCAAAGATGATCTATTTAGGTTTTGTAACTGATACTGAACTAATTGTTATGGTTCTTATTAGTTTATGTTTGGTTTGTAAAATACTTGCAGGTTCTACTTAATACTATATTTCCCTTTTTTAAGTATTGATTCTTATATTTTTCCCTCAATAGATTCAATACACGTTCGATTATATGAATGAATTACGAATTTCATGAAGGTTTTAATTATTGGAGCAGAATGGACTCCTTACCACGAAGGTCTTTTGTTACTGAATGCGGGATATACAACCAAATGCATGAATCTGGTGTTTCATATTTTTGCTGAGCTCACTTTGGACCATGACAGCAGAGGTTTGAGTTTCAAACTGGTGTTTCATATTTATTGGTGAGCTTATACTTTGATGCCTATTTTTCCATATTTTGCACCATTCTCCTCCATGTTGATTACTTTTGTTATTGGATAATTTCAGATATTATAGATATTGTCATCCTTGTATCTAAAATTCTACATATTCATATCACTACTAAAAATAAGACATTTGGTTAAATGATTTTACATCAGATTTCAAAATATATGATGTGAAAAATATTTGTCAAAAGATTTTACATCAGATTTCATAACAATATGAAGTGAAAAATATTTGATTTAAGAATTTTACATCAAACATTTATTTTCACTGATGTGAAAAATAACGCGGTGGCTGTTTCGTAATAATATAAAATTGTGTTATAAAGGATTTCACATCAGGTCTGGATTTGCACCTGATGTGAAAAGTTCACTGATGAAAAAATAATAAAGTGGTAGTTTCATAAATAATATAAAAAGTTATTATAAATGATTTCACGTCGGGTCTGGATTTGCACTCGATGTGAAAAGTTCTATGAAATTTTCTTATAAAGGATTTCACATCGGGCCTGAATTTACACCCGATGTGAAAAATTGGACCTTTACATCGGGCCTCTATCAACCGATGTGAAAACTCCTACCCTAAAACTCACTAAAACTCCTCACTAAAACACTAAACCTGTTAGTAATTCCAGTCGCAACAGTGTCTTTCACCATTCTTCCACCATTCTGCAACACAACCTTCAAAACTTGAAACTCTGCGCAAAAAACCCCTTAAATTGATTCCTCTGCTCAACCAAATTTATCCAACCACAACCAAACACAAAACAATCCATATATTTCCTTCTCAATTGCAGAACAACAACAACAACCACACCACAAATTCGAACCACAAAATCATCTTGCCGTGCACAGCAACAACAACACCGACAACATCACACATTTTGATTCCGTCTTCGCCGCCACTGAATTATGGATTCGTAACGGTATCAACACAACAACAGTGAGGGAACGACAACATCAACAACAACGCGAACTTGGCGGCACCACTGTTCTGTTTCGAGTCCCTAAAACCTCTCTCTCTCTCTCTCTCTCTCTCTCTCTCTCTCTCTCTCTCTCATTTCATAACTGTTTTGTGCTTTCACGTTAATGTATTTTTATTGTATTTGTTCAACTTTTTATATACTTTTCGACATTTCTCAAAATAATTGGATTCACTCTTGTCTGCTGTTGATTTTGATTATGAACCTTCATGATACTTCATCAATCAAAACCATTTTTTAATCTGTTTCTTTGAAATTGAAATTACTTGAATTACGTTGATAGTTAGCACCTTTTCATTCGTATATTTTCCATATATTAGTTATGAACTTAGACTACTTAAATGTTAGGTCACATATATATTGAAATGTTACTTAGTGATGTCTTTGATTTTTGTAGTATTAATGACAACTTGGATATCGTTCAATGTTTTGCAGACTGATTTCTGCGGCGCCGTTGATGATATATACTCTTGGAAGAAATATCTAGCAGAAATTTTCTAGGTGGTGATAAGAAAATGCAGTTATCATCATCCATTTGATTTGGACAGCCAGAAGGTGAGACTTGTATTAGAAGAAAAGGGCATTGATTATACATCTTTCCATGCCAATCCTGTAACTGGTCGGATTCGAGGCTCTTCCAGATGAATCCCAGTGGAAGCCTCCCTGTTTTCCAAAACGGATCTCACATCATTTACAAGACTATTGATATCATTCAGTATGTTCCCTTCTAACTTTCTTCATCGTTCTGTCATCACTACATTGAATAGATGTTTATAATTTCAGAAACTTCATTTTGAAGATTTATGCAGCACTATAATAGAGAGCTTATGGTAATAAGTCAAAAACAATTTATGGACATATCATAAACTGTTTTTATAAGCTCTACCAGTATCAAATGATGTAAAAGGTGTTTATGTCAGTAGATAATCTCAAATAAGCTAATTTAAGAAGCTTCTAAGAATCAAATGTTGAATTTGAGTATTATATGTTTTAAATGCTTTTGTTAGAAACAAACGTTTTATATGGTCGTGGATTTTCAGGTACATCGAAAGAATTGTTGTGGTTTCCGCAGGGTCTGAGGATATCAGTAGCAATAGGAAGGAAATGATTGAAAGGATGCAGAAGATACAAGAATGGAATCCTAAATATTTTTCCCTTTCTCATATACCAGACAAACACCTAGTCTATGTTTTTGGCGAACTAAAATGATTGATTATTTGTAAAAGGAGTTCCTAATAATGATGCTTATTCCTCTGCATTCAGAATGCATAATTAGCCATTTGATCATTTTAGCAGTTCTCATGTTAGTTGAACATGTGAGGTATGGTATGACGCTATCGGAATTTTTTGGGTCAATGACTCAATATGATGCATCTGTTAATACTGCTTTATGTTTCCTATAGCTTAAGTCAAACAACATCAAGGTCTACAACCGAAAGCCCAATTTTCGGGGCCTGCTTTAGAGTAATCTTAGGCGGAAAATAGGAAAAGAGGGAAGAGTTAGTTACAAAGAGAGAAGGTGGTAACAAACTGAGTCTGTTACATAAGGTGGGAATGAATAGTCTGTGAAGGGCATGAGAAGGTTTGCGTTTGTAATTGGGAGTCTAGAGGGCATACTCTGAGTTGAGAACTTCGGAATTTCTTACCACCTTCTCTAATATATCAACTAAAACCATTGCACGTTAAATTTACATGTATTCTGGAATGATATCTTTAAACTTATGATTATTTGGGAATTCAGTGATAGTGGGTTACTGCTCAAAAGTAACTGTTTTTGTTTATCCAGTAGAATTTCAGAAGATAGCCTATGTTGTTGATGCTGCCTCTTATGGGAGGTCTGATGCGTTGAGTGGAAAAGTCACGTGAGTTATTTACTTATAATATGTTGCAAGTCTTGTTAGCTAAGAATAAAGTTCCTGATTTTGATCAACTGCTTAATCATCCTATCTTGCATCAATTAGTGATGCCTGTGCTACTTAGATTGTATCATCTAGAAGATCAGATGCCATTGTAAGAGTACGGCCTCTTCTTTCAGGTAAAGTTTTGAGACCTGTTTGGATATACAACACACAAATATGATATGCCATAAAAATAAGTATCTTTTTCCCCATCATGCTAGTTAATATTTGCTTTTTGTTGACATCAATGTGTGAAAAGCTGTTCACTTTTGAGGGTGAAATGGGTGGTGGCAGGTGCACACTCCTTCTTGCCCTTGCTAAGCCTAATTTTTCATTATGTAAAATCTTTAAATGCCCAAGTTCTATATATCCATGCCTTGCAGAGCCCCTCACCTCTAAAACAATATTGCAAAATAACATGCCTCGTGATTTACTTAGATAGTAATCCTAAGTTATTACAAAAAAAGTTACTGTTTACTATATTGTGTTATATTCGGTGTTTTTAATTTAAATTTTTTTACTACTCTTTCATTGCAGTAAGGCTAAAATGGTCTCTGTAATGCTGGAAGGAATTTATTTCATTGCTTCTGTGGAGGCTCTTTATCTTGGTGTAAAAGCTGGAATTCATCCATGGATAATCTCTGATATAATTTCTAATGCCGCTGGAAATTCATGGTATGTGCTTAGTCAAAATGATACTGCTAACTTCACATTAAACAAATTCTTGCACATAGTCGTACGGAATTACAATTGTTGAAGTTTTGTATTATATTTATTAAAAAAATTGTTTATTTGAAAAAAAGTTTTTTGAAGGCAGGATGAGTGACTAAACAATATTGAGAAAGGAGGCTTTTCGTTATTACAAATGTTCTTTGATGTCTATAAACTAAAATATCCTGATTTCTGCACAAATAGAGTGCTGATAATTAAAACATGCCATGTACAATTTTGTTCAAATATTCTCTATTTGCAACCCCCTCCCTCTCAATTATCGGAAGGTGGTGATATTTCATTTATTTTGCAGGGTATTCAAGAATAACGTTCCACTTTTGTTAAAGGGAGAGGTTAAGCATCAAATTCTTAACACTTTGATTAAGGAATTGGTAAGATCTTTAGAATCAGAGAAGTAACTCACTTTTGATTTTCTTATTACATTCCACTTTCAAATTTCTATTCTGCGGTAACGAAATCTCTTATTACTTTTTAGTTGGAAAAGAGTCACATTATTGGATTAATTTGGTTCTTGTTTTCAAAATCAGTGTTTTGTTTATTTTACAGCGGCGCTTTTTTTTTTTTTTTTTTAATAAGCAAACTTCATTCAAAAAGGATACAGAGGATATCCTAACCCATATACAACGCCTAACTACTATCCCCTGTGAAAACTACAAAAATTCACACGGGCATCTATACCATTCATAATAATTACAAGTGTGAGCGTTTTTGCGATTCTTACCAATCCACCACCAAGTTAAAGTAATGCATCTATCAACCACCGAATCAACATCCCAAAAACCATCCTTAAACATAATATTGTTTCTATTATACCATATACACCAACTAATTGAAATCCATAAAGCCACCGCGTTATTGATTCCCACGTTGATTAAGATAAGCTTGTGAATCCGAGCCTGCAAATGACTAACCAAACTGTCCTCATCTTCCGGTTGAATCCCCAACCAAAGTCCAATCCTATACCAAACCATGGCACTCTTATTACAACCAATTATCAAATGCCAAACATCTTCATTTACCAAAAAGCACAACGGACAAGCAGTTTCATGAGGATTTGTGATGATTCCACGCCTGCGAAGGTTATCTCGAGTAGGTAATCGGTTACGCAAAAGCCTCCACCCGAAAGTCTTCACCTTCTCAGGAGCCACAGCAGTGCTTCTTGTTGTTGTTATTCTTTTCTAAACATTTCTTGAAGGTAACTGAATTTGCTTTTATTCCCGGAAGCAATTTTGGATATGGCTATGTCACTTACTTTTCCACTTCCACTTTTGGCGACAACTCACCAACAACTTATTCATGGTACAGAATCTAGTAAACTATGTAGTATGCATTTGCTGTCAAGTTTACAAAAAAAGCAATCCATCTGCAGCAGTAGTTTAACAAATTCAAATTTTCAGGGGTTTCACATGCTTGTTTTGAAGGCGATGGTGACAAAACATTAATTAAGGTTAATTTCATATACATCTGTTCGAGTAGTTTCAATCAGAAGTTACTGTTTTTTGATGTTGTAGTGTCTTTTCTTTACTGTTAGAAATAAAGTAAATAGAAACATTATGGGCTGTTTTTTTCTTTTATATTATCATGTAATTATCGGGACCATAGATCATTATGATTGTATTTATAATATCCTTAGTGTTTTTCGCCCGATGTAAAATGTATCCGATGTAAAATGTGTTTTTCGCCCGATGTAAAAAATCTTTCCTGCACTAGTGTATGTTAGATGGTATTTGACTGTAAGGCATATATCTATGAATTATGGCACTATGCATAATCAGATTTGTATCCTGTGAAATTGTTAGATAAACTTTAGAGGATCCATGTTCTGGTTTTTGTAAATTAGATCTAAAATGCTTAGTAACAACACTTATTGGGATAATTAGTTGAGTAATCTACGTTAAATGACAAAATGTCTTCATTAACACTAACACTAACACTAACTTTTAATTGTACTAACTTTTACCTTATGCCTTTTATTTTTATGCTCATTTATCTTTATGCTTTTTATTTCTATGCTCTTTATTTTATGCTTATCATTTCATATCATATTATCATCTTGTTTATGTTTATGCCTTTTTCTCTTTGTCCTTTTGGTATCATATTTTCATAATAAACCTTGACTTTGTCAAGTGCATTTTCAAAGTCATTTTCTTAATAAATGCTAATCAATTTTAAACATACTTAGACCATTTTCAAAACACTTAATAATACTTAACTCATTCAAACCATTTTGTTCCTTTTGTGCACTTTTACTTTAAAATTTTCATAAAGATTACACATGAGTCATTTCCATAGTTGAGATGTGATCCTTCTATTCCCATAGTATTGTTTGAAATAAGTTGACTCTTTTCCATCTTTGAGAGTTAGTGGCATACTTGTTGATTTTATCTAAGTTGGAGCCCTTACCTTGGTGATGCAAAGGTCCATTTTCACATACTTGTGGGTGATTAGGTGAAGTTTTCTCCTTAAAATGACAAGTTGTATTTTAATTTAAAATGAATCATATCACACCATTTTTGTTATTTTACCTCGAACTACAAGGTTTTGATCCTCCATTGCACTTTGTGGGTACGTAAGCACGAGGCTCAGGAAGTCTTGTCAAACATAAAAATTAAAAAAAAAATACATTTCTCCTCACATCCACAATCTTTTGCAAACAACACCTTTTTTAAGCCAAACGCTAGATTTTCAAAGAGGTTCCTATAGAGTACTATAGACGTTTTGGGTGCTAACACCTTCTCTTTGCGTAACCAACCCCCTTACCCTTGTCTATGTTTTTATTAGTTTTGTTTTACAACTTCTTTAGGTTGTGTTCGCTCATTTACCTTTCCTTTGGATAAAATAAAAGTGTGGTGGCGACTCTTGTTTTGTGAGGTAAGTTAATTAATAGCTTAATCTCAAATTTTCCCGCTATATTATGGTATTTTGTTTCCTACAGATGATGAAGGGAAAGAATGCAAGCTAGTGGGATACACCAGCTGAAGTTGGTGTAGTGATATTGAGGATAGGAACTGCACAATTGGCTATGTGTTTATGCTAGGTGATGCACCAGTAGCTTGGAACTTAAGAAAAGAACTAGTGGTGGTACTATCGTCGTGTGAAGCAGAGTACATAACTGCTTCTTTCTATGCATGTCAAGCAACATAGATAGTCAATTTAGTCGAAGAAATTACACTAAAGAATCATAGAGCAATTACCATGAAGATCGACAACATGCCTGCTATATTTCTTGGCAAAGAATCCATTAGCGCATGGAAGAAGAAAACACATCGAAATGAGGTTCCATTATCTTCGAGAGCATGTAGAAAAAGGGAAGCTGAAACTGGAACACTACAGAACAAAGAATCAGATTGCAAACATTATGACGAAAGGCGTACTAGTCAATCTGTTCCAGAAATTAAGGTCTATGATGAATGTAGACAACTTAAACATAATGAATTAGGTGGTGTGTTAAATTGTAATTCCTTGTTTTTAAATGGGTTGCTCGACATAGGCAAGGTAATGTCGAAACGATTATGTCGAAATGTCAAAGCATGTTTCCCGACAAAGATTTCAACTTAGGGTTATTTTGTAATTTTAGATGAAATGGGTTAGTAGGAGTTTTTGTTAGGGTGCAAGAAAATTCAACCTATAAATAGGGAGTAACCCCTATTGTTAAAAAAAAATAGAGAATGCAGTTGCATATTTGAATAAAACTTCAGTTTGAAATGCAGAGAGAAACTCTACATAAATATTCATCATCTTCCCCTTTTCTCCAAAAACCCTAATTCTCTTTCTTTCCCAATTTTATCTTTTTCGTTTCTTCTTTCAATTATCAATTGTGCAGCAAAGTTTTCCATAGGTTTTGTTGAATTTCCAACAAAAATGGGTATAAAATTTCCTAATTGCATGGTTTCGGCTTTTACATAAATTATGTAATTCACATCTACATAAAAATATATTAGAGTTTGTGTGACCATATTATGTTTTCTTATGAAATGGGTTTCCATTAATATTTTTTAGAAGCCAATTAATATATTAAATAGAAAAAGGGATGAAGAGCCCATCAATGTCATAAGAATGTAATTATATAATACAAGAGTACCAAATAAAACATACTAAAATAGAAGGAAGAAAACATATAATGATAAAACTATAAAAACCACGAACATAACGAAACCACAAGTAGAAAGACCACAAAAATAGAAAAAGAAAATCAATCACTACAAACATTAACATAAACAAGTAATCAAGTTATATCTGAAGTCAACGTCATCACGGTTAATAGATTAGAGAACACAAAGAAAAGAACGAAAGCACTTTCGAAGAAAGTTATAAATTTCAATCCACTATTGAGGAAGAAGAAGAAATGGTTGAGGAAGAAGAAAATTTTAAGGAAGAATTTTCAAATTAAATCAACAAACTTAGATAGTAAAATAAGGAGTATCTTAATTTTACAAATTTTAACAAAAGTGGAAGGAAAAGCTTATCAATTTAGAAATTTTATTCTTCTTCCTTTCAAATTCTTATTTAGAAGAAGAAGTATGTGTTATATGAACAATGGTTTTGAAAATAAATATCAATTGGTTGGTACCTATTGTTATGTTTTAATTTTAGGAAAGGATTTGTTTGAACTCCCTTTAGAAAGTTGAGGAATTAAGGATCATATATAAAGCATCGGGGAACATTCTTCACTATGTTTATTGTTATGAAAAATCTAACACTGACAAAGAACATTGACAACCAACCAAATGACTTCAATGAAATAAAAATATTAAAGGTGAGACCGCAAAGAAATTATTTACCTATATCGATTAATTCGATCTACTTTAGGGAGAGGGCGTAGCTCTCTGACTCATTACAAGAAAATAGTCTTCAAAGTTTCCAAGGGCGATTTTTTTTTCTACTCAAGTTTTTCTCAATCTTTCTAATTCTTAATATGTCAATATCACAATCTCAAGGTGTTTAAAAAGTTTCCCAAACCTCTATGATAATTATAACGTTGCCGAACTCCAAGAGTATAATCCAATAAATTTATACCCTTCATTTTCATTAGGGTTTTTACGCCTTTTACAGCTCGTACTATCGAAAAGTAATAAAGAACCTTATTAATGATAGTTGAAACCCTAAAG
The DNA here is from genome assembly GCA_022829125.1 of Lathyrus tuberosus. Classification (NCBI taxonomy): domain Eukaryota; kingdom Viridiplantae; phylum Streptophyta; class Magnoliopsida; order Fabales; family Fabaceae; genus Lathyrus; species Lathyrus tuberosus. Next base: position 898,202 of record JALAZF010000428.1, read on the forward strand.
CTCCAATTTTAACCCAAAACATGGCCCATCACGAACCAATCTAAGAAATAAAATGATTCGGCTAGATGCCTACAAATCATTGTCAACCGCCAAAGTGACCTTTGTCGCCGTCCCTACAATTTTTTATTGATGTCCTATCGCACCTTTGTTGTTGTCATATCAAATTTGATTTTGATGATGACAACTAATGAAGCATTTTGAAGATAACAACTTCGTAAGTTAAAATTTTTTTAAATTTTGATAGTTCTTTGTGACAAGGGGGTTGATTTCAACTATTTAGGATTCGTTAACCTGTCTTGGCTGGTTGTGCAGAAAGAAATAGCTAGAGGTAAAAAAGTTTAAGCGATTGTAGATTCTCTTGAGACGATGGCTTAGGTGATGGCGCACTCGAACAAAGCTTTGCAGGAAAATCAAGATCAAAATGGTGGAGCTGATGAATTATATGGGTTGGGAAAGTTTCAGAGAAATAATCTGCATACTTTCAAGGGAAGGTACGATCCGGAAGGTGCCCATACTTGAATTAAGGAGATTGATAAGATTCTCAGATTTATGGCATACACTGGTGTGTTGAAGGTGTTGTTCGAAACACATATGTTGTCCGAGGAAGCAAAGTATTGTAGGGAGAATAACCGTCAGAGGATGGAAGTTAGTAATGCGGAAATTACTTGGGCTAATTTCAAGAGTGAGTTTCAGGATAAGTATTTTCCATGTGATTTTCGTAGCCGCAAAGAGATTGAGTTTGAGGAGGTGTCAAAATTGTGTCTTGACTATAATGATGTGGAAGCCGAGGGCTCTAGGTGTGTAATGTTTGAGAGTGGCTTATGTCTTGAGATCAAGCACTTCATAGGAAATCAGAAGATTTGTCGTTTATCAATTTTGGTGAACAAATGAAAATTTTATGATGAGGATAATAGAGCCAGATCTGCTCACTACAAGAGTGTGAGTGAGAAGAAGAGTGGGATTCAGAATCGTGGTAAGCCATATGTGACTCTGGTTGCTAAAGGGAATCATACATTCTAGCAGAATGCTGCAGGTGGGAGTGGAACGAGTGAGGGAGGAGTTTCTTCTTTTTTGAGATGTTTCAAGTGGGGAGAGTTATGTCATCGTGTTTATGAGAGCAAGAGCACTGGGCAAATAGGTTTCAAGTGTGGGAAGTAGGGACGTCGTGACGCCGATTGCATGAGTGAAGTTTTGACTTGTTTCAACCGTGAAGAATCAAGTCATATCAGTATCCAGTGTCAAAAGGCGAGGAAAGCACCAAAGGCTGCATAAGCTAGTTGGAAGGTCTTTGCTCTGAGCGGTTAGGAGACCTCTGGACCTAATAATTGATTTAAGGTACATGTCTCATAATCAATATCTCTTAGTTGAAATCATCGATAGAGGTAGCGTGACGTGGGAGTTAGAGAACCAAATGAAGGAGTTTTATCCAGAATTTATTTATCAGAAAATTTTCGAGGGAGAGAATTATATAAGTGGGTGAGAGTTGTAACACCTCGGTTTTTTGTTTATTTTATAATAATTGAGTTTAAAATGATTTATAATGTTTTATTTGAGTCCCATATTTATTTTGTTGTATTATCGAGGTTGGGTAGAATTTTTTTAGAATTATAACTAATTTTTAATTATTTAAATAATAAAAATAATGAGATATTGAGCTTTGGGGAGGAAAATAGAATTTTAATTAAAATTAAGAAAAATGGGGGAATGAGTGAGAATTGAGGGGAATTAGTGAATTAATAAAATTAGTAGAATTTTATTTAAATAGATAAGAGAATTAGAGTTAGAGTTGCTGTTGTGAGAAATAGTTGCTAGTAGAGTCAGAGAGAGCCCTAGCAGAGTAAGGGGTAGGAGAAGATAACTTCCATTATCAAAATTTTCAAATTTTGCTACAAATTCAAAGTAAGGGGTGAATTGTTCATGATATGGATGTTTAGGGTATAAAGGATAAAGATGATTCCTTATCCTCTTTTTCTTTTCTTTCAACTTTTCTTCCATTGATAAAATTGTTGAATCTTGAGATGGTTTATGCAAAACCTCTCTTAATTGTTGTAATATGCTATGAAATTCATGTTGCATTGGTGATTAATTTTTGTATGAAATTGTATGCCTACTCTTGAGTTTTGATATTCATGAGCTTAAATGTTAAATTCTTAAAATATGTTTGTTTTATCATAAGGCGGTGATGTAAATGTTGAATTTGTGTTGTTTGATTCATATTGTTAATGGTTGATGTTTATCTATGTGTATTGAGGTGGTTGGTACTCAAATAGGTGAAATATGTGAGTTTCTAGGACTATCAAAATGAGAGAAAAAAACATAAAATTGCAGGTAGACACAAAAGGGGATTGACCTTCTTGTTTCATACATAACTTGAGTTTCGTAAGTTCGTTTGTGGTGTAGTTAGTTGTGTTAGAAAGCTAATGCAATAATATTTCTTTTGAAGTGGGGAAATTAGGTCTGGAAGCACTACAATAAAAGCATTTATCTTTTTTTATACCTGAAGCATAATCAAGACTTTAGTCATGCATTAGTTTTCTTGTTTCACGCATAACTTTATTTTCGTAAGTCCTTTAAAAGAAACATTTATATCATCAGAAAATAGACATAATTTAATAAATATTAGACTTAATAAGTATATAATTTTATTAAGTTTAGTAGGATAAATACTAGTTACAAGTCTGACAAAACATTTTGCCCGGTGTCGATACCAGTTTCCATTGTTCATTTAAACTGTATCAATTGGGATCTTAATTCCAAAAATTAAAATTATAGTTTGATAATAGAAGTCCTAAGAATTCAAAAACATATTCATTTACTTTGTTTTGACTCCGTTTGATTATTTAAATAATTGTTTGAATCTGAGGTATGACTAGTAGCAAACATTTTGTCTAGTATTTGCACCAGTTACTATTGTTTGATTAAAATATTTCGATTGATAAATTAAGTATTAAACTAAAAATAATAGTCTTAAAATATACTCTCTAAAATTTGTGAAACATATTCATTTGTATGATTCCGATTCCGTTTGATATTTTAAATATTTATTCGAATATGATGTATGACTAGCAGGAAACATGATTCTAGGGTTGTTTTGATAAGATGATATGTGAATTAAGTTATTAATGATTCAGGACACAAGCCCAATGTTTTGATTACATATTTGTGAGAAATAAGATGTGTATCCGATATGCTTAGAGTTGAGTTAATGAGTAATTGAGTTAAGGTTAGAATATTTCTGGTGACTCTTAACCTATGAGTAAAAGTTGTTAGAGTTAACTGTAAGCTCTGTTGTGTTGTGAGTATGCCTTGTTGAATGTTGATGGTTGTTTTGATGTTGTTAATGAGAATTGTCGAGAAATTATATGATTTAATTATTATGCTGAGTTATAATAAAAATTGTTGAGTTATGTTAAGATGGTTGGTTCAGAGAGGAACAATTGTTGTGGCCTTGTATTGACGATTTTCATGTTGAGTTTTAGGTTCAGAAAAGAACCAATGATTATTATTCAAGTTAGTGGTTTGAAACGAGTATTGTATTTATTTTGGTCCATTCATGCATCATGTATATCTGAGAAAGGTGAAGGACTTCAGTCCGGTGACGAGTCTCAGGTTCAAAGAGGAACTTGTGACGAGTCTGTTTGTTCAAAGATGGAACCATGTTCAAATATGAACCAATAACGAGTCTAATGATTCAGAGATGGCACCAGTGGAGAGTGGATTAATTAATAATATACCTCTTATATCCAAAACCTTGGTACCACATTCATTGGAGTAAAGAAGATCAATACATTGCATACATAAATGCATTTGTGATTGATTATTGTTGTGAATGACTTATGTGATTGATGATTGATATTATTAAACTATCTTTGCTATTTTATGCACCATTAACATTTATCAATGTCGCTCCCGGGATTTTCATCCAGGTACAAACGTGAAAGTGGCGCGGAAGAAAGAAAGAGAGTCGCCAGCTAGGCATTGTTATCCCAAAGAAAGGGAAAGGTAATGCTGCACAAACCCGGGAGAAAGGTGTAGCGAGGGATTTTGGACGCGGTTGCGAAGCGCTATCGCTCTTTGGTGTATACAACTCGATTCATTTTTTATCCTATTAAACCTGATGAAGGAAGGGAAATAGATGTCTCAAATTAACCCTGCTTGCAAACTTGAGGTTAAACAGCGGTCTGTTAGATTATAGATGCTACAAAGATTCGGGGTCTCTGTTGGGTATATTTTTTTAAAAGTGGCGTTGGTTTAGATGTTTAAGACGGATGCTTCTTGATAGATATGGGAGAGTATGAGATTTTGGGTTTTTGTTTAGTGTGCTCGCTAAGATTTTTCTTCCAATCTTATGCCTACGTATTCCCATTTACTGAAACAGGGAAGTCAGAGCGTTCGTAGTTCCTCCTATTCTATGGGAGGAAATGGTTATTTTGGTGTCTTGTTCAAAGCCCAAGACGTGAAGCGAAAGGTGATATATATCTTGTTCAAAGCCTAAGATGTGAAGCTGAAAGTAGTTTGTATCTTGTTTAAAGCCCAAGATGTGAAGCTGAAGGTGTTGAACTTAGAGAGAATTTGTCATCTCTAAAGGGGGTCTGTTTGTCACAATTGTTGGGTGACTGGTTTATAAAAGAGGATTACTTTAACTGGGATATGTGAATCCAGCAATGCCATAATTTCCTTTATATGGGGTTTTAACCTGAAGGAGAAGACTTTAACTCTGTGTACAGCAATGCCATCTTTCCTTAGGAATTTCTCATGCTAAAAGAGGGACAGTGGCGTGGATGTAGATGATCCAGAGGCTTGCCGCTTACAGCGATTAAATGAAGGGGAAAAAGTTGTTGATGTTTGTGTACTGTGAACGAGACACAACTTTGATGCTAAAAGGTTGATTGGATCAACCAGTACTTTTCTTATACAAACCCTAAGAGGAGTCTAATATGTGTCTCGTACAAAGCCCGAGAGAGAGGCTAAAAGGTTTTGACTCGACGATGAAGTCTTTTGGTATCTCGTATAAAGCCCGAGATGGAGGCTAAAAATTGTATGGCTCAATAAGAACCTTTTTGTATCTCGTATAAAGCCCGAGATGGAGGCGAAAGGGTGATTGACTCAACGAGGGAGTCTCTTATGTGTCTCGTGCAAAGCCCGAGAGAGAGGCTAAATGTTGTTTGACTTCGCTGGGGAGAATCATTGTACAAAGCCCAAGAGGAGGATATGGTGACTGTTTCAGTTGAGTGACAGGTCCAGTATACTGATTTTGAAAGAGAAAATCAGTTCTTATATGAGCAACACTGTACTTAAGGATTTGATTCGAGGATCCGGGTTATTCCTGTTCTTTAAGGAAGTGGGAAATCTGAAGGGTATTGAGACTATCTGATTCTACAGGTTTTCTTCCTATTTAACGAAGAGGTCACTTGAGAATGTCTTTGAGACTCAAGGAGATTAGACTGTCCGAGTTTCATCTTTTATACTATGCTTTGAGAAATAGTAGTAGACTCTTTGAAAGGACTGTTCTATGCAGATGATTAAGTTCTGTTCCTATACCTCTAGGAGGTCGTCGGGACAATTTGTACGAAGCCCAAGAGGAGGCTGGAAACTTTTAAGAAGCCGAGAGGTCCTTGTACGAAGCCGAAGAGGAGGCTATCATTCCCGGAGGAAGATAACATTATACGAAGCCTAAGAGGAGGTTGTGAAGACTTCTAAGAAGCCGAAGGGTCCTTATACTAAGTCCAAGAGGAGGCAGGGTTGCTTTTAGGAAGCCTGTGGGTCCTTGTATGATGTCTAAGAGGAGGCCGATGCTTTTAAGAAGCCGATGGGTCCCCAAACCCCGAGAAATTCAAGACAGGCTATTCACAAGGAATAGATCAAGCCAGGAAAGTTTGAGAATTTGGAAGAAAACTCAAAGATGCCATTCACGGAGAATACATTCATCTCTGGGAGTAGAGTTTCTTCACAATTCCTAATGAGGACAGCCGAAGAGAAGACTGTATCTGGTGATCCTATTGGGGATCTAGTTGTCTATTTCTACGAATAAACAAAACGGTGTCACCAAGTTCTAGACGTAGTTGCCGGGGAAACTCTAAATATCTATACTATTATTACCAAGTTGATATGAGTTTATGAAAGAATACTTACAGTGAAACAGCCCCACAATACAGTTATATGTATATGAAAGCGGTAAATGAAAGCGTGTAAACACTTACTCGGTTGTAGAGCTTCCATGTTGTTTGGTTAGTTGTTCAACAAAGAAAGATTGAAAACAACAGTATATTCAAAATCAAAGAAGAAAGTTCTTTGAAAAAGAAAGATTTGGGGCTTACAACTCAAGGAGAGGCCCAGGGTTTTATCAGTGAGCGTACTATCGTTTTGTACAGAGGGACTTATACAAGTGACTGAGGCCCAAAAGGTTTTCTGTACAAAGGGATGGGTCTTACACTCTCTCAAGAGGCCCAAAAAGTTTTAAAAGAGTGAGAGTGAGGCTTATAACACGAGGGTAGGCCCAGTTGACTTTTTGTTTGAAATGGCGATTGCGCCGAGATTTTCTTTTAACGCGAAGGGGCTTATACAATAAGTGAGGCCCAAAATTGTTTTGGTTAAAAGGGGATTGGGTCTTACACTCTATTAGAGGCCCAAAAATTTTGAATGGGTCTTATAGCTCAAGGAGAGGCCCAATTGATTTTTTAAAAGGCGACGATCGCGCCGTTTATTCAAAAATGTACAGAGGGACTTATACAACGAATGAGGCCCAAAAAGTTTTCTGTACACAGGGGGTTGGGTCTTACACTCTAATAGAGGCCCAAATGATTTTTAAGAAAAGAAATGGGTCTTACTACTCGAGGGTGTAGCGAGCGATTTTGGACGCGGTTCTTAAGCGCTGGTCGCTCTCTGCGGTTTTAGCTTAAACTACAGGTCGATTCATTTTTTATCCTATTGTGAGATGAATAAGGAAGGGAAATAGATGTCTCCAATTAACCCTGCTTTGCATACTGAGTTTAAACAGCGGTATGTTAGGTTACGTATGCTATCAATGTGGGGGGGCCTTGTACTGGTTATTTGTATTTTCGCCAATACTGGTTTTTATCTAGGCAGAAGTTTCCTGGCGGGGAACAAGGATTAGGATGTTAGGACTGATGCTTTTTGATAGATATATGAGAGTATGGGATTTGGGTTTTTTTGTTTAGTGTGCTCGCTAAGATATTTTCTTTCGATCTTATGCCTACGTATTCCCGTTTACCGAAACAGGGAAATCAGAGCGTTCGTAGTTCCTCCTATTCTATGGGAGGAAATTGGTTTTTGGTGTCTTGTTCAAAGCCCAATACATGAAGCGAAAAGTGATTTGTATCTTGTTCAAAGCCCAAGATGTGAAGCTTAAAAGTCTATTTGTGTCTTGTTCAAAGCCCAAGACGTGAAGCTGAAAAGTCTATTTGTGTCTTGTTCAAAGCCCAAGATGTGAAGCTGAAGGACCTCGACTTTAGAGAGAATTTGTCATCTCTAAAGAAGGGTTTGTCTGTCACAACTATTGGGTGAGTGGTTATAAAGGAGAATTACTTTAACCGGGATACGCGGATCCTAGCAATGCCATAATTTCCTTTAAAGGGGATTTTAACCTAAAGGAGAAGACTTTAACTCAGTGTAGAGCAATGCTATCTTTCCTTAGGAATTTCTGATGCTAAAAGAGGGACAGTGGCATGGATGTAGATAATCCAGAGGCTTGCCGCTTACAGCGATTAGATGAAGGGGAAGGAGTTGTTGATGTTTGTGTACTGTGAACGAGGCACAACTTTGATGCTAAAAGGTTGATTGGATCAACCAATGGTTTTCTTATACAAAGCCTAAGAGGAGGCTGATCCGTGTCTCGTACAAAGCCCGAGAGAGAGGCTAAAAGGTTTGACTCAACAGGAGAATATTTTATACTCAACAAGAGAGTGTTTTTGTATCTCGTACGAAGCCCGAGATATAGGTTGTTGTTTGTTTGGCTCAATAAGAACCTTTTTTGTATCTCGTATAAAGCCCGAGATGGAGGCTGAAAGGTTGATTGACTCAACGAGGGAGTCTCTTATGTGTCTCGTACAAAGCCCGAGAGAGAGGCTAAACGTTGTTTGACTCCGCTAGGGAGAATCATTGTACAAAGCCCAAGAGAGAGGCTAACTTCACTGAAGAAGGATCATTATACAAAGCCTAAGAGGAGGCTATGGCTATTGTTTCAATTAAGTGATAGGTCCGGTATACTGATTTTGAAAGAGAAAATCAGTCCTTATATGAGCAACACTGTACTCATGGATTTGATTTGAGGATCCGGGTATTCCTGTTCTTTAAGGAAGCGGGAAATCCGAAGGGTAATGAGATTGTCCGAGTCTACGGGTTTCCTTCTTATTTAACGAAGGGGTGCTTGAGAATGTCTTTGAGACTCAAGGAAATTAGACTTTCCAAGTCTAGAGTTTTGTCTTTTGTACTATGCTTTGAGAAACAGTAGTAGACTCTATGAAATGACTGTTTTATGAGGATGACTAGGTTATGTTCCTATACCTTTAGGAGGTCGTCGGGACAATTTGTACGAAGCCCAAGAGGAGGCTGGAAACTTTTAAGAAGTTGATCGGTCCTTGTACGAAGCCCAAGAGGAGGCTATCATTCCCGAAGGAATAAATCATTATATGAAGCCTAAGAGGAGGCTGTGAATACTTCTAAGAAGCCGTAGGTCCTTGTACTAAGCCCAAGAGGAGGCGGGGTTGCTTTTAGGAAGCCTGTGGGTCCTTGTACGATGCCCAAGAGGAGGCCGATGCTTTTAAGAAGCCCGTGGGTCCCCAAACCCTGAGAAATTCAAGGCAAGCTATTCACAAGGAATAGATCAAGTCAGGAAAGTTCGAGAATTTGGAAGAAACTCAAAGATGCCATTCACGGAGAATACATTCATCTTGGGGAGTAGAGTTTCTTGACAATTCCTAATGAGGACAACCAAATAGAAGACTGTATCTGGTGATCCTATTGGGGATCTAGTTGTCTATTTCTACGAATGAACGAAACGGCGTCACCTAGTTCTAGACGTAGTTGCCGGGGAAACTCGAAATATCTATACTATTATTACACAGTTGATATGAGTTTATGAAAGAAGACTTACAGTGAAACAACCCCACAATACAGTTATATGTATATGAAAGCGGTAAATGAAAGCAATAACCACTTACTCGGTTGTAGAGCTTCCATGCTGTTTGGTTAGTTGTTCAACACAGAGAGATTGAAAACAACAGTATATTCAAAATCAAAGAAAGTGCTTTGAAAAAGAAAGATTTGGGGCTTACAGCTCAAGGAGAGGCCCAAAATGTTTTACCAGTGAGCGCACTGTTTGAATTTGTACAGAGGGACTTAAACAAGTGACTGAGGCCCAAAATGTTTTCTGTACAAGTGGATTGGGTCTTACACTCTCTCAAGAGGCCCAAAAAGGTTTTAAAGAAAAAGAGTGGGGCTTATAACACGAGGGTAGGCCCAGATGACTTTTTGTTTAAAATGGCGATCGCGCCGAGGTTTTCTTTTAACGCAGAAGGACTTATACAATAAGTGAGGCCCAAAAAGGTTTTGGTTAAAAGGGGGTTGGATCTTACACTCTATTAGAGGCCCAAAGAGTCTTTTTTTTAAGAAAAGAAATGGGTCTTACTACTCGAGGGTAGGCCCATAAGGTTATTTTGAAAAGGCGACGATCGCGCCGTTTGTTTTTGACGGTATCGGGACTTATTCAATAAGTGAGGCCCAAAATTGTTTTGGTCAAAAAAAGGATTGGGTCTTACACTCTCTTAAGAGGCCCAAAGTGTTTTAAAAATGATTTATGAGGGTTGAATTAATCCAAAAACCCTAATTTTTTTTCAAAATGTATATTTTTAATTGAACAAAAATTTAATTAAAATGATTAATATTTGTTAAATACATGAAAGCAAATTATGATCTTGGACCAATATTCCAAAAAATCAGGTTTAATTCTTTTCAAAAATATCAAATATAGGAAATAAATAATATTTTTGGGATTTTTTGGTAGAATCAAATATTTAAACATTTTTGTGAATTATTGCAAAAAGAACCAATCAAAAATGATAAAAATTAAAGAGGTTATTAATTTTTCTAATTATTAAAAATAGTAATATGAAAAATAACAAAATAAACAAGTGATAAAAAGAAGTCTGGGGCGAGGGGGATTCGAACCCCATACCTCTCGCTTGCCAATACACACAAAACCAGCTGATAAACCGCTGGGGCGCAATGCCAATTCAAATATAATATGGCAAGGGAAAAATATATAGAGAACTTGTTGGATTTTCTGAAAATGGCGCCATGGCCATCTTCCTCCTCGAGCTCGTGCATGAAGCACCATATCTCCCTCATCTCTTCACCATTGGACATGATTCAAACACCAAATCCGTACGTTTTTTCACATGGAATATGATGGCAATACCCAATTTTATTCATTTTCAGTGTGGAGTAAAATAATCATGATGAACACAGATGAACCCTAATTTGCAAAAGCAATCGTGTAGGCATGGTTATAAGGTCTATGATCCAATTTCTTGAGGCAAAACAATCAACACATGATGGCAATCAAATGGCAAAAATATCATGCGAGGAAATATGCATGGATCATGGAGTTTGAGTTTGAAGCTCACCTTGATGCAAGCTGAAATGGAACTTTGCCCAGATGGTGTTCCAGTCGTGAATTGATGATCCCTACAGCTTCAATGGATGTTATGGAGTGTGTTACAAGCTTTGGAACACTTTGAAACTCTTTGGATCAAGCTGGAGACCTCCACTTGCAAAATTGAAGTATAATGGCTTGGTGGAAGAGTGATTTTGAGCCTGAGGTGTTACAGTCAGTGTTTAAGTGTTTGGACACCTCAAATACATCATATGTGATGTGTTTGAGCAATTGGAATTGATTGCCTATGGCTGCAACTCAAAACCCGATAGTGGTTACTCAAAAACAAGAAAACTTGAGGTTTAAGAAAGAATGAGAGAAAGCAGTGTTGTAACTGGCTTTGGTGTGAGTTGAATGATCCATTGGGACCTCTATTTATAGGTGATCAACTCTTGTCTTGGAGGAATAGTGAATGGCTGCTGGATCAGATCACATTTGCATGGATTGGCTTGGCATAAATGCCTCTTGAACTAGGTATAATAGCTGCTCCAAATAGATCAGCTATGCCTTGACTGAAATCACATTCTTCAGATGTTTTTATTGTTGTTTAATCAAAGAACTTGACTGAGGAGAGTGAGAATCTTGATAATGCACTATTCCACATTAATGCACTTTGAATTCAAGGCAAAAAGTGCCAAAGTGGATGAACTTCAAGTTGGAAGATTCCTTGGCTTTTTTACTCAGATTTATCAGTTGGATCAGTTGCATTGTGATTGGCTTGAACACAGGTGGCATAGTGATCCTTAGTCTTTGGCTCAAAATCGTGTGTGGCAAGCAAACATGCAAACTGATTTTTCCAAAATAGCTTGCAGCAGCATGACTTTGGGCATGGATTTCTCATGGCTTAAGTTGAATCAATTCATGCTGTTGAGCTCTTTGAATTCTTAGTAACATATGCAACAATATTGATGTTTAACTTTGGACTTGATTCAGCTTGCAACTATGTGAAAAAATCTCACAAGTTTTGGTGTTTCAACAAAATCTGTCTTGGACAGAATTTTTCTAAGTGTTGGAAAATGGTATACTTTCATCTTTTCAGCCACTTTGGCTCACTCATAGCTCAAAATCCATAATGAATTGGTGTTAGGCCTAGTTGTAGTTTTTGTAGAGGGCAATGAGATCTACAAATCAAGCTTTGGATGGGGCACAATGGCCTTGTGGTTTAGGAGTTATGGTCCTCCAAAGTTGGTGTATTAGTGGTACTTTTCCATAACTTAGAAAAAATTCTAAGTTTTATGGTTACCCCTTTTACAAGTTATCCCACTTTTCTTGATTTTTCTTGATGAATGGTGATTCAAATCACACATAAACATCATTTTAGGGTTAAAAATCCATTTTGGTGAAAAATCTCAAAAAGTTAAAGTTAACTTTTGTGTACAGTTGACTTTTTATCAGATGAATTCCAAACTGTGCAATTCTTCAGGAAATCATGTCCTTGACCTAAATCAAACTTGATGGACATGTTCCAAGGGTGTCATAGGGTATATTGAATCATGTCTTAGGGCTTAAGGGCATGTCTTGGTCAAAAGTCAAAGTTACAGTTGACTTTCCTCTTAAAACCCTAATTGTGGTGCAGATGAAAATGGATCAATATGGTTCATTAGAGACCCTCAAACCCTCTCTTGAGGTCTTGGTTCATGATTTGCCCTAAAAGTCCACTTAGGGGTGAATTAGGTCAAGAAACCCTAATTCCTGATTTTTGGTGGATGCATCCCCTGAGGTTAAATTGACTTGATGACTGGGTCCATGAGGTTCCATGGAGTATATTAGGTTATGTCTTGGATCATTGGCTTGTGCTCAGATGAAAATTTCCATTTGGGGGCCCTGGTCGACCAAAGCCCTAATTTGGTGACACTGTCGATTTTGAGACTTGATCCACCTAGAAGGGAGCATCCTTGTGCTTAATCCTTGAAGTGGGAGTCCTCTTTGATCCTTTGTGAATGTTTGAGAGGCTTAGACAAGTTGAAGATCATGTCATTCCTTGATTGATCCTTTGTCAAAAGCTCTGAGAGGGCTTGAAACCCTAATTTTGATTGTAGTGAATGCTCACCCATCTTTGGGGAGACTAATGAGGCAAGATGGCTCCCCCATATTCTGATGATGATTTGCACAATGATGGGAAATCTTAGTGGTCAAAATTTGGGGTATGACAGATGCCCCTATTTAATCTTCTTGAACCCGAAGGTGTGAATGACGAAGGTATTCGGGCATTCGGGGTGCAAGAGGATTAAATATCGGAATACCCAAAATTTTGATGGTGGTTACGAATGGTAGCTTACGCATTCATCTTCTTTAGCTAAACGATGATGCTTATAAAAGGTAAACTTTCCCCCCGATGCTGGTCTCCTACCAAGGAACTGGTCTTAGTTTCTGAAATAAACTTCCCCTCGATCCTGGTTTCCTACCAAGGAACTGGTCTCAGTTTCTGAATTAAACTTCCCCTCGATCCTGGTTTCCTACCAAGGAACTGGTCTCAGTTTCTGAATTAAACTTCCCCTCGATCCTGGTTTCCTACCAAGGAACTGGTCTCAGTTTCTGAATTAAACTTCCCCTCGATCCTGGTTTCCTACCAAGGAACTGGTCTTAGTTTCTGAAATAAACTTCCCCTCGATCCTGGTTTCCTACCAAGGAACTGGTCTCAGTTTCTGAATTAAACTTCCTCTCGATCCTGGTTTCCTACCAAGGAACTGGTCTTAGTTTCTTTTGTCAATAAACTTTCTTGACAAGGGACGCTATTTGTAGCGGTTTTCCCTCAAACTTCTCGCCGAATTTTCCTGGGGAGATGCCATTTGAGAGGAAAAAGTTTTGATGTCATACTTGCTGGGGGAATCCAGTTGTCTGAGCTGTAGAGTTGCACAAACTTCTCTATTGGAGACGTCATTTGTCGATTCTACTGGGGAAAGCGAGTGTCTTAAGAGACTGTTCCTGCTTGGAATCTTACATCATACTTTTCTAGGGATCCTCCCGGAGAAACGCCATATGATGGGGTCCAATTTTAGGGTGCCAATGACCTTTTCATCAGTGGTTTTTTCGAAGCGAAACTGACATGCCGCCGAATCTCTGATTACGAGGCTTTCTCTGTGGATTTTCCTTAATCCAGGAAAGCAAGGATATCGTCTTCGATGGCGAAGAGCGACATTTGTTGAAAGTTTTCTCTGGTTTTTCAGAGGTTCAAATTATCAAAGTGGTCAAGGACCAACCTCTTTCCAGAAATAAACTGGAAGCGAGGTTGTCCAAACGCAGCGTTTCCTGACGAGGCAAGAACTGACGACTCGATTGAGAGGACTTCTATCACTAAGGGACACGACCGACTAGAGTGATAGTGATGCAATATGAAATGTGAATGCAAATAAAAAATGCATGCTGTATGTATGTTTATGCTGACAAAACTGACGCGATATACAAACTGACGGGTGAACACGACTGGATACTCGGCCATCGCGGGGTGTATAGAGATATCGCTGGTTCAGAATAGCAATTACACCTTGCTTAGGAGAGATAGTCCCTGCGGGGAATATCGTTGATCGGGCTTAGGAGATGAGAGCTCAACCGAGGTGTGTCAGACGAAACAAGGTCTCTGACACAGTCGATCCTTCATTCAGGCGTACTGGCGTAGAAGGAATACTTTGATTCTGCACTTTGAGGTTCGAACACCTTTGGAGAAGCGATCGAGACTCTTCTGATGTTCAACAGTCAAAAGAAATTGCCATTTCTATTTTAAAAGCAGAAAAAGTTTTAACAAGTAAATTCATTTTTGTTTTATTTCAAGAATCGTTAATCATGTTAACAACGTCGTTCTGTAAAGCTAAAACAAATAAGAATTACAAACAAAAGCACAAGGGCTCAAATTTTATTGATAAGATGGAGATCAGCCAAGCGCGTGATTCCAAAAAGTATTTACAAAGTTAGAAAATGGTAATTTACAGGGAAAAGGGCTAAGTTGAAAAATAACGACCACTATCCTTCTACCAACTTTGAATTCGGGGCATCCTGAGCCTCTGTCGAAGATGACCTTGACTGGAGTTTTCCTCTGATGGATGATGTAACTGCTGCTGCTGAGGGACTTGCCTCTGTTGAACATAGTTACTTGCCATTATCCATAATTTTTGCCTGGATTGTATTATGATGTTTCCAATCCACCAGGATGATTTTTTTTCATGTCTCTAACTTTTGCCTGGACCGCCCTTTCGGGTTTTCAATCCACCGAGACGTTTTTTTTTTTGGTTTAGGCGAAGTATTTCTTGACTACATCACCATTTGTGGGGTAGGCAAATTCCTCTCCGTCCATGGTAGCAAGTCTCAAGGCGCCGCCTGAGAAAGCTTTCGTGACCACATAGGGGCCATCATAATTTGGGGTCCACTTGCCCCGAGAATCAGTGAGAAATGATTGTATCTTCTTGAGCACAAGGTCTCCTTTTCTGAAGATGCGAGGTCGGACCTTTTTGTCGAATGCCTTCTTCATTCTCTGTTGATACAGCTGACCATGGCATAGTGCCGTGATTGTCTTTTCTTCGATCAGATTCAGTTCGTCGTGTCGACTTTGACACCACTCAGCTTCTGTGAGCTTCGCTTCCATCAATACCCGGATTGATGGGATCTCTACTTTTATGGGGAGCACTGCCTCCATGCCATACACTAGAGAGAAAGGGGTAGCCCCTGTTGAAGTGCGGACAGATGTACGATAACCGTGAAGAGCAAATGGTAGCATTTTTTGCCAGTCTTTGTAGGTTACAACCATCTTTTGAACGATCTTCTTGATGTTCTTGTTAGCCGCTTCTACCGCTCCGTTCATCTTGGGTCGGTAGGGAGATGAGTTATGGTGTTCGATCTTGAACTCTGCGCACAACTCTTTCATCATCTTATTGTTCAAGTTAGATCCATTATCAGTAATGATCTGGTTTGGAACACCATAACGGCAGATGATATTGTTTTTGATAAATTGGACCACCACTTGTCGGGTTACATTAGCGTACGGCGCTGCTTCGACCCACTTGGAGAAGTAGTCAATGGCTACAAGGATGAACCGATGTCCGTTTAAAGCCTTAGGTTCAATCAAGCCAATCATGTCGATTCCCCATATGGAGAAAGGCCATGGGGAAGAAAGAACTTTCAGATGTGATGGCGGTACATGAATTTTGTCGGAGTATATCTGACACTTGTGACACTTCCTCATGTACTTGTAGCAGTCGGATTCCATTGTCAACCAATAGTACCCTGCTCTGAGAATTTATCTCGCCATTGTGTGTCTGTTGGCATGAGTGCCAAAGGATCCTTCGTGAATGTCTTTCATCAGCATGTCTGCTTCTGGTCTGTCGACGCATCGGAGTAAGACCATGTCAAAATTTCTCTTATAGAGAGTGTCACCGCTTAGGAAGAAGTTTCCAGCCAATCTTCTGAGGGTTTTCCTGTCTTTTCTGAGTGCCCCAGATGGGTACTCTTGTTTTTGAAGGAAGCATTTGATATCGTGATACCAAGGTTTGTCATCTATGACTGCTTCAATCATGAAGATGTAAGCGAGCCGTTCAAGGCGCATGATGTCAATCTTAGGTATGTCATTCCATTGACCTACACTAATCATGGAAGAGATAGTGGCTAACGCATCATCCATGTGATTCTCATCACGAGGGACGTGATGAAACTCGACTCTGTCGAAGAAAGGTAGAAACTTTCTTACATAGTCTTTGTAAGGAATCAGCCCTGATTGGTATGTGTTCCAATCTCCTTTAATCTGATTAATAACCAAGGCTGAGTCGCCGTATACGTCCATGTTTTTTATCCTTAAATCGATCGCTTCTTCGGGACCCATAATACAAGCTTCGTATTCGGCCTCGTTGTTCGTACATTTGAACGTAAGTCTGGTAGTGAAAGGAATGTGGGTACCCTGAGGGGTAACAATTACTACCCTAATTCTGTTTCCATAATGATTAACTGCTCCGTCAAAGATAAGTCCCCATTGGGAACCTGGTTCTGGCCCTTCACTGGGTAGCGGTTCATCGCAATCTTTCATCTTTAGATACATGACATCTTCATCCAGGAAGTCAAACCCGATTGATTCTTGATCGTCAATCGGTTGATGAGCCAAATGATCGGCTAAAATACTTCCCTTAGCGGCTTTCTGAGCGTGGTACTCTATGTCATATTCTGATAACAGCATCTGCCAATGGGCAATCCTTCCTGTGAGAGCAGGTTTTTCAAATAAATACTTGATTGGGTCCATTTCGGAGACCAACCAAGTAGTGTGACAAATCGTGTACTAACGAAGACGTTTGGCTGCCCAAGCCAAAGCGCAACAAGTTTTCTCAAGCATCGTGTACCGAGTTTCGCAGTCGGTGAATTTCTTGCTTAGATAGTAAATGGCTGACTCTTTCCTTTTAGTTTCGTCTTGTTGGCCAAGTACACATCCCATTGAGTCCTCTAGAACCGTGAGGTAAATGATCAGTGGTCTTCCTTCCACTGGAGGTGATAAAATTGGAGGATTCAACAGATATTCCTTAATACTGTCGAAGGCAGTTTGGTAATCTTCTGACCAAATGCAATCCTGGTTCTTTTTCAGTAATTTGAAGATCGGCGCACAAGTGGCGGTCATAAGGAATATGAATCTGGAGATGTAGTTCAAACGTCCCAGGAATCCTCTGACTTGTTTTTCAGTTTTCGGAGAAGGCATTTCTTGAATGGCCTTGACCTTGTCAGGATCAACTTCAATTCCTTTCTGGCTGATGATGAACCCTAGTAGTTTCCCTGAACGGACACCGAAGGTGCACTTGTTGGGATTCAAGCGGAGCTTGAATTTTCTTAGACGTTCGAACAATTTTGACAGATGTTCAACGTGCTCACTCTCTGTTTTTGATTTTTCAATCATATCATCGACATACACTTCGATTTCCCTATGTATCATGGCATGAAATAGAGTAGTCATAGCCCTTTGATAGGTTGCCCCGATGTTCTTCAAACCGAACGGCATTACCTTGTAATAGAAAGTCCCCCATGGGGTAATGAACGAAGTTTTCTCCATGTCTTTCGGCGCCATTTTGATTTGGTTATAGCCCGAGAATCCATCCATGAAGGAGAATACTTTGAAGTTTGTTGTGCTGTCTACCAGCATGTCAATGTGTGGTAAAGGAAAGTCGTCCTTTGGACTTGCCTTGTTCAGATCTCTGTAATCAACACACATTCTGACCTTTCCGTCCTTTTTGGGAACGGGTACGATGTTGGCTAACCATTGAGGATATTCTGATGTAGCGAGGAAACCCACGTCAATCTGTTTCTGTACCTCCTCTTTGATTTTGATGGCCATGTCCGGGTGAGTGCGTCTCAACCTTTGCTTTACTGGCGGATATTCCGATCTTAACGGTAAGTGATGTTCCACGATGCTGGTATCCAGCCCTGGCATATCCTGATAGGACCAAGAGAATACATCGGGGAATTCTTTGGGAAGCTTTATCAAACCCTCTCTGGCAGTTGGACTGAGCAGTTCTCCGATCCTAAGTTCTTTTCTCTCTTGCTCTGAACCCAAGTTTACCATTTCCAATGGTTCTTTGTGAGGTTCAATAGACCTTTCCTCTTGTCTGAGTAGTCGGGAGATTTCTTCTAGAATTTCGTTGTCATTTTCTTCTTCAGCCTCGAATACCGGGAACTCAAAGTTGGGAGAAGGCATCGGATCGTATGTTTCAACTGGGTTTAAAACAAGCAATCTCCATGACGTGACGATTCGTGTTTAGAAGAAATAGAGAGAAAATGAAAGTGTGTGCAGTGTATTTGTTTTACTGCTTGTTTTTATTATTGATTTGTTTTTTTTTTAGGATTACCATTTTCTGAGAAAAGCGAAAAGAGAAAACAACAATAAATGTGGAAATTACAGAACGACGTTATTTTATTAATGAGCAAGTCGAACCTTGAAACTACAGCCCTATAAAACAAAACTCTGTCGCTTCGGGCAAAGCGAAGAGGGAAATTTTACAGAAAGCGAGCCCTATCAAAACATCCGTTTCACCTGGGCAGGGTGAAAGGTTAAAGATGGAAATTACTTTGACTGATGAACGACCATCGGAACCTCGACAGCAACCCACTGGCGGCGAACTCCTCGGTGAATCACAAAGTCTGGCACCTTCCTTGATTTGTCTTCAGAAATGACGCTGATTTCTGGTAGAGCAGGATCACTGGATTCTGTTTCCCAGGAAGAATTATCGTAGGAGAATTCCTCAGTTATATTATGTATAGTATTTGTGCTCTCAGCTGTATCTCCCCATCCAGTTGGCTGAATATCTTCGAGTCTGATACGAGAGCTTTCAGGAGCAGTGTACTTGACCATGAAGTCGTGTTTTCCACTTGGTTGTCCTAGGGTGTCCCATACCTCTTTAGAACTGGAGGAGTCATCTCTCTCGATGACGTTGACCTCGGGAAAAACATAGTTGATGAATTCAAGTCCTGCAAACGTTGCGAATTCATCTTCATGTTGAGTGGTTTCAGGATGACCTGAGTGTTGATCCCATGACATGGTGGGGACACAGGTATTCTGTTCAATGACGGTCAGTTAATTTTCATTGTTCGGCTGACTCTCTTGCCCCAAGTTTCCTGGATAAGGTTGCCACATTGGCAGACCATCCATTGGGCCATAGTAGGTGTAGTCAAAATTGTCTTTCATCAGAGTGTCCTCCTCTAACGAATTTGGTGGAGCACGGGAACCTTCCGGATCATAATCTCCATATATCATTTCGACATCTGATCTTGGTATAAATCTCGGACTTTCTGTAGGAAAGCAAAAAGGCATAGGCACCTCTTCCTGAGATATATAACCGTCCTCGTTAAGATAGGACTTCCATTCTTCATCCGTGTCAGAGGGATCTTCCTCGTTGATAGCATGAACTGTCTGAGACACTGGGTGAAGAAAACCTCCACTGTGGAAGAAGTTTTGAAGTGGAAGAAGACTTTCATCGTTGGCGGATGTCTGGGTACAGGTTGCAGAAAAACCAAGACCCTTCTTTGTTTTATTGTCAATGGGAATGACGAGCGGTCCCCATCCGGTTGTATCGGTACTCTCGACTGCTTTGATAGCATCTTTGTATGAGGAAATCGAGGTTGCTCCTTTGAAATGATTGTCCTTGCTCACCGACAATGCTTGGAACTGCGTTCCAATAACCTCCTCGGGTTCTATACCATTAGATGATGACAAGTTGCTTACGAGCAAGGCCTGTTCTCCACAGACTGTGACAAGTTGATCGTTCTTGACGAACTTTAGCTTCTGGTGGAGGGTTGACGTAACCGCTCCAGCCTAGTGTATCCAAGGTCTTCCTAATAAACAACTGTATGTTGCCCGGATGTCCATGACCTAGAAAGTGACTTGGAAAGTGTGAGGACCAATAGTTATGGGAAGATCAACTTCCCCGATAACTATTTTTCTGGATCCGTCGAATGCTTTGACGACGACCTCGCTTGCTCTCATCGGAGAGCCTTTGAATGATAACTGCATCAAAGTAGACTTCGTCATAACATTCAGGGCTGACCCTTTGTCTACCAGTACGCTGGCTAAGGCATCATCCTAGCAGTTAACTGTAATATTGAGCGCCATGTTATGACGGTGACCTTCTTCAGGTAATTCCTCATCACTAAATCCCAAGTTATTGCAGGAAATGATGTTAGAGACAATGCTATCGAACTGTCTGATTGTTACATCCTGTTCCATAAAGGCTTGCTCCAAGACTTTCTGTAGAGCCTCCCTATACGCTTCTGAAATGAGTAACAGTGATAATACTGAGATTTTTGAAGGAGTCTGTAACAGTTGATCGACAATGTTGTATTCACTCCTTTGGATGAGCTTCAGCATCTCATCATCATTTTTCGAAAGGTCGGGATTACTGGATTGACTGACTGGTGGATCGGGAGCTTCTGTCTGAAGTTCCTTTTCTTTGTTAACTTCCCCAACCCCTCGGTTGAAGATTCTACCACTCCGTGTTACTCGACTGATGTCTGCAATGTTCACGACGGAGGGTAATGGAATTTCCTTTCCATTTTCAATTGTTGTTGCACCGTATTTGTAAGGGATAGCCTTAGTTGATTCATACGGTAATGGTCCCGGCAAATAGATGACTATGGGAACTTTCTGATTTTTCTGACCATCATAAGTAATCTCGATCCGTTCCTGGTTGGGAACTTTAGATTCATCAAGTAGAGGGATGATGGCAAAAACATCTCTGGTCCTGTGATGACCAGAAATGGTGACAACATCCTCAACTTGATTGGCAAGGTAGTTCGGCATCCAGTCGATAGGTCCAGAACCCAGATATGGACGAATTTCTCCACGGTCCACCTGACCCTGAAGAGCCGCTCGCATAAGGTAACACCCTTTGTTATTTTCCGAACAGACGCTACAACGGTCGTAATTGTGTAGTGGCACCTGGCCACGCCCACTTTGAATACAATGTAACCTCACTAGGTTACCTTCCATTGATCGGACATCCTGACTTTGATGTCGAACAGGATTCCTATTACTGATACTAATTTGCTAAGTATCTTCATCCATGTAAATTGGCATCCACCAATGATTTAACAAGTGCTGAAGTGCCTCCTGGACAAGGGTACAACCTCGATCGTTTTCGCAACCTACTTTACAGCTTTGATAGTCGTGTGATATTAAGAATCCGAGTCGGACCTGCTCAGCATGTAACTCTACCAGGTTGGTATTCATCACGCGAATATCAAAGATCTGAACCATATTGATCTGATAAGGGTTCTTATCATGGTAGTCTTAGATCCATCCAAGATCCATCTGACGTTGGAGGGCCTCTTGTATGAAAGAGCATCCCTGTTTGTTTACCGAGCAAGTCAGACAGAAACTGTAATCGTGCCGCGGAAGATTATGATACTGGCTTTGCCTTGAGTGCATTGCCACCAGATTGGCATTCATCGCACGGATATCGTGGTTTTGAATGACGTTAGAATTCGTATAGACCATGTTAACTCCACGAACTCGGTGCTCTTGGATCCATCCGAGATCCATTTGTTCCTGTAGTGCTGCCTGCACCACCGAACATCCCTGGTTGTCTTTAGGGCAGATATCACACTGGTGATAGCTATGAGGTGGCACATGGCCATATCCACTCTGTCTACAATGCATCTTGACTAGATTGGTTTTCAACAAGAGTACATCATGAATTTGATAGACGTTGTTAGTCTCTTTCTCAATCAGATTGACTGCAGCTTTCTCATGTGGAGGCAGCGGGTTCATGAGAACATTGGGATTCATATCTTTGAAAGATAAGAGCCCGCTCCTAACAAGCTTTTGTACATCAGACTTGAAATTGAGGCAAGTCTCAATGTTATGCCCTGAACCTCCTTGATGATAAGGGAACGCCTGATCCACCTTAAACCAAAAAGGCAGATTTTCTGGTACTGTAAGAGGGGACTTAGTCTGAATGTGCCCCTTGGCTAGCAGTAACGGAAACAACTCTGTGTACGTCATGGGTATAGGATCAAACCCTGGTGGCCGTGTTGTATGGTTGTGGTTATATGGAGGACTAGCCTGCTGAAGAGGCTGTTGTGTCCTTTGCTGATCAGGTCGGCTCTGCGCAACCTGAGGTTGATAAGTAGGAATAGGCGCAGGGCTAATAGCAAGAGTCACAGCTGCTACTGGTTGACATCGTCGCCTTTGCTTTCCGAGAGAGATATTCCCGATATCTTGCTCTTTTTTCTTAGGGAGAGCACTACCATATTTTTTTAGTACCACTCGTTGATCCAGTGTCTTTTACCAAACGTCCTTCTCGGACGGCTTCCTCAAGACGTACACCCAGTCCGACCATTTCGGTGAAATCACTGGGTGCACTGGCAACCATTCGGTCATAGTAAAATGAGCTTAAGCTTTTTAAGAAGATCTTTGTCATCTCTTTTTCCTCAAGAGGTGGACAAATTTGAGCGGAAATTTCACGCCACCTTTGATCATACTCCTTAAAGGTTTCCTTTTCCTTTTGCGACATTGATCTGAGTTGATCTCTGTCGGGTGCCATGTCCAAATTGTATTTGTATTGTTGGACGAAGGCAGTACCAAGATCTCTGAAAGTACTGATCGTAGCACGGTTTAAACCCATGTACCATTTGAGTGCGGCACCGGTTAAACTATCCTGAAAGTAGTGAATCAGTAGGTCTTGATTCTCCATCTGAGCTGACATTCGCCGAGCATACATCACCAGATGGCTCTGAGGGAAAGAGTTACCCTTGTACTTTTCAAAGTCGGGCACTTGGAATTTGTGCGGGACTTTCACATTGGGGACCAAGCAGAGATCTGCGGCGTCCTTTCCAAATAGATCCTGACCGCGAATGGCTTGCAGCTCCTTCTGCATTTCCAGGAACTGTTCCTGGAATTCATCCATTCTATCGAACATAGTTTCCTTCCTACCAGAAGGTGTTGGTGGAATCTGTCCTTCCGGGATAGTGTGCACCACAGGGGGTGGTACCGTGACTACGGTAGTGAATCTTGGCGTTTCCCAAAGTTTGTAACCTTCAGGAGTCTTCAGAAAGCCCCTGGCATCTTCGCTTTCCCAAAGTTTGTAACCTTCAGGCCCAGCGGCTTCTGTTGTGATTCCCTGATCTTCAGCGATCGGCGGAACATATCCTTCTGGGATATAGTTAACAGGCATACCCCAAGGACGATCTTTCAGCATTTGATACCTAGGATCATACTTCTCCACGATGGGCGTTGAGGTGATCTCCGAGATCACAGTTCTTTGTAGCTGAGCTTCTGCCATGGCTTGCATGTCGTTACGAAGCTTTCTCATATCCTATCTCAGAGCGTCGATCTCTTTTTTCAACTCTCTATTTTCTTCCTCAAGATCATCCATCTTTTTCTGACGATTGGCCCGAGTATTGTACGAATGAGACAGTTTGACTCTAGAATCGAGACACAAACGTGAGATTCGTAGGTAAGAAGAATACGCGATGTGAGAATGATGAATGCAATGATTATATTAATTGTTTTTTTTTTGTTTAATCAAAATAAACTTCGACAATTAGATTGCAAATATCAAACAGTGGGGAAACCCCTTTTTATTGAAATTCAAAGGATTACAGAAATGGAAATACAGTAGATTACAAGGTGCGGAAACAGAAACCTAAGCTAATGGGTTCCGAGTCCTCTCTGAAGAGAAATCGGGTGCTGACTCCGGGACTTTCCTTTTCTTTGACCAGGGCTCTTGGGCTGTTGTCGGGTTGGCATTCCTTTGCCAGGTGAAAGGAGTGAGCAAATTCCTTTGGTCGTCTTGATTCTCTACAGCATGTTGCTCCAAAATTTCAATCAGAGCATCTTTCTCTTTCAGTAATTGCTGTATTTTGATGCACTCTATATCGAGGGTGCGGTACTTGTTCTTCCAAGACCTTCTCTCCTTTTGAACCTTGTTGAGAGTAACCTGAAGCTTTTCTGTTTCCGTCATGAAGTACATGGAAGATTCCCTCGGCGGAAGAATTCCGTAACGAGGATAAGGCATCTTTAGCTTGAGAGCTCTAGTTTGTACCCAATAGAGATAAGGCTCCACCGAGACACAGTCCGGTTTTCCTAGAGACTCTCGTCCTTTCTTTTGAACGTGTTTCCAAGCGTGCACTAGTTCCATCTTTAGTACTCTGTCGTTTTCTCCTTCTTTGAAGAAAAGACCTTCCAGATGAACGCCCCGCGGGACGTATCTCATCGGGTATCCAAATTGACAGCGAACCAATACCGGATGGTAGTTGATTCCCCCTTTAGTTCCTATGAGGGGTACGTTGGGGAAGTTTCCACAATGATCAATGATCCTGATTCCCTCATAAATCTTACTACACCAATCTATATCAGAGTTGGTAAGAGACATGATCTTCTGTGACCAGCGTAAGGCACTCTTGCAATCCCAAAAAGAAGCAGACTTGGGAAAGTGTGAGATAAACCATTTATAAAGTAGAGGTACACAACATGTGATCTCCCCTCCACTGTACAAATTTCCTAAGTGTACAGAATGATACGCATCTGCGAGCAAAGTCGGCACAGGGTTTCCAACGAGAAAAACCTTAATGGAGTTAATATCGACGAAGTTATTGATGTTGGGAAACAAAAATAACCCGTAGGTGAGCAAGACAAAGATGCTTTCAAAAGCAGTCACGTTTCCTATACTGGAAAAATACAGGGCTTTCTTCGTCAAGAACTGGGCTGGCAAACCTTGGATGCCACCCCTAGTAGTTAGGTGAGTCCTGACCTCAGACTCGTCCAAATGAATTGCTCTTGCAATGGTCTGATTCTTTGGAATTTCTTCCAGTCCAGAAAATGGAGCTCGATCCGTAATGTGAAGATCGATCAGATGAGAATACTCCTCCAACGTTGGTGCTAGCTGGTAATCCAGGAATGTGAAACAGTGATAAACCAGATCGTAGAACTGAATGAGCGCATCCATGATTCCCTCAATCACATGGACTCTTAGCAGTGGTAGCAGACCTCCGTGCTTGGCTCTGAAAGCCTCAGGGTTAGTGATCATCCTTGCTAACCTTCTCAAATCCTCTAGCTTTGGAACCTTGAAGGTATACCTATGGGTTCTCCTTCTACCGAAATCCATTAGTGCAATCTTCTTCTCTGATATTTGCAATCACAGTTGTAGTTTAACTTGAAAAACAGAGAGACTAGAAGAGAAGTTTTTTTGAATGTTTTAATTTTTTTTAAATGAATGCATGAATGCAGCACACAAAAACATAGAAAAAACATGGGGTCAAAGGGTCGTAGTCATGAAGTTAAGGCTCAACCCATTCCCAAAGGTTTATACTAGGGTGATTTTTGTACCTGTACTCATTATCATCAGCTCCTCCCAGGAAAGAAAAACAACAAGCGGATCGCCAGTGAGTTGTAGAGCAATCTTAGAGTAAATGCCATTCACTGAGAATAGATCACCAGCCTCAAATGAGGGTAGTATCACGTAACAACTATTTCTTATAGTTTTTGCACTACGAAAGGGTTTGGCTCCTCATCTTCTCAGACTTAACAACCGGCCCATTGTTTGGGTGAGAAAATGGGTTACGTTGGTCAGCCTCCACTGAGGTTGATGGTCGACCCCGTCGCCATCACTTATCTTAAGTGTATACTCAATCTTTCCACATACGGCATCACCCGCATTCCCATTAGCAGAAAAATAAACACGTATAGCAATTAGGAAAAGCAGTATATATATTTGTCCTAAACATCCTAGACCTTTGAAGCTAAGGATCTTAAGTTCCTAACAGAAAATGGGTTCCCCGGCGGAAGCCCCAATCTGCGGTATCACACAAGAGATGAAAAGGAAAAAGCAAAACAGAGACCGGCCCCACGGTGGGCGCCATTTTTTTGTAGCGAGCGATTTTGGACGCGGTTCTTAAGCGCTGGTCTCTCTCTGTGGTTTTAGCTTAAACTACAGGTCGATTCATTTTTTATCCTATTGTGAGCTGAATAAGGAAGGGAAATAGATGTCTCCAATTAACCCTGCTTTGCATACTGAGTTTAAACAGCGGTCTGTTAGGTTACGGATGCTATCAATGTGGGGGGGCCTTGTACTGGTTATTTGTATTTTCGCCAATACTGGTTTTTATCTAGGCAGAAGTTTCCTGGCGGGGAACAAGGATTAGGATGTTAGGACTGATGCTTTTTGATAGATATATGAGAGTATGGGATTTGGGTTTTTTTGTATAGTGTGCTCGCTAAGATCTTTTCTTTCGATCTTATGCCTACGTATTCCCGTTTACTGAAACATGGAAATTAGAGCGTTCGTAGTTCCTCCTATTCTATTGGAGGAAATTGGTTTTTGGTGTCTTGTTCAAAGCCCAAGACGTGAAGCGAAAGGTGATTTGTATCTTGTTCAAAGCCTAAGATGTGAAGCTTAAAAGTCTATTTGTGTCTTGTTCAAAGCCCAAGACGTGAAGCTGAAAAGTCTATTTGTGTCTTGTTCAAAGCCCAAGACGTGAAGCTGAAGGACCTCGACTTTAGAGAGAATTTGTCATCTCTAAAGAAGGGTTTGTCTGTCACAACTATTGGGTGACTGGTTATAAAGGAGAATTACTTTAACCGGGATACGCGGATCCTAGCAATGCCATAATTTCCTTTAAAGGGGATTTTAACCTGAAGGAGAAGACTTTAACTCAGTGTAGAGCAATGCTATCTTTCCTTAGGAATTTCTCATGCTAAAAGAGGGACAGTGGCATGGATGTAGATAATCCAGAGGCTTGCCGCTTACAGCGATTAGATGAAGGGGAAGGAGTTGTTGATGTTTGTGTACTGTGAACGACGCACAACTTTGATGCTAAAAGGTTGATTGGATCAACCAATGGTTTTCTTATACAAAGCCTAAGAGGAGGCAGATCTGTGTCTCGTACAAAGCCTGAGAGAGAGGCTAAAAGGTTTGACTCAACAGGAGAATCTTTTATACTCAACAAGAGAGTGTTTTTGTATCTCGTACGAAGCCCGAGATGGAGGCTGTTGTTTGTTTGGCTCAATAAGAACCTTTTTTGTATCTCGTATAAAGCCCGAGATGGAGGCTGAAAGGTTGATTGACTCAACGAGGGAGTCTCTTATGTGTCTCGTACAAAGCCCGAGAGAGAGGCTAAACGTTGTTTGACTCCGCTAGAGAGAATCATTGTACAAAGCCCAAGAGAGAGGCTAACTTCACTGAAGAAGGATCATTATACAAAGCCTAAGAGGAGGCTATGGTTATTGTTTCAGTTAAGTGATAGGTCCCGTATACTGATTTTGAAAGAGAAAATCAGTCCTTATATGAGCAACACTGTACTCATGGATTTGATTTGAGGATCCGGGTATTCCTGTTCTTTAAGGAAGCGGGAAATCCGAAGGGTATTGAGATTGTCCGAGTCTACGGGTTTCCTTCCTATTTAACGAAGGGGTGCTTGAGAATGTCTTTGAGACTCAAGGAAATTAGACTGTCCAAGTCTAGAGTTTTATCTTTTGTACTATGCTTTGAGAAACAGTAGTAGACTCTATGAAAGGACTGTTCTATGAGGATGACTAGGTTCTGTTCCTATACCTTTAGGAGGTCGTCGGGATAATTTGTACGAAGCCCAAGAGGAGGCTGGAAACTTTTAAGAAGCCGATCGGTCATTGTACGAAGCCCAAGAGGAGGCTATCATTCCCGAAGGAAGAGATCATTATACGAAGCCTAAGAGGAGGCTGTGAATACTTCTAAGAAGCCGTAGGTCATTGTACTAAGCCCAAGAGGAGGCGGGGTTGCTTTTAGGAAGCCTGTGGGTCCTTGTACGATGCCCAAGAGGAGGCCGATGCTTTTAAGAAGCCCGTGGCTCCCCAAACCCTGAGAAATTCAAGGCAAGCTATTCACAAGGAATAGATTAAGTCAGTAAAGTTTGAGAATTTGGAAGAAAGTCAAAGATGCCATTCACGGAGAATACATTCATCTTGGGGAGTAGAGTTTCTTGACAATTCCTAATGAGGACAGCCGAAGAGAAGACTGTATCTGGTGATCCTATTGGGGATCTAGTTGTCTATTTCTACGAATGAACGAAACGGCGTCACCTAGTTTTAGATGTAGTTGCCAGGGAAACTCGAAATATCTATACTATTATTACACAGTTGATATGTGTTTATGAAAGAAGACTTACAGTGAAATAGCCCCACAATACAGTTATATGTATATGAAAGCGGTAAATGAAAGCAATAACCACTTACTCGGTTGTAGAGCTTCCATGCTGTTTGGTTAGTTGTTCAACACAGAGAGATTGAAAACAACAGTATATTCAAAATCAAAGGAGAAAATGCTTTGAAAAAGAAAGATTTGGGGCTTACAGCTCAAGGAGAGGCCCAAAATGTTTTACCAATGAGCGCACTGTTTGAATTTGTATAGAGGGACTTAAACAAGTGACTGAGGCCCAAAATTTTTTTGTACAAGTGGATTGGGTCTTACACTCTCTCAAGAGGCCCAAAAAGGTTTTAAAGAAAAAGAGTGGGGCTTATAAAACGAGGGTAGGCCCAGATGACTTTTTGTTTAAAATGGCGATCGCGCCGAGGTTTTCTTTTAACGCAGAAGGACTTATACAATAAGTGAGGCCCAAAAAGGTTTTGGTTAAAAGGGGGTTGGGTCTTACACTCTATTAGAGGCCCAAAGAGTTTTTTTTTTTAAGAAAAGAAATGGGTCTTACTACTCGAGGGTAGGCCCATAAGGTTATTTTGAAAAGGTGACGATCGCGCCGTTTGTTTTTGACGGTATCGGGACTTATACAATAAGTGAGGCCCAAAATTGTTTTGGTCAAAAAAAGGATTGGGTCTTACACTCTCTCAAGAGGCCCAAAGTGTTTTGAAAATGATTTATGAGGGTTGAATTAATCCAAAAACCCTAATTTGTTTTCAAAATGTATATTTTTAATTGAACAAAAATTCAATTAAAATGATTAATATTTGTTAAATACATGAAAACAAATTATGATCTTGGACCAATGTTCCAGAAAATCAGGTTTCTTCCTACAAAATGATTGAAGTCAAATTAGGGTTAGAAAATGAAAAGAAAAGAAACATTTTAAATGCTAAAACACATAAAACATTAATTCTTTTCAAAAATATCAAATATAGGAAATAAATAATATTTTTGGGATTTTTTGGTAGAATCAAATATTTAAATATTTTTGTGAATTATTGCAAAAAGAACCAATCAAAAATGACAAAAATTGAAGGAGTTATTAATTTTTCAAATTATTAAAAATAGTAATATGAAAAATAACAAAATAAACAAGTGATAAAAAGAAGTCTGGGGCGAGGGGGATTCGAACCCCAGACCTCTCGCTTACCAATACACACAAAACCAGCTGATGAACCGCTGGGGCGCAATGCCAATTCAAATATAATATGACAAGGGAAAAATATATAGAGAACTTGTTGGATTTTCTGAAAATGGCGCCATGGCCATCTTCCTCCTCGAGCTCGTGCATGAAGCACCCTATCTCCCTCATCTCTCCACCATTGGACATGATTCAAACACCAAAACCGTGCGTTTTTTCACAAGGAATAAGATGGCAATACCCAATTTTATTCATTTTCAGTGTGGAGTAAAATAATCATGATGAACACAGATGAACCCTAATTTGCAAAAGCAATCGTGCAGGCATGGTTATAAGGTATATGATCCAATTTCTTGAGGCAAAACAATCAACACATGATGGCAATCAAATGGCAAAAATATCATGCGAGGAAATATGCATGGATCATGGAGTTTTAGTTTGAAGCTCACCTTGATGCAAGCTGAAATGGAACTTTGCCCAGATGGTGTTCCAGTCGTGAATTGATTATCCCTACAGCTTCAATGGATGTTATGGAGTGTGTTGCAAGCTTTGGAACACTTTGAAACTCTTTGGATCAAGCTGGAGACCTCCACCTGCAAAATTGAAGCATAATGGCTTGGTGGAAGAGTGATTTTGAGCCTGAGGTGTTATAGTCAGTGTTTAAGTGTTTGGACACCTCAAATACATCATATGTGATGTGTTTGAGCAATTGGAATTGATTGCCTATGGCTGCAACTCAAAACCCGATAGTGGTTACTCAAAAACAAGAAAACTTGAGGTTTAAGAAAGAATGAGAGAAAGCAGTGTTGTAACTGGCTTTGGTGTGAGTTGAATGATCCATTGGGACCTCTATTTATAGGTGATCAACTCTTGTCTTGGAGGAATAGTGAATGGCTGCTGGATCAGATCACATTTGCATGGATTGGCTTGGCATAAATGCCTCTTGAACTAGGCATAACAGCTGCTCCAAATAGATCAGCTATGCCTTGACTGAAATCACATTCTTCAGATGTTTTTATTGTTGTTTAATCAAAGAACTTGACTGAGGAGAGTGAGAATCTTGACAATGCACTATTCCACATTAATGCACTTTGAATTCAAGGCAAAAAGTGCCAAAGTGGATGAACTTCAAGTTGGAAGATTCCTTGGCTTTTTTACTCAGATTTATCAGTTGGATCAGTTGCATTGTGATTGGCTTGAACACAAGTGGCATAGTGATCCTTAGTCTTTGGCTCAAAATCGTGTGTGGCAAGCAAACATGCAAACTGATTTTTCCAAAATAGCTTGCAGCAGCATGACTTTGGGCATAGATTTCTCATGGCTTAAGTTGAATCAATTCATGCTGTTGAGCTCTTTGAATTCTTAGTAACATATGCAACAATATTGATGTTTAGCTTTGGACTTGATTCAGCTTGCAACTATGTGAAAAAATCTCACAAGTTTTGGTGTTTCAACAAAATCTGTCTTGGACAGAATTTTTCTAAGTGTTGGAAAATGGTATACTTTCATGTTTTCAGCCACTTTGGCTCACTCATAGCTCAAAATCCATAATGAATTGGAGTTAGGCCTAGTTGAAGTTTTTGTAGAGGGCAATGAGATCTACAAATCAAGCTTTGGATGGGGCACAATGGCATTGTGGTTTAGGAGTTACCCCTTTTACAAGTTATCCCACTTTTCTTGATTTTTCTTGATGAATGATGATTCAAATCACACATAAACATCATTTTAGAGTTAAAAATCCATTTTGGTGAAAAATCTCAAAAAGTCAAAGTTGACTTTTGTGCATAGTTGAGTTTTTATCAGATGAATTCCAAACTGTGCAATTCTTTAGGAAATCATGTCCTTGACCTAAATCAAACTTGATGGCCATGTTCCAAGGGTGTCATAGGGTATATTGAATCATGTCTTAGGGCTTAGGAGCATGTCTTGGTCAAAAGTCAAAGTTACAGTTGACTTTCCTCTTAAAACCCTAATTGTGGTGCATATGAAATTGAGACTTGTTGCTCAAGCTTCTTGGCTTAATCCATTGTTCCAAATGGATCAATATGGTTCATTAGAGACCCTTAAACCCTCTCTTGAGGTCTTGGTTCATGATTTGCCCTAAAAGTCCACTTAGGGGTGAATTAGGTCAAGAAACCCTAATTCCTGATTTTTGGTGGATGCATCCCCTGAGGTTAAATTGACTTGATGATTGGGTCCATGAGGTTCCATGGAGTATATTAGGTTATGTCTTGGATCATTGGCTTGTTCCTAGATGAAAATTTCTATTTGGGGGCCCTGGTCGACCAAAGCCCTAATTTGGTGACACTGTCGATTTTGAGACTTGATCCACCTAGAAGGGAGCATCCTTGTGCTTAATCCTTGAAGTGGGAGTCCTCTTTGATCCTTTGTGAATGTTTGAGAGGTTTAGAAAAGTTGAAGATCATGTCATTCCTTGATTGATCCTTTGTCAAAAGCTCTGAGAAGGCTTGAAACCCTAATTTTGATTGTAGTGAATGCTCACCCATCTTTGGGGAGACTAATGAGGCAAGATGGCTCCCCCATATTGTGATGATGATTTGCACAATGATGGGAAATCTTAGTGGTCAAAATTTGGGGTATGACAGAGGGTAGGCCCAAGGTTTTTTTGTTTTGAAGAGGCCACGATCACGCCATTTGTTTTTGACGGTATCGGGACTTATACAATATACTGGGGCCCAAAAATGATTTGGTCGAAAAAAGGATTGGGTCTTACACTCTATTAGAGGCCCAAAGTGTTTTGAAAATGATTTATGAGGGTTGAATTAATCCAAAAACCCTAATTTGTTTTCAAAAATGTATTTAATTGAATAAAAATTCAATTAAAATGATCAAAATTGTTTAACATATGGAAAACAAATTGTGATCTTGGATTAATGCTTCAAAAATTAAGTATTGACCTACAAAATAATTAGAAGTCATTAAAAGTTGCAAAATCAAGGTGGAAAAAATATTTTAAATGTTAAAAACAATTAAAACATTAATTCTTTGCAAAAATATCAATTATACAAAATAAATAATATTTTTGGGATTTTTTGGGAAAATAAAATATTTTAACATTTTTGTGAATTATTAAAAAAAGAATCAACTCAAAATCATTAAAACTCAGAGAGAAATTAATTTTTGAATCAATTAAATAAAATCACAAAATTCAAATATTTAAATTTTCAAAAGATGGCGCCAAGAACACACCAAGGACACGCGCGTGTTCTGGGTTTGCCCAGATTTGCATTTTCTCTCCAATCTCACTAAATACTTAATCATATCATGTAATCCACATACCAATCAACTCGTTTCAACCTCACGATCATGTCTATGACAATTAATTTCATTTAAATTAGGCAATAAAACATGAAATCACGAAAAATCCTCAAGAACCCTAATTTCTGCATGAAGGCTAGGATTTTTTATACACGATTCAAACAATGCAATTAATTGAGGGGAAACATTCCATGCATGATTATGAACATATGGCCAAATTATTGTGCAGCAAAAATTGCATGGATCATAGAGTTAGAAGAGCTCATGCTTACCACTTGCTGCTGGTGATCGTGATTTATGTTGGAGGTGTTACAACTAGGTTCCAATGATCTGGATAGCTTCCCTAGGTGCCATGGAGTGTGTATAAATGCTTGGAATGGATTGAAATGATCTGGAACTTGAGATTGTACCCCAACTGCAAATCTGTCAAGAACTTAAGCAATTGGCTGGTGATTTTGTGAAATTTGTGTTCCAGATGTTATGTGAGTGTTTGGATCACTTCTATATGATGTATGTGAGGTGTGTGTGTGTGATTGGTTTGATTGGAGAAGCTCTCAAACTCAAAACGCGATAGTGACTTTCCTTAGAAGGAAAAATTGGAGTGAAAGAAGAGATTTTGAGGAAAACATCTATTTGATGGCTTTGGTGTACTCAAACTGATCACAATTGAGCTCTATTTATAGTAGAGCAAGTTTGTTTTGCAAGGAATAGTGAATCACAACTGCTGAGTAGGTTTGGCCAATGTTGGTAAATGAAAATCCAAGTCTCCTCTAACCATTGACTAGAGGTTAAGGCACAGGCTGCTGGTTCCCTTGGTCTTGGATAAGTCTTGACTGAATTCAGTTGAGAATGGCTCAGTCCATGCCACCTTGATGCTTCCATTGAATGCTCCAATCCAAAATTGGAGTCTTGTCCCTATTTTGGCAATTCTAGGTTCAACATGCTATTTCTTGTTTCAAAGACTTTGGAGGCTTGGCTCAGTGATTGTCCCCTTTAGATTCAATCCTCAGTGGTGTCCAAGTGGATAGGAGCATTTGTATTTGGCTGATTTTGGCAAATCGACCAAAAGTGTAAAAATCTGCCTTGCCTTGGCAGATTTCAGCAAGGCAACTTGCCAATGTCATATCTCATGACTCAAATTGAATTTGGTAATGTTCTTGGCCATTTTGGAAAGCCCTTACATGATACAACAACTGTTTGAACATGTTTGGTTTTGATCTCTTTTGAATCCAAGTGAAAAATCCCCCTACATTTGGCAAAAAGTAAGGTAAAATTTGACTTAGTGAAATTTTCACTAAGTGTTTGAACAAAGTGACTTTTCTTGATTTTGGTCACTCCATAACTCAAAATCCATGAGGAATTTGGACATAGGTCAGTATGAAGCTTTTGTAGAGGACAATGAGATCTACAAATCAAGCTTTGAATGAGGAACAATGGCCTTGTGGTTTAGGAGTTATGATCCTCCAAAGTTGGCACATTAGTGTCACTTTTTCCCTAACTTAGAAATTTTTCTAAGTTTTTATGGTTACCCCTTTTACAAGTTATCCCACTTTCTTTGATTTTTCTTGATGAATGATGATTCAAATCATACATTAACATCATTTTAGGGTTAAAAATCCATTTTGGTGAAAAATCTCTGTTAATTCTTCTAGTTGGCTAGAATTTTGGTAAAATAATGTTGATGTCATGGTTGATGTTTCAACATGAGTTTTTAACAGCCTTGTTATGTTTAGTTAACATTCTGGTTATGTTAAGTTTTTAAGGGTTGCAGTTTTGTGCCTATGTCAAACTCGATATCATGACATCAGATGACAGAACATCAGTTTGGTAAGTTTTAGGGTTGCGTGTGTGTAAGTTTGTTAAGGATAAGATCTGATTGAGAGATTGCAGGAGAATATCATGGAATAGATATATTCTATTACAATCAAATGTGGAGCAGATCTTGTTACTGTTAAAAGATTTAATTGAATATTTAATTGAAGATTTGATTGAAGATTTAATTGAAGATCTATTTTGTAATAGAATCTTCTGCAGATTTGTAGCAATTAATATGCTGAGATATAAAGCCGAAATCCAGTTGGGAAAAAGTTATAAATAGAATACTTGTCACTTAAGAAAAGGTACGAGTCCAAGATGTAGATCATTAGGGATTTGTCCAAGTGAACCACTCGGGTTGTGAGATGGTCACTGTGTTATTACTCAGAAACCTGTATGTAATGAGTTAGGTATTGTTCTTGGAGGAAGCTTTGAAGAAACTCCAATGTGTGTCATGGAAGGGTGTCTTCTATGTGTCTATGATTGAACTATTGTTGGTAATCAAGCTGTTGATGCAGTGGCGGAGTTGTTGACTGCTAGACATCATTGCGATAATTGGGAGTGAGATTGAGTCTCTTACCTAGGGAGGACTTAGGTAGAAGGGTCATTGGGTAGTGATTAAATTAGGTAGATTGTCAACTGGTATGTTGAGTCTGTAATTTGATACTACTAATAGTGGACTTCCTTCCTGGCTTGGTATGTGTAACGCCCCGATTTCGAATATTCCTATTTGGGTTGAGTCTTTTATTTAAGTTGAGTAATAATGATTTCATTTGTGAAATGATGTGTTAATATGTTATGTTTGCATATTATGTGATTTTACCGTTTTGAGAGTTTGCGGGGAAAATTAGAATAGAGGGTATTATGAGATATTTATGTTAAGTAGATAGTTTGTGTTTGTGAGGAAAGAAATAGAGAGGATAGAAACAGAATGGAAAGAAAAGAGAGAAAAAGTATAAATAGAGAGAGATAGTAAGAGAATGGGGAAAAAAGAGAAGAGAAAGAAAGAGGAAGAGAAGAAAAGAGGAAAGTTGTGGGAATCGTTTATTTCTCCGTCTAAAGCGCGATTAATCGGGTAAGGGTGTGAAATCTTATTATCTTATCATTGTGTGTGATTATGTATGTGTGTGTGTGTGTTGTCTTGCCCTTTTTCCATAGTTTTCGGTTTAGGTCGAAAACGATTAAACGTGTAGAAATCGGTGTTTTCGCGGTCGAAAATCGATAAAAATTGTGTTGTACGATTATAAGGTGCATATGAACATTTGCTGGTAATTGTTTTGATGTTGGAATTGATTTGGAATGAAAAATGAGGTTTTTTGGGGGTTTTGGAATAGTGTAACCCGTAATAGCATTTTTCTGGTCCTGGTGCGATTCGCCAGGCGAATTGGGAATTTGCCAGGCGGATTACGTCTCTCCACTCGTTCGCCAGGCGAAGTGCTAGCGAAGGGTGATTCTCCAGGCGAAATCGTAAGTCGCCAGGCGAATTTGCAATGACAGAATGGGGTAGCTTCTGTAACTCTTGGGGTTTTTCTAATTTGGTGACTCGCCACTAGCTCGCCAGGCGAACTACTGGCGATTGGGATTCGCTAGGCGAAATCCATGGCGAATTCTCAAGTCGCCAGGCGAATCTGGTTGTTTCTCAATAAATTCTTTTCGTTAAAATGCATAACTTTTGATTCGTAACTCGGATTGGGACGTTCTTTATATCGTTGGAAAGCTAATGAAAAGTTATTTCTATTAAAAATGGTTTGGAGGGTAAAAGATGATTTAATTAATTCGTGTTTTTGAAAAATAGTCGGGTTGTCGAGTTTTATCGCGTTAAATGCGTGCGATTGATGTTTTACCGTGTGTTGTGTTATTGTTGTATAACATTGAGCTTTTATGTGGTTTATATGATGTTGATGCATGTTGTTATGATGTGTTGTGGGTAGCTTTTGTGGTGTGAATCCCTTGTGGAAGTAATTGTGATGATGGATTGTTGTGGTTGATGGTGAGTAATTCTTGATGTGAATTGATATGGGTGTAAATGATGAAATGCTATTTGTTGTGGGTTGTAGTTAGTGATAAATACATTGTTTAAGTAAGTATCAATGTATGTGGTTTCGAGTGTATGATTGATGTATGATATGGCGGCCTCTGTGGCGTAGATCCACAGCAAGATGAATGGTAAGGTAATGATTATCATGGGATTGCTATAATAGTAATATTTGGTGTGTGGAATGGGTTCCAATTGTGTTAGAATACTCATTGGGGTAGAATGGCTTATATGTCATTCCTAGTGAGGTATTACGTTTTGGTCGAACACATTGGGGTAGAATGACTGTATGTTGTTCCTAGTGTTATTGCTGTACTCATTAGGGTAGAATGCCTTTATGTCATTCCTAGTGAAGTGCGAGTGTGTCGTTGGGTCCATTGGGGTAGAACGATTATATGTCATTCCTGGTGGAGTATTCATTAGGGTAGAATGACTATATGTCATTCCTAGTGATGTACAATTGAGTTGTCGTGTCCATTGGGGTAGAATGACTATGTTGTCATTCCTAGTGGGATATTCATTGGGGTAGAATGACTATGTTGTCATTCCTAATGAGGTGTGCACTGGGGTAGAATGACGTTGATGTCGTTCCTAGTGTGGTGTCCACTAGGGTAGAATGACTATGTTGTCATTCCTAGTGGGATATTCATTGGGGTAGAATGACGATGTTGTCATTCCTAATGAGGTGTGCACTAGGGTAGAATGACGTTGATGTCGTTCCTAGTGTGGTGTCCACTAGGTTAGAATGACTATGTTGTCATTCCTAGTGGGATATTCATTGGGGTAGAATGACGATGTTGTCATTCCTAATGAGGTGTGCACTGGGGTAGAATGACGTTGATGTCGTTCCTAGTGTGGTGTCCACTAGGGTAGAATGACTATGTTGTCATTCCTAGTGGGATATTCATTGGGGTAGAATGACTATGTTGTCATTCCTAATGAGGTGTGCATTGGGGTAGAATGACGTTGATGTCGTTCCTAGTGTGGTGTCCACTAGGGTAGAATGACTATGTTGTCATTCCTAGTGGGATATTCATTGGGGTAGAATGACGATGTTGTCATTCCTAATGAGAGGTGCACTAGGGTAGAATGACTATGTTGCCGTTCCTAGTGAGGTATGTATTGGGGTAGAACGACTATGCTGTCATTCCCAGTTATGTGATGCGTGGTATTGTCGGGTCTTGATTGGATTGGTGAATTATGCATGATGTATATGTTGATGTGGAATGAGTAGAATTGTGCAGGTGTGCATGGATGGATAAACATGAATATGTGTGTTTATGTTGAATGATAAGCATTATGAGGAATATGCTTGGTTATATATATATATATATATATATATATATATATATATATATATGCCTTGCGATGTATATTGAGTGAGATGTGATGATTGTGACATAGTAAACATAATATGTATGTTTATGTGGTATGATGGAATGGTGAGAATATGTGGTATATGTGTATTTTTATGTTGAGATATATAATTATATGCATTGTTATTATGATAATATTTCTCACCCTTCTGCTGTTTTATAATGCTCTACGAGGCATTGCAGATTAGGTATCTGGCGGTCTTTTTGCAAAGCGTGTCTTCATTTTCCTTGTTGGTCGGTTGGCTCTGATATGTAGCACCGGGTAGCTAGGACGTTTTGATCTTTTGTGATACATTTGGATATGTATCTTGCTGATAAATTTGTGTATATAAACATGATGTTGCTTGTGATTCATACTGGATGATGTATATATGTGGTTGTTATTCAATATTTTAGATGTTTCCGCTTTTATTCTAAATATTGAGATGTGGGTATAAGGACTGAGATCCTTCGTTGTTTGAGAGTTACCCCACAGTTGCATATCACTTGTTGAGCAGGTGTTGTATGTTTTAATTTTAAGCATAATGTGACATACCTTTTTATGCCGTGTTTACAATTGTACTCTGATGAAATTTCCAATACGTGCCTAAATGATTTATTTGATTATTTGGGGGTATAGAAAGGGGGTGTTACAGTATGCCCCCAGATATAGGTTGTTGAACCGAACTGGGTGAACAATCCTTGTGTGTGATTTATGCTGTTTTACATTGCAGAGTGTGTTGTTGTAACATTACACATAACAACACAGGTTTTTAGTGTCTTGTTCATACAGCAGATATTGATGTTGTGACATCGCACTTAACATCACATGTTTGTACCAAAATTTCAATTGGTATCAGAGCAGGCATCCTGTTTGTTTCTGGATGAGATCTATGGAAGATACTTTCTGGTTCATTAGCAAGGAAGATAGTTGTTTGGATGATCCCTTGGAGTGAAGGATGGACTATTCATGATAGAGTATTGTTGGCACGTGGTGTGCAAGGATTTTTGAGTAGTGCCTGAAGGTTGTTGAGGAGTTGCTCCGCTGCATGGTATCTGATGTTAACCCTGGTTGGTTCTTGTATCTCTGGTGGTGAGATTCCAGGATTGAATTCTCTTGGAAAGACATTAGGGTTTGGTCTCCTAAGCAGGTTATTCTATGATGTTGTAGTTTATGCAAGACAGCTTCAACCGTTTGGTTAGAGATGCCAAAGATACTTGAGGATCATCTCATGTCCTTGTTTTAGGAAAGAAGTGATCATAAGGTGAATGGATCTTGTTGAAGATTCAGAACAGTGATTCCTTCTTTATCATCTTTCTTGATGGTGAAAGAAGAGGGTAGAGCCAAAGCAAAAAGAGTATCACTGTCAAATCTTTCATGCGGGAGTGAAGATCTTGATAAGTTATCTCTTGAGCCTAGTTGTGGTGACCTAATGAGGAGGAAGTTTCATCAAGAGAGAAGCTGAGCTTAATATGTCTCGACATCGCGCTACACATCAGCAGTTTGTGGTAAATGATAAGTTAAGACTATTAGAGTGTAGCTGCTTTAAAGGATCACTGAAGTTGTGAAGTTGAACAATTTTTGAGATGCTGTTCATAATGTAGGAGCTGGTTGAAGAGAAAGGAAAAGGCATCCAAGAGTTTGTGTAGCAGGGTAATTCAGCCGGTGGACAAGTGGTGTTTGAGCTCTTTCTGTTTTATGCCTTGAAGGATTCAAAGTAGAAGATTGTCTATGGTATGTTTCTGCAGAAGGATGGCAGTTTTTACTCTTTGGTTAGGAGGTATGAACCTTGTGCTTATTAGAAGAAGCCTTTGGAAGAGTGGGTTATGCAAGTTACTGCAGTTTTGTTAGTCTAATCTTGGAAGATGCTGATATGCTCTCGTATGTTCCCTGCAAGAGATATGTGTGGATTAGGAGATGTGATTAAGACTAATGTCAGAACTGATGTTGGAACATCAATTCAGTTCTATGCTCAGGGTTAGGGTAAAAGATCAAGACACTGACCTTACTTGGAAGAGTTTTGTGGTTGTCATGATGGTTTGTTTTGAAGAAGAATCAGCAGATGGCGATTGTGTGAGAAAGTTGAGTATTTATCTGCTTTTGAGGATGTGCTTTCAACTAATGACAAAATACATTGACGGGAGACTATGTATATGTCTAATGTAAAAGTGCAAGTCTGATGAAGTATTGAGAATATACTTTTCTCTGTGTGGCTGTTTCTCTTTGTGGTGCTGTTGAAGATGAAGATGGGAGCTATGAAGACATCATAACCTTGATGGTTACAGCTTGGATTAGTGGTTGGGAGCATGGTGTTTGCACTAGTTGTGAAGGTCGAGGATAAGTGGAAGTTATCTCTGGCGTTCTACTGACGGCTCTACTAAGGGAAGTGACTTTCTTTAGTATTGCTATGGGGTAGTCTTGGACTACTTATTTTCTGAAGATTCAGATGTAGTAGGAGTTTCAAAGCAGGATGGAGGTTGTCTACTCAAACTTGATTGTTGAATCAAGCCTATGAGAGCATGGAAATCTGTTTCTGCAAAGGGAGGAGGTTCTTCTAAGTGGCAGAAGGAAGAGCTGAATTCAACAGTTTGATATCATAATGTTTTGACATCTAGCTTAACATAAGGAGTCTCAACTGGTGATGTGGCACATCATCTAATGATAGGGTGATCTACAGGAATGAACAATAGG
This sequence comes from Lathyrus tuberosus, assembly GCA_022829125.1. NCBI lineage: Eukaryota > Viridiplantae > Streptophyta > Magnoliopsida > Fabales > Fabaceae > Lathyrus > Lathyrus tuberosus. The sequence continues at coordinate 938,812 of JALAZF010000428.1, forward strand.
ATGCTTCAAAAAGATCATTCTCATGGCAGTTTGCGGGAGCTGCTGGAAGGAGAAGATGTTACATGACCATGGCTTAGGGAGTTTAAGTGTGTTTGCTTTTGAGCAAGTGGAACATGTGACTTGAAGATCAAGTTTCCTTGGTGGATCAAGATATCTTTGTGAGAGTTCTGACAAACGTGAAAAAGGTCAAAATGTGGAATTTGGCTGTTTTCATATGAGGATTCATGTATGAGGTGATTAAACTGCGGCATTTGGTTGATATCAAAAGTGGATTCGAAGAATCAAGATAATCAGAGTGTGGCAGCTGGTTATTATTGAGGATTGTCTTGGAACAAGTTACTCTTGGGCAGAAGGGTGATGAGTTGAAGACTCAAGGAGATTATTCTTCTTGAAGGTTGATGAGAGTTTAATTCTCTAGTTCTTTGGATTACTATGCAATAGTAAGTGCAGTTGGTGAAGCATATCAAGAATCATGGTGATGATGTCTTGGTGTGTGGCAGTTGTTCTAACTTGTGTTGGGACATTATCTGGTTGGATATCCTTGGTGAAGGATGAGTTTGCTCTGGTTTTGAAGCTTGGTGCCTACATTATGCCCAAGGAGCATCTACATAGTCATACGGGAGAATGATGAAGTAGAAGGTCTGTCTTGGATGGAGAATGTAGAGAAGACTGAAGCAGATCAGGTATTGATTGCTTGGAAGTCTGAAGGTGAAGATACTCATCAACTGATCAGGAGTATTCCAATTTATCATACGTGAGAATGATAAGGAATGAATGCCTTTGGATAGTTGGATGATGGAGGGCCCTGCTAAAGCCAGGTGAAAAGCTTGGGGAGAGAGAGTCCTTTGAATGGTAATGAGAAGCTGATGATGTTGTAACATCATGATTGCTGTTTGAGATTGCGCATATGGAGGTTGATGCTCAAGCATTTTTGTCAGAAGAGGTGTGTCTGTCTATGTGGATTAGAATGTGGAGATTCTGACCTTGTGTTAGTAGTATGTCTGGGAAAACATGACTACGAATTTGGAAGACTTCACTAGTATCAACAACCACTAGTGGATGTAATGGCAGAGGATTTGCGTCAGATATGTTGAGCTGTTCAAAAAGTTTTTGGATGTTCTTACTTCTGCTGCAAGTATCTCTTGAAGAGATTGGCTCTCAGTAAAGCTTTTAAGTAAGCTGAGAAATCGTGGAGTTTGTGAGCAGAGTCAAACAAGTCAGAATACTTGTTTGTGTACTCCAAAAAGGTGAAAGTACAACATTTGAATGTACTCAGCAAGTGTGCTCAAATGTTAATCTCCATCTAGAGCATTGGTTAACCATGACAGGGGGAGTACTTGTCTATGGATTCTGCAGCAAAGATACATAGATTGTGAAGATTGGTTGAATCTTATGAGGATATAATGTCAGATAACATGTTATGACATTAGGCTGTTGGTTGGCATTGGATGTTAGGACAATTGGGTCTAGCCATGTGAATCATGTGTGCACATACTTTTGAGGAGAAGTTTGAAGACTGTGTCTGTATTCTCCAAATGTTATGATGTACTGGTCAAGGAGCATCAGTTGTGAAATATAAGGGGAGAACTTCTGTCTGTACTAGTGTGGTACTTGGATTGTTTGAGGATTAAGCATTATGTGAATGTGTTCAGCAGGTGTGTTGAACAGAGGGTGCGCTCTTGAAGACATGAAGATGAGTCTTATGTTTTCCATTCATTTAAGGTGTTCTTCTTGCAAAGGAGCATTGGTTATCTTAGATAGGGGGAGTTGAACTTTCGTTGTTAAAGTAGTGCAGTGAGTGTGTTATGTCAGACAAGATGTTGTAACATTGTGTTACTGGTGAAGTTAATGATGGACATGACAGTTTACCCCAATGCTTGTCAATGTTTGACCAAAGGGGGAGAGAAGTAGGTTTGTTCAGCTATTGTGAGATGGAGATTAGTCTGCTCTGGTCTGAGTATATTGGTTGGATGACTCAGAGGTTGCCTTTGAAATTTTGTGATTGCTGCTATGTTCAGTGGTTGTCCAATTGTGGCTAAAAAGGGGGAGAGTTAGCCCATGTGTTGCCTAGTTTTGTTGGTATAGGCTTGAGGGGGAGTAATCGTGTTTGAACAGCTGGTATGATGGTGCTGAGTTACTAGTTGTTGCAGCTGGTTGGTATTACTGTAGGTTGTGTTGTGAATGTTAGTAAGTGTTTTCCGCTGCAAGTTGTTCTGATGTAGGCTAAAATTGTTTTAGCCAAAATTAGCCAAAGGGGGAGATTGTTAATTCTTGTAGTTGGCTAGAATTTTGGTAAAACAATGTTGATGTCATGGTTGATGTTTCAACATGAGTTTTTAACAGCCTTGTTATGTTTAGTTAACATTCTGGTTATGTTAAGTTTTTAAGGGTTGCAGTTTTGTGCTGATGTCAAACCCGATGTCATGACATCAGATGACAGAACATTAGTTTGGTAAGTTTTAGGGTTGCGCGTGTGCAAGTTTGTTAAGGATAAGATCTGATTGAGAGATTGCAGGAGAATATCATGGAATAAATATATTCTGTTACAATTAAATGTGGAGAAGATCTTGTTATTGTTAAAAGATTTAATTGAAGATTTAATTGAAGATTTGATTGAAGATTTAATTGAAGATCTATTTTGTAACAGAATCTTCTGCAGATTTGTAGCAATTAATATGCTGAGATTTAAAGCCCAAATCCAGTTGGAAAAAAGTTATAAATAGAATACTTGTAACCTAAGAAAAGGTACGAGTCCAAGATGCAGATCATTAGGGCTTTGTCCAAGTAAACCACTCGGGTTGTGAGATGGTCATTGTGTTATTACTCAGAAACCTGTAGGTAATGAGTTAGGTATTGTTCTTGGAGGAAGCTTTGAAGCAACTCCAATGTGTGTCATGGAAGGGTGTCTTCTATGTTTCTATGATTGAACTGTTGTTGGTAATCAAGTTGTTGATGCAGTGGTGGAGTTGTTGACTGCTAGACATCATTGCGATGATTGGGAGTGAGATGGAGTCTCTTACCTAGGGAGGACTTAGGTAGAAGGGTCATTGGGTTGTGATTAAATTAGGTAGATTGTCAACTAGTCTGTTGAGTCTGTAATTTGATACTACTAATAGTGGCCTTCCTTCCTGGCTTAGTATGCCCCCAGATGTAGGTTGTTGAATCGAACTGGGTGAACAATCCTTGTGTGTGATTTGTGCTGTTTTACATTGCAGAGTGTGTAGTTGTAACATTACACATAATAACACAGGTTTTTAGTGTCTTGTTAATACAGCAGACATTGATGTTGTGACATCGCACTTAACATCACATGTCTGTACCAGAATTTCAATCTCAAAAAGTCAAAGTGGACTTTTGTGCACAGTTGACTTTTTATCAGATGAATTCCAAACTGTGCAATTCTTCATGAAATCATGTCCTTGACCTAAATCAAACTTGATGGACATGTTCCATGGGTGTCATAGGGTATATTGAATCATGTCTTAGGGCTTGGGAGCATGTCCTGGTCAAAAGTCAAAGTTACAGTTGACTTTCCTCGCGAAACCCTAATTGTGGTGCAGATGAAATTGAGACTTGTTGCTCAAGCTTCTTGGATTAATCCATTGTTCCAAATGGATCAATATAGTTCATTAGAGACCCTCAAACCCTCTCTTGAGGTCTTGGCTCATGATTTGCCCTAAAAGTCAACTTAGGGGTGAAATAGGTCAAGAAACCCTAATTCCCAATTTTTGATGAATGCATCTCCTGAGGCAAAATTGACTTGATGATTGGGTACATGAGGTCCCATGAAGTACATTAGGTTATGTTTTGGATCATTGGCTTGTGTCGAGATGAAAATTTTCCATCAGGAGGCCCTGGTCGACCAAAACCCTAATTTGGTGACACTGTCAATCTTGAGACTTGATCCACCTAGAAGGGAGCAGCCTTGTGCTTGATCCTTGAAGTCGGAGTCCTTTTGATCCATTGTGGATGTTTGAAAGGTTAGACAAGTTGAAGATCATGTCATTCCTTGATTGATCCTTTGTGTAAGCACTCAGAGAGGGCTTGAAACCCTAATTTTGATTGTAGTGAATGCTCAACAACCCTTGAGGCATTTGATGAGGCATGATGGTTCATCCATATTGTGATGATGATTTGCACAATGATGGGAAATCTTAGTGGTCAAAATTTGGAGTATGACAGATGCCCCTATTTAATCTTCTTGGACACGAAGGCGTGAATGACAAAGGTATTCGGGCATTCGGGGTGCAAGAGGATTAAATATCGGAATACCCGAAATTTTGATGGTGGTTATGAATGGTAGCTTACGCATTCATCTTCTTTAGCTAAGCGATGATGCTTAGAAAAGGTAAACTTCCCCTCGATCCTGGTCTTCAGCCAAGGAGCTGGTCTTAGTTTCCTTTTGGGATAAACCTCCCATCGATCCTGGTTTCCTACCAAGGAACTGGTCTTAGTTTCTCTTGTTAACTTCCCCTCGATCCTGGTTTCATACCAAGGAACTGGTATTAGTTTCTGATGTAAACTTCCCCTCGATCCTGGTTTCCTACCAAGGAACTGGTCTAAGTTTCGGAAGTAAACTTCCCCTCGATCCTGCTTTCCTACCAAGGAACTGGTCTAAGTTTCTGAATTTAACTTCCCCTCGATCCTGGTTTCCTACCAAGGAACTGGTCTAAGTTTCTGAATTAAACTTCCCCTCGATCCTGGTTTCCTACCAAGGAACTGGTCTAAGTTTTTGAATTAAACTTCCCCTCGATCCTGGTTTCCTACCAAGGAACTGGTCTTAGTTTCTTTTGCCAATAAACTTTATTGACAAGGGACGCTATTTGTAGCGGTTTTCCTCAAACTTCTCGCGGAATTTTCCTGGGGAGATGTCATTTGACGGAAAAAAATTTTGATGTCAGACTTGCTGGGGAACCCAGTCGTCTGAGTTGTAGAGTTGCACAAACTTCTTTGTTGGAGACGCCATTTGCCGACTCTATCTGGGGAAAGCGAGTCTCTTGAGAGGCTGCTTCTGCATGGGATCTTACATCATACTTTTCTCGGGATCTTCCCGGAGAAATGCCATATGATGGGGTCCAATTTTGAGGTGCCAATGACCTTTTCATCAGCGGTCTTTTCGGAGCGAAATTGGCATGCTGCTGAATCTCTGATTACGAGGCTTTCTCTGTGGATTTTCCTTAATCCAGGAAAGCTAGAATATCATCTTCAATGGTGAAGAGTGATACTGACTGAAAGTTCCTCTGGTTTTTCAGAGGTTCAAGTTATCAAAGTGGTCAAGGGCCAACTTTCTTCCAGAAATAAACTGGAGGCGAGGTTGCTCAAACGCAGCATTTCCTGACGAGGCAAGAACTGACAAATTGATTGAGAGAACTTCTATCACTAGGGGACAAGACCGACTAGAGTGATAGTGATGCAATATGAAATGTGAATACAAATCAATAATGCTCGATGTATGTATGTATATGCTGACAAAACTGACGCGACACACAAACTAAAAGATGAACATGACTGGATACGCGGCCATCACGGGGCGAAAAATTATCGCTGGTTCAAGATAGCAATTCCACCTTGCTTAGGAAAGATAGTCCCTGTTGGGGAGCTATGTTGGTCGGGCTTAGGAGATGAGAACTCGGCCGAGGGTATCAAATGAGGAAAGCCGCATCTCATACAGTTGATCCTCCGTTCAGGCGTACTGGCCTAGAAGGAGTACTTTGATTCTGCACTTTGAAGTTCGCTTACTTCTGGAGAAGCGGTTAATGTTCCTTTGATGTTCAATAGTCAAAAGAAATTGCCGACTTTATTAAAAAGCAGAAAAAGTTTTAACAAGTAAATTCATTTTTGTTTTATTTCAAGAATCGTTAATCATGTTAAAATGTCGTTCTGTAAAGCTAAAACAAATAAGAATTACAAACAAAAGCACAAGGGCTCAAATTTTATTGATAAGATGGAGATCAGCCAAACGCGTGATTCCGAAGAGTATATACAAAGCTAGAAAATGGTAATTTACAGGGAAAAGGGCTACGTTGAAACATAACGACCACTATTCTTCTACCAACTTTGAATTCGGGGCATCCTGAGCTTCTGTCGAAGATGACCTTGACTGGAGTTTTCCTCCGATGGATGGTGTAACTGCTGCTGAGGGACTTGCCTCTGTTGAACATAGTTACTTGCCATTATCCCTAACTTTTGCCTGGATTATACTGTGATGTTTCCAATCCACCGGGATGATTTTTTTTATTTTGTCTCTAACTTTTGCCTGGACCGCCCTTTCGGGTTTTCAATCCACCGAGACGTTTTTTTTTTAAGTTTAGGCAAAGTATTTCTTGACTACATCATCATTTGTGGGGTAGGAAAATTCCTCTTCGTCCATGGTTGCAAGTCTCAAGGCGCCGCCTGAGAAAACTTTCTTGACCACATAGGGGCCATCGTACTTCGGAGTCAACTTGCCCCGAGAATCAGGGAGAAATGATTGTATCTTCTTGAGCACGAGGTTTCCTTTTCTGAAGACACAAGGTCGGGCCTTTTTGTCAAACGCCCTCTTCATTCTCTGTTGATACAATTGACCATGGCATAGTGTCGTTATTCTCTTTTCTTCGATCAGATTCAGTTCATCGTGTCGGCTTTGAAACCATTCAGCTTCGATGAGCTTAGCTTCCATCAATACTCGGATTTACGGGATCTCTACTTCTATGGGAAGCACTGCTTCCATGCCATACACTAGAGAGAAAGGGGTTGTCCCTGTTGAAGTGCAGACAGATGTGCGATAACCGTGAAGAGCAAAGGGTAGCATCTCGTGCCAATCTTTATAGGTTACAACCATCTTTTGAACGATCTTCTTGATGTTCTTATTGGCCGTTTCTACCGCTCCGTTCATCTTAGGACGGTAGGGAGATGAGTTATGATGTTCGATCTTGAACTCTGCACACAACTCTTTCATCATCTTGTTGTTCAAGTTAGATCCATTATCAGTAATGATCTCGCTTGGAACACCATAACGACAGATGATATTGTTTTTGATAAATCGGACCACCACTTGTTGGGTTACATTAGCGTATGATGCTGCTTCGACCCACTTGGTGAAATAGTCAATGGATACAAGGATGAACCGATGTCCGTTTGAAGCCTTGGGCTCAATCATGCCAATCATGTCGATTCCCCATATCGAGAATGGCCATGGGGAAGACAGAACTTTGAGATGCGTTGGCGGTACATGAATTTTATCAGAGTATATCTGAAACTTGTGACACCTCCTCATGTACTTGTAGCAGTCGGATTCCATTGTCAACCAATAGTACCCTGCTCTCAGAATTTTTCTCGCCATTGCGTGTCCATTGGCATGAGTGCCAAAGGATCCTTCATGAATTTCTTTCATCAGCATTTCTGCTTCTGGTCCGTCTACGCATCGGAGCAAGACCATGTCAAAATTTCTCTTATAGAGAGTGTCACCGCTCAGGAAGAAGTTTCCAGCCAATCTTCTGAGGGTTTTTTTGTCTTTCCTGGATGTCCCAGATGGGTACTCTTGTCTCTGAATGAAGCATTTGATATCGTGATACCATGGTTTGTTGTTTGTGACTGCTTCGATCATGAAGACGTAGGCGGGCCGTTCAAGGCGCATTATATCGATCTTAGGTATGTCACTCCATTGACCTACACTAATCATGGAAGAGATAGTGGCTAATGCATCAGCCATGTGATTCTCCTCACGAGGGATATGATGAAACTCAACTCTGTTGAAAAAAGGCAGCAACCTTCTTGCGTAGTCTTTGTAAGGAATCAATCCTGATTGGTATGTGTTCTAATCTCCTTTTATCTGATTGATAACCAAGGTTGAGTCGCCATATACGTCCAAGTTTTTTATCCTTAAATCAATCGCTTCTTTGAGACCTATGATACATGCTTCGTATTCGGCCTGGTTGTTCGTACATTTGAACGTAAGTCGAGCGGTGAAAGGAATGTGGGTACCCTGAGGGGTAACAATGATTGCCCCAATTCCGTTTCCATAATGATTAACTGCTCTGTCAAAGATAAGTCCCCATTGGGAGCCTGGTTCTGGCCCTTCATTGGGTAGCGGTTCATCGCAGTCTTTCATCTTTAGATACATGACATCTTCGTCTGGGAAGTCAAACCCGATTGATTCTTGATCGTCAATCGGTTGATGAGCCAAATGATCAGCTAAAATACTCCCCTTAATAGTTTTCTGAGCATGGTACTCTATGTCATCTTCTGATAACAACATCTGCCAATGGGCAATCCTTCCAGTGAGAGCACGTTTTTCAAATAAATACTTGATTGGGTCCATTTCGGAGACCAACCAAGTAGTGTGACGAATCACGTACTGACGAAGACGTTTGGCTGCCCAAGCCAAAGCACTGCAAGTTTTCTCGAGCATCGTGTACCGAGTTTTGCAGTTGGTGAATTTCTTGCTCAAATAGTAAATGGCAGACTCTTTCCGTTTAGTTTCGTCTTGTTGGCCAAGTACACATCCCATTGAGTCCTCTAGAACTGTGAGGTAAATGATCAGTGGTCTTCCTTCCACTGGAGGTGATAGAATCAGAGGATTCAATAGATATTCCTTGATGCTGTCGAAGGCGGTTTGGCAATCTTCTAACCAAACATAGTCCTGGTTCTTTTTGAGTAATTTGAAAATTGGCGCACAGGTCGCTGTCATAAGGAATATGAATCTGGAGAAGTAGTTCAAACGTCCCAGGAATCCTCTGACTTGTTTTTCAGTTTTCGGAGAAGGCATTTCTCGAATGGCCTTGACCTTGTCAGGATCAACCTCAATCCCTTTCTGGCTGACGATGAACCTTAGTAGTTTCCCTAAACGGACACCGAAGGTGCACTTGTTAGGATTCAAGCGGAGCTTGAATTTTCTTAAACGTTCGAACAATTTTGACAGATGTTCAACGTGCTCACTCTCTGTTTTTGATTTTGCAATCATATCATCGACATATACCTCGATTTCTTTGTGTATCATGTCATGAAACAGAGTAGTCATGGCCCTTTGACAGGTTGCCCCGACGTTCTTCAAACCGAACGGCATTACCTTGTAACAAAAGGTGCCCCATGGGGTGATGAACAAAGTTTTCTCCATGTCTTTCGGCGCCATCTTGATTTGGTTATAGCCCGAGAATCCATCCATGAAGGAGAAAACTTTGAACTTTGTTGTACTGTCTACTAGCATGTCAATGTGTGGTAAAGGAAAGCCGTCCTTTAGACTAGCCTTGTTCAGATCCCTGTAATCAACACACATTCTGACCTTTCCGTCCTTTTTGGGAACGGGTACAATGTTGGCTAACCATTGAGGATATTTTGATGTAGCGAGGAAACCCGCGTCAATCTATTTCTGTACTTCCTCTTTGATTTTGATGGCCCTGTCCGGGTGAGTGCGTCTCAACCTCTGCTTTACTGGCGAACATTCCGATCTCAACGGTAAATGATGTTCCACGATGCTGGTATCCAACCCTGGCATATCCTGATAGGACCAAGCAAATACATCGGGGAATTCTTTGAGATGCTTCATCAAACTCTCTTTGGCAGTTGGACTGAGCAGTGCCCCAATCCTGATTTCTGTTCTCTCTTTTTTTGAACCCAAGTTTACCGTTTCCAACGGCTCTTTGTGAGGTTCAATGGACCTTTCCTCTTGTCTGAGTAATCGGGAGATCTCTTCTGGAATTTTGTCGTCATTTTCTTCTTCAGCCTCGAATACCGGGAACTAAAAGTTGGGAGAAGGCATCGGATCGTATGTTTCAACAGGGTTTAAAACAAGCAATCTGCATGACGTGATGATTTGTGTTTAGAAGAGATAGAGAAAATGCAAAAGTGTGTGCAGTGTTTTATTTTACTGCTTGTTTTTATTATTGATTTGTTTTTTAGGATTACCATTTTCTGAAAAAGCGAAAAGAGAAAATAGCAATTAATGCGAAAATTACAAAATGACGTTATTTTATTAATGAATAAGTCGATCCTTGAAACTACAACCCTATAAAACAAAACTCTGTCGCTTTGGGCAAAGCGAAGAGGGAAATTTACAGAAAGCGATCCCTATCAAAACATCCATTTCACCTGGGCAGGGTGAAAGGTTAAAAGATGGTAATTACTTTAACTGATGAACAATCTCCGGAACATTGACAGCAACCCATTGGCGGCGAACTCCTCGATGAATCACAAAGTCTGGTACCTTCCTTGATTTGTCTTCAGAAATAACGCTGATTTTTGGTGGAGCAAGTTCATTGGAATCTGTCTCCCAGGCAGAGTTGTCGTAGGAGAATTCCTCAGTTGTATTTTCCATAGTATTTGTGCTCTCAGCTATATCTCCCCATCCAGTTGGCTGGATGTCTTCGAACCTGATACGAGAGCTTCCAGCGCAGTGTACTTGACCATATAGTCGTATTTTCCACTTGGTTCTCCCAAGGTGTCCCAAACTTCTTTGGAACTGGTGGAGTCATCCCTCTCGATAACGTTGACCTCGGGAAAAGCATAGTTGATGAATTCAAGTCTGGCAAACATTGCGAATTGATCTTCATGTTGAGTAGTTTCTGAATGACCTGAGTGTTGATCCCATGACATGCTGGGGACACAGATATTCTGTTCAATGACGGTCAGCTAATTTTCATTGTTTGGATGACTCTCGTGCCCCAAGTTTCCTGGGTAAGGTTGCCACATTGGCAGACCATCCATTGGGCCATAGTAGTTGTAGTCAAATTGGTCTTTCATCAGAGTGTCCTCCTCTACTGAGTTTGGCGGAGCACGACATCCTTCCGGATCACAGTCTCCGTATATCATTTCGACATCTGACCGTGGTATAAATCTCAGACTCTATGCGGTATAGCAAAATGGCGTAGGCACCTCTTCCTGAGACATATAACTGTCCTTGTTGAGGTAGGACTTCCATTCTTCATTTGTGTCAGAGGGTTCGTCCTCATTGATAGCATGTACTGCTTGAGACACTGGGTGAAGGAAACCTCCACTGTGGAAGAAGTTTTGAAGGGGATGAAGACTTTCATCGGTGGCAGCTGTCCGGGTACAGGTTGCAGAAAAACCAAGACCCTTCTTTGTTGTATTGCTAGTAGGAATGACAAGTTGTCCCCATCCTGTTGTATCGGTACTCTCGACTGCTTTGATAGCATCGTTGTATGAAGAAATGGAAGTTCCTTCTTTGAACTGATTGTCCTTGCTTACTGACAGTGCTTGGAACTGCGTTCCAATAACCTCCTCGGGCTCTACACTAGCAGATGATGACAAGTTACTCACAAGCAAGGCTTGTTCCCCACAAACTGTGACAAGTTGAACATTCTTGACGAACTTTAGCTTTTGGTGGAGGGTTGAAGTAACCGCTCCAGCCTGATGTATCCAAGGTCTTCCTAATAAACAACTTTACGTTGCCCAGATGTCCATGACCTGGAAAGTAACTTGGAAAGTGTGAGGACCAATAGTTATGGGAAGATTAACTTCGCCGATAACCGTTTTTCTGGATCCGTTGAATGCTTTGACGACAACCTCGCTGATTCTCATCGGAGGGCCTTTGAATGATAATTGCATCAAAGTGGACTTTGGCATAACATTCAGGGCTTCCCCTGTGTCTACCAGTACGCTGGCTAAAGCATCGTCCTGACAGTTAACTGTAATGTTGAGTGCCATGTTATGACGGCGACCCTCTTCGGGTAATTCCTCATCACTAAATCCCAAATTATTGCAGGAAGTGATGTTAGAGACAATTCTATCGAATTGTCTGATTGTTACATCCTGTTCCACAAAGGCTTGCTCCAAGACTTTTTGTAGAGCCTCCCTGTGCGCTTCTGAACTAAGTAACAATGATAACACAGAGATCTTTGAAGGAGTTTGTAACAGTTGATCGACAATGTTGTATTCACTCCTTTGGATGAGCTTCAGCATCTCATCATCATTTTTCAAAAGGTCGGGATTACTGGATTTGCCGACTGATGGATCGGGAGTTTCCGCCTGAAGTTCCTTTTCTTTGTTAGGTTCCCCAATCCCTCGATTGAAGATTCTGCCACTCCGTGTTACTCGACTGATGTCTGCAATGTTCACGGGGGAGGGTAATGGAATTTCCTTTCCATTTTCAATTATCGTTGCACCGTATTTGTAAGGGATAGCCTTAGTTGATTCATACGGTAATGGTCCCGGCAGATAGATGACTACGGGAGCCCTCTGATTTTTCTGACCATCGTAAGTAATCTCGATCCGTTCCTGATTGGAAACTCTTGATTCGTCAAGCAGAGGGATGATGGCAAAAACATCCCTGGTCTTATGATGACCAGAGATTGTGTCAACGTCCTCGACTTGATCGGCAAGGTAGTTCGGCGTCCAGTCGATGGGTCCAGAACTCGGATATGGACGAATTTCTCCACGATCCACCTGACCCTGAAGAACTGCTCTCACAAGGTAACACCCTTGGTTACTTTTCGAACAGACGCTACAACGGTCATAATTGTGTGGTGGCACCTGGCCACGCCCACTTTGAATACAATGTAACCTCACTAGGTTAGCTTCCACTGATCGGACATCCTGAATCTGACGCCGAGTACGATTCCTGTTACTGATACTAATTTGCTGAGTATCTTCATCCATGTAGATTGGTAACCACCAATGGTTTAACAAGTTCTGAAGTGCCTCATGGACAAGGGTACAACCTTGATCGTTTTCACAACCCACCTTACAGCTGTGATAATTATGTGATACCAGGAAGCCAAGTTGGACCTGTTCAGCATGTAACTCTACCGGGCTGGTATTCATCATGCGAATATCAAAGATCTGAACCATGTTGATTTGATAGGAATTCCGATCATGGTAGTCTTGGATCCATCCAAGATCCATCTGAAGCTGGAGGGCCTCCTGTATGAACGAGCATCCCTGTTTGTTTATCGAGCAAGTCAGACAGGAACTGTAATTGTGACGTGGCAGATTATGATACTGGCTCTGCCTTGAGTGTATTGCCACCAGACTGACATTCATTGCATGGATATCGTGGTTCTGAATGATGTTAGAATTTGTGTAAACCATGTTAACTCCACGAACTCGGTGCTCTTGGATCCATCCGAGATCCATCTGTTCCTGTAGAGCTGATCGCACCACAGAATATCCCTGGTTGTCTTTAGAGCAGATATCACACTGATGATAGTTATGAGGTGGCACATGGCCATATCCACTTTGTCTACAATGCATCTTGACCAGATTGGTTTTCAACAAGAGTACATCGGGAATTTGATAGACGTTGTTAGATTCTTTCTCAATCAGGTTGATTGCAGCTTTCTCATGTTGAGGTAGTGGGTTTGTGAGAACATTAGGATTTGTATCCTTGAAGGATAAGACCCCGCTCCTAACAAGTTTTGGCACGTCGGACTTGAAATTGAGACAAGTCTCAATGTTATGCCCTGATCCTCCTTGGTGGTAAGGGCAAGTTTGATCCACCTTAAACCAAAAAGGCAGATTTTCTGGTACTGTAAGAGGAGATTTAGTCTGAATGTACCCCTTAGCCAGTAGTAATGGAAATAGTTCTGCGTACAACATGGGTATAGGATCAAACCCTGATGGTCGTGTTACACGGTTGTTGTTATATGGAGGACGAGCCTGCTGAAGAGGCTGTTGTGTCCTTTGCTGATCAGGTTGGCTCCGCGCAACCTGAGGTTGATACGTAGGAATAGGCGCAGGGCTGATAACAGGAGTTACAGCTACTATCGGCTGATAACGTCACCTTTACTTTCCGAGAGAGATATTCCCAATATCTTGCTCTTTTTTCTTAGGGAGAGCACTACTGTATGTTTTAGTACCGCTCGTCGATGCAGTGTCTTTTACCAAACGTCCTTCTCAGACGGCTTCCTCAAGATGTACGCCCATGCCCACCATCTCGGTGAAATCACTGGGTGCATTGGAAACCATTCGGTCATAGTAAAATGAGCTTAAGGTCTTTAAGAAGATCTTTGTCATCTCTTTTTCCTCAAGAGGTGGACAAATTTGAGCGGCAATTTCATGCCACCTTTGAGCATACTCCTTAAAGGTTTCCTTGTCCTTTAGCGACATCGATCTGAGTTGATCTCTGTCGGGTGCCATGTCCAAATTGTATTTGTATTGTTGGACGAAGGCAGTACCAAGATCTCTGAATGTACTGATCGTAGTATGGTTTAAACCCATGTACCATTTTAATGCGGCACCGGTTAAACTATCCTGGAAGTAGTGAATCAGTAGGTCCTGATTCTCCATCTGAGCTGACATCCGCCGAGCGTACATCACCAGATGGCTTTGAGGGCAAGAGTTACCCTTGTATTTTTCAAAGTTGGGCACTTGGAACTTGTGCGGGACTTTCACATTGGGGACCAACCAGAGATCTGCGGCGTCCTTTCCAAATAAATCCTGACCGCAAATGGCTTGCAGCTCCTTCTGCATTTCCAGGAACTGTTCCTGGATTCATCCATTCTATCAAACATAGTTTCCTTTTTACCAGAAGGTATCGGTGGAATCTGTCCTTACGGGACAATGTGCACCACAGGGGGTGGTACCGTGACTACGACAGCGAATCTTGGTGTTTCCCGAAGTTTGTAACCTTCAGGAGTCTTCAGTATGCCCCTGGCATCTTCGCTTTCCCGAAGTTTGTAACCTTCAGGCCCAGCGGCTTCTGTTGTGATTCCCTGATCTTCAGTGATCGGCGGAACATATCCTTCCGGGATATAGTTAACAGGCATGCCCCAGGGACGATCTTTCGGCATTTGATACCTTGGATCATACTTCTCCATTATGGGCGTCGAGGTGATCTCTGAGATCACAGTTCTTTGTAGCTGAGCTTCTGCCATGGCTTGCATGTCGTTACGAAGCTTTCTCATATCCTCTCTCAGAGCGTCGATCTCTTCCTTCAACTCTCTGTTTTCTTCCTCAAGATCATCCAGCTTTTTTTGACGATTGGCCCGAGTATTGTACAAATGAGACAGTTTGACTCTAGAATCGAGACACAAATGTGAGATTTGTAGGGAAGAAGAATACGTTATGTGAAAATGATGAATGCAATGATTATATTAATTGTTCTTTGGTTTAATCAAAATAAACTTCGACAATTAGATTGCAAATATCAAACAGTGGGGAAACCCCTTTTTATTGAATTCAAAGGATTACAGAAATGGAAATACAGTAGATTACAAGGTGCGGAAACAGAAACCTAAGGTAATGGGTCCCGAGTCCTTTCTGAAGAGAAATCAGGTGCTGATTCTGGTACTTTCCTTTTCTTTGACCGAGGCTCTTGGGCCGTTGTCGGGTTGTCATTCCTTTGCCAGATGAAAGGAGTGAGCAAATTCCTTTGGTCATCTTGATTCTCTACAGCATGTTGCTCCAAAGTTTCAATCAGAGCATCTTTATCTTTTAGTAATTGCCGTATTTTGATGCACTCTATGTTGAGGGTGCGGTACTTGTTCTTCCAAGACCTTCTCTCCTTTTGAACTTTGTTGAGAGTAACCTGAAGCTTTTCTGTTTCCGTCATGAAATACATGACAGATTCCTTTGGCGGAAGAATTCCGTGACGCGGATAAGGCATTTTTAGCTTGAGAGCTCTAGTTTGTACCCAGTGGAGATAAGGCTCCACCGAGACACAGTCTGGTTTTCCCAGAGACTCTCGTCCTTTCTTATGAACATGCTTCCAGGCTTGCACTATTTCCATCTTTAGTGCCTTGTCGTTTTCTCCTTCTTTGAAGAAAAGACCTTCCAGATGAGCATTCAGCGGAATATGTCTCATCGGGTATCCAAATTGACGACGAACGAGAACTGGATGGTAGTTGATTCCTCCCTTAGTTCCTATAAGGGGTACATTGGGGAAGTTTTCACAACGATCAATGATTCTGATTCCATCATAGATCCTATTACACCAATCTACATCAGAGTTGGTAAGAGACATGATCTTCTGCGACCAACGTAAGGCACTCTTACAATCCCAAAAAGCAGCAGACTTGGGCAAGTGGGAGATAAACCATTTGTAAAGCAAAGGTACACAGCATGTGATCTCTCCTCCGCTATACAAATTTCCCAAGTGTACAGAATGATACGCATCTGCGAGCAAAGTCGGCACAGGGTTTCCAATGAGAAAAACTTTAATGGAGTTGATATCGACGAAGTTATTGATGTTGGGAAACAAAAATAATCTGTAGGTGAGCAAGACAAATACGCTTTCAAAAGCAGTCACGTTTCCTATACTGGAAAAATACAGGGCTTTCTTTGTCAAGAACTGGGCTGGCAAATCTTGGATGCCACCCTTAGCGGTCATGTGATTCTTTGGAATTTATTCCAGTCCAGAAAATGGAGCTTGATCTGTAATGTGTAGATCAATCAGATGAGAATACTCCTCCAACATTGGTGCGAGCTGCTAATCCGGGAATGTGAAACAATGATAAACTGGATCATAAAACTGAATGAGCGCATCCATGATTCCCTCAATCACATGGACTCTTAGCAGAGATAGAAAACCTCGGTGCTTGGCTCTAAAAGCCTCTTGGTTAGTGATCATCCTTGCTAACCTTCTCAAATCCTCTAGCTTTGGAACCTTGAAGGTATACCTATGGGTTCTCCTTCTACCGAAATCCATTAGCACAATCCTTTTCTCTGACATTTGCAATCACAGTCTTAGTTTAATTTGAAAAATAGAAAGACTAGAAGAGAAGGGTTTTTTTGATGTTTTTTAAATGAATGCATGAATGCAGCACACAAAAACATAGAAAAAACATGGGGTTAAAGGGTCGTTGTCATGAAGTCAAGGCTCTACCCATCCCCAAAGGTTTATACTAAGGTGATTTTTGTACTTGTACTCATTATGATCAGCTCCTCCCAGGAAATCAAAATAACAAGCGGATCGCCAGCGAGTTGTAGAGAAAAGAAAAAAAGGGTAGAAGAGCCCCACGGTGGGCGCCGCTTATAAAGTTTCTACCTAATAGATGAGAAGAGAACAGGATCTTGCTACAAAGATGAGATAGATCCTAATGACAAGTCCCCAGTGAAGTCGCCATTTTTTCTGTAGCGAGCGATTTTGTCCGCGGTTGCGAAGCGCTATCGCTCTTTGGTGTCTACAGCTCGATTCATTTTTTATCCTATTAAAGCTGATGAAGGAAGGGAAATAGATGTCTCAAATTAACCCTGCTTGCAAACTGAGGTTAAACAGTGGTCTGTTAGGTTACAGATGCTACAAAGATTCGGGGTCTCTATTGGGTATATTTTTTTAAAAGTGGCATTGGTTTAGATGTTTAGGACGGATGCTTCTTGATAGATATGTGAGAGTTTGGGATTTTGGGTTTTTGTTTAGTGTGCTCGCTAAGATTTTTCTTTCAATCTTATGCCTAGGTATTCCCGTTTACCGAAACAGGGAAATCAGAGTGTTCGTAGTTCCTCCTATTCTATGGGAGGAAATGGTTGTTTTGGTGTCTTGTTCAAAGCCCAAGACGCGAAGCGAAAGGTGATATATATCTTGTTCAAAGCCCAATATGTGAAGCTGAAACTAGTTTGTATCTTGTGTAAAGCCCAAGATGTGAAGCTGAAGGTGTTGACCTTAGAGAGAATTTGTCATCTCTAAAGGGGGTCTGTTTGTCACAATTGTTGGGTGACTGGTTTATAAAGAAGGATTACTTTAACTGGGATATGTGAATCCAGCAATACCATAATTTCCTTTATAGGGGGTTTTAACCTGAAGGAGAAGACTTTAACTCAGTGTAGAGCAATGCCATCTTTCCTGAGGAATTTCTCATGCTAAAAGAGGGACAGTGGCGTGGATGTAGATGAACCAGAGGCTTGCCACTTATAGCGATTAAATGAAGGGGAAAAAGTTATTGATGTTTGTGTATTGTAAATGAGGCATAGCTTTGATGCTAAAAGGTTGATTGGATCAACCAGTGGTTTTCTAATACAAAGCCTAAGAGGAGGCTAATATGTGTCTCGTACAAAGCCCGAGAGAGAGGCTAAAAGGTTTTGACTCGACGATGGAGTCTTTTGTTATCTCGTATAAAGCCCGAGATGGAGGATAAAATTTGTTTGGCTCAATAAAAACCTTTTTGTATCTCGTATAAAGCCCGAGATGGAGGCGAAAGGGTGATTGACTCAACGAGGGAGTCTCTTATGTGTCTCGTTGTTAACCGTCAATTTCGACGCTAGACAAAATCAAAGCTATTTTAATGTTAAAAAATTATTTTTAATCTAAAGAAGACTTCGACCTAACTTTTTGAGAGGCCTGAGTCGAATAGATGTGTAGAAACCTTAAAAAATGGCTAAGTGTTGAAAGGGTTTTTCGACCATGAGAATGTAGCGCTGCAGTAGTTGTATTAAGATTGGAGGGAATTTCCAATATTTGAAATTTAAATAAGAGCAGTTGTGAACGTGGGAACAGTTGAGATCAAGGGGAAGGCGCCAAAATCCACACGTTCGAAGCAGTAACCACCACTGAGTAGTTATTTCCTAGCACTATAAATAGATGCTGGTTCTATGTAAATGGGGTGTTCATATTTTTGTACAAGTTACTCTAAGAAACTCAAAGTACCCGCGTGTAGAGAAACGAGTTCGTAAGAATGCACGTAATGTAACACCATTTTCTTCATTAATCTAATTTATCTTCAGCATGTTTAAGATTCAGCCATTTACTTTCCAGGCCTTTACAGTTTCTTGAACTTTATCTTCCATGCCAAATTTACTTTCAAAGCCATTTAAACTTTCTGCGTTTTTACCTTCGACTGCATTTTTACGTTCAAGCATTTAATCTTCAAGCCTTTACTTTTCAAAGTCTTTCATTTTCAAGAACGTGGAGTTCTCCTTTAAATCCATTGCATTTATTTTCAAAGTCTTTTACTTTCCTGCACTTTACCTTCGACAACACTTTTATTATCCCAGCCTTTACTTTCCAAGAACGTGGAGTTCGTTGCTTTTTACTTTCAAAGCTTTTACTCATTCGACGCCTTTAATTTCTGCACCCTTTACTTGCATCACTTTAAATTTCGAGTCTTCACTTTACTTTATTGCCCATAGTCGAACGTGGAGTTCAGTTAGACTTTATTTTCAGCATTGTCGAACGTGGAGTTCAGTTTACCTTTTCTTTAATTGACACTTGTCTCTCAAACTTAGCACATGTCCTAGGATTTGTGTGGTCAATCCTGCAAGTTAAATCAATTTGCGTTTAGATTGATAGACCAGAGGTTATTTACCAAAATTCACAGTAAATAAATTGTACACCTGGTGGGACCCAGTGCTAAGTTAAACCTTTTTGTCAACCTCATCTCTCTTGGTGAAGAAGCACTTTCGTTGTATGTTATTGAGAAGTGGGAAGTTAGCCACAGCAAACGAAGGAATACCAAATAGAAGATACACTAAGAAAATTGCAACTAATGCCAATCAACAAGTTGATCCTCAAGGGAGTATTTCAAACACTCAGTCCAGTAGCAGTATGGGGACTCAAAGCACACCATCACCAGTGTCTTCGACAGGAGGACAGGCGTCACTTCCATTAGTAGTGTCTGATCCAGGATCAACATATACAAAATCATATACTCAACCTGTGTTGGAATACATAGGACCACAAAGTTCTAATTCACCAACACCCCCAGGAGGAAATACAATGTACAGGCATGTTCCTCCACCAGGTTTTCCACATCCAGGGTCAAGGAGTCAACCCTATGGTATGCCTACATCAATGATGCAAAATCTGCAAAATGCTCCACCTGTGTTTTCAGAAACTGTCGTGTCTTCTCCACTACAAGGGTCAGGATCAGGAGGACGAAACAACCAGAATATAGGTGTTGGTTACTCTGTTCAAACACCTAGCCTTACAAATACATCCATAAATTGTTTGAGACAACAGATGGATGAAAGTAACATGCAAATGGTACATCCGTTATCTCAGACAATGGGATAAGTTTTTCAACCTTTGATTCAAAATACAACCCAAACTAACCAACAACTGGCTACACAAGTGGCACGCATGGCTGATTTCATGGGAGTACTAGCAGTAGATCGAAGAGCGACGATTGTCGAAGATATCCCAAGACGTCATCCACATCAGATACCTGATGCTAACTTGGAGGATCAAGAGATGATTGATAATTTTAGAGTCGAACCACCAAGAAACCAGATGCCATACCAGATGGAGGAAGAACCAGTAGTTATGGTGAACAGGAACGAAAACGCAGATCAACTACTTAGGCAGGTTCGACACCAGAATCAAGCAGAAGAAAATAATCTTGCAGCCATGGTTGAAAGGATAATGACTAGAAATGGTATGAATTTTGGCTTCACCAGGCCAAATTATACTTCACCTATAGTAGATTACATTCTCCAAGCAGAACTACCCCCTAGGATGAAGGTTCCAAAGTTCAGCAAGTTTTCAGGAGATACTACTGAGTCTACTGTCGAACATGTGGCTAGATATTTCATCGAAGCGGGCGAGATTGCAACTAACGAAAGCCTTAGGATCAAATACTTCCCAAGTTCCCTTACCAAGAATGCCTTCACATGGTTTACTACATTGCATCCAAATTCCATATACAATTGGACCCAATTAGAACGTTTGTTTCATGAACAGTTCTACATGGGGCAAACTAAGATTAGTCTGAAAGAATTGGCTAGCATCAAGCGCCAAGTCACTAAGCCAATTGATGATTACCTGAATAGGTTTCGACTTCTTAAAGCCAGGTGCTTTACACAAGTGCAAGAACATGAGTTGGTCGAAATGGCTGCTGGGGGTCTTGATTATTCCATTAGGAAGAAATTAGATACCCAATATCTTAGAGACATGGCCTAGCTGGCTGATAGGGTTCGACAGCTAGAAAGGCTAAAAAAAGAAAAGGCCAAATTCAGCAGGGGTCAAAAAGTAGCATTTGTCGAATGCAAGGAAGATGTGGAGAATCTGTATGGTGAACCATCTTGTTTCGACGAAAATGAGGTTGACGTTGCTGAGTTAAAGCAAGGTCCACCTTATGCTTGCAAATTATTAGCTCCTTCAGAAGGAAAAAATCCTGTCGAATCTAACGACAAATTCCCTAAGAAAACATATACTTTCGACGTCACTAAATGTGACGAAATTTTTGATTTGTTAGTTAAAGATGGGCAAATGATAGTGCTTGCTGGTGCTAAAACGCCACCTTTAGAACAAAGAAAGAAAAGAGGTTTTTGTAAGTACCATAATATTTTGGGTCATAAAACTTCTCAATGTTTTCTTTTCAGGGATTTGGTGCAAAATGCTATCCAGGAAGGAAGGCTGAAGTTTGGGGAAAAGGCAAAGCCCAGATGAAGATTGACTCTGACCCATTGCAAGTTGCAGAGGCCAACTATACAGAGCCTCATGAGGTTCATATGGTGGAAGCCACAGGGGGATTCAACGAGTCAGTTAACATGGTAGAAGTTACTGAAGACTTCGCCACCAGTTCTGTGATAATTGAAGGTTCTAGTAAGGCTGCAAGTGGCCTAAACGTTAATGGTACCAGTCTGATGTTGGTAACCAAAGAAACTGCTGATAAGTTTGTTGAAATGGATAATGCTGCTAAGGTTTTGGATATGACCGTGAGTGGGTGGAAGATAAATGCCAATGAAGGCATTAACATGGTCGAGTTGGCTGAAAAATCTGATTCTAGCTCAGATAGTATCAACACCAGTGAGGCTATGGGCAGAAATGCCCCTAAAGTTCAAGTTGTTAAGGAATTGGACGATGACATTCTCTTGGTTAGAGAGATGCTGGACATGGATGGTTGTCTGGTGGAAAATTGGATATGTATGGCTGCTGAAATTTTTTTCAAGACATCTCCTGATGTCGAGAGAGTCAATGCTGAGGAGATGGTGGAGGCTGGGAAAGCTTCTTGGGAAAAAGCTTCTCAAAGAGCTGCAAAAGCAGCAGTAGGTGGTGGCTGCTTGGCAAAGACCACTGAAAGTCTAGAAGCCAGCTTCTCCAAGATGCGCCTGAAGGACAAAATGGATGTCAACATGGTCGAAATTACGGATCGAAAAGATGAACAATTGAGTAAGGTAGATGAGCAAGAGAAACTCAACAAAATGGCTTATCCTAAGCCAGAGGAGACAATTGTGGACTTCTTGCATCGTTGCCAGGAAAAAGGCTCTGGAGTAATGTTGTGTCCCAGGTACAGCGCCATTTTTGATGAAAAGGCTGCCCACAAGCTGGAAGGTGTCAAGAAGGCTGGCGAAAGCTGGGGGCAGAAGGTGAACAAGGGGCACAGAGGTTTTGACCATAGGCGACTTTCGACAAGGTTAAAAAACCAAGCACCAGGAATTAGGTCATGTACGTTCAAACCAACTGCGAACGTGCCAACAGGTAGTTGGATCAAACATGTCGAAGGGAGAGGACAGAAGAAAAAGTTGGAGAAGTTTGATGTGGAGAGAGGTGCGTCATTTGAGTACAGAAAAGAGAATCACACCACAAACAAATCAGCATACATTTCTCAGAACTACAAGGGTAAAAACCCAATGTCTAGATCCCAATGGCGAAGAGAGCAGTGCGGGCGAAAAGCTGTCAGGGAGGCTCAGGTCCAAGGAGAGTCAAGCACCAATGTGGCTGGGGAAATGGAGAAAATGCCCATACGACGAAAGTTGTTTACTATTTAGCCAGAGAAGAAGGTCGACGAGGATGAGGATATGACTGATAACTTCGACAATGAGTCAGCGGCTTCCCTAGACATTTTGGTAAATGTGGTGTCAGTGATGCCAAGAGAATTTGGTCAAGTCTCAGAAGTCGAAGACTTAGACTAAACCGCTGAATTGAAAATGATGGCACACAAGAATGTGTGCTATTACATCATGAACAATGGGTGCGTCGAAGAACATAATGCTTTCTTCGAGCGTCCCACAGAGGCAATGAAGGGTCATTTGAAGCCTATTTACATTACTGGAAAAGTGGAGAACGTCCCTGTCAACAAAATTTTGGTAGACTGTGGTGCGACGGTTAATTTGATGCCAAGATTTTTGTTGAGCAAGATTGGAAAATTTGAGACTGATACTAAACCCCACAACATGGTTCTGTCGAACTATGAAGGCAAAGTTGGTTCCACTCTGGGAGTGATTCAGGTGGATATCACTGTGGGAACTATTACCAGACCAACAGTGTTCATGGTCGTCGAAACAAAGGCTAACTATAATCTACTCTTAGGTAGGGAGTGGATTCATGGGATAGGAGCAATACCCTCATCTATGCACAAGAGAATCACAATCTGGAGACCAGATGGGATAGTGGAAAACATTGAAGCTGATCAAGGGTACTTCAAGGTGCCTGTTAATCATGTGGACAGTAGGCAATTTGAGAAACATCTGGCGAACATTGATCCATGTCCTCCAGCTGATTTTGAGTTTACACCTGACGAGGAAACGTTTTATTCGTTGTACTTACACCCTGTTGAAGGTTTCAGATGGGACAGGGAGGTACCAGGAGGAAGATTGCCATGCTTAGGCACACCTCCAATAGAGCCCACAGGGGGGGGGGATGAATTCAGTGATCATGACTGAGTTCGACGCTTTGAAAAGAATTTCGGCCTATGTGGTCGAAACAAAACTACAAGCGACTTTGGAAGCCGCCAATGATTATATGGCTGGTGAAGCCATTTCTGAAGTATATCAAGAAGGTCATGGTAAGGACTTCGACCCAAAACCTCCAGATAAGATTAAAACTGGAGGGCAAAGCCAGAGGCTTGACGCCATCTATGAAGATGAGCCTTTGGGATTTGAGAAGGATCCGTTGGCGAATAATATAAAAATGCTAGCATAAGATCCTTTGGAAGAAGTGGACCTCAGTGAGGGGGCAACCAAAAGGCCTACCTACATCAGTGCCAATCTTGATCCCCAGTTGAAAGTCAAAGTAGTTCAGTTGTTGAAAGAATTCAAAGACTACTTCGCTTGGGATTATGATGAGATGCCTGGTCTGAGCAGGGAGTTAGTCGAACACAAGTTACCTATGACGCCTGGGAAAAAACCAGTCAAGCAAAATCCAAGACGGTTTGCACCAGAGATACTGTCAAAGATCAAAGAGGAAGTCGAAAGACTGCTTCGTTGCAAATTCATTCGCACTGCAAGGTATGTCGAATGGTTGGCTAATATAGTACCTGTTATTAAAAAGAATGGGTCTTTGAGAGTTTGCATCGATTTTAGAGATTTAAACTCTGCAACTCCCAAAGATGAATATTCAATGCCAGTAGCAGAAATGTTAATAGATTCTGCAGCAGGACATGAAAATCTTAGTATGCTGGATGGATATTCTGGCTATAACCAAATATTCATTGTTGAGGAAGATGTTCATAAAACTGCTTTTAGATGCCCTGGAGCCTTAGGCACCTATGAGTGGGTAGTGATGCCTTTTGGTCTCAAGAACGCTGGTGCTACTTATCAAAGGGCAATGAATTCAATTTTCCACGATTTTATAGACACATTCATGCAAATTTATATTGATGATATTGTTATAAAATCTATTTCTGGGAAAAGTCACATTGACCATCTTCGACAGTCCTTTGAAAGGATGAGAAAATATGGTCTTAAAATGAATCCTCTAAAATGTGCATTTTGTGTGCAGGCAGGGGATTTCTTAGGCTTTGTGGTCCACAAGAAAGGGATTGAAATAAATCAGAATAAAACCAAAGCCATAATGGAGGCGAAAGCGCCATCAACCAAAAAGGAGTTGCAGTCGTTGTTTGGCAAAATCAACTTCTTAAGAAGGTTTATATCCAACTTGAGTGGCAAAACACAAGCTTTTTTGCCATTGCTTCATTTTAACAAAGATGGTTTTGAGTGGGGGCAATTACAGCAGGAAGCCTTCGACATGATCAAGGAATACCTAAGCCACCCTCCAATTCTTTCACCACCTTGTAGAAACAAAATATGAGATTGTATATAGCTGCATCAGATAAAACTCTTGGGAGCATGTTAGCTCAGGAGGATGAAAATGGAGTCGAAAGAGCCATTTATTACCTTAGTCGAGTTTTAAATGATGCAGAAACTAGGTATAGCATGATTGAAAAGTTATGTTTATGCTTATATTTCTCTTGTACTAAACTGAAGCAATATATAAAACCTGTTGATGTCTATGTTTCGTCTCACTTTGATGTTGTAAAACATATGTTATCTAAACCTATTTTGCATAGTCGAATTGGCAAATGGGCATTAGCATTAACATAATTTTCCTTAACTATAGCGAGCGATTTTGGACGCGGTTCTTAAGTGCTGGTCACTCTCTGCGGTTGAGCTTTAACTACAGGTCGATTCATTTTTTATCCTATTGTGAGCTGAATAAGGAAGGGAAATAGATGTCTCCAATTAACCCTGCTTTGCATACTGAGTTTAAACAACGGTCTGTTAGGTTACGAATGCTATCAATGTGGGGGGGCCTTTGTACTGGTTATTTGTATTTTCGCCAATATGGTTTCTTTCTTTTTATCTGGGCAGAAGGTTTCTGGCGGGGAACAAGGATTAGGATGTTAGGACTGATGTTTTTGAATAGATACATGAGAGTATGGGATTTTGGGTTTTTGTTTAGTGTGCTCGCTAAGATTTTTCTTTCAATCTTATGCCTACGTATTCCCGTTTACCGAAACAGGGAAATCAGAGCGTTCGTAGTTCCTCCTATTCTATGGGAGGAAATGGGTGTTTTTGGTGTCTTGTTCAAAGCCCAAGACGTGAAGCGAAAGGTGATTTGTATCTTGTTCAAAGCCCAAGATGTGAAGCTGAAAAGTCTATTTGTGTCTTGTTCAAAGCCCAAGACGTGAAGCTGAAGGACCTCGACTTTAGAAAGAATTTGTCATTTCTAAAGGAGGGTTTGTTTGTCACAACTGTTGGGTGACGAGTTATAAAGGGAGGATTACTTTAACCGGGATACGCGGATCCTAGCAATGCCATAATTTCCTTTATAGGGGATTTTAACCTGAAGCAGAAGACTTTAACTTAGTGTAGAGCAATACTATCTTTCCTTAGGAATTTCTCATGCTAAAAGAGGGATAGTGGCATGGATGTAGATAATCCAGAGGCTTGCCGCTTACATCGATTAGATGAAGGGAAAGGAGTTGTTGATGTTTGTGTACTGTGAACGAGGCACAACTTTAATGCTAAAAGGTTGATTGGATCAACCAGTGGTTTTCTTATATAAAGCCTAAGAGGAGGCTAATATGTGTCTCGTACAAAGCCCGAGAGAGAGGCTAAAAGGGTTTGACTCGACGAGGGAATCTTTTGGTATCTCGTATAAAGCCCGAGATGAAGGCTATTTGACTCAACAAGAGAGTCTTTGTATCTCGTATAAAGCCCGAGATGGTGGCTAAAAGAGTTGACTCAATAGGAGAATCTTTTATACTCAACAAGAGAGTGTTTTTGTATCTCGTACGTAGCCCGAGATGGAGGCTAAAGGGGTGATTGACTCAATGAGGGAGTCTCTTATGTGTCTCGTACAAAGCCCGAGAGAGAGGCTAAAAGTTTGACTCCGCTGGGGAGGATCATTGTACAAAGCCCAAGAGAGAGGCTAACTTCATTGAAGAAGGATCATTATACAAAGCCTAAGAGGAGGCTATGGTAACTATTTCAGTTGAGTGACAGATCCAATATACTGATTTTGAAAGAGAAAATCAGTTCTTATATGAGCAACACTGTACTCAATGATTTGATTCAAGGATCCGGGTTATTCCTGTTCTTTAAGGAAGCGGGAAATCTGAAGGGTATTGTGACTGTCCGAGTCTACGTGTTTCCTTCGAAGGGTGCTTGAGGATGTCTTTGAGACTCAAGGAGATTAGACTGTCCAAGTCTAGAGTTTTATCTTTTGTACTATGCTTTGAGAAACAGTAGTAGACTCTATGAAAGGACTACTCTATGCATATGACTAAGTTCTGTTCCTATACCTCTAGGAGGTCGTCGGGACAATTTGTACGAAACCCAAGAGGAGGCTGGAAGCTTTTACGAAGCCGAGAGGTCCTTGTACGAAGCCCAAGAGAAGGCTATCATTCCCGAAGGAAGAGATCATTATACGAAGCCTAAGAGGAGGCTGTGAATACTTCTAAGAAGCCGACGGGTCCTTGTACTAAGCCCAAGAGGAGGCGGGGTTGCTTTTAGGAAGCCTGTTGGTCCTTGTACGATGCCCAAGAGGAGGCCAATGCTTTTAAGAAGCCCGTGGGTCCCCAAACCCCGAGAAATTCAAGGCAAGCTATTCACAAAAAATAGATCAAGTCAGGAAAGTTCGAGAATTTGGAAGAAACTCAAAGTTGCCATTCACGGAGAATACATTCATCTTGGGGAGTAGAGTTTCTTGACGATTCCTAATGAGGACAACCGAAGAGAAGACTGTATTTGGTGATCCTATTGGGGATCTAGTTGTCTATTTCTACGAATAAACGAAACGGCGTCACCTAGTTCTAGACGTAATTGCCGGGGAAACTCTAAATATCTATACTATTATTACACAGTTGATATGAGTTTATGAAAGAAGACTTAGAGTGAAACAGCCCCACAATACAGTTATATGTATATGAAAGCGGTAAATGAAAGCGTATAAACACTTACTCGGTTGTAGAGCTTCCATGCTGTTTGGTTAGTTGTTCAACAAAGAAAGATTGAAAACAACAGTAAATTCAAAATCAAAGGAGAAAGTGCTTTGAAAAAGAAAGATTTGGGGCTTATAGCTCAAGGAGAGGCCCAGGGTTTTATCAGTGAGCGCACTGTTTGAATTTGTACAGAGGGACTTATACAAGTAACTGAGGCCCAAAATGTTTCCTGTACAAAGGGATGGGTCTTACACTCTCTCAAGAGGCCCAAAAAGTTTGAAGAAAAAGAGTGGGTCTTACTACACGAGGGTAGGCCCAGTTGATTTTTCCGTTTAAAATGGCGATCGCGCCGAGGTTTTCTTTTAACGCAGAGGGACTTATACAATAAGTGGGGCCCAAAATGTTTTGGTTAAAAGGGGATTGGGTCTTACACTCTATTAGAGGCCCAAAGTGTTTTTGAATGGGTCTTATAGCTCGAGGAGAGGCCCAAGGTTATTTTACGGTGTTGGGACTTATACAATGTACTGAGGCCCAAAAAATGATTTGGTAAAAAAGGATTGGGTCTTACACTCTCTCAAGAGGCCCAAAGAGTTTTGAAAATGATTTATGAGGGTTGAATTAATCCAAAAACCCTAATTTGTTTTCAAAAATGTATTTAATTGAATAAAAATTCAATTAAAATGATCAAAATTGTTTACCATATGAAAAACAAATTGTGATCTTGGATTAATGCTTCAAAAATTAAGTATTGACCTACAAAATAATTAGAAAGCATTAAAAGTTGCAAAATCAATGTAGAAAAAATATTTAAAATGTCAAAAACAATTAAAATATTAATTCTTTGCAAAAATATCAATTATATGAAATAAATAATATTTTTGGAATTTTTTGGGAAAATAAAATATTTTAACATTTTTGTAAATTATTAAAAAAAGAATCAACTCAAAATCATTAAAACTCAGAGAGAAATTAATTTTTGAATCAATTAAACAAAATCACAAAATTCAAATATTCAAATTATTCAAAAATGGCGCCAAGAACACGCGCGTGTCCTGGGTTTGGCTGATTTGCATTTTCTTCTCAATCTCACTAAATACTTGATTATAACATGTAATCCACATATCATTATGCTCGTTTCAACCTCACGATCATGTCTATAACACTTAATTTCATTTAAATTAAACATAAAACATGAAATCACGAAGAAACCTCAAGAACCCTAATTTCTGTATGAAGGCTAGGATTTTTGATACACGATTCAAACAATGCAATTAATTGAGGGAAAACATTCCATGCATGATTATGAACATATGGCCAAATTATTGTGCGAGGAAATATGCATAGATTAAGAGATGACCAAGTATGTGCTTACCTCTAGGTCGTGACAGCAAGTGCAATGTGATTTTTGATTTGGAGGTGTTACAGATGAGTGGTGATGATCTGAACAGCTTCCCTACACCCTATGGATTGTGTTTGAATGCTTGGACTTGATGGAAATTGGCTGGATCACTTTGTAGTACCTCAGCTGCAACTTGTTTGAAAATTTGAGCAACCAGCTGGTGATTTCGTGAAATTGGTGTTTCAGAAGTGATCTAAGTGTTTGACCAGCTCATATGTGATGTATGTGAGGTGTGTGAGTGATTGGTTTGATTTGAAAAGCTCTCAAACTCAAAACCCGATAGCTACCTTGCTAAGAAAGGCATTTTTGCCAAGAGAAAGAGATTTTGAGGAAAGCATTTGTTTGATGGCTTTGGTGTACTCAAACTGATCACAATTGAGCTCTATTTATAGTATAGCAAGTTTGTTTTGCAAGGAATAGTGAATGGCAGCTGCTAAGTAGGTTTGGCCAATGTTGTCCAATGGAATTTCAAGTCTCCTCTAGCCATTGACTAGAGGTTAGGGCACAAAGCTTTGGTTCCCTTGGTCTTGGATAAGTCTTGACTGATTTCAGATGAGAATAGCTCAGTCCATGCCACCTTGATGCTTCCATTGAATGCTCCAATCCAAATTTGAAGTCTTGTCCCTATTTTGGCCATTCTAGGTTCAACATGCTATTTCTTGTTCCATGGACTTTGGAGGCTTGGCTCAGTGATTGTCCCCTTTAGATTCAATCCTCTAAGGTGTCCAAGTGGATAGGAGCATTTGAATTTGCCTGATTTTGGCAAATCGAGCAAAGTTACAAATTCTGCCTTGCCTTGACAGATTTCAGCAAGGCAACTTTCCAATGTCATATCTCATGACTCAAATGGAATTTGGCAATGTTCTTGGTCATTTTGGAAAGCCCTTACATGATACAACAACTGTTTGAACATGTTTGGTTTTGATCTCTTTTGAATCAAAGTGACATTTTCATTTTTCAGCCATTTTGATCACTCCATAACTCGAAATCCTTAATGAATTGGAGTTAGGTCTAGTTGAAGTTTTTGTAGAGGGTAATGAGAGCTACAAATCCATCTTTGGATGAGAAAAAATGGCCTTGTGGTTTAGGAGTTATGGTCCTCCAAAGTTGGTACCTTTGTCACTTTATTTTTAACTTAGAAAATTTTCTAAGTTTTTATGGTTACCCCTTTTACAAGTTATCCAACTTTTCTTGATTTTTCTTGATGAATGATGATTAAAATCATACATAAACATCATTTTAGGGTTAAAAAACCATTTTGGTGAAAAATCTCAAAAAGTCAAAGTTGACTTTTGTGCACAGTTGACTTTTTATCAGATGAATTCCAAATTGTGCAATTCTTCAGGAAATCATGTCTTTGACCTAAATCAAACTTGATGGACATGTTCCATGGGTGTCATAGGGTATATTGAATCATGTCTTAGGGCTTAGGAGCATGTCTTGGTCAAAAGTCAAGGTTACAGTTGACTTTCCACGTGAAACCGTAATTGTGGTGCAGATGAAATTGAGACTTGTTGCTCAAGCTTCTTGGATTAATCCATTATTCCAAATGGATCAATATAGTTCATTAGAGACCCTCAAACTCTCTCTTGAGGTCTTGGTTCATGATTTGTCCCAAAAGTCAACTTAGGGGTGAATTAGGTCAAGAAACCCTAATTCCTGATTTTTGATGTATGCATCCCCTGAGGTCAAATTGACTTGATGTTTGGGTCCATGAGGTTCCATGGAGTATATTAGGTTATGTTTTGGATCATTGCCTTGTGCCCAGATGAAAAATTTCCATCTGGAGGCCCTGGTCGACCAAAACCCTAATTTGGTGATACTGGCGATCTTGAAGCTTGATCCACCTAGAAGGGAGCAACCTTGTGCTTAATCCTTGAAGTGGGAGTCCTCTTTGATCCTTTGTGGATATTTGAGAGGTTAGACAAGTTGAAGATCATGTCATTTCTTGATTGATCCTTTGTCTAAGGCTCTAAGAGGGCTTGAAACCCTAATTTTGATTGTAGTGGATGCTCACCCATCTTTGGGGAGATTGATGGAATAGGATGGTTCCCTCATATTGTGATGATGATTTGCACAATGGTGGGAAATCTTAGTGGTCAAAATTTGGGGTATGACAGATGCCCCTATTTAATCTTCTTGGACCCGAAGGTGTGAATGACGAAGGTATTCGGGCATTCGGGGTGCAAGAGGATTAAATATCGGAATACCCGAAATTTTGATGGTGGTTATGAATGGTAGCTTACGCATTCATCTTCTATTGCTAAGTAGTGATGCTTAGAAGAGGTAAAACTTCCCCTCGATCCTGGTCTTTGTAATACCCCAAAATTTGCTCTCCCCTTTTGTCATCATAGCATGGCATTATCATTTATCATATCATATCCACCTCATTAACATTACATGGCATTTAACATAGAAAAATGAAGCATGGCATCCTTCTTACCATCAGGGCATGTGATCAGGTGGAAGGTGGACAATCAAGGAATCATTCAAAGCACAAAAAGGTAAATCAAGTTTCCTCAAGGCAAGCCAAGAGGTCTCTCATGTCTCATACTACCTCAATTAATCATCCACTATCTCAAGAGAGTGAGATCCAATGAGAGATTGAAGCACTACATCTTTCATCATGCAAGAGGTTCAAAAATTGAAGGAAAACCCTCAAAAGGGATAGCTCATTGATCCAAAATCATCCTCAAATGGTATATCTCATCATCCTTTAAGAGGATACACAACATACTCTGAGGAATTTGAAATTTGAGACTGCACTTTTACCTCCTAACCAGAGGGGGCCAAGACTAGGGTTTCCCATTAAATCAGGGAATCTTTGATTTTTGAACAAAACTTGATGTCATGGTATTCCATATGTCCTTAAGTGTATGTATGTGGAAAATTGCATTTCAATTGGTTTTAGAAGTGGTTCAATTGGAAGAAAGATCAAAAATCAGGGAATTTGGGGCCAAGTCAAATAATCAGAGGAAAAAGTCAACTCTTGACTTTTTGAGGCCAAATTCATGAAATTCATGTTATATGTGACCAATGTACAAAATTTGATCAAGAAACTCCAAAGGAATCATAAAAAAATCAAGATTTGGAAAGTTGCCATTTTTGGATGAAGTAGGGTTACTAAAAATAGCAAGTTTTGGCCATTTTGCATCAGAATTGGAACCAAGGCCATTCAAAATTGAAGCACCAAATGAAAATTCCACTCTGCCTCAATGAAAGGCCTTGCTTTGAGCTTCAAATCCATGGGTAGAACATCTCCATTGGATAAAAATTGAGTGAGATATGATTGATCAAAGTTTGAGCAAAGTAGGCCAAAAACCATGTCTTGACCAAGCTTGGCCAGGTCTGCGCGCAGTCATTTTCTCAAACAGTTGGTGAGCAAGATGTGTAGATCAATTACTCATGGTTAAAGGTTTCAAATGAAAAATCTTGCAACATCAAAGTTGTTCCCCTATGTGAGATCTTCAAGATTGATGTTCATGGATTTTTCATTTGATCAAAGGATAAGGAGTTATGATGGCTCAAAGATTGGTCAATGCAACTGAAAATCCATGCCAAGCATGCCTTGCCAACCAACCTCATTATCTCGCCCATGCACCAGTTGGTGTTTCTTCTGTTACAAGCCACATTTGGTCATGTTCCAAACTTCAATTCAACCAACTTTCAACACCAATATTGTTCCCTAATGTATCATCTTTCTAATGCCACCAACATTGGATTGTTTCATTCATTGACAAGTGAGAAATTCCTCCTCAAACACTTGCTGTCACAATGAAGATTTGCTGCATAATTTTGGTTCAAACACACATCAAGTACATGACAGAAGTCCTATGTGTGCTGCTCTATTCTTTGCTTCATTTGGCCAAACACATTTCACATTATGCATACGAGCTTGAGCCTTGCATGAAAGAGGAAGTGAGAAACTTGCACCACAAGATTCCTGTTGCTACATCAGAACAACATAACATCACTTTCCTTCTCCTACACACCACCATAACTCCATGAACCTCACCCTCACTCTAACAGAACTTCCCCAACTCGTGCCATTAACCACCTAACTCAGTTAGTTAACTCAAACTCAGTTAACTAACTCAGTTTAACTAGAGTTCTAACTGTTAACTGAACTGGTTGGGAGTTAACCTTGGATATATAAGCTGAAACTCTCACAATTTCAGGAGGGGATTCATTTTTTCACTCTCACTTCAAGTTGCTCTCACTTTTTTCTCTCAGAATTCTCAGTGTCTCTCTCTGATTTCACACGAGTTCTTCACACATTCTCACTTTGATCTTCATCAATTGTTCATCATCAAGCACTTCTGATCAAGAACAAGCTGAAGTAAGACCAAGCCATCAAGTGCAGCAATTTCTCCAATCGGAATTTCAATTTACTCTCTCCAAGATCCAAAGATTCAGAGCATTTATTTTGCTCTGAGGAAGCTCGAGGATAATTGCCTTTCTCTGGTTTTTCTGTTGATTCAAGAGTTCTCCAATTTCAGGTTCCATTTTCTCACACTTTCTTCACAGATTTTAGCTTGTTTTTATGGCATTTGAGGCTTAATAGAAGCAGTGTGAGTTCTGGCTAGTGATAGGCACTATAGGTGCTTAGATTATTTTCTAGGGCAAAAATGTTTGTGCTCGTTTCTCTGTGTACGTGATTGATCTGTGAATTTAAAGGCTAGATTAGTGATGTGCATGAGTTCAGCTTTCTTTTGGTATATGGCTTGTGAATTTCTGGAAAAAATGTGAGTTACAGGTGGTGCTTGGTCGCCGGAGAAGATGACCGGAGGTCATTCTCCGGCCGGTGACTTCAACTGTTAGGGTTTGCGTTGTTTTAA
Source organism: Lathyrus tuberosus (assembly GCA_022829125.1). Lineage (NCBI taxonomy): Eukaryota > Viridiplantae > Streptophyta > Magnoliopsida > Fabales > Fabaceae > Lathyrus > Lathyrus tuberosus. The sequence goes on from JALAZF010000428.1 coordinate 972,519, forward strand.
TCTCGTCCGTTCATTTTGCGCAATCGTGTGGCTTATGTGATGACAGCACATTAAAATACATGTGCATGTCACGTGTGATTTTCTGAATTTTTTTTAAACATTGTGTGGTATGGTACATGGTAGTGTGTATGGACATTCAAGTGTGCGCGTTGATCTTGATTACCTTGACCTAGATTTGACCTTGACCTGATCTGATGGTGGTGAATGGTTTGACTTAGTTTGACTGAAGTGCATGGTTGTTAGTGTGTTCTGCGCGCTTAGTGGACTTAGCCAGAATGCTGTTCGCACCTCCCTGTTTTAAGGCCCAAATGATTTTGAACTGTCCAATTGCTATGTTCACACCCCCCTGCATTTTGCATTTATTTTTCATTTTTATTTCTTTCTACATGTTTGCTTGCTAATTTTTAAAAATACCAAAACATATTGGAAAATTCTACAAAAATTCATGTGTATTCTTAAAACATTTAGGAAATTTTTCATGATTTTATTTTCTGATTTTATGACCATTTTGCCCCTGTTCCATTATTTCTTTTGAATTTCCATTTGTATGCATACTTAATGTGACATATGATTTTGTGCATTTTTGTTCTTGATCATAAAAAATGATTTTGATGCCTTTCTTTTTGCATTGTGGTCACAATATGTTGAGGTATGTTTGAGATTTATGAGATGATTTTTAAGTCTTTTTTGGATGACTTTTGATGTGTTGCTTTGAGCATGAATGCATGAAACTTCCATGAGACTTTGACCTAATTGTTGAGTGACTTTGGTTCTGATTCATTGCTTGTGGACTTGATATGTTAATGGCATGTGTTTAAGGTGTTTGATTGGTGAAAGTCATAATTTTTGAAGCATGTTTGCTATTTGTTTGAAGCATGAAGTTTAACTTGTTCATTTTGTGAATGCATGCCTCATGTTTGGTTTGCTTGATCATGAAGGCACTTGTGCCATGAGTTGTGGTTTTGTTTGGGGATGTATAGCATGTTAATTGACTTCTGATTGTGACATTTGGGTTTCATCTTTGCATGTTTGATGTTTATCTTGCACCTTAAGTCACTTGTTTCACAAGTATGAACCACATTCACATCACTTCACCTTTTCTTCTTTGCTTCTTGTTGGATTGAGATTTTGTTTGCATGATTTGGTATGCTCATTTAGGATAACATTAGGTTGTGTAAATATGAGTTACATTCTGACTTGGAAGCATGTATAGCATTCAATCTCATTTTACTTTGTTTGTCAACTTGTTTGAATTTGATTTGTTCATTATATTTTCTTACTTTACTTGTAAGTGATTGTGCTAACCATGTAGGGGCTTCGGTAAGTTTCAATTGAGTGTGGATAAGGAATCCACATTCAACTTCTATCCTTTCTCTTTTACAATTCCATTTTGTGTTTTGCTAAGCACTTATGTGCTTTCTTTTAATAACTCATTACTTTCCCTTTGTGAATTACAATTCATCTTCTACTTTAGAAGTGAATTGTTTAATTCTTTCTTTCTTTAGACTTTAGGTTGAAACCTCACAAACCTTTAGGATCACTCTCTTTAATCTTCAATTAGGATTGAGTCTTAGTCCATATAGGTTTTACCTTTTCTCCTCCCTTGAGTCTCTTTTCTCATCTCAAAGAAAATTCAAAATATCTAATAAAGGTAGGCATTTATTGCATTTAGGCCTTTCATATAAAGAAAAGATTATAAGGGGTCTTCTCTTGTAATCTTAGAATGTGTAGCATATAGCCCATCTTGGGTCAATGTGTTAAACATTTGATCTTGTATGAGGGACTTAAATGCAATACTTGTTGAAGGTACAAATAAAAAACACTTCTTCATTTCTTAATTAACAAAAACACTTAATAAACACAAGTATGCTAGTGTGTTTGAACCTTGACAATTGGAACTAAGTGTGGGGGTCTTCTTCACCCTTAGTGTGCTTTCTTACTCATTCCATCTTGGAATGTGAGAATGTACACATTCCAATGACTAAGATCCAGATACACTGACGTATGCAAACAAATCCAAAACACTTCCTTCTAAAAGACAAAAACAAACAATAACGTCTTTCCTTCGGGAATTCTTTTCTCATCTCATTCATTCTCAACGCACGAACGCGCTTCTACTCGTTCTCTTGCAAGATGGTAACGCACTCGGACCAGCGAGCCTGCAACACCTGAGCTAGGACGTAAGCCGTTCTCTAAAAAACACAAACGATCCATCCCTAGTGAGGGGAACTACGTCGCTCTGATTCTCATGTTCCCGATGAGATACGTAGGCAGTGGGGTAGGGCCCATGCGAGCACTTCTTTTATTTTCCCTACATTTGTTCTCCTTCCTTTCTCTCTTTCTTTCAATTCCTTTTCCAGTTCCATTTCCAACATTCTTTTCTTACACCCTTTGATTGAAGCAGCAAGCGTGGATCCCATCGGGTACGATGGACGCGAGGGGGTGCTAATACCTTCCTCTCGCGTAACCGACTCCCGAACCCAGTTCTCTTGGTCGCAAGACCATGCTCTATCCTTTCCTTCAGGTTTATGCGGTGTTTCCTTTCCCTCTCTTGGGATAAATACACATTGCTGGCGACTCTGTTTCGGTGCCACTTTCGCGTTTGTACTAGGATGAAAATCCCGGGAGCGACAGCTGGCGACTCTGCTGGGGAATATGACCCAGAATCTCTGGTTTCCTTAGCGAGTCAATCCTAGCGCTTGTCTGCTTTTCTTTCATTGGGTGTTTACTGCTGTGCTTTATGTTGTTGTTTATTTATTTTACTGTATTTACCGCATTTTAGCATTACATATCATATATTATATTGTGTTGCACTGTTTTGTCTGTTTGGCGGGATGGGTGTTCTGAGAGATAAGCCCACTACCAAGGCTTGAGTACATACATAGGTATTAGAGTGGATAGTCATGACGCTTGCGTGGTGGTGACCACGTATTGTTGTTCATGAGACCCACAACCAGACGAGGTTCTATCAGGAGCTTTCTGCTACTGCATGTTATGCAGGCCAGTGGTTATTCTCTTGAGGAACTGTCGACTCTGGTGACCATTCCCGAGGACTCAGTTGCGGCACTCCTCCCGAGATGTGACAGTGGCAGACCACATTCCGTGGCAAACCCATTGCACATTCTCGATCCGAGGACCCAATGCTGGGAACTTGCTATAGGACATCCCTTTTTGAAAGAGAATCAGCGGAGGCACTCCTCGATTGGCGATAGTACTGTACCCTGAGGGATGAATGTACTATTGCTTCTCGACCTCAGTGCCAGAAGCTGAGGACCTTTTTGTTTTGGAGAATCAGTTGAGGCCTCCTCGATGGATGATGATGCCAAACCAGAAATGGTGAACGTATCATCATTTCTCGACCTGAGAGCCCGGGATATTGAACATCCTAGTACCCACATGTGAGAAGGGCGGGTTGTTTACAGGTTTGCAGGTAACCATGACCTCCTACATACCCGGTTTTCTATCATCATTGCACAAAAAGGAAGTTTCATCCTATTGTATTCAGATGGTTCTTATCTATGGTTCTATTAGTCTCAGAGCTACACTGACACCGTTCACAGTTCAGCACAGACACCTGATTACCTGATCACATTGCCCTTTGCATTGCATTATCATATCCTAACATACATGTTTATTCATTTCCAGGTGCATATATTACCCTTGATTCCAGTCATCAGGTCCCTGCAAAGATGAACACTAAAGAGAGGAAGAATATCATCAGCTATAAGTTCCTTACGCCTACTTTGGGCCCTATTGTTGTGCTGAAGGGAATGGCGAGCCCTGCAGCACGAGAAGCTTTTGAAGAGAAGTATGGGTGGATTTTATCTATGGTCCGTAATGTCAGTGATTATGAAGCCAGAGGTCTCCATACGTTGATGCAGTTCTATGATCCGCCTCTGAGGTGTTTTGTATTTCCAGACTATGTGTTGGTTCCTACCCTGGAGGAGTATTCCAACATGTTGGGGATTGCTATCAAGGAGGAGCCCCCTTTCTTTGGATCAGTGGGGGATCTTGACTTTGGGAAGTTGGCTGGTGCTCTATATTTGAGCAAATCAGAGCTAAGTGACAATGTCTCCAACAAAGGAAAGGTTCGTGGTTACAAGCTGGAATATCTGATTAAGAAGGCCCAGGAAGCAGCTAAAGGCGAGAATTGGCTTGTTTTTAATGCTTTGCTAGCCCTTTGTATATACGGCATAGTGTTGTTTCCCAACGAGCCGGATTTCATTGATACGGACGCTATACGAATATTCATGATGAAGAACCCGGTGCCAACGCTACTGGGAGATCTTCACTACTCGTTGTACAACCGAAACGAAAAGAAAAGAGGAGGGATAATTCGTTGTTGTGCACCCTTGTTCTATAAGTGGTTTTCAGGCCGTTTACCACAATCAGGGGCTTTTGTGGATTCCAAAGATTCTCTAGAGTGGAAACAGCGTTTAATGGGATTGGTGGCCAAGGACATCGTATGGGTAGATCATGGGCTGATTGGCAAGAATATTATCCACATCTGTGGTAAGTTCCCTAACGTTCCACTGATAGGAAGAATGGGTGGGATTAACTACAATCCTTCTTTGGCCATTCGACAATTTGGGTATGCCCTGACAGGTCCGCCTATTAAGAGAGATGTGGAGGAGTCCCTCTATTTTCATACATCAGATGGATGGGAAGCAGCACAGAAAGCTTCTGAAAGCTGGGGTAGCATACTGAAAAAGGGGAAAGTTACTCTAGGAAAGCCTAACAACCGGGTTTATCCAGCATATGAAGAGTGGGTGAAGAAAAGAGTTGAAGATTTTCTCTTGCCTTTTGGTAAGGCACCCCTTTTGTATCCGGAGAATGAGAAAGCAAGAAGCACTGCTACGGTGGAAGAAGTTGACAAGTTGCAAGCCTTGGTGAAAAAGCTCCAAGGAGAGAATTCCGAGTTGAGTAGCCGTCTTCAGAAGGCTCTACATGCCAACAAAGAGCTGGAGCGGAAAGCCCAAGATGCTGAACAAATCCTAACTGCAAAAGAAAAAGACTTTGCTGGAAGAGCCCAACATTTCCGGAAGATTAGTAAAGGTGCTGATGATGCTACTCAAGCCCACAAGCAAACCAAACAGGCGTTAGCACAGACCAAAGAAAAGTTAACAAAGTTTCAGCACGCTTGGGACGAAGTTAGGATAGAGAATGCTGAATTACAGGAACGGTTGCAGATTAAGGACGAAGAGCTTGAAAAGGCGCATGAGCAGAGGAGAAAGTATCGGGAAAGCCTCGGTAAGAGTCAAGAACAGCTAGAAGAAGCTAGAGGTGAGCTGAGGAATACCAAGAAAGAGCTTGAAGAAGTCATGATAGAAAGGGAGATACTCAAGACGCAAGCCGGCATAAAGAGACACAAAGGAGTGTGTGATGACGAGGCTCTGATGCTGCACATGGGTTCTTTAACTGAAGCTCTTGAGAAAAGGGATGTCTTGATCAAAGAAATGATTGAAAAGCCGAATCACCAGCGCACCCGTATACTTTTTGAGGAGATCAAATACTCAAGTGATAAGCTGAAGGATGTGGAATTGTCAGACTGATGTTCTTTTCCTTATATTTTGTTGTTAATGGTTACCATCAGGCTTGTTGATGGATCCGTTTTTTCTTGTATTGCATTTGCGGATGAGCCTTTCTTAAATGTACTTGAATACTTTGTCGAATGAGTATGAGCAGTTTTATTCAGAATTATTCCTTATCAGATAGCTGCACACAAGCACATGACCACAATACGTCTCTTTATATCACGATTTCTGGTCTTCAGAGTTCTGTGGTTTGGATTGGAATCAGGGTATAAAGCACCTCGGAAATGACAAACATAGCATTGCATGGCATTGCATATCATTTTGCATTTTTGTTACTTGCTTTTCAGGTACTCGTTGCGGGGTCTCTAACCTTTATTTGGTTTCAGGCAGTATAGCTGAGAATCATATTCACCGATATTCGACGCGAAGAAATCAAGTAAGAATCATGGATCAAATGCAGAAGGATTTGGCTGGGGTGAGGGCCCAATTGGGGCATTTTATGGGGGACATTCAGGCGCTGTCCCGAGGTCAGGAACTACTGAGGGAGGAAGTCAACCAGATGAAGATTCAAATGGGCCTGGTCATGGAAATCTTGAATAAGGTGTTAAAAAAGGAAAATGATCATGTGCCTGCTTCCACAACAGAAGTCTCTACTCCTCCCATCTCTTTGGGATATGCTCTAGATCATGGATTGCTTCGTGAATCTCCTCTGAAAGCTAAAGGTTCAGAGCTCTCTCATCAGCAGTCACTTCCTGATTTTCAAGAGGATCCTAAGTCAGAGGGGCCTAAGAGGAAGTTCGATCCCATTCCGATTTCGTACGCGCAATTGCTTTCTTACTTGCTCGAGCTCAAGCTGGTTGAGTGTGTTAGTTTGGGACCGTTGCCCACGAAGATTCCTCTGGGACCTAATGCTAAGGATAGATGTGAGTTCCATTCTGGGGCACCTGGTCACAATGTTGAGAATTGTACCAGGTTCAAGCATAAAGTCCAGGAGCTAATTGATTCAGGGACAATCAAGTTTGCATCAGTTGGTACTGGTAAACCAAGTGATGTCACTCCCATTGTTGCAAGGGAACTGAGGACTCTCTCTTTTTCCAAAGGGTATACCTCGCGTCAGGGATCTCTTCCACAACCCTGTGTTGCAGAAGACCTATGTCAGCAACCCTTATTTGTGCCTCAGCCGAATGCAGAAAGGAAAGTGCAAGGCCAGGTTGGGCGCCCGAACCAGCAGCAGCAAGATTATCAGCAGCGGAGGCTACTCAGACCAAGGAAGCCCAAGAGGACATTTGATCCTATTCCTGTTCCGTACAGTCAGTTGTTGGCTCGTTTGCTCAAAAGTTCGCAAATCCAGCTGAGAAGGGCCATGCCCGTGCCATACCCCATTCCTCCGGACTATGACATGAGTGTTAGCTGTGAGTTCCATTCAGGAACATTTGGGCACACACTTGATAACTGTAATGTGTTCCAGCACAAGGTGCAGGATTTGATTGACTCAAAGGTTATCACCCCAGACGGTACCCCACAAGGTGAAGCTTCTGTACCATGGTGAGTGCTCAAAGTTACAAGAACATCACCAGCAGTGGTCAGTCTAGACGGAGCCAAGCCTCCTCAACAACGACAATCTTTATTTTCCTTGCTGCATTTTCATATGTAGTCTTTATTTGTTCGTTCAGACATTGTTCGCATGTTAAAATTTGTTTGTATTTGGTATGAGGATTTTAATGCAATGAATATGTTTTCTTGAAGAATTTCATTTGTGTTTACTCATTTAATGCTAATGTGTACTGCAATACCATTTTTCTTGCTCAAACTCTATGAGGGAGAATGATGGTCTGAAAACGCAAAAATCTCTAACGGTGTGCTTTGGAATAAGAACCCTGTTGAGGATGTACAGGCATTGATTCAAATCCCCAAACACTGGAGATATAAGGGAGATAAACCCTCGTTAACCCCTTTGAGCCTTGAAGTAGGAGTTTCTTTCATACGAAAAAACCCTCACATTTAACCCAGGGGCAGGGTAGACGTCAGTTAATTTGACCGAGCGTTCAAATTTCAAAAGGAGTGTGCATCTGAGGATCCATTACCTTCTATTCCACCGTCAAGAGGTCAAGAGATGTGAAACCACAATGGTTATCCATCAACAATCAAAAAGTGAGGCAGTCACGACCTTTCCAATCAAGTCAAGACAAGCCAGTGTCACACGATTTGTTCAAGAAGAAAGGAAAAAGAAAAAAAAATGAAAAAAGCCCGCTAAGTTGAAACTTGAAAACAAGCAACTTAGGCAAAAGTTAGGGCATCCCGCTGGACTCTGAAATTAAAGATTCAAAAGAATCAGTCCAGGCAAAAATTAGGGATCAAAAAGCAAAAGAATGTGAAAGCGAAAAACAAAAGGATTACAAAAGAAAATCCTCGAGCAAGAACAAAGTCGTGTGACTATGGACAAAAGACAAAGGGGTGACTGTCAATCCAAAGCCTCATTAGGTGTCAAACCATCAGATGCATGGGTTCCTTAAGGATCACAAAATCTTTTTGAGAGGCGAACGCTTGTGCAAATTAGCTGAATGTAGGACTGGAGAATATCACGAAGAGTGGGTGGGCACCAATAAACTTTGAGCCATAAATCCTTTTTTCTCAAAACCATGAACCAGGCCACGATACAACCCTCAAAAGTCCTAATTGAAACAGGGTTATTTCAAAGGCATACTACCAAGAGATAGCGTTCCTGACTCCTATCAGTTGTGCTAAAAGATCTTTGTTGGTGTTGCATGTGCATTGCATTATTTCTTTCAAAAATTAATGTCGTATCCTAACCCGTGATTCGCTCACAAAAGGGTTTGCTACATCTTTTTAGTAAAACTTCGAGATTAACATGTTGTGTTGCATTAGAATTTTCATTCTCAGAATAAAACATTTTCTGCTTGCATACGTTTGTTTGACATCAAAAGAAGTTTACATATGGAAATTCAGTCCAGAAGCTTAATCTTGTCGAGTTGAGGATCCTGAAACTCCCGAAGGGCAGCCATATCCAATGGTACTTCCTCAGGAAACTTTGTTGGGCAGGGGCTTTCCCAACAAGTTGTGCTAAGACGTAGTCGATCTGGGGCAATCACGTCGAACCATCTCTTTAAGGTGTAGCTCATCTGAGCCAATCACGTCGAGAAATCTCTTCAAAGTTCAGCCAAACTGGGGCAATTACTGCGAGATTCAAATCCCTACAAATGCAAGCATTTTTGGTTGTCCTTCGAAGATCAGTAGTCAGGGGCAAAACCACTTCAAGGTTCATACTGGGGCAAGCTATACCAAGAGCACGAGAAGTTAGTCCATCCAAACGACTAATCAGCCTATCCAGAGTTCAGAATACTGGGACAGAATATCCCACGGTGGTATGAGATTGTTCATGAATCTTTTCAAGGCGAATTCCTCTGTAGTCCATACGGTCTGGGGAAGTTACGTCGAGATCCAACGAATCTCTACAAGAGTTTGAAGACACTGAAGCATTGAGCTTGCCAAGTCTTCTGTAAAATCCTCATGCGATGACTTCTTCTAAGTAATCCATGCGGTCTGGGGCAGTTACGGCGAGATCCAACGAATCTCTACGAGAGTTTGAAGACATTGAAGCGTTTTGGATGTCAAGTCTTCTGTAAAATCCTCTTGGGACAATTTCTTCCGGTGGACCATGTTGGTTTGGGACAAGTGAAGAAAAACAGTTGGTCACGCATATGCAGTCAATCAGCCAAAAGGAGTGAAACTAAGGGGCATTCCAACCCAAGGCATTTTTGGTCCCCGTCTTCAGTAGGCTTCATTAATAATGTTCTCCAGCAAGAGATTGCATGCAAACCTTTCTCCCCAACAAGTGGTGGTTCAGAGTTAGATTTTCTCAGTTGCAGAAGTCATATCTCGTACGGGGTATACGTGCATATCCTTTGCTTGCAGGTAGCAGCCTCATACTAGGCTCAAAGGCAAAATTGAAGCCTTTGCGAGATCACGGGATCAGGTCTTCTAGACGAGTAATCACTTACTTCCATGCAGAAGACTGGGGCAATCATGTTCGAGAAGGGTGGTCACCCTTTTGTCACAATGTTCACTGATTAAGTCCATCATTCGGTCGACGGTCGGTCACAATGATTCGATATCAACGAATTGAGCTCAACTGGGTACCGTTGTATCTTATTAAGTCGATTCTCTCATTCAGTACTTCCAACAACTACAAGCTTTTCTGTGTCGATAACGGTCACAGGTTCCCCAAAAGAGTGGTCTCATCGACACCAAAACGGATGGTCATTATCCCCAGCGAAGTCACAAGAGTTTGAAGAGGCTAAATCTTCTGTAAAATCCTCTTATGACATCCTCTTCGGGGACAAAGGGTTTGGTTCCCCAGCATGAAGTGTTGATCATCCCCAGTAGAGTTTGAGGACAGTTGGTCTTCTGTAAAATCCTCTCAAAAGGCATTCCCCAACACGAGACGCTTTAAAGCAGTTTTCTCCAGCAGAGTTTTGTTATAAACTCGTCATCCCCAACGGAATTGTCTAAAGGAAAGCTCGCCTAACATGGGGCATTGTAGTACTTATCCTAAGCTCGACAGTCATATTCTTCAGCAGACTACTGTGGATTTGCTTTGGGTTTCCCCAACAGATCTCTAATGACTCTTCCTAGCAAGTTGCAGGGGAATGTTCTAACCAGGATTTGCATATCCCTGGCAGAGTAGCCCTGGTCCCCAGCAAGTTTGTGTCTCTGGTAATGATCCCCCACAGAGGTCAGCATCGAATCTTGTCAGCAATACTCCCCAGCTGAGTTGTTGTTCTCCCCGCAGAGGTTTATAAGATCGGCAGAATCTATTCCTCAACAAGGATGGCACAGTCTTTCCCCAGCCGGGTCAAAAGGTGGATAACCCCTACAAAGGGTCTTGGATTGGATAGATCCCCAAGCAGAGTTTTTTATGACTTTTCTTCCTTAGCAAGACGCCATGCAAAGAAATTCTCATCCCCAGCGGAGTCGCTGTGACCAGAATTCATTCCCCCAGCAGATGAAGTAATTACTGGCAAATCTATTATTCTTCAAGTCCAATTTATTTTTGGCAAACTTGACAATTCGGAGCAGACGGATTGTTCATTCATTATCTAGCAGAGATGCTATCCTCTCAGGAACCTCTAAAGTCAAGTCATTGATCATTGTTCCTCAGCAAAGTCGGCAGAGATGTCTGACACGGATGCAGAGTGTAATCCAGTATTGGAATTTTGCGAAAGTCCACCCGTAGTGTGGCAAGCCAGTAGTCGTCTGGCATTTTTAAAAGACTTTAGCAAAGTCCAACAGTGGATTGGCGAAAGGTCCATCTAAGGGTGGCAAATTCTTAAAGTCCAACAGTGGATTGGCAAAAGTCCGTCTTCGGGTGGCAAAAGTCCAACAGTGGATTGGCGAAAGGTCCATCTAAGGGTGGCAAATTCTTAAAGTCCAACAGTGGATTGGCAAAAGTCCGTCTTCGGGTGGCAAAAGTCCAACAGTGGATTGGCAAAAGTCCGTCTTCGGGTGGCAAAAGTCCAACAGTGGATTGGCAAAAGTCCGTCTTCGGGTGGCAAAAGTCCAACAGTGGATTGGCGAAAGGTCCATCTAAGGGTGGCATATTCTAAAAGTCCAACAGTGGATTGGCAAAAGTCCGTCTTCGGGTGGCAAAAGTCCAACAGTGGATTGGCGAAAGGTCCATCTAAGGGTGGCAAATTCTTAAAGTCCAACAGTGGATTGGCAAAAGTCCGTCTTCGGGTGGCAAAAGTCCAACAGTGGATTGGCAAAAGTCCGTCTTCGGGTGGCAAAAGTCCAACAGTGGATTGGCAAAAGTCCGTCTTCGGGTGGCAAAAGTCCAACAGTGGATTGGCGAAAGGTCCATCTAAGGGTGGCATATTCTAAAAGTCCAACAGTGGATTGGCAAAAGTCCGTCTTCGGGTGGCAAAAGTCCAACAGTGGATTGGCAAAAGTCCGTCTTCGGGTGGCAAAAGTCCAACAGTGGATTGGCGAAAGGTCCATCTAAGGGTGGAAAATTCTTAAAGTCCAACAGTGGATTGGCAAAAGTCCGTCTTCGGGTGGCAAAAGTCCAACAGTGGATTGGCGAAAGGTCCATCTAAGGGTGGCAAATTCTTAAAGTCCAACAGTGGATTGGCAAAAGTCCGTCTTCGGGTGGCACGAAGCCGCAAAGTCCACCAGTAGCGTGGCAGGCCAGTAGTCGTCTGGAGTTGCATAAAAGACATTATTAAAGTCCACCAGCAGTGTGGCAAGCCAGTAGTCGTCTGGCGTCGTTCAAAAGACATTATTAAAGTCCACCAGTAGCGTGGCAGGCCAGTAGTCGTCTGGAGTTGCATAAAAGACATTATTAAAGTCCACCAGCAGCGTGGCAAGCCAGTAGTCGTCTGGCGTCGTTCAAAAGACAGTTTTCTCCGACGTTTCATCGAAGATTCAATCCAGCAGTCTCGTTGGGTTTATATCCCTTTTCTTCTTCATCACCCAGAGCAAATTTTTGGTTATATTTGGTATTCAATCACTATATACCTTGAAAGTCCGAAAGCAATTGCTTTCAGGGATTCAGGTCTACAGCGCTTGAATAGGGGCAGCTGTAATACCCCAAAATTTGCTCTCCCCTTTTGTCATCATAGCATGGCATTATCATTTATCATATCATATCCACCTCATTAACATTACATGGCATTTAACATAGAAAAATGAAGCATGGCATCCTTCTTACCATCAGGGCATGTGATCAGGTGGAAGGTGGACAATCAAGGAATCATTCAAAGCACAAAAAGGTAAATCAAGTTTCCTCAAGGCAAGCCAAGAGGTCTCTCATGTCTCATACTACCTCAATTAATCATCCACTATCTCAAGAGAGTGAGATCCAATGAGAGATTGAAGCACTACATCTTTCATCATGCAAGAGGTTCAAAAATTGAAGGAAAACCCTCAAAAGGGATAGCTCATTGATCCAAAATCATCCTCAAATGGTATATCTCATCATCCTTTAAGAGGATACACAACATACTCTGAGGAATTTGAAATTTGAGACTGCACTTTTACCTCCTAACCAGAGGGGGCCAAGACTAGGGTTTCCCATTAAATCAGGGAATCTTTGATTTTTGAACAAAACTTGATGTCATGGTATTCCATATGTCCTTAAGTGTATGTATGTGGAAAATTGCATTTCAATTGGTTTTAGAAGTGGTTCAATTGGAAGAAAGATCAAAAATCAGGGAATTTGGGGCCAAGTCAAATAATCAGAGGAAAAAGTCAACTCTTGACTTTTTGAGGCCAAATTCATGAAATTCATGTTATATGTGACCAATGTACAAAATTTGATCAAGAAACTCCAAAGGAATCATAAAAAAATCAAGATTTGGAAAGTTGCCATTTTTGGATGAAGTAGGGTTACTAAAAATAGCAAGTTTTGGCCATTTTGCATCAGAATTGGAACCAAGGCCATTCAAAATTGAAGCACCAAATGAAAATTCCACTCTGCCTCAATGAAAGGCCTTGCTTTGAGCTTCAAATCCATGGGTAGAACATCTCCATTGGATAAAAATTGAGTGAGATATGATTGATCAAAGTTTGAGCAAAGTAGGCCAAAAACCATGTCTTGACCAAGCTTGGCCAGGTCTGCGCGCAGTCATTTTCTCAAACAGTTGGTGAGCAAGATGTGTAGATCAATTACTCATGGTTAAAGGTTTCAAATGAAAAATCTTGCAACATCAAAGTTGTTCCCCTATGTGAGATCTTCAAGATTGATGTTCATGGATTTTTCATTTGATCAAAGGATAAGGAGTTATGATGGCTCAAAGATTGGTCAATGCAACTGAAAATCCATGCCAAGCATGCCTTGCCAACCAACCTAATTATCTCGCCCATGCACCAGTTGGTGTTTCTTCTGTTACAAGCCACATTTGGTCATGTTCCAAACTTCAATTCAACCAACTTTCAACACCAATATTGTTCCCTAATGTATCATCTTTCTAATGCCACCAACATTGGATTGTTTCATTCATTGACAAGTGAGAAATTCCTCCTCAAACACTTGCTGTCACAATGAAGATTTGCTGCATAATTTTGGTTCAAACACACATCAAGTACATGACAGAAGTCCTATGTGTGCTGCTCTATTCTTTGCTTCATTTGGCCAAACACATTTCACATTATGCATACGAGCTTGAGCCTTGCATGAAAGAGGAAGTGAGAAACTTGCACCACAAGATTCCTGTTGCTACATCAGAACAACATAACATCACTTTCCTTCTCCTACACACCACCATAACTCCATGAACCTCACCCTCACTCTAACAGAACTTCCCCAACTCGTGCCATTAACCACCTAACTCAGTTAGTTAACTCAAACTCAGTTAACTAACTCAGTTTAACTAGAGTTCTAACTGTTAACTGAACTGGTTGGGAGTTAACCTTGGATATATAAGCTGAAACTCTCACAATTTCAGGAGGGGATTCATTTTTTCACTCTCACTTCAAGTTGCTCTCACTTTTTTCTCTCAGAATTCTCAGTGTCTCTCTCTGATTTCACACGAGTTCTTCACACATTCTCACTTTGATCTTCATCAATTGTTCATCATCAAGCACTTCTGATCAAGAACAAGCTGAAGTAAGACCAAGCCATCAAGTGCAGCAATTTCTCCAATCGGAATTTCAATTTACTCTCTCCAAGATCCAAAGATTCAGAGCATTTATTTTGCTCTGAGGAAGCTCGAGGATAATTGCCTTTCTCTGGTTTTTCTGTTGATTCAAGAGTTCTCCAATTTCAGGTTCCATTTTCTCACACTTTCTTCACAGATTTTAGCTTGTTTTTATGGCATTTGAGGCTTAATAGAAGCAGTGTGAGTTCTGGCTAGTGATAGGCACTATAGGTGCTTAGATTATTTTCTAGGGCAAAAATGTTTGTGCTCGTTTCTCTGTGTACGTGATTGATCTGTGAATTTAAAGGCTAGATTAGTGATGTGCATGAGTTCAGCTTTCTTTTGGTATATGGCTTGTGAATTTCTGGAAAAAATGTGAGTTACAGGTGGTGCTTGGTCGCCGGAGAAGATGACCGGAGGTCATTCTCCGGCCGGTGACTTCAACTGTTAGGGTTTGCGTTGTTTTAATCTCGTCCGTTCATTTTGCGCAATCGTGTGGCTTATGTGATGACAGCACATTAAAATACATGTGCATGTCACGTGTGATTTTCTGAATTTTTTTTAAACATTGTGTGGTATGGTACATGGTAGTGTGTATGGACATTCAAGTGTGCGCGTTGATCTTGATTACCTTGACCTAGATTTGACCTTGACCTGATCTGATGGTGGTGAATGGTTTGACTTAGTTTGACTGAAGTGCATGGTTGTTAGTGTGTTCTGCGCGCTTAGTGGACTTAGCCAGAATGCTGTTCGCACCTCCCTGTTTTAAGGCCCAAATGATTTTGAACTGTCCAATTGCTATGTTCACACCCCCCTGCATTTTGCATTTATTTTTCATTTTTATTTCTTTCTACATGTTTGCTTGCTAATTTTTAAAAATACCAAAACATATTGGAAAATTCTACAAAAATTCATGTGTATTCTTAAAACATTTAGGAAATTTTTCATGATTTTATTTTCTGATTTTATGACCATTTTGCCCCTGTTCCATTATTTCTTTTGAATTTCCATTTGTATGCATACTTAATGTGACATATGATTTTGTGCATTTTTGTTCTTGATCATAAAAAATGATTTTGATGCCTTTCTTTTTGCATTGTGGTCACAATATGTTGAGGTATGTTTGAGATTTATGAGATGATTTTTAAGTCTTTTTTGGATGACTTTTGATGTGTTGCTTTGAGCATGAATGCATGAAACTTCCATGAGACTTTGACCTAATTGTTGAGTGACTTTGGTTCTGATTCATTGCTTGTGGACTTGATATGTTAATGGCATGTGTTTAAGGTGTTTGATTGGTGAAAGTCATAATTTTTGAAGCATGTTTGCTATTTGTTTGAAGCATGAAGTTTAACTTGTTCATTTTGTGAATGCATGCCTCATGTTTGGTTTGCTTGATCATGAAGGCACTTGTGCCATGAGTTGTGGTTTTGTTTGGGGATGTATAGCATGTTAATTGACTTCTGATTGTGACATTTGGGTTTCATCTTTGCATGTTTGATGTTTATCTTGCACCTTAAGTCACTTGTTTCACAAGTATGAACCACATTCACATCACTTCACCTTTTCTTCTTTGCTTCTTGTTGGATTGAGATTTTGTTTGCATGATTTGGTATGCTCATTTAGGATAACATTAGGTTGTGTAAATATGAGTTACATTCTGACTTGGAAGCATGTATAGCATTCAATCTCATTTTACTTTGTTTGTCAACTTGTTTGAATTTGATTTGTTCATTATATTTTCTTACTTTACTTGTAAGTGATTGTGCTAACCATGTAGGGGCTTCGGTAAGTTTCAATTGAGTGTGGATAAGGAATCCACATTCAACTTCTATCCTTTCTCTTTTACAATTCCATTTTGTGTTTTGCTAAGCACTTATGTGCTTTCTTTTAATAACTCATTACTTTCCCTTTGTGAATTACAATTCATCTTCTACTTTAGAAGTGAATTGTTTAATTCTTTCTTTCTTTAGACTTTAGGTTGAAACCTCACAAACCTTTAGGATCACTCTCTTTAATCTTCAATTAGGATTGAGTCTTAGTCCATATAGGTTTTACCTTTTCTCCTCCCTTGAGTCTCTTTTCTCATCTCAAAGAAAATTCAAAATATCTAATAAAGGTAGGCATTTATTGCATTTAGGCCTTTCATATAAAGAAAAGATTATAAGGGGTCTTCTCTTGTAATCTTAGAATGTGTAGCATATAGCCCATCTTGGGTCAATGTGTTAAACATTTGATCTTGTATGAGGGACTTAAATGCAATACTTGTTGAAGGTACAAATAAAAAACACTTCTTCATTTCTTAATTAACAAAAACACTTAATAAACACAAGTATGCTAGTGTGTTTGAACCTTGACAATTGGAACTAAGTGTGGGGGTCTTCTTCACCCTTAGTGTGCTTTCTTACTCATTCCATCTTGGAATGTGAGAATGTACACATTCCAATGACTAAGATCCAGATACACTGACGTATGCAAACAAATCCAAAACACTTCCTTCTAAAAGACAAAAACAAACAATAACGTCTTTCCTTCGGGAATTCTTTTCTCATCTCATTCATTCTCAACGCACGAACGCGCTTCTACTCGTTCTCTTGCAAGATGGTAACGCACTCGGACCAGCGAGCCTGCAACACCTGAGCTAGGACGTAAGCCGTTCTCTAAAAAACACAAACGATCCATCCCTAGTGAGGGGAACTACGTCGCTCTGATTCTCATGTTCCCGATGAGATACGTAGGCAGTGGGGTAGGGCCCATGCGAGCACTTCTTTTATTTTCCCTACATTTGTTCTCCTTCCTTTCTCTCTTTCTTTCAATTCCTTTTCCAGTTCCATTTCCAACATTCTTTTCTTACACCCTTTGATTGAAGCAGCAAGCGTGGATCCCATCGGGTACGATGGACGCGAGGGGGTGCTAATACCTTCCTCTCGCGTAACCGACTCCCGAACCCAGTTCTCTTGGTCGCAAGACCATGCTCTATCCTTTCCTTCAGGTTTATGCGGTGTTTCCTTTCCCTCTCTTGGGATAAATACACATTGCTGGCGACTCTGTTTCGGTGCCACTTTCGCGTTTGTACTTGGATGAAAATCCCGGGAGCGACAGTCTTCAACCAAGGAACTGGTCTTAGTTTTCTTTTGGTCAACTTCCCCTCGATCCTGGTTTTCTACCAAGGAACTGGTCATAGTTTCTGATTAAAACTTCCCCTCGATCCTGGTTTCCTACCAAGGAACTGGTCTCAGTTTCTGTTTAAAACTTCCCCTCGATCCTGGTTTCCTACCAAGGAACTGGTCTAAGTTTCTTTTGTTAATAAACTTTATTGACAAGGGACGCTATTCATAGCGGTTTTCCTCAAACTTCTCGCCGAATTTTCCTGGGGAGACGCCATTTGACGGAAAAAGTTTTGATGTCAGACTTGCTGGGGAACCCAGTCGTCTGAGTTGTAAAGTTACACAAACTTCTCTGTTGGAGACGCCATTTGTCGATTCTACTAGGGAAAGCGAGTCTCTTGAGAGACTGTTTTCGTTTGGGGTTACATCATACTTTTCTCGGGATCCTCCCGGAGAAATGCCATATGATGGGATCCAATTTTGAGGTTCTGATGACCTTTTCATCAGTGGTTTTTTGGAGAAAGGCAGCTGCACTGCCAAATCTCTGCTTAGGAGGCTTTCTCTATGGATTTTCCTTAATCCGGGAAAGCAAAGACATCATCTTCAATGGTGAAGAGTGACATTTGTTGAAAGTTTTCTCTGGCTTTTCAGAGGTTCAAGTTATCAAAGTGGTCAAGGACCAATTTTAATCCAGAAATAAACTGGAAGCGAGGTTGTTCAGACGCAACATTTCCTGACGAGGCAAGAACTGACGACTCGATTGAGAGGACTTCTACCACTAGGGGACAAGATCGACTAGAGTGATAGTGATGCAATATGAAATGTGAATGCTAATCGAAAATGCATGATGTATGTATGTTTATGCGGACAAAACTGACGTGACATACAAACTAACGGGTTAACACGACTGGATACTCGGCCATCGTGGGGCGTATAGAAATATCGCTGGCTCAAAATAGCAACTCCACCTTGCTTAGGAGAGATAATCCCTGTTGGGAGCTATCGTTGATCGGGCTTAGGAGATAAGAACTCGGCCGAGGTGTATCATACGAACCAAGGTCTCTGACACAGTTGATCCCTTCATTCAGGCGTACTGGGCTAGAAGGAGTACTTTGATTCTGCACTTTGAAGTTCGCACACCCTTGGAGAAGCGATTGATGTTCTTTCAATGTTTAACAGTCAAAAGAAATTACCGTCTTTAAAAAGAAGAAAAATTTTTAGCAAGTAAATTCATTTTTGTTTTATTTCAAGAATCGTTGATCACGTTAAAATGTCGTTCTGTAAAGCTAAAACAAGTAAGAATTACAAACAAAAGCACAAAGGAACAAATTTTATTGATAAGATGGAGATCAGCCGAACGCGTGATTCCAAAGAGTATATACAAAGTTAGAAAATGGTAATTTACAGGGAAAAGGGCTACGTTGAAACATAACGACCACTATCCTTATACCAACTTTGAATTTGGGGCATCCTGAGCTTCTGTCGAAGATGACCTTGACTGTAGTTTTCTGACAGATGATGTAACTACTGCTGCTGAGGGACTTGCCTCTGTTGAACATAGTTACTTGCCATTATCCCTAATTTTTCCTGGATTGTACTTTGATGTTTCCAATCCACCGGGGCATTTTTTTTATGTCTCTAATTTTTGCCTGGACCGCCCTTTCGGGTTTTCAATCCACCGAGACTTCCTTTTTTTTTTAGGCGAAGTATTTCTTGACTACATCAACATTCGTGGGGTAGGCAAATTCCTCTCCGTCCATGGTTGCAAGTCTCAAGGCGCCGCCTGAGAAAGCTTTCTTGACCACATAGGGGCCGTCATAATTCGGAGTCCACTTGCCCCGGGAATCAGTGAGATGTGATTGTATCCTTTTGAGCACAAGGTCTCCTTTCCAGAAGATTCGGGGTCGGACCTTTTTGTCGAACGCCCTCTTCATTCTTTGCTGATACAACTGACCGTGGCATAGTGCCGTGATTCGCTTTTCTTCGATCAGATTCAGTTAGTTGTGTCGACTTTGACACCATTCAGCTTCGGTGAGCTTAGCTTCCATCAGTACTCGGATTGATAGGATCTCATCTTCTATGGGGAGCACTGCTTCCATGCCATATACTAGAGAAAAAGGGGTATCCCCTGTTGAAGTGTGGACAGATGTGCGATAACCGTGAAGAGCAAAGGGTAGCATCTCGTGCCAGTCTTTGTAGGTTACAACCATCTTTTGAACGATCTTCTTGATGTTCTTGTTAGCCGCCTCTACCGCTCCGTTCATCTTGGGTTGGTAGGGAGATGATTTATGGTGTTCGATCTTGAGCTCTGCGCACAACTTTTTCATCATCTTATTGTTCAAGTTAGATCCACTATCAGTAATGATCTGGCTCAGAACACCATAACGGCAGATGATATTGTTTTGGATAAATCGGACCACCACTTGTCAGATTACATTAGTGAATGACGCTGCTTTGACCCACTTGGTGAAGTAATCAATGGCTACCAGGATGAACCGATGTCCGTTTGAAGTCTTAGGCTCAATCATGCCAATCATGCCGATTCCCCATATCGAGAATGGCCATGGGGAAGAAAGAACTTTGAGATGCGATGGCGGTACATGAATTTTGTCAGAGTATATCTGACACTTGTGACACCTCCTCATGTACTTGTAGCAGTCGGATTCCATGGTCAACCAATAGTACCCCGCTCTTAGGATTTTTCTCACCATTGTGTGTCCGTTGGCATGAGTGCCAAAGGATCCTTCATGAATGTCTTTTATAAGCATGTCTGCTTCTGGTCTGTCGACGCATCGGAGCAAGACCATGTCAAAATTTTTCTTATAAAGTGTATTGCCACTCAGGAAGAAGCTTCCAGCTAACCTTCTGAGGGTTTTCCTGTCTTTTCTGAGTGCCCCAGATGGGTACTCTTGTTTCTGAAGGAAGCATTTGATAATGTGATACCAAGGTTTGTCGTCTAACTGCTACAATCGTGAAGATGTAAGCGGGCCGTGCAAGGCGTATGATGTCAATCTTAGGTATATCATTCCACTGACCTACACTAATCATGGAAGAGATAGTGGCTAATGCATCAGCCATGTGATTCTCATCGCGAGGGATGTGATGAAACTCGACTCTGTTGAAGAAAGGTAGCAACCTTCTTGCGTAGTCTTTGTAAGGAATCAATCCTGATTGGTATGTGTTCCAATCTCCTTTTATTTGATTGATAACTAGGGCTGAGTCGCCGTATACGTCCAAATTTTTGATCCTTAAATCAATCGCTTCTTCGAGACCCATGATACAAGCTTCGTATTCGGCCTCGTTGTTCGTACACTTGAATGTAAGTCGAGCAGTGAAAGGAATGTGGGTACCCTGAGGGGTAACAATGATTGCCCCAATTCCATTTCCATAATGATTAACTACTCCGTCAAAGATAAGCCCCCATTGGGAACCTGGTTCTGGCCCTTCACTGGGTAATGGTTCATCGCAATCTTTCATTTTTAGATACATGACATCTTCGTCTGGGAAGTCAAACTCGATTGATTCCTGATCGTCAATCGGTTGATGAGCCAAATGATCGGCTAAAATACTTCTCTTAACGGCTTTCTGAGCGTGGTACTCTATGTCATATTCTGATAACAGCATCTGCCAACGGGCAATCCTTCCTGTAAGAGCAGGTTTTTCAAAAACATACTTGATTGGATCCATTTTGGAGACCAACCAAGTAGTATGACGAATCATGTATTGGCGAAGACGTTTGGCTGCCCAAGCCAATGCGCAGCAAGTTTTCTCGAGCATCGTGTACCAAATTTCGCAGTCGGTGAATTTCTAGTTTATATAGTAAATGGCAGACTCTTTCTTTTTGGTTTCTTCTTGTTGGCCAAGTACACATCCCATTGAGTCCTCTAGAACTGTGAGGTAAATGATCAGTGGTCTTCCTTCCACTGGAGGTGATAGAATTGGAGGATTCAACAGATATTCCTTAATACTGTCGAAGGCGGTTTGGGAATCTTTTGACCAAACGGAATCCTGGTTCTTTTTCAGTAATTTGAAAATCGGCGCACATGTGGCGGTCATAAGGAATATGAATCAGGAGATGTAATTCAAACGTCCCAGGAATCCTCTGACTTCTTTTTCAGTTTTCGGAGAAGGCATTTCCTGAATGGCCTTGACCTTGTCAGGATCAACTTCAATTCCTTTCTGGCTGACGATGAACCCTAATAGTTTCCCTGAACGGACACTGAAGGTGCACTTGTTGGGATTCAAGCGGAGCTTGAATTTTCTTAGACGTTCGAACAATTTTGACAGATGTTCAACGTGCTCACTCTCTGTTTTTGATTTTGCAATCATATCATCGACATATACCTCTATTTCTTTGTGTATCAGGTCATGAAACAGAGTAATCATGGCCCTTTGATAGGTTGCCCCGGCGTTCTTCAAACCGAATGGCATTACCTTGTAACAAAAGGTGCCCCATGGGGTAATGAACGAAGTTTTCTCCATGTCTTTCGGCGCCATTTTGATTTGGTTATAGCCTAAGAATCCATCCATGAAGGAGAAAACTTTGAACTTCGCTGTGCTGTCTACCAGCATGTCAATGTGTGGTAAAGGAAAGTCGTCCTTTGGACTTGCCTTGTTCAAATCTCTGTAATCAACACACATTCTGACCTTTCCGTCCTTTTTGGGAATGGGTACGATGTTGGCTAACCATTGAGGATATTCAGATGTAGCGAGGAAACCTTTGTCAATCTATTTCTGTACCTCCTCTTTGATTTTGATGGCCATGTCCGGGTGAGTCCGTCTCAATCTTTGCTTTACTGGCGGACATTCCAATCTTAATCGTAAGTGATGTTCCACGATGCTGGTATCCAACCCTGGCATATCCTGATAGGACCAAGCGAATATATCGGGGAATTCTTTGAGAAGCTTTATCAAACCCTCTCTGGCAGTTGGACTGAGCAGTGCCCCAATCCTGATTTCTTTTCTCTCTTGCTCTGAACCCAAGTTTACCATTTCCAACGGTTCTTTGTGAGGTTCAATGGACCTTTCCTCTTGTCTGAGTAATCGGGAGATTTCTTCTGGAATTTCGTTGTCAACTTCTTCTTCAGCCTCGAATATCGGGAACTCAAAGTTGGGAGAAGGCATCGGGTCGTATGTTTCAACGGGGTTTAAAACAAGCAATCTGCATGATGTGACGATTCGTGTTTAGAAGAGATAGAGAAAATGCAAGTGTGTGCAGTGTGTTATTTTTATTACTGCTTATTTTTATTTTTAATTGTTTTTTAGGATTACCATTTTCTAAAAAAGCAAAAAGGGAAAACAACAATTAATGCGGAAATTACAGAACGACGTTATTTTATTAATGAACAAGTCATTCCTTGAAACTACAGCCCTATAAAACAAAACTCTGTCGCTTTGGGCGAAGCGAAGAGGGAAATTTACAGAAAGTAAGCCCTATCAAAACATCTGTTTCACCTGGGCAGGGTGAAAGGTTAAAGATGGCAATTACTTTGCCTGACGGACGACCTTCGGAACCTCGATGGCAACCCATTGGCGGCGAACTCCTCGGTGAATCACAAAGTCTGGTACCTTCCTCGATTTGTCTTCAGAAATAACGCCGATTTCTGGTGGAGCAGGATCATTGGAATCTGTCTCCCAGGCAGAATTGTCGTAGGAGAATTCCTCGGTTGTATTATGCATAACACTGGTGCTCTCAGCTGTATCTCCCCATCCAGTTGGCTGGATATCTTCGAATCTGATACGAGAGCTTTCGGGAGCAGTGTACTTGACCATAAAGTCGTATTTTCCACTTGGTTGTCCCAGGGTGTCCCACACTTCTTTGGAACTGGAGGAGTCATTTCTCTCGATGACGTTGACCTCGGGAAAAGCATAGTTGATGAATTCAAGTCCTGCGAACGTTGCGAATTCATCTTCATGTTGAGTAGTTTCTGAATGACCTGAGTGTTGATCCCATGACATTGTGGGGACACAGGTATTTTGTTTAACGACGGTCAGCTGAGTTTCATTGTTCGGCTGACTTTCTTACCCCAAGTCTCCTGGATAAGGTTGCCACATTGGCAGACCATCCTCTAATGAATTTGGCGGAGCACGACATCCTTTCGGATCACAATCTAATGAATTTGGCGGAGCACGACATCCTTTCGGATCACAATCTCCGTATATCATTTCGACATCTGATCTTGGTATAAATCTCGGACTTTCTGTAGGAAAGCAAAAACGCATAGGCACCTCTTCTTGAGACATATAACCGTCCTTATTAAGATAGGACTTCCATTCTTCATCCGTGTCAGAGGGATCTTCCTCATTGATAGGATGAACTGTCTAAGACACCGGGTGAAGGAAACCTCCACTATGGAAGAATTTTTGAAGTGGACCAAGACTTTCATCATTGGCAGCTGTCTCGGTACAGGTTGCAGAAAAACCAAGACCCTTCTTTGCCTTATTGTCAGTGGGAATGACGAGTTGTCCCCACACGGCTATATCGGTACTCTCGACTGCTTTAATAGCATCTTTGTATGAGGAAATCGAGGTTCCTCCTTTGAATTGATTATCCTTGCTCACCGACAGTGCTTGGAATTGCGTTCCAATAACCTCCTCGGGTTCTATACCAGTAGATGATTACAAGTTGCTTACGAGCAAGGCTTGTTCCCCACAAACCGTGACAAGTTGATCGTTCTTGACGAACTTTAGCTTTTGGTGGAGGGTTAACGTAACCGCTCCAGCCTGATGTATCCAAGGTCTTCCTTATAAACAACTGTATGTTGCCCGGATGTCCATGACCTGGAAAGTGACTTGAAAAGTGTAAGGACCAATAGTTATGGGAAGATCAACTTCACCGATAACAGTTTTTTGGGATCCGTCGAATGCTTTGACGATGACCTCGCTAGTTCTCATTGGAATTCCTTTGAATTATAACTGCATCAAAGTAGACTTTGGCTATAACATTCAGGGCTGACCCTGTGTCTACCAGTACGCTGGCTAAAGCATCGTCCTGGCAGTTAACGGTAATGTTGAGCGCCATGTTATGACGGCGACCTTCTTCAGGTAATTCCTCATCACTAAATCCCAAATTGTTGTAGGAAGTGATGTTAGAGACAATACTATCGAACTGTCTGATGGTTACATCCTGTTCCACAAAGGCTTGTTCCAAGACTTTCTATAGAGCCTCCCTGTGGGCTTCCGAACTGAGTAACAATGATAACACAGAGATCTTTGAAGGAGTTTGTAACAGTTGATCAACAATGTTGTATTCACTCATTTGGATGAGCTTCAGCATCTCATCATTATTTTTCGAAAGGTCGGGATTACGGGATTGACCGACTGATAGATCGGGAGCTCCCGTATGAAGTTCCTTTTCTTTGTTAACTTCCCCAACCCCTCGGTTGAAGATTCTTCCACTCCGTGTTACTCGACTAATGTCTGCAATGTTCACGACGGAGGGTAATGGAATTTCCTTTCCATTTTCAACTATTGTTGCACCGTATTTGTAAGGGATAGCCTTAGTTGATTCATACGGTAATGGTCCCGGTAGATAGATGACTATGGGAACCTTCTGATTTTTCTGACCATCGTAAGTAATCTCGATCCATCCCTGGTTGGGAACTTTAGATTCGTCAAGTAGAGGAATGATGGCAAAAACATCCCTGGTCCTGTGATGACCAGAGATTGTGACAACATCCTCAACCTGACCGGCAAGGTAGTTCGGCGTCCAGTCGATAGGTCCAGTACCCGGATATGGACGAATTTCTCCACGATCCACCTGACCCTGAAGAGCTGCTTGCATAAGGTAACACCCTTGGTTACTTTCCGAACAGACGCTACAACGGTCGTAATTGTGTAGTGGCACCTGGCCACGCCCACTTTGAATGCAATGTAACCTCACTAGGTTAGCTTCCACTGATCGGACATCCTGACTTTGACGCCGGGTAGGATTCCTGTTATGGATACTAATCTGCTGAGTATCTTCATCCATGTATATTGGTATCCACCAGTGATTTAACAAGTGCTGAAGTGCCTCTTGGACAATGGTACAACCTCGATCATTTTGGCAACCCGCTTTACAACTTTGATAGTCGTGTGATATTAAGAATCCGAGTCGGACCTGTTCCGCATGTAACTCTACCAGGCTGGTATTCATCACGCGAATGTCAAAGATCTGAACCATGTTAATCTGATAGGAATTCCTATCATGGTAGTCTTGGATCCATCCATGATCCATCTGACGCTGGAGGGCCTCCTGTATGAAAGAGCATCCCTGTTTGTTTACCAAGCAAGTCAGACAGGAATTGTAATCGTGTTGCGGCAGATTATGATACTGGCTTTGCCTTGAGTGCATTGCCACCAAGTTGACATTCATTGCACGGATATCGTGGTTCTGAATGACATTGGAATTCGTGTAAACCATGTTAACTCCACGAACCCGGTGCTCTTGGATCCATCCGAGATCCATTTGTTCCTGTAGAGTCGCTTGCACTACAGAACATCCTTGGTTATCTTTAGAGTAGATATCACACTGGTGATAATTATGAGGTGCACATGGCTATATCCACTCTGTCTACAATGCATCTTGACCAGATTGGTCTTCAACAAGAGTACATCGTGAATTTGATAGACATTGTTAGTCTCTTTCTCAATCAGATTGACTGCGGCCTTCTCATGTCGAGGCAGCGGGTTCGTAAGAACATTAGGATTCGTATCTTTGAAAGATAAGAGCCCGCTCCTAACAAGCTTTTGCACGTCGGACTTGAAATTAAGACAAGTTTCTATGTTATGCCCTTGACCTCCTTGATGATAAGGGCACGTCTGATCCACCTTAAACCAAAAAGGTGGGTTTTCTGGTACTGTAAGAGGAGACTTAGTCTGAATGTGCCCCTTGGCTAGCAGTAATGGAAACAGCTCTGTGTACGTTACGAGTATAGGATCAAATCCTGGTGGCCCTGTTGTGCGGTTGTTGTTATATGGAGGACGAGCCGGCTGAAGAGGCTGTTGTGTCCTTTGCTAATCAGGTTGGCTCTGTGCAACCTGAGGTTGATACGTAGGAACAGGCGTAGAATTGATAGCAGGAGTCACAGCTGCTACCGGTTGATATCGACGCCTTTGCTTTCCGAAAGAGATATTCCCAATATCTTGCTCTTTCTTCTTAGGGAGAGCACTACCGTATTTTTTAGTACCGCTTGATGATCCAGTGTCTTTTACCAAACGTCCTTCTCGGACGGGTTCCTCAAGACGTACACCCATGCCGACCATTTTGGTGAAATCACTGGGCGCACTGGCAACCATTCGGTCATAGTAAAATGAGCTTAAGGTCTTTAAGAAGATCTTTGTCATCTCTTTTTCCTCAAGAGGTGGACAAATTTGAGCGGCAATTTCATGCCACCTTTGAGCATACTCCTTAAAGGTTTCCTTGTCCTTTTGCGACATTGATCTGAGTTGATCTCTGTCGGGTGCCATGTCCAAATTGTATTTGTATTGTTGGACGAAGGCAGTACCAAGATCTCTTAATGTGCTGATCGTAGTACGGTTTAAACCCATGTACGATTTGAGTACGGCACTGGTTAAACTATCCTGAAAGTAATGAATCAGTAGGTCCTGATTCTCCGTCTGAGCTGACATCCGCCGAGCGTACATCACCAGATGGCTTTGAGGGCAAGAGTTACCGTTGTACTTTTCAAAGTCGGGCACTTGAAATTTGTGCGGGACTTTCACATTGGGGACCAAGCAGAGATCTGCGGCGTCCTTTCCAAATGGATCCTGACCGCGAATGGCTTGCAGTTCCTTCTGCATTTCTAGGAACTGTTTCTGGAATTCATCCGTTCTATCAAACATAGTTTGCTTCTTACCAGAAGGTGTTGGTGGAATCTATCCTTCCGGGACAGTGTGCACCACAGGGGGTGGTACTGTGACTACGGTAGCGAATCTTGGCGTTTCCCGAAGTTTGTAACCTTCAGGAGTCTTTAGTATGCCCCTGGCATCTTCGCTTTCCTGAAGTTTGTAACCTTCAGGCCCAGCGGCTTCTGTTGTGATTCCCTGATCTTCAGTGATCGGCGGAACATATCCTTCCGGGATATAGTTAACAGGCATACCCCAAGGACGATCTTTAGGCATTTGATACCTAGGATCATACTTCTCCACGATGGGCGTTGAGGTGATCTCTGAGATCACAGTCCGTTGTAGCTGAGCTTCTGCCATGGCTTGCATGTCATTACGAAGCTTTCTCATATCCTCTCTTAGAGCGTCGATCTCTTCTTTCAACTTTCTGTTTTCTTCCTCAAGATCATCCATCCTTTTTTGACGATTGGCCCGAGTATTGTACGAATGAGATAGTTTGACTCTAGAATCGAGACACAAATGTGAGATTCGTAAGGAAGAAGAATACGCGATGTGAGAATGATGAATGCAATGATTATATTAATTGTCTTTTTTTTTTTTTAAATAAACTTCGACAATTAGATTGCAAATATCAAACAGTGGGGAAACCCCTTTTTATTGAAATTCAAAGGATTACAGAAATGGAAATACAGTAGATTACAAAGTGCAGAAACAGAAACCTAAGCTAATGGGTCCCGAGTCCTCTCTGAAGAGAAATCGGGTGCTAATTTTGGTATCTTCCTTTTCATTGACCGGGGCTCTTAGGCCGTTGTCGGGTTGTCATTCCTTTACTAGGTGAAAGGAGCGAGCCAATTCCTTTGGTCATCTTGATTTTCTACAGCATGCTGCTCTAAAATCTCAATCAGGGCATCTTTCTCTTTCAGTAATTGCTGTATTTTGATGCACTCTATGTCGAGGGTGCGGTACTTGTTCTTCCAAGACCTTCTCTCCTTTTGAACTTTGTTGAGAGTAACCTGAAGCTTATCAGTTTTCGTCATGAAGTACATGACAGATTCCCATGGTGGAAGAATTTCGTAACGAGGATAAGGCATCTTTAGCTTGAGAGCTCTAGTTTGTACCCAGTGGAGATAAGGCTTCACCGAGACACAGTTTGGTGTTCCTAGAGACTCTCGTCCTTTCTTATGAACCTGTTTCCAAGCATGCACTATTTTCATCTTTAGTGCTCTGTCGTTTTCTCCTTCTTTGAAGAAAAGACCTTCCAGATGAACACCCAGTAGGACGTGTCTCATCGGGTATCCAAATTGACGGCGAACCAATACCGGATGGTAGTTAATTCCTCCTTTAGTTCCTATAAGGGGTATGTTGGGGAAGTTTCCACAACGATCAATGATCCTGATTCCCTCATAAATCCTATTACACCAATCTATATCAGAGTTGGTAAGAGACATGATCTTCTGCAACCAACGCAAGGCACTCTTACAATCCCAAAAAGCAGCAGACTTGGGCAGGTGTGAGATAAACCATTTATAAAGCAGAGGTACACAGCATGTGATCTACCCTCCACTGTACAAATTTCCTAAGTGTACAGAATGATACGCATCTGCGAGCAAAGTCGGCACAGGGTTTCTAATGAGAAAAACCTTAATGGAGTTAATGTCGACGAAGTTATTGATGTTGGGAAACCAAATTAACCCGTAGGTAAGCAAGACAAAGATGCTTTCAAAAGCAGTCATGTTTCCTATACTGGCAAAATACAGGGCTTTCTTTGTCAAGAACTGGGCTGGCAAACCTTGGATGCCACCCTTGATAGTTATGTGAGTCCCGACCTCAGACTCGTCCAAATGAATCGCACTTGCAATGGTCTGATTCTTTGGAATTTCTTCCAATCCAGAAAATGGAGCTCGATCAGTGATATGTAAATCAGCTAGATGAGAATACTCCTCCAACGTTGGTGCGAGTTGGTAATCCAGGAATGTGAAACAGTGATAAACCGGATCGTAAAATTGAATGAGCGCATCCATGATTCCCTCAATCACATGGACTCTTAATAGTGGTAGCAGACCTCCGTGCTTGGCTCTAAAAGCCTCAGGGTTAGTGATCATCCTTGCTAACCTTCTCAAATCCTCTAGTTTTGGAACCTTGAAGGTATACTTATGAGTTCTCCTTCTACCGAAATCCATTAGTGCAATCCTTTTCTCTGATATTTGCAATCACAGTCTTAGTTTAATTAGAAAAAAAACAGAGAGACTAGTAGAGAAGTTTTTTTAATGTTTTAATGTTTTTTAGATGAATGCATGAATGCAGCACACAAAAACATAGAAAAAACATTGGGTAAAAGGGTCGTTGTCATGAAGTCAAGGCTCTACCCATCCCAAAGGTTTATACTAGGGTGATTTTTGTACCTGTACTCATTATCATCAGCTCCTCCCAGGAAAGCAAAACAACAAGCGGATCGCCAGTGAGTTGTAGTGCAATCTTAGAGTAAGTGCCATTCACCGAGAATAGATCACCAGCCTCAAATGAGGGTAGTATCGCGTAACAACTATTCCTGATAGTTTCTGCACTACGAAAGGGTTTGGCTCCTCAGCTTCTCAGACTTAACAACCGGCCCATTGTCTGGGTGAGAGAATGGGTTGCGTTGGTCAGCCTCCACTGAGGTTGATGGTCGACCCCGTCGCCATCACTTATCTTAAGTGTATACTCAATCTTTCCGCATACGACATCACCCGCATTCCCATTAGCAGAAAAATAAACACGTATAGCAATTAGGAAAAGCAGTATATATATTTGTCCTAAACATCCTAGACCTTTGAAGCTATGAATCCTAAGTTCCTGACAGAAAATGGGTTCCCCGACGGAAGCCCTAATCTGTGGTTTTCACATAAGTGAAGAGAAAAGGAAGAAGGAAAAAGAAAGACAGGGCCCACGGTGGGCGCCATTTTTTCTGTAGCGAGCGGTTTTGGACGCGGTTCTTAAGCGCTGGTCGCTCTCTGCGGTTGAGCTTTAACTACATGTCGATTCATTTTTTATCCTATTGTGAGCTGAATAAGGAAGGGAAATAGATGTCTCCAATTAACCCTTCTTTGCATACTGAGTTTAAACAGCGGTCTGTTAGGTTACGAATGCTATCAATGTGGGGGGGCCTTTGTACTGGTTATTTGTATTTTCGCCAATACGGTTTCTTTCTTTTTATCTGGGCAGAAGGTTTCTAGAGGGGAACAAGGATTAGGATGTTAGGACTGATGTTTTTGAATAGATACATGAGAGTATGGGATTTTGGGTTTTTGTTTAGTGTGCTCGCTAAGATTTTTCTTTCAATCTTATGCCTACGTATTCCCGTTTACCGAAACAGGGAAATCAGAGCGTTCGTAGTTCCTCCTATTCTATGGGAGGAAATGGGTGTTTTTGGTGTCTTGTTCAAAGCCCAAGACGTGAAGCGAAAGGTGATTTGTATTTTGTTCAAAGCCCAAGATGTGAAGCTGAAAAGTCTATTTGTGTCTTGTTCAAAGCCAAAGACGTGAAGCTGAAAAGTCTATTTATGTCTTGTTCAAAGCCCAAGACGTTAAGCTGAAGGACCTCGACTTTAGAGAGAATATGTCATTTCTAAAGGAGGGTTTATTTGTCACAACTGTTGGGTGACGGGTTATAAAAGGAGGATTACTTTAACCGGGATACGCGGATCCTAGCAATGCCATAATTTCCTTTAAAGGGGATTTTAACCTGAAGGAGAAGACTTTAACTTAGTGTAGAGAAATGCTATCTTTCCTTAGGAATTTCTCATGCTAAAAGAGGGACAGTGGTATGGATGTAGATAATCTAGAGGCTTGCCGCTTACAGCAATTAGATGAAGGGAAATGAGTTGTTGATGTTTGTGTACTGTGAACGAGGCACAGCTTTGATGCTAAAAGGTTGATTGGATCAACGAGTGGTTTTCTTATATAAAGCCTAAGAGGAGGCTAATATGTGTCTCGTACAAAGCCCGAGAGAGAGGCTAAAAGGGTTTGACTCGACGAGGGAATCTATTGGTATCTCGTATAAAGCCCGAGATGAAGGCTATTTGACTCAACAAGAGAGTCTTTGTATCTCGTATAAAGCCCGAGATGGAGGCTAAAAGGGTTGACTCAACAGGAGAATATTTTATACTCAACAAGAGAGTTTTTTTGTATCTCATACGAAGCCCGAGATGGAGGCTAAAGGGGTGATTGACTCAACGAGGGAGTCTCTTATGTGTCTCGTACAAAGCCCGAGAGAGAGGCTAAAAGTTTGACTCCGCTGGGGAGGATCATTGTACAAAGCCCAAGAGAGAGGCTAACTTCATTGAAGAAGGATCATTATACAAAGCCTAAGAGGAGGCTATGGTAACTATTTCAGTTGAGTGACAGATCCAATATACTGATTTTGAAAGAGAAAATCAGTTCTTATATGAGCAACACTGTACTCAAAGATTTGATTCAAGGATCGGGTTATTCCTGTTCTTTAAGGAAGCGGGAAATCCGAAGGGTATTGAGACTGTCCGAGTCTACGGGTTTCCTTCGAAGGGTGCTTGAGAATGTCTTTGAGACTCAAGGAGATTAGACTGTCCAAGTCTAGAGTTTTATCTTTTGTACTATGCTTTGAGAAACAGTAGTAGACTCTATGAAAGGACTGGTCTATGCATATGACTAAGTTCTGTTCCTATACCTCTAGGAGGTCGTCGGGACAATTTGTACGAAGCCCAAGAGGAGGCTGAAAGCTTTTACGAAGCCGAGAGGTCCTTGTACGAAGCCCAAGAGAAGGCTATCATTCCCGAAGGAAAAGATCATTATACGAAACCTAAGAGGAGGCTGTGAATACTTCTAGGAAGCCGACGGGTCCTTGTACTAAGGCCAAGAGGAGGCGGGGTTGCTTTTAGGAAGCCTGTTGGTCCTTGTACGATGCCCAAGAGGAGGCCGATGCTTTTAAGAAGCCCGTGGGTCCCCAAACCCAGAGAAATTCAAGGCAAGTTATTCACAAAGAATAGATCAAGTCCGGAAAGTTTGATAATTTGGAAGAAACTCAAAGATGCCATTCACGGAGAATACATTCATCTTGGGGAGTAGAGTTTCTTGACGATTCCTAATGAGGACAACCGAAGAGAAGACTGTATCTGGTGATCCTATTGGGGATCTAGTTGTTTATTTCTACGAATAAACGAAATGGCGTCACCTAGTTCTAGACGTAGTTGCCGGGGAAACTCTAAATGTCTATACTATTATTACACAGTTGATATGAGTTTATGAAAGAAGACTTACAGTGAAATAGCCCCACAATACAGTTATATGTATATGAAAGCGGTAAATGAAAGCGTGTAAACACTTACTCGGTTGTAGAGCTTCCATGCTGTTTGGTTAGTTGTTCAACAAAGAAAGATTGAAAACAACAGTATATTCAAAATCAAAGGAGAAAGTGCTTTGAAAAAGAAATATTTGGGGTTCACAGCTCAAGGAGAGGCCCAGGTTTTATCAATGAGCGCACTGTCGTTTTGTACAGAGGGACTTATACAAGTGACTGAGGCCCAAAAGGTTTTCTGTACAAAGGGATGGGTCTTACACTCTCTCAAGAGGCCCAAAAAGTTTTAAAAGAGTAAGAGTGGGGCTTATAACACGAGGGTAGGCCCAGTTGACTTTTCGTTTGAAATGGCGATCGCGTCGAGATTTTCTTTTAACGCAAAGGGGATTATATAATAAGTGAGGCCCAAAATTGTTTTGGTTAAAAAGGGATTGGGTCTTACACTCTATTAGAGGCCCAAAAATTTTGAATGGGTCTTATAGCTCAAGGAGAGGCCCAATTGATTATTTAAAAGGCGACGATCGTGCCGTTTATTTGAAAATGTACAGAGGGACTTATACAACGAATGAGGCCCAAAAAGTTTTCTGTACACAGGAGGTTGGGTGTTACACTCTAATAGAGGCCCAAATGAGTTTTAAGAAAAGAAATGGGTCTTACTACTCGAGGTTAGGCCCAAGGGTTTTTTGTTTTGAAGAGGCGACGATCGCGCTGTTTGTTTTTTACGGTATCAGGACTTATACACTCTATTAGAGGCCCAAAGGGTTTTGAAAATGATTTATGAGGGTTGAATTAATCCAAAAACCCTAATTTGTTTTCAAAATTGTATTTAATTGAATAAAAATTCAATTAAAATGATCAAAATTGTTTAACATATGGAAAACAAATTGTGATCTTGGATTAATGCTTCAAAAATTAAGTATTGACCTACAAAATAATTAGAAGGCATTAAAAGTTGCAAAATCAAGGTGGAAAAAATATTTTAAATGTTAAAAACAATTAAAACATTAATTCTTTGCAAAAATATCAATTATACAAAATAAATATTATTTTTGGGATTTTTTTGGAAAATAAAATATTTTAACATTTTTGTGAATTATTAAAAAAAGAATCAACTCAAAATCATTAAAACTCAGAGAGAAATTAATTTTTGATTCAATTAAATAAAATCACAAAATTCAAATATTTGAATTTTCAAAAGATGGCGCCAAGAACACACCAAGAACACGCGCGTGTTCTGGGTTTGCCCAGATTTGCATTTTCTCTCCAATCTCACTGAATACTTAATCATATCATGTAATCCACATACCAATCAACTCGTTTCAACCTCACGATCATGTCTATGACAATTAATTTCATTTAAATTAAGCATAAAACAAGAAATCACGAAAAATCCTCAAGAACCCTAATTTCTGCATGAAGGCTAGGATTTTTGATACACGATTCAAACAATGCAATTAATTGAGGGGAAACATTCCATGCATGATTATGAACATATGGCCAAATTATTGTGCAGCAAAAATTGCATGGATCATAGAGTTAGAAGAGCTCATGCTTACCACTTACAGCTGGTGATCATGATTTGTGTTGGAGGTGTTACAGCTAGCTTCCAATGATCTGGATAGCTTCCCTAGGTGCCACGGAATGTGTATGAATGCTTGGAATGGATTGAAATGATCTGGAACTTGAGATGGTACCCCAACTGCAAATCTGTCAAGAACTTGAGCAATTGGCTGATGATTTTGTGAAATCTGTGTTCCAGACATTATGTGAGTGTTTGGATCACTTCTATATGATGTATGTGAGGTGTCTGTGTGATTGGTTTGATTGGAGAAGCTCTCAAACTCAAAACCCGATAGTGACTTGCCTTAGAAGGCAAAATTGGAGTGAAAGAAGAGATTTTGAGGAAAGCATCTGTTTGATGGCTTTGGTGTACTCAAACTGATCACAATTGAGCTCTATTTATAGTAGATCAAGTTTGTTTTGCAAGGAATAGTGAATGGCAACTGCTTAGTAGGTTTGGCCAATGTTGGCAAATGAAAATCCAAGTCTCCTCTAGCCAATGGCTAGAGGTTAGGGCACAGGCTGCTGGTTCCCTTGGTCTTGGATAAGTTTTAACTAAATTTAGTTGAGAATGGCTCAGTCCATGCCACCTTGATTCTTCCATTGAATGCTCCAATCCAAAATTGGAGTCTTGTCCCTATTTTGGCCATTCTAGGTTCAACATGCTATTTCTTGTTCCAAAGACTTTCGAGGCTTGGCTCAGTGATTGTCCCCTTTATATTCAATCCTTAGAGGTGTCCAAGTGGATAGGAGCATTTGGATTTGGCTGATTTTGGCAAATCGACCAAAAGTGTAAAAATCTGCCTTGCCTTGGCAGATTTCAGCAAGGCAACTTGCCAATGTCATATCTCATGACTCAAATTGAATTTGGTAATGTTCTTGGCCATTTTGGAAATCCCTTACATGATACAACAACTGTTTGAACATGTTTGGTTTTGATCTCTTTTGAATCCAAGTGAAAAATCCACCTACATTTGGCAAAAAGTAAGGTAAAATCTGACTGAGTGAAATTTTCACTAAGTGTTGGAACAAAGTGACTTTTCTTGATTTTGATCATTCCATAACTCAAAATCCATGAGGAATTTGGACATAGGTCAGTATGAAGCTTTTGTAGAGGGAAATGAGATCTACAAATAAAGCTTTGAATGGGGAACAATGGCCTTGTGGTTTAGGAGTTATGATCCTCCAAAGTTGGCACATTAGTGTCACTTTTTCCCTTAAAAATTTTTGTAAGTTTTTATGGTTACCCCTTTTACAAGTTATCCCACTTTCTTTGATTTTTCTTGATGAATGATGATTCAAATCATACATTAACATCATTTTAGGGTTAAATATCCATTTTGGTGAAAAATCTCAAAAAGTCAAAGTTGACTTTTGTGCACAGTTGACCTTTTATCAGATGAATTCCAAACTGTGCAATTCTTCATGAAATCATGTCCTTGACCTAAATCAAACTTGATGGACATGTTCCATGGGTGTCATAGGGTATATTGAATCATGTCTTAGGGCTTGGGAGCATGTCATGGTCAAAAGTCAAAGTTATAGTTGACTTTCCTCGCGAAACCCTAATTGTGGTGCAGATGAAATTGAGACTTGTTGCTCAAGCTTCTTGGATTAATCCATTGTTCCAAATGGATCAATATAGTTCATTAGAGACCCTCAAACCCTAACTTGAGGTCTTGGCTCATGATTTTCCCTAAAAGTCAACTTAGGGTTGAATTAGGTCAAGAAACCCTAATTCTTGATTTTTGATGAATGCATCCCCTGAGGTAAAATTGACTTGATGATTGGGTCCATGAGGTCCCATGAAGTACATTAGGTTATGTTTTGGATCATTGGCTTATGCCCAGATGAAAATTTTCCATCTGGAGGCCTTGGTCGACCAAAACCCTAATTTGGTGACACTGTCGATCTTGAGACTTGATCCACCTAGAAGGGAGCAGCCTTGTGCTTGATCCTTGAAGTCGGAGTCCTTTTGATCCATTGTGGATGTTTGAAAGGTTAGACAAGTTGAAGATCATGTCATTCCTTGATTGATCCTTTGTCTAAGCACTCAGAGAGGGCTTGAAACCCTAATTTTGATTGTAGTGAATGCTCAACAACCCTTGAGGCATTTGATGAGGTATGATGGTTCATCCATATTGTGATGATGACTTGCACAATGATGGGAAATCTTAGTGGTCAAAATTTGGGGTATGACAAAAGGAAAGAACGAGGTCTCGCGAACCAAAGAGAACGGGTAAGGGAGTCGGTTACGTGAAGGGAAGGTTATCGCACCCCTTCACGTCCGTCGTACTCGACGAGATCCATGCTTGAAGTACTGCTCAAAGGGTGATAAACGAAAAGGAACCGAGAGAGAACGAGAAACAAATATAGGGAAAATAAAAGAAGTCCTCGAATGGGCCCTACCCCATTGCCTACGTATCTCATCGGGAATATGAGAATCAAAGCGACGTAGTTCCCCTAACTAAGGGAAAACTGTTTTGTTTTTTAGGAGAATGGCCAATGTTCTAGCTCAGGTGTTGCAGGCTCGCCGAATCGAGTGTGTTACTGTATTGTAAGAGAACGAGGAGAATCACGTTCGCACGTTGAGAGTGAGTGAGATGAGAAGAGAATTCCCGAACTAAAGACGTTTTTTGTTTGTTTGAAGTGTTTTAGAAGTTTTTTTATTTGAAGTATTTTGCATAGGAGAATGTACTTAAGTCTTTTTTCAATGGAATGTGCATCTCATGCATATTCCAAAATGAAATGATGATGAAGTACACTAAGTATGAGGAAGACCCTCAAACTTAATTCCAAAGTTAAAGGCATAAGTACACTAGCCTATTCCCTTTATTAAATGTTTTTGTTGTTTTTAAATGAAGAAGTGTTTTTCAGTTTGTTTGTGAAATCACTTCATGTTAAAGACTTGTACATCATGCTAGAGAACCTACAACGCATTCCAAGATGGAATGTATGCAAGCCCCCCCATGGAATAAGGCTCATGGCACATGAAGATGTTTCAACCTTTATTAGGTGTTTTGAAGTTGTTATGAGATAAGAGAAGAGAGACTCAAAAGAAACAAAGGTTAAGACTAAAGGGGACTAAGACTCATCCTATTACTATTATGTTTGAATGTTCCTAATGGTTTAGTGTGGTTTAGAAGCCTAAGTCTAAAAGAAGAGAGAAGAAGAGAGCAAGAGGTAACATAACTCACTTCTATGATAGAAGATGAGTTATGAACCAAGAGGGAGAAGAAAGAAGTTGAACAAAGAGAGCATTGAAATGCTTTGCACAAACACAGAAGAGAAAGCATTAAAGAGATGAGGGAAGAAAGTGTGTGTGGAAGCACATCCACACACTCAACTTACCATTAGCCCCTACAAGCAAAGGTTAGCTAAACAATTGAATATGAAAGCATAAGTGAAAGAAGGAAGACAATTAAGCATCAAACTACTTATGAAATGAACTTATGAATCCAACAAAGTCTAAACCTAAAAGTAAAGGAGTATAAGTGTAAAAGGACTTCTAAAGTCAGTAGCTATGTCTAATAATGTTCAATTAGGGTTAGGGTACCTAATGGGATCAAACTATGTCAAGAAAGGTGCCAAAGATTCACACAAGTTCAAGTTATGAATTAAAGATGAAGTATGAATGTGTATGGCATACAAACATGAATGAATGCATGAAGAAACATCAAAGTCAGAAGTGAATGACATATTATAATTCATATGGAAGTAAATGGATAAATATACAAAGCATGAGTGCAATGATGTAAGAAGATGAAGCAAGTAGAAGCAAACAATATTCAAGTTCAAGTAAGAAAAGAAGAAACTTGTAACACAAGTCAAAGTTGAAAAAGAACAAGAAATCAAATGCAAATGGATTCAAGTCAGAATTAAACATCATATTTGAATGTCCTATAATCCCTATGAATGAGCATACACGTTATGAGAATGGATGTTCAAGTAGAAGAGATTAGATGAAGAAAAAGTAAGAAGAAGAGAAACAAGTTTCACATAAGGAAATAAGTAACTTGGCATACAAGTCAAAGTTTCAAACCAAAGATAAATGATCATGGACTAAAGGTAAGTACCAAATGACATTTAAGACGCAATTAGAATGTAAGAATTAATCATACCAGGCATATGCAAGCCACTTTGAAACTAATTGAGAAAAGGGATGCAAATTAGGTCAAACATGCTCAAGCATACAAAATGAATGACATTTGAATGCATGAAATGATTATGGGTCAGTAGCATACAAATAATGAGATGCAATTAGAATGCTTGAATAAGAATTGATGATTCACAAACAAGTCATGTTAAACATTAGAAGAAAAGAGAAGCAAGTTTAGGTCAAAAGAATTCAAGTAAGAATGCATTTAGAAAGCAAACACAAACCAAATGAAAACACAATGCAAATGACCTATAATTCTGATCCAAGGACATATAATATGCATAAGATGACCTATAAAATGCACAAAGTGGTTCAACTATAATGGCATAAACGCCTCCTAACAATTAGGTTTTTGAAGCTAAGAAAAGAACACAAAAAGTTACATATACTAACAACATCAAACAATTAGCAAAACACGTGAGAAAATTATGAAAATAGGTCATAATCAACTTAAGTCAGAGGCAAAACATGTGTCAAAATATCAAATCAAAATTCAAAAGGAAATATGCTCAAACAAGTCATCAAAGTCACATTGAAACACCTTAAAAGAATGCACTATTATGAACAACCAAAGGTATGATATAATGACTTTAAAAATAAAAGAAAAATGTTTTATATGGATCAAGATGTTGTTTAGACATGGCAGAAAGATTGGATACAAAAATTTTTTAGAACTATGCAAAAGAAATTGATGAATGCACAAGTATCATGAAGAAAACCATTTAAAAATAAATTAAATTAAAATTATGAAAATATGAGCAAAAACAATTAAAATCAGAATTAAAAAATTTATAAAATTATTTTAATGAATTATGATGATATGTGAATTTTTATGGAATTTTATCCTGAGGTTTGGTAAAAATAATTAACACAGGGGTGTAGAAAAAGAATTAACACAAGGGTGTAGAAAAAGTAATTATGTAGTTCAAAATACGCCTGGGCCCAAAGTGAGGTGTGTGAAAAGCAATTTGAAATCCATTCCAATTATAGCTCGTGTGTGTATGGAATTATGGTGGAGCTTCAGTCAAATGTTGACTCAATCTGAGCCTTAGGATCCAGTCAGCGCAAGATAGTCAAGTAAGTACACATGATGAGTAGATCAGATCAAACACACATGCTATGCAATGATGAGGCACGCATACACAAGCAGTCAGGCACAAAATCAAGGCACGTGAGAGAAACACTCTCTCATTTATTCGCTGGCAGCATCCTAACCGTTTATGCACAAAGATCCAATGGCCACGTTTTAAAGTTCCTAAAACCCTAACTGAACTTTTCACCGGTCGGAGAAGGACCTCCGGCCATCTCCGGTGACCTGCAACACTCACATGTTTCTAGAAATGCATAAAACATATATCAAACGAAAGCTGAGCTCAAGCACAACACGAATCTAGCAATGGAATTCACAAACCATGCGCACATCAAGAGAATCGAAGGGAGAAAGTTTTGCCCTAGGTTTTCAACTAAGCTTCTAACAAGCTCTATCAACTAGCCAGAATTTCCACAGCTTCTATTAAGCTCTATAAACAACAACAAGAAGCTAAAAATCAATGAAATCGTGCAAGAAAAGTTGAAGAAGTTCAAACCTGGATTGAAGCTTCTTAATGATTGAGAAAACCAGAGGTGTGATCTTGATCGTGAGCTTTCAGATAGCAAAATAAATGCTATTATGCTTTAGATATTGAAGAGAAAAGAGAAATCCAAACTTGAGAAGAGGCTACACTTGATCCTGATTTAACCTTGTTTTTGATCAAATAAGCTTGAGGATGATGAATTGATGAAGATATTGATGAACAATAGAGCACTCGTGTAAAAAGAGAGAGAAATCAGAGAGAACTTTGAGAGCTATGGTTTTTGAAATGTGAAGAATGAGAAAAAGTGAATCGAAATTCTGTTGGAGCTTTCTATTTATATGGCTGGTTAGTTTCTAACTGTCTTAGTTGACAGTTAGAACTATGGTTGAGTTAAAATGGCAATTGAAGCAAAGAGAGGGTGTGTTATGCAATTTGAAATGGAGAGGGAATTAGCTCGTGTGTTATGTTGTTGTGTTAATCAAGTGTGTGAAGTTTATGAGTGTTATAGTGTGATGCTGATGTATGGTGATGATAATGTTGCAACATTGCAACATGCCTTGTAGTGTAAGTTTCCATATTTCCTCTTTCATGTATGGCTCTATGTATGTGCATGATTGCATGTGGAAATGTCTGGCCAAATGGAGTAAACAAATCTGAATGTATGCAAGAGTGTGTTTGTGGTAAGCCTGAACCAAAACAATGCGTGAAACCTCCAATAAAACCAGTCAATGCATCAATGGAAACATGGATATTTGCAGATGAATTTCTTTAAGCATGAGGCATGAAAATGGATGTTCTTGGTGTCTATGAAGAGATGATACACGGCAGAACAAGATTGATGTTTGGTTTGGATCTGATGGAGGCTTGTAACACACTTGAAAATGGCTAGAAAGTCAAGGAATCACAACTGGTGCATGGGCGTGTGACTTGGCATGCAGTCAAGGCCTTAGTGCCTATGGAGTTTCAGTGTGAGACCGCCATGTTTGGACCATCATAACTCTTCATTGATTGATCATCTCAAAAAATGCCCAGCATCAAAGTTGAAGAGGAGATCAAGAGGAACAACTTTGATGTTCAACATTTTTCCATTTGGAGCCTCCATCATTGAGAAAAAATGCTTGGAAGTTGGACACATCATGCACACCAAGTGCTTGATGAAATTATGGCGCATGTGGCTCGCCCATGACCAGTCTGACTTGCCAATTTGCCTTACTTTTCCTTAACTTTGATTGATCACAACTCTCTCAATTTTGATCCAATGGAGGAGTTCTTTACATGGATTAGAAGCTTGGAATGTGATCTTTAATTGGCTCAACTTAGGCCTGAAGTTTGAAGATTTTATCTTGAAGGAAGAATGCCTTGAAGTAGAGTGCAAAATGGTCCAAACAAGCCATTTTTAGAAACCTTAAGTTTCTATTTTGGGCAGTTTTGTGATTTCTTGATTTTTACATGAACCTCTTGGATTTTCTTGATCAAATCTTCATAAATGAACATATTGGACTTGTGGAACATGAACTTGGCCTCAAAAAGTCAGGAGTTGACTTTTTCCTTTGCACAGTTGACTTTCTCCTGATTTCTTGATTCTCAAGCAACTGACCAATTGAAAACTTTCTGAAACGAACTAATAGGTAATTTTCCATCCTTAGATACTTGACATCATGTAGAAAACATTGAGATCAAGTTTGAACCAAAATTTCATCAGGAAACTACTTGAACTCAAAACCCTAATTTGGACTGCTTTTGCTTTGAGATGATGAACTGTCCAACTTCTTGATGAATTCCCATCTTCAAATGATTTGAGAGATCAAATGAGATGACATATGCTGTAAGAGACCCTTGAGGCTTGTTGGAAGACCCTTCGCTCTTGCTCTCTTGCTCTGGATACTCAATACTCTGAAATCCACTGATCACATGCCCTATGTTGAACTAATGATGAATGTTTCACTTTTGTATGACTTGAATGTAATGCAATGCAATGAAAGTATATGCTAAATGATATGAAAGATGAGAGGGCAAATTTTGGGGTATTACGGTTTAGCGCGGTTTTTGTGGTTTCGAATCACTATCACTTGGGTACTACAGTTCAATTCATTTTTTATCCTGTTAAGCTGATTAAGGAAGGGAAATAGATGTCTCCAATTAACCCTGCTTGCATACTGAGTTTAAACAGATGACTGTTGGTTTACAGATGCTATTAAGATGTGGGTCTCCTTTCAGTTATTTTGTTAAGAATAGAATGCATGGGCTATCGGTGAGGGTTTTGGTAGGATGTTAGGACTGATGTGTTTAGATTTACTGCTTTTGGGTTTATTGATGGAGATATCAGATTTGGGGCTTTGGATTAGTGTGCTCGCTAAGATTTTTCTTTCAATCTTATGCCTACGTATTCCCGTTTACTGAAACAGGGAAATCAGAGCATTCGTAGCTCCTCCTATTCTATGGGAGGAAATGGTTGTTTTGGTGTCTTGTTCAAAGCCCAAGATGTGAAGCGAAACGTGATTTATATCTTGTTCAAAGCCCAAGATGTGAAGCTGAAAGTAGTTTGTATCTTGTTTAAAGCCCAAGATGTGAAGCTGAAGATGTTGACCTTAGAGAGAATTTTTCATCTCTAAAGGGGGTCTGTTTGTCACAATTGTTGGGTGACTGGTTTATAAAGGAGGATTACTTTAACTGGGATATGTGAATCCAACAATGCCATAATTTCCTTTATCGGGGGTTTTAAGCTGAAGGAGAAGACTTCAACTCAGTGTAGAGCAATGCCATCTTTCCTTAGGAATTTCTCATGCTAAAAGAGGGACAGTGGCGTGGATATAGATGATCCAGAGGCTTGCCGCTTACAGCGATTAGATGAAGGGGAAAAATTTGTTGATGTTTGTGTACTGTGAACGAGGCACATCTTTGATGCTAAAAGGTTGATTAGATCAACCAGTGATTTTCTTATACAAAGCCTAAGAGGAGGCTAATATGTGTCTCGTACAAAGCCCGAGAGAGAGGCTAAAAGGTTTTGACTCGACGATGGAGTCTTTTGGTATCTCGTATAAAGCCCGAGATGGAGGCTATTTGACTCAACAAGAGAGTTTTTTGTATCTCGTACGAAGCCTGAGATGGAGGCTGTTGTTTGTTTGTTTGGCTCAATAAGAACCTTTTTGTATCTCGTATAAAGCCCGAGATGGAGGCGAAAGGGTGATTGACTCAACGAGGGAGTCTCTTATGTGTCTCGTACAAAGCCGAGAGAGAGGCTAAACATTGTTTGACTCCGCTGGGGAGAATCATTCTACAAAGCCCAAAAGGAGGCTATGGTGACTGTTTCAGTTGAGTGACAGGTCCAGTATACTGATTTTGAAAGAGATAATCAGTTCTTATATGAGCAACATTGTACTGATGGATTTGATTCGAGGATCCGGGATATTCCTGTTCTTTAAGGAAGTGGGAAATCCGAAGGGTATTGAGATTGTCTGATTCTACGGGGTTTCTTCCTATTTAACGAAGGGGCCAC
Source organism: Lathyrus tuberosus (assembly GCA_022829125.1). Taxonomy (NCBI): domain Eukaryota; kingdom Viridiplantae; phylum Streptophyta; class Magnoliopsida; order Fabales; family Fabaceae; genus Lathyrus; species Lathyrus tuberosus. The sequence continues at coordinate 1,015,738 of JALAZF010000428.1, forward strand.
TTGAGAATGTCTTTGAGACTCAAGGAGATTAGACTGTCCAAGTCTAGAGTTTCATATTTTGTACTATGCTTTGAGAAATAGTAGTAGACTCTTTGAAAGGACTGTTCTATGCAGATGATTAAGTTTTGTTCCTATACCTCTTGGAGGTCATCGGGACAATTTGTACGAAGCCCAAGAGGAGGCTGGAAACTTTTAAGAAGCCGAGAGGTCCTTGTACGAAGCCCAAGAGGAGGCTATCATTCCCGAAGGAAGAGATCATTATACGAAGCCTAAGAGGAGGCTGTGAATACTTCTAAGAAGCCGGCGGGTCCTTGTACTAAGCCCAAGAGGAGGCGGGGTTGCTTTTAAGAAGCCTGTGGGTCCTTGTATGATGCCCAAGAGGAGGCCGATGCTTTTAAGAAGCCCGTGGGTCCCCAAACCCTGAGAAATTCAAGACAGGCTATTCACAGAGAATAGATAAAGCCAGGAAAGTTCGAGAATCTGGAAGAAACTCAAAGATGCCATTCACGGAGAATACATTCATCTCTGGGAGTAGAGTTTCTTGACAATTCCTAATGAGGACAACCGAAGAGAAGACTGTATCTGGTGATCCTATTGGGGATCTAGTTGTCTATTTCTACGAATAAACGAAACGGCATCTCCTAGTTCTAGACTTAGTTGCCGGAGAAACTCGAAATATCTATACTATTATTACACAGTTGATATGAGTTTATAAAAGAAGACTTACAGTGAAACAACCCCACAATACAGTTATATGTATATGAAAGCGGTAAATGAAAGCGTGTAAGCACTTACTCGGTTGAAGAGCTTCCATGCTGTTTGGTTAGTTGTTCAACAAAGAAAGATTGAAAACAACAGTATATTCAAAATCAAAGGAGAAAGTGCTTAGAAAAAGAAGGATTTGGGGCTTACAGCTCAAGGAGAGGCCCAGAAGGTTTATCAGTGATTGCACTATTGTTTTGTACAAAGGCACTTATACAAGTGATTGAGGCCCAAAAGGTTTTCTGTACAAAGGGATGGGTCTTACACTCTCTCAAGAGGCCCAAAAAGTTTTAAAAGAGTGAGAGTGACGCTTATAACACGAGGGTAGGCCCAGTTGACTTTTCGTTTGAAATGGCGATCGCGCCGAGATTGTCTTTTAACCCAAAGGGGCTTATACAATAAGTGAGGCCCAAAATTGTTTTGGTTAAAAGGGGATTGGGTCTTACACTCTATTAGAGGCCCAAAAATTTTGAATGGGTCTTATAGCTCAAGGAGAGGCCCAATTGATTTTTTTAAAAGGCGACGATTGCGTCGTTTATTTGAAAATGTACAGAGGGACTTATACAACGAATGAGGCACAAAAAGTTTTCTGTACACAGGGGGTTGCGTCTTACACTCTAATAGAGGCCCAAATGAGTTTTAAAGAAAAGAAATGGGTCTTACTACTCGAGGGTATGCCCAGTTTGTTTTTCAACGGATGACGATCGCGTCGAACTTTTTGAAATACAACGGGACTTATACAATAAGTGAGGCCCAAAAAGTTTTGTATTTACAAAGGATTGGGTCTTACACTCTATTAGAGGCCCAAAGTGTTTTGAAAATGATTTATGAGGGTTAAAGTAATCCAAAAACCCTTATTTGTTTTCAAAAATGTATTTAATTGAATAAAAATTCAATTAAAATGAACAAAATTGTTTAACATATGGAAGACAAATTCTGATCTTGGATTAATTCTTCCAAAATTAAGTATTGACCTACAAAATAATTAGAAGACATTAAAAGTTGCAAAATCAAGGTGGAAAAAATATTTTAAATGTTAAAATCAATTAAAACATTAATTATTTGCAAAAATATCAATTGTAAAAAATAAATAATATTTTTTAGGATTTTTTGGGAAAATAAAATATTTTAACATTTTTGTGAATTATTAAAAAAAGAATCAACTCAAAATCATTAAAACTCAGAGAGAAATTAATTTTTGAATCAATTAAATAAAATCACAAAATTTAAATATTTGAATTTTCAAAAGATGGCGCCAAGAACACACCAAGAACACGCGCGTGTTCTGGGTTTGCCCAGATTTTCATTTTCTCTCCAATCTCACTGAATACTTAACCATATCATGTAGTCCACATACTGTTGCACCCCAAAATTTGCCCTCCTTACTTTATTACTAACTGGCTTATGTTTCATTGCATTTTTGCATTATCATGTGTGCATATCATTGGTTCTTAGCATGGGGTCAAAGTGCCTAAGGCAGTTCTTCAGAGGGTCAAGCAAGAGTCCTGGTATTGTCCAAGAGAGCTCAGGTGGATCATTCTTTCCTAACCAGTGCATAAATTAGGGTTTTGAGATTCTTGGGTTTATTGCTTCAATGGGCAGGCTCCTTGGGTTTTTATCATCACCAAATGGCATATCTTATCTTTGTTGGAGAGGATACACATCATATTCAGAGGAATTTGGATTTGGAGAATGTGTTATTTCCTCCCAGACTGAGGGTACCAAAACTAGGGTTTGCTATAAAGTTAGTTTATTTCTGATTTTTTGGGCAAGACTTGATTCTGTGGTATTCCTTGGGTCCCTAAGTACCTAGGGATAGGAGGTTGTCCATCAGTTTGGTCCAGGAGGATTTCAATTAGCCAATGGATTGGGAATCAGGTGAATTGGGTAAAAGTCAACAGTGAGAGAGGAAGTCAACTGTGGAATTTTGAGGTTTTCTTCAAGGATTTCAAGGTCTCACATCCTCATATGGTCATCAAGAGTCAAGTTTCACACCATTTATCAAAAATCAGGAGTTGGTGCAGAAGTTACTAAAAATGGAAATGACCTATAATTTGAAAGTTTCCTTTTTGGGCAAGTTCCTGCACTGCATTCAACTGGACTTTTCATCATCAAAGAAGCTTCGAATGAATTTTTCTTTAACATGAAAGTACTAGTGGGTCTCCATATCATTTGTGAAACCCAACTTATGTTCAAAAGAAGACAAAGTGGTTTTTAGGGTTTCTCATGATTCCATTTTCACTACTTTGGGCATATTGACCTATAATCAATTCCATTGCTTCATGCCACATTCTAATATCAAAGAACATTCCTTGAGGATTATTTTGGGCCCAAGAATTAAGAAATTCCATGGTTTATTCTTCACTTATTTTCCATTATTCAAAATTGCCAAAATGTTGAAAACTCATTAACCAAAACATCTCAAAGCCCAAATCCCATACAGGTGTGATTAGCAACTGAAATATAAGTGATTCATCATGGAATTCTTAAGTGTACACGCATGGAGAGAGGTGTAACTCACATTATGCAATTTTATAAAAATCACCCAAACTCACTAAACAAGGAATTGCCCAAGCCCAAATCATTATCAGTGAAAAACCCTAGTCTATTTAAACCCATTCATGCACTGGTTAGGGTTTCAACACGTGACATTTGGAGGAGTGGAGAATTTGAACCCTAAAGCATCTCACATCCATATCTCTCAATCTACAAGGTTTTTTCCAAAGGTTCTTCCACAATATTCTTTCTAGGGATCCACAGAGTAAAAACCAACCATCATTCGCAGCTAAAAGCAAGGGTTAGGAGTGCACCATCTCAGGTTAGCCATTCTTTTGACCATCATAAACCTCAATTTTTAAGTGTGTATAATGTTGTGTGATCGTCACTGATGAAACTGATGTAATTTTTTTGGTGTTTGGACGTGTATGTTACTTGCTACGTGTGTTTCAAGTTTTGAGCCCTAAACTTATTTTGTTCGAATCTCAATATTCATGCATTGTTTGTAATTTTTGATTGGATATTATTAATCCTTGCGAAAATCTGGTCAAAATGGTATAGGCTTTTGCGTTTTCTGGGTTTTTTTTTAATTGAAGGCACCGTGGGCGGCGGCCGGAGCTAGGGCTCCGGCGACCTGGGGAGCTTCCGGCCGGCCAAGGGTTCCAAGGTTGAAGACACAATCCTCACCGTTCATTCTCTTCATCCAACGGCCCAGATCACGCCACGTTTTATTTTTTTGTTTTTTATTCTGATAATCATGTGTTTATTACCCCACCGTTCCTATTATGTTCCCCCAATCATTTTATTTCATTGTATTTACTTTTATTTTAGGTTGACCAAATCAGGGACGTTCGATGAATCAAGTGGCCATACATGTGCCAGCTGTAGTGGCAAAATCGTGAGTGTAAGCTATTGATTAACTTAACTTGAAAAGCAAGAGTCGCCACCACACTTTTATTTTATCCAAAAAGGAAAGGAAAAAGAGCGAACAAAACCTACACAAGCTCTATAGCGAGAACAAGTGAAGAAAGCCCGGGTTCGGGGGGTTGGTTACGCAATGGGAAGGTGTTAGCACCCAAAACGTCTATAGTACTCTATAGGAGCCCTTTGAAATATTTACCGCTTTTGGTCTGAAAAAGGTTTGCTTGAAAAGTGATTAAGGAGATGAGAAGAGAAATTGTTTTTTAAGATTTTTGTGTTTGGAGAGACTTGTCGTCTCATGCCTACGTACCCACGATGTGCAATGTAGGATCAAAACCCCGTAGTTCGTGGTACAAAGAATGAAAATTGTTTGTTTTGGTTGTTTTTAAATGTAAAGACAAGTCGTCATTTCCAAGCGAATAATTCCGCTTAAGGAAATGAATAATGTCTAAACTTATGAAAAAGTTAAAGTAAAAAGTGCACGAGGGCACAAAAAGAGAGTAAGTGAGTTTGATGTTTTTTAAAGTCTTTTGAAAAAAGTGTCAATATGCTTATGTAGTTTAGCATTTGATTAAGAAATTAAAAGAAAAGAGTAAAATCACTTGACAAGGTCAAGGTTTGTTTATGAATGCGGTGAAAGTTTGAAATCAAGGAAGTTTTGAAAAAGGGAGAGAGTTTTGAAAATTGAAGAATGGGGAGGAGAAGAAGTGACTATCCTAAAACATAAAGGAAAAGCTAAGGAAGAGAATAGGCTAACCACACAAGTAAGCTTCCAAGTCTTCGAACCATAATTCCAAAGTAAAGGGAGGAATGTCCTAAGTTCTAAGTCCAAGGTTCCAAGAATTGCATTGGATGTCCAAGGTCTAAGTACGAAACTCCATGTCCATTTGCATAGGATAGTAACCATAGTCCAAGATTAGAATCACATGTTTTTTAGAGGTTTTAGCCTTTATTAATGTTTTTGGTCCAAATGGACAAAGAGAAAAAGGCATAAGCATAAACATATGTCCAACAGACAAAGGAAAAATTGCGGAAGCATAAACATATGTCCAACGGACAAAGCAAAAATTGCGGAAGCATAAACATGAAATGAAATGATAAAATGAAGCATAAAAGTAAAAGAGATAGGGTGCGAGAAGTAATTGTAAAGAATTTAGTACAAGAGTAATGTTAGTAAGTTAGTAATTAGTAGTTAAAGTTAGTGATCAATTATAATTGAATAACTGCACTTAGGTCAAGATTAATGAGAACTCATTAGAGGATTGATAAGACCAAAGCCTCCTAACAACAAGTTTCATAAGTTTTGAACCAAAAGACAAATAATCAACTATTCTTGATAGTTTTCCGAGACGGGACAAATTTTGGTCTATGTTAAGCGCACGCCGAGTAATTTGTTCGAGCAATTACCCTACGAATGAGGCCGGCCGTGAGATGTTTGTGTTAATACACGTGAGATGAACGATATATGGATCGTCATCCTAAAGCAATGCCACACGAAAAGAAAAGGTGGTAATGATCTCGTCTTGATCGAAATTCAACAAAGGAATTCCAAGATCACTTCGACTTTCATTGATAAAAAAGAAAATAGATGAAGAAAAATGGATCTAAAAAATTATGATCCACACAACCAACAAAAAAGAAAAGAAAAGAAAAAAGACACTAAATGAAAAGAGAAAAGAGTTAAAATATTTTTTGTAAGATTTTTTCTAGAAGACATTTCTAGACACAATTTAAAAACAAAAGTAAGTCTAGAAACTAAAAATATTAAGTAGGAAATATCTAAAAGTTTTTAAAAGGAAAAAAAACTTAAAGAAAAAGAAAGAAATTAAAATAAAGCAAAAGGAGGTTTATGTTGAAAATGGTGGTGATGGAGAAAAGGTCAACGGGCCAAGCCCAAACACAAGTTATTATGTAAGTAAAAAAAACTCAATGAATCAGAAACTCCAACATCTCATCATCTTCTCTAACTCACTGCACTATTCATGGCGGAACCTCCATAGCTGGCATTGTGAACTTGCTTACATCGAAGCGACGGGATGCAAAACATACGCGAAATAGATCAAAATCAAGAGTTGAATGCAACGGAGTATTCGATTTCATGAATCCTCAACAAACAATTACGAATCGAAAATACGAAGACGATCCGATAAACCTTCAAATCAACGTTCGTAAGCTTCTAACCTTCTTATTCACTCTTCTGAATACTTATTGTTGTTGCTTTTGAGAATCTGTGATGAATTCGAAATTGCAGAAAGTTGTTTGAATCGAGCTTTGGAGTTTGTGCGTTGAAGTTTCAATGTTGAATTGTTGATACGAATTGATGTGAACGGTTGATGCTGCGACTTGGATTGAAGGATTGAATTATGGTTTGTGAATTTGTGTTAGAATTGAGAGAAGTTTGTGAGAGATTTTTGAAGTTGTATGAAAATAGAAGATGGATTGGAGATGGTGATTGAAGCTTGAATTTGATGAAGGTTGAGTATGGATTTTGGCAGAATTTTTGGGGCTGTCCACGCTTGAGAATTGAAGGAGAGGAGGCTCTAATTTATAGATGAAGAGGTGAATTTCTTGCTGCCGTTTTGTATTGGTTTCCTTGCATTTGGAATGTTGCCGCGTGATGAAAATTTGGGATGTGTTGAAGGCGTGACCGGCTGGGTGAAGTTGGCTTGTGTGTTCTTGTGTATTGGTTGATGGCTTGTAGTGGGAGGGAGTGATGTGCATACGGCTGGAAGTTGGAAGCTGGGAGTAGATGGTTTAATGAGACGGCTTGGCTGCTGATGAAGCCTGGAAGTGTAGTAGCAAATTTACATGGCTTTTTCTTCAAATTTTTAGTGTAATGGGCTTTCTAATTTTTTTTGAAATTGTGATGGGCCTTTTATGAAATTGAATCATGGATTTAGAAAAAAAAATTGGAAATAGAAATGTGGATGATTATTTAGAGAATGGATTTAAAAATGGATATTTATGAAAAGAAATGGTTTTGAGAAATTGGTATTGAATGGTAAGAAAAAATGGTTTATGAAGTGGATTTGAATTAAAAAATGGTTATTAAAATGGATATTGGAAATGAAATTGGATAATTGGAAATGGATGTTATTGGATATGGTTATGATTATGGACAAAAAGGTGAAATTGGATATATATAAAAAATGAAAGTGGACATTGAGTATTTATGGATATTTATGGATATTTATGGATTTAGAAATGGAAGTGGGAAAAATGGTTTAGATAGCAAAAAGTGGAATATGGAAAATTTTGGTTAAAAAAATGTGGATAATGGATAGAAAGTCTCTTTTTTTTTAGCCCAAAACCAAACTTGAATTTGTTTCCACAAGCCTCTGATAAACATATGCCACACAACAAGCCACAACTGAAACAACGGCCATCTGAATCTGTCTGAACCCCAAAACTCATATGAACCACTGCCTGATAAACTGAAGGATCTCAGCACAAGACATCTTGCTTTTGAACAACACATGTGATTTGAAATCACTTCATTGTATTTGACGAACCTGCACAACACACAGAGAGAGAAACAAGCAAACGACAACATATTTTTTGGTATTTTTGGTTAGAGGTTAGATAAACAGAAGCAAGTAAGAGAATCACACAAGTGTTAAGGAGAAACACAAATTGTGATCTTGTTTGTGGTATGATATGCGAATGAAATGTGAAATCTTAGGGGTAAAAATTATGGTCTTACACCAGCACATTAAAAGGACATGTGCTGTGCACATGGGAGGAGTATAGTGTACTGACGGTTTAGTGGTGGCGCGTGCATGATAACTAATGTGTTCCTTTTTATCACAACCATAGATCTTGCTTACCTGCAGGTTTTGTTGACTGGATGATAACCGTCGGATGGATCCAAAGGTAAGTGCGCAGTCAACCCAGTTGACTAGATCACACGCGTACACCCTTTTCTTTTTTTCTTTTTTCTGATTAATTATTGGACTGGGCTCGCTATTGACACCCCCCACTCCTAGCCCACTTCAATATCCAATACATTTTCTTACTAAACGCACCCCCCTGCATTTTTATTTCATTTTATTTTTATTTTAATTATCATTTTCATTTTTTTATTTTTAAAAATACATAATTGCATTTAAAAAATCCCAGAAAATTCATGCATACTTGTTATCATTTTATAAAATTTTCACATATTTTATTTTTTATTTTTATTTTATTTTTATCATCTAAATTAATTATTTTATTCATTTTCTTCTTGAATTATCCATATCATGCATATCTAAATTTGTTTATTTTATTTCTCTGCATTCATAAAATATTTTTAATCCGTTTCTTTTGCATTCATTCACTAACATTCTAATATGCATTAAAATATTTTTCTATCATTTTTAAAATTATTTCATATTGCATTTTAATCTTCCTCTTTGGCATATTGAACCCTACTTCTCACCTGAACTTTGCCCAATTGTTTGAGTGACTAACATCTTGATTTTTTGCAGGAGTTTTTGGTATTTGGTTTATCTCTAGTTGGGGTAATATAGATATTTAATTTGGTGACTTTAGAGATTGTTTTACTATTTGTTTAATGGCTCTTTGTGTGAGATTTTCTTGTATGCGTATCCTTGATCCTGTCTGATTATCTGTTTGAAAAGGCACTTGTGCCATTGTCTTGGGGTTTGTTTATTTGACTTCTTAATTCATGTTGGATTGTTATCACTATTATATTCCATTGTTTGGTTTCATTTGTATTGATATTATTTATGTCTGTTTGATACTAACCTTGTATACAGGGACTAAGGTAAGTTCTTTAAGCGTGTGGATAGTTATCCATCGTCACCCTTGCCCTTTACTCCTCTCATCTTTTCTTTTTTTAGGCTTAGGTTGTCGTCAAACCTCACTAACTGTAGCTCACCCATGCATGATAACATTAGGGCTCTTAGTTTCCCCTTAGAGTTTCCTTCGTGTCTTCTCTCTTCTCATCCCAAAAATTTATGAAAACACTTAATAATAATAAAGTGTATTGCGCACGAGCCTTAAGCGTGGGGAATGAGAAATGAGGGGCTTCCTCTCATCTTTCTAGAGTGCTTAGCGAGCATCCTGTCTTGGGACGATGCGTTAAGTATTCGACCCTGTGCCCTAGACTTTGGTGCAATGCAACTTAGGAACTAACTTAAGCCACTTCTGTCCTAAAAAACACAAACAAACTTCAAACCTTTTTGTCCTTCGGGATCATCAAACTAAAGGCTATTTTCAAAAAGGGCACGTTACTTTCCGTCTGAGTCGCAAACAGGCATTGACCCTAACTGCCGAACGTGAGCTTAACGTCGCTCATAAAAAACACAAAAAGAACTTGGTCCGAACTACGTTGACTCTGAATTCCCCATTGCACAAAGGGGGTACGTAGGCCTAGGATGTCGACGTCCTACCGAGTATGTCTTTGTCTTCCCCTTCTCAGTCTTAGTACAGCCCTAGATGATAGGATAACTCACCCTTAGAATAGACAATAAGCGTTGATCCCATCGAGTACGATGGATGCGTGGGGTGCTAGCACCTTCCCCTCGCGTAATCGACTCCCGAACCCAGGTTATGGTTGCGATGACCATTCCTTTCCCTCTTCCTTAGGTTTATGCGGTGTTTCCTTTCCCTCTCTTGGGATAAATATACACGGCTGACGACTCTGTTTTTCCGCTCCACTCTCGCGTTTGTACCTGGATGAAAGTCCTGGGAGCGACACATACCAATCAACTCGTTTCAACCTCACAATCATGTATATGACAATTAATTTCATTTAAATTAAGCATAAAACAAGAAATCATGAAAAATCCTCAAGAACCCTAATTTCTGCATGAAGGCAAGGATTTTTTATACACGATTCAAACAATGCAATTAATTGAGGGGAAACATTCCATGCATGATTATGAACATAAGGCCAAATTATTGTGTAGCAAAAATTGCATGGATCATAGAGTTAGAAGAGCTCATACTTACCACTTGCAGCTGGTGATTGTGATTTGTGTTGGAGGTGTTTCAGCTAGGTTCCAATGATCTGGATAGCTTCCCTAGGTGCCATGGAGTGTGTATGAATGCTTGGAATGGATTGAAATGATCTGGAACTTGAGATGGTACCCCAACTGCAAATCTGTCAAGAACTTGAGCAATTGGCTGGTGATTTTGTGAAATCTGTGTTCCAGATGTTATGTGAGTGTTTGGATCACTTCTATATGATGTATGTGAGGTGTGTGTATGATTGGTTTGATTAGAAAAGTTCTCAAACTCAAAACCCAATAGTGACTTGCCTTAGAAGGCAAAATTGGAGTGAAAGAAGAGATTTTGAGGAAAACATCTGTTTGATGGCTTTGGTGTACTCAAACTGATCACAATTGAGCTCTATTTATAGTATAGCAAGTTTGTTTTGCAAGGAATAGTGAATGGCAACTGCTGAGTAGGTTTGTCCAATGTTGGCAAATGAAAATCCAAGTCTCCTCTAGCCATTGACTAGAGGTTAGGGCACAGGCTGCTGGTTCCCTTGGTCTTGCATAAGTCTTGACTGAATTCAATTGAGAATGGCTCAGTCCATGCCACCTTGATGCTTCCATTGAATGCTCCAATCCAAAATTGGAGTCTTGTCCCTATTTTGGCCATTCTAGGTTCAACATGCTATTTCTTGTTCCAAAGACTTTGTAGGCTTGGCTCAGGATTGTCCCCTTTAGATTCAATCCTCAGAGGTGTCCAAGTGGATAGGAGCATTTGGATTTGGATGATTTTGGAAAATCGACCAAAAGTGTAAAAATCTGCCTTGCCTTGGCAGATTTCAGCAAGGCAACTTGCCAATGTCATATCTCACGACTCAAATTGAATTTGGTAATGTTCTTGGCCATTTTGGAAAGCCCTTACATGATACAAAAACTGTTTGAACATGTTTGGTTTTGATCTCTTTTGAATCCAAGTGAAAAATCCCCCTACATTTGGCAAAAAGTAAAGTAAAATCTGACTTAGTGAAATTTTCACTAAGTGTTGGAACAAAGTGACTTTTCTTGATTTTGATCACTCCATAACTCAAAATCCATGAGGAATTTGGACATAGGTCAGTATGAAGCTTTTGTAGAGGGAAATGAGATCTACAAATCAAGCTTTGAATGGGGAACAATGGCCTTGTGGTTTAGAAGTTATGTTCCTCCAAAGTTGGCACATTAGTGTCACTTTTTCCATAACTTAGAAAATTTTCTATGTTTTTATGGTTACCCCTTTTACAAGTTATCCCACTTTCTTTGATTTTTCTTGATGAATGATGATTCAAATCATACATTAACATCATTTTAGGGTTAAAAATCCATTTTGGTGAAAAATCTCAAAAAGTCAAAGTTGACTTTTGTGCACAGTTGACTTTTTATCAGATGAATTCCAAACTGTGCAATTCTTCATGAAATCATGTCCTTGACCTAAATCAAACTTGATGGACATGTTCCATGGGTGTCATAGGGTATATTGAATCATGTCTTAGGGCTTGGGAGCATGTCCAGGTCAAAAGTCAAAGTTACAGTTGACTTTCCTCGCGAAACCCTAATTGTGGAGCAGATGAAATTGAGACTTGTTGCTCAAGCTTCTTGGATTAATCCATTGTTCCAAATGGATCAATATAGTTCATTAGAGAACCTCAAACCCTCTCTTGGGGTCTTGGCTCATGATTTTCCCTAAAAGTCAACTTAGGGGTGAATTAGGTCAAGAAACCCTAATTCCTGATTTTTTGATGAATGCATCCCCTGAGGCAAAATTGACTTGATGATTGGGTCCATGAGGTCCCATGAAGTACATTAGGTTATGTTTTGGATCATTGGCTTGTGCTCAGAGGAAAAATTCCACCTGGAGGCCCTGGTCGACCAAAACCCTTATTTGGTGACACTGTCGATCTTGAGACTTGATCCACCTAGAAGGGAGCAGCCTTGTGCTTGATCCTTGAATTGGGAGTCCTTTTGATCTATTATGGTTGTTTAAAAGGTTAGACAAGTTGAAGATCATGTCATTCCTTGATTGATCATTTGTCTAAGGACTCAGAGAGGGCTTGAAACCCTAATTTTGATTGTAGTGAATGCTCAACAACCCTTGAGGCATTTTGATGAGGCATGATGGTTCATCCATATTGTGATGATGATTTGCACAATGATGGGAAATATTAGTGGTCAAAATTTGGGGTATGACAGATGCCCCTATTTAATCTTCTTGGACCCGAAGGTGTGAATGACGAAGGTATTCGGGCATTCGGGGTGCAAGAGGATTAAATATCGGAATATCCAAAATTTTGACGGCTATGAATGGCAGCTTGCACATTCATCTTCTTTTGCTAAGCAATAATGCTTAGAAAAGGTAAACTTCCCCTCGATCCTGGTTTCCTACCAAGGAACTGGTCTTAGTTTCTGATTCGTGAACTTCCCCTCGATCCTGGTTTCCAACCAAGGAACTGGTCTCAATTTCCGAAATAAACTTCCCCTCGATCCTGGTTTCCTACCAATAAACTGGTCTTAGTTTCTCTTGTTAACTTCCTCTCCATCCTGGTTTCCTACCAAGGAACTGGTCTAAGTTTCTTATGTAAACTTCCCCTCGATCCTGGTTTCCTACCAAGGAACTGCTCTAAGTTTCTTTTGTCAATAAACTTTATTGACAAGGGACGCTATTCGTAGCGGTTTTCCTCAAACTTCTCGCCGAATTATCCTGGGGAGATGCCATTTGATAGAAAATGTTTTGATGTCAGAGTTGCTGGGGAACCCAGTCGTCTGAGATGTAGAGTTGCACAAACTTCTCTATTGGAGATGCCATTTACCGACTCTATCTGGGGAAAGCGAGTCTCTTGAGAGGCTGCTTCTGCGTGGGGTCTTACATCATACTTTTCTCTGGGTCTTCCCGGGGAAATACCATATGATGGGATCCAATTTTGAGGTGCCGATGACCTTTTCATCAGTGGTTTTTTGGAGAAAAACTGCCGTACCGCCGAATCTCTGATTAAGAGGCTTTCTCTGGGAATTTTCCTTAATCCGGGAAAGCAAGGATATCATCTTCAATGGCGAAGAGTGACATTGGTTGGAGGTTCTATGGTCTTTCAGAGGTTCAAATTATCAAAATGGCCAAGGGCCAACTTCATTCCAGAAATAAACTGAAGGAGAGAAATCGTTCAAACGCAGCGTTTCCTGACGAGACAAGAACTGACAACTTGATTGAGAGAACTTCTATCACTAGGGGACAAGACCGACTAGAGTGATAGTGATGCAATATGAAATATGAATTCAAATCAATAATGCATGATATATGTATGTATATGCTGACAAAACTGATGCGACACACAAACTAAACGATGAACATGACTGGATACGCGGCCATCACGGGGCGAAAAAGTATCGCTGGTTCAAGATAGCAATTCCAACTTGCTTAGGAAAGATAGTCCCTCTTGGGGAGCTATGTTGGTCGGGCTTAGGAGATGAGATCTCGGCCAAGGGTATCAGATGGGGAAAGCTGCATCTCATACAGTTGATCCTCCGTTCAGGCGTACTGGCATAGAAGGAGTACTTTCATTCTGCACTTTGAAGTTCGCTTACTTCTGGAGAAGCGGTTGATGTTCCTTTGATGTTCAACAGTCAAAAGAAATTGCCAACTTTATTAAAAAGCAGAAAAAGTTTTAACAAGTAAATTCATTTTTGTTTTATTTCAAGAATCGTTAATCATGTTAAAACGCCATTATGTAAAGCTAAAACAAATAAGAATTACAAACAAAAGCACAAAGGCTCAAATTTTATTGATAAGATGGAGATCAGCCAAACGCGTGATTCTGAAGAGTATATACAAAGCTAGAAAATGGTAATTTACAGGGAAAAGGGCTACGTTGAAACATAACGACTGCTATCCTCCTACCAACTTTGAATTCGGGGCATCCTGAGCTTCTGTCAAAGATGACCTTGACTGGAGTTTTCCTCCGATGGATGGTGTAACTGCTGCTGAGGGACTTGCCTCTATTGAACATAATTACTTGCCATTATCCCTAACTTTTTCCTGGATTGTATTGTGATGTTTCCAATCCACCAGGATGATTTTTTTTATTCTGTCTCAAACTTTTGCCTGGACCGCCCTTTCGGGTTTTCAATCCACCGAGACGTTTTTTTTAGTTTAGGCGAAGAATTTCTTGACTACATTAACATTTGTGGGGTAGGCAAATTCCTCTCCGTCCATGGTTGCAAGTCACAAGGCGCCGCCTGAGAAAGCTTTCTTGACCACATAGGAGCCATCGTAATTCGGAGTCCACTTGCCCCGAGAATCAGTGATAAATGATTCTATCTTCTTGACCACGAGGTTTCCTTTTCTGAAGACACGAGGTCGGACCTTTTTATCAAACGCCCTCTTTATTCTCTGTTAATACAATTGACCATGGCATAGTGCCGTTATTCTATTTTCTTCGATCAGATTCAATTCATCATGTCGGCTTTGACACCATTCAGCTTCGGTGAGCTTAGCTTCCATCATTACTCGGATTGACGAGATCTCTACTTCTACGGGGAGCACTGCTTCCATGCTATACACTAGAGAGAAAGGGGTTGCCCCTGTTGAAGTGCGGACAGATGTGCGATAAACATAAAGAGCAAAGGGTAGCATCTCGTGCCAGTCTTTGTAGGTTACAACCATCTTTTGAACGATCTTCTTGATGTTCTTGTTAGCCTCTTCCACCGCTCCGTTCATCTTTGGTCGGTAGGGAGATGAGTTATGATGTTTAATCTTGAACTCTGCGCACAACTCTTTCATCATCTTATTGTTCAAGTTAGATCCATTATCAGTAATGATCTCGCTTGGAACACCAGAACGACAAATAATATTGTTTTTGATAAATCGGACCACCACTTGTCGGGTTACATTGGCGAATGACGCTGCTTCGACCCACTTGGTGAAGTAGTTAATGGCTACTAGGATGAACCGATGTCCGTTTGAAGCCTTGGGCTCAATCATGCTAATCATGTCGATTCCCCATATCGAGAATGGCCACGGGGAAGAGAGAACTTTGAGACGTGATTGCGGTACATGAATTTTGTCTGAGTATATTTGACACTTGTGACATCTCCTCGTGTACTTGTAGCAGTCGGATTCCATTGTCAACCAATAGTACCCTGCTCTGAGAATTTTTCTCGCCATTGTGTGTCCGTTGGCATGAGTGCCAAAGGATCCTTCATGAATTTCTTTCATAAGCATGTCTGCTTCTAGTTTGTCTACGCATCGGAGCAAGACCATGTCAAAATTTCTCTTATAGAGAGTGTCACCACTCAGGAAGAAGTTTCCAGCCAATC
Source organism: Lathyrus tuberosus (assembly GCA_022829125.1). NCBI lineage: Eukaryota > Viridiplantae > Streptophyta > Magnoliopsida > Fabales > Fabaceae > Lathyrus > Lathyrus tuberosus. The sequence continues at coordinate 1,031,202 of JALAZF010000428.1, forward strand.
TTCTGAGGGTTTTTCTGTCTTTCCTAGACGCCCCAGGTGGGTACTCTTGTCTCTGAAGGAAGCATTTGATATTCTGATACCAAGGTTTATTGTCTATGACTGCTTCGATCGTGAAGACGTAGGCGAGCCGTTCAAGGCGCATTATGTCGATCTTAGGTATGTCACTCCATTGACCTACACTAATCATAGAAGAGATGGAGGCTAATGCATCAGCCATGTGATTCTCCTCACGAGGGATATGAAAGGTAGCAACCTTCTTGCGTAGTCTTTGTAAGGAATCAATCCTGATTGGTATATGTTCCAATATCCTTTTATTTGATTGATAACCAAGGCTGAGTCGCCATATACGTCCAAGTTTTCGATCCTCAAATCAATCGCTTCTTCGAGACCCATGATACATGCTTCGTATTCGGCTTCGTTGTTCGTACATTTGAACGTAAGTCGAGCGGTGAAAGGAATGTGGGTACCCTGAGGGGTAACAATGATTACCCCAATTCTGCATCCATAATGATTAACTGCTCCGTCAAAGATAAGTCCCCATTGGGAACCTGGTTCTGGCCCTTCATTGGGTAGCGGTTCATTGCAGTCTTTCATCTTTAGATACATGACATCTTCGTCTAGGAAGTCAAACCCGATTGATTCTTGATTTTCAATCGGTTGATGCGCCAAATGATCGGCTAAAATAGTTCCTTTAACGGCTTTCTGAGCGTGGTACTCTATGTCATATTCTGATAACAGCATCTGCCAACGGGCGATTCTTCCCGTGAGAGCAGGTTTTTCGAAAACGTACTTGATTGGATCCATTTTGGAGACCAACCAAGTAGTATGACGAATCATGTACTGGCGTAGACATTTGGCTGTCTAAGCCAAAGCGCAACAAGTTTTCTCAAGCATCGTGTACCGAGTCTCGCAGTCGGTGAATTTCTTGCTCAAATAGTAAATGGCAGACTCTTTCCTTTTAGTTTTGTCTTGTTGGCCAAGTACACATCCCATTGAGTCCTCTAGAACTGTGAGGTAGATGATCAGTGGTCTTCCTTCCACTGGAGGCGATAGAATCAGAGGATTCAACAGATATTCCTTGATACTGTCGAAGGCGGTTTGGCAATCTTCTGACCAAATGCAATTCTGGTTCTTTTTGAGTAATTTGAAAATCGGCGCACAGGTCGCGGTCATAAGGAATATGAATCTGGAGAAGTAGTTCAAACGTCCCAGGAATCCTTTGACTTGTTTTTCAGTTTTCGGAGAAGGCATTTCTTGAATGGCCTTGACCTTGTCAGGATCAACCTCAATCCCTTTCTGGCTGACGATGAACCCTAGTAGTTTCCATGAACGGACACCGAAGGTGCGTTAGGATTCAAGCAGAGCTTGAATTTTCTTAAGCGTTCGAACAATTTTGACAGATGTTCAATGTCCTCACTTTCTGTTTTTGATTTTGCAATCATATCATCGACATATACCTCGATTGCTTTGTGTATCATGTCATGAAACAGAGTAGTCATGGCCCTTTGATAGGTTGCCCCGACGTTCTTCAAACCGAACGACATTACCTTGTAACAAAAGGTGCCCCATGGGGTGATGAACGAAGTTTTCTCCATGTCTTTCGGCGCCATCTTGATTTGATTATAGCCCGAGAATCCATCCATGAAGGAGAAAACTTTGAACTTTGTTGTACTGTCTACCAGCATGTCAATGTGTGGTTAAGGAAAGTTGTCCTTTGGACTAGCCTTGTTCAGATCCCTGTAATCGACACACATTATGACCTTTCCGTCCTTTTTTGGAACAAGTACGATATTGGCTAACCATTGAGGATATTCTGATGTGGCGAGGAAACCCGCGTCAATCTGTTTCTGTACTTCCTCCTTGATTTTGATGGCCATGTCTGGATGAGTCCGTCTAAACCTTTGCTTTACTGGCGGACATTCTGACCTTAACGGTAAATGATGTTCCACGATGCTGGTATCCAACCCTGGCATATACTGATAGGACCAAGTGAACACATCGGGGAATTCTCTGAGAAGCTTCATCAAACTCTCTTTAGCAGTTGGACTGAGCAGTGCCCCAATCCTGATTTCTTTTCTCTCTTTTTCTGAACCCAAGTTTACCGTTTCTAACGGCTCTGTGTGAGGTTCAATGGACCTTTCCTCTTGTCTGAGTAATCGGGAGATCTCTTCTGGAATTTTGTCATCATTTTCTTCTTCAGCCTCGAATACCGGGAACTCAAAGTTAGGAGAAGGCATCGGATCGTATGTTTCAACGGGGTTTAAAACAAGCAATCTGCATGACGTGATGATTCGTGTTTAGAAGAGATAGAGAAAATGCAAAAGTGTGTGCAGTGTTTTATTTTACTGCTTGTTTTTATTTTTAATTGTTTTTTAGGATTACCATTTTCTGAAAAACAAAAAGAGAAAACAGCAATTAATGCGGAAATTACAGAACGACGTTATTTTATTAATGAACAAGTCGATCCTTGAAACTACAACCCTATAAAACAAAACTCTGTCGCTTCGGGCAAAGCGAAGAGGGAAATTTACAGAAAGCGAGCCCTATCAAAACATCTGTTTCACCTGGGCAAGGTGAAAGGTTAAAAGATGGCAATTACTTTGACTGATGAACGACCTCCGGAACCTCGACGACAACCCATTGGTGGAGAACTCCTCGGTAAATCACAAGGTTTGGTACCTTCCTTGATTTGTCTTCAGAAATGACGCTGATTTCTGGTGGAGCATGATCATTGGAATCTGTCTCCCAGGAAGAATTGTCGTAGGAGAATTCCTTAGTTGTATTTTGCATAGTATTTGTACTCTCAGGCAGATCTCCCCATCCAGTTGGCTGGATATCTTCGAGCCTGATACGAGAGCTTTCGGGAGCAGTGTACTTGACCATATAGTCGTATTTTCCACTTGGTTCTCCCAAGGTGTCCCAAACTTCTTTGGAACTGGAGGAGTCATCTCTCTCGATGACGTTGACCTCGAGAAAAGCATAGTTGATGAATTCAAGTCCTGCAAACGCTGCGAATTCATCTTCATGTTGAGTAGTTTCTGAATGACCTGAGTGTTGATCCCATGACATGGTGGGGACATAGGTATTCTGTTCAATAACGGTCAGCTGATTTTCATTTTTTGGCTGACTCTCTTGCCCCAAGTTTCCTGGGTAAGGCTGCCACATTGGCATACCATCCATTGGGCCATAGTAGTTGTAGTCAAATTGGTATTTCATCAGAGTGTCTTCCTCAAATGAGTTTGGCGGAGAACGACATCCTTCCGGATCACAATCTCCATAGATCATTTCGACGTCTGATCTGTGTATAAATCTCGGACTTTGTGTAGGAAAGCAAAAAGGAGTCTGCGTTTCGTCCTGAGACATATAACTGTCCTTGTTAAGATAGGACTTCCATTCTTCCTCTGTGTCAGAGGAATCTTCCTCATTGATAGGATGTACTGCTTGAGACACTGGGTGAAGGAAACCTCCACTGTTGAAGAAGTTTTGAAGGGGATGAAGACCTTTATTGTTGGCAGCTGTCCGGGTACAGGTTGCAGAAAGACCAAGACCCTTCTTTGTTCTATTGCTAGTAGGAATGACAAGCTGTCCCCATCCTTTTGTATCGGTACTCTCGACCGCTTTGATAGCATCGTTGTATGAATAAATGGAAGTTCCTTCTTTGAACTGATTGTTCTTGCTTACCGACAGTGCTTGGAACTGCGTTCCAATAACCTCCTCGGGTTCTATACTAATAGATGATGACAAGTTACTCACAAGCAAGGCCTGTTCTCCACAAAATGTGACAAGTTGATCGTTCTTGACGAACTTTAGCTTTTGGTGGAGGGTAAAAGTGACCGCCCCAGCCTGGTGTATCCAGGGTCTTCCTAATAAACAACTGTATGTTGCCCAGATGTCTATGACCTGGAAAATGACTTGAAAAGTATGAGGACCGATAGTTATGGAAAGATCAACTTCGCTGATAACCGCTTTTCTGGATCCGTCGAATACTTTGATGATGACCTCGCTGATTCTCATCGGAGGGCCTTTGAATGATAATTGCATCAAAGTGGACTTCGGCATAACATTCAGGGCTGACCCTGTGTCTACCAGTACGCTGGCTAAAGCATCGTCTTGGCAGTTAACTGTAATGTTGAGCACCATGTTATGACGACGACCCTCTTCATGTAATTCATCATCACTAAATCCCAAATTGTTGCAGGAAGTGATGTTAGAGACAATGCTATCAAACTGTCTGATTGTTACATCCTGTTCCATAAAGGCTTGCTCCAAGACTTTCTGTAGAGCCTCCCTATGCGCTTCTGAACTGAGTAACAGTGATAACACAGAGATCTTTGAAGGAGTTTGTAACAGTTGATCGACAATGTTGTATTCACTCCTTTGGATGAGCTTCAGCATCTCATCATTATTTTTCGAAAGATCGGGACTACTGGATTGACCGACTGGTGGATTAGGAACTTCTGCTCGAGGTTCCTTCTCTTTGTTGGATTCCCCAACCCCTCGAATGAAGATTCTACCACTCCGTGTTACTCGACTAATGTCTGCAATGTTCACGACGGAGGGTAATGGAATTTCCTTTCCATTTTTAATTATCGTTGCACCATATTTGTAAGGGATATCCTTAGTTGATTCAAACGGTAATGGTCCCGGCAGATAGATGACTACGGGAGCCTTCTGATTTTTATAACCATCGTAAGTAATCTCGTTCCATTCCCGGTTGGGAACTTTAGATTCGTCAAGCAGAGGGATGATGATAAAAACATCCCTGGTCTTATGATGACCAGAGATTGTGACAACGTCCTCGACTTGATCGGCAAGGTAGTTTGGCGTCTAGTCGATGGGTCCAGAACCCGGATATGGACAAATTTCTCCACGATCCACCTGACCCTGAAGAGCTGCTCTCACAAGGTAACACCCTTGGTTACTTTTCGAACATACCCTACAACCGTCATAATTGTGTGGTGGCACCTGGCCACGCCCACTTTGAATACAACGTAACCTTACTAGGTTAGCTTCCACTGACCGGACATCCTGACTCTGACGCCGAGTACGATTCCTGTTACCGATACTAATTTGCTGAGTATCTTCATCCATATAAATTGGCATCCACCAGTGATTTAACAAGTGCTGAAGTGCCTCCTGGACGAGGGTACAACCTCGATCATTTTCGCAACCCGCCTTACAGCTGTGATAATAATGTGATACTAGGAATCCAAGTCAGACCTGTTCAACATGTAACTCTAACAGGCTGGTATTCATCACGTGAATGTCGAAGATTTAAACCATATTGATCTGATAGGGATTCCTATCATGGTAGTCTTGGATCCATCCAAGATCCATCTGACGCTGGAGGGCCTCTTGTATGAAAGAGCATCCCTGTTTGTTTATCGACCAAGTCAGACAGGAACTATAATCGTGCCGCGGCAGATTATGATACTGGCTCTGCCTTGAGTGCATTACCACCAGATTGACATTCATTGCACGGATATCGTGGTTCTGAATGACGTTGGAATTCGTGTAAACCATGTTAACTCCACGAACTCGGTGCTCTTGGATCCATCCGAGATCCATTTGTTCCTGTAGAGCTGATCATACCACAGAACATCCCTAGTTGTCTTTAGAGAAGATATCACACTAATGATAGTTATGAGGTGGCACATGGCCATATCCACTCTGTCTACAATGCATCTTGACCAGATTGGTTTTCAACAAGAGTACATCGTGAATTTGATAGACATCATTAGTCTCTCCTTCTATCAAATTGACTGCAGCCTTCTCGTGTTGAGGCAGCGGGTTCGTGAGAACATTAGGATTTGTATCCTTGAAGGATAAGACCCCGCTCCTAATAAGTTTTTGCACGTCGGACTTGAAATGGAGACAAGTCTCAATGTTCTGCCCTGATCCTCCATGGTGGTAAGGGCAAGTTTAATTCACCTTAAACCAGAAAGGCGGATTTTCCGGTACTGTAAGAGGAGATTTAGTCTGAATGTGCCCCTTAGCCAGTAGTAATGGAAATAGTTCTGCATACAACATAGGTATAAGATCAAACCCTGATGGTCGTGTTGCACGGTTGTTGTTATATGGAGGACGAGCCTGCTGAAGAGGCTGTTGTGTCCTTTGCTGATCAGGTTGGCTTTGCGCAACCTGAGGTTGATGAGTAGGAATAGGCGCAGGGCTGATAGCAGGAGTTACAGCTGCTACTGGCTGATAACGTCGCATTTGCTTTCCGAGAGAGATATTCCCAATATCTTGCTCTTTTTTCTTAGGGAGAGCACTAACGTATTTTTTAGTACCGCTCGTCGATCCAGTGTCTTTTACCAAACGTCCTTCTCGGACGGCTTCCTCAAGACGTATGCCCATGCCCACCATCTCGGTGAAATCACTGGGTGCACTGGCAACCATTCGGTCATAGTAAAATGAGCTTAAGGTCTTTAAGAAGATCTTTGTCATCTCTTTTTCCTCAAAGGTTTCCTTGTCCTTTTGCGACATCGATCTGAGTTGATCTCTGTCGGGTGCCATATCCAAATTGTATTTGTATTGTTAGAGGAAGGCAGTACCAAGATCTCTGAAAGTGCTGATCGTGGTACGGTTTAAACCCATGTACCATTTTAATGCGGCACCGGTTAAACTATCCTGGAAGTAGTGAATCAGTAGGTCCTGATTCTCCGTCTGAGTTGACATCCACCGAGCATACATCACCAGATGGCTCTGAGGGCAAGAGTTACCCTTGTATTTTTCAAAGTCGGGCACTTGGAACTTGTGCGGGACTTTCACATTGGGGACCAAGCAGAGATCTTCAGCGTCCTTTCCAAATAAATCATGACCGTGAATGGCTTGCAGCTCCTTCTGCATTTCCAGGAACTGTTCCTGGAATTCATCCATTCTATCGAACATAGTTTCCTTTTTACCAGAAGGTATCAGTGGAATCTATCCTTTCGGGACAGTGTGCACCACAGAGGTTGGTACCTTGACTACGACAGTGAATCTTGGCGTTTCCCGAAGTTTGTAACCTTCAGGAGTCTTTAGTATGCCCGTGGCATCTTCGCTTTCCTGAAGTTTGTAACCTTCAGGCCCAGCGGATTCTGTTGTGATTCCCTGATCTTCAGCGATCGGTGGAACATATCCTTCCGGGATATAGTTAACAGGTATGCCCCAGGGACGATCTTTCGGCATTTGATACCTAGGATCATACTTCTCCACTATGGGCGTCGAGGTGATCTCTGAGATCACTGTTCTTTGTAGCTGAGCTTCTGCCATGGCTTGCATGTCGTTACGAAGCTTTGTCATATCCTCTCTCAGAGCGTCGATCTCTTCTTTCAACTCTCTGTTTTCTTCCTTAAGATCATCCATCTTTTTCTGACGATTGGCCCGAGTATTGTACGAATGAGACAGTTTGACTCTAGAATCGAGACACAAACGTGAGATTCGTAGGGAAGAAGAATGCGTTACGTGAAAATGATGAATGCAATGATTATATTAATTGTGTTTTTGGTTTAATTAAAATAAACTTCAACAATTAGATTGCAAATATCAAACAGTGGGGAAACCCCTTTTTATTGAATTCAAAGGATTACAGAAATGGAAATACAGTAGATTACAAGGTGCAGAAATAGAAACCTAATCTAATGGGTCCCGAGTCCTCTCTGAAGAGAAATCGGGTGCTGATTCTGGTACTTTCCTTTTCTTTGACTGGGGTGTCATACCCCAAATTTTGACCAATAAAATGTCCCATCATTATGCAAATCATCATCACAATATGGAGGAACCATCTTATTTCATCAGTCTCCCCAAAGATGGGTGAGAATCCACTACAATCAAAATTAGGGTTTCAAGCCCTCTCAGAGCTTTAGACAAAGGATCAATCAAGGAATGACATGATCTTCAACTTGTCTAACCTCTCAAACATCCACAGGACTCCCACTTTAAGGATTAAGCACAAGGATGCTCCCTTCTAGGTGGATCAAGTCTCAAGATCGACAGTGTCACCAAATTAGGGTTTTGGTCGACCAGGGCCTCCAAATGGAAATTTTCATCTGGGCACAAGCCAATGATCCAAAACATAACCTAATATACTCCATGGAACCTCATGGACCCAATCATCAAGTCAATTTGTCCTCAGGGGAAGCATACATCAAAAATCAGGAATTGGGATTTCTTGACCTAATTCACCCCTAAGTTGACTTTTGGGGCAAATCATGAACCAAGACCTCAAGAGAGGGGTTAAGGGTCTCTAATGAACTATATTGATCCATTTGGAACAATGGATTAATCCAAGAAGCTTGAGCAACAAGTCTCAATTTCATCTGCACCACAATTAGGGTTTTAAGGAAAAAAGTCAACTGTAACTTTGACTTTTGACCAGGACATGCTCCCAAGCCCTAGGACATGAATATATATACCCTATGACACCCATGGAACATGTCCATTAAGTTTGATTTAGGTCAAGGACATGATATCCTGAAGAATTGCACAGTTTGGAATTCATCTGATAAAAAGTCAAATGTGTACAAAAGTCAACTTTGACTTTTTGAGATTTTTCACCAAAATGGATTTTTAACCCTAAAATTATGTTAATGTATGATTTGAATCATCATTCATCAAGAAAAATCAAGAAAAGTTGGATAACTTGTAAAAGGGGTAACCATAAAAACTTAGAAAATTTTCTAAGTTAAAAATAAAGTGACAAGGGTACCAACTTTGGAGGACCATAACTCCTAAACCACAAGGCCATTTTCTGTCATCCAAAGATGGATTTGTAGCTCTCATAACTCCTAACTCCAATTCATTAAGGATTTTGAGTTATGGAGTGATCAAAATGGTTGAAAAATGAAAATGTCACTTTTTCCAACACTTAGTGAAAATTTCACTAAGTTCAAATCTGTCTTCATTTTTTGCCAAATGTAAGGGGATTTTTCACTTGGATTCAAAAGAGATCAAAACCAAAAATGTTCAAACAATTGTTGTATGATGTAAGGGCTTTCCAAAATGACCAAGAACATTGCCAAATTCCATTTGAGTCATGAGATATGACATTGGAAAGTTGCCTTGCTGAAATCTGTCAAGGCAAGGCAGAATTTGCAACTTTGCTCGATTTGCCAAAATCAGCCAAATCCAAATGCTCCTATCCACTTGGACACCTCAGAGGATTGAATCTAAAGGGGATAATCACTGAGCCAAGCCTCCAAAGTCCATGGAACAAGAAATAGCATGTTGAACCTAGAATGGCCAAAATAGGGACAAGACTTCAAATTTGGATTGGAGCATTCAATGGAAGCATCAAGGTGGCATGGACTGAGCCATTCTCATCTGAAATCAGTCAATACTTATCCAAGACCAAGGGAACCAAAGCTCTGTGCCCTAACCTCTAGTCAATGGCTAGAGGAGACTTGTAATTCCATTGGCCAACATTGAACAAACACCTGCTGCAGTTGCCATTCACTGTGGATCCCAAAACAAACTTACTCTACTATAAATAGAGCTTAATTATGATCAGTTTGAGTACACCAAAGCCATCTAACAGATGCTTTCCTCAAAATCTCTTTCTCTTGGAAAAAATGCCTTTCTTAGCAAGGTAGCTATCGAGTTTTGAGTTTGAGAGCTTTTCCAATCAAACCAATCACTCACACACCTCACATACATCACATATGATCTGATCAAATACTTAAACAACAACTGGAACACTGATTTCTCAGAATCACCAGTCAATTGCTCAAGGTTTTAACCAAAGTGCAGTTGAGATGCCATGAAGTGATCCAGCCAATTTCAATCAAGTCCAAGCATTCAAACACAATCCATAGGGTGTAGGGAAGCTGTTCAGATCATCACCACTCATCTGTAACACCTCCAAATCAAAAATCACATTGCTCTTGCTGTCACGGCCTAGAGGTCAATACTTAATTTTTGAAGCATTAATCCAAGATCACAATTTGTTTTTCATATGGTAAACAATTTTGATCATTTTAATTGAATTTTTATTCAATTAAATATATTTTTGAAAACAAATTAGGGTTTTTGGATTAATTCAACCCTCATAAATCATTTTCAAAAAACTTGGGCCTCTTGAGAGAGTGTAAGACCCAATCCTTTTTTGTATAGAAAACCTTTTTGGGCCTCAGTGTATTATATAAGTCCTGATACCATAAAAAACAAACGGCGCAATCGCCATTTTAAACGGAAAAATCATCTAGGCTTCCCCTCGTGTTATAAGCCCCACTCTTTTTCTTTAAAACTTTTTGGGCCTCTTGAAAGAGTTTAAGACCCATCCCTTTGTACAGAAAACCTTTTTGGGCCTCAGTCACTTGTATAAGTCCCTCTGTACAAATTCAAACAGTGCGCTCACTAATAAAACCTTGGGCCTCTCCTTGAGCTGTAAGCCCCAGATCTTTCTTTTTCAAAGCACTTTCTCCTTTGATTTTGAATATATTGTTGTTTTCAATCTTTCTGTGTTGAACAACTAACCAAACAGCATGGAAGCTCTACAACCGAGTAAGTGTTTATACGCTTTCATTTACCGCTTTCATATACATATAACTGTATTGTGGGGCTGTTTCACTGTAAGTCTTCTTTCATAAACTCATATCAACTGTGTAATAATAGTATAGATATTTAGAGTTTCCCCGGCAACTACGTCTAGAACTAGGTGACGCCGTTTCGTTTATTCGTAGAAATAGACAACTAGATCCCCAATAGGATCACCAGATACAGTCTTCTCTTCGGCTGTCCTCATTAGGAATTGTCAAGAAACTCTACTCCCAGAGATGAGTGTATTCTCCGTGAATGGCATCTTTGAGTTTCTTCCAAATTCTCGAACTTTCCAGACTTGATCTATTCCTTGTGAATAGCTTGCCTTGAATTTCTCGGGGTTTGGGGACCCACGGGCTTATTAAAAGCATCGGCCTCCTCTTGGGCATCGTACAAGGACCCACAGGCTTCCTAAAAGCAACCTTGCCTCCTCTTGGGCTTAGTACAAGGACCCTACGGCTTCTTAGAAGTATTCACAGCCTCCTCTTAGGCTTCGTATAATGATCTCTTCCTTCGGGAATGATAGCCTCCTCTTGGGCTTAGTACAAGGACCCATCGGCTTCTTAAAAGTTTCTAGCCTCCTCTTGGCCTTTGTACAATGATTCTCCCCAGCGGAGTCAAACAACGTTTAGCCTCTCTCTTGGGCTTTGTACGAGACACATATGAGACTCCCTCGCTGAGTCAATCACCCAACAACCTCCATCTTGGGCTTTGTACGAGATACAAAAAACTCTTGTTGAGTCAATTAGCCTTCATCTCGGGCTTTATACGAGATACCAAAAGATTCCCTCGTTGAGTCAAAACCTTTTAGCCTCTCTCTCAGGCTTTGTACGAGAGACATATTAGCCTCCTCTTAGGCTTTATATAAGAAAACCACTGGTTGATCCAATCAACCTTTTAGCATCAAAGTTGTGCCTCGTTCATAGTACACAAACATCAACAACTCCTTCCCTTTCATCTAATCGCTGTAAGCGGCAAGCCTCTGGATCATCTACATCCATGCCACTGTCCCTCTTTTAGCATGATAAATTCCTAAGGAAAGATATCATTGCTCTACACTGAGTTAAAGTCTTCTCCTTCAGGTTAAAATCCCCTTTAAAGGAAATTATAGCATTTATAGGATCCGCGTATCCCGGTTAAAGTAATTCTCCTTTATAACCAGTCACCCAACAGTCGTGACAAACAGACCCCTTTAGAGATGACAAATTCTCTCTAAGGTCAACACCTTTAGCTTCATGTCTTGGGCTTTAAACAAGACACAAATAGAACCTTTAGCTTCACATCTTGGGCTTTGAACAAGACACAAATCACCTTTCGCTTCACGTCTTGGGCTTTGAACAAGACACCAAAACACCTATTTCCTCCCATAGAATAGGAGGAACTATGAACGCTCTGATTTCCCTGTTTCGGTAAACGGGAATACGTAAGCATAAGATTGAAAGAAAAATCTTAGCGAGCACAATCAACAAAAAACCCAAATCCCATACTCTCACATTCAAAAGCATCAGTCCTAACATCCTAATCCTTGTTCCCCGCCAGAAACCTTCTGCCCAGATAAAAAGAAAGAAAAACCGTATTGACGAAAATACAAATTACCAGTACAAAGGCCCCCCCCCCCACATTGATAGCATTCGTAACCTAATAGACCATTGTTTAAACTCAGTATGCAAGTAGGGTTAATTGGAGACATCTATTTCCCTTCCTTATTCAGCTCACAATAGGATAAAAAATGAATCGACCTGTAGTTTAAGCTCAAACCGCAGAGAGCGACCAGCGCTTAAGAACCGCGTCCAAAATCGCTCGCTACAGAAAAATGGCGCCCACCATGGGGCCCGACTTTCTTTTTCCTTCTTCCTTTTCACCTCTTGTGTGAAATACCACAGATTGGGGCTTCCGCCGGGGAACCCATTTCTGTCAGGAACTTAGGATTCATAGCTTTAAAGGTCTAGGATCTTTAGGACAAATATATATACTGCTTTTCCTAATTGCTATACATGTTTATTTTTCTGCTAATGGGAATGCGGGTGATGCCGTATGCGGAAAGATTGAGTATACACTTAAGATAAGTGATGGCGCCGGGGTCGACCATCAACCTCAGTGGAGGCTGACCAACGCAACCCATTCTCTCACCTCGACAATGGGCCGGTTGTTAAGTCTGAGAAGCTGAGGAGCCAAACCCTTTCGTAGTGCGGAAACTATCGGAAATAGTTGTTACGCGATACTACCCTCATTTGAGGCTGGTGATCTATTCTCGGTGAATGGCACTTACTCTAAGATTGCACTACAACTCGCTGGCGATCTGCTTGTTGTTTTGCTTTCCTGGGAGGAGCTGATGATAATGAGTACAGGTACAAAAATCACCCTAGTATAAACCTTTGGGGATGGGTAGAGCCTTGACTTCATGACAACGACCCTTTGACCCCATGTTTTTTCCATGTTTTTGTGTGCTGCATTCATGCATTCATCTAAAAACCATTAAAACATTCAAAAAAAATTTCTCTTCTAGTCTCTCTATTTTTAAAATTAAACTAAGACTGTGATTGCAAATATCAGAGAAAAAGATTGCACTAATGGATTTCGGTAGAAGGAGAACCCATAGGTATACCTTCAAGGTTCCCAAGCTAGAGGATTTGAGAAGGTTAGCAAGGATGATCACTAACCCTGAGGCTTTCGGATCCAAACACGGACGTTTGATACCATTGCTAAGAGTCCATGTGATTGAGGGAATCATGGATGCGCTCATTCAGTTTTACGATCCGGTTTATCACTGTTTCACATTCCCGGATTACCAGCTTGCACCAACGCTGGAGGAGTATTTTCACCTGATCGATCTACATATCACCGATCGAGCTCCATTTTCTGGACTGGAAGAAATTCCAAAGAATCAGATAATCGCAAGAACAATTCATTTGGATGAGTCTGAGGTTAGGACTCACCTGACTACTAAGGGTGGCATCCAAGGTTTGCCAGCCCAGTTCTTGACGAAGAAAGCCCTGTATTTTGCCAGTATAGGAAACATGACTGCTTTTGAAAGCATCTTTGTCTTGCTCACCTACGGGTTTTTTTTGTTCCCCAACATCAATAACTTCGTTGACATTAACTCCATTAAGGTATTTCTCATTGGAAACCCTGTGCCGACTTTGCTCGCAGATGCGTATCATTCTGTACACTTGGGAAATTTGTACAGTGGAGGGGAGATCACATGATGTGTACCTATGCTTTATAAATGGTTTATCTCCCACCTGCCCAAGTCTGCTGCTTTTTGGGATCGTAAGAGTGCCTTACGTTGGTCACAGAGGATCATGTCTCTTACCAACTCTGATATAGATTGGTGTAATAAGATTTATGAGGGAATCAGGATCATTGATCGTTGTGGAAACTTCCCCAACGTACCCCTCATAGGAACTAAAGGATGAATCAACTACCATCCGGTATTGGTTCGCCATCAATTTGGATACCCGATGAGACACGTCCCACTGGGTGTTCATCTAGAAGGTATTTTCTTCAAAGAAGGAGAAAACGACAGAGCACTAAAGATGGAAATAGTGCATGCTTGGAAACACGTTCATAAGAAAGGACGAGAGTCTCTGGGAAAACCGGATTGTGTCTCGGTGGAGCCTTATCTCCATTGGGTACAAACTAGAGCTCTCAAGCTAAAGATGCCTTATCCTCGTTACGGAATTCTTCCGCCGAGGGAATCTGTCATGTACTTCATGACTGAGACTGAAAAGCTTCAGGTCACTCTCAACAAAGTTCAACGGGAAAGAAGGTCTTGGAAGAACAAGTACCGCACCCTCGACATAGAGTGCATCAAAATACAACAATTACTGAAAGAGAAAGATGCTCTGATTGAGATTTTGGAGCGACATGCTGTAGAGAATCAAGATGACCAAAGGAATTTGCTCACTCCTTCCACCTGGCAAAGGAATGACAACCCGACAACGGCCCAAGAGCCCCGGTCAAAGAAACGAAAGATATCAGAGTCAGCACTCGATTTCTCTTCAGAGAGGACTCGGGACCCATTAGCCTAGGTTTCTGTTTCTGCACTTTGTAATCTACTGTATTTCCATTTCTGTAATCCTTTGAATTTCAATAAAAAGGGGTTTCCCCACTGTTTGATATTTACAATCTAATTGTCGAAGTTTATTTTGATTAAACCAAAAAACAATTAATATAATCGTTGCATTCATCATTCTCACATCACGAATTCTTCCCTACGAATCTCACATTTGTGTCTCGATTCTAGAGTCAAACTGTCTCATTCGTACAATACTCGGGCCAATCGTCAGAAAAAGATGGATGATCTTGAGGAAGAAAATAGAGAGTTGAAGGAAGAGATCAACACTCTGAGAGAGGATATGAGAAAGCTTCGTAACGACATGCAAGCCATGGCAGAAGCTCAGCTACAAAGGACTGTGATTTCGGAGATCACCTCAACGCCCATAGTGGAGAAGTATGATCCTAGGTATCAAATGCCGAAAGATCGTCCTTGGGGCATGCCTGTTAACTATATCCCGAAAGGATATGTTCCACCGATCACTGAAGATCAGGGAATCACAACAGAAGCCGCTGGGCCTGAAGGTTACAAACTTTGGGAAAGCAAAGATGCCAGGGGCATACTGAAGACTCCTGAAGGTTACAAACTTCGGGAAACGCCAAGATTCGCTACCGTAGTCACGGTACCACCCCTTGTGGTGCACACTGTCCCAGAAGGACAGATTCCACCAACACCTTCTGGTAAGAAGGAAACTATGTTCGATAGAATGGATGAATTCCAGGAACAGTTCCTGGAAATGCAGAAGGAACTGCAAGCCATTTGTGGTCAGGATCTATTTGGAAAGGACGCCGCAGATCTCTGCTTGGTCCCCAATGTGAAAGTCCTGCACAAGTTCCAAGTGCCCGACTTTGAAAAGTACAAGGGTAACTCTTGCCCTCAAAGCCATCTGGTGATGTACGCTCGGCGGATGTCAGCTCAGACGGAGAATCAGGACCTGCTGATTCACTACTTTCAGGATAGTTTAACCGGTGCCGCACTCAAATGGTACATGGGTTTAAACCGTGCTACGATCAGCACTTTCAGAGATCTTGGTACTGCCTTCGTCCAACAATACAAATACAATTTGGACATGGCACCCGACAGAGATCAACTCAGGTCGATGTCGCAAAAGGACAAGGAAACCTTTAAGGAGTATGCTCAAAGGTGGAGTGAAATTGCCGCTCAAATTTGTCCGCCTCTTGAGGAAAAAGAGATGACAAAGATCTTCTTAAAGACCTTAAGCTCATTTTACTTTGACCAAATGGTTGCCAGTGCGCCCAGTGATTTCACCGAAATGGTGGGCATGGGTGTACGTCTTGAGGAAGCCGTCCGAGAAGGACGTTTGGTAAAAGACACTGGATCATCAAGCGGTACTAAAAAATATGGTAGTGCTCTTCCTAAGAAAAAAGAGCAAGATATTGGGAATATCTCCCTTGGAAAGCAAAGGCGTTGTTATCAGCCGGTAGCAGCTGTAACTCCTGATATCAGCCCTGCGCCTATTCCTACGTATCAACCTCAGGTTGCGCAGAGCCAACCTGATCAGCAAAGGACGCAACAGCCTCTTCAGCAGGCTCGTCCCCAATACAACAAAAACCGCACAACACGGTCACCAGGATTTGATCCTATACCCGTGACGTACGCAGAACTGTTTCCATTACTGCTAGCCAAGGGGCACATTCAAACTAAGTCCCCTCTTATAGTACCAGAAAATCCACCTTTTTGGTTTAAGGTGGATCAGACGTGCCCTTATCATCAAGGAGTCCAGGGCATAACATAGAAACTTGTCTTAATTTCAAGTCCGATGTGCAAAAGCTTGTTAGGAGCGGGCTCTTATCTTTCAAAGATACGAATCCCAATGTTCTCACGAACCTACTTCCTCAACACGAGAAAGCTGCAGTCAATCTGATTGAGAAAGAGACTAACAACGTCTATCAAATTCATGATGTACTCTTGTTGAGGATCAATCTGGTCAAGATGCATTGTAGACAGAGTGGATATGGCCATGTGCCACCTCATAATTATCACCAGTGTGATATTTGCCCTAAAGACAACCAGGGATGTTCTGTGGTGCAAGCAGCTCTACAGGAACAGATGGATCACGGATGGATCCAAGAGCACTGAGTTCGTGGAGTTAACATGGTCTACATGAATTTTAACATCATTCAGAACCACGATATCCGTGCAATGAATGTCAACTTGGTGGCGATGCACTCAAGGCAAAGCCAGTATCATAATCTGTCACGGCATGATTACAGCTCCTGTCTGATTTGCTCGGTAAACAAACAGGGATGCTCTTTCATACAGGAGGCCCTCCAGCGTCAGATGGATCTTGGATGGATCCAAGACTACCATGATAGGAATTCCTATCAGATCAACATGGTTCAAATCTTTGACATTCGCGTGTTGAATACCAACCTGGTAGAGTTACATGCTGAGTAGGTCCAACTTGGATTCTTAATATCACATGACTATCAAAGCTGTAAAGCCGGTAGCAAAAATGATCGAGGTTGTACCGTTGTCCAAGAGGCACTTCAGCACTTGTTAAATCACTGGTGGATGCCAATCTACATGGATGAAGATACTTAGCAAATTAGTATCAATAACAGGAATCCTACCCGGCGTCAAAGTCAGGATGTCCGATCAATGGAAGGTAACCTAGTGAGGTTACATTGGAGAAAATACTGAGCATGTCATAACTGGAAGAAAGCCCAAAGGGACTGAGGCTGGGCAAATATTTGAAAACATACAACCCAAATTCAGAAATTAGAGCAACGATTCCTACAACAATTCTGTAGGTAATCGGATAGCATCAACATAATGAAAGCTAGAATGGACGAAACACCACATCCTGCAACCCTAAACTGAGCCTCTTAACCTCCTCAAATAGCACAACATTCTCGGGATGTTCCGGTGCCTCAATCAGGGCTCTGATCAAGCGTTCTCTCAAACTAAAGGATTGGTCCAAAGTGTTGATATTCTGACACAATTCTTCCCTATTAGTACTACCATAGCCTGGCTCTGTCCTGGACTTCTTCACTTCTGCCCGGATCTTGAGATTAGCTATTTCTGCCTGAGCTTCCTATAATAGCTTCTGGCTTTCTTTCAAACTATCCTGGTAACTCTGTCGTTGAGCATGTGCAGCTTTCAATTCTTCATCTAAGGTCTTGGCCTTGGCTTCCTATTCTTCAACCTTAGCTTTAAACTCTTCCTCTTCCTTGACCTGGCGCTTCTGGTCGTCAGCCCATTTTTGTTGCCATAAGGTAATAGCCTCATTAGCTTCCTTCAAAGACTTCTTGAGATTCTGGCGTTCTCTGGCATTATTCTTATCAATTAAGCCACGTCTTTGGAAATAATTCAGCTTCCCTTCGAGTTCTTCTTTCCTGCTTTTAGCCATCTTCTCAATAATGTGGACTTTCTCTTCTAAACCTCTATTATCAAATACAGCTTTCTGATATAGGCTGGTGACATCTGCATTCTCAACCCTGAGTTCATGAACTAAAACTTCCAGCTTTCGGAATTCTTCAATTGGCACTGAGGTCCTTGGCTCCACTACCTTGGGATATAACGGAGGCTCGACAGAGAATGGCAACAATGTGATGGCTACCCGGCGCTTCAGCCACTTAGTATAAGGATGATAAGTCGTGGGATCAGGTCTTCCAAACTCCATCTTACCTTTCTTAACCCGTGTGTTCCAGGCTTCAACAATAGAAAAAGACACCTGTTCGCCATCTTTGGCAAGATAAAACAAGGATTCCGCCACATCTTTTTTCCAACGGAGGTTCTTTTAATGCATACCCAAACTGCTTCAGCGCGAGAATAGGATTGTAATTGATTCCTCCCCTACTTCCTACTAGAGGCACATTTGGGAAAGCTCCACAACTAATAAGAATAGGTACACCCACCATATCTTTCTGATGCCACCAGACTATATCCCCAGCCGTCAAACCCATCAGCCTCTTGGAGCCCTTAACAGTTCCTCAGAGATCCACAAAAGCTCCTGTCTTTGGAAAATGTCTATAAAACCAAGCATGGAATAAGGGAGAACAGCATACTACCAATCTTCCTCATTTTTTCTCATTCTTGTAATGTATTGAATGGTATATTCGGAAACAGACAAATTCCGTACACACAAAGAGCTAAGATTGCATTAGAGGTAATCAAATCACCATCAACAAAACTCTTCTTTACTTATTCAATCAGAAAGTCTAGATGGAACCCTTTATAACCCTCCTTTTCCTTAACATTATCTTTAACCACAGATTCCCGCAAATGAATAGCCTCTACAATGACATTGTCAGGAATAGCCTTCTTCGAACTGTAGTGAGGAGGAGTATCCTTGACAAAAATCTTTAGAATATCAGAGAACTCTTCTAAGGTAGGTACCATCAGATAATCATTGAATGTGAAGCAACGCAACTAAGGGTCATAACACTGCAAGAGAGTGTGCATAGTATCATGCTGATCTGGAGTAAGAAGGTTCACATAACTCAAGATGTTCCCAAACCTCTTTCTGAAACTATCCAGCTGGTTACTGTTCATTAAATCTGCCAATTCTTTGATATATCCCACTTTAGGCTTCAGAAACCAGTAATGTACATTATTCTTTATCGGAGGACCTTCCATCTGAAATAGAGAAAATAGCCACCCGGAATTGGAAACAATACTGAGACCTGGGAAAGAAAAAAACATAAAATGTTAATGATGCATGAAAAAGAGATGCAGCTAGGCATGTGATCAGAGCCAGAATCTGCAGTGTCGGTGTAATACATGTGAGGGAGCCAAGTGTCTGTGTAGCATCATATCAAGAATATCAAACCCAAGCACCAGTAAAGAACCAGATCCAGAATACCAGAACAAAGTACCCAAATCACTGATCATATGAGAACCACACAAAAGGGTAGGTAGAAGGTCAAGGTTACCTGCAAACCTGTAAACATCCCCCCAATCTCTCAGGTGTGTTCTAAAAGGTTGGATCCTCAGATTCGGATCTCGGAATGAGAAGCAATAGCACATTCAGGCCGTAGGATACAATGCTATCGCCAAACAAAGAGATCGCCATCTAATTCACCACAAAATAAAGGCCATCATATGCAAGTTCCAAAGTGGGCCTTCGAGTGCGAATGGGTTTGCCACAGAATATGGTCTACCACTGTCACCACTAAAGAGGGATGTTTCCACTAAGGTCCTCAATGATCGGTCACCAGATGTACATAACCCTTAAAGTCATACCCTGAATGAGGAAGACCCTCAAAGCAAGATAATCCTAAGAAAGTCGCACTCTGGCTGTGGAACTCACAACTACTCCCGTGGCAAAATACCATGAGAGCCCTGTGACTGTCCACTTTATGTCCTAAAGTATACTCGAGCCTGGGTGGCAAAATACCAGCAAGAGGTCAACTGTCCCCAGCAGAGTCGCCAGCTCTTGTTCCCGAGATTTTCATCCAGGTACAAACGCGAAAGTGGCACGGAAGAAAGAAAGAGAGTCGCCAGGCAGACATTTTTATCCCAAAGAAAGGGAAAGGTAATGCTGCACAAACCCGAGAGAAAGGAAAGAACGAGGTCTCGTGAACCAAAGAGAACGGGTAAGGGAGTCGGTTACGTGAAGGGAAGGTTCTCGCACCACTTCATGTCTGTCGTACTCGACGGGATCCACGCTTGAAGTACTGCTCAAAGGGTGATAAACGAAAAGGAACTGAGAGAGAACGAGAAACAAATGTAGGGAAAATAAAAGAAGTGCTCGAATGGGCCCTACCCCACTGCCTACGTATCTCATCTGGAATATGAGAATCAGAGCGACCTAGTTCCCCTAACTAAGGGAAAACTGTTTTGTTTTTTTGGAGAACGGCAAATGTTCTAGCTCAGGTGTTGCAGGCTCGCTGAATCGAGTGCGTTACCGTATTGCAAGAGAACGAGGAGAAACACGTTCATACATTGAGAGTGAGTGAGATGAGAAGAGAATTCCAGAAGGAAAGACGCTTTTTATTTGTTTGAAGTGTTTTAGAAGTTTTTTTTATTTGAAGTGTTTTGCATAGGAGAGTGTACTTAAGTCTTTTTCAATGGAATGTGCATCTCATGCATCATTCCAAAATGAAATGATGATGAAGTACACTAAGTATGAGGAAGACCCTCAAACTTACTTCCAAAGTTAAAGGCTTAAGTACACTAGCCTATTCCCTTTATTAAATTTTTTTGTTGTTTTTAAATGAAGAAGTGTTTTTGAGTTTGTTTGTGAAATCACTTCATGTTAAAGACTTGTACATCATGCTAGAGAACCTACAACACATTCCTAGATGGAATGTATGCAAGCCCCCCCATGGAATAAGGCTCATGGCACATGAAGACGTTTCCACCTTTATTAGGTGTTTTGAAGTTGTTTTGAGATGAGAGAAGAAAGACTCAAAATAAACAAAGGTAAAGACTAAAGGGGACTAAGACTCATCCTAATACTATTATGCTTGGATGTTCCTAATGGTTTAGTGTGGTTTAGAAGCCAATGTCTAAAAGAAGAGAGAAGAAGAGAACAAGAGGTAACATAACTCCCTTCTAAGATAGAAGATGAGATATGTGCCTAGAGAGAGAAGAAAGAAGTTGAACAAAGAAAGTATTGAAATGTTTTGCACAAACACAAAAGAGAAAACATTAAAGAGATGAGGGAAGAAGGTGTGTGTGGAAGCACATCCACACACTCAACTTACCATTAGCCCCTACAAGAAAAGGTTAGCTAAACAATTGAATATGAAAGCATAAGTGAAAGAAGGAAGACAATTAAGCATCAAACTACTTATGAAATGAACTTATGAATCCAACAAAGCCTAAACCTAAAAGGAAATGACTCTAAGTGTCAAAGGACTTCTAAAGTTAGTAGCTATATCTAATAATGTTCAATTAGGGTTAGGGTACCTAATGGGATCAAACTATGTCAAGAAAGGTGCCACAGATTCACACAAGTTCAAGTTATGAATTAAAGATGAAGTATGAATGTGTATGGCATACAAACATGAATTAATGCATGAAGAAACATCAAAGTCAGAAGTGAATGACATATTATAATGCATATGGAAGTCAATGGATGAATATACAAAGCATGAGTGCAATGATGTAAGAAGATGAAGCCAGTAGAAGCAAACAATATTCAAGTTCAAGTAAGAAAGGAAGAAACTTGTAACACAAGTCAAAGTTGAAAAAGAACATGAAATCAAATTCAAATGGATGCAAGTCAGAATTAAACATCATAATTGAATGTCCTATAATGCCTATGAATGAACATACAAGTTATGAGAATGGATGTTCAAGTAGAAGAGATTAGATGAAGAAAAAGTAAGAAGAAGAGAAACAAGTTTTGTTAGAACAAGAATTGATTCTACATTCCTAATGGTTTTGATGATAACAAATACAATATTATTATTTAGACCTTGACGCTCCCTAATTTAGTTATTATGATATGTAGGGAAGTTCTAAAGTGAAGAAATTCTGAAACGGAAGCAAAAGCACATTCTGCGCAAGTAAGTTCTAATCAAGCGAAGTTCTGATATAGAAGTATCACACAAGATCTAACCCAGTAAAGTTCTAATCAAGTGAAGTTCTGATAAAGAAAGTTTCACGCTATCAGGACCAGCTGCAATTAGAAGACTCTGATGATCCAGGACTTCTAGACTTATTCTGATACATTATCTTTCATTTAAAGAGTATCAGCTAGAATCTTATGTGATCTCTATTTATGGAAAGCTCATTAAAATAATTTTATTGACATAAAAAAATAAAGCCCAACGAATCAAAAACTACATCTATATAAAGGGGTTTGTTGAAAGGACGAAGATAACTGGCTCGCATACAAATCTTACTGTTCATCATATTTTCGATCAAATTTTGTGTAAACATCACAGTTGTGATAATAGCTTTTTAGATGCACTAAGTATACACACTTGTTTTACTGTACCTTTGTAAATTCCTTGAGAAACCAATATGTGGTTCTATCTCAAGAAGACATTGACGAAAGTCTTTGTATTTGTGTAATCAAGTTTTGATTAGTGGATTAAGACCTCGACTGAGAGAGGCGAAATCACCTTGGCGGGTGGACTGGAGTAGTTTGAGTTCAAACGAACCAGGATAACCAACGTGTCTTTTTGCTTTTTTTTTTAAAACCCCAATTAAAACCCCCTTTCTTGTGTTTTTCTTTTCTTCAAGTTTCACATAAGGAAATAAGTAACTTGGCATACAAGTCAAAGTTGCAAACCAAAGATAAATGATCATGGACTAAAGGTCAGTACCAAATGACATTTAAGATGCAATTAGAATGTAAGAATTAATCATACCAAGCATATGCAAGCCACTTTGAAACTAGTTGAGAAAAGGGATGCAAATTAGGTCAAACATGCTCAAGCATACAAAATGAATGACATTTGAATGCATGAAATGATTATGGGTCAGTAGCATACAAAGAATGAGATGCAATTAGAATGCATGAATAGGCATTGATGATTCACAAACAAGTCATGTTAAACATTAGAAGAAAAGAGAAGCAAGTTTAGGTCAAAAGAATTCAAGTAAGAATGCATTTAGAAAGCAAACACAAACCAAATGAAAACACAATGAAAATGACCTATAATTCTGATCCAAGGACATATAATATGCATAAGATGACCTATAAAATGCACAAAGTGGTTCTACTATGATGGCATAAACGCCTCCTAACAATTAGGTTTTTGAAGCTAAGAAAAGAACACAAAAAGTTACATATACTAACAAGCATCAAACAATTAGCAAACCACATGAGAAAATTATGAAAATAGGTCACAATCAACTTAAGTTAGAGGTAAAACATGTGTCAAAATATCAAAGCAAAATTGAAAAGGAAATATGCTCAAACAAGTCATCAAAGTCACATTGAAACACCTTTAAAGAATGCACAATTATGAACAACCAAAGGTATGATATATTGACTTTAAAAATATAAGAAATATTTTTTAGATGTATCAAGATGTTGTTTATACATGGCAGAAAGATTGGATGCAAAAATGTTTTAGAACTATGCAAAAGAAATTGATGAATGCACAAGTATCATGAAGAAAACCATTTAAAAAGAAATTAAATGAAAATTATGAAAATATGAGAAAAAACAATTAAAATCATAATAAAAAAAGGTATAAAATTATTTTAATGAATTATGATGCTATTTGAATTTTTATGGAATTTTATCCTGAGTTTTGGTATTTTTTAAAAAAGGAAATGAAAACTGTGTAAAACTAAAAATAAAATGTAAAAAGAATTAACACAGGGGTGTAGAAAAAGTAATTATGTAGTTCAAAATACGCCTGGGCCCAAAGTGATGTGTGTGAAAAGAAATTTGAAATCCAGTCCAATTACAGCGCGTGTGTCTATGGAATTATGGTGGAGCTTCAGCCAAATGTTGAGTCAATCTGAGCCTTAGGATCCAGTCAGCGCAAGATAGTCAATTAAGTACACATGATGAGTGGATCAGATCAAACACACATGCTATACAATGATGAGGCACACATACACAAGCAGTCAGACATAAAATCAAGGTACGTGAGAGATAAACTCTCTCATTTATTCTCTAGCAGCATCCTAACCGTTCATGCACAAAGATCCAATAGCCACGTTTTAAAGTACCTAAAATCCTAACTGAACTTCTCACTGGCCGGAGAAGGACCTCCGGTCATCTTCTTCGCCCATCTCCGGCGACCTGCAACACTCACATGTTTCCAGAAATGCATAAAATGTATATCAAATGAAAGTTGAGCTCAAGCACAACACGAATCTAGCAATGGAATTCACAAACCATGCGCACATCAAGAGAATCGAAGGGAGAAAGTTTTGCCCTAGGTTTTCAACTAAGCTTCTAACAAGCTCTATCAACTAGCAAGAATTTCCACAACTTCTATTAAGCTCTATAAACAACAAAAACAAGAAGCTAAAAATCAATGAAATCGTGCAAGAAAAGTTGAAGAAGTTCAAACTTGGATTAAAGCTTCTTGCTGATTGTTGAGAAAACAAGAGGTGTGATCCTGATCCTGAGCTTTCAGATAGCAAAAAAAATGCTATTATGCTTTAGATCTTGAAGAGAAAAGAGAAATCTAAACTTGAGAAGAGGCTACACTTGATCCTGATTTAACCTTGTTCTTGATCAAATAAGCTTGAGGGTGATGAATTGATGAAGATATTGATGAACAATGGAGCACTCGTGTGAAAAGAGAGAGAAATCAGAGAGAACTTTGAGAGCTATAGTTTGTGAAATGTGAAGAATGAGAAAAAGTGAATCCAAATTCTGTTGGAGCTTTCTATTTATATGGCTGGTTAGTTTCTAACTGTCTTAGTTGACAGTTAGAACTATGGTTAAGTTAAAATGGTGATTGAAGCAAAGGGAGGGTGTGTTATGCAATTTGAAATGGAGAGGGAATTAACTCGTGTGTTATGTTGTTGTATTAATCAAGTGTGTGAAGTTTATAAGTGTTATAGTGTGATGCTGATGTATGGTGATGATGATATGTCACACCCTCATTTTCACCCTAGCCTTGCATGTCATAACATTTTCATCATCTATGATCTTGCATACTGCCTAAAATGTCAGCTGGAGTGGAATTCTCAGATTTACAGATGACTGATAATTTTAGTCCAGTCTTTCTTCATTTGCGGGAATTTCGATACCCGATTTTTTATTCAT
This sequence comes from Lathyrus tuberosus, assembly GCA_022829125.1. Lineage (NCBI taxonomy): Eukaryota > Viridiplantae > Streptophyta > Magnoliopsida > Fabales > Fabaceae > Lathyrus > Lathyrus tuberosus. The sequence continues at coordinate 1,056,437 of JALAZF010000428.1, forward strand.
TTTATTGGTAATTTTTAGTTAAAAAAATATTTTAATTAATTTAGAATTAACTTAGGTTGTTTTAGTTAAATATTTTTAATAAACTTGATTTTAATTTAGATAATTAGGGTTTTATTTAATTTTATTTATTTTATCATTTTGTTTTATTATTATATATAAGTAGGATTTTATTTAATTTTATTTATTTTATCATTTTCTTTTATTATTATTATTTATTTTTAGTTAATTTAGAGTTAACTTAGATTTGTTTAGATAATTAGAATTTTAATTGAATTTATTTGGTTTATTTTGCTATTTTTCTTAAAAGCCTAAGGTCTATTACATTATTTTTCTATTTTGTTACAATACACCTTCCCAAAAAACTTTCTTCCTTTTTTTGACTCAAACACCATACCTTATAAGTCATCATTTAACGTGTAGCAACATGCTTCTTCATTTATCTCATATGAAAACAATAGGACAACTTTGTTTTTAAGATCCTAACCACACATCTTATGATACTCCACTGCCATAATACATCTATTTAGCCAACTTTGAAATTGGACACAAAAGTTCTAATGAGAGTTTTCAATTTAAGCCACTTGCACCAATTTTGCTCCTGCTCCATAATACTCCAAGAACGGTACCTTTCCACAACCTGCAACATAGTCTGCTGCTACCAACACAATGACCACGAGCTTCTCTGCTACAACAACAACAGACATAGTCTGCTACACCAAACCGTACACCCCTAAGACCTGCATCAACAACAGGCTGAAAACCTGAGCATTGACAACAACAATTCAACAACAAGCATCTTTTACAAAACAAAAAAAACAAAGTTCTGAATTTGGCTTTAGAAAGAAAAAAAGAGGACAGCAACACGAGGAATAAAAACCGCATAAACAAATTTGATTGAGTTTAAAAGAGGAGGAACTCTGTCAATAGGGGGACCTGATTTTTGGAGGTGAACGTGAGCTCTGCTTTTGAAAGGAAAACCATTCCTCACTTACTGAGGATAGCACAACCCTCCTTTCTCATTCTTAACACCAATTTATTCTCTTATTCTGCCATGACTCTACTACCTCCACAAATCTAAAAAACAAACACAAGTTCACCAAAAAAGCCACTCATCACCTTTCAACACACTGCCACAGCCGTGAATTCTCCAACATCAACCAACACTGACCTCCATTTACACACAATACAAATTCACACGCAAACTTTGCTCACCTTCTTTCCCCATTGTCTTCCATCAACAACCATTAATAACCAAAACCTTTTTTATACCAATACCCTCCGTCAAACATCGTCCCCGCATTTCTGGTTCCAACCCAAGCTCAAACCTGCAAGCTCGACTTATCCAACGAACTCTTCGGAGGAGTCAAAGATGCGTGCGGAACGCACTTCATCTAAGTTGCACAAATGGGGAATATTCCATCAAAGACAGTGCTGCTTTGTTCCATAAAACACTTCACTTTTCCTCGCGAAAAACTTCCCAAAACCGCACCTTTGGTACATCACCTTCGGACCACCTTTCTCAACTTCATCCTACAACCACTATGTCGTGTGAAATGACACGATGACGAACATAGCCTTTCCACACAAATCTGTAATCATCGCTGCACCTTTTGTTCATTACCCAACATCACTCACATCACCGTGAATATCTCTGCCCCTTTTGTTATGATTAATTCGAACCACAGATCTCCCTCTGCCGTTGAAGATTCCAAGCGCCGTAGAATAGAGATGAGAGGAGCGATTACGAGGTTGAGGGTTTGATTGCGAGAAGAACGCAGTTGGGAGATTCAATTTACGACCGATTTTGCAGTACGATTTGTTGTTGGTGTTTGTTCCCAAATCACGTTTACTTTGATTTTGGTTTTTTGCCCTGGCTGCGCTGCGAGTTGTTCGTGGAATTCATATGATTTGTGAAACCGGGTCGTGGTCGACCCACTCTAGAACCAAGCCTTTGACCCGTGACCCATTCTGATGGGTTTTGTTCTTTTTTTTAAGTTTTTTTAAAAAACAGGATCTCAGGCCAACACTTTGGGCCTCATTAGCCCGGGTGCTAGTTGCACCCCCTTTTATTATTCAATCAGTTTTTTTTAGATTTTAATTCATTTAGTTTTTTAGATTTCAAAAAAATTTACAAAAATAATAAAATATTTATCTTAGGATTGTTAATTTTATTTTTAGTAATAGAGTTTTTTAAATTTTTGGAATTGGAAATTTCAATTTAGATTCTTTGTTAATTTTTTATTAAACTTTTCTTTAAAATTATTTTGTTAGAAATTTTTTGTTAATTATCAATACTATTTTGAAAATCTTTTAGTAATAATTTTGTTATTTGTTTTTGGTTAATCTTTGTAAATATATATTTGTTAAAAAGAAATTTCTTGATAATATTTTTGTAAATATTTCATTAGATATTTTGTTTAATATTATTTTGTTTTCTCATTACATTTTGGGTCATCACTTTGTTGAGATTTATTTCTTTTCATTTCTACCTTGACTCTCATCTTCGATTTTCTTTGGCCAATGATATAACAAAAATCATGATTACTCGATTTCCTTCGATCGATTCAAAATCTTGATCAATATGAGGCCATTTTCTTTTTGATTTCATTTCGGTTTCTATTTCATTTCTCATTTCCATTCTCTTCTAAAGTCAAAAAACCTTGGTCTAGTACCAAGTGCTCATTTTCAAAACTTCTCTTTGTATTGAACTAAAAAGAGAGGATTGGGTGAAGACTTATTCCTCTTCGAGTATTAAGATGCTTACTTTAGAGTGTGTGGTCTCAATATTCGTCTTTCAATACGAAGACATGTCAATATTCACCACCCATTATGTCAAAAACCTTCTTCTGTCTTTATTTCATCTCCTTGTGTCTAAAAACCTTGGTCTTGTACCAAGTGCATTTTCAAACTCTTTTCTCAATAAACTTAGATGGTCGTGGAGTGGTTAGGCGAAGGCCTTCTCCTATCCCGAGTGCTTGACATTACCTTTACGGTTCACTGTCGTAAAGTAGTTACCATCTTTCAATACGAAGACATGTCAATATTCACCACCCATTATGTCAAAAACCTTCTTCTGTCTTTATTTCATCTCCTTGTGTCTAAAAACCTTGGTCTTGTACCAAGTGCATTTTCAAACTCTTTTCTCAATAAACTTAGATGGTCGTGGAGTGGTTAGGCGAAGGCCTTCTCCTATCCCGAGTGCTTGACATTACCTTTACGGTTCACTGTCGTAAAGCAGTTACCATCTAACTCAAAACATCTTTAATAAGAGAATATGTTCTCTTTGTATTGAACTAAAAAAGAGAGGATTGGGTGAAGACCTCTTCCTTTTCGAGTATTAGGATGCTCACTTTAGAGTGTGTGGTCTCGATACTCGTCTTTCAATACAAAGACATAACTGTATTCGCCACACAATTTTCATAATAAATCCTTTGAGATAAAGAATTGGGTACTACCCGAAGGGGTTCCTATCCGAGGACTTATTTCACCCCTAAAAACTTTCAACAAATCAAATGTGACATCTTGCCTTGATGGCGAAAATCAACCTTTCAAAAAGGACATGTTACGTCCGTTCTACCGCAAACAGGTAACGCATAAGACTCCACGAGCGAGCCGCAAAACACCTAACTGCTAGAACCCGCACGTTAGCATCGTCCATAAAAAATACCAACAAATCGTAGGTCGAACTACGATCGCTCTGATTCTTCATTCTCGTCCGAATGTAAGATACGTAGGCACAAGATCGCCATGATCTTGGCGAGCCCCCTTCCATTTTCTTTACCCGTAGTCCTCCGAACTACGTTGACTCTGACTTTCCCATTGCACGAGGGAATACGTAGGCATAGGATCGCGAAGTCCTATCGAGTCATCCTTTTCTTTTCCCCTTTTCGTCCCACCTTTTCTTTTATTTTCTTTCACATCCTTTGGTTCTCACCTTTCTTTTTCCCTTTTAGAACATCTTAGAGAGCAATATCCTTTAGCAAACATCCTTACACATAGACAAGCAAATGGTTCCCATCGAGTACGATGGATGTGAGGGGTGCTAATACCTTCCCCTCGCATAACCGGCTTCCGAACCCATAATTTGGTTGCGAGACCATCTTATCCTTTCTTCTTTGGGTTTTCTCGATGTTTTCCCTTCCCCTCATGGGATAAATAAAGTTCGATGGCAATTCTTCTGTTTCTTCCTCCTTTCGCCTCTAGTCGACTATTTTTCGAGTAGCGACAGCTGGCGACTCTGCTGGGGACTGGTTCGTCCTAGCAAGCCAAGCCTAATTTGTTTGTCGTATGTGTGTTTTTGTTTCCTTTATTATTGCTTTAATATCTTGTGTTTCTCTTATCTGTTGGGTATATTGGGGATGGTTTGTGAGGAGAAAGGATTTCTACCCGAGCTTTTCGAGTATACACTAAGCTAGGAGGTGGTTGCTTACTGATTTGCGAGACTTAGGACTCGTCGAGTTGGTTTGACTTCTACCGATCAGATGAGGCCCCTTTGGGAATGATTATGTCTTACGATTAGTCATAATGGCGTCTTTGTTTCTGACCTGGGAGTTCGTGATTCTGAGGACTTTTAGAACCTTATTCCAAAGGTTACTAAGGCATAACTTTGTGCTCATCCTTTGAAGGGATTACCGTCTTACGAATCGTCGTTATGATGGAAAACTTTTGAGGGTTAGTGCATGGGACCTTGTTTGAAAGCCCGTGGAATGCCCTGTTATAAACCAATAGATTAACTACCCGAGGTGAGGGATATCTTGTTGTGTTGTCCTGCAGAATCTGTGACCTTGATACCTGTGGCGTGAACCTCTGATCTTTGATCCCATGCCTTGTTGCATTGCATTTGCATGAGCATCTTTGCATCATTTTGCATATCATTCTCCAACTAAAAACCGAGAAGCTCATTCAGTCCTTTGTCCATAACCCACAGTTGATTTCTCGACACTCGCATTGAATCTGTGGTAGATGTGAAGCATTTGAAGCAAGTGGAACATAGACGACTTGAAAGGCCAGTTAGACAAAGCAACTTGGAAGCTGAGGTAGCCATGTCAGAGAGCAACCGTCAGAATGTTGATCCCCCGCCAGGTTTCACTGTGACAAGTAATCCACTGTATGGTATTCTGCCTGATGATGATCCTCCACGATTAAATATTCCTACGCGACCCCAGAGGAAGCCATTGACTGATCCTATGAAGGAAATACTTCGTGATATTGAGGGGAAACTCCAAGCTATGAAAGTGCATGATACGCCTGGGCTCGATGCTGCTGATATGTGCCTAGTGCCAGATTTGGTAATCCCTCCGAAATTCAAAGAACCCAACTTCGAGAAGTATGCAGGCCTTAGTTGCCCGAAGCGTCATTTGGTGATGTTCTGTCGAAAAATGACCACATATACCTACGATGATAAGTTGATGATTCACTGTTTTCAAGACAGATTGAGTGGGGCATCTTTAAGTTGGTACATGGACTTAGAAAGAAGTCATATCAAATCATGGAATGACTTATCCAGCGCTTTTCTAAAGGGATATCAATACAATCTAGACGTGGCGCCTAGTCGCATGCAGTTGCAAAGCCTATCTCAGAATGGCGATGAATCCTTCAAGGAATATGCACAGCGGTGGAGAGAATTAGCAGATAGGGTGCAACCACCACTCATGGACAGGGAATTAATTGACATGTTCATAAATAGTCTGCATGGCTCTTATCTTGAAAGAATGGCTGGCAGTAGATCATCAAGCTTCTCTGACCTTGTGATGGTAGGGGAACGCACCGGGAGCTACCTCAAGAGTGGACTAATCCAGAATGTCTCGAATAGCCAAGCCGGTGAGACTGAATCCCTCATTAACTCCCAAGAGGAAGAGGATGAAACCAGTGCAGTCATAGCAAATGTTGAGTATTCTCATGGTGTACCAGCAAAACCTTTTGGTCCCTCATCTTCTCAGCAGTCGTCATTCCAGCGCCATGCTACCCTTATGGGCAACCAGTAATGCCTATAGCTTCGTCTCAGAAACCGTGGATTGCTCCTCATGTAAATCAACGAGCCCATGGTCGAGGATATTAGATTCAGCGCCAGAGATAGCATAGGCCTCACAATAATCTAGAAAGAAGGAATGCTCCTCTTCATACAGTCCCTATGCCATACAGTCAACTCTTGCCACATCTGATTCAAAGCTCGATGGTGGTTCCTAAGTCTCTCAAGCCATTTCCAGAGCCATACCCTCCTGGGTACGATCCCGATGTGCAATGTGGATATCATGTTGGATCAATGGGGCATTCGACTGAAGATTGCAAAGCCTACCAAGCCAAAGTGCAACAACTGATTGACAAAGGTTACATATCCTTTCCAGAAGGAAGCCTCGTTGTGCACGTCAACCTCTCGTCTGTTTGAGTTCAAAGACTACAAGGGTCATCTCCTCGAGCCAGTGGGTCAGACAGAAGACATCCCCAGGATTGGCAATTTTTAGACCTTGTCATTTATTTGCATTTGTAGTTTCTTTTCTGTTAAGTGCTACTTATTGTTAAACATTGTTGCTTACTAATGGTTTTGTTAATGTAATGAACGTGCTTTTTTGAACAAGTCCATTCGTATCCACTCATTTTTTCTCATATATTGCAAAAAATCACAATTTTTTTTTTCATATTTCACTCCCTTTATCAGTTGTTGTCTTAGTAAAGATTTGAGGGAGGATGATGAAAACGAAATACTCAAAATTGCTAATAGTATGCTTTCGGATAAAATCCTGCTGATGATGTACAGGCATTGTTTCAAATCCCCTAAACACTGAAGAGATAAGGAGTTAGTCCCTAGTCAACCCCTTCGAGCCTAGAAGTAGGAGTTTCCTTCAGATTTCTAAACCCTTACGCTTAACCTGGGGCATGGGTAGTGTTCAGTTATCCTGATTACACATTCGAATTTCAAGATGAAACCTTTTGTTATGGAGGTTATTCTTTAAAGACTAAAGACTTGGCAGTCACAACACTTCAAAAAAAATAAGAGAGCCCACTAAGTCCACCACCCCAAAGGGAAAACTTAGGCAAAATTAGGGCAATCCCGATGGACTCGAAAAGTGAAATCGGTCCATGCAAAAGTTAGGGATCAAAACATAAATAAAGCAAAAGAGGCCCTCAAATCCTCAGCAAAAGCAAAACCCGATTCAGGGGCCACCAAAATGGATTAGAAAGGTCACTGACATCCACAAAAACAAAATAAGGTGACTGTCATTCCAAGCAAATTCGCCCTTACACCGTCAACCCTTTTGAAAGATAAATGTGTGTAGTATAACTGAATGTAGGACTAGAGTTCATCACGATGAAGGGGTAGGTACCAATCGATTTTTGAGCCTAATATCCTTTGTTTAAAATAACCGTGAACCAGACCACATTACAACCCTCGAAAGACCTAATTGAGGCGGGGTTTATTCTAAAAGCGTACTATTGCAAGGTTGCGTAAACTGACTCCCCGTAGATTTACTAATCTTTATCATTGGTGTCATATTCTTTCTATATCTTTCGCACACCAGTAAATCAACAATGCGTTTGGACTAATGGTCCATTCGTCACACATTTTTACATCATTTCAATAAATGATTTCCTTCAAAACTTGCATGATCGTAGCATTAAAATTACCATTTTTAAATGAACAATTTTAACTGTAAGCAAGTACTTGACATCAAAAAGATTCCAACAAAGTGTAAAGAGAGAGAAACTCGATCATTCGCTGGTGCTGGCTTGGATCAAAACCTTCTCATAACCTTGTGAAGCTGGAGCAGAACATTCAGGAGTGAGTTGAGCAGAGAATCATCTCAAGACTCCACCGGCCAAAGGTCAGCCACCCAGTGATTCTTGTGACCGAGGGCAAATCCCTCTAAGGCTCAATCAACACAAGTTAAGTTGCTTCAACGCTCATTCTGGGGCAAGTCCTTCAAGAGACTCAAGCAAAGGCTGACTATTAAAGATTCAGATATCGGGGCAAGTTATCTCAGACCATGTCATGGTATAGTCATCCCCAAAGCTTCCATTCGAGGAGGATTCATTCAAAAACCCTACATACTCGGGCAGATGAATTGCAAAGGGGCAGATTTCCTCTACAATTTCAAGATTGGTAGAGCAGACCCTGTCAGGCACTAGTAAATGTTGAGTTCACAACAAGTGTCAAAAAGCCTTGGGGCAGAGCAGAGGTGCAACTAACATGCATAAGTAGTGTCGCTATGCTCATATTTTCGGTTGCAAAGTCATCTTGGCATCTCAGTTAGAAGTGAGGATCTCTTAGGAGCAAGCGCAACTTCTGCAAAGGACCAAACTTGGAGCATTAGATGCATCCACATCTACCATCTGATCGTGGCATCGTCAGGTTTTGAGTGTCGGGAAGTTAAGCTCATTCCCCATCCAACCCAAAGCCCAATCATACTTGGCACACCAACCAAAGCCCAACCATCTTGGCACCTACCACCATAAGCCCGATCATACTCGGCACCCTTAACCAGATACAAAATCCACCTTGCTTGCACAACTTTAAAGTCCAGTTCTCGTCTGGCAAACCATAAAACCAGTTCCTGTCTGGAAAACTAAAACAAAACACCAGTTCTCGTATGGTAAATAACTTATATGCCAGTTCTCGTCTGATCACCTATTATTTAGCCAACTTTTAAAACCAGTTCTTGTCTAGTAAGCACCGTTTCAAAGTCGAGTTCCCGTCTAGCCAACCATAAAGTCAGTTCTCGTCTGACAACTTAACCTTTTGCCACCAGTTCTCGTCTGGTAGTCTACCCCTTAAAAACCAGTTCTCGTCTGGTAACCCTTTTAAAAGCCATCTTCGGTTGGTATCCTTCACCTTACCCATCTCCTTTTCCCCAGCAAGCATTTCAAACAAAGGCCCAACTATTCCTTGGCACCTTAACCAAAGCCCAACCACCTTTGGCACGACCGTCACTCCAGACTTTCATATCCCCAGCATTTTGCATACATTTCTACATCATTTGCATGTTTGTTTAGCCAGTTCTTGTAGAGGATATGGGCATTTTTGTGGACATTGTTTCCCCCGTCGATTGCTACTTCCAACTCCTTTCGTGCCTTTCGCACATGTGTTTCCTTACCTTTTGTAGGTCTTCTCTCTACCTTTTGTAGAAGGAATTGTCTCCAAACCTTTTGTTCTGGGGTCCTCTCTACCTTTCGTATAAGGAAATTATCTCCAAGCCTTTTGTTCTGGAGTCCTCTACCTTTTGTAGAAGGAATTTGTCTCCAAGCCTTTAGTTCTGGAGTCTTCTCTGCTTTTGCAGAAGATAGTACGATCGTCTTCTCCCAAGGGAGTCTCCTCTTCTTGCTGTAGCAGGAATTTCTTTTTCTCCTAACCTTACGTTCAGGGGTCCTCTTTGCCTTTTGCAAGAGGAGAACCAATTTCTATCCTTTATTCTTGAGTCCTCTTTACCTTTCGTAGGAGGAATATCTCATCCTTTATTTCTAGAGTCCTATCTACCTTTCGTAGAAGGAATATCTCAACTTATTATATCTTACCGGGATACTACAAGGATGCCTCCCCTTTCAAGACTGGCAAAGCACTCATGTTCATCCCGCATTGCATTTCAAGCATTATCATATCCCTCATAACCAATTACCATTTCCCACTGACAGATGCCTTTTCCAAGCCATCCCACTGATTCCACCTTTCATTCCACTCCTTTTCCGGCTGAAAATTATGGGTATTCTTATATTTAATCTCCTTGTACCTTGACTTTAAGAAAGCCTTTGCCACTCTCACCTTCAAGTTCAAGAAGATTAAATAGGGGCATCTGTCACACCCTCATTTTCACCCTAGCCTTGCATGTCATAACATTTTCATCATCTATGATCTTGCATACTGCCTAAAATGTCAGCTTTAGTGGAATTCTCAGATTTACAGACGACTGATAATTTTAGTGCAGTCTTTCTTCATTTGCGGGAATTTCGATACCCGATTTTTTATTCATTTTATTGGTAATTTTTAGTTAAAAAAATCTTTTAATTAATTTAGAATTAACTTAGGTTGTTTTAGTTAAATATTTTTAATTAACTTGATTTCAATTTAGATAATTAAGGTTTTATTTAATTTTATTTATTTTATCATTTTCTTTTATTATTATATATAATTAGGATTTTATTTAATTTTATTTATTTTATCATTTTCTTTTATTATTATTTATTTTTCGTTAATTTAGAGTTAACTTAGATTTGTTTAGATAATTAGAATTTTAATTGAATTTATTTGGTTTATTTTGCTATTTTTCTTAAAAGCCTAAGGTCCATTACATTATTTTGCTATTTTGTTACAATACACCATCCCAAAAAACTTTCTTCCTTTTTTTGACTCAAACACCATACCTATAAGTCATCATTTAACGTGTAGCAACTTGCTTATTCATTTATCTCAAATGAAAACAGTAGGACAACTTTGTTTTTAAGATCCTAACCACACATCTTATGATACTCCACTGCCATAATACATCTATTTAGCCAACTTTGAAATTGGACACAAAAGTTCTAATGAAAGTTTTCAATTTAAGCCACTTGCACCAATTTTGCTCCTGCTCCACAATACTCCAAGAACGGTACCTTTCCACAACCTGCAACATAGTCTGCTGCTACCAACACAATGACCACGACGCTTCACTGCTACACAAACAACAGACATAGTCTGCTACATCAAACCGTACACCCCTAAGACCTGCATCAACAACAACCTGAAAACCTGAGCATTGACAACAACAATTCAACAACAAGCATCTTTTACAAAACAAAAAAAACAAAGTTCTGAATTTGGCTTTAAAAAGAAAAAAAAGAGGACAGCAACAAGAGGAATCAAAACCGCATAAACAAATTTGATTGAGTTTAAAAGAGGCGGAACTCTGTCATTAGGGGGACCTGATTTTTGGAGGTGAACGTGAGCTCTGCTTTTGAAAGGAAAACCATTCCTCACTTACTGAGGATAGCACAACCCTCCTTTCTCATTCTTAACACCAATTCATTCTCTTATTCTGCCATGACTCTACTACCTCCACAAATCTAAAAAACAAACACAAGTTCACCAAAAAAGCCACTCATCACCTTTCAACACACTGCCACACGCAAACTTTGCTCACCTTCTTTCCCCATTGTCTTCCATCAACAACCATTAATAACCAAAACCTTTTTCATACCAATACCCTCCGTCAAACATCGTACCCGCATTTCTGGTTCAAACCCAAGCTCAAACCTGCAAGCTCGACTTATACAATGAACTCTTCGGAGGAGTCAAAGACGCGTGCGGAACGCACTTCATCTAAGTTGCACAGATGGGTAATATTCCATCAAAGACAGTGCTGCTTTGTTCCATAAAATACTTCACTTTTCCTCGCGAAAAACTTCCCAAAACCGCACCTTTGTTACATCACCATGCCTTCATCACCTTCGGACCACCTTTCTCAACTCCATCCTACAACCACTGTGTCGTGTGTAATGACACGATGAAGAACATAACCTTTCCACACAAATCTGTAATCATCGCTGCACCTTTTGTTCATTACCCAACATCACTCACATCGCCATGAATATCTCTGCCCCTTTTGTTATGATTGATTCGAACCACAGATCTCCCTCCGCCGTTGAAGATTCCAAGCGCCATAGAATAGAGATGAGAGGAGCGATTACGAGGTTGAGGGTTTGATTGCGAGAAGAACGCAATTGGGAGATTCAATTTGCGACCGGTTTTGCAGTACGATTTGCTGTTGGTGTTTGTTCCCAAATCATGTTTACTTTGATGTTGGTTTTTTGCCCTGGCTGCGCTGCGAGTTGTTCGTGGAATTCATATGATTTGTGAAACCGGGTCGTGGTCGACCCACTCTAGAACCAAGCCTTTGACCCGTGACCCATTCTGATGGGTTTTGTTATTTTTTTTAAGTTTTTTTAAAAAACGGGATCTCAGGCCAACACTTTGGGCCTCATTAGCCCGGGTGCTAGTTGCACCCCCTTTTATTATTCAATCCGTTTTTTTAGATTTTAATTCATTTAGTTTTTTAGATTTCAATTAGAATTTACAAAAATAATAAAATATTTATCTTAGGATTGTTAATTTTATTTTTAGTAATAGAGTTTTTTTAATTTTTGGAATTGGAAATTTCAATTTAGATTCTTTGTTAATTTTTTATTAAACTTTTCTTTAAAATGATTTTGTTAGAAAATTTTTGTTAATTATTAATACTATTTTAAAAATCTTTTAGTAATAATTTTGTTATTTGTTTTTGGTTAATCTTTGTTAATATAATTTTGTTAAAAAGAAATTTCTTGATAATATTTTTGTAAATATTTCATTAGATATTTTGTTTAACATTATTTTGTTTTCTCATTACATTTTGGGTCATCACTTTGTTGAGATTTATTTCTTTTCATTTCTACCTTGACTCTCATCTTCGATTTTCTTTGGCCAATGATATAACAAAAATCATGATTACTCGATTTCCTTCGATCGATTCAAAATCTTGATCAATATGAGGCCATTTTCTTTTCGATTTCATTCCGGTTTCTATTTCATTCTCATTTTCATTCTCTTCTAAAGTCAAAAAACCTTGGTCTAGTACCAAGTGCTCATTTTCAAAACTTCTCTTTGTATTGAACTAAAAAGAGAGGATTGGGTGAAGACTTATTCCTCTTCGAGTATTAAGATGCTCACTTTAGAGTGTGTGGTCTCGATATTCGTCTTTCAATACGAAGACGTGTCAATATTCACCACCCATTCTGTCAAAAACCTTCTTCTGTCTTTATTTCATCTCCTTGTGTCTAAAAACCTTGGTTTGTACCAAGTGCATTTTCAAACTCTTTTCTCAATAAACTTAGATGGTCATGGAGTGGTTAGGCGAAGGCCTTCTCCTATCCTGAGTGCTTGACATTACCTTTAGGGTTCACAGTCGTAAAGCAGTTACCATATAACTCAAAACATCTTTAATAAGAGAATATGTTCTCTTTGTATTGAACTAAAAAAGAGAGGATTGGGTGAAGACCTCTTCCTTTTCGAGTATTAGGATGCTCACTTTAGAGTGTGTGGTCTCGATACTCGTCTTTCAATACAAAGACATAACTGTATTCACCACACAATTTTCATAATAAATCCTTTGAGATAAAGAATTGGGTACTACCCGAAGGAGTTCCTATCCGAGGACTTATTTCACCCCTAAAAACTTTCAACAAATCAAATGTGACATCTTGCCTTGATGGCGAAAATCAACCTTTCAAAAAGGACATGTTACGTCCATTCTACCGCAAACAGGTAACGCATAAGACTCCATGAGCGAGCTGCAAAACACCTAACTGCTAGAACCCGTACATTAGCATCGTCCATAAAAAACACCCACAAATCATAGGTTGAACTACGATCGCTCTGATTCTTCATTCTCGTCCGAATGTAAGATACGTAGGCACAAGATCGCAATGATCTTGGCGAGCCCCCTTCCATTTTCTTTACCCGTAGTCCTCCGAACTACGTTGACTCTGACTTTCCCATTGCACGAGGGAATACGTAGGCATAGGATCGCGAAGTCTTATCGAGCCATCCTTTTCTTTTCCCCTCTTCTCCCCTCATTTTCTTTTATTTTCTTTCACATCCTTTGGTTCTCACCTTTCTCTTTCCCTTTTAGAACATCTTAAAGAGCAATATCCTTTAGCAAACATCCTTACACATAGACAAGCAAATGGTTCCCATCGAGTACGATGGATGTGAGGGGTGCTAATACCTTCCCCTCGCATAACCGGCTTCCGAACCCATAATTTGGTTGCGAGACCATCTTATCCTTTCTTCTTTGGGTTTTCTCGATGTTTTCCCTTCCCCTCATGGGATAAATAAAGTTCGATGGCGACTCTTCTGTTTCTTCCTCCTTTCGCCTCTCGTCGACTATTTTTCGAGTAGCGACAAGATGTTGCAACATTGCAACATGCCTTTTAGTGTAAGTTTCCATATTTCCTCTTTCATGTATGGCTCTATGTATGTGCATGATGGAAACTGGAAATGTCTGGCCCAATGGAGTAAACAAATCTGAATGTATGCAAGAGTGTGTTTGTGGTAAGCCTGAACCAAAACAACGTGTGAAACCTCCAACAAAACCAGTCAATGCATCGATGGAAACATGGATATTTGCAGATGAATTTCTCTAAGCATGAGGCATGAAAATGGATGTTCTTGGTGTCTATGAAGAGATGAGACATGGCAGAACAAGATTGATGTTTGGTTTGGATCCAATGGAGGCTTTTAACACACCTGAAAATGGCTTGAAAGTCAAGGAATCACAACTGGTGCATGGGCATGTGACTTGGCCTGTAGGCAAGGCCTTAGTTCCTATGGAGTTTCAGTGTGAGACCGCCATGTTTGGACCATCATAACTCTTCATTGATTGATCATCTCAAAAAATGTCCAACATCAAAGTTGAAGAGGAGATCAAGAGGAACAACTTTGATGTTCAACATTTTTCCATTTGGAGCATGCATCATTGAGAAAAAATGCTTGGAAGTTGGACATTTCATGCACACCAAGTGCTTGATGAAATTATGGAGCATGTGGCTCGCCCATGACCAGTCTGACTTGCCAATTTGCCTTACTTTTCCTTAACTTTGATTGATCACAACTCTCTCAATTTTGATTCAATGGAGGAGTTCTTTACATGGATTTGAAGCTTGGAATGTGATGTTTAATTGGATCAACTTAGGCCTGATGTTTGAAGATTTTATCTTGAAGGAAGAATTCCTTAAAGTAGAGTGCAAAATGGTCCAAACTTGCCATTTTTAGAAACCTTAAGTTTCTATTTTGGTCAGTTTTGTGATTTCTTGATTTTTCCATGAACCTCTTGGATTTTCTTGATCAAATCTTCATCAATGAACATATTGGACTTGAGGAACATGAACTTGGCCTCAAAAAGTCAGGAGTTGACTTTTTCTTTTGCACAGTTGACTTTCTCCTAATTTCTTGATTCTCAAGCAACTGACCAATTGAAAACCTTCTGAAATGAACCAATAGGTAATTTTCCATCCTTAGATACTTGACATCATGTAGAAAACATTGAGATCATGTTTGAACCAAAATTTCATCAGGAAACTGCTTGAACTCAAAACCCTAATTTGGACTACTTTTGCTATGAGATGATGAATTGTCCAACTTCTTGATGAATTCCCATCTTCAAATGATTTATGAGATCAAATGAGATGACATATGATGTAAGAAACCCTTGAGGCTTATTGGGAGACCCTTGGCACTTGCTCTCTTGCTCTGGATACTCAATACTCTGAAATCCACTAATCACATGCCCTTTGCTGAACCAATGATGAATGTTTCACTTTTGTTTGACTTGAATGTAATGCAATGCAATGAAAGTATATGCTAAGTGATATGAAAGATGAGAGGGAAAATTTTGGGGTATTACAATCAATGTATTCTCACCCTTGTTTGTTGTATGTGTTGTTCTTTACGCCTATGGTGCTTATACTCAGGTAAAGGAGCATTAGTTGTTGTTGTGTATTGGAGGGGCCGTAGTGTAATTCTTCATTATTTATTGCTTTTGAGTTATTGAAGTTTTGGCGTGTCACTTAAATAGTATAACACTGGGATGGGTTACATGTTTCATCTTTGTATTCTAACAAATTACATTATTGATTTAAATGAAGTATTTTCTATTTTGAGATAATTTCAATTATTTGAATATTTTGAATTCCACTACTATATCATAATCTTTTAGAGTAAGTTAACACCGTTTTTTAGAAACTTTTTGTAATGTCCTATAATTAAGTGTTTGGTTTTTAGGATGTTATATGTTGTATGCTCATGGGTGCCATTCTAGTAATCATTACTATGGAAAAGACATTTAACAATGATTGGAAAAGATATATAACCACGCAGGAAAAGACGTTGTTATGTAGAGTGTGGTTGTATATATGATACTTACAATGACGACCCTGTAATCGTTGTAATACACTAGAAAGCGCGCGCCCTATCACAACAGTTTATCCAAAAAACTATTGTGATAAACTCATGGTCCTAGATGCACAGGTGTAATACCCCAAAATTTGCTCTTCCCTTTTGGCATCATAGCTTGGCATTATCATTTATCATATCATATCCATCTCATTAGCATTGCATTGCATTTAACATAGAAAAATGAAGCATGGCATCCTTCTTACCATCAGGGCATGTGATCAGGTGGAAGGTGGACAATCAAGGGATCATTCAAAGCACAAAAAGGTCAATCAAGTTGGCTCTAGGCAAGCCAAGAGGTCTCTCATGTCTCATACTATCTCAATTGATCTTCCAAAACCTCAAGGAAGTGAGATTCAATGGAAGATTGAAGCACTACATCTTTCACTATGCAAGAGATTCAAAAATTGAAGGAAAACCCTCAAAAGAGATAGCTCATTGATTCAGAATCATTCTCAAGTGGCATTTCTCATCATCCTTTAAAAGGATACACAACATACTCTGAGGAATTTGGATTTGGAAGATGTGCAATTTCCTCCTAACCAAAGGGGGTCAAAACTAGGGTTTCCCATTAAATCAGGGAATCTTTGATTTTTTGGACAAAGCTTGTTGTCATGGTATTCTACATGTTCTTAAGTGTATATGTGTGGAAGATTGCATCTCAATTGGTTTTAGAAGTGGTTCAATTGGAAGAAAGATCAAGAATCAGAGAAATTGGGGCAAAGTCAAATAATCAGAGGAAAAAGTCAACTCTTGACTTTTTGAGGCCAAATTCATGAAATTCATGTTACATATGTCCAATGTACAAAATTTGATCAAGAAACTCCAAAGGAATCATGAAAAAATCAAGATGTGGAAAGTTGCCATTTTTGGATGAAGAAGGGTTACTAAAAATAGCAAGTTTTGGCCATTTTGCATCAGAATTTGAACCAAGGCCATTTAAATTTGGAGCACCAAATGAAAAATCCACTCTGCCTCAATGAAAGATCTTGTTTTAAGCTTCAAATCCATGTGTAGAACATCTCCATTGGATAAAAATTGAGAGAGATATGATTGATCAAAGTTGGAGGAAAGTAGGTTCAAAACTAGGTCATGACCAAGATTTTCAGGTCACGCGCGCAATCATTTTAACAAACAGTTGGTGGGCCAAATGTCCACTCATTTTTCTCATGGTTAAAGGCCTCAAATGAAAAACTTTTCAACATCAAAGTTGTTCCTTGTAGTGTCCTCTTCAATGTTGATGTTGTGAAAATTTTGATTTAACCAAGTTATGAGATAGTTTGGAGGGTTCAAAGTCATGTTGTTTGTGCTGAAATTTTGTGTGCCCAATTGCCTTGCCAGCCAACCTTTTGCCACGCCCACCAACCAGTTGTGAACCATTGTGTTCATAGCTATTTTTAGACATGTTTGAGACCTCATTTCACTTCAATTTTCAAACCAATATTGTTCCCCAATGTACCCTCTTTCAAATGAACCCATAAACTCCCTAAGGCAGTCATTGAGTAGAGAGAAAAACCTCCATAAACCACCATATGTTGACACTGATACATTGATGACATGCTGCATGATTTGGTTCAGTCACACCACAAACACCTCCTCACTTTTGTTTCCTCTTTCAACCAAGCACAAGTTACTTACATAATGCACACTGTCACGTGCCATACATGAGAATAGAAGGAACAAACTTGCTTAGCAAGTTTCTGATGCACAGATTGGCAGCTTCACTCTCCTTTTCTCCCTTCCACCATAACTGTCATGAGCTTGACCTCACCATAACTCAGCCTCAATAACTCGCCCCTAACTAACTTGACTCAGTTAGTTAGGGTGCACTCACTTTAACTCATCCAACTCAGTTAGCTCCACTCATTAAACCATGGTTAGTTCATACTATAAATAGAAAACTCACACTCAAATTTCATTCCCACCCACATTCTCTCAAAAAACACTTCAAATTCTTTCCACATTCTCTGATTTTTCTCCCTCTCTGTACACGAATTTCATCATCATCTCCTACATTTCATCTCCATCTTCATCTTGATTCTACTTTGGAGATTAAGAACAAGAGTGCATAGGTTCAGTTAAAGAAGTTCAGGATCAAGAGAGTTGAAATTCTGGTTGATTCTTTGCACGAATTCAAGCTCTCAAGCCTTTATTTGGCCAAGTGAAGCTCAAGGAAGAAGCATCTCCTTCTGGTATTCTTGTGCATTCCAAGTTTCATCATCATTCAGGTTTGAACTCTTGAAATTACCTTGCACGATCTCTGTCTATTTTTACTTGTTTTTTTTGTGTTTTAAGCTTGCTAGAAGCTCTGCTCAAACCGGCTAGTTGATAGGCCTCCTAAAGGCTTAGTTGCAAAACCTAGGGCTTACTTTAATCTTCTCTGTTCTCTCTGCGTATGTGTGGTATGTGAAAAATAAGGCTGAATCCGTGATCTCCATAATTTCCTCTTCATTTTGGTATGCGGATTGTGTGTTTTGGTGAGAGGCGAAAATTGCAGGCGGTGGCTGTTGGCCGGAGAAGGTGACCGGAAGTCATCTCCGGCCGGTACCTTTGAATGCTAGGGTTTTCTCACGTTTTAATCGGGTCCGTTCATTTTGCGCGATCGTGTGGCTTGAATGGTGACAGCACATTAAAAGGCATGTGCTTGTCACATGTGTATTTTCTGAATCCACTTAAACAGCGTGTGGCATGGTACACGATAGGGAGTGTGGACATTCACATGTGCGCGTTGATGTTGTTTACTTTGACTGGATGTTGACTGTGACTTGATCCAATGGCTTGTGTGGTTTTGACTATCGTTGACTGAAGAGCATGGTAGTTATTGTGGATTGCGCGTGTAATGGACTTAGTCAGATTGATATCCACACCTCCCATGTTTTCAAGCCCAATTAAATTGAACTATGGATTTGCTATGGTTGCACCCCCATTCATATTGCATTTCATATTTTATTTTCATTTTCGCTACACGTTTCATAATTGATTTTTAAAAATATCAAATGATATTGGAAAATTCTACAAAAATTCATGTGTATTCTTAAAACATTTAGGAAATTTTTCATGATTTTATTTTCTGATTTTATGACCATTTTGCCCCTGTTCCATTATTTCTTTTGAATTTCCATTTGCATGCATACTTAATGTGACATGTGATTTTGTGCATTTTTGTTCTTGATCATAAAAAATGATTTTGATACCTTTCTTTTTGCATTGTGGTCACAATATGTTGAGGTATGTTTGAGATTTATGAGATGATTTTTAAGTCTTTTTTGGATGACTTTTGATGTGTTGCTTTGAGCATGAATACATGAAACTTCCATGAGACTTTGACCTAATTGTTGAGTGACTTTGGTTCTGATTCATTGCTTGTGGACTTGATATGTTAATGGCATGTGTTCAAGGTGTTTGATTGGTGAAAGTCATAATTTTTGAAGCATGTTTGCTATTTGTTTGAAGCATGAAGTTTAACTTGTTCATTTTGTGAATGCATGCCTCATGTTTGGTTTGCTTGATCATGAAGGCACTTGTGCCATGAGTTGTGGTTTTGTTTGAGGATGTATAGCATGTTAATTGACTTCTGATTGTGACATTTGGGTTTCATCTTTGCATGTTTGATGTTTATCTTGCACCTTAAGTCACTTGTTTCACAAGTATGAACCACATTCACATCACTTCACCTTTTCTTCTTTGCTTCTTGTTGGATTGAGATTTTGTTTGCATGATTTGGTATGCTCATTTAGGATAACATTAGGTTGTGTAAATATGAGTTACATTCTGACTTGGAAGCATGTATAGCATTCAATCTCATTTTACTTTGTTTGTCAACTTGTTTGAATTTGATTTGTTCATTATATTTTCTTACTTTACTTGTAAGTGATTGTGCTAACCATGTAGGGGCTTCGGTAAGTTTCAATTGAGTGTGGATAAGGAATCCACATTCAACTTCTATCCTTTCTCTTTTACAATTCCATTTTGTGTTTTGCTAAGCACTTATGTGCTTTCTTTTAACAACTCATTACTTTCCCTTTTTGAATTACAATTCATCTTCTACTTTGGAAGTGAATTGTTTAATTCTTTCTTTCTTTAGACTTTAGGTTGAAACCTCACAAACCTTTAGGATCACTCTCTTTAATCTTCAATTAGGATTGAGTCTTAGTCCATATAGGTTTTACCTTTTCTCCTCCCTTGAGTCTCTTTTCTCATCTCAAGGAAAATTCAAAATATCTAATAAAGGTAGGCATTTATTGCATTTAGGCCTTTCATATAAAGAAAAGGTTATAAGGGGTCTTCTCTTGTAATCTTAGAATGTGTAGCATATGGCCCATCTTAGGTCAATGTGTTACATATTTGATCTTGTATGAGGGACTTAAATGCAATACTTGCTGAAAGTGCAAATAATAAAAAACACTTCTTCATTTCTTAATCAACAAAACACTTAATAAACACAAGTATGCTAGTGTGTTTGAACCTTGACAATTGGAACTAAGTGTGGGGGTCTTCTTCACTCTTAGTGTGCTTTCTTACCCATTCCATCTTGGAATGTGAGGATGTACACATTCCAATGACTAAGATTCAGATACACTATCATATGCAAACAAATGAAAAAACTCTTAAAAGACAAAAACAAACAATAACGTCTTTCCTTCGGGAATTCTTTTCTCACCTCATTCACTCTCAACGCACGAACGCGCTTCTACTCGTTCTCTTGCAAGATGGTAACGCACTCGGACCAGCGAGCCTGCAACACCTGAGCTAGAACGTCAGCCGTTCTCTAAAAAACACAAACAATTCATCCCTAGTGAGGGGAACTACGTCGCTCTGATTCTCATGTTCCCGATGAGATACGTAGGCAGTGGGGTAGGGCCCATTCGAGCACTTCTTTTATTTTCCCTACATTTGTTTCTCTTTCTCCTTTTTTCAGTTCTTTCTCAGTATTCCTTTCTTTACACCCTTTGATCGAGACAAGCAAGCGTGGATCCCATCGGGTACGATGGACGTGAGGGGGTGCTAATACCTTCCTCTCGCGTAACCGACTCCCTTACCCACTTCTCTTGGTCGTAAGACCATGCTTTTCCTTTCCCTCAGGTTTACGCGGTGTTTCCTTTCCCTATCTTGGAATAAATACACATTGCTGGCGACTCTGTTCGGTGCCACTTTCGCGTTTGTACTTGGATGAAAATCCCGGGAGCGACAGCTGGCGACTCTGCTGGGGAATATTGCGGTTGACCTATTGCTGGTCCATCCCTAAGCGAGTCAATCCTAGCGCTTGTCTGTTTTTCTTTCATTGGGTGTTTACTGTTGTGTTGTATTTACTGTTTTATTGTATGGTTATTTACTGCTTTACTGTACATTACTGTATTTACCGTATTTTAGCATTTTCATTTCATATGATACATTATGCTATACTGGACTGTGCTATTTTCTGTTTGGCGGGATGGGATTTCTGAGAGATAAGCCCATTACACAGGCTTGAGTATACACTTAGAATTAGAGTGGAGAGTAGTGGGACCTACGTGCCGTTTGGAGTGCGTTGGGTGTTCACGAAATTCACAGCTAGATGAGGCTATCTTGGGACACGTCGTGGCATACGCATCTTGCGTATTCCAGGATGTAGATCTAGAGAGCTGTCGACTCTAGTGACCGATCATGAGGACCTTAGTGGAAATATCCCTCTTTAGTGGTGACAATGGCAGACCACATTCTGTGGCAAACCCATTCGCACCCGAGGGCCCACTTTGGAACTTGCATAGGATGACTTTTATTTTCTAAGGGGAGTCAGTGGACGACCTCTTTGATTGGCATAGCATTGTATCCTACGGGCTGAATGTGCTATTGCTTCTCAAACCTCTGAAGCTGACAAGCCTTATTTTCTAAGAACCACATGTGAGTATGGGCGGGATGTTTACAGGTTTGCAGGAAACCCAGCCTCCTACCTACCTTACTTGTGATTCTATGATGATTTCAGACATTGTATCCTATGACAGTGATTTAAGTGTTCATCTCAGATATTGCCAGACTCAGTACAGAGACACAGTGCACACAGTTCAATACAGACACCGACACTTGATTACCTGATCACATGCCCTTTTGCATTGCATTATCATATCATAACAGTTATGTTTGTCATTTTCAGGTGCATAATACATTTCTGATTCCAATCCATGGGTTCAACAGAGATCGTCGCCGAGAGAAAGAACAATGTGTCTTACAAGTTTCCAGATCCTGTCTTGGATTCATTGCTCAAAGTTATAGATATGGCTGGTCCGGGTATTCTTGATAGGTTTCAGAAGAGCTACGGGAATTTGGTTGGGATGGTCCGTACAATCACCAAGTATGAGCATGATGCTTTACACACTCTGCTGCAGTTCTACGAGCCTTCGTTGAGGTGCTTTCTTTTTTCAAATTACATTTTGATGCCAACACTGGAAGAATTCTCATTTATTTTGGGAATTCCGATCACGTCGGCAATACCATTCTTCTCTGGTAGTTCTCCCAGCGTAAAAGAAATTGCTGCTGCTTTACAAATGGATCAGACATTGATAAAGAGCGGTGTGAGCAATAAAAATGGAGTTAGCGGATTTCATTTAGAATTTCTGTCTGGACAGGCCCAAGAGGCTGCAAGTGCTAAAAATTGGACGGTTTACAATTCCATTCTGGCTCTCTGCATATATGGCCTAGTTTTCTTTCCCAATCAGCAAGACTTTGTGGATATGCAAGCAACGAGAGTTTTCGTCCTTAAAAATCCAGTCCCTACTTTGTTAGGAGATTTTTATCATTCCGTGCATTACAAGAATGAGAAAAGGAGGGGAGGATCTGTTAGTTGTTGTACTCCACTTCTGAGTCATTGGTTTTTCAAACATTTGCCTCAGACAGGTGCCTTTGCGGAAACCAAAGATGTGGCGAAATGGTCTAAACGATTGATGAGTTTAACTGCTGATAACATTGTATGGTTTGATCACCGGTTGTTGAGAATAGAGCTTGTCACAAGATGCGGAAATTTTCCAAATGTGCCTTTGATTGGCAGAAAAGGAGGGATCAATTATAATCCAGTTTTGGCCATCCGACAGTTTGGGTATGCTTCCAGGGATCCTCCTACAGAGCAAGATGTGGAAGAATCTTTATTCTTTACAGGAACTAAAGATGTGAAGGTGGTAGAAGTAGTGAATGCTTGGAAAGATAAGCACAAAATTGGAAAAGCAGTTTTTGGAAAAGGAGATTGTAGATCTTATCCTGAATATGACAGGTGGATTGAGACGAAAGTAAAGGAATTGCTTTTACCCTTTTCAAGGGGACCTCTTTTATGTTCAGCACAGCCAGAACAACCCACTATGGTGGCTATTGAAGAATGTGAGAAGTGGAAGAAAATGGTCAGAGAGTTGCAGATAGAGAATTCTGGAATGAGCAGATGCCTTCAGAAAGCTCTAGCTGACAACAAAGAGTTGGAAAAGAGAGCCTTGAAAGCGGAAAAAACCTTGGCTGACAAAGAGGAAGATTTTGATGACCGAGCTCGGTACTTTTGGAAACTTACTCTGGGAGCAGATGACACTAGTCAGGCTCACAAGATTACAAAACAGGCTTTAGCCCGAAGCAAGGATTCATTAGCTCAACTTCGTCAAGCTTGGGATGAAGTCAGAATTGAAAATGCCGAGTTAAAGGATCAGTCGAAGACTAAAGACGAGGAGCTTAAAAAGGCACATGAGCAGAGGAGAAAGTATCGGGAAAGTCTCGATAAAAGTCAAGAACAGTTAGAAGAAGCTAGAAGCCAGTTGAAGAATACCAAGAAAGAGCTTGAAGAAGTCATGATAGAAAGGGAGATACTCAAGACGCAAGCTGGCATAAAGAGACACAAAGGAGTGTGTGATGACGAGGCTCTGATGCTGCATATGGGTTCTTTAACTGAAGCTCTTGAGAAAAGGGATGTCTTGATCAAAGAAATGATTGAAAAGCCGAATCACCAGCGTACCCGTATACTTTTTGAGGAGATCAAATACTCAAGTGATAAGCTGAAGGGTGTGGAATTGTCAGACTGATGTTCTTTTCCTTATATTTTGTTGTTAATGGTTACCATCAGGCTTGTTGATGGATCCATTTTTCCTTGTATTGCATTTGCGGTTGAACCTTTCTTAAATATACTTGATTACTTCGTTGAATGAGTATGAGCAGTTTTATTCAGAATTATTCCTTATCAGATAGCTGCACACAAGCACATGACCACGACACGTCTCTTTATATCACAATTTCTGGTCTTCAGATTTCTGTGGTGGGATTGGAATCAGGGTATAAAGCACCTCGGAAATGACAAACATGGCATTGCATGGCATTGCATATCATTTTGCATTTTTGTTACTTGCTTTTCAGGCACTCGTTGCGGGGTCTCTAACCTTTATTTGGTTTCAGGCATTATAGCGGAGAGTCATATTCACCGATATTCGACGCGAAGGAATCAAGTAAGAATCATGGATCAAGTGCAAAGTGATTTGGCTGAAATGAGGGCGCGTATGGACCAGTTCATGACCCTCATGACTGGCATGGCGCAAAATCAGGAGAGACTGAGGCTTCTGGTAGAGCGTCCCGACAATGGGCCCGAAGGTGATCATCATGACAATTCACAGGGACATGGCATTCCTCCCCCCGGTGGTAACCCTCCTCCTGGTGGTAACAATCGGGGTAATGGAAATGGTAGGCATGCTGGTGTTACTCTTGAGGATACTCTGGAAGACCAATTTACTCTGCTGGATGCTGATGTGGGTAATCAAGGGGATCGAAGGTATGATGAGTTAGCAGAGAAGATCAGGGCCATAGAATGCAAGAACTCTATGGGTATTGATGTTACCAGCTTGGGGCTGGTCTCAGGAGTCAGAATTCCCCCTAAATTCAAGCCTCCTACTTTCGATAAGTATCACGGCAATGCGTGTCCCCAAACGCATCTTCAAGCTTACTTTGGGAAGATTTCAGCCCATACGGATGACGAGAAGCTATGGATGCACTATTTTCAGGACAGTCTGGCTGGGGCGTCCTTGACCTGGTATATGAAGTTGAATAGAGCTGCTGTGAAGAATTGGAAAGATCTGGCAGAAGCGTTCCTGAAGCAATACCAATATAATATTGACATGGCGCCCAACCGCACCCAATTGCAGGGATTGTCACAAAATGCCAAGGAGAGTTTCAAAGAATATGCACAGAGGTGGAGGGAAATGGCTGCCCAGGTTCAACCTCCCTTATCAGACAGAGAAATGGCAGATATGTTCATGGGCACCTTGCAAGGGGCCTATCTGGATAGATTAGCTGCTTGTCCGTCAACTGGGTTTGCTGATATTGTGATTGCGGGAGAAAGAATAGAAAGTCTGTTAAAGCTTGGAAAGATCCAGGATGTGAGTGGGGCTGGCTCTTCGGGGACGAAGAAACCGTTTGCTAGTAACCAGAAAAGAAGAGAAGGTGATACGAATGCTGTGTTTAGAGGACGAGGCAGAGGGCGTTCTCGAGCTTATTATCAGGTAGATGCTGTGACAATCCCCACACCGTCTGTTCAGAAACAACAACCCCAACAACAAGTTCAACAGCAACAACCTTTTTTCCAGCAAAGGTCTAGACAGAGGGATCGTAAGATGGATCCTCTCCCTATGACTTATGCCGCGCTGTTGCCCCGGCTACTCGAGTTAAAGTTGGTAGAACTCCGTACTATGAAAGCTCCGGTTGCTGGAAACCTGCCACCTAACTTCGATGCTAATGCTCGTTGTGAGTTCCACTCAGGTGCTCAGGGGCACTCCATTGAAAAATGCTGGGCTTTCCATCATAAAGTACAAGATTTGATTGATGCTAAAGCCATCAATTTCTCTCCCGCTCCTAATATTACTCAGCATCCCATGCCTGATCATAGCGCAGCAAATGTGTACGCTATTGAAGATGGGAGGAGATTGAATCTGGTGACAGATATCCGTCAAGTGAAAACTTCTTTGTTGGTTGTAAAAGATCGTTTATTGAAGGGACAGGTGTTCCCGGGCTGTAATCAAGATTGCTTTGAGTGTATGAATCAGGAGAACGGCTGTGATAAGTTGAAGATGGGTTTACAGAATCTGATCGATGAAGGATGTCTACAGTTCGACAGAGTCGTGAAAGACACTGATGAGATATCAACCGTGACCATCTATTACACTCCCGCTGAGATTCAAATGCCGGTCAATGCAGTTCCCGTGGCGGGTGTTGCGCCAGAAGGGCCCAGTCCTGTCACTATCACGGTGCCAGGACCAATTCCGTTCACATCCACGAAAGCTATCCCATGGCACTATGGGGCAGATGTATATTACGAAGGTAAAAAACAGGAAGTTGAGTCATCAGTCAGCCCAAATGTTGATAACGTAGGGGGTGTAGGGGGCTTTACAAGGAGTGGAAGGTTGTTCGCTCCCCCAACCTTGAGAAGTGATAAGGAGGTAGAAGCTGCAGCAAAGGATAAGGGTAAACAGGTGGTTGAAAGTGCACCTACACCTGAAGCAGAGACAAAGATTACTTTTGATAAGGAAATGGAAGAATTTATGAAGATAATCAAGAAAAGCGATTATAAGATTGTGGACCAACTGAATCAGACCCCTTCAAAGATTTCAATCCTGTCACTATTGTTGTGCTCTGATGCGCACCGACAGGCGTTGTTGAGAGTGTTGAAGAGTGCGTACGTGCCACAAGAAATTACTGTTAATCAGCTCGAGGGCGTAATCTCCAATGTTAATGTCAGCCATGGCTTGGGCTTTACAAGTAGAGATTTGACTGTTGAAGGAAGAAACCATAATAAGGCTTTGCATATCACGATGGAGTGTAAGGGCGCAGTGTTATCTCATGTACTGGTAGACACTGGTTCGTCACTCAATGTCTTGCCCAAGAAGGCATTGATGAAGCTGGAAGTTGATGGTTTGATCTTAAGGCCTAGTGAATTGGTGGTCAGAGCATTCGATGGGACCCGACGATCTGTGTTTGGTGAGGTGGAATTGCCCGTACAAATTGGACCACAGGTATTCAAATCCACGTTCCATGTAATGGACATACAACCTGCATATAGCTGCCTATTGGGACGCCCTTGGATTCACGGAGCCGGGGCTGTTACTTCTACTCTACATCAAAAGCTGAAGTATGAGTTTGAAGGGCAGGTTGTGACAGTGTGTGGGGAAGAAGACATCTTTGTGAGTCACTTGTCCACGTTCAAGTACATTGAAATGGATGGGGAAATTCATGAGATGCTGTGCCAATCATTCGAAGCAGTCAATATTGACGATGCACCTGAGTCTTCTTCTGTACCAGTTGGGGCTGGTACCTCCATTTCATCTTACAAACAAGCTGTCGAGGTCGTCAGGGCAGGCAACGCCCAAGGTTGGGGCAGGTTGATAGAGACCCCAATGAAGGAAGACAAATTTGGTATTGGTTATCATCCCTCTACAACTTCAGATGCGGGGAGCAGGGGACCCATTACTTTCAATAGTGGGGGAATTATCTACATGGACCAGTCTTGTGCAGCCACGGAGGATAGTGTTGACAGTAATTGTGACCTGGACAACTGGGTACGCCCTCATGCTTCGGGACAACAAGTGCAGAACTGGTTCGTTGAAGAAGTCATCCGGGTTACTCTTCAGACAGAGTAATTTTTCTTTGTTTTTTCTAACCATAATGCATGACAAAATCTTGCGCTCTGCCCAAGGCGTATAGATTCATTTGTAGGGCCACCATGGTTGCATTTGCAATGTTTAATCATTAATAAAGGACGTTTTGCAATCAAATTTTGTTCTCTGTCTTTCAGTTTTTATTTCTGCACAAAAAATATAAAATGGCAATGTTTCATTTTCTTTTGTTTTGCTTAAAAATAAATTCTAAAATAAGGCATGAACCCGTTCATGCAGACTTGATCCTCCGGATACCACTGATAACGATTTTGATATGGCCATGTATGACTTTGACAATCCGATTTATCAAGCCGAAGAAGGGGATGGGAAAGATTGTGAACTTTCTGAAGAACTGGCCAGATTGTTGAAACAAGAGGAAAGGGTCATCCAGCCTCATCAGGAGACTGTAGAAATCATCAATATTGGTACCAAGGACGCCAAGAAAGAGATCAGGATTGGTGCCAGCTTGCAAGCAGATGTGAAGCAAACTTTGACGGAAATGTTGCGCGAGTATGTTGACATCTTCGCCTGGTCGTATCAAGACATGCCGGGGTTGGATACGGATATTGTCGTGCACAGGCTACCATTGAGAGAAGAATGTCCGCCAGTCAAGCAGAAACTTCGTCGGACTCACCCCGACATGGCTTTAAAGATTAAGGAGGAAGTCCAGAAGCAGTGGGATGCTGGTTTTCTTGCTGTGACAAAGTATCCTCCATGGGTAGCCAACATCGTGCCAGTACCGAAGAAAGATGGAAAAGTGAGAATGTGTGTGGATTATCGAGATCTTAATAAAGCTAGCCCGAAAGATGATTTTCCACTACCTCATATTGATGTGCTGGTCGATAGTACAGCTCAGTTTTCAGTGTTCTCATTTATGGACGGTTTCTCCGGGTACAACCAGATCAAGATGGCACCTGAAGACATGGAGAAGACCACGTTCATTACTCCGTGGGGTACATATTGTTATAAAGTAATGCCTTTTGGGTTGAAAAACGCAGGGGCAACGTACCAGCGGGCGATGGTGACATTGTTTCATGACTTGATTCATAAGGAGATCGAATGTTATGTAGATGATATGATTACCAAGTCGAGAACAGAAGAGGAACATCTGGTTAACCTGAAAAAGCTGTTTGAAAGGTTGAGAAAGTTCCGTCTGAGATTAAATCCAAACAAGTGCACGTTTGGGGTGCGTTCTGGAAAGTTACTGGGTTTCATTGTGAGCGAAAGAGGAATCGAGGTTGATCCTGCCAAGGTGAAAGCAATACAAGAAATGCCTGAACCGAGAACAGAAAAAGAGGTTCGTGGTTTCTTGGGTAGATTGAACTACATTGCAAGGTTCATATCTCACCTAACAGCCACGTGTGAGCCAATATTTAAATTGTTAAGGAAAGATCAAACGGTCAGGTGGAATGACGATTGCCAATTGGCATTCGATAAGATAAAAGAATACTTGCAGGAACCTCCGATTTTAATACCTCCAGTTGAAGGGAGACCGCTGATAATGTATCTGACAGTGCTTGAAGGTGCCATGGGTTGTGTTCTCGGTCAACATGACGAAACAGGTAGGAAGGAGCATGCTATTTACTACCTGAGCAAAAAGTTCAATGATTGTGAGTCCCGATACTCAATGCTTGAAAAGACATGCTGTGCGCTTGCATGGGCCGCTAAGCGATTGAGGCAATATATGGTTAGGCACACGACCTTGTTGATTTCAAAAATGGATCCTATCAAGTATATTTTCGAGAAACCAGCATTGACAGGCAGAGTTGCACGGTGGCAAATGGTCTTGACAGAGTATGACATTCAGTACACTTCACAAAAGGCCATCAAAGGAAGTATCTTGTCCGATTATCTTGCGCAACAGCCAATGGATGATTACCAACCCATGAAGTTTGACTTCCCTGATGAGGACATCATGTTTCTCAAAGCTAAAGACTGTGAGGAACCACTCCCGGAGGAGGGGCCAGACCCTGAATCCAAATGGAGTCTGATGTTTGATGGGGCTGTCAATATGAATGGGTGCGGAGTTGGAGCAGTTCTTATCACGCCGGAAGGTGTTCATATGCCGTTCACTGCCCGAATAACTTTCGGATGCACCAACAATGAAGCAGAGTACGAAGCTTGTATAATGGGGATCGAGGAGGCGATTAATCTACGGATTAAAACCCTTGATATATTCGGTGATTCAGCTTTGGTAATCAATCAAGTGAAAGGGAGTTGGTACACGCACCAAGCAAATCTAGTGCCGTATAGAGATTATACGAGGAGATTGCTGACATTTTTCACAACAGTGAAACTGTACCACATTCCTCGAGATGAGAATAGGTTCGCTGATGCCTTGGCCACTCTGTCTTCCATGATCAAAGTGCAAGGATGGAACCATGTACCTAAGATTGAGGTATCCCGCCTTGACAGACCAGCATTTGTGTTTGCGGTCGATGCAACGTCTGATGACAAGCCATGGTTTCATGATATTAAGTGTTTCTTGAAAAGTCAAGAGTACCCGTCAGGGGCATCGTCCAAAGACAGGAAGACGTTGAGAAGGTTAGCTGGTAGTTTCTTCTTGAACAAAGATGGCGTGCTGTATAAAAGAAATTTTGACACGGTCCTGCTTAGATGTGTGGATAGACATGAAGCAGACTTGTTGATGATTGAAGTGCACGAAGGCTCTTTCGGTACTCACGCCGGAGGGCATGCAATGGCTAAAAAGTTGTTAAGATCGGGATATTATTGGTTGACTATGGAGTCAGATTGTTGTAAATATGCCCGCAAATGCCATAAATGCCAGATCTATGCAGACAAGGTGCATGTGCCTCCAAATCCGTTGAGCATCATGTCGTCGCCTTGGCCGTTTGCCATGTGGGGCATTGATATGATCGGAAAGATTGAGCCTACAGCTTCCAATGGTCATCGTTTCATCTTGGTGGCAATTGATTACTTCACCAAATGGGTTGAAGCCGCATCCTATGCCAATGTTACAAAACAAGTGGTCGCTCGTTTCTTAAAACGGGATATCATTTGCCGATATGGAGTTCCCGAAAGAATCATTACTGATAATGGTTCTAATTTGAACAATAAGATGATGGCTGAGTTATGCCGGGTCTTCAAAATCGAGCATCACAATTCTTCTCCGTACCGCCCAAAGATGAATGGCGCGGTCGAAGCGGCCAACAAAAATATCAAGAAGATTGTACAGAAGATGGTTGTCACGTACAAAGATTGGCATGAGATGTTGCCATTTGCTTTGCATGGGTATCGAACGTCGGTACGCACGTCCATTGGGGCAACCCCATTCTCACTTGTATATGGTATGGAGGCAGTGCTACCGGTTGAAGTAGAGATTCCGTCCCTCAGAGTTATGATGGATGTTAAGCTAGATGAAGCTGAATGGGTACGAGCCAGATTTGATCAGTTGAGCCTTATTGAGGAAAAGCGATTGGCGGCTGTATGTCATGGGCAACTATATCAGCGCAGAATGAAACAGGCATTTGACCAAAAGGTGCGTCCTCGGGTTTATAAAGTCGGAGATGTGGTACTCAAAAGGATCCTTCCTCCCAATACAGATCACAGGGGCAAATGGACTCCTAATTATGAAGGTCCATTCGTGGTTAAAAAGGTCTTTTCGGGCGGAGCTTTATTGCTTACAACCATGGATGGCGAAGACTTTTCATCCCCTGTCAACTCGGACGTAGTCAAAAAATACTTCTCATGAATAGACCCGCTGGATAATAAAAATAAAAAAATCCAGGCAAAAAAGGGCATCCCGGCGAACCAAAAACAGAATAAGGTTCGGGCAAAAATTAGGGATATAATTAAAAAAATTTTGTACACCCGGTAAGTTGAAAACCCGAAAGGGCAACTTAGGCAAAAAAGGGTATCCTGGTGGATCGAAAACCTGAAAGGGCGGTCCACACAAAAGAGGGATTTAAGCGAATGACTACGGTTTGAGTTATCTGTACCCTATCACCGTTTGAACAACTGACGTTCTGAAGGATAGGAATCGGTCTGATCATTCCTCAGAAGGCAAGGTCGGGGAGTTTTGAAGACATACTGGTCATAACAGAATGGAAACTCAGTGGAATTCCGTTTTCACATTGCCATTAGGATAGTTTCTTTTCTCAATTTTCAGCGATCACCTCTTTCCAGGGATTGCTTCCAGGTGTAATTGCCTATTCTGGGCTCTCAGTCAATAAATTGAATTTCAGTAAAAAGCTTTCTATTTTTGTTTTATTGCTTTGTTTGCAAAAACGTCCTAATTTTTGATAAAACATTGCATTTGAAAACATGGCAGCCCTGCAATAACATGCGCAGAAAAAATATTTGAAATTACTTCGAATGTTGAATACTCCCGGATGGTGGATTCTAGCCACGCAATATTCGGGGCATGTGGGCATATTCTTTTGTTGCAGGTAGCAGGTGCAGATGATTTTAAGCACAAGACCAGCAATAAATCACCCCACGCAAAAGACTGGGGCAATTATGGGTAAGGAGATCGGCGTTCATCGTTCGGTCGACGATTGTTCATAACGGGTCGATATCAGTGAATTAAGTTCAACTGGGTACCGTTGCATCTTATTAAGTCGATTCTCTCATTCAGTACTTCCAACAGCTACAAGCTTTTCTATATCGATAACGGTCACAGGTTCCCCAAAAGAGTGGTCTCGTCGACACCGAAACTGATGGTCATTATCCCCAGCGAAGTCACAAGAGTTTGAAGAGGCTAGATCTTCTGTAAAATCCTCTTATGACATCCTTTGCGGGGATGAATTGTTGTGTTGTCCAAGCATGGGGCATGATTGTTTCCCCAGCATGAAGTGTTGGTCACCCCCAGTAGAGTTTGAGGACAGTTGGTCTTCTGTAAAATTCTCTCAAAAGGCATTCCCCAACACGAGACGCTTTAAAGCAGTTTTCTCCAGCAGAGTTTGTTATAAACTCGTCATCCCCAACGGAATTGTCCAAAGGGAAAGCTCGCCTAACATGGGGCATTGTGGTACTCATCCTAAGCTTGACAGTCATATTCTTCAGCAGACTACTGTGGATTTGCTTTGGGTTTCCCCAACAGATCTCTAAGGACTCTTTCTAGCAAGTTGCAGTAGAATGTTCTAACCAGGATTTGCATATCCCTGGCAGAGTAGCCCTGATACCCAGCAAGATCGTATCTCTGGTCATGGTATCCCCACAGAGGTCAGCATCGAATCGTGTCAGCAACTTCCAGCTGAGTTGTTGTTCTCTCCGCAGAGGTTTATCAGATCGACAGAATCTATTCCTCAACAAGGATGGTACAGCCTTTCCCTAGCCGGGTCAGAAGGTTGATAATCCCTATAAAGGATCTTGGGTTGAATAAATCCCCAAGCAGAGTTTTAATGGCTCATTTCCCCAGCAGGACGTCATTTAAAAATTCTCATCCCCAGCGGAGTTGCTGTGACCAGAATCCAGCCCCAAACAGATGGAATAATTCCTGCCAGAGTCGTCATTCCCTCATATCTTAAAGTCCAATTTATTTTTGGCAAGCTTGACAATTCGAAGCAGACGGATTGTTCATCCATTCGCCAGCAGAGATATTATCCTTTTAGGAGTCTCCGAGATTAAATCATTGATTGTGGTTCCTCAGCAGAGTCGGCAGAGATGTCTGGCGCGGAGGCAGAGAGTAATTCGATTTTAAAATTCCAAAAGTCCAACAGTGGATTGGCAAAAGTCCATCTTCGGGTGGCAAAGCAGCTAAAAGTCCAACAGTGGATTGGCAAAAGTCCGTCTTCGGGTGGCAAAAGTCCAACAGTGGATTGGCAAAAGTCCGTCTTCGGGTGGCAAAAGTCCAACAGTGGATTGGCAAAAGTCCGTCTTCGGGTGGCAAAAGTCCAACAGTGGATTGGCAAAAGTCCGTCTTCGGGTGGCAAAGGTCCAACAGTGGATTGGAAAAAGTCCGTCTTCGGGTGGCAAAGGTCCAACAGTGGATTGGAAAAAGTCCGTCTTCGGGTGGCAAAAGTCCAACAGTGGATTGGCAAAAGTCCGTCTTCGGGTGGCAAAAGTCCAACAGTGGATTGGCAAAAGTCCGTCTTCGGGTGGCAAAAGTCCAACAGTGGATTGGCGAAAGGTCCATCTAAGGGTGGCATATTCTAAAAGTCCAACAGTGGATTGGCAAAAGTCCATCTTCGGGTGGCACGAAGCTGCAAAGTCCACCAGTAGTGTGGCAGGCCAGTAGTCGTCTGGAGTTGCATAAAAGACATTATTAAAGTCCACCAGTAGCGTGGCAGGCCAGTAGTCGTCTGGAGTTGCATAAAAGACATTATTAAAGTCCACCAGTAGCGTGGCAGGCCAGTAGTCGTCTGGAGTTGCATAAAAGACATTATTAAAGTCCACCAGTAGTGTGGCAAGCCAGTAGTCGTCTGGCGTCGTTCAAAAAGACAGTATTAAAGTCCACCAGTAGCGTGGCAAGCCAGTAGTCGTCTGGCATCGTTCAAAAGACAGATCTCTCCGACGTTTCATCGAGGACTCAATCCAGCAGTCTCGTTGGGTTTATATCCCTGTTATTCTTCATCATCCAGAGCAAATTTTTGGTTATATTTGGTATTCAATCACTATATACCTTGAAAGTCCGAAAGCAATTGCTTTCAGGCATTCAGGTCTACAGCGCTTGAATAGGGGCAGCTGTAATACCCCAAAATTTGCTCTTCCCTTTTGGCATCATAGCTTGGCATTATCATTTATCATATCATATCCATCTCATTAGCATTGCATTGCATTTAACATAGAAAAATGAAGCATGGCATCCTTCTTACCATCAGGGCATGTGATCAGGTGGAAGGTGGACAATCAAGGGATCATTCAAAGCACAAAAAGGTCAATCAAGTTGGCTCTAGGCAAGCCAAGAGGTCTCTCATGTCTCATACTATCTCAATTGATCTTCCAAAACCTCAAGGAAGTGAGATTCAATGGAAGATTGAAGCACTACATCTTTCACTATGCAAGAGATTCAAAAATTGAAGGAAAACCCTCAAAAGAGATAGCTCATTGATTCAGAATCATTCTCAAGTGGCATTTCTCATCATCCTTTAAGAGGATACACAACATACTCTGAGGAATTTGGATTTGGAAGATGTGCAATTTCCTCCTAACCAAAGGGGGTCAAAACTAGGGTTTCCCATTAAATCAGGGAATCTTTGATTTTTTGGACAAAGCTTGTTGTCATGGTATTCTACATGTTCTTAAGTGTATATGTGTGGAAGATTGCATCTCAATTGGTTTTAGAAGTGGTTCAATTGGAAGAAAGATCAAGAATCAGAGAAATTGGGGCAAAGTCAAATAATCAGAGGAAAAAGTCAACTCTTGACTTTTTGAGGCCAAATTCATGAAATTCATGTTACATATGTCCAATGTACAAAATTTGATCAAGAAACTCCAAAGGAATCATGAAAAAATCAAGATGTGGAAAGTTGCCATTTTTGGATGAAGAAGGGTTACTAAAAATAGCAAGTTTTGGCCATTTTGCATCAGAATTTGAACCAAGGCCATTTAAATTTGGAGCACCAAATGAAAAATCCACTCTGCCTCAATGAAAGATCTTGTTTTAAGCTTCAAATCCATGTGTAGAACATCTCCATTGGATAAAAATTGAGAGAGATATGATTGATCAAAGTTGGAGGAAAGTAGGTTCAAAACTAGGTCATGACCAAGATTTTCAGGTCACGCGCGCAATCATTTTAACAAACAGTTGGTGGGCCAAATGTCCACTCATTTTTCTCATGGTTAAAGGCCTCAAATGAAAAACTTTTCAACATCAAAGTTGTTCCTTGTAGTGTCCTCTTCAATGTTGATGTTGTGAAAATTTTGATTTAACCAAGTTATGAGATAGTTTGGAGGGTTCAAAGTCATGTTGTTTGTGCTGAAATTTTGTGTGCCCAATTGCCTTGCCAGCCAACCTTTTGCCACGCCCACCAACCAGTTGTGAACCATTGTGTTCATAGCTATTTTTAGACATGTTTGAGACCTCATTTCACTTCAATTTTCAAACCAATATTGTTCCCCAATGTACCCTCTTTCAAATGAACCCATAAACTCCCTAAGGCAGTCATTGAGTAGAGAGAAAAACCTCCATAAACCACCATATGTTGACACTGATACATTGATGACATGCTGCATGATTTGGTTCAGTCACACCACAAACACCTCCTCACTTTTGTTTCCTCTTTCAACCAAGCACAAGTTACTTACATAATGCACACTGTCACGTGCCATACATGAGAATAGAAGGAACAAACTTGCTTAGCAAGTTTCTGATGCACAGATTGGCAGCTTCACTCTCCTTTTCTCCCTTCCACCATAACTGTCATGAGCTTGACCTCACCATAACTCAGCCTCAATAACTCGCCCCTAACTAACTTGACTCAGTTAGTTAGGGTGCACTCACTTTAACTCATCCAACTCAGTTAGCTCCACTCATTAAACCATGGTTAGTTCATACTATAAATAGA
The DNA here is from genome assembly GCA_022829125.1 of Lathyrus tuberosus. Classification (NCBI taxonomy): domain Eukaryota; kingdom Viridiplantae; phylum Streptophyta; class Magnoliopsida; order Fabales; family Fabaceae; genus Lathyrus; species Lathyrus tuberosus. The sequence continues at coordinate 1,092,499 of JALAZF010000428.1, forward strand.
AAACTCACACTCAAATTTCATTCCCACCCACATTCTCTCAAAAAACACTTCAAATTCTTTCCACATTCTCTGATTTTTCTCCCTCTCTGTACACGAATTTCATCATCATCTCCTACATTTCATCTCCATCTTCATCTTGATTCTACTTTGGAGATTAAGAACAAGAGTGCATAGGTTCAGTTAAAGAAGTTCAGGATCAAGAGAGTTGAAATTCTGGTTGATTCTTTGCACGAATTCAAGCTCTCAAGCCTTTATTTGGCCAAGTGAAGCTCAAGGAAGAAGCATCTCCTTCTGGTATTCTTGTGCATTCCAAGTTTCATCATCATTCAGGTTTGAACTCTTGAAATTACCTTGCACGATCTCTGTCTATTTTTACTTGTTTTTTTTGTGTTTTAAGCTTGCTAGAAGCTCTGCTCAAACCGGCTAGTTGATAGGCCTCCTAAAGGCTTAGTTGCAAAACCTAGGGCTTACTTTAATCTTCTCTGTTCTCTCTGCGTATGTGTGGTATGTGAAAAATAAGGCTGAATCCGTGATCTCCATAATTTCCTCTTCATTTTGGTATGCGGATTGTGTGTTTTGGTGAGAGGCGAAAATTGCAGGCGGTGGCTGTTGGCCGGAGAAGGTGACCGGAAGTCATCTCCGGCCGGTACCTTTGAATGCTAGGGTTTTCTCACGTTTTAATCGGGTCCGTTCATTTTGCGCGATCGTGTGGCTTGAATGGTGACAGCACATTAAAAGGCATGTGCTTGTCACATGTGTATTTTCTGAATCCACTTAAACAGCGTGTGGCATGGTACACGATAGGGAGTGTGGACATTCACATGTGCGCGTTGATGTTGTTTACTTTGACTGGATGTTGACTGTGACTTGATCCAATGGCTTGTGTGGTTTTGACTATCGTTGACTGAAGAGCATGGTAGTTATTGTGGATTGCGCGTGTAATGGACTTAGTCAGATTGATATCCACACCTCCCATGTTTTCAAGCCCAATTAAATTGAACTATGGATTTGCTATGGTTGCACCCCCATTCATATTGCATTTCATATTTTATTTTCATTTTCGCTACACGTTTCATAATTGATTTTTAAAAATATCAAATGATATTGGAAAATTCTACAAAAATTCATGTGTATTCTTAAAACATTTAGGAAATTTTTCATGATTTTATTTTCTGATTTTATGACCATTTTGCCCCTGTTCCATTATTTCTTTTGAATTTCCATTTGCATGCATACTTAATGTGACATGTGATTTTGTGCATTTTTGTTCTTGATCATAAAAAATGATTTTGATACCTTTCTTTTTGCATTGTGGTCACAATATGTTGAGGTATGTTTGAGATTTATGAGATGATTTTTAAGTCTTTTTTGGATGACTTTTGATGTGTTGCTTTGAGCATGAATACATGAAACTTCCATGAGACTTTGACCTAATTGTTGAGTGACTTTGGTTCTGATTCATTGCTTGTGGACTTGATATGTTAATGGCATGTGTTCAAGGTGTTTGATTGGTGAAAGTCATAATTTTTGAAGCATGTTTGCTATTTGTTTGAAGCATGAAGTTTAACTTGTTCATTTTGTGAATGCATGCCTCATGTTTGGTTTGCTTGATCATGAAGGCACTTGTGCCATGAGTTATGGTTTTGTTTGAGGATGTATAGCATGTTAATTGACTTCTGATTGTGACATTTGGGTTTCATCTTTGCATGTTTGATGTTTATCTTGCACCTTAAGTCACTTGTTTCACAAGTATGAACCACATTCACATCACTTCACCTTTTCTTCTTTGCTTCTTGTTGGATTGAGATTTTGTTTGCATGATTTGGTATGCTCATTTAGGATAACATTAGGTTGTGTAAATATGAGTTACATTCTGACTTGGAAGCATGTATAGCATTCAATCTCATTTTACTTTGTTTGTCAACTTGTTTGAATTTGATTTGTTCATTATATTTTCTTACTTTACTTGTAAGTGATTGTGCTAACCATGTAGGGGCTTCGGTAAGTTTCAATTGAGTGTGGATAAGGAATCCACATTCAACTTCTATCCTTTCTCTTTTACAATTCCATTTTGTGTTTTGCTAAGCACTTATGTGCTTTCTTTTAACAACTCATTACTTTCCCTTTTTGAATTACAATTCATCTTCTACTTTGGAAGTGAATTGTTTAATTCTTTCTTTCTTTAGACTTTAGGTTGAAACCTCACAAACCTTTAGGATCACTCTCTTTAATCTTCAATTAGGATTGAGTCTTAGTCCATATAGGTTTTACCTTTTCTCCTCCCTTGAGTCTCTTTTCTCATCTCAAGGAAAATTCAAAATATCTAATAAAGGTAGGCATTTATTGCATTTAGGCCTTTCATATAAAGAAAAGGTTATAAGGGGTCTTCTCTTGTAATCTTAGAATGTGTAGCATATGGCCCATCTTAGGTCAATGTGTTACATATTTGATCTTGTATGAGGGACTTAAATGCAATACTTGCTGAAAGTGCAAATAATAAAAAACACTTCTTCATTTCTTAATCAACAAAACACTTAATAAACACAAGTATGCTAGTGTGTTTGAACCTTGACAATTGGAACTAAGTGTGGGGGTCTTCTTCACTCTTAGTGTGCTTTCTTACCCATTCCATCTTGGAATGTGAGGATGTACACATTCCAATGACTAAGATTCAGATACACTATCATATGCAAACAAATGAAAAAACTCTTAAAAGACAAAAACAAACAATAACGTCTTTCCTTCGGGAATTCTTTTCTCACCTCATTCACTCTCAACGCACGAACGCGCTTCTACTCGTTCTCTTGCAAGATGGTAACGCACTCGGACCAGCGAGCCTGCAACACCTGAGCTAGAACGTCAGCCGTTCTCTAAAAAACACAAACAATTCATCCCTAGTGAGGGGAACTACGTCGCTCTGATTCTCATGTTCCCGATGAGATACGTAGGCAGTGGGGTAGGGCCCATTCGAGCACTTCTTTTATTTTCCCTACATTTGTTTCTCTTTCTCCTTTTTTCAGTTCTTTCTCAGTATTCCTTTCTTTACACCCTTTGATCGAGACAAGCAAGCGTGGATCCCATCGGGTACGATGGACGTGAGGGGGTGCTAATACCTTCCTCTCGCGTAACCGACTCCCTTACCCACTTCTCTTGGTCGTAAGACCATGCTTTTCCTTTCCCTCAGGTTTACGCGGTGTTTCCTTTCCCTATCTTGGAATAAATACACATTGCTGGCGACTCTGTTCGGTGCCACTTTCGCGTTTGTACTTGGATGAAAATCCCGGGAGCGACAACAGGTTTGTTTTTAATTTTTTACTGGACAACGCACGAGTTATTATAACGGTTATGATAAATAACCGTTGTTAAATTTTATACAATTTATCATCATATCCTGCTTTTATAATTTATACCAATTTTTAACCTATATTATTGTTCACTATATCACAGCAGAAAATACAACATAGATTTGTGATAAAGTTATAATAATATTAATTGTATCATATTCATGATACACCATTACATCATCACATGAATCTTATGTAACCAATACATCAACCATTACACCATCAGTAAACATACAAACCTAATCAACTATAACATAATTCGTCATTACAACAAATGCAATGAACACTAAAAATAAAAAAAATCCAGGTAACCTTCAACTGTTTCTTCAGGATCTTCACCTTCAACATCAATTCGTCCTCCATCTCGTCATCCAACCAAGCAAAGTGATAGCATTATTTGTATCCTTGAATCTTATACATCCCACAACCATAGAAACGGCGGCCTAGGTTCTAGTCGGTCCATGCCGTCATCAACAAAGCGTTGAGACCACACTTGCATACGTACCTTGAACGATTTGAGGACTTGCTTACATGGCTACAACCGGGCTGCTGAGACATTTTAATGGAAGGATTTGATGGAAACTTTATGGAAAATTATGAAAAAAAAAAGTATACGATGAATGAAACTTTATGGAAGGATTTGCTGAGACACTTTCATATTTCATCTAGTTCATGAAGCTATAAAAAAAGTACAAGGTGAATGAAGTTAACACAATGGCTTCATACTTCTTGTATTTTTCTTCATAGCTACACAAACCATATGTAACGTAGCAAAAGTATATGATTTGTTAAGGTGGTGATGATGAATCTGAAAAAATGAGAACATTCACGAAAAAAAATTAGAACCCATATTTAACAAGACAAGTAAACGAAATCAAAGCATAAGTGTAATGAACGAACCTCAAGTTAGCGATTATTGAGGACGGATCTGAAGACGTATTTGAAGGTTAAATTATGTTTAGAGTTAGGTTATGAGAGGGAAGAGTGAAATAGGTTAGGGTTTTCTTTTGAGAGAAACGGCTGCTATGTACTGAACGATAGATACTTTCGCTTATATATATAACAAAATATCACTTTTTATCATGGTTAGAAATTAAAACCGTCATGCAATTTTCAAATTTTACAACGGTTGTTTAGTAACACCGTGGTTAAATATCTTGGTAAAATAATTTTCTATTTTCTATATTTTTTAAAGTCCTATAACAACAGTTGGTTTATTAACCGTTGTAAAATCATTTACAATTTAATTTTTAAATAATGGACTTAAGTGACACACGCTTAATGTAGTATGAAAAATTGAAAACGTGTATATGTCGAGGATCGAAGCTTGCTACAAATCATATATTACTGCGGTGTTATAAAACAACTGTAGTAATACATCCAGCTACTCACTGATGCGCGAACATTATAACCTATTACGACGGTGTAAATGAATCCGTTGTAAACCTGGCGTTGTTGTTTGTGCGTTTTGTAGTAGTGAATGGAACATGATATATCCTCTCATTGTCCTTATTTTGGTTTAGACTGATTTTATGCTTGTGATAAACACTTTTACTAAATCATCTTTGATTTCTTTGAAGTTAAGAAATATGTGGAAAAATTGTCTCCTTGATATAAACTTAATTCCTTATATATAGTGTGTGATTTTTGTCGGTGACGCGACCACCTATCACTGTGGTTGGAATTGGGTGCTACTTTTTCATTTCTTATTTATCCTATAAAGCTGGAAAGGAAAGGGAAGCTATCTGAAACTAACCATACACGCAAATGTTTTCTTTAACAAATGCTAAGAGATTGGGGGGTCCGGGGTCAGGTTATACAATGGGGAGTTGTCAATTACTCATCCTATATATGGTTATCCATAGATCGTTAGCAAATCTACTATTTTCTATTTACTGGTGTTTGTTTGTTAATTGGGAAAGTTTCTCCTTTGGGAGTGTTTGAGAGAGAGAGAGTTTTTGTTGATTTCGGGTTTTTCCGATGTTTTTGGTAAGGTATTGGACCTAAGGTTTTTTTATTAGTGTGCTCGCTAAGATTTCACAATCTTATGCCTACGTATTCCCGTTAATGAAAACATGGAAATCAGAACAAACGTAGTTCCTCCTATTCTATGGGAGGAAAAGATGTTTGGTGTCTTGTTCAAATCCCAGGATTAAAGCTAAAGGAATATTTGTGTCTTGTTTTAAGCCCAAGATTAAAGCTAAAAGGTTTGTCTGAGAGAGAATTTGTCACATCTAAAGGAGATATCTCGTCTGTCCATCACAGTTGTTGAGTAACTGATTATAAATGAGAATTACTTTAACTGGGATATGTGAATCCAGCAATGCTATAATTTCCTTTATGAGGGATTTGTCCTGAAGGAGGAAACTTTAACTCAGTGTTGAGCAATGTCATTTTTCCTTTGGAATCTTTACATGCTAAGAGAGGGACGTGGGTTTGGATGTAAATAATCCAGAGGCTTGCCGCTTATAGCAATTAGATGAAATAAGAAGTTTACCAGGATAAGAGATATACCACATCTTGGATTTTTGAATCAACAAGTGTGCCACTTACAGCAATTATCTGGGATTAAGGTTTGTTTGATTTTCTGTTTAGATGTATGATGTACAGAGAAATTTCTTCCTACATAGAGAACTATTGATTTTCTCTGAGGGGATGTTGTTTTTTGTGTGTGCCTTGATCAAATCCCAAGGTTGAAGCTAAAAGGTTGACTATATTTACGGAGCTTTATATGTCTTGTACAAAGCCCAAGATTGAGGCTGAAAAGAGACAGACTCTTTTGGGGATATCATTATTCAAAGCCTAAGAGTATGCTAAACATTGACTTTTTCGGGGAAATATTTTGTTTGTCTTGTACAAAGCCCAAGATTAAGGATAAAAAGAGAGTTATTGACTCCTCTAGGGAATATGTGTATGTGTCTTATACAAAGCCCAAGATTGAGGCTAAAAGAAGAAACTGACTCTACTGGTGAGAGGTTTTATCTGTCTTGTACAAAGCCCAAGATTAAGGCTAAAAGGAGACTGACTTTGTTGGAGAGCATGATCTGTCTTGTACAAAGCCCAACATTGAGGTTTAAAGGAAATTTGACTGACTCAGCTGAGGATATTTTAGGTGTCTTGTACAAAGCCCAAGATTGAGGCTGACTTTGCTGAGAAAAAGAAAGAATCATTATACAAAGCCTAAGAGGAGGCTGAATGGGGAATTTCTTATATAAAGCCTAAGAGGAGGCTAACTTCTGCTGAGGATTATTGAGATCCAGAGATAGGTCCAAAGTGGGGAATCAACTCTTACTGAGGATTTCAAAAGAGTTCAGATATCAAATGCCTTTAGGTTCTGATTTTGGCTAGTGTTGTATTGATGGTAAGCTAACCCTGGCTGGGGAATTTTACGATGAAAGATTGAGTGTTTATGAAATGATCAAGGTTATTGCTGTGGTTTTTTTGGGAAACCTGAGGTTTCTTAAAATCCAAAAGGAGATGAGACTGTCCAAGTCTACTGGTATGAAAGGGTTTATCTTTGTATGATACCCAAGAGGAGGCAGGTGTCTTAAGGGATGAGAATCATCCCTAAATTGGTATGAAGTTTTGACTCTTAGGAAGACTGCTCTAACAAAGGATGACTAGGTTCTGTCCTATATCTGTAAGAGCTCTCGAGTCCTTGTACTAAGCCCAAGAGAAGGCATGAGAACTTTTAAGAAGCCTGAGGGTCCTTGTACAAAGCCCAAGAGGAGGCTGGGGATGCTTTTAGGAAGCCTGTGGGTTCAAACCTAAGAAAAGTTCAAGAAAAGTTTCACCGGGAATTAATCCTTTAGAGAACAGTTCTAGGGTTTCACCGGAAATTAATCCTTTATAGGGAAATGAATTTCTTAGACAAATTTCTAGTAGTGACAGTCTTGAGAAAAGTTTCACCGGGAATAATGTCTTTCTCTGTTCCATATTGTATAAGCCCAAGAGGAGGCAAGACTGTATCTAAAATTTCTTATGGGGAACTAGTTTTGACTGTGTTGAAAGAGTGACTGTTGGCTTGATCTAATCCTAGACCTAATTGCCTGGGAAAACTCAAAGAAGATAATATACAGGTATATACATATGAAATATATAGACAAGTATGTTGAAGAGTGTAGGAGGACTTACAGGTGAGCAAGCTTCCAGCATTATAAACAAGTATATATAAACAAATATGTAAAAGAAAGCTGTTAGACCTTACAGGCGAGCAAGCTTCCGTTGTAACAGTTGTATGGTTAATTATTCAAGAAATTAAAGAAAGCTTTGATAACAAGTATGAATTTAATTATAAATCAAATGGGAAAGTTATTTTAAAGAGATTGGGGCTTACAACTCAAAGAGAGGCCCAGATATAACAGTGATCGTACGGTTGATCTGAAAATTGTATCGAGACTTATACAATGACTGAGGCTCAAAGTATTGTATTTACCAATAGGTTGGGTCTTACACTCTATTAGAGGCCCAAAGTTTATTTTTGTACAAGAGATGGGGCTTGCAACTCAAGGAGAGGCCCGAGAATAAAAGTGATCGCACCGTTGTTTTTGAAAATGGTATCGGGACATACAACGACTGAGGCCTAACTTATTTATGAACAAAGAGGGTTGGGTCTTCACTCTATTACAGGCCCAAATTATGTTTGAAAAAAGAAGAATAATGGGACTTACAACACAAGGGAAAGCCCAAAATGAGTTTGTTTAAAAGACGACGATTGCGCCGCTGTTTCAGAAACACAGTGGACTTATACAATGACTGAGGCCCAAATTATTTTATGTACAAAGGGGGTTGGGTCTTACACTCTATTAGAGGCCCAAAGAGTTTCAAAAATGTTTGAAAAATCAAAATTTAGAGGAAACCCTAATTTTGAATTTAAAAGATATAATTTTCAAAGGAAATTAAATAAAAAATGATATAAACTATCATATATATTTAAAAACAAGTTGTAAACTTTGAAAAATATTTTGAAAAATCATGTTTATTCCCATAAAAGCTTGAAATTCATTTGGTTTTGAAAAATCAAGATAAGAATTTTATTTTTAAATGTTTGAAAACAAATAAAATGAAATTAATTACAAAAATTTTAATTATATTAAATAAATAATATAAAATGGATTTTTTTGTAAATTAAAATAATTTAACATTTTTGTGACTTTTTAAAAAAACCAATAAAAAATGATATAAAATGAGAGAGAAATTAATTTTTGAAATCAATTAAATAAAGGGTTAAATATGTATAAGGTCCCTACAAACATCCCAACTTTCTGGTTTGGTCCCTCCAAAATTTTCTTTCAAACAATGGTCCTCTGAAAGTTTTCCGTCTCTAACTTTAGTCCCTCCCGTTAGTTTCCACAAACGGTGGCTTATGTGGCATGCCATGTGGAAATTTTTTGATGACGTGGCTTACATGTGGCAATGCCAACGTGGCAAAAATTGCTGACGTGTATGCCACATGGCAATTGTTTCAATTTTAATTTTTTTAATATTAATATCATATTTGAACTCAGAAATGGTAGCTAATCTGCAGCTACTTCCTAGCTAATTCCTAACTAATCTCTAGCTAATTTAAACACACCATTTTTACAGCTAATTCATAGCTAATCTCGAGCTAATTTAAACACATCATTTTTGTAGCTAATTCATAGCGAATCTCTAGCTAATTTAAACACACAATTATATTAGGAATACACAACTCATTGATTCTCATTATAACCCCAGTGTTGCAAAAACATAATACCACTTATAATTATCTAACATAGTTTTACTGTCATCTTATACCATTGATCAATAATAATGAATCATAAAGAGATAACATAAAATGAAGATTGACCGTTACAAGTTATAACAAAAACAACTATCTTGCTTCTTGAAAAGTAAACATGAAGAAATAGTCACAAAACCAAAGCTTCTCATAGATTAGCAGCAGCAGAATATGCTATTCCAAATGGCAAACCATGCAGTAAATGCTATTCCAAACGACAGACCATGTAGTTTAATTGAAGGCAACTTTGACAGATACTACCCACCATTCTTTATAAGGAAATAGCTCCTGAATAAATGAGAAGCCACTTAGCATGTCAGCATAAGCTACATATGCATTCATTATATTTCACATGCAACCATAGAAAAATAAAGAGTTCCATTGTTGGTCTACTTAGCAGCGGAATATCCGGCTACGCCATTAATCACAGCGACATCAGAGGATATTGTACAGTAAACTTGCCTATAGTTAAATACAGAAGAAGTCAAGAATTGCTTCTGCGTTGGATGGAGCTTAACTCTTTCACCACCGTCTTCCGCACTCATGAAGTAAGTAAAACACATGTAATCTAACATATCTTTTCATACTGAATCATCACTGATGCTTGTTCTGCAAGCAGGGAAATAAACCATCATGGAACAACCAGTTTTACTCAAACAATCAAACTCTGTCGCACTTCGCGTGCACCGCAAAAATATACACAGCATGGAAATTTTACAGAATTCAACTAGTGAAGGTGATCTTAAATTCCATTATCCTTTCTCAAATGTTTTTAACTAAGCCATCTTGCACTTCTTAACTTAGACTAGGTACCTGTAATCAATGCATGAATGAAAATCTAACAAAAATCAATTTATATTAAATGATAATAGATAGATGAACATATGTATAAATGCACATACACAACTAAGTTATTGTCACGTTATGGTGCTTCAAAGCAATTACTTTTGGTATGAGAAAGTGCGAAACAACTCAAACTCATTGTTACATTAACTAAATCCCTCAAGTCTGTTAGAATTTTCAAAATTCAATTTCAACCACCAGGCGTGGTACACTTAATTGAAGAAGCTATACAATCACAAGCAGATAAATTATGTTGTCTCGTATACACCTAAGACTACTGTTGTATGTTTTAAAATGACATGTATAACATGTAGTTATAATATTTTCAAGTAAAGCACAAACAACATTCCTTGCCATTTTTTTAAGGTACATGGCATTTCCAACAACATAGGAATCATTGCAAAATAGCTTATGGAATACTAACAAGGTTTCTATTTGTAGAAACCCAATATGGAATACTGAATATAACTTTCAAAACACATATAAATATGGAATACTAACCAAGTTTATCAACCAAAGAACCAGTGCTTACGCTCCCAATAAATGCGTCGGCAATAAATATACTAACAACAAGTCCCTCAATGAACGAGTTTCCCTGAAAATCGAGTTCTTGTTCAATTGAAACAATAGGACCATTCATGACCCTACAAAAAAAAAAACCAATCCAGTTTCAAACAGTTCACAAAAAACTATAAAATCAAACCGGCCCTTAATCGAACCAGTAAAAGTTGTTCATCACATTTAACTAAGTTAAGGCATGGCAATAATAATCTGGGGGTTTTCTTCTGTTTCAGAAATTCATTATTTGCCAAATTCAAACTGAGTACCCCTATCTTGGCCTTGTTAGTAACAACATATATTGTTCAAAGCCACAGAGTCAACAACAGTGTTGCCAAGAGACACCTTTCATCCATAACTTTACGAAAATCATCATAATCATCTTTTAAAGTAACTTTTACTGATTTCAAAAAGTTTGAATCCAAAAATTAAATATTCATGCCATTCAAACAAGCTCTTCAATTTTGCTTTGACAACAGTTATATGAATTATTTTAAATCTGTAATCTCCCAAGACTTTCAAAAATTAATCATACCTTTTTATGTTAGGTTGAAATGTAACTCTTGCTGCCATTAGAAACCCAAATGCTTCTCTCTTCAAGATTTCTGCATTGAGAATGAAAGGAGTTTGGAGTTAGAGTGAGTAGAGATGATTGCTGAGGACACAAAATCAATGGTGTTCATCGTTCTTGAAAACTGAAACCATAATCGTAAAAACGAACGGGAGGTACCTCCAATTGGGGAAGAAAATTATAAACATAAGAGAGAGAGAGAGAGAGAGAGAGAGAGAGAGAGAGAGAGGGGTAGCCTTCAATTGAGGAAGAAAAAAATTAATTTATCTGATGTGGTAAAACAATTTTTATTTTATTTTAATAGTTGACGTGGAAAAACAATAATACACACATGGCATGCCAATAAGCCACCGTTAGGGGAAACTAACGGAAGGGACTAAATTTAGGGACGGAAAACTTTCAGAGGACCATTGTTTGAAGGAAAAATTTGGAGGGACCAAACCAGAAAGTTGGGATATTTATAGGGACCTTATACATATTTAACCCTTAAATAAAATATCAAAAATTCAAAAATTCAAATAATTTGAATTATGATGCCAACGGTCAATAGAAGAACACGTGCGACCCTGTTTTTTCAGATTTGCATTTTCTCACTTTTCTCTCTGATTACTCAATGGTTTTGCACGATTGAAAAATCAATCTTGCTCGTTTTTGAACAAGGATCACAACCATATAGATTAATTGCATTTATATTAAGTGTGGAGCGAGAAATCAAGTAATGAACTCAAGAACCCTAATTTCTGTAAGAACGTCATGAAATCCTATACATGATTGATTCATGGCAATTGATTCAGGGTTATTACTCTACATACATGCAGAATCATGGTGGTAACTTGAAATAACATTTATGATGCATGGTATATAGAGTTTGAGGGTGTTAGGCTTACCTCTTGCAGGTGGTGATCAAGCTTAATGATGGAGGTGTTACAGATATGTTGTAACGACCTAGACAGCTTCGTTATACCCTATGGAGTGTGTTGAGATGCTTAGCCTTGATTGGGGATGCTTGGATCAACTTCTGGTACCTCAACTGCAACCTTGTCAAAAGCTTGAGCAACTGACTGGTGATTTTTTAATTCAAGTGTTGCAGATGTGTTTCAAGGCCATGGATCACTCATATATGATGTTTATGAGGTGTTGGCATTATTAGTTTGGTTTGAATTACTTCCAATTTCAAAACCCGATAGTGACTTACAAGAAAATGTGTTTTTTGGAGTGAAAGTGAGATTTTGATTAAAGCATCAGTTTGGGTGCTTTGGTGTACCTCAAAATTTACCTTCATGTTTTCTCAACAAATTGGTCTATGCTTTACTCATTTGCATTCCATAGTAGGTCATAGATTGCATAGCATGGCATTCATCATAAGGCATGGGATCAAGGCACTTGGTCCATATTCTCAAGTCTCAAGCTCCAAGGTGGCTCATGGGGTTCATCATATCTTCATAAGGTCAAGCACGGCAAAGGATTTCAAGTGGATCTTTTCCTCTTGATCAGAGGGACCAATTAGGGTTTGTGATTCAAGAGGACCTCTTGTTGAACTTTGGGAATTCAAGCATATTTTTATGGTTTCCATATGCTCAAAAGTGTTCATGGATGGAGATTTGGTTGATGGTTCATGGTGAAGAATGTTCAGTGGATCAGTTGCTGGTGAAATGAGGAAAAGTCAACTGTAAAGGAGAAAGTCAATTGTGGAATTTTGAAGTTCTTTTCATGGTTTTCAAAGTCTCACATCCTCATATGGTCTTCAATTGTCAAGATTCATGCCATTCTTCAAGAATCAAGGGTTTGTGCAAAAGTTACTAAATTTGGAAAATGACCTATAATGAGAACTTTCCATTTTTGGCAATTTTTCCACCATATTCACCTTGACTTTTCATCATCAAGGAAGCTCCAAATGAATTTTCCTCCAACATGAAAGTTGAAGTTCTTTCTCTCCCATTTCCAAAAAGTACTAGAACATCTCCATATCATTTGTGGAACTCTAGTTATGCTCAAAACAATGCAAGGTGTATTTCATGGATTTCTTATATGTCAAATTTTCCACCTTTTGCATTTTGGCACAAATGGACTTGTAATTGATCTTTTTGCTTCATGTTATATTACAACATAAAAATTCAAGCCAAGAGGAGTTTTTTTTGGCCTTGGAATCAAATTATTTCATGCCTTTTTTCTCATTATTTTCACAAAGTACAAAAATGCAAATTGATTCAAAACTTACAATCCAAACAAGTGCAAGGCCCAAATTCAATTCAGAGGTGATACATGAGTAAATTGGAGGTGAATCATGCTGATGGCAAAGAGGTTCACAATGGTGCGACCCTGTTTTTTCAGATTTGCATTTTCTCACTTTTCTCTCTAATTACTCAATGGTTTTGCACGATTCAAACATCAATCTTGCTCGTGTTTGAACAAGGATCACAACCATATAGATTAATTGCATTTATATTAAGGGTGGAGTGAGAAATCAAGTAATGAACTCAAGAACCCTAATTTCTGTAAGAACGTCATGAAATCCTATACATGATTGATTCATGGCAATTGATTTAGGGTTATTACTCTACATACATGCAGAATCATGGTGGTAACTTGAAATAACATTTATGATGCATGGTATATAGAGTTTGAAGGTGTTAGGCTTACCTCTTGCAGCTGGTGATCAAGCTTAATGATGGAGGTGTTACAGATATGTTGTAAGGACCTAGACAACTTCTTTATACCCTTTGGAGTGTGTTGAGATGCTTAGCCTTGATTGGGGATGCATGGATCAAGTTCTGGAACCTCAACTGCAACCTTGTCAAAAGCTTGAGCAACTGACTGGTGATTTTGTGATTCTAGTGTTGCAGATGTGTTTCAAGGCCATGGATCATTCATATATGATGTTTATGAGGTGTTGGCATTATTGGTTTGGTTTGAATTACTTCCAATTTCAAAACCCGATAGTGACTTGCAAGAAAAGGTGTTTTTTGGAGTGAAAGCGAGATTTTGATTAAAGCATCAGTTTGGGTGCTTTGGTGTACTCAAACTGATCACAAATGAGCTCTATTTATAGTAGGGCAAGTTTGTTTTGCAAGCAATAGTGAGTGGCAACTGGTACAGGTCTCTAGAAAATGGTTGCATAAAGGAATTCTAGTATTCCATGATCATTGACTTGAGATTACAGCACAGGCATATGGTCTTCTGTTGCAGGGATAAGGCTTGACTCATTCAGTTAAGTTTGCTTCAGTCCATGCTGTAATACCTCAAAATTTACCTGCATGTTTTCTCAACAAATTGGTCTATGCTTTACTCATTTGCATTCCATAGTAGGTCATAGATTGCATAGCATGGCATTCAGCATAAGGCATGGGATCAAGGCACTTGGTCCATATTCTCAAGTCTCAAGCTCCAAGGTGGCTCATGGGGTTCATCATATCTTCTTAAGGTCAAGCATGGCAAAGGATTTCAAGTGGATCTTTTCCCCCTAATCAGAGGGACCAATTAGGGTTTGTGATTCAAGAGGACCTCTTGTTGAACTTTGGGAATTCAAGCATATTTTTATGGTTTCCATATGCTCACAAGTGTTCATAGATGGAGATTTGGTTGATGGTTCATGGTGAAGAATGTTCAGTGGATCAGTTGCTGGTGAAATGAGGAAAAGTCAACTGTAAAGCAGAAAGTCAACTGTGGAATTTTGAGGTTCTTTTCATGGTTTTCAAAGTCTCACATCCTCATATGGTCTTCAATTGTCAAGATTCATGCCATTCTTCAAGAATCAAGGGTTTGTGCAAAAGTTACTAAATTTGGAAAATGACCTATAATGAGAACTTTCCATTTTTGGCAATTTTTCCACTACATTCAACTTGACTTTTGATCATCAAGGAAGTTCCAAATGAATTTTCCTCCAACATGAAAGTTGAATGTCTTTCTCTCCCATTTCCAAAAAGTACTAGAACATCTCCATATCATTTGTGGAACTCTAGTTATGGTCAAAACAATGCAAGGTGTATTTCATGGATTTCTTATATGTCAAATTTTCCACCTTTTGCATTTTGGCACAAATGGACTTGTAATTGATCTTTTTGCTTCATGTTATATTACACCATCAAAATGCAAGCCAAGAGGAGTTTTTTTTGGCCTTGGAATCAAATTATTTCATGCCTTTTTTCTCATTATATTCACAAAGTACAAAAATGCAAATTGATTCAAAACTTACAAACCAAAAAAGTGCAAGGCCCAAATTCAATTCAGAGGTGATACATGAGTAAATTGGAGGTGAATCATGCTGATGGCAAAGAGGTTCACACGTGTGGATTAAGAGTGGTAGCACAAAATGCATTTTTGCAATTTCACCCAAATTTCATTAACCAAGGTTCTAATCACTTGCTAATTCTAATCGGTGAACTAATGGAGAGTATATATGCTTACTCATACCCTCACAGCCAGGGTAGAGACTCTCATTTGCACAGTTTTGGTTTTTTGCTCTCACACTTCCTCTCATTGAATCTCACTCTCCTTGGAGTGTCTTTGAGATTTCTCTTCACATTCTTGATCAGTGAAGAGAATAGAGCAAGAATCAACAGCTATTTTGAGCTCATACTGAGGATTTCACCAAGTGTCATTCAAGAGGATTCAAACTTAAATCTCAAGATCTAGCATGATTTCAAGCTCTAATTGCATTTATTTTGCATCTAGAGGTTCAAAGGAGTGGATCTGCAGTTTTTAGAGGGATTTCTTGGAGGTTTTCAAGTTCTACAAGGTTCAGGTTGGTAAATTTTTCATACTCACAGAACTCATTTTTCTTGTGTGCGTTATGATATATGATGTTCACTGATTATCCTGATCTATTTTATTTGATGTTTGGACGTGTGAATTGTGTGTAATGTGGATTTAAAGTTTTAGATCTAAACTTGTTTTCATTCGATTCTCAATGTGTGTTTGTTATTTGATAAAATGAGTTGGATATCCTTGATCCTTGTGTTTTTCTGGATTGAATGGTGTACCTATACACATTTTTCGGAGAATTTTTTACTGCAGCTCACCGGAGAGGGTGGCCGGAGCCCTAGCTCCGGCGGCTGGTAGAGATTCAGTCCGGCGAAGGGATTTCATGAAGAAGAAGAAATCACGTCCGTCCATTGCTTGATCCTACGTCCCTCATGCTTCCACGTTTTCTATTTTTTTATTTTTAATTTAATGCTTATGTGTATGCCACTCCATGTGTGTTAGTGTGTACCTCATTTCCCAACCTTTGATTTGGATTAAGTTTTGAATTGATGATTTAATGTGGTACGTTGATCTGATCGTGTGGTTGAAAGGGTGACAACACATTAAAAAAGTCATGTACAGCTCACGTGGGATCCTATGGTGCTTTCTGTGATTGTGTGTGCGTGTATACATGTGGATTATGGTGCGTTTGGAGATCTGGACCGTTGATCTTAATTACTTTTTGATCTTGTTTACTTTGCTTGATTGGTTTTCATGCGTTGGATTGATCTGTTGGTCAGTATTGAATTTGCATGTTGACTGAGTCCTTATGCTCCTCTTTGACTTTCGCTGTTGGACCTTTGGCCTTGGGCCTTTCTATTTGCACCCCCAATCTGGGCCTTGTTTTATTTCCAACGTGTTTGTATTACTCTTTGGCCCCCCCATGCTTCTTTCCTTTCATTTTTATTTTTACTATTTGTTTGTTTTGCATTTTAATTTCTAAAATCATTTTTATGCATCTAAAAATCACAAAAAAATTCATGAAGCTTCCTTTTAGTTTTATAAAATTTTTCCATATTTTATTTTCTCATTTTATTTTATTTTTCGCATCTGATTTAATTAATTGCCTAATTTTCTTTTTAAATTGTTTCACTTGCACACTTTAACTTGTAGAATTTCTTTCTCATCATCTATAAAACAATTTCAATCCATTCTTTTTGTATTTATTAGATAACATTATGAGTTGCATAAAAACATTTTTGTTTTATTTTTAAAACCTTTTCATAGTACATTTTAGTTCGCCTCTTTTGAATATTGATACATGGTGCTTACTTGACACTTGCTTAATTGTTTGATTGGCTTAAATTTTTAATTTTTGTGAGATCTTTTAGTATGTGGTTTTCCTCTGATCTGGTTCATTTGACCTTAAATTTCATAATTTTTCAATGTCATATGATGCATGTTTGCTTATTTGTGCCTATGCGACTTATGCATGACTATATCTTGACACTTCTTTGCACACCTTGACTTGTGGATCACTTTTAGACACGCTCTTTAACTGTTTTTGATCCAATCTTTTTGCATATGTTACTTGACTGAGTTAACTTGCATTTGATTTGTTTTTGGGATTTTATTGAGCCACTTTGCTATTTGTTATTGATTTTTACTTATGATGTAAGTTGGATTGAGGTATACTTTGATACATGACCTAGTTTGAGTGCATTTGCTTACTTGTGATGGAGTGATGCTTGAGATGTTTTTATGGTATGATCATGTTCTGTTTGAGCTTACTTGTGGCTTTGGAATCATCCTAATTTGATATTTTTTTCAATTTGTTCTTGATTTTACAAGTTGATGTTGTTTTGGACTTGAATCTTGGGATATGTTCAACCTAATCTTGTGATTGTTCCTTTGTGTGAATTCATTCATGTATGAAACCTTTTGTTTGATTTGTATGACATGCTTGAGGTGCTGGTACTTTTGATTTAAGGTTCATTATGTGATTTTCATTTCACTTTATGCCTCGCACTTCTTTGCTTGCTTGCGTGAATGATAAGTGAATGTCTTTCTCAATTTTGATACATGTTTTGAATGTGTTGCTTGATGATTAATCTTGTATGACTT
Organism: Lathyrus tuberosus; assembly: GCA_022829125.1. NCBI lineage: Eukaryota > Viridiplantae > Streptophyta > Magnoliopsida > Fabales > Fabaceae > Lathyrus > Lathyrus tuberosus. The sequence goes on from JALAZF010000428.1 coordinate 1,110,380, forward strand.
GAGTTTGATCTTGGCATGATGCTAATGTGTATGCTACTGCCCTTTGGGTTCATTACTTAATTTTCAACTCACTTGATCATCATGGTTTGAATTATGTGATGCATATCATTCCCTTAGTTTGGTAACTTCTTTGGTGCATAATATTGCATAATGTGAATCTCTTTTGCACATGTGAATTATTGATGATAATATGATATTGGTTGCTGATAATGGTTGTGTAAAGTTGAGATATGGCCTTCAGAGTATGATAGATGAAGGATGTTTGCAATTTGATCAGTTGAAAAAGAGTGATGATGAAGTTTCTACTATTACAATCTACTTTGATCCTGTGGAAATTCCGGTGCCTGCTCCTGTACAGATATCTGCACCTGAACGAGTAGCTCCTATAACTGTAACTGTTCCCAGCTATGTCCCAAATGAGAACAAGGTTGCTATCCCGTGGTACTATGGTACTAATAGTCAAGGACAGAGGCAAGAGGTATAGACTCCTAAAGAAAGTGGTTCAAGTGTTGGAAATGTTGGAGGAGTGGGTGGTTTTACTCGCAGCGGAAGGCTTTTTGCTCCTCAGACACTCAAGAAAGACAATACGGAAGCATTAGAAAGGGCCAAAGGGAAGCAGGTACTGAATGATGAACCAACGCCAAGGGCTGAACCGGTGCCAGAGGCAGAATCTGACAAGTCATTTGAGAAAGATGTTGAGGAATTCATGAGAATAATCAGAAAGAGCGATTATAAGATCGTTGACCATCTACATCAAACTCCTTCTAAGATCTCCATATTGTCATTGTTGCTATGTTCCGAAGCCCATCAGAATGCTTTGCTCAAAATTTTGAATATGTCGTACGTACCGCAAGAAATATCAATGAACCAGCTTGAAAGTGTGATCTCCAATGTTAATACTGGAAACGGTCTAGGGTTCACAGATTTTGACTTAACGCCAGAAGGAAGGAATCACAATAAGGCTCTCCACATATCAATAGAATGTAAAGGTGCTATGTTATCTCATGTATTGGTGGACACTGGCTCGTCTCTTAATGTGTTGCCTAAGAAAGCATTAGCCAAGCTGGATGTGGAAGGGGTGATACTCAGACCTTATGATCTAGTGGTGAAAGCGTTTGATGGTTCAAAGAGATCAGTGTTTAGAGAGATAGAGCTACCTGTCCAGATAGGACCCCAGGTGTTCAATACAGTGTTTTATGTGATGGACATCCAGCCAGCCTATAGTTGTCTATTGGGTCATCCCTGGATCCACGCTGCTGGGGCCGTATCTTCAACCTTGCATCAGAAGAGAAAATTTGTAGTTGATGGTCAAGTTGTTACGGTATGCGGAGAAGAAGATATCTTTGTTAGCCATTTGTCATCCTTCAAGTACGTGGAGATGGACGGAGAAATCCACGAAACTCTCTGTCAGGCATTTGAAACTATGAATATGGTGAGAGACTCTCCGTCTGGTGAGGCAAGAGTGGGAACCTCTATGACTTCATATAAGAAGGCTTTAGAGGTGGTGCAGTCTGGTCATACCGAAGGTTGGGGACAAATGGTGGATATACCTTTCAAGGATGATAAGAACGAAATTGGTTATAAACCTCCTCGGATTCCACTACAGGGTCAAGAGCGCCAAGGGCCAGTTTTCTTCTCAAGCGGAGGGGTCATATATCCAAGCCATACCTGTGCAGCAATTGAAGACGGTGAAGATAGTGACTGTGACTTGGACAACTGGGTGTGTCCGTGTGACCCAGGAGTGAAGCTGAACAATTGGTTTTCGGAGGATCTCATCCAAGTTACTCTGCTAAATAAGTAATTTTCTTTGTTTTCTTCCATTAAGCATGCAAAGGTCCTATGCTCTGCCCAAGGCATAGTGACTTCATTGTAGGGCCCCCATTTGTTTTCATACAAGTTTTTATCATTAATAAAAGGACGTTTTGTATTCAAATTGTGTTCCCTGTCTTTCTTTTTTATTTTTATCATTCAAATAAAAATGGCAATGCTTTCTTCACAGTTTTCTTGCTTTTTTTTCCTTTTTCCTTGCAAAGAGCAGTTTCTAAAGGCATGAGTTATCATTCATGCAGAAGTAATTCTCTGGATCTCATTGATGACGACTCTGCTATGGTTTATTATGACTTCGATAATCCAAAATACCAAGCCGAAAAGGGGGACGAGGAAGACTGTGAACTTCCCGAGGAGTTGGCTAGATTATTGAAACAGGAAGAAAGAGCCATTCAGCCTCATCAGGTAGAGGTAGAAGTCGTCAATCTTGGTACTGAAGAGGTAAGGAAGGAGGTTAATGTAGGGGCAAGCTTGGCTGAGAATGTAAAGGAAGAGTTGATTGAGATGTTGCGAGAGTATGTCGATATCTTCGCCTGGTCTTATCAAGATATGCCGGGGTTGGATACAAACATCGTTGTGCACAGATTGCCGCTGAAAGAGGGTTATTTTCCTGTCAAACAGAAGCTTCGGAGAACCAAACCTGAGATGGCCATCAAGATCAAAGAGGAGGTGCAAAAGCAGTTGGATGCGGGGTTTCTAGCTGTTACTAATTATCCGCTGTGGGTCGCTAATATTGTGCCTATACCGAAGAAGGATGGCAAAGTCAGGATGTGTGTGGATTATCGAGATTTGAACAAGGCGAGTCCAAAAGATGATTTTCCGTTACCACACATTGATGTGTTGGTGGACAATACGACTCAATTCTCTGTGTTTTCTTTCATGGATGGGTTTTCCGGATACAACCAAATTAAGATGGCGCCTGAGGATATGGAGAAAACTGCATTTATTACCCCTTGGGGCACATCTTGTATAAGGTGATGCCGTTTGGTTTAAAGAATGCTGGGGCTACATATCAGCGTGCCATGGTAACACTCTTCCACGATATGATTCACAAAGAAATTGAAGTTTATGTGGATGATATGATTGCCAAATCACAAACAGAAGAGGAGCACTTGATACATTTGAAAAAGTTGTTTGAACGATTGAGACATTTCAAGCTGAGGCTGAACCCGAATAAGTGTATTTTCGGGGTAAGATCTGGTAAGCTTCTGGGCTTCATTTTCAGTGAAAAGGGAATCGAGGTGGATCCAACAAAGGTAAAAGCCATTCAAGAAATGCCGGAGCTGAGAACTGAAAAACAAGTTCGTGGGTTTTTGGGAAGGTTGAATTATATTGCAAGATTTATATCTCATCTTACTACAACCTGTGACCCAATATTCAAGTTATTGAGAAACGATCAATCAATCCGGTGGAACAGTGACTGTCAAAAGGCCTTTGATAAAATAAAAGAATATTTGCAAAATCCTCCGATTCTCATGCCTCCAATTCCTGGGAGGTCACTTATTATGTATCTCACTGTACGTGATGGATCAATGGGTTGTGTTCTCGGTCAACACGACGAGACGGGTAGGAAAGAGCATGCGATGTACTACCTGAGCAAAAAGTTCACCGATTGTGAGGCCAGATATTCGATGCTTGAGAAGACATGTTGTGCGCTAGCATGGGCTGCTAAGCCATTGAGGCAATACATGCTAACTCATACAACCCTACTGATTTCAAAAATGGATCCAATCAAGTACATCTTTGAAAAGCCAGCTCTTAATGGAAGGGTCGCTCAATGGCAAATGGTTTTGACTGAATATGATATACAATACACTTCCCAGAAGGCTATCAAAGGGAGTGTGTTGTCTGATTATCTTGCCGAGTCGCCTATTGATGATTACCAGCCAATGAGGTTTAATTTTCCTGATGAAGACATTATGTTTCTCAAGGCTAAAGATTGTGAAGAGCCTCCGGTTGATGAAGGACCGGATCCAGATGACAAATGGAAACTGATGTTTGATGGGGCCGTTAACATGAATGGAAGTGGTGTTGGGGCAGTCTTGATCACTCCGAAAGGATCGCACATACCTTTCACTGCCAGGTTTACTTTTAATGTCACCAACAACGAAGCGGAATATGAGGATTGTATCATGGGTATTGAGGAAGCCATTGATTTGAGGATCAATACTCTTGAGATATTTGGTGATTCCGCTCTAGTGATCAATCAGATCAATGGAGATTGGCATACCAACCAACAGAACTTAATTCCTTACAGAGACTATGCGAGAAGACTGTTGACTTTCTTTACAACGGTAAAATTATACTATATACCTCGTGATGAGAATCAGGTGGCTGATGCTTTAGCTACATTGTCTTCCATGATTCAGGTGAATTGGTGGAACCATATCCCAAAGATTGATGTGATGAGACTAGACAGACCCGCTCATGTGTTTGCCGCTGATACTATGACTGATGATAAACCCTGGTATTTTGATATCAAGCGTTTCTTGAAGAGTCAAGAGTATCTAGCTGGGGCATCAAATAATGACAAAAAGACTCTGAGGAGGTTGGTAGGAAGCTTCTTTTTGAATGAGGATGTGTTATACAAGCGAAACTTTGACATGGTCTTGCTCAGATGTGTGGATAGACAGGAAGCAGGCCTGTTAATGCAGGAAGTACATGAAGGATCTTTCAGTACCCATGCTGGTGGGCATGCTATGGCAAAGAAATTATTACGAGCAGGGTATTATTGGTTAACTATGGAGGTTGATTGCTTTAAGTACGCCCGAAAATGCCACAAATGCCAAATCTATGCTGATAAGGTGCATGTGCCACCAAACCCCCTGAATGTGATGAGTTCTTCGTGGCCCTTTGCTATGTGGGGCATTGATATGATAGGGAAGATTGAGCCTATAGCTTCCAACGGACATCGATTCATTCTGGTGATTATTGATTACTTTACCAAGTGGGTAGAAGCTGCCTCTTTTGCAAATGTTACCAGGCAGGTAGTAGCTCGATTCATTAAGAAGGAGATTATCTGCAGATATGGGGTGCCTGAAAGGATCATTACTGACAATGGTTCTAATCTCAACAACAAGATGATGAAAGAGCTATGCCAGAGCTTCAAAATTAAACACCACACTTCTTCTCCTTACCGCCCGAAGATGAATGGTGTCGTCGAGGCAGCCAACAAAAATATTAAGAAGATTGTGCAAAAGATGGTGGTGACATATAAGGATTGACATGAAATGTTGCCTTTCGCTTTGTATGGGTACCGTACTTCTCTTCGTACATCTACTGGGGCAACCCCGTTTTCGCTTGTATATGGTATGGAGCCAGTGCTACCGGTTGAAGTGGAAATCCCTTCTTTAAGGGTCATGATGGACGTTAAACTTGACGAGGCTGAATGGGTGCGAGCGAGGTTCAACGAGTTGAGCCTCATCGAAGAAAGATGATTGGCTGCAGTTTGTCATGGATAACTGTATCAGAGGAGAATGAAACGAGGATTTGATCAGAAAGTGCGCCCTCAGACCTACCAGACGGGCGACTTGGTGTTGAAAAGGATTCTTCCTCCGAATACAGATCACAGGGGCAAATGGACGCCTAATTATGAAGGTCCATATGTTGTTAAGAAGGTTTTCTCGGGCGAAGCCTTGGTGCTTACAACAATGGACGGTGAGGATTTTTTGTCCCCTGTGAACTCAGACGCAGTTAAAAAATACTTCGCATAAAGAGACCCGTTGGACAGTGAGTCCAGGAAAAATAGGGCATCCCGGCGAACCAAAAAAAAAAGAGGGGTTCGGGAAAAAGTTAGGGAAAAAAAAAAAAATAAGAAGAAAGTACACCCGGTAAGTTGAAAACCCGCAAGGGCAACTTAGGCAAAAAAGGGTATCTCGTTGGATTGAAAACCCGTAAAGGGCGATCCAGGTAAAAGAGAGATGTAGCGAAAACTGCGATCTGAGTAATTTGTATTGCCTCGTCTCAATCAGTAAGCACTCCGAAGGTCAGGAATCAGTTCAATCGTCCCCCTTTGAAGGCAAAGAAGTTGGAGAATCTTGAAGATATATGAACCATAGCAGGGTTGAAACTCATTGAAGTTCCATTTTCACATTGCCATTAGGACAGTTTCTTTTCTGTTTTGGCAATTACCTCTTTCCAGGAATTGCTTCTTGATGTAAATGCCTATTTTTTAGGCTCTTCAATCAATAAAATTGTCATTATTCAGAATAATTCTATCTGTTGTTTTTTTTTATATTTGCTTTGTTTACACAAACGTCCAAATTTTTGATAAACACTCGCATGCGAAAACATTGGGGATTCTACAATACCATTCCTAAAAGGAAAAACATTTAAAATTGCTTTAAATGATGCATGTGCTTGGTTGAATACTACCAAACCAAGTATTATTCTGGGGCATATGTGCGCATTCTTTTGTTTACAGGTGTGGAGATTTCACGGGATAGCTATGCAAAGATGTAAGATGTCTTCAAGCCAAAATCCTTCACAAGGCGCAAATGATCGTTCCTCTCCAGGAAGAGAGGACTTCTCAGCAGGAGAGTTATTCTTAGAGGTAGTCATACCCAGCCTATTTATAGATCTTCATGATCCCCAACAGCATTGTCAAAAGGGTAGTATTGTATCCTATTCAGTACTTCCAGTAGCTACAAGCTTTTCTGTGTTGATAACGGTTGTAAACTCCCCAGTAGAGTTGCTTCACACATCTTGCAACTGATGTTCAAGACTCAGTAAGTGTCTAGGAGTTGGAAGATGTCAGATCTTCTGTAAAATCCTCTTGGGACATTTTCTCCAGATCAGACTTGTATCTTGGGGCAAAATCAAATGGTTGACCATCTCAAGCATAGAGCATAATGAAATCCCTCGGTAGGAGTATTCCAGATCTATTATCCCCAACAGAATGGCCTCTAATCTACTGCATCCTAGCTCAGGTCTCGGTATTAGTTTAAGAGTTAGAAGATGTTGGATCTTCTGTAAAATTCTCTTAGGAAACTTTCCCTGACATGAGACACTTTGAAATGATTCTCCCCAGCAGAGTTTTTCGTAAGCTCATTAATCACCATCGGAGTTCTATGGTTATAGTTATTCCCCAAGCAGACTGGTTTAGATGATGTCTCCCCAGCAAAGCTATCTTTTCCTACAGTAGCCTTAACAGGTTTGTCAGGGTAGTGCCCAGATCAGGAGGTCAGGTCAATTTGTCTTCCCCAGTACGGTTTGCAACCGCGAAGTCAATTCAGCTAGTTATCCCCAGCGGAGTTGTCTTTCCTTTCTTCAGCATTTATTTTGCTGAGGACCTCTTTGCATTTTGCATATAGTACGCATAGCATCCTCTAAAATGCGTAGCGTTCCATTTTGTATGGAGCATTACGGCAAAATTAAAACATATGCATGTGAAGCATAAGCCAGTTTTGATAACTCGTGCGAGGATCCAAAACTTTGCTCCTTATATCATTGACAAAGCCAGAAAGAATGCCTAGTTCATTCCTCGCCAGACATTGCGAAACGGTACAAAGGGCTTCATCATTTTTCTCCCCACAGAGTCGTATCTCTCAACTCACAAGTTTCTTGGAACCATTCCCGATAGGATTCCTGCAGCCGTTCCCGACCGCTCCTTTGAGTTTTAACCATGCCAGTTCCCGACAGGCCCCGTTACCCATTCGCGATAGGTAAGCCTTGGTTATAAACTGCAGCCGTTCCCGATCGCTCATTTGAGTTTTAACCATGCCAGTTCCCGACAGGCCCCGTTACCCATTCCTGATAGGTAAGCCTTAGTTATAAACTGCAGCCGTTCCCGACCGCCCCTTTGAGTTTTAACCATGCCAGTTCCCGACAGGCCCCGTTACCCATTCCCGATAGGTAAGCCTTGGTTATAAACTGCAGCAGTTCCCGACTGCTCCTTTGAGTTTTAACCATGCCAGTTCCCGACAGGCCCCGTTACCCATTCCCGATAGGTAAGCCTTGGTTATAAACTGTAGCCGTCCCCGACAGCTCCCTTTGGTTTGAACCTTGCCAGTTCCTGACAGGTACACTTGCCCATTCCCGATAGGCAAATTAGGTCCTAACTCACCAGTTACCGACAGGTATTTCACCAGTTCCTGACAGGTATTTCACCAGTTCCCGACAGGTATTTCACCAGTTCCCGACAGGTATTTCACCAGTTCCTGACAGGTATTTCACCGGTTCCCGACAGGTTGTTCACCCGACAGGTTTCCTATGGGGTCCAATGGTTCCAAGGCCTTCTTCACCAACTTTTCTTCCTTACCTTTACAGCATTTTCTCTATTCACAGTGCAAATTTTATCGGTTATTTTTGTATTCAATCCCTTTGTATCTTGAATTCCTGATAGTCATCGCTTTCATCCATTCAGATTCACAGTTGATTGAATAGGGGCAGCTATAATACCTCAAAATTTACCTTCATGTTTTCTCAACAAATTGGTCTATGCTTTACTCATTTGCATTCCATAGTAAGTCATAGAATGCATAGCATGGCATTCAGCATAAGGCATGGGATCAAGGCACTTGGTCCATATTCTCAAGTCTCAAGCTCCAAGGTGGCTCATGGGGTTCATCATATCTTCTGAAGGTCAAGCATGGCAAAGGATTTCAAGTGGATCTTTTCCTCCTGATCAGAGGGACCAATTAGGGTTTGTGATTCAAGAGGACATCTTGTTGAACTTTGGGAATTCAAGCATGTTTTTATGGTTTCCATATGCTCATAAGTGTTCATGGATGGAGATTTGGTTGATGGTTCATGGTGAAGAATGTTCAGTGGATCAGTTGCTGGTGAAATGAGGAAAAGTCAACTGTAAAGGAGAAAGTCAACTATGGAATTTTGAGGTTCTTTTGAAGGTTTTCAAAGTCTCACATCCTCATATGGTCTTCAATTGTCAAGATTCATGCCATTCTTCAAGAATCAAGGGTTTGTGCAAAAGTTACTAAATTTGGAAAATGACCTATAATGAGAACTTTCCATTTTTGGCAATTTTTCCACCACATTCAACTTGACTTTTCATCATCAAGGAAGCTCCAAATGTATTTTCCTCCAACATGAAAGTTGAAGATCTTTCTCTCCCATTTCCAAAAAGTACTAGAACATCTCCATATCATTTGTGGAACTCTAGTTATGGTCAAAACAATGCAAGGTGTATTTCATGGATTTCTTATATGTCAAATTTTCCACCTTTTGCATTTTGGCACAAATGGACTTGTAATTGATCTTTTTTCTTCATGTTATATAACAACATCAAAATGCAAGCCAAGAGGAGTTTTTTTTGCCCTTGGAATCAAATTATTTCATGCCTTTTTTCTCATTATTTTCACAAAGTACAAAAATGCAAATTGATTCAAAACTTACAAACCAAGAAAGTGCAAGGCCCAAATTCAATTCAGAAAATGGTAATTTAAGGGAAAAGGGCTACATCAAAACATAACGACCGTTATCCTTCTACCAACTTTGAATTCTGGACATCCTGAACTTCTGTCGAAGATGACCTGGAATGGAAGTTTTTCGACTGATGGTGTTACTGTTGTGGATTTAACCTTGTCGGACGAAGTTACTTGCCATGAATCCCTAACTTTTGCTTGGATTATCTTTTAAAGTTTCCAATCCATCGGGATGATTTTTACTTATGTATCTAATTTTTTCCTGGACCGCCCCTTTCGGGTTTTCAATCCACCGAGATGTTTTTTTTATTTAGGCGAAGTATTTCTTGACTACATCAACATTCGTGGGGTAGGAAAATTCCTCTCTATCCATGGTTGCGAGTCTCAAGGCGCCGCCTGAGAAGGCTTTCTTGACCACATAGGGGCCGTCATATTTTGGAGTCCATTTGCCCCGGGAATTAGTGAGGAATGATTGTATCTTTTTTAGTACAAGGTCCCCTTTTCTGAAGACACGGAGTCAGACCTTTTTGTCAAACATTTTCTTCATTCTTTGCTGATACAGCTGACCATGGTATAGAGCCGTTATTCCTTTTTCTTTGATCAGTTTTAATTCATCATGTCGACTTTGACACCATTCAGTTTCTTTTAGCTTAGCTTCCATCAATACCCAGATTGGTGGGATCTCTACTTCTATGGGAAGCACTGCCTCCATGGCATATACTAGAGAGAAATGGGTTGCCCCTGTTGAAGCGCGGACAGATGTTCGATAACCGTGAAGAGCAAAGGGTAACATCTCGTGCCCATCTTTGTAGGTTACAACGATCTTCTGAATGATCTTCTTGGTATTCTTGTTAGCCACTTCTACCACCCCATTCATCTTAGGCAGGTAGAGAGATGAGTTATGGTCTTCGATCTTGAACTCAGCGCACAATTCCTTCATCGTCTTGTTGTTCAAGTTGGATCCATTATTAGTAATGATCTGGCTTGGAACACCATAACGGCAGATGAGATTGTTCTTGATAAATTGGACCACCACTTGTCGGGTTACATTGGCGTATGACGCTGCTTTGACTCATTTGGTGAAGTAGTCAATGGCCACCAGGATGAACCGATATCCGTTTGAAGCTTTGGGTTCAACCATGCCAATTACGCCGATTCCCCATATAGGAAAAGTCCATGGGGAAGAAAGAACTTTGAGATGCGTTAGCGGTACATGGATTTCGCCCGCGTATATCTGACACTTATGACACTTCTGTCATACCCCAAATTTTTACCACTAAGATGTCCCATCATTGTGCAAATCATCATCACAATATGGAGGAACCATCTTATTTCATCAGTCTCCCCAAAGATGGGTGAGTATCCACTACAATCAAAATTAGGGTTTCAAGCCCTCTCAGAGCTTTAGACAAAGGATCAATCAAGGAATGACATGATCTTCAACTTGTCTAACCTCTCAAACATCCACAATGGATCAAAAGGACTCCCACTTTAAGGATTAAGCACAAGGATGCTCCCTTCTAGGTGGATCAAGTCTCAAGATCGACAGTGTCACCAAATTAGGGTTTTGATCGACCAGGGCCTCCAATTGGAAATTTTCATCCGGGCACAAGCCAATGATCCAAAAAATAACCTAATATACTCCATGGAACCTCATGGACCCAATCATCAAGTCAATTTGTCCTCAGGGGATGCATACATCAAAAATCAGGAATTGGGATTTCTTGACCTAATTCACCCCTAAGTTGACTTTTGGGGAAAATCATGAACCAAGACCTCAAGAGAGGGGTTGAGGGTCTCTAATGAACTATATTGATCCATTTGGAACAATGGATTAATCCAAGAAGCTTGAGCAACAAGTCTCAATTTCATCTACACCACAATTAGGGTTTTAAGGAAAAAAGTCAACTGTAACTTTGACTTTTGACCAGGACATGCTCCCAAACCCTAGGAATTGCCTCAATATACCCTATGACACTCTTGGAACATGTCCATCAAGTTTGATTTAGGTCAAGGACATGAATTCTTGAAGAATTGCACAGTTTGAAATTCATTTGATAAAAAGTCAACTGTGCATAAAAGTCAACTTTGACTTTTTGAGATTTTTCACCAAAATGGTTTTTTAACCCTAAAATGATGTTAATGTATGATTTGAATCATCATTCATCAAGAAAAATCAAGAAAAGTTGGATAACTTGTAAAAGGGGTAACCATAAAAACATAGAAAATTTTCTAAGTTAAAAATAAAGTGACAAGGGTACCAACTTTGGAGGACCATAACTCCTAAACCACAAGGCCATTTTCTCTCATCCAAAGATGGATTTGTAGCTCTCATTACCCTCTACAAAAACTTCAACTAGACCTAACTCCAATTCATTAAGGATTTTGAGTTATGGAGTGATCAAAATGGTTGAAAAATGAAAATGTCACTTTTTTCAACACTTAGTGAAATTTTCACTAAGTTCAAATCTGTCTTCATTTTTTGCCAAATGTAAGGGTATTTTTCACTTGGATTCAAAAGAGATCAAAACCAAACATGTTCAAACAGTTGTTGTATGATGTAAGGGCTTTCCAAAATGACCAAGAACATTGCCAAATTCCATTTGAGTCATGAGATATGACATTGGAAAGTTGCCTTGCTGAAATCTGTCAAGGCAAGGCAGAATTTGTAACTTTGCTCGATTTGCCAAAATCAGCCAAATCCAAATGCTCCTATCCACTTGGACACCTCAGAGGATTGAATCTAAAGGGGACAATCACTGAGCCAAGCCTCCAAAGTCCATGGAACAAGAAATAGCATGTTGAACCTAGAATGGCCAAAATAGGGACAAGACTTCAAATTTGGATTGGAGCATTCAATGGAAGCATCAAGGTGGCATGGACTGAGCCATTCTCATCTGAAATCAGTCAAGACTTATCCAAGACCAAGGGAACCAAAGCTCTGTGCCCTAACCTCTAGTCAATGGCTAGAGGAGACTTGAAATTCCATTGGCCAACATTGAACAAACACCTGCTGCAGTTGCCATTCACTGTGGATCCCAAAACAAACATGCTCTACTATAAATAGAGCTCAATTGTGATCAGTTTGAGTACACCAAAGCCATCTAATAGATGCTTTCCTCAAAATCTCTTTCTCTTGGCAAAAATGCATTTCTTAGCAAGGTAGCTATCGGGTTTTGAGTTTGAGAACTTTTCCAATCAAACCAATCACTCACACACCTCACATCATCACATATGAGCTGATCAAACACTTAGATCACTTCTGAAACACCAATTTCACAAAATCACCAGCTGGTTGCTCAAATTTTCAAACAAGTTGCAGCTGAGGTACCACAAATTGTTCCTGCCATTTTCAATCAGGTCCAAGCATTCAAACACAATCCATAGGGTGTAGGGAAGCTGTTCAGATCATCACCACTCATCTGTAACACCTCCAAATGAAAAATCACATTGCTCTTGCTGTCACGGCCTAGAGGTAAGCACACACTTAGTCATCTCTCAATCTATTCATATTTCCTCGCACAATAATTTGGCCATATGTTCATAATCATGCATGGAATGTTTTCCCTCAATTAATTGCATTGTTTGAATTGTGTATAAAAAATCCTAGCCTTCATGCAGAAATTAGGGCTCTTGAGGTTTCTTCGTGATTTCATGTTTTGTGTTTAATTTAAATGAAATTAAGTGTTATAGACATGATCGTGAGGTTGAGACGAGCATAATGATATGTGGATTGCATGATATGATTAAGTATTCAGTGAGATTGGAGAGAAAATGCAGATCTGAGAATCCAAGAACACGCGCGTGTTCTTCAGCATGTTCTTGGCGCCATTTCTTTCAAATTCAAATATTTGAATTTTGTGATTTTGTTTAATTGATTCAAAAATTAATTTCTCTCTGAGTTTTAATGATTTTGAGTTGATTCTTTTTTTAATAATTCACAAAAATGTTAAAATATTTTATTTTCCCAAAAAATCCCAAAAGTATTATTTATTTAATATAATTGATATTTTTGCAAAGAATTAATGTTTTAATTGTTTTTGACATTTTAAATATTTTTTCTACATTGATTTTGCAACTTTTAATGCTTTCTAATTATTTTGTAGGTCAATACTTAATTTTCGAAGCATTAATCCAAGATCACAATTTGTTTTTCATATGTTAAACAATTTTGATCATTTTAATTGAATTTTTATTCAATTAAATACATTTTTGAAAACAAATTAGGGTTTTTGGATTAACTCAACCCTCATAAATCATTTTCAAAACACTTGGGCCTCTTGAGAGAGTGTAAGACCCAATCCTTTTTTGTACAGAAAACCTTTTTGCGCCTCAGTGTATTGTATAAGTCCCGATACCATAAAAAACAAACGGCGCGATCGCCATTTTAAACGGAAAAATCATATAGGCCTACCCTCGTGTTATAAGCCCCACTCTTTTTCTTTAAAACTTTTTGGGCCTCTTGAAAGAGTGTAAGACCCATCCCTTTGTACAGAAAACCTTTTTGGGCCTCAGTCACTTGTATAAGTCCCTCTGTACAAATTCAAATAGTGTGCTCACTGATAAAACCCTGGGCCTCTCCTTGAGCTGTAAGCCCCAGATCTTTCTTTTTCAAAGCACTTTCTCCTTTGATTTTGAATATATTGTTGTTTTCAATCTTTCTGTGTTGAACAACTAACCAAACAGCATGGAAGCTCTACAACCGAGTAAGTGTTTATACGCTTTCATTTACCACTTTCATATACATATAACTGTATTGTGGGGCTGTTTCACTGTAAGTCTTTTTTCATAAACTCATATCAACTGTGTAATAATAGTATAGATATTTAGAGTTTCCCCGGCAACTACGTCTAGAACTAGGTGACGCCGTTTCGTTTATTCGTAGAAATACACAACTCTACTCCCAGAGATGAATGTATTCTCCGTGATTGGCATCTTTGAGTTTCTTCCAAATTCTCGAACTTTTCTGACTTGATCTATTCATTGTGAATAGCTTTCCTTGAATTTCTCAGGGTTTGGGGACCCACGGGCTTCTTAAAAGCATCGGCCTCCTCTTGGGCATCGTACAAGGACCCACAGGCTTCCTAAAAGCAACCCCGCCTCCTCTTGGGCTTAGTACAAGGACCCTACGGCTTCTTAGAAGTATTCTCAGCCTCCTCTTAGGCTTCTTATAATGATCTCTTCCTTCGGGAATGATAACCTTCTCTTGGGCTTAGTACAAGGACCCGTCGGCTTCTTAAAAGTTTACAGCCTCCTCTTAGGCTTCGTATAAATTATCCCGACGACCTCCTAGAGGTATAGGAACAGAACCAAGTCATCCTCATAGAACAGTCCTTTTATAGAGTCTACTACTATTTCTCAAAGCATAGTACAAAAGACGAAACTCTAGACTTGGACAGTCTAATCTCCTCGAGTCTCAAAGACATTCTCAAGTGACCCCTTCATTAAATAGGAAGGAAACACGCAGACTCGGACAGTCTCAAATACCCTTCGGATTTCCCGCTTCCTTAAAGAACAGGAATAACTCGGATCCTTGAATCAAATCCATGAGTACAGTGTTGCTCATATAAGAACTGATTTTCTCTTTCAAAATCAGTATACCTGTCATTCAACTGAAACAGTTACCATAGCCTCCTTTTGGGCTTCGTACAATGATTCTCCCCAGCGGAGTCAAACAACGTTTAGCCTCTCTCTTGGGCTTTGTACGAGACATATATGAGACTCCCTCGCTGAGTCAATCACCCAACAGCCTCCATCTCGGGCTTCGTACGAGATACAAAAAACTCTTTTTGAGTCAATTAGCCTTCATCTTGGGCTTTATACGAGATACCAAAAGATTCTCCCCAGCGGAATCAAACCCTTTAGCCTCCATCTCGGGCTTTGTACGAGATACAAAAGGGTTCTTATTGAGCCAAACAAACCTTTCGCCTCTCTCTCGGGCTTCGTACGAGATACAAAAAGATCCCCTGGTTGAGTCAAACCTTTTCGCCTCCATCTCGGGCTTCGTACGAGATACAAAACACTCTCTTGTTGAGTATAAAAGATCCTCTTGTAGGATCAACCCCTTTTAGCCACTTTCTCGGGCTTTGTACGAGACACATACTAGCCTCCTCTTAGGCTTTGTATAAGAAAACCACTGCTTGATCCAATTAACCTTTTAGCATCAAAGTTGTGCCTCGTTCACAGTACACAAACATCAACAACTCCTTTCCCATCATCTAATCGCTGTAAGCGGCAAGCCTCTGGATCATCTACATCCATGCCACTGTCCCTCTTTTAGCATGAGAATTTCCTAAGGAAAGATAGCATTGCTCTACACTGAGTTAAAGTATTCTCCTTTAGGTTAAAATCCCCTTTAAAGGAAATTATGGCATTGCTAGGATCCGCGTATCCCAGTTAAAGTAATTCTCCTTTCTAAAAAACAGTTGTGACAAACAACCCCCTTTTTAGAGATGACAAATTCTCTCTAAAGTGGAGACTTTTTAGCTTCACATCTTGGGCTTTGAACAAGATACAAACCACCTTTCGCTTCACGTCTTGGGCTTTGAATAAGACACCAAAAACACCATTTCCTCCCATAGAATAGGAGGAACTACGAACGCTCTGATTTTCCTATTTCAGTAAACGGGAATACGTAGGCATAAGATTGAAAGAAAAATCTTAGCGGGCATAATCAGCAAAAAACCCGAAT
The DNA here is from genome assembly GCA_022829125.1 of Lathyrus tuberosus. Lineage (NCBI taxonomy): Eukaryota > Viridiplantae > Streptophyta > Magnoliopsida > Fabales > Fabaceae > Lathyrus > Lathyrus tuberosus. Next base: position 1,126,280 of record JALAZF010000428.1, read on the forward strand.
CCCATACTCTCACATTCAAAAGCATCAGTCCTAACATCCTAATCTTTGTTCCCCGCCAGAAACCTTCTGCCCAGATAAAAAGAAAGAAAAACTGTATTGGCTAAAATACAAATAACCAGTACAAAGCCCCCCCCAAATTGATAGCATTCGTAAACTAACAGACCGCTGTTTAAATTCAGTATGCAAGCAGGGTTAATTGGAGACATCTATTTCCCTTCCTTATTCAGCTCACAATAGGATAAAAAATGAATCGACCTGTAGTTTAAGCTCAAACCGCAGAGAGCGACCAACGCTTAAGAACCGCGTCCAAAATCGGTCGCTACAGAAAAATGGCGCCCACCGTGGGGCTCGACTTTCTTTTTCCTTCTTCCTTTTCACCTCTTGTGTGAAATACCACAGATTGGGGCTTCCGCCGGGGAACCCATTTCTGTCAGGAACTTAGGATCCTTAGCTTCAAAGGTCTAGGATGTTTAGGACAAATATATATACTGCTTTTCCTAATTGCTATACATGTTTATTTTTCTGCTAATGGGAATGCGGGTGATGCCATATGCGGAAAGATTGAGTATACACTTAAGATAAGTGATGGCGACGGGGTCGACCATTAACCTCAGTGGAGGCTGACCAACGCAACCCATTCTCTCACCCAGACAATAGGCCTGTTGTTAAGTCTGAGAAGCTGAGGAGCCAAACCCTTTCGTAGTGCGGAAACTATCAGAAATAGTTGTTACGCGATACTACCCTCATTTGAGGCTGGTGATCTGTTCTCGGTGAATGGCACTTACTCTAAGATTGCACTACAACTCGCTGGCGATCCGCTTGTTGTTTTGCTTTCCTGGGAGGAGCTGATGATAATGAGTACAGGTATAAAAATCACCCTAGTATAAACCTTTGGGGATGGGTAGAGCCTTGACTTCATGACAACGACCCTTTGACCCCATATTTTTTCCATGTTTTTGTGTGCTGCATTCATGCATTCATCTAAAAAACATTAAAACATTCAAAAAAAAATTCTCTTCTAGTCTCTCTGTTTTTCAAATTAAATTAAGACTATGATTGCAAATATCAGAGAAGAAGATTGCACTAATGGATTTCGGTAGAAGGAGAACTCAACAGTATACATTTAAGGTTCCAAAGCTAGAGGATTTGAGAAGGTTAGCAAGGATGATCACTAACCCTGAGGCTTTCAGAGCCAAACACGGAGGTTTGTTACCATTGCTAAAAGTCCGTGTGATTGAGGGAATCATGGATGCACTCATTCAGTTTTACGATCCGGTTTATCACTCTTTCACATTCCCGGATTACTGTCATACCCCAAATTTTGACCACTAAGATTTCCCATCATTGTGTAAATCATCATCACAATATGGGGGAGCCATCTTGCCTCATTAGTCTCCCCAAAGATGGGTGAGCATTCACTACAATCAAAATTAGGGTTTCAAGCCCTCTCAGAGCTTTTGACAAAAGATCAATCAAGGAATGACATGATCTTCAACTTGTCTAAACCTCTCAAACGTTCACAAAGGATCAAAGAGGACTCCCACCTCAAGGATTAAGCACGAGGATGCTCCCTTCTAGGTGGATCAAGTCTCAAAATCGACAGTGTCACGAAATTAGGGCTTTGGTCGACCAGGGCCCCCAAATGGAAATTTTCATCTGGGCATAAGCCAATGATCCAAGACATAACCTAATATACTCCATGGAACCTCATGGACCCAATCATCAAGTCAATTTAACCTCAAGGGATGCATCCACCAAAAATCAGGAATTAGGGTTTCTTGACCTAATTCACCCCTAAGTGGACTTTTAGGGCAAATCATGAACCAAGACCTCAAGAGAGGGTTTGAGGGTCTCTAATGAACCATATTGATCCATTTGGAACAATGGATTAAGCCAAGAAGCTTGAGCAATAAGTCTCAATTTCATCTGCACCACAATTAGGGTTTTAAGAGGAAAGTCAACTGTAACTTTGACTTTTGACCAAGACATGCTCTTAAGCCCTAAGACATGATTCAATATACCCTATGACACCTTTGGAACATGTCCATCAAGTTTGATTTAGGTCAAGGACATGATTTCCTGAAGAATTGCACAGTTTGGAATTCATCTGATAAAAAGTCAACTGTGCACAAAAGTCAACTTTAACTTTTTGAGATTTTTCACCAAAATGGATTTTTAACCCTAAAATTATGTTTATGTTTGATTTGAATCATCATTCATCAAGAAAAATCAAGAAAAGTGGGATAACTTGTAAAAGGGGTAACCATAAAACTTAGAATTTTTTCTAAGTTATGGAAAAGTACCACTAATACACCAACTTTGGAGGACCATAACTTCTAAACCACAAGGCCATTGTGCCCCATCCAAAGCTTGATTTGTAGATCTCATTGCCCTCTACAAAAACTTCAACTAGGCCTAACTCCAATTCATTATGGATTTTGAGCTATGAGTGAGCCAAAGTGGCTGAAAACATGAAAGTATACCATTTTCCAACACTTAGAAAAATTATGTCCAAGACAGATTTTGTTGAAACACCAAAACTTGTGTGATTTTTTCACATAGTTGCAAGCTGAATCAAGTCCAAAGTTAAACATCAATATTGTTGCATATGTTACTAAGAATTCAAAGAGCTCAACACCATGAATTGATTCAACTTAAGCCATGAGAAATCCATGCCCAAAGTCATGCTGCTGCAAGCTGTTTTGGAAAAATCAGTTTGCATGTTTGCTTGCCACACACGATTTTGAGCCAAAGACTAAGGATCACTATGCCACCTGTGTTTAAACCAATCACAATGCAACTGATCCAACTGATAAATCTGAGTAAAAAAGCCAAGGAATCTTCCAACTTGAAGTTCATCCACTTTGGCACTTTTTGCCTTGAATTCAAAGTGCATTAATGTGGAATAGTGCATTGTCAAGATTCTCACTCTCCTCAGTCAATTTCTTTGATTAAACAACAATAAAAACATCTGAAGAATGTGATTTCAGTCAAGGTATAGCTGATCTATTTGGAGCAGCTGTTATGCCTAGTTCAAGAGGCATTTATGCCAAGCCAATCCATGCAAATGTGATCTGATCCAGAAGCCATTCACTATTCCTCCAAGACAAGAGTTGATCACCTATAAATAGAGGTCCCAATGGATCATTCAACTCACACCAAATCCAGTTACAGCACTGCTTTCTCTCATTCTTTCTTAAACCTCAAGTTTTCTTGTTTTTGAGTAACCACTATCGGGTTTTGAGTTGCAGCCATAGGCAATCAATTCCAATTGCTCAAACACATCACATATGATGTATTTGAGGTGTCCAAACACTTAAACACTGACTGTAACACCTCAGGCTCAAAATCACTCTTCCACTAAGCCATTATGCTTCAATTTTGCAGGTGGAGGTCTCCAGCTTGATCCAAAGAGTTTCAAAGTGTTCCAAAGCTTGCAACACACTCCATAACATCCATTGAAGCTGTAGGGATCATCAATTCACGACTAGAACACCATATGGGCAAAGTTCCATTTCAGCTTGCATCAAGGTGAGCTTCAAACTCAAACTCCATGATCCATGCATATTTCCTCGCATGATATTTTTGCCATTTGATTGCCATCATGTGTTGATTGTTTTGCCTCAAGAAATTGGATCATAGACCTTATAACCATGCCTGTAGGATTGCTTTTGCAAATTAGGGTTCATTTGTGTTCATCATGATTATTTTACTCCACACTGAAAATGAATAAAATTGGGTATTGTGTCATACCCCAAATTTTGACCACTAAGATTCCCATCATTGTGCAAATCATCATCACAATATGGAGGAACCAATATGCCTCATCAATCTCCTCAAGGAATTGTTGAGCATCCACTACAATCAAAATTAGGGTTTTAAGCCCTCTCAGAGCCTTAGACAAAGGATCAATCAAGGAATGACATGATCTTCAACTTGTCTAAACCTCTTAAACATCCACAAAGGATCAAGAGGCTCCCACATCAAGAATTAAGCACAAGAGTGCAACATTTCAAGTGGATCAAGCCTCAAGTTCATCTAATACAAAGTCAACTGACGCAGAAAGTCAAAGTTTGACTTTTTGGTCAACTTTGAACTTCACAAGCCATTATTCAAGAAAATATGATGGATGATTTAATTTGATCAAATTTAAATCAAGAAATCATGCAAAATTGCAAAATTGATCAAATTGAAAGAAACTTAGAAATTGTTTCTAAGTTAAAATCATGTTCAAGTGCACAACTTTTCAAGGTTGTAACTATTGATCCAAGCATCCATTGATTTTGAGTAAGAGCTACTTTTAAAGAGGGTATTTGATACTTCAACATTGTAGAAGGAATCAACTCAAAATATCATGAGGATTGAAAGATGTAAGTGATCAAAGTTGGGAATTCTTAATGTCCAATGTTCTGACATTGCATAGGGACATCATTAATATTTTTTCAGCAAGAATGCCCCAACTTCAAGGACATTTTTCTCCATGATCCAAGTTGAACCAGGTCTGGAGTCAAACATGAAAGTTGAAGTATGTTGTCTCAGCTTTCCAGAAAGTTATAGAACGTCCTTGTAGCATACTCGAGCAGGGAGATATGATTTTCGCAAGAAGCATTGATAAAGCAGAATTTTCATGACAGCTTTTGGGACAGATTTGACTCCACAAGTTCAAGGCCCTTTTTGATGACTTTGCAAGCTGAACCGAGACCAAAGTCAAACATCAAAGTTAAATTATGTCATTAGGGCTTTCCAAAATGTATTAGAACTCCCATTAATTCAACTTGAGCAAGGAGTTATGAACCTCACAACAGGCCTTGCTCGAGCTGATTTTTTAGGACAGATTTTGTGCACTTTTCTTGTGCCACCCAATTTTCAGGCTTTGTCACCATGCAAGACAAGCATCAAAGATGAAATTCACTTCAAATCAAAATATCATAGTGGATTAAAATATACAAGTGATTAAAGTTTGGAATTATTAATGTTCAATGTCTGATGTTCTGACATGCATATATGACATCATTAATATTTTTGTAGCAAGAATGTCCCAACTTCAAGGATATTTTTCTCCATGATCCAAGTTGATTCAAGCCAAACCTTGAACATCAAAGTTGAAGTACGTCATCTAAGCTTTCCAGAAAGTCCTAGAACATCCATGTAGCATACTCGAGCAGGGAGTTATGAATTTGACAACAGGGCTTGCTGCAGCAGATTTTTAAGACATGTTTTGGGGCAGATTTGCACATTTCTTGTGCCACACGAATTTCCAAGCCTTGTCATCACTTTGGACACATCTGAGGATCAAATTTAAAGGGGACAATCACTGAGCCAAGCCTCCAAAGTCCTTGGAACAAGAAGTAGCATGCTATTCCTAAAAATCCCTAAAAGAGGGACAAGACTCCAATTTTGGATTGGAGCATTTAATAGATGCTTAGAGGTGGCATGGACTGACACATTTGCAACTGAATTCAGTAAAGATTCCTCCAACAAGTAGGGAACCAAAGCTCTGTGCCCTAACCTCTAGTCAATGGCTAGAGGAGACTTGGATTTTCATTGGCCAACATTGGCCAAACCTCTGCTGCAGCCACCATTCACTATTGCTACGAAAACAAACTTGCTCTACTATAAATAGAGCTCATTTGTGCTCAGTTTGAGTACACCAAAGCCATCAAACAGATGTTTTCCTCAAAATCTCTTCTTTCACCTCAAATTTGCCTTCCAAAGCAAGTAATTCTGAGTTTTTGAGCTAGAGAGCAATTCCACTCAAACTAATCACACACACACCTCATATATATCATATGTAAGCTGTGTAAACTATCACAAGTGACCTGTAATCACAAAATCACAAAGTCACTTCTCAAAACCTCAAAATGGCACTTTTTTGCATTTTTCAAGCCATGTCTTGATTCAGTCACTTTCCAAACCAGATAAAACCTCAAACACACTCCAAATATCATCCTTGAACTATCCCAGATGGTTCCCAACATCTGGAACACCATTTGAGAGAGTTGTTATTTTGGTCACTTTTAACCCCTTTTGCAAGAAAGGGACAGTTTGTGTTTTTGCAGGCACCAGTTGATTCCAACCATCCTAAAAGCTTCTAAGGGATCATTTGAGTGTGTCTAAAGCATCAAATCATTTCTGGAACAAGAGGCTTGACAGATTGCAAAAAAAGCTCAAAACGAGGTAAGCATCACAACTTGGAATCCTTGAAATCATGCATTGCTTTGAAGTCCACTGATCATACACATCTCATACATGTTGTATATGTTGTGTTTGGGCTAATTCACCATGTAATCCATGCCTGTATCAAAGTGTAGCACAAAAAATGCAATTATAGGTCCTTTTCAAAACCACTATCGGGTTTTGAGGAGGGAGTGTGTCCTGAAAAAACTACCATCGCCATTGGATTCCTTGTGAAATTCTGGGCCAGATGCATATAAATTTTGTCTCAAACCATTGAGATTTGAGAAAGTTATGGGTGTTGGAAGTTTGATAAAAAAGATGTTGAAAACTCATGAGTGATGTTGTAACATCACACTCCTCTCTTTCTTAGTTTATCTTCAAAACTCAACCAATTCTTTCACATAGCAAAAATCATCATTTTCAAAATCTGTTTTACACACTTCTTATTCATACTCCAAAATATTTTATTCCACAAAAAAATTAGTTTTATATTATTTATTTAATATAATTAGTATTTTTGTGAATAAACTCCTTTTTAATGTTTTTAAAACATTTTAAAAGTGAATTCTCATATTGAAAATCAAGACCAAATGAATTTTATTTCATCTTGTGATTAAAACATCATTTTTCAAAACCCAACCAAAAATCACAAGTTGCTTATTTGGTATTTTTATCATTTTTGTATTGATTTTCTTTTAAGAATTTACTTTTAAAATAATAAAATTAGGATTTCTTTGATTTTCACCATCATAAAACTTTTTCAAACACTCATGGGCCTCTTGAGAGAGTGTAAGACCCAACCCCCCATGTACAAACCATTTTGGGCCTCACTTATTGTATAAGTCCCTTTGTACAAGTAAACGGCGCGATCGTCGCCTTTTAAAAAATCAACTGGGCCTACCCTCGTGTTATAAGCCCCACTCTTTTTCTTTAATCACTTTGGGTCTCTCCTTGAGCTATAAGACCCATTCAAAACATTTTGGGCCTCTTGAGAGAGTGTAAGACCAACCTCCTGTGTACAGAAAACATTTGGGCCTCATTCGTTGTATAAGTCCCTCTGTACATTTTCAAATAAATGACGCGATTGTCGCCTTTTCAAAATAACCCTGGGCCTACCCTCGAGTAATAAGACCCATTTCTTTTCTTAAAATACACTTGGGCCTCTAATGGATTGTAAGACCCAATCCTCTTTTAACCAAAACATTTTGGGCCTCACTTATTGTATAAGTCCCTCCGCGTTAAAAGAAAACCTCGGCGCGATCGCCACATTTTAAATGAAAAGTCAACTAGGCCTACCCTCGTGTTATAAGCCCCACTCTTTCTTAAACCTTCTTGGGCCTCTTGAGAGAGTGTAAGACCCATCCCTTTTTACAAAAAACCTTTTTTGGGCCTCAGTCACTTGTATAAGTCCCTCTGTACAAATTTAACAGTGCGCTCACTGATGAAACCCTAGGCCTCTCCTTGAGCTGTAAGCCCCAAATCTTTCATTTTCAAAGCACTTTCTCCTTTGATTTTGAATATATTGTTGTTTTCAATCTTTCTTTGTTGAACAACTAACCAAACAGCATGGAAGCTCTACAACCGTGTAAGTGGTTATTGCTTTCATTTACCGCTTTCATATACATATAACTGTATTGTGGGGCTGTTTCACTGTAAGTCTTCTTTCATAAACTCATATCAACTGTGTAATAATAGTATAGATATTTCGAGTTTCCCCGGCAACTACTTCTAGAACTAGGTGACGCCGTTTCATTTATTCGTAGAAATAGACAGCTAGATCCCCAATAGGATCACCAGATACAGTCTTCTCTTCGGCTGTTCTCATTAGGAATCGCCAAGAAACTCTACTCCCAAAGATGAATGTCTTCTCCGTGAATGGCATCTTTGAGTTTCTTCCAAATTCTCGAACTTTCCTGACTTTGATCTATTCTCGGTGAATTGCATTGCCTTGAACTTCTCGGGGTTTGGGGACCCATCGGCTTCTTAAAAGCATCGGCCTCTTCTTGGGCATCGTACAAGGACCCACAGGCTTCCTAAAAGCAACTCCACCTCCTCTTGGGCTTAGTACAAGGACCCTACGGCTTCTTAGAAGTATTCACAGCCTCCTCTTAGGCTTCGTATAATGATCTTTTCCTCCGGGAATGATAGCCTCCTCTTGGGCTTAGTACAAGGACCCGTCGGCTTCTTAAAAGTTTCCAGCCTCCTCTTGGGCTTCGTACAAATTGTCCCGACGACCTCCTAGAGGTATAGGAACAGAACTTAGTCAGCTTCATAGAGCAGTCCCTTCTAGAGTCTACTACTGTTTCTCAAGGCATAGTACAAAAGATGAAACTCTAGACTTGGACGGTCTAATCTCCTTGAGTCTCAAAGACATTCTCAAGTGACCCTTTCATTAAATAGGAAGGAAACCCGTAGACTCGGACAGTCTCAATACCCTTCGGATTTCCCGCTTCCTTAAAGAACAGGAATAACCCGGATCCTTGAATCAAATCCATGAGTACAGTGTTACTCATATAAGAACTGATTTTCTCTTTTAAAATCAGTATATTGGATCTGTCACTCAACTGAAACAGTTACAATAGCCTCCTCTTGGGCTTTGTTCAATGATTCTTCCCAGCGAAGCAAACGTTTAGCCTCCATCTCGGGCTTCGTACGAGATACCAAAATTCTCCCCAGCGGAGTCAACCAAATTTTAGCCTCTCTCTCGGGCTTTGTACGAGACACATAATAGACTCTCTCGTTGAGTCCATCACCCCTGTCGCCTCCATCTCGGGCTTTGTACGAGATACAAAAAGGTTCTTATTGAGCCAAACAAACAATAGCCTCCATCTCGGGCTTTATACGAGATACCAAAAGACTCCCTCGTTGAGTCAAAAACCTTTTCGCCTCCATCTCGGGCTTCGTACGAGATACAAAAAAACTCTCTTGTTGAGTCAAACAGCCTCTCTCTCGGGCTTTATACGAGATACCAAAAGATTCCCTCGTCGAGTCAAAACCTTTTAGCCTCTCTCTCGGGCTTTGTACGAGACACATATTAGCCTCCTCTTAGGCTTTGTATAAGAAAACCACTGGTTGATCCCATCAACCTTTTAGCATCAAAGTTGTGCCTCATTCACAGTACACAAACATCAACAACTCTTTCCCCTTCATCTAATCGCTGTAAGCGGCAAGCCTCTGGATTATCTACATCCATGCCACTGTCCCTCTTTTAGCATGAGAAATTCCTAAGGAAAGATAACATTGCTCTATACTGAGTTAAAGTCTTCTCCTTCAGGTTAAAACCCCCTATAAAGGAAATTATGGCATTGCCAGGATCCGCGTATCCCGGTTAAAGTAATCCCCCTTTATAAACCAGTCACCCAACAGTTGTGACAAACATACCTCTTTAGAGATGACAAATTCTCTCTAAAGTCAGACTTTTCAGCTTCATATCTTGGGCTTTGAATAAGATACAAACTACTTTCAGCTTCACATCTTGGGCTTTGATCAAGATACAAACCACCTTTCGCTTCACGTCTTGGGCTTTGAACAAGACACCAAAAACACCATTTCCTCCCATAGAATACGAGGAACTACGAACGCTCTGATTTCCCTGTTTCGGTAAACGGGAATAAGTAGGCATAAGATTGAAAGAAAAATCTTAGCGAGCACAATAAACAAAAACAAAATCCCATATCTCCATCAATCAAAAGCAGTAATTCAAAAACATCAGTCCTAACATCCTAATCCTTGTTCCCCGCTAGAAAGTCCTAGAAAGAAAGGAAATCGTATTGGAAAAAATACAAATAACCAGTACAAAGGCCCCCCACATTGATAGCATCCGTAACCTAACAGACCGCTGTTTAAACTCAGTATGCAAGCAGGGTTAATTGGAGACATCTATTTCCCTTCCTTATTCAGCTCACAATAGGATAAAAAATGAATCGACCTGTAGTTAAAGCTCAAACCGCAGAGAGTGACTAGCGCTTAAGAACCGCGTCCAAAATCGCTCGCTACAGAAAAATGGCGCCCACCATGGGGTGTTTCAAAGTTAGATCTAGGCACGGTCTTCCTTCTCTTCACTTATGTGAAAACCATAGATTGGGGCTTCCGCCGGGGAACCCATTTTCTGTCAGGAACATAGGATTCATAGCTTTAAAGGTCTAGGATGTTTAGGACAAATATATATACTACTTTTCCTAATTGCTATACGTGTTTATTTTTCTGCTAATGGGAATGCGGGTGATGCCGTATGTGGAAAGATTGAGTATACACTTAAGATAAGTGATGGCGACGGGGTCGTCCATCAACCTCAGTGGAGGCTGACTAATGTAACCATTCTCTCACCTAGACAATGGGCTGGTTGTTAAGTCTGAGAAGCTGAGGAGCCAAACCCTTTCGTAGTACGGAAACTATCGGAAATAGTTGTTACGCGATACTACCCTCATTTGAGGCTGGTGATCTATTCTCGGTGAATGGCACTTACTCTAAGATTGCTCTACAACTCGCTGGCGATCTGGTTGTTGTTTTGCTTTCCTGGGAGGAGCTGATGATAATGAGTACAGGTACAAAAATCACCCAAGTATAAACCTTTGGGGATGGGTAGAGCCTTGACTTCATGACAACGACCCTTTAACCCCATGTTTTTCCTATGTTTTTGTGTGCTGCATTCATGCATTCATTTAAAAAACATTAAAACATTCAAAAACCTTCTCTTCTAGTCTCTATGTTTTTCAAATTAAACTAAGACTGTGATTGCAAATATCAGAGAAGAGGATTGCACTAATGGATTTCGGTAGAAGGAGAACTCATACGTACACCTTCAAGGTTCCAAAACTAGGGGATTTGAGAAGGTTAGCAAGGATGATCACTAGCCCAGAGGCTTTCAGAGCCAAACATGGAGGTCTGCTGCTTCTGTTAAGAGTCCATGTGATTGAGGGAATCATGGATGCGCTCATTCAGTTTTACGATCCGGTTTATCACTGTTTCACATTCCCAGATTACCAGCTAGCACCAACGCTGGAGGAGTATTCTCATCAAATCGATCTACACATTACAGATCGAGCTCCATTTTCTGGACTGGAAGAAATTCCAAAGAATCAGACTATTACAAGAGCAATTCATTTAGACGAGTCTGAGGTCAGGACTCACATGACCGCTAAGGGTGGCATCCAAGGTTTGCCAGCCTAGTTCTTGACAAAGAAAGCCCTGTATTTTGTCAGTATAGGAAACATAACTGCTTTTGAAAGCATCTTTGTCTTGCTCATCTACGGGTTATTTTTGTTTCCCAACATCAATAACTTCGTCGATATTAACGCCATTAAGGTTTTTCTTATTGGAAACCCTGTGCCGACTTTGCTCGCAGATGCGTATCATTCTGTACACTTGGGAAATTTGTACAGTGGATGGGAGATCACATGTTGTGTACCTCTGCTTTATAAATGGTTTATCTCCCATTTTCCTAAGTCTGCTACTTTTTAGGATTGCAAGAGTGCCTTACGTTGGTCGCAGAAGATCATGTCTCTTACCAACTCTGATATAGATTGGTGTAATAGGATATATGAGGGAATCAGGATCATTGATCGTTGTGGAAACTTCCCCAACGTACCCCTCATAGGAACTAAAGGAGGAATAAATTACCATCCAGTGTTGGTTCTTCGTCAATTTGGATACCCGATGAGACACATCCCACGGGGTGTTCATTTGGAAGGTCTTTTCTTCAAAGAAGGAGAAAACGACAGAGCACTAAAGATGGAAATAGTGCAAGCTTGGAAACATGTTCATAAGAAAGGACGGGAGTCTCTAGGAAAACCGGACTGTGTCTTGGTGGAGCCTTATCTCCATTGGGTACAAACTAGAGCTCTCAAGTTAAAGATGCCTTATCCTCGTTAGGGAATCCTTCCGCCGAGGGAGTCTGTCATGTACTTCATGACTGAAACTGAAAAGCTTCAGGTTACTCTCAACAAGGTTCAAAAGGAGAGAAGGTATTGGAAGAACAAGTACCGCACCCTCGACATAGAGTGCATTAAAATACAACAATTACTGAAAGAGAAGGATGCTCTGATTGAAATTTTGGAGCAGCATGCTGTAGAGAATCAAGATGACCAGCGGAATTTGCTCGCTCCTTTCACTTGGGAAAGGAATGACAACCCGACAACGGCCCAAGAGCCCCGGTCAAAGAAAAGGAAGATACCAGAATCAGTACCCGATTTCTCTTCAGAGAGGACTCGGGACCCATTAGCTTAGGTTTCTGTTTCTGCACTTTGTAATCTACTGTATTTCCGTTTCTGTAATCCTTTGAATTCAATAAAAAGGGGTTTCCCCACCGTTTGATATTTGCAATCTAATTGTTGAAGTTTATTTTGATTAAACCAAGAAAAACAATTAATATAATCATTACATTCATCATTCTCACGTAACGCATTCTTCTTACCTACGAATCTCACGTTTGTGTCTCGATTTTATAGTCAAACTGTCTCATTCGTACAATACTCGGGCCAATCGTCAGAAAAAGATGGATGATCTTGAGGAAGAGAACAGAGAGTTAAAGAAGAGATCGACGCTCTAAGAGAGGGTATGAGAAAGCTTCGTAACGACATGCAAGCCATTGTAGAAACTCAGCTACAAAGAACTGTGATCTCAAAAATCACCTCAACGCCCATAGTGGAGAAGTATGATCCTAGGTATCAAATGCCAAAAGATCGTCCTTGGGGCATGCCTGTTAACTATATCCCAGAAGGATGTGTTCCGCCGATCACTGAGGATCAGGAAATCTCAACAGAAGCCGCTGGGCCTGAAGGTTACAAACTTCGGGAAAGCGAAGATGCCAGGGGCATACTGAAGACTCCTGAAGGTTACAAACTTCGGGAAACACCAAGATTTACTGCCGTAGTCATGGTACCACCCCCTGTGGTGCACACTGTCCCGGAAGGACAGATTCCACCAATACCTTCCGGTAAAAAGGAAACTATGTTTGACCGAATGGATGAATTCCAGGAGCAGTTCCTGGAAATGCAGAAGGAGCTGCAAGCCATTCGCGGTCAGGATCTATTTGGAAAGGACGCCGCAGATCTCTGCTTGGTCCCCAATGTGAATGTACCGCACAAATTCCAAGTGCCCGACTTTGAAAAGTACAAGGGTAACTCTTGCCCTCAAAGCCATCTGGTGATGTACGCTCGGCGGATGTCAGCTCAGACAGAAAATCAGGACCTACTGATCCACTACTTTCAGGATAGTTTAACCGGTGCCGCACTCAAATGGTACATGGTTTTAAACCATTCTATGATCAGCACTTTCAGAGATCTTGGTACTGCCTTTATCCAACAATACAAATACATTTTGGACATGGCACCCGACAGAGATCAACTCAGATCAATGTCGCAAAAGGACAAGGAAACCTTTAAGGAGTATGCTCAAAGGTGGCGTGAAATTGCCGCTCAAATTTGTCCACTTCTTGAGGAAAAAGAGATGACAAAGATCTTCTTAAAGACCTTAAGCTTATTTTACTATGACCGAATGGTTGCCAGTGCACCCAGTGATTTCACCGAGATGGTCGGCATGGGTGTACGTCTTGAGGAAGCCGTCCGAGAAGGACGTTTGGTAAAAGACACTGGATCGAAGAGCGGTACTAAAAAATACGGTAGTGCTCTCCCTAAGAAAAAAGAGCAAGATATTGGGAATAACTCTCTCGGAAAGCAAAGGCGTCGATATCAACCAGTAGCAGCTGTGACTCCTGCTATCAACCCTGCGTCTATTCCTACTTATCAACCTCAGGTTGCGTAGAGCCAACCTGATCAGCAAAGGACTCAACAGCCTCTTCAGCAGGCTCGTCCCCAATACAACAACAACCGTACAACACGGCCACCAGGATTTGATCCTATACCCGTAACGTACGCATAGTTATTTCCATTACTGCTAGATAAGGGGCACATTCAGACTAAATCTCCTCTTGCAGTACCAGAAAATCCCCCTTTTTGGTTTAAGGAGGATCAAACATGCCCTTACCACCAAGGAGGATAAGGGTATAACATAGAGACTTGTCTCAATTTCAAGTCTGACGTACAAAAGCTTGTTAGGAGCGGGCTCTTATCTTTCAAAGATACGAATCCTAATGTTCTCACGAACCCGCTACCTCAACATGAGAAAGCTGCAGTCAATCTGATTGAGGAAGAGACTAACAATGTCTATCAAATTCACGATGTACTCTTGTTCAAAACCAATCTGGTCAAGATGCATTGTAGACAGAGTGGATATGGCCATATGCCACCTCATAATTATCATCAGTGTGATATCTGCTCTAAAGATGACCAAGGATGTTCTGTAGTGCAAGCAGCTCTACAGGAACAAATGGATCTTGGATGGATCCAGGAGCACTGAGTTCGTGGAGTTAACATGGTCTACACGAATTCTAATGTCATTCAGAACCACGACATCTGTGCAATGAATGTCAACTTGGTGGCAATGCACTCAAGGCAAAGCCAGTATCATAATCTTCCGCGGCACGATTACAGTTCCTGTCTGATTTGCTCGGTAAACAAACAGGGATGCTCTTTCATACAAGAGGCCCTCCAGCGTCAGATAGATCTTAGATGGATCCAAGACTACCATGATAGGAATTCCTATCAGGTCAATATGGTTCAGATCTTCGATATTCGCGTGATAAATACCAACATGGTAGAGTTACATGCTAAACAGGTCCGACTCGGATTCTTAATATCACACGACTATCAAAGCTGTAAAGCAGGTTGCAAAAACGATCGAGGTTGTACCCTTGTCCAGGAGGCACTTCAGCACTTGTTAAATCACTGGTGGATGCCGATCTACATGGATGAAGATACTCAGCAAATTAGTATCAGTAACAGGAATCCCACTCGACGTCAAAGTCAGGATGTCCGATCTGTGGAAGCTAACCTAGTGAGGTTACATTATATTCAAAGTGGGCGTGGCCAGGTGCCACCACACAATTATGACCGTTACAGCGTCTGCTCAAAAAATAACCAAGGGTGTTACCTTGTGAGAGCAGCTCTTCAGGGTCAGGTGGACCGTGGAGATATTCATCCATATCCGGGGTCTGGACCCATTAACTGGACGTCGAACTACCTTGCCAATCAAATTGAGGACGTTGTAACAGTCTCTGGTCATCACAGGACCAGAGATGTTTTTGCCATCATCCCTCTACTTGACGAATCTAAAGTTCCCAACCAGGAACGAATCGAGATCACTTATGATGGTCAAAAAAATCAGAAGGTTCCCATAGTCGTCTATCTGCTAGGACCATTACCGTATGAATCAACTAAGGCTATCCCTTACAAATACGGTGCAACAATAGTTGAGAATGGAAAGGAAATTCCATTACCCTCCGTCGTGAACATTGCAGACATCAGTCGAGTAACACGGAGTGGTAGAATCTTCAACCGAGGGGTTGGGGAAGTTAACAAAGAAAAGGAACTTCATACAGAAGCTCCTGATCCACCAGTCGGTCAATCCAGTAATCCCGACCTTTCAAAATATGATGATGAGATGCTGAAGCTCATCCTAAGGAGTGAATACAACATTGTCGATAAACTGTTACAGACTCCTTCAAAAATCTCAGTATTATCACTGTTACTCAGTTCAGAAGCGCATAGGGAGGCTGTACAGAAAGTCTTGGAGCAAGCCTTTGTGGAATCGGATGTAACAATCAGACAGTTCGATAGCATTGTCTCTAACATCACTTCCTACAATAACTTGGGATTTAGTGATGAGGAGTTACATGAAGAAGGTTGCCGTCATAACATGGCGCTCAATATTATAGTTAACTGCCAGGATGATGCTTTAGCCAGCGTACAGGTAGACACAGGGTCAGCCCTGAATGTTATGCCGAAGTTTACTTTGATGCAGTTATCATTCAAAGGCTCTCCGATGAGAACAAGCGAGGTCGTCATCAAAGCATTCGACGGATCCAGAAAAACAGTTATCGTCGAAGTTGATATTCCCATAACTATTGGTCCTCACACTTTCCAAGTCACTTGCCAGGTCATGGACATCCGGGCAACATACATTTGTTTATTAGGAAGACCTTGGATACACCAGGCTGGAGCAGTTACGTCAACCCTCCACCAGAAGCTAAAGTTCGTCAAGAACGATCAAATTGTCACAGTCTGTGGAGAACAGGCCTTGCTCGTAAGCAACTTGTCATCTACTGGTATAGAACCCGAGGAGGTTATTGGAACGCAGTTCCAAGCATTGTCGGTGAGCAAGGACAATCATTTCAAAGGAGGAACCTCAATTTCCTGATACAAAGATGCTATCAAAGCGGTCGAGAGTACCGATACAACCGGATGGGGACCGCTCGTCATTCCCATTGACAATAAAACAAAGAATGGTCTTGGTTTTTCTACAACCTGTACCCAGACAGCCGCCAACGATGAAAGTATTCATCCACTTCAAAACTTCTTCCACAGTGGAGGTTTTCTTCACCCAGTGTCTCAGACAGTTCATGCTATCAACGAAGAAGATCCCTCTGACACGGATGAAGAATGGAAGTCCTATCTTAACGAGGATGGTTATATGTCTCAGGAAGAGGTACCTATGCCTTTTTGCTTTCCTACAGAAAGTCTGAGATTTATACCAAGATCAGATGTCGAAATGATATATGGAGATTGTGATCCGGAAGGATGCCGTGCTCCACCAAATTCGTTAGAGGAGGACACTCTAATGAAAGACAATTTTGACTACACCTACTATGGCCCAATGGATGGTCTGCCAATGTGGCAACCTTATCCAGGAAACTTGGGGCAAGAGAGTCAGCCGAACAATGAAAATCAGCTTACCGTCATTGAAAGAATACTTGTGTCCCCACCATGTCATGGGATCAACACTCAGGTCTGTCATACCCCAAATTTTGACCACTAAGATTTCCCATCATTGTGCAAATCATCATCACAATATGGGGAAACCATCCTACCTTGTCAGTCTCCCCAAAGATGGGTGAGCATCCACTACAATCAAAATTAGGGTTTCAAGCCCTCTCAGAGCTTTAGACAAGGGATCAATCAAGAAATGACATGATCTTAAACTTGTCTAACCTCTCAAACATCCACAATGGATCAAAAGGACTCCCATTTTAAGGATTAAGCACACGGATGCTCCCTTTCAGGTGGATTAAGTCTCAAGATCGACAGTGTCACCAAATTAGGGTTTTGGTCGACCAGGGCCTCCAGATGGAAATTTTCATCTGGGCACAAGGCAATGATCCAAAACATAACCTAATATGCTCCATGGAACCTCATGGACCCAATCATCAAGTCAATTTTGCCTCAGGGGATGCATTAATAAAAAAATCAGGAATTAGGGTTTCTTGACCTAATTCACCCCTAAGTTGACTTTTTGGGCAAATCATGAACCAAGACCTCAAGAGAGGGTTTGAGGGTCTCTAATGAACTATATTGATCCATTTGGAACAATGGATTAATCCAAGAAGCTTGAGCAACAAGTCTCAATTTCATCTGCACCGCAATTAGGGTTTTAAGGGAAAAGTCAACTGTAACTTTGACTTTTGACCGAGACATGCTCCTAAGACCTAAGACATGATTAAATATACCCTATGACACCCTTGGAACATTTCCATCAAGTTTGATTTAGGTCAAGGACATGATTTCCTGAAGAATTGCACAATTTGGAATTCATCTGATAAAAAGTCAACTGTGCACAAAAGTCAACTTTGACTTTTTGAGATTTTTCACTAAAATGGATTTTTAACCCTAAAATGATGTTAATGTATGATTTGAATCATCATTCATCAAGAAAAATCAAGAAAAGTGGGATAACTTGTAAAAGGGATAACCATAAAAACTTAGAAATTTTTCTAAGTTATGGAAAAGTACCACTTATGCACCAACTTTGAAGGACCATAACTCCTAAACCACAAGGCCATTGTGCCCCATCCAAAGCTTGATTTGTAGGTCTCATTACCCTCTAAAAAAACTTCAACTAGGCCTAACTCCAATTCATTATGGATTTTGAGCTATGAGTGAGCCAAAGTGGCTGAAAACATAAAAATATACCATTTTCCAACACTTAGAAAAATTCTGTCCAAGACAGATTTTGTTGAAACACCAAAACTTGTGAGATCTTTTCACATAGATGCAAGCTGAATCAAGTCCATAGTTAAACATCAATGTCGTTGCATATGTTACTAAGAATTCAAAGAGCTCAACAGCATGAATTGATTCAACTTAAGCCATGAGAAATCCATGCCCAAAGTCATGCTGCTGCAAGCTGTTTTGGAAAAATCAATTTGCATGTTTGCTTGCCACACACGATTTTGAGCCAAATACTAAGGATCACTATGCCACCTGTGTTCAAACCAATCACAATGCAACTGATCCAACTGATAAATCTGAGTCAAAAGGCCAAGGAATCTTCCAACTTGAAGTTCATCCACTTTGGCACATTTTACCTTGAATTCAAAGTGCATTAATGTGGAATAGTGCATTGTCAAGGTAGCTACCCTACTCAGTCAATTTCTCTGATTAAACAACATTAAAAACATCTGAGGCATGTGGTTTTGGTCAAGGCATAGCCCTGCTCTTGGGAATGGCTAGCTTGCCTTGCTTGAGAAGAAATCCTCCAAGCGAATCCATGCAAATGTGATCTGATCCAGCAGCCATTCACTATTCCTCCAAAACAAAAGTTGATCACCTATAAATAGAGGTCCCAATGGATCATTCAACTCACACCAAAGCCAGTTACATCACTGCTTTCTCTCATTCTTTCTTAAACCTCAAGTTTTCTTATTTTTGAGTAGCCACTATCGGGTTTTGAGTTGCTGCCATAATCAATCCATTCCAATTGCTCAAACACATCACATATGATGTATTTGAGGTGTCCAAACACTTAAACACCAACTGTAACACCCCAGGCTCAAAATCACTCTTCAACCAAGCCATTATGCTTCAATTTTGCAGGTGGAGGTCTCCAGCTTGATCCAAAGAATTTTAAAGTGTTCCAAAGCTTGCAACACACTCCATAACATCCATTGAAGCTGTAGGGATCATCAATTCATGACTGGAACACCATCTGGGTAAAGTTCCATTTCAGCTTGCATCAAGGTGAGCTTCAAACTCAAACTCCATGATCCATGCATATTTCCTCTCATGATATTTTTTCCATTTAATTGCCATCATGTGTTGATTGTTTTGCCTCAAGAAATTGGATCATAGACCTTATAACTATGCCTGCACGATTGCTTTTGCAAATTAGGGTTCATCTCTGTTCATCATGATTATTTTACTCCACACTGAAAATGAATAAAATTGGGTATTGCCATCTTATTCCTTGTGAAAAAACGCATGGGTTTGGTGTTTGAATCATGTCCAATGGTTGAGAGATGAGTGAGATATGGTGCTTCACGCACGAGCTCGAGGAAGAAGATGGCCATGGCGCCATTCTTCAGGTTTTCCAACTACGTTTGATATATATTTTTCACTTTCCATGTTATTAATGAATTGGCATTGCGCCCCAGCGGTTCATCAGCTGGTTTTGTGAGTATTGGCAAGCGAGAGGTCTGTGGTTCGAATCCCCCTCGCCCCAAACTTCTTTTTATCACTTTTTTTTATTTTGTTATTTTTCATATTATTATTTTTAATGATTTGAAAAATTAATAACTCCTTCAATTTTTATCATTTTTTATTGGTTCTTTTTGCAACAATTCACAAAAATGTTGAAATATTTTATTCCACCAAAAAATTAAATTTATATTGTTTATTTAATATAATTAGTATTTTAGTGAATAAATTCATTTTTAATTGTTTTTAAACATTCTAAAAATGAATATCTACTTTGAAAATCAAAACCTAATGAGTTTAAATATTCCTTGTGATTATCTCTCATTTTTTTCAAACCTTAAGCAAAATCATAAGTGGATTATTCAAATTTATTTTGAATTTTGTTTGATTTTCTTTGAATATTTACTTTTAAAGATTAAAATTCGGGTTTTTTTTATTAATTCAACTTTCAAAATTGATTTTCAAAACACTTGGGCCTCTAATAGAGTGTAAGACCTAATCCTTTTTTTTTAGCAAACCTTTTTGGGCCTCGGTGTACTGTATAAGTCCCGATACCGTCAAAAACAAACGGCGCGATCGTCGCCTTTTTAAAATAACCTTGGGCCTCTCTTCGAGCTATAAGACCCATTCAAAACACTTGGGCCTCTAATAGAGTGTAAGACCCAATCCCCTTTTAACCAAAAAACAAATTTGGGCCTCACTTACTGTATAAGCCCCTCTGCGTTAAAAGAAAACCTCGGCGCGATCGCCATTTTTAAACGAAAAATCAAATGGACCTCTCCTCGAGCTATAAGACCCATTCAAAACACTTGGGCCTCTATTAGAGTGTAAGACCCAACCCTCTTGTACAGAAAAGATTTTTCGGCCCCAGTCACTTGTATAAGTCCCTCTGTACAAATTCAAACAGTGCGCTCACTGATAAAACCCTGGGCCTCTCCTTGAGCTGTAAGCCCCAAATCTTTATTTTTCAAAGCACTTTCTCCTTTGATTTTGAATATACTGTTATTTTCAATCTTTCTTTGTTGAACAACTAACCAAACAGCATGGAAGCTCTACAACCGAGTAAGTGGTTATTGCTTTCATTTACCGCTTTCATATACATATAACTGTATTGTGGGGCTGTTTCACTGTAAGTCTTCTTTCATAATCTCATATCAACTGTGTAATGATAGTATAGATATTCAGAGTTTCCCCGGCAACTACGTCTAGAACTAGGTGACGCCGTTTCGTTTATTCGTAGAAATAGACAACTAGATCCCCAATAGGATCACCAGATACAGTCTTCTCTTCAGTTGTCCTCATTAGGAATCGTCAAGAAACTCTACTCCCCAAGATGAATGTAATCTCCGTGAAATGGCATCTTTGAGTTTCTTCCAAATTCTCGAACTTTCCTGACTTGATCTATTCCTTGTGAATAGCTTCCCTTGAATTTCTCGGGGTTTGGGGACCCACGGGCTTCTTAAAAGCATTGGCCTCCTCTTGGGCATCGTACAAGGACCCACAGGCTTCCTAAAAGCAACCCCGCCTCCTCTTGGGCTTAGTACAAGGACCCTACGGCTTCTTAGAAGTATTCACAGCCTCCTCTTAGGCTTCGTATAATGATCTCTTCCCCCAGGAATGATAGCCTCCTCTTGTGCTTCGTACAAGGACCCGTCGGCTTCTTAAAAGTTTCCATCCTCCTCTTGGGCTTCGTACAAATTGTCCCGACGACCTCCTAGAGGTATAGGAACAGAACTTAGTCATATGCATAGAGCAGTCCTTTCATAGAGTCTACTACTGTTTCTCAAAGCATAGTCCAAGAGATGAAACTCTAGACACGGACAGTCTAATATCCTTGAGTCTCAAAGACATTCTCAAGTGACCCCTTCGTCAAATAGGAATAACCCGGATCCTTGAATCAAATTCATGAGTACAGTGTGGCTCATATAAGAATTGATTTTCTCTTCAAAATCAGTATACTGGACCTGTCACTTAGATAGTTACCATAGCCTCCTCTTAGGCTTTGTACGAGACACATATTAGCCTCCTCTTAGGCTTTGTATAAGAAAACCACTGGTTAATCCAATTAACCTTTTTGCATCAAAACTGTGCCTCGTTCACAGTACACAAACATCAATAACTCCTTCCCTTTCATCTAATCGCTGTAAGCGGCAAGCCTCTGGATCATCTACATCCATGCCACTGTCCCTCTTTTAGCATGAGAAATTCCTAAGGAAAGATAACATTGATCTACACTGAGTTAAAGTCTTCTCCTTCAGGTTAAAATCCCCTATAAAGGAAATTATGGCATTGCTAGGATCCGCGTATCCCGTTTAAAGTAATCCTCCTTTATAAACCAATCACCTAACAGTTGTGGCAAATAGACTTTTCAGCTTCATATCTTGGGCTTTGAACAAGATACAAACCATCTTTCGCTTCACGTCTTGGGCTTTGAACAAGACACCAAAAACCAATTTCCTCCCCTAGAATAGGAGGAACTACGAACGCTCTGATTTCCCTGTTTCGGTAAACGGGAATACGTAGGCATAAGATTGAAAGAAAAATCTTAGCGAGCACAATCAACAAAAAAACCAAATCCCATACTCTCATGTATATATCAAAAAACATCAGTCCTAACATCCTAATCCTTGTTCTCCACCAGAAACCTTCTGCCCAGATAAAAAGAAAGAAAACAGTATTGGCGAAAATACAAATAACCAGTACAAAGGCCCCCCACATTGATAGCATTCGTAACCTAACAGACCGCTGTTTAAACTCAGTATGTAAAGCAGGGTTAATTAGAGACTTCTATTTCCATTCCTTAGTCAGCTCACAATAGGATAAAAAATGAATCGACCTGTAGTTTAAGCGCAACCGCAGAGAGCGACCAGCGCTTAAGAACCGCGTCCAAAATCAGTCGCTACAGAAAAATGGCGCCCACCGTGGGACCGGTCCTTTATTTCTTACAATTTAAAACTTGGGTAAGTCATTTTCATGGCGGTGGTCGCCAACAGAAAAATGGCGCCCACCGTGGGGCCGGTCCTTTCTTTCTTACAATTTAAAACTTGGGTAAGTCATTTTCATGGCGGTGGCCGCCAACAGAAAAATGGCGCCCACCGTGGGGCCTATCAAAGTTAGATCTAGGCACGGTCTTCTTTTTCACCTCTTGTGAATACCACAGATTGGGGCTTCCGCTGGGGAACCCATTTCTGTTAGGAACTTAGGATCCTTAGCTTCAAAGGTCTAGGATGTTTAAGACAAATATATATACTGCTTTTCCTAATTGCTATACGTGTTTATTTTTCGGCTAATGGGAATGCGGGTGATGCCGTATGTGGAAAGATTGAGTATACACTTAAGATAAGTGATGGCGACGGGTGACCAACGCAACCCATTCACTCTCTTAGCCAATGGGCCGGTTGTTAAGTCTGAGAAGCTGAGGAGCCAAACCCTTTCGTAGTGCGGAAACTATCAGAAATAGTTGTTACGCGATACTACCCTCATTTGAGGCTGGTGATCTATTCTCGGTGAATGGCACTTACTCTAAGATTGCTCTACAACTCGCTGGGGTTCTGCTTGTTGTTTTGCTTTCCTGGGAGGAGCTGATGATAATGAGTACAGGTACAAAAATCACCCTAGTATAAACCTTTGGGGATGGGTAGAGCCTTGACTTCAGACAACGACCCTTTAACCCCATGTTTTTTCTATGTTTTTGTGTGCTGCATTCATCTAAAAAACATTAAAACGAACGAAAAAAACTTCTCTTCTAGTCTCTCTGTTTTTTCAAATCAAACTAAGACTATTTTTGCAAATATCAGAGAAAAGGATTGCACTAATGGATTTCGGTAGAAGGAGAACTCATACGTACACCTTCAAGGTTCCAAAACTAGAGGATTTGAGAAGGTTAGCAAGGATGATCACTAACCCTGAGGCTTTCAGAGCCAAACACGGAGGTTTTCTACCACTGTTAAGAGTCCATGTGATTGAGGGAATCATGGATGCGCTCATTCAGTTTTACGATCCGGTTTATCACTGTTTCACATTCCCAGATTACCAACTAGCACCAACGCTAGAGGAGTATTCTCATCTGACTGATCTATATATCATGGATCAAGCTCCATTTTTTGGACTGGAAGAAATTCCAAAGAATCAGACCATTGCAAGAGCAATTCATTTGGACGAGTCTGAGATCAAGACTCACCTAACTACCAAGGGTGGCATCCATGGTTTGCCAGCCCACTTTTTGACGAAGAAGGCCCTGTATTTTACCAATATAGGAAACGTTACTGCTTTTGAAAGCATCTTTGTCTTGCTCACCTACGGGTTATTTTTGTTTCCCAACATTAATAATTTCGTCGATGTTAACTCCATTAAGGTTTTTCTCATTGGAAACCCTGTACTAACTTTGCTCGCAGATGCGTATCATTCTGTACACTTGGGGAATTTGTACAGCGGAGGGGAGATCACATGCTGTGTACCTCTGCTTTATAAATGGTTTATTTCCCATTTACACAAGTCTGCTGCTTTTTGGGATTGTAAGAGTGCCTTACATTGGTCGCAGAAGATCATGTCTCTTACCAACTCTGATATAGACTGGTGTAATAGGAGTTTTGAGGGAATCAGGATCATTGATCATTGTGGAAACTTCCCCAACGTACCCCTCATAGGAACTAAAGGAGGAATCAACTACCATTCGGTATTGGTTTGCCATCAATTTGGATACCCGATGAGACACGTCCCACTAGGTGTTCATCTGGAAGGTCTTTTCTTCAAAGAATGAGAAAATGACAGAGCACCAAAGATGGAAATAGTGCATGCTTGGAAACAGGTTCATAAGGAAGGACGAGAGTCTCTAGGAAAACCGGATTGTGTCTCGGTGGAGCCTTATCTTCATTGGGTACAAACTAGAGCTCTCAAGCTAAAAATGCCTTACCCTCATTACGGAATCCTTCCGCCGAGGGAATCTGTCATGTACTTCATGACGGAAACTGAAAGGCTTCAAGTTACTCGAAAAAAGTTCAAAAGGAGAGAAGGTCTTGGAAGAACAAGTACCGCACCCTCGACATAGAGTGCATCAAAATACAGCAATTACTGAAAGAAAAAGATGCTCTGATTGAAATTTTGGAGCAGCATGCTGTAGAGAATCAAGATGACCAAAGGAATTTGCTCACTCCTTTCACCTGGCAAAGGAATGACAACCCGACAACGGCCCAAGAGCCCCGGTCAAATAAAAGGAAAGTCCCAGAATCAGCACCCGATTTCTCTTTAGAGAGGACTCGAGACCCATTAGCTTAGGTTTCTGTTTCTGCATTTTGTAATCTACCGTATTTCCATTTCTGTAATCCGTGGAATTTCAATAAAAAGGGATTTCCCCACTGTTTGATATTTGCAATCTAATTGTCGAAGTTTATTTTGATTAAACCAAGAAAATAATTAATATAATCATTGCATTCATCATTCTCACATCGCGTATTCTTCTTACCTACGAATCTCACGTTTGTGTCTCAATTCTGGAGTCAAACTGTCTCATTCGTACAATACTCGGGCCAATCGTCAGAAAAAGATGGATGATCTTGAGGAAGAAAACAGAGAGTTGAAAGAAGAGATCGACGCTCTGAGAGAAGATATGAGAAAGCTTCGTAACGACATGCAAGCCATGGCAGAAGCTCAGTTACAAAGAACTGTGATCTCAGAGATCACCTCAACGCCCATAGTGGAGAAGTATGATCCTAGGTATCAAATGCCGAATGATCGTCCTTGGGGCATGCCTGTTAACTATATCCCGGAAGGATATGTTCCGCCGATCACTAAAGATCAGGGGAGCACAACAGAAGCCGCTGGGCCTGAATGTTACAAACTTCGGGAAAACGAAGATGCCCGGGGAATACTGAAGACTCCTGAAGGTTACCAACTTTGGGAAACGCCAAGATTTGCTGCCGTAGTCACGATACCACCCCCTGTGGTGCACACTGTCCCGGAAGGACAGATTCCGCCAACATCTTCAGGTAAAAAGGAAACTATGTTCGATAGAATGGATGTATTCCAGGAACAGTTCCTGGAAATGCAGAAGGAACTGCAAGCCATTCGCGGTCAGGATCTATTTGGAAAGGACGCCGCAGATCTCTGCTTGGTCCCTAATGTGAAAGTCCCGCACAAGTTCAAAGTGCCCGACTTTGAAAAGTACAAGGGTAACTCTTACCCTCAGAGCCATCCAGTGATGTACGCGCGGCGGATGCCAGCTCAGATGGAGAATCAGGACCTACTGATTCACTACTTTCAGGATAGTTTAACCGGTGCTGCACTCAAATGGTACATGGGTTTAAACCGTACTATGATCAGCACTTTCAGAGATCTTGGTACTGCCTTCGTCCAATAATACAAATACAATTTGGACATGGCACCCGACAGACATCAACTCAGATCAATGTCACAAAAGGACAAGGAAACCTTTAAGGAGTATGCTCAAAGGTGGTGTGAAATTGCCGCTCAAATTTGTCCACCTCTTGAGGATAAAGAGATGACAAAGATCTTCTTAAAGACCTTAAGCTCGTTTTACTATGACCGAATGGTTGCCAGTGCACCCAGTGATTTCACCGAGATGGTGGGCATGGGTGTATGTCTTGAAGAAGCCGTCCGAGAAGGATGCTTGGTAAAAGACACTGGATCGACGAGCGGTACTAAAAAATACGATAGTGCTCTCCCTAAGAAGAAAGAGCAAGATATTGGGAATATCTCTCTCGGAAAGCAAAGGCGATGTTATCAACCGGTAGCAGCTGTGACTCCTGCTATCAATCCTGCGCCTGTTCCTACTTATCAACCTCAGGTTGCGTAGACCCACCTGATCAGCAAAGGATGCACCAGCCTCTTTAGCAGACTCGTCCTCAATACAACAACAACCGTACAACACGGCCACCAGGATTTGATCCTATACCCGTAACGTACGTAGAGCTGTTTCCCTTACTACTAGCCAAGGGGCACATTCAGACTAAGTCCCCTCTTACAGTAGCGGAAAATCTCACTTTTTGGTTTAAGATGGATCAAACATGCCCTTATCATTAAGGAGGTCTAGGGCATAACATAGAGACTTGTCTCAATTTCAAGTCTGACGTACAAAAGCTTGTTAGGAGTAGGCTCTTATCTTTCAAAGATACGAATCTTAATGTTCTTACGAACCCGCTACCTCAACATGAGAAGGCTGCAATCAATCTGATCGAGAAAGAGACTAACAATGTCTATCAAATTCACGATATACTCTTGTTGAAGACCAATCTGGTCAAGATGCATTGTAGACAGAGTGGATATGGCCATGTGCCACCTCATAATTATCATAAGTGTGATATCTGCTCTAAAAACAATCAAGGATGTTCTATAGTGCAAGCGGCTCTACAGGAACAAATGGATCTCGGATGGATCCAAGAGCACCGAGTTCGTGGAGTTAACATGGTTTACACGAATTCCAATGTCATTTAGAACCATGACATCCGTGCAATGAATGTCAACTTGGTGGCACATAATCTGCCACGGCACGATTACAGTTCCTGTCTGACTTGCTCGGTAAACAAACAGGGATGCTCTTTCATACAAGAGGCCCTCCAGCGTCAGATGCATCTTGGATGGATCCAAGACTACCATGATAAGAACCCTTATCAGATCAACATGGTTCAAATCTTTGACATTCGCGTGATGAATACCAGCCTGGTAGAGTTACAGGCTGAGCAGGTCCGACTCGGATTCTTAATATCACACGACTATCAAAGCTGTAAAGCGGGTTGCGAAAACGATCAGGGTTGTACCGTTGTCCAGGAGGCACTTCAGCACTTGTTAAATCATTGGTGGATGCCAATCTACATGGATGAGGATACTCAGCAAATTAGTATCAATAACAGGAATCCTACTCGACGTCAAAGTCAGGATGTCTGAGCAATGGAAGGTAACCTAGTGAGGTTACATTGTATTCAAAGTGGGCATGGCCAGGTGCCACTGCACAATTATGACCGTTGTAGCGTCTGTTCGGAAAGTAATCAAGGGTGTTACCTTGTGCGAGCAACTCTTCAGGGTCAGGTGGATCGTGGAGAAATTCGTCCATATCCGGGTTCTGGACCTATCGACTGGACGCCGAGCTACCTTGCCAGTCAGGTCGAGGATGTTGTCACCATTTCTGGTCATCACAGGACCGAGATGTTTTTGCCATCATCCCTCTACTTGACGAATCTAAAGTTCCCAACCAGGAACGGATCGAGATTACTTATGATGGTCAGAAAAATTAGAGGGCTTCCATAGTCATCTATCTGCCGAGACCATTACCGTATGAATCAACTAAGGCTATCCCTTACAAATACGGTACAACAACCGTTGAGAATGGGAAAGAAATTCCATTACCCTCCGTTGTGAATATTACAGACATCAGTCGAGTAACACAGAGTGGTAGAATCTTCAACTGAGGGGTTGGGGAAGTTAACAAAGAAAAGGAACTTCAGACAGAAGCTCCCGATCCACCAGTCGGTCAATCCAGTAATCCTGACCTTTCAAGAAACAATGTTGAGATGCTGAAGCTCATCCAAAGGAGTGAATACAACATTGTTGATCAACTGTTACAGACTCCTTCAAAGATCTCGGTATTATCACTGTTACTCAGTTCAGAGGCCCACAGGGAGGCTCTACAGAAAGTCTTGGAACAACCCTTTGTGGAACAGGATGTAACAATCAGACAGTTCGATAGTATTGTCTCTAACATCACTTCCTGCGATAATTTGGGATTTAGTGATGAGGAATTACCTGAAGAGGGTCGCCGTCATAACATGGCGCTCAATATCACAGTCAACTGCCAGGACGATGCTTTAGCCAGCGTACTGGTAGACACATGATCAGCCCTGAATGTTATGCCGAAGTCTACTTTGATGCATTTATCATTCAAAGCCCCTCCGATGAGAGTCAGCGAGGTTGTCGTCAAAGCATTCGATGGATCCAGAAAAATAGTTATCGGTGAAGTTGATATTCCCATAACTATCGGTCCTCACACTTTCCAGGTCACTTTCCAGGTCATGGACATCCGGGCAACATACAATTGTTTATTAGGAAGACCTTGGATACATCAGGCTGGAGCGGTTACGTCAACCCTCCACCAGAAGCTAAAGTTCGCAAGAATGATCAACTTGTCACAGTCTGTGGGGAACAAGCCTTGCTTG
Source organism: Lathyrus tuberosus (assembly GCA_022829125.1). Lineage (NCBI taxonomy): Eukaryota > Viridiplantae > Streptophyta > Magnoliopsida > Fabales > Fabaceae > Lathyrus > Lathyrus tuberosus. Next base: position 1,155,147 of record JALAZF010000428.1, read on the forward strand.
TGAGCAACTTTTCATCATTTACTGGTATAGAACCCGAGGAGGTTATTGGAACGCAGTTCCAAGCACTGTCGGTAAGCAAGGACAATCATTTCGAAAGAGGAACCTCGATTTCCTCATACAACGATGCTATCAAAGCGGTCAAGAACACCGATACGATAGGATGGGGACAACTTGTCATCCCTATTGACAATAAAACAAAGAAGGGTCTTGGTTTTTCTGCAACCTGTACCCAGACAGCTGCCAACGATGAAAGTCTTCATCCCTTTCAAAATTTCTTCCACAGTGGAGGTTTCCTTCACCCAGTGTCTCAGACAGTTCATGCTATCAATGAGGAAGATCCCTCTGACACAGATGAAGAATGGAAGTCCTATCTTAATGAGGACGACTATATGTCTCAGGAAGAGGTGCCTACGCCTTTTGGCTTTCCTACAGAAAGTCCGAGATTTATACCAAGATCAGATGTCGAAATGATATATGGAGATTGTGATCCAGAAGGATGCCGTGCTCCGCCAAATTCATTAGAGGAGGACACTCTGATGAAAGACAATTTTGACCACAACTACTATGGCCCAATGGATGGCTTGCCATTGTGGCAGCCTTATCCAGGAAACTTGGGGAAAGAAAGTCAGCCGAACAATGAAAATCAGTTGACCGTCATTGAATAGAATACCTGTGTCCCCACCATGTCATGGAATCAACACACAGGTCATTCGGAAACTACTCAACATGAAGATGAATTCACAATGTTTGCAGGGCTGGAATTCATCAACTATGCTTTTCCTAAGGTCAACGTCATCGAGAGAGATGACTCCTCCAGTTCCAAAGAAGTGTGGGACACCTTGGGAGAACCAAGTGGAAAATACGACTTTATGGTCAAGTACACTGCGCCCGAAAGCTCTCGTATCAGGGTCGAAGACATCCAGCCAACTCGATGGGGAGATACAACTAAGAGCACAGATGCTATGCAAAATACAACTGAGGAATTCCCCTACGACAATTCTTCCTGGGAAATAGATTCCAACGATCCTGCTCCACCAGAAATCAGCGTCATTTCTGAAGACAAATCAAGGAAGGTACCAAACTTTGTGATTCACCGAGGAGTTCACCGCCAATGGGTTGCTGTCGAGGTTCCGAAGGTCGTTCATCAGTCAAAGTAATTGCCATCTTTTAACCATTCACCCTGCCCAGGTGAAACGGGTGTTTTGATAGGGCTCGCTTTCTGTAAATTTCCCTCTTCGCTTTGCCCAAAGCGACAGAGTTTTGTTTTATAGGGTTGTAGTTTCAAGGATCGACTTATTCATTAATAAAATAACGTCGTTCTGTAATTTCCGCATTAATTGCTATTTTCACTTTTTGCTTTTTCAGAAAATGGTAATCCTAAAAAACAATTCAAAAATAAAAACAAGCAGTAAAATAAAAACACTGCACACACTTGCATTTTCTCTATCTCTTCTAAACACGAATAATCACGTCATGCAGATTGCTTGTTTTAAACCCAGTTGAAACATACGATCCGATGCCTTCGCCTAACTTTGAGTTTCCGATATTTGAGGCTGAAGAAGAAAATGACAACGAAATCCCAGAAGAGATCTCCCGATTACTCAGACAAGAGGAAAGGTCTATTGAACCTCACAAAGAAACGTTGGAGACGGTAAACTTGGGTTCAGAAAAAGAGAGAAAAGGAATCAGCATTGGGGCACTACTCAGTCCAACTGCCAGAGAGGGTTTGATAAAGCTTCTCAAAGAATTCCCCGATGTATTTGCTTGGTCCTATCAAGATTTGCCAGGGTTGGATACCAGCATCGTGGAACATCACTTACCGTTAAGATCGAAATGTCCGCCAGTAAAGCAAAGGTTGAGACGGACTCACCCGGACATGGCCATCAAAATCAAAGAGGAGATACAGAAACAGATTGACGCGGGTTTCCTCACCACATTAGAATATCCTCAATGGTTAGCCAACATAGTACATGTTCCCAAAAAGGACGGAAAGGTCAGAATGTGTGTCGATTACAGAGATTTGAACAAGGCAAGTCCAAAGGATGACTTTCCTTTACCACACGTTGACATGCTGGTAGACAGCACAACGAAGTTCAAAGTATTCTCCTTCATGGATGGATTCTCGGGCTATAACCAAATCAAAATGGCACCGAAAGACATGGAGAAAACTTCATTCATTACCCCATGGGGGACTTTCTATTACAAGGTAATGCCGTTCGGTTTGAAGAACGCCGGGGCAACCTATCAAAGGGCTATGACTACTCTATTTCATGACATGATACATAGAGAAATCGAAGTGTATGTCGATGATATGATTGCAAAATCAAAAATAGAGAGTGAGCACGTTGAACATCTGTCAAAATTGTTCGAACGTCTAAGAAAATTCAAGCTCCGCTTGAATCCCAACAAGTGCACCTTCGGTGTCCGTTCAGGGAAACTACTAGGGTTCATCGTCAGCCAGAAAGGAATTGAAGTTGATCCTGACAAGGTCAAGGCCATTCAAGAAATGCCTTCTCCGAAAACTGAAAAATAAGTCCGAGGATTCTTGGGACGTTTGAACTACATCTCCAAATTCATATTCCTTATGACCGCCACTTGTGCGCCGATCTTCAAATTACTGAAAAAGAACCAGGAATGCGTTTGGTCAGTAGATTGCCAAACTGCCTTCGACAATATCAAGGAATATCTGTTGAATCCTTCGATTTTATCACCTTCAGTGGAAGGAAGACCACTGATCATTTACCTCACGGTTCTAGAGGACTCCATGGGGTGTGTACTTGGCCAACAAGATGAAACCAAACGGAAGGAGTCTGCCATTTACTATCTAAGCAGTAAATTCACCGACTGTGAAACTCGGTACACGATGCTTGAGAAAACTTGTTACGCTTTGGCTTGGGCAGCCAAACGTATTCGCCAATACATGATTCGTCATACTACTTGGTTGGTCTCCGAAATGGATCCAATCAAATATGTTTTCGAAAAGCCTACTCTTACGGGAAGGATTGCCCGTTGGCAGATGCTGTTATCAGAATATGACATAGAGTACCACGCTCAGAAAGCCGTTAAGGGAAGTATTTTAGCCGATCATTTGGCTCATCAACCGATTGACGATCAGGAATCAATCGGGTTTGACTTCCCAGACGAAGATGTCATGTATTTAAAGATGAAAGATTGCGATGAACCGCTACCTAGTGAAGGGCCAGAACCAGGTTCCCAGTGGGGACTTATCTTTGACGGAGCAGTTAATCATTATGGAAACGGAATTGGGGCAATCATTGTTACCCCTCAGGGTACCCACATTCCTTTCACCGCCAAACTTACGTTCAAATGTACGAACAACGAGGCCGAATACGAAGCTTGTATTATGGGTCTCAAAGAAGCGATTGATTTAAGGATAAAAAACCTGGACGTATACGGCGACTCAGCCCTGGTTATCAATCAGATAAAAGGAGATTGGAACACATACCAATCAGGGTTGATTCCTTACAAAGACTACGCAAGAAGGTTGCTACCTTTCTTCAACAGAGTTGAGTTTCATCACATCCCTCGTGATGAGAATCACATGGCTGATGCATTAGCCACTATCTCTTCCATGATTAGTGTAGGTCAATGGAATGACATACCTAAGATTGACATCATGCGCCTTGAATGGCCCGCTTACATCTTTACGATTGAAGCAGTCATAGACGACAAACCTTGGTATTACGATATCAAATGCTTCCTTCAGAAACAAGAGTACCCATCTGGGGCACTCAGAAAAGACAGGAAAACCCTCAGAAGATTAGCTGGAAGCTTCTTCCTGAGCGGCGACACTCTCTATAAGAGAAATTTTGACATGGTCTTGCTCTAATGCGTAGACAGACCAGAAGCAGAAATGCTGATGAAAGAAATTCATGAAGGGTCCTTTGGCACTCATACCAACAGACACACAATGGCGAGAAAAATTTTAAGAGCAGGGTACTATTGGTTGACCATGGAATCCGACTACTACAAGTACATGAGGAGGTGTCACAAGTGTCAGATATACTCCGACAAAATTCATGTACCGCCATCACATCTCAAAGTTCTTTCTTCCCCATGGCCTTTTCCATATGGGGAATCGACATGATTGGCTTGATTGAGCCTAAGGCTTCAAACGGACATCGGTTCATCCTTGTAGCCATTGACCACTTCACCAAGTGGGTTGAAGCAGCGTCGTATGCTAATGTAACCCGACAAGTGGTGGTCCGATTTATCAAAAACAATATCATCTGCCGTTATGGTGTTCCGAGCTAGATCATTACTGATAATGGATCTAACTTGAACAATAAGATGATGAAAGAGTTGTGTACTGAGTTCAAGATTGAACACCATAACTCATCTCCCTACCGACCCAAGATGAACGGAGCGGTAGAAGTGGCTAACAAGAACATCAAGAGGATCGTTCAAAAGATGGTCGTAACCTATAAAGACTGGCACGAGATGCTACCCTTCGCTCTTCACGGTTATCGCACATCTGTCCGTACTTCCACTGGGGTTACCCCTTTCTCTCTAGTCTATGGCATGGATGCAGTGCTCCCCATAGAAGTAGAAATCCCATCAATCCGGGTATTGATGGAAGCTAAGCTTACAAATGCTGAATGGTGTCAAAGTCGACATGATGAACTGAATCTGATCGAAGAGAAACGAATCACGGCACTATGCCATGGTCAGTTGTATCAATAGAGAATGAAGAGAGTGTTCGACAAGAAGGTCCGACCTCGTGTTTTCAGAAAAGGAGACCTTGTGCTCAAGAAGATATAATCATTTCTCATTGACTCTTGGGGCAAGTGGACCCCGAATTATGATGGCCCATATGTGGTCACGAAAGCTTTCTCAGGCGGCACCTTGAGACTTGCAACCATGGACGGAGAGGAATTTGCCTACCCCACGAATGTTGATGTAGTCAAGAAATACTTCACCTAAAAAAAAAACGTCTCGGTGGATTGAAAACCCGAAAGGGCGGTCCAGGCAGAAATTAGAGACATAATAAAAATCATCCCGATGGATTGGAAATTTCAAAGTACAATCCAGACAAAAATTAGGGATAATGGCAAGTAACTATGTTCAACAGAGGCAAATCCCTCAGCAGCAGTTACACCATCCATCGGAGGAAAACTCCAGTCAAGGTCATCTTCGACAGAAGCTCAGGATGTCCCGAATTCAAAGTTGGTAGAAGGATAGTGGTCGTTATGTTTCAACGTAGCCCTTTTCCCTATAAATTACCATTTTTTAACTTTGTAAATACTCTTTGGAATCACGCGCTTGGCTGATCTCCATCTTATCAATAAAATTTGAGCCCGTGTGCTTTTGTTTGTAATTCTTATTTGTTTTAGCTTTACAGAACGACGTTGTTAACATGATTAACGATTCTTGAAATAAAACAAAAATGAATTTACTTGTTAAAAATTTTTCTGCTTTTAAAATAGAAATGGCAATTTCTTTTGGCCGTTGAACATCGAAAGAACATCAATCACGTCTCCAAAGGTGTTCGAACCTAAAAGTGTAGAATCAAAGTACTCCTTCTATGCCAGTACGCATGAATGAAGGATCGACTATGTCAGAGACCTTGTTTCATCTGACACACCTCGGCCGAGCTCTCATCTCCTAAGCCCGATCAACGATATTCCCCGCAGGGACTATCTCTCCTAAGCAAGGTGGAATTGCTATTCTGAACCATCGATATCTCTATACGCCCCGCAATGGCCGAGTATCCAGTTGTGTTCACCCGTCAGTTTGTATGTCGCGTCAGTTGACCTCTGAAAAACCAGAGAAAACTTTCAACAAATGTCGCTCTTCGCCATCGAAGACGATATCCTTGCTTTCCTGGATTAAGGAAAATCCACAAAGAAAGCCTCGTAATTAGAGATTCGGCGGCATGTCAGTTTCGCTCCGAAAAAACCACTGATGAAAAGGTCATCGGCACCCCAAAATTGGATCCCATCATATGGCGTTTCTCCGGGAGGATCCCGAGAAAAGTATGATGTAAGATTCCAAGCAGGAACAGTCTCTTAAAAGACTCGCTTTCCCTAGTAGAATCGACAAATGGCGTCTCCAACAGAGAAGTTTGTGCAACTCTACAGCTCAGACGACTGGATTCCCCCAGCGAGTCTGACATCAAAAATTTTCCCATCAAATGGCATCTCCCCAGGAAAATTCGGCGAGAAGTTTGAGGAAAACCGCTATGCATAGCGTCCCTTGTCAATAAAGCTTATTGACAAAAGAAACTAAGACCAGTTCCTTGGTAGGAAACCAAGAACGAGGGGAAGTTCATTTCAGAGACTAAGACCAGTTCCTTGGTAGGAAACCAAGAACGAGGGGAAGTTTATCTCAAAAGAAAATTGAGACCAGTTCCTTCGCTGAAGACCAGGATCGAGGGGAAGTTTACCTTTTCTAAGCATCATCGCTTAGCTAAAGAAGATGAATGCGTAAGCTACCATTCATAACCACCATCAAAATTTCGGGTATTTTGATATTTAATCCTCTTGCACCCCGAATGCCCGAATACCTTCGTCATTCACATCTTCGGGTCCAAGAAGATTAAATAGAGGCATCTGTCATACCCCAAATTTTGACCACTAAGACTTCCCATCATTGTGCAAATCATCATCACAATATGGGGAAACCATCATACCTTGTCAGTCTCCCCAAAGATGGGTGAGCATCCACTACAATCAAAATTAGGGTTTCAAGCCCTCTCAGAGGTTTAGACAAAGGATCAATCAAGAAATGACATGATCTTCAACTTGTCTAACCTCTCAAACATCCACAATGGATCAAAAGGACTCCCACTTTAAGGATTAAGCACAAGGATGCTCCCTTTCAGGTGGATTAAGTCTCAAGATCGACAGTGTCACCAAATTAGGGTTTTGGTCGACCAGGGCCTCCAGATGGAAATTTTCATCTGGGCACAAGGCAATGATCCTAAACATAACCTAATATGCTCCATGGAACCTCATGGACCCAATCATCAAGTCAATTTTGCCTCAGGGGATGCATTCATAAAAAAATCAGGAATTAGGGTTTCTTGACCTAATTCACCCCTAAGTTGACTTTTAGGGCAAATCATGAACCAAGACCTCAAGAGAGGGTTTTAGGGTCTCTAATGAACTATATTGATCCATTTGGAACAATGGATTAATCCAAGAAGCTTGAGCAACAAGTCTCAATTTCATCTGCACCACAATTAGGGTTTTAAGGGAAAAGTCAACTGTAACTTTGACTTTTGACCAAGACATGCTCCTAAGCCCTAAGACATGATTAAATATACCCTATGACACCCTTGGAACATGTCCATCAAGTTTGATTTAGGTCAAGGACATGATTTCCTGAAGAATTGCACAATTTGGAATTCATCTGATAAAAAGTCAACTGTGCACAAAAGTCAACTTTGACTTTTTGAGATTTTTCACTAAAATGGATTTTTAACCCTAAAACGATGTTAATGTATGATTTGAATCATTATTCATCAAGAAAAATCAACAAAAAGTTGGATAACTTGTAAAAGGGGTAACCATAAAACTTAGAAATTTTTCTAAGTTATGGAAAAGTACCTCTAATGCACCAACTTTGAAGGACCATAACTCCTAAACCACAAGGCCATTGTGCCCCATCTAAAGCTTGATTTGTAGGTCTCATTACCCTCTACAAAAACTTTAACTAGGCCTAACTCCAATTCATTATGGATTTTGAGCTATGAGTGAGCCAAAGTGGCTGAAAACATTAAAATATACCATTTTCCAACACTTAGAAAAATCCTGTCCAAGACAGATTTTGTTGAAACACCAAAACTTGTGAGATCTTTTCACATAGATGCAAGCTGAATCAAGTCCAAAGTTAAACATCAATGTTTTTGCATATGTTACTAAGAATTCAAAGAGCTCAACAGCATGAATTGATTCAACTTAAGCCATGAGAAATCCATGCCCAAACTCATGCTGTTGCAAGCTGTTTTGGAAAAATCAGTTTGCATGTTTGCTTGCCACACACGATTTTGAGCCTAAGACTAAGGATCACTATTCCACCTATGTTCAAACCAATCACAATGCAACTGATGCAACTGATAAATCTGAGTCAAAAGGCCAAGGAATCTTCCAACTTGAAGTTCATCCACTTTGGCACATTTTGCCTTGAATTCAAAGTGTATTAATGTGGAATAGTGCATTGTCAAGGTAGCTACCCTACTCAGTCAATTTCTATGATTAAACAACATTAAAAACATCTAAGGAATGTGGTTTTGGTCAAGGCATAGCCCTGCTCTTGGGAATGGCTAGGTTGCCTTGCTTGAGAAGAAATCCTCCAAGCCAATCCATGCAAATGTGATCTGATCCAGCAACCATTCACTATTCCTCCAAAACAAAAGTTGATCACCTATAAATAGAGGTCCCAATGGATCATTCAACTCACACCAAAGCCAGTTACAACACTGCTTTCTCTCATTCTTTCTTAAACCTCAAGTTTTCTTGTTTTTGAGTAGCCACTATTGGGTTTTGAGTTGCAGCCACAATCAATCCATTCCAATTGCTCAAACACATCACATATGATGTATTTGAGGTGTCCAAACACTTAAACACCAACTGTAACACCCCTGGCTCAAAATCACTCTACAACCAAGTCATTATGCTTCAATTTTCCAGGTGGAGGTCTCCAGCTTGATCCAAAGAATTTTAAACACCAAGTGTTCCAAAGCTTGTAACACACTCCATAACATCCATTGAAGCTGTAGGGATCATCAATTCACGACTGGAACACCATCTGGGCAAAGTTCCATTTCAGCTTGCATCAAGGTGAGCTTCAAACTCAAACTCCATGATCCGTGCATATTTCCTTGCATGATATTTTTGCCATTTGATTGCCATCATGTGTTGATTGTTTTGCCTCAAGAAATTGGATCATAGACCTTATAACCATGCCTGCACGATTGCTTTTGCAAATTAGGGTTCATCTGTGTTCATCATGATTATTTTACTCCACACTGAAAATGAATAAAATTGGGTATTTCCATCTTATTCCTTGTGAAAAAACGCACGGGTTTGGTGTTTGAATCATGTCCAATGGTTGAGAGATGAGTGAGATATGGTGCTTCACGCACGAGCTCGAGGAAGAAGATGGCCATGGCGCCATTCTTCAGGTTTTCCAACTACGTTTGATATATATTTTTCACTTGCCATGTTATTAATGAATTGGCATTGCGCCCCAGCGGTTCATCAGCTGGTTTTATGAGTATTGGCAAGCGAGAGGTTTGGGGTTCGAATCCCCCTAGCCCCAGACTTCTTTTTATCACTTTTTTTTATTTTGTTATTTTTCATATTATTATTTTTAATGATTTGATAAACTTAATAACTCCTTCAATTTTTATCATTTTTGATTGGTTCTTTTTGCAACAATTCACAAAAATGTTGAAATATTTTATTCCACCAAAAAATTAAATTTATATTATTTATTTAATATAATTAGTATTTTAGTGAATAAATTCATTTTTAATTGTTTTTAAACATTCTAAAAATGAATATTTACTTTGAAAATCAAAACCTAATGAGTTTAAATATTCCTTGTGATTATCCCTCATTTTTTTCAAACCTTAAGCAAAATCATAAGTGGATTATTCAAATTTATTTTGAATTTTGTTTGATTTTCTTTGAATATTTACTTTTAAAGATTAAAATTAGGGTTTTTTTTTATTAATTCAACTTTCAAAATTGATTTTCAAAACACTTGGGCCTCTAATAGAGTGTAAGACCCAATCTTTTTTTTGACCAAACCTTTTAGGGCCTCAGTGTATTGTATAAGTCCCGATACCGTCAAAAACAAACGGCGCGATCGTCGCCTTTTTAAAATAACCTTGGGCCTCTCCTCGAGCTATAAGACCCATTCAAAACACTTGGGCCTCAAATAGAGTGTAAGACCCAATCCCCTTTTAACCAAAAAACAACTTTAGGCCTCACTTACTGTATAAGCCCCTCTGCGTTAAAAGAAAACCTCGGCGTGATCGCCATTTTTAAATGAAATATCAAATGGGCCTCTCCCCGAGCTATAAGTCCCATTCAAAACACTTGGGCCTCTATTAGAGTGTAAGACCCAACCCCCTTGTACAGAAAACATTTTTGGGCCCCAGTCACTTGTATAAGTCCCTCTATACAAATTCAAACAGTGCGCTCACTGATAAAACCCTGGGCCTCTCCTTGAGCTGTAAGCCCCAAATCTTTATTTTTCAAAGCACTTTCTCCTTTGATTTTGAATATATTGTTGTTTTCAATCTTTCTTTGTTGAACAACTAACCAAACAGCATGGAAGCTCTACAACCGAGTAAGTGGTTATTGCTTTCATTTATCGCTTTCATATACATATAACTGTATTGTGGGGCTGTTTCACTGTAAGTCTTCTTTCATAAACTCATATCAACTGTGTAATAATAGTATAGATATTCAGAGTTTCCCCGGTAACTACATCTAGAACTAGGTGACGCCGTTTCGTTTATTCATAGAAATAGACAACTAGATCCCCAATAGGATCACCAAATACAGTCTTCTCTTCGGTTGTCCTCATTAGGAATCGTCAAGAAACTCTACTCCCCAAGATGAATGTATTCTCCGTGAAATGGAATCTTTGAGTTTCTTCCAAATTCTCAAACTTTCCTGACTTGATCTATTCCTTGTGAATAGCTTGCCTTGAATTTCTCAGGGTTTGGGGACCCACGGGCTTCTTAAAAGCATCGGCCTCCTCTTAGGCATCGTACAAGGACCCACAGGCTTCCTAAAAGCAACCCCGCCTCCTCTTGGGCTTAGCACAAGGACCCTACGGCTTCTTAGAAGTATTCACAGCCTCCTCTTAGGCTTCGTATAATGATCTCTTCCCCCGGGAATGATAGCCTCCTCTTGGGCTTCGTACAAGGACCCGTCGGCTTCTTAAAAGTTTCCAGCCTCCTCTTGGGCTTCGTACAAATTGTACCGACGACCTCCTAGAGGTATAGGAACAAAACTTAGTCATATGCATATAGTAGTCCTTTCATAGAGTCTACTACTGTTTCTCAAAGCATAGTACAAGAGATGAAACTCTAGACACTGACAGTCTAATATCCTTGAGTCTCAAAGACATTCTCAAGTGACCCCTTCGTCAAATAGGAAGGAAACCCGTAGACTCGGACAGTCTCAATACCCTTCGGATTTCCCGCATCCTTAAAGAATAGGAATAACCCAGATCCTTGAATCAAATCCATGAGTACAATGCGGCTCATATAAGAACTGATTTTCTCTTCAAAATCAGTATACTGGACCTGTCACTTAGACAGTTACCATAGCCTCCTCTTAGGCTTTGTACAATGATTCTCCCCAGCGGAGTCAAACAACGTTTAGCCTCTCTCTCGGGCTTTGTACGAGACACATAAGAGACTCCCTCGTTGAGTCAATTACCCCTTTCGCCTCCATCTCGGGCTTTATACGAGATACAAAAAGGTTCTTATTGAGCCAAACAAATAACAGCCTCCATCTCGGGCTTCGTACGAGATACAAAAAAACTCTCTTGTTGAGTCAAACAGCCTTCATCTCGGGCTTTATACGAGATACCAAAAGACTCCATTGTCGGGTTAAAACCTTTTAGCCTCTCTCTCTGGCTTTGTACGAGACACATATTAGCCTCCTCTTAGGCTTTGTATAAGAAAACCACAAGTTAATCCAATTAACCTTTTAACATCAAAGTTGTGCCTCGTTCACAGTACACAAACATCAACAACTCCTTCCCTTTCATCTAATCGCTGTAAGCGGCAAGCCTCTGGCTCATCTACATCCATGCCATTGTCCCTCTTTTAGCATGAGAAATTGATAAGGAAAGATAGCATTGCTCTACACTGTGTTAAAGTCTTCTCCTTCAGGTTAAAATCCCCTATAAAGGAAATTATGGCATTGCTAGGATCCGCGTATCCCGGTTAAAGTAATCCTCCTTTATAAACCAGTCACCCAACAGTTGTGGCAAATAGACTTTTCAGCTTCATAACTTGGGCTTTGAACAAGATACAAACCACCTTTCGCTTCACGTCTTGGGCTTTGAACAAGACACCAAAAACCAATTTCCTCCCATAGAATAGGAGGAACTACGAACGCTCTAATTTCCTTGTTTCGGTAAACGGGAATACGTAGGCATAAGATTGAAAGAAAAATCTTAGCGAGCACAATCAACAAAAAAACCAAATCCCATACTCTCATGTATATATCAAAAAACAACAGTCCTAACATCCTAATCCTTGTTCCACACTAGAAACCTTCTGCCCAGATAAAAAGAAAGAAAACAGTATTGGCGAAAATACAAATAACCAGTACAAAGGCCCCCCACATTGATAGCATTCGTAACCTAACAGACCGCTGTTTAAACTCAATATGCAAAGCATGGTTAATTGGAGACTTCTATTTCCCATCCTTAGTCAGCTCACAATAGGATAAAAAATGAATCGACCTGTAGTTTAAGCTCAACCGCAGAGAGCGACCAGCGCTTAAGAACCGCGTCCAAAATCGCTCGTTACAAGGTCATCCTGAAGCCACTCAACATGAAGATAAATTCGCAACGTTTGCAGGACTTGAATTCATCAACTATGCTTTTCCCGAGGTCAACGTCATCGAGAGAGATGACTCCTCCAGTTCTAAAGAGGTGTGGGACACCCTAGGACAACCAAGTGGAAAATACGACTTCATGGTCAAGTACACTGCTCCCGAAAGCTCTCGTATCAGACTCGAAGATATCCATCCAACTGGATGGGGAGATACCGCTGAGAGCACAAATACTATGCAAATTACAACTGAGGAATTCTCCTACGACAATTCTGCCGGGGAAACAGATTCCAGTGATCCTGCTCTACCAAAAATCAGCGTCATTTCTGAAGACAAATCAAGGAAGGTGCCAAACTTTGTGATTCACCAAGGAGTTCGCCGCCAGTGGGTTGCTGTCGAGGTTCCGATGTTCGTTCATCAGTCAAAGTAATTTCCATCTTTAACCTTTCACCCTGCCCAGGTGAAACTGATGTTTTGATAGGGCTCGCTTTCTGTAAAATTTCCCTCTTCGCTTTGCCCGAATCGACAGAGTTTTGTTTTATAGGGCTGTAGTTTCAAGGTTCGACTTGTTCATTAACAAAATAACGTCGTTCTGTAATTTCTGCATTTATTGTTGTTTTCTCTTTTTGCTTTTCTCAGAAAATGATAATCCTAAACAAAAAAACAATTCAATAATAAAAACAAGCAGTAAAACAAATACACTGCACACACTTGCATTTTCTCTCTATTTCTTCTAAACACGAATCGTCACGTCATGCAGATTGCTTGTTTTAAACCCAGTTGAAACATACGATCCGATGCCTTCTCCCAACTTTGAGTTCCCGGTATTCGAGGCTGAAGAAGAAAATGACAACGAAATTCCAGAAGAAATCTCCCGACTACTCACACAAGAAGAAAGGTCTATTGAACCTCACAAAGAACCGTTGGAAACGGTAAACTTGGGTTCAGAGCAAGAGAGAAAAGAAATCAGGATCGGATCACTGCTCAGTCCAACTGCCAGAGAGGGTTTGATAAAGCTTCTCAAAGAATTCCCCGATGTATTCGCTTGGTCCTATCAGGATATGCCAGGGTTGGATACCAACGACTGGGTTCCCCCAGTGAGTCTGACATCAAAATTTTTCCCATCAAATGGCATCTCCCCAGGAAAATTCGGTGAGAAGTTTGAGGAAAACCGCTACGCATAGCGTCCCTTGTCAATAAAGCTTATTGACAAAAGAAACTAAGACCAGTTCCTTGGTAGGAAACCAAGAACGAGGGGAAGTTCATTTCAGAGACTAAGACCAGTTCCTTGGTAGGAAACCAAGAACGAGGGGAAGTTCATCTCAAAAGAAAACTGAGACCAGTTCCTTGGTAGGAAACCAGGATCGAGGGGAAGTTTAATTCAGAAACTAAGACCAGTTCCTTGGTAGGAAACCAGGATCGAGGGGAAGTTTAATTCAGAAACTGAGACCAGTTCCTTGGTAGGAAACCAGGATCGAGGGGAAGTTTATTTCAGAAACTAAGACCAGTTCCTTGGTAGGAGACCAGGATCGGGGGGAAAGTTTACCTTTTCTAAGCATCATCGCTTAGCTAAAGAAGATGAATGCGTAAGCTACCATTCTTAACCACCATCAAAATTTTGGGTATTCCGATATTTAATCCTCTTGCACCCCGAATGCCCGAATACCCTCGTCATTCACACCTTCGGGTTCAAGAAGATTAAATAGGGGCATCTGTCATACCCCAAATTTTGACCACTAAGATTTCCCATCATTGTGCAAATCATCATCACAATATGGGGAAGCCATCTTGCCTCATTAGTCTCCCCAAAGATGGGTGAGCATTCACTACAATCAAAATTAGGGTTTCAAGCCCTCTCAGAGCTTTTGACAAAAGATCAATCAAGGAATGTCATGATCTTCAACTTGTCTAAACCTCTCAAACGTTCACAAAGGATCCAAGAGGACTCCCACTTCAAGGATTAAGCACAAGGATGCTCCCTTCTAGGTGGATCAAGTCTCAAAATCGACAGTGTCACCAAATTAGGGCTTTGGTCGACCAGGGCCCCCAAATGGAAATTTTCATCTGGGCGCAAGCCAATGACCCAAGACATAACCTAATATACTCCATGGAACCTCATGGACGCAATCATCAAGTCAATTTAACCTCAGGGGATGCATCCACCAAAAATCAGGAATTAGGGTTTCTTGACCTAATTCACCCCTAAGTGGACTTTTAGGGCAAATTATGAACCAAGACCTCAAGAGAGGGTTTGAGGGTCTCTAATGAACCATATTGATCCATTTGTAATAATGGATTAAGCTAAGAAGGTTGAGCAACAAGTCTCAATTTCATCTGCACCACAATTAGGGTTTTAAGAGGAAAGTCAACTGTAACTTTGAATTTTGACCAAGACATGCTCCTAAGTCCTAAGACATGATTCAATATACCCTATGACACCCTTGGAACATGTCCATCAAGTTTGATTTAGGTCAAGGACATGATTTCCTGAAGAATTGCACAGTTTGGAATTCATCTGATAAAAAGTCAACTGTGCACAAAAGTCAACTTTGACTTTTTGAGATTTTTCACCAAAATGGATTTTTAACCCTAAAATGATGTTCATGTGTGATTTGAATCATCATTCATCAAGAAAAATCAAGAAAAGTGGGATAACTTGTAAAAGGGGTAACCATAAAACTTAGAATTTTTTCTAAGTTATGGAAAAGTACCACTAATACACCAACTTTGGAGGACCATAACTCCTAAACCACAAGTCCATTGTGCCCCATCCAAAGCTTGATTTGTAGATCTCATTGCCCTCTACAAAAACTTCAACTAGGCCTAACTCCAATTCATTATGGATTTTGAGCTATGAGTGAGCCAAAGTGGCGGAAAACATGAAAGTATACCATTTTCCAACACTTAGAAATATTCTGTCCAAGACAGATTTTGTTGAAACACCAAAACTTGTGAGATTTTTTCACATAGTTGCAAGCTGAATCAAGTCCAAAGTTAAACATCAATATTGTTGCATATGTTACTAAGAATTCAAAGAGTTCAACAGCATGAATTGATTCAACTTAAGCCATGAGAAATCCATGCCCAAAGTCATGCTGCTGCAAGCTGTTTTGGCAAAATTAGTTTGCATGTTTGCTTGCCACACACGATTTTGTGCCAAAGACTAAGGGTCACTATGCCACCTGTGTTCAAACCAATCACAATGCAACTGATCCAACTGATAAATCTGAGTCAAAAACCCAAGGAATCTTCCAACTTGAAGTTCATCCACTTTGGCACTTTTTGCCTTAAATTCAAAGTGCATTAATGTGGAATAGTGCATTGTCAAGATTCTCACTCTCCTCAGTCAAGTTCTTTGATTAAACAACAATAAAAACATCTGAAGAATGTGATTTCAGTCAAGGCATAGCTGATCTATTTGGAGCAGCTGTTATGCCTAGTTCAAGAGGCATTTATGCCAAGCCAATCCATGCAAATGTGATCTGATCCAGCAGCCATTCACTATTCCTCCAAGACAAGAGTTGATCACCTATAAATAGAGGTCCCAATGGATCATTCAACTCACACCAAAGCCAGTTACAGCACTGCTTTCTCTCATTCTTTCTTAAACCTCAAGTTTTCTTGTTTTTGAGTAACCACTATCGGGTTTTGAGTTGCAGCCATAGGCAATCAATTCCAATTGCTCAAACAGATCACATATGATGTATTTGAGGTGTCCAAACACTTAAACACTGACTGTAACACCTCAGGCTCAAAATCACTCTTCCACCAAGCCATTATGCTTCAATTTTGCAGGTGGAGGTCTCAAGCTTGATCCAAAGAGTTTCAAAGTGTTCCAAAGCTTGCAACACACTCCATAACATCCATTGAAGCTGTAGGGATCATCAATTCATGACTGGAACACCATCTGGGCAAAGTTCCATTTCAGCTTGCATCAAGGTGAGCTTCAAACTCAAACTCCATGATCCATGCATATTTCCTCGCATGATATTTTTGCCATTTGATTGCCATCATGTGTTGATTGTTTTGCCTCAAGAAATTGGATCATAGACCTTATAACCATGCCTGCACGATTGCTTTTTCAAATTAGGGTTCATCTGTGTTCATTATGATTATTTTACTCCACACTGAAAATGAATAAAATTGGGTATTGCCATCTTATTCCTTGTGAAAAAACGCACGGGTTTGGTGTTTGAATCATGTCCAATGGTGGAGAGATGAGGGAGATAGGGTGCTTCATGCACGAGCTCGAGGAGGAAGATGGCCATGGTGCCATTTTCAGAAAATCCAACAAGTTCTCTATATATTTTTCCCTTGCCATATTATATTTGAATTGGCATTGCGCCCCAGCGGTTCATCAGCTGGTTTTGTGTGTATTGGCAAGTGGGAGGTCTGGGGCTCGAATCCCCCTCGCCCCAGACTTCTTTTTATCACTTGTTTAGTTTGTTATTTTTCATATTACTATTTTTAATAATTTGAAAAATTAATAACTCCTTCAATTTTCATCATTTTGATTGGTTCTTTTTGCAATAATTCACAAAAATGTTTAAATATTTGATTCTACCAAAAAATCCCAAAAATATTATTTATTTCCTATATTTGATATTTTTGAAAAGAATTAATGTTTTATGTGTTTTAGCATTTAAAATGTTTATTTTCTTTTCATTTTCTAACCCTAATTTAACTTCAATCATTTTGTAGGAAGAAACCTGATTTTTTGG
Organism: Lathyrus tuberosus; assembly: GCA_022829125.1. Classification (NCBI taxonomy): domain Eukaryota; kingdom Viridiplantae; phylum Streptophyta; class Magnoliopsida; order Fabales; family Fabaceae; genus Lathyrus; species Lathyrus tuberosus. The sequence goes on from JALAZF010000428.1 coordinate 1,172,422, forward strand.
AACATTGGTCCAAGATCATAATTTGTTTTCATATACATATAACTGTATTGTGGGGCTGTTTCACTGTAAGTCTTCTTTCATAAACTAATATCAACTGTGTAATAATAGTATAGATATTTCGAGTTTCCCCGGCAACTACGTCTAGAACTAGGTGACACCTTTCATTCATTCGTAGAAATAGACAACTAGATCCCCAATAGGATCACCAGATACAGTCTTCTCTTCGGCTGTCCTCATTAGGAATTGTCAAGAAACTCCACTCCCCAAGATGAATGTATTCTCCGTGAATGGCATCTTTGAGTTTCTTCCAAATTCTCGAACTTTCCTGACTTGATCTATTCCTTGTGAATAGCTTGCCTTGAATTTCTCAGGGTTTGGGGACCCACGGGCTTCTTAAAAGCATCGGCCTCCTCTTGGGCATCGTACAAGGACCCACAGGCTTCCTAAAAGCAACCCCGCCTCCTCTTGGGCTTAGTACAAGGACCTACGGCTTCTTAGAAGTATTCACAGCCTCCTCTTAGGCTTCGTATAATGATCTCTTCCTTCGGGAATGATAGCCTCCTCTTGGGCTTCGTACAAGGACCGATCGGCTTCTTAAAAGTTTCCAGCCTCCTCTTGGGCTTCGTACAAATTGTCCTGACGACCTCCTAAAGGTATAGGAACAGAAACTAGTCATCCTCATATAACAGTCCTTTCATAGAGTCTACTACTGTTTCTCAAAGCATAGTACAAAAGACAAAACTCTAGACTTGGACAGTCTAATTTCCTTGAGTATCAAAGACATTCTCAAGCACCCCTTCGTTAAATAGGAAGGAAACCCGTAGACTCGGACAATCTCAATACCCTTCGGATTTCCCGCTTCCTTAAAGAACAGGAATACCCGGATCCTCAAATCAAATCCATGAGTACAGTGTTGCTCATATAATAACTAATTTTCTCTTTCAAAATCAGTATACGGGACCTATCACTTAACTGTAACAATAACCATAGCCTCCTATTAGGCTTTGTATAATGATCCTTCTTCAGTAAAGTTAGCCTCTCTCTTGGGCTTTGTACAATGATTCTCCCCAGCGGAGTCAAACAACGTTTAGCGTCTCTCTCGGGCTTTGTACGAGACACATAAGAGACTCCCTCGTTGAGTCAATCAACCTTTCAGCCTCCATCTCTGGCTTTATACGAGATACAAAAAAGGTTCTTATTGAGCCAAACAAACAACAGCCTCCATCTCGGGCTTCGTACGAGATACAAAAACACTCTCTTGTTGAGTATAAAAGATTCCCTCGTTGAGTCAAAACCTTTTAGCCTCTCTCTCGGGCTTTGTACGAGACACATATTAGCCTCCTCTTAGGCTTTGAATAAGAAAACCACTGGTTGGTCCAATCAACGTTTTAGCATCAAAGTCGTTCCTTGTTCACAGTACACAAACATCAACAACTCCTTCCCCTTCATCTAATCGCTGTAAGCGGCAAGCCTCTGGATTATCTACATCCATGCCACTGTCCCTCTTTTAGCATGAGAAATTCCTAAGGAAAGATGGCATTGCTCTACACTGAGTTAAAGTCTTCTCCTTCAGGTTAAAATCCCCTTTAAAGGAAATTATGGCATTGCTAGGATCCGCGTATCCCGGTTAAAGTAATCCTCCTTTACAGTCAGTCACCCAACAGTTGTGACAGACAAACCCTTCTTTAGAGATGACAAATTCTCTCTAAAGTCGAGGTCCTTCAGCTTTACGTCTTGGGCTTTGAACAAGACACAAATAGTCTTTTCAGCTTCACGTCTTGGGCTTTGAACAAGATACAAATAGACTTTTAAGCTTCACATCTTGGGCTTTGAACAAGATATAAATCACCTTTCGCTTCACGTCTTGGGCTTTGAACAAGACACCAAAAACCAATTTCCTCCCATAGAATAGGAGGAACTACGAACGCTTTGATTTCCCTGTTTTGGTAAACGGGAATACGTAGGCATAAGATTGAAAGAAAAGATCTTAGCGAGCACACTAAACAAAAAAACCCAAATCCCATACTCTCATATATCTATCAAAATGCATCAGTCCTAACATCCTAATCCTTGTTCCCCGCCAGGAAACTTCTGCCTAGATAAAAACCAGTATTGGCGAAAATATAAATAACTAGTACAAGGCCCCCCCACATTGATAGCATCCGTAACCTAACAGACCGCTGTTTAAACTCAGTATGCAAAGCAGGGTTAATTGGAGACATCTATTTCCCTTCCTTATTCAGGTCACAATAGGATAAAAAATGAATCGACCTGTATTTTAAGCTCAACCGCAGAGAGCGACCAGCGCTTAAGAACCGCGTCCAAAATCGCTCGCTACAATTACCAACTGGCACCAACGCTGGAGGAGTATTCTCGTCTAGCTGATTTACATATCACTGATCGAGCTCCATTTTCTGGACTGGAAGAAATTCCAAAGAATCAGACAATTGCAAGAGCAATTCATTTGGACGAGTCTGAGGTCAGGACTCACCTGACTACTAAGGGTGGCATCCAAGGTTTGCCAGCACAGTTCTTGACGAAGAAAGCCCTGTATTTTGCCAGTATAGGAAACATGACTGCTTTTGAAAGCACCTTTGTCTTGCTCACCTACGGGTTATTTCTGTTCCCCAACATCAATAACTTCGTCGACATTAACTCCATTAAGGTTTTTCTCATTGGAAACCCTGTGCCGACTTTGCTCGCAGATGCGTATCATTCTGTACACTTGAGAAATTTGTACAGTGGAGGGGAGATCACATGTTGTGTACCTCTGCTTTATAAATGGTTTATCTCTCACCTGCCCAAGTTTGCTGCTTTTTGGGATCGTAAGAGTGCCTTACGTTGGTCACAGAGGATCATGTCTCTTACCAACTCTGATATAGATTGGTGTAATAAGATTTATGAGGGAATCAGGATCATTGATCATTGTGGAAACTTCCCCAACGTACCCCTCATAGGAACTAAAGGAGGAATCAACTACCATCCGGTATTGATTCGCCGTCAATTTGGATACCCAATGAGACACGTCCCACTGGGTGTTCATCTGGAAGGTCTTTTCTTCAAAGAAGGAGAAAACGACAGAGCACTAAAGATGGAAATAGTGCATGCTTGGAAACACGTTCATAAGAAAGGACGAGAGTCTCTGGGAAAACTGGATTGTGTCTCGGTGGAGCCTTATCTCTATTGGGTACAAACTAGAGCTCTCAAGCTAAAGATGCCTTATTCTCATTACGGAATTCTTCTGCCGAGGGAATCTGTCATGTACTTCATGACTGTGACTGAAAAGCTTCAGGTCACTCTCAACAAAGTTCAACGGGAAAGAAGGTCTTGGAAGAACAAGTACCGCACCATCGACATAAAGTGCATCAAAATACAGCAATTATTGAAAGAGAAAAATGCTCTGATTGAGATTTTGGAGCGACATGCTGTAGAGAATCAAGATGACCAAAGGAATTTGCTCACTCCTTTCACCTGGCAAAGGAATGACAACCCGACAACAGCCCAAGAGCCCCGGTCAAAGAAAAGAAAGATATCAGAGTCAGCACCCGATTTTTCTTCAAAGAGGACTCGGGACCCATTAGCTTAGGTTTCTGTTTCTGTACTTTGTAATCTACTGTATTTCCATTTCTGTAATCCTTTGAATTTCAATAAAAAGGGGTTTCCCCACTGTTTGATATTTGCAATCTAATTGTCGAAGTTTATTTTGATTAAACCAAAAAACAATTAATATAATCATTGCATTCATCATTCTCACATCACGAATACTTCCCTACGAATCTCACGTTTGTGTCTCGATTCTAGAGTCAAACTGTCTCATTCGTACAATACTCGGGCCAATCGTCAGAAAAAGATGGATGATCTTGAGGAAGAAAACAGAGAGTTGAAGGAAGAGATCGACGCTCTAAGAGAGGATATGAGAAAGCTTCGTAACGACATGCAAGCCATGGAAGAAGCTCAGCTACAAAGGACTGTGATCTCGGAGATCACCTCAACACCCATCGTGGAGAAGTATGATCCTAGGTATCAAATGCCGAAAGATCGTCCTTGGGGCATGCCTGTTAACTATATCCCGGAAGGATATGTTCCGCCGATCACTGAAGATCAGGGAATCACAACAGAAGCCGCTGGGCCTGAAGGTTACAAACTTCGGGAAAACGAAGATGCCAGGGGCATACTGAAGACTCCTGAAGGTTACAAACTTTAGGAAACGCCAAGATTCGCTACCGTAGTCACGGTACCACCCCCTGTGGTGCACACTGTCCCAGAAGGAAAGATTCCACCAACACCTTCTGGTAAGAAGGAAAATATGTTTGATAGAATAGATGAATTCCAGGAACAGTTCCTGGAAATGCAGAAGGAACTGCAAGCCATTCGTGGTCAGGATCTATTTGGAAAGGACGCCGCAGATCTCTGCTTGGTCCCCAATGTGAAAGTCCCGCACAAGTTCCAAGTGCCCGACTTTGAAAAGTACAAGGGTAACTCTTTCCCTCAAAGCCATCTGGTGATGTACGCTCGGCGGATGTCAGCTCAGACGGAGAATCAGGACCTGCTGATTCACTACTTTCAGGATAGTTTAACCGGTGCCGCACTCAAATGGTACATGGGTTTAAACCGTGCTACGATCAGCACTTTCAGAGATCTTGGTACTGCCTTCGTCCAACAATACAAATACAATTTGGACATGGCACCCGACAGAGATCAACTCAGATCAATGTCGCAAAAGGACAAGGAAACCTTTAAGGAGTATACTCAAAGGTGGCGTGAAATTTCTGCTCAAATTTGTCCACCTCTTGAGGAAAAAGAGATGACAAAGATCTTCTTAAAGACCTTAAGCTCATTTTACTATGACCGAATGGTTGCCAGTGCGCCCAGTGATTTCACGGAAATGGTGGGCATGGGTGTACGTCTTGAGGAAGCCGTCCGAGAAGGACATTTGGTAAAAGACACTGGATCATCGAGCGGTACTAAAAAATATGGTAGTGCTCTCCCTAAGAAAAAAGAGCAAGATATTGGGAATATCTCTCTTGGAAAGCAAAGGCGACGATATCAACCAGTAGCAGCTGTGACTCCTACTATTAGCCCTGCACCTATTCCTACTTATCAACCTCAGGTTGTGGAGAGCCAACCTGATCAGCAAAGGACGCAACAGCCTCTTTAGCAGGCTCGTGCCCAATACAACAACAACTGCACAACACGGTCACCAGGATTTGATCCTATACCCGTGACGTACGCAGAACTATTTCCATTACTGCTAGCCAAGGGGCACATTCAAACTAAGTGCCCTCTTACAGTACCAGAAAATCCACCTTTTTTGTTTAAGGTGGATCAGACGTGCCCTTATCATCAAGGAGGTCCAGGGCATAACATAGAAACTTGTCTTGATTTCAAGTCCGACGTGCAAAAGCTTGTTAGAAGCGGGCTCTTATCTTTCAAAGATACGAATCCCAATGTTCTCACGAACCCGCTGCCTCAACACGAGAAAGCTGCAGTCAATCTGATTGCGAAAGAGACTAACAACGTCTATCAAATTCATGATGTACTCTTGTTGAAGACCAATCTGGTCAAGATGCATTGTAGACAGAGTGGATATGGCCATGTGCCACCTCATAATTATCACCAGTGTGATATTTGCTCTAAAGACAACCAGGGATGTTCTGTGGTGTAAGCAGCTCTACAGGAACAGATGGATCTCGGATGGATCCAAGAGCACCGAGTTCGTGGAGTTAACATGGTCTACACGAATTCTAACATCATTCAAAACCACGACATCTGTGCAATGAATGCCAACTTGCTGGCAATGCACTCAAGGCAAAGCCAGTATCATAATCTGCCGCGGCATGATTACAGCTTCTGTCTGATTTTCTCGGTAAACAAACAGGGATGCTCTTTCATACAGGAGGCCCTCCAGCGTCAGATGGATCTTGGATTGATCCAAGACTACCATGATAGGAATTCCTATCAGATCAACATGGTTTAGATCTTTGACATTCGCGTGTTGAATACCAACCTGGTAGAGTTACATGCTGAGCAGGTCCGACTTGGATTCTTAATATCACATGACTATCAAAGCTGTAAAGCGGGTTACGAAAATGATCGAGGTTGTACCATTGTCCAAGAGGCACTTCAGCACTTGTTAAATCACTGGTGGATGCCAATCTACATGGATGAAGATACTCAGCAAATTAGTATCAATAACAGGAATCCTACCCGGCGTCAAAGTCAGGATGTCCGATCAATGGAAGGTAACCTAGTGAGGTTACATTGTATTCAAAGTGGGCGTGGCCAGGTGCCACTACACAATTACGACCGTTGTAGCGTCTGTTCAGAAAGTAACCAAGGGTGTTACCTTGTGAGAGCGGCTCTCCAGAGTCAGGTGGATCGTGGAGAAATTCGTCCATATCTGGGTTCTGGACCTATCGACTGGACGCAAAACTACCTTGCCAATCAGGTTGAGGATGTTGTCACAATTTCTGGTCATCCCAGGACCAGAGATGTTTTTGCCATCATCCCTCTACTTGACGAATCTAAAGTTCCCAACCAGGAATAGATCGAGATTACTTACGATGGTCAGAAAAATCAGAAAGTTCCCATATTCATCTATTTGCCGGGACCATTACCGTATGAATCAACTAAGGCTATCCTTTACAAATACGGTGCAACGACAGTTGAAAATAGAAAGGAAATTCCATTACCCTCCGTCGTGAACATTGCAGACATCAGTCGAGTAACACGGAGTGGTTGAATCTTCAACCGAGGGGTTGGGGAAGTTAACAAGGAAAAGGAACTTCAGACAGAAGCTCCCGATCCACCAGTCGGTCAATCTAGTAATCCCGACTTTTCGAAAAATGATGAGATACTGAAGCTCATCCAAAGGAGTGAATACAACATTGTCGATCAACTGTTACAAACTCCTTCAAAGATCTCAGTATTATCACTGTTACTCAGTTCAGAAGTGCACAAGGAGGCTCTGCAGAAAGTCTTGGAGCAAGCCTTTGTGGAACAGGATGTAACAATTAGACAGTTCGATAGTATTGTCTCTAACATCACTTCCTACAACAATTTGGGATTTAGTGATGAGGAATTACCTGAAGAAGGTCGCCATCATAACATGGCGCTCAATATCACAGTTAACTGCCAGGACGATGCTTTAGCTAGTGTACTGGTAGACACAGGGTCAGCCCTGAATGTTATGTCGAAGTCTACTTTGATACAGTTATCATTCAAAGGCTCTCCGATGAGAATCAACGAGGTCGTCGTCAAAGCATTCGACGGATCCAAAAAAACGGTTATTGGCGAAGTTGATCTTCCCATAACTATCGGTCCTCATACTTTTCAAGTCACTTTCCAGGTCATGGACATCCGGGCAACATACAGTTGTTTATTAGGAAGACCTTGGATACATCAGGCTGGAGCGGTCACCTCGACCCTCCACCAAAAGCTAAAGTTCGTCAATAACGATCAACTTGTCACAGTCTGTGGAGAACAGGCCTTGCTCGTAAGCAACTTGTCATCATTTACTGGTATAGAACCCGAGGAGGTTATTGGAACGTAGTTCCAAGCATTGTCGGTGAGCAAGGACAATCAGTTCAAAGGAGGAACCTCGATTTCCTCATACAAAGATGCTATCAAAGCAGTCGAGGGTACCGATACAAAAGGATGGGGACAACTTGTCATTCCTATTGACAATAAAACAAAGAAGGGTCTTGGTTTTTCTGCAACCTGTACCCAGACAGCTGCCAATGATGAGAGTCTTCATCCCCTTCAAAACTTCTTCCACAGTGGAGGTTTCCTTCACCCAGTGTCTCGGACAGTTCATGCTATCAATGAGGAAGATCCTGCCGACATGGATGAAGAGTGGAAGTCCTATCTTAACAAGGACAATTATATATCTCAGGACGAAACGCAAACTCCTTTTTGCTTTCCTTCAGAAAGTCCGAGATTTATACCAAGATCAGATGTCGAAATGATATACGGGGATTGTGATCCGGAAGGATGCCGTGCTCTGCCAAATTCATTAGAGGAAGACACTCCGATGAAAGACAATTTTGACTACAACTACGATGGCCCAATGGATGGTCTGCCAATGTGGCAACCTTACCCAGGAAACTCGGGGCCGGAAAGTCAGCCGAGTAATGAAACTCAGCTGAGCATCATTAAACAGAATACCTGTGTCCCCACCATGTCATGGGATCAACACTCAGGTCATTCAGAAACTACTCAACATGAAGATGAATTCGCAATGTTTGCAGACTTGAGTTCATCAACTATGCTTTTCCTGAGGTTAACGTCATCGAGAGGGATGACTCCTCCAGTTCCAAAGAAGTTTGGGACACCTTGGGACAACCAAGTGGAAAATACGACTATATGGTCAAGTACACTGTGCCCGAAAGCTCTCGTATCAGGTTCGAAGATATCCAGCCAACTGGATGGGGAGATATAGCTGAGAGCACCAATGCTATGCAAAATACAACTGAGGAATTCTCCTACGACAATTCTGCCTGGGAAACCGATTCCAACGATCCTGCTCCACCAGAAATCAGCGTTATTTCTGAAGACAAATCGGGGAAGGTGCAAGACGTTGTGATTCACCGAGGAGTTCGCCGCCAATGGGTTGTCGTCGAGGTTCCGAAGGTCGTTCATCAGTCAAAGTAATTACCATCTTTAACCTTTCACCCTGCCCAGGTGAAACGGATGTTTTGATAGGGCTCGCTTTCTGTAAAATTTCCCTCTTCGCTTTGCCCGAAGCGACAGAGTTTTGTTTTATAGGGCTGTAGTTTCAAGGTTAGACTTGTTCATTAATAAAATAACGTCGTTCTGTAATTTCCGCATTAATTGTTGTTTTCTCTTTTTGCTTTTTCAGAAAATGGTAATCCTAAAAAACAATTCAAATAAAAACAAGCAGTAAAAAAATACACTGTACACACTTGCATTTTCTCTATCTCTTCTAAACACGAATCATTACGTCATGCAGATTGCTTATTTTAAACCCCGTTGAAACATACGATCCGATGCCTTCGCCCAACTTTGAGTTCCCGGTATTCGAGGCTGAAGAAGAAAATGACAACGAAATTCCAAAAGAAATCTCCCGACTACTCAGACAAGAGGAAAGGTCTATTAAACCTCACAAAGAACCGTTGGAAATGGTAAACTTGGGTTTAGAAAAAGAGAGAAAAGAAATCAGGATTGGGGCACTGCTCAGTCCAACTGCCAGAGAGGGTCTGATAAAGCTTCTCAAAGAATTCCCCGATGTATTCGCTTGGTCCTATTAGGATATGCCAGGGTTGGATACCAGCATCGTGGAACATCACTTACCATTGAGATCGGAATGTTCGCCAGTAAAGCAAAGGTTGAGACGCACTCACCCGGACATGGCCATCAAAATCAAGGAGGAGGTACAGAAACAGATTGACGCAGGATTCCTTGCTACATCTGAATATCCTCAATGGTTAGCCAACATCGTACCCGTTCCCAAAAAGGACAGAAAGGTCAGAATGTGTGTTGATTACAGGGATTTGAACAAGGCAAGTCCAAATGACGACTTTCCTTTACCACACATTGACATGCTGGTAGACAGCACAGCAAAGTTCAAAGTTTTCTCCTTCATGGATGGATTTTCGGGCTACAACCAAATCAAAATGGCGCTGAAAGACATGGAGAAAACTTCGTTCATTACCCCGTGGGGTACCTTTTGCTACAAGGTAATGCCGTTCGATTTGAAGAACGTCGGGGCAACCTAACAAAGGGCCATGACAACTCTGTTTCATGACATGATACATAAGGAAATAGAGGTATATGTCGACGATATGATTGCAAAATCAAAAACAGAGAATGAGCACGTTGAACATCTATCAAAATTGTTCGAACGTTTAAGAAAGTTCAAGCTCCGCTTGAATCCCAACAAGTGCACCTTCGGTGTCCGTTCAGGGAAACTACTAGGGTTCATCGTCAGCCAGAAAGGAATTGAAGTTGATCCTGAAAAGGTCAAGGCCATTCAAGAAATGCCTTCTCCGAAAACTGAAAAACAAGTCAGAGGATTCTTGGGACGTTTGAACTACATCTCCAGATTCATATTCCTTATGACTGCCACTTGTGCACCGATTTTCAATTTACTCAAAAAGAACCTGGATTGCGTTTGGTCTGAAGACTGCCAAACCGCCTTCGACAGTATTAAGGAATATCTTTTGAATCCTCCGATTTTATCACCTCCAGTGGAAGGAAGACCACTGATCATTTACCTCACAGTTCTGGAGGACTCAATGGGATGTGTACTTGGCCAACAAGACGAAACTAAAAGGAAAGAGTCTGCCATTTACTATTTGAGCAAGAAATTCACCGACTGTGAAACTCGGTACACGATGATTGAGAAAACTTGTTGTGCTTTGGCTTGGGTAGCCAAACGTCTTCGCCAATACATGATTCGTCACACTACTTGGTTGGTCTCCGAAATGGATCCAATCAAGTACGTTTTCGAAGAACCTGTTCTCACGGGAAGAATTGCCCGTTGGCAGATGTTGTTAACAGAATATGACATAGAGTATCACACTCAGAAAGCCGTAAAGGAAGTATTTTAGCCGATCATTTGGCTCATCAACTGATTGATGATCAAGAATTAATCGGGTTTGACTTCCCAGACGAAGATGTCATGTATCTTAAGATGAAAGATTGCGATGAACCGTTACCCAGTGAAGGGCCAGAACCAGGTTCCCAGTGGGGACTAATCTTTGACGGAGCAGTTAATCATTACGGAAACGGAATTGGGGCAATCATTGTTACCCCTCAGGGTACCCACATTCCTTTCACTGCTAGACTCACGTTCAAATGTACGAACAACGAGGCCGAATACGAAGCATGTATCATGGGTCTCGAAGAAGAGAGTGATTTAAGGATCAAAAGTTTGGATGCATACGGCGACTCAGCCTTGGTTATCAATCAGATAAAAGGAGATTGGAACACATACCTATCAGGATTGATTCCATACAAAGATTGCGCAAGAAGATTGTTACCCTTCTTCAACAGAGTCGAGTTTCACCACATCCCTCATGATGAGAATCACATGGTTGATGCATTAGCCACTATCTCTTCCATGATTAGTGTAGGTCAATGGAATGACATACCTAAGATCGATATAATGCGCCTTGAACGGCCCGCTAACATATTTACGATTGAAGCAGTCATAGACAGCAGACCTTGGTATCACAATATCAAATGCTTCCTTCAGAAACAAGAGTACCCATCTGGGGCACTCAGAAAAGATAGAAAAACCCTCAGAAGATTGGCTGGAAACTTCTTCCTGAGCGGTGACACTCTTTATAAGAGGAATTTTGACATGGTTTTGCTCTGATGCGTCGACAGACTAGAAGCAGACATGCTTATGAAAGAAATTCATGAAGGATCCTTTGGCATTCATGCCAACGGACACACAATGGCAAGAAAAATCCAAAGAGCAGGGTACTACTGGTTAACCATGGAATCCGACTGCCACAAGTACATGAGGAGGTGTCACAAGTGTGAGATATACTCCGACAAAATTCATGTATCGCTATCACATCTCAAAGTTTTCTCTTCCCCGTGGCCTTTTTCCATATGGTGAATCGACATGATTGGCATGGTTGAGCCCAAGGCTTCAAACGAACATTGGTTCATCCTGGTAGCCATTGATTATTTCACCAAGTGGGTCGAAGCAGCGTCATACGCTAATGTAACCCGACTAGTGGTGGTTCGATTTATCAAAAACAATATCATCTGTCGTTATGGTGTTCCAAGCGAGATCATTACTGATAATGGATCTAACTTGAACAATAAGATGATGAAAGAGTTATGCGTAGAGTTCAAGATTGAACACCATAACTCATCTCCCTACCGACCCAAGATGAACGGAGCGGTAGAAGCGGCTAACAAGAATATCAAGAAGATTGTTCAAAAGATGGTTGTAACCTATAAAGACTGGCACGAAATGCTACCCTTTGCTCTTCACGGTTATCGCACATCTGTCCGCACTTCCACAGGGGCTACCCCTTTTTCTCTAGTATATGGCATGGAGGCAGTGATCCCCATAGAAGTAGAGATCCCATCAATCCGGGTATTGATGGAAGCGAAGCTCACCGAAGCTGAATGGTGTCAAAGTCGACACGATGAACTGAATCTGATCGAAGAGAAGCGAATCACGGCACTATGCCACGGTCAGTTGTATCAACAGAGAATGAAGAAGGCGTTTGACAAAAAGGTCCGACCTCGTGTCTTCAGAAAAGGAGACCTCGTGCTCAAGAAGATACAATCGTTTCTCACTGACTCTCGGGGCAAGTGGACCCCGAATTATGATGGCCCCTATATGGTCACGAAAGCTTTCTCAGGCGGTGCCTTGAGACTTGCAACCGTGGACGGAGAGGAATTTTCCTACCCCACAAATGTTGATGTAGTCAAGAAATACTTCGCCTAAACTAAAAAAAAAAACGTCTCGGTGGATTGAAAACCCGAAAGGGCGGTCCAGGCAAAAATTAGAGACATGAAAAAATCATCCCGGTGGATTGGAAACATCATAGTACAATCAAGGCAAAAATTAGGGATAATGGCAAGTAACTATGTTCAACAGAGGCAAGCCCCTCGGCAACAACAGTTACATCATCCATCGGAGGAAAACTCCAGTAAAGGTCATCTTCGACAGAAGCTCAGGATGCTCGGAATTCAAAGTTGGTAGAAGGATAGTGGTCTTTATGTTTCAATGTAGCCTTTTTCCCTGTAAATTACCATTTTCAAACTTTGTATATACTCTTTGGAATCACGCGTTTGGCTGATCTCCATCTTATCAATAAAATTTGAGCCCTTGTGCTTTTGTTTGTAATTCTTATTTATTTTAGCTTTACAGAACGACGTTGTTAACATGATTAACGATTCTTGAAATAAAACAAAAATGAATTTACTTGTTAAAACTTCTTCTGCTTTTTAATAAGAAATAACAATTTCTTTTAACTGTTAAACATTAAAAGAGCATCGATTGTGTCTCCAAAGGCGTTTGAACTTCGAAGTGTAGAGTTAAAATACTCCTTTCAGGCCCAGTATGCCTGAATGAAGGGATCAACTGTGTCAGAGACCTTGTTTCCTCTGACACACCACGACCGAGTTCTTATCTCCCAAGCCCGATCAACGATATTCCCCGCAGGGACTATCTCTCCTAAGCAAAGTGGAATTGCTATTTTGAACCAGCGATATTTCTATACGCCCCGCGATGGCCGAATATCCAGTTGTGTTCACCCGTCAGTTTGTATGTCGCGTCAGTTTTGTCTGCATATACATACATACATCATGCATTATTGATTTGCATTCACATTTCATGTTGCATCACTATCACTCTAGTCGGTCTTGTCCCCTAGTGGTAGAAGTCCTCTCAATCGAGTTGTCAGTTCTTACCTCGTCAGGAAATACAGTGTTTGAACAACCTCGCTCCCAGTTTATTTCTGGAAAGAAGTTGGTCCTTGACCACTTTGATAACTTGAACCTCTGAAAAGCCAGAGAAAAATCTCAATAAACATCACTCTTCGCCATTGAAGGTGATATCCTTGCTTTCTCGGATTAAGGAAAATCCATAGAGAAAGTCTCGTAATCAAGATTCGGCAGCATGCCAGTTTCGCTCCGAAAAAACAGCTGATAAAAAGGTCATCGGCACCTCAAAATTGGATCCCATCATATGGCATTTCTCCGGGAAGATCCCGAGAAAAGTATGATGTAAGCTCCCAAACGAAAACAGTCTCTCAAGAGACTCACTTTCCCCAGTAGAATCGACAAATGGCGTCTCCAACAGAGAAGTTTGTGCAACTCAACAACTCAGACGACTGGGTTCCCCAACAAGTCTGACATCAAAACTTTTTCCGTCAAATGGCGTCTCCCTAGGAAAATTCGGCGAGAAGTTTGAGGAAAACCACTACGAATAGCGTCCCTTGTCAATTAAGTTTATTGACAAAAGAAACTGAGACCAGTTCCTTGGTAGGAAACCAGGACCGAGGGGAAGTTTAATCCAGAAACTGAGACCAGTTCCTTGGTAGGAAACCAGGATTGAGGGGAAGTTAACAAGAGAAACTAAGACCAGTTCCTTGGTAGGAAACCAAGATCGAGGGGAAGTTTATATCAGAAACTGAGACCAGATCCTTGGTAGGAAACCAGGATCGAGGGGAAGTTTATTTCAGAAACTGAGACCAGTTCCTCGGTAGGAAACCAGTATCGAGGGGAAGTTGACAAAAGAAACTGAGACCAGTTCCTCGGTAGGAAACCAGGATCGAGGGGAAGTTGACAAAAGAAACTGAGACCAGTTCCTTGGCTGAAGACCAGGATCGAGGGGAAGTTTACCTTTTCTAAGCATCATTGCTTAGCTAAAGAAGATGAATGCGTAAGCTACCATTCATAACCACCATCAAAATTTTGGGTATTCCGATATTTAATCCTCTTGCACCCCGAATGCCCGAATACCTTCGTCATTCACACCTTCGGGTCCAAGAAGATTAAATAGGGGCATCTGTCATACCCCAAATTTTGACCACTAAGATGTCCCATCATTGTGCAAATCATCATCACAATATGGAGGAACCATCTTATTTCATCAGTCTCCCCAAAGATGGGTGAGCATCCACTACAATCAAAATTAGGGTTTCAAGCCCTCTCAGAGCTTTAGACAAAGGATCAATCAAGGAATGACATGATCTTCAACTTGTCTAACCTCTCAAACATCCACAATGGATCAAAAGGACTCCAACTTTAAGGATTAAGCACAAGGATGCTCCCTTCTAGGTGGATCAAGTCTCAAGATCGACAGTGTCACCAAATTAGGGTTTTGGTCGACCAGGGCCTCCAAATGGAAATTTTCATCTGGGCGCAAGCCAATGATCCAAAACATAACCTAATATACTCCATGGAACCTCATGGACCCAATCATCAAGTCAATTTGTCCTCAGGGGATGCATACATCAAAAATCAGGAATTGGGATTTCTTGACCTAATTCACCCCTAAGTTGACTTTTGGGGCAAATCATGAACCAAGACCTCAAGAGAGGGGTTGAGTGTCTCTAATGAACTATATTGATCCATTTGGAACAATGGATTAATCCAAGAAGCTTGAGCAACAAGTCTCAATTTCATCTGCACCACAATTAGGGTTTTAAGGAAAAAAGTCAACTGTAACTTTGACTTTGGACCAGGACATGCTCCCAAACCCTAGGACATGCCTCAATATACCCTATGACACCCTTGGAACATGTCCATCAAGTTTGATTTAGGTCAAGGACATGATTTCCTGAAGAATTGCACAGTTTGGAATTCATCTGATAAAAAGTCAACTGTGCATAAAAGTCAACTTTGACTTTTTGAGATTTTTCACCAAAATGGTTTTTTAACCCTAAAATGATGTTAATGTATGATTTGAATCATCATTCATCAAGAAAAATCAAGAAAAGTTGGATAACTTGTAAAAGGGGTAACCATAAAAACTTAAAAAAATTTCTAAGTTAAAAATAAAGTGACAAGGGTACCAACTTTGGAGGACCATAACTCCTAAACAACAAGGCCATTTTCTCTCATCCAAAGATGGATTTGTAGCTCTCATTACCCTCTACAAAAACTTCAACTAGACCTAACTCCAATTCATTAAGGATTTTGAGTTATGGAGTGATCAAAATGGTTGAAAAATGAAAATGTCACTTTTTCCAACACTTAGTAAAATTTTCACTAAGTTCAAATCTGTCTTCATTTTTTGCCAAATGTAGGGGGATTTTTCACTTGGATTCAAAAGAGATCTAAACCAAACATGTTCAAACAGTTGTTGTATGATGTAAGGGCTTTCCAAAATGACCAAGAACATTGCCAAATTCCATTTGAGTCATGAGATATGACATTGAAAAGTTGCCTTGCTGAAATCTGTCAAGGCAAGGCAGAATTTGCAACTTTGCTCGATTTACCAAAATCAGCCAAATCCAAATGCTCCTATTCACTTGAACACCGCAGAGGATTGAATCTAAAGGGGACAATCACTGAGCCAAGCCTCCAAAGTCCATGGAACAAGAAATAGCATGTTGAACCTAGAATGGCCAAAATAGGGACAAGACTTCAAATTTGGATTGGAGCATTCAATGGAAGCATCAAGGTGGCATGGACTGAGCCATTCTCATCTGAAATTAGTCAAGACTTATCCAAGACCAAGGGAACCAAAGCTCTGTGCTCTAACCTCTAGTCAATGGCTAGAGGAGACTTGAAATTGCATTGGCCAACATTGAACAAACACCTGCTGCAGTTGCCATTCACTGTGGATCCCAAAACAAACTTGCTCTACTATAAATAGAGCTCAATTATGATCAGTTTGAGTACACCAAAGCCATCTAACAGATGCTTTCCTCAAAATCTCTTTCTCTTGGCAAAAATGCCTTTCTTAGCAAGGTAGCTATCGGGTTTTGAGTTTGAGAGCTTTTCCAATCAAACCAATCACTCACACACCTCACATACATCACTTATGAGCAGATCAAACACTTAGATCACTTATGAAACACCAATTTCACAAAATCACCAGCTGGTTGCTCAAATTTTCAAACAAGTTGCAGCTGAGGTACCACAAATTGTTCCAGCCATTTTCAATCAGGTCCAAGCATTCAAACACAATCCATAGGGTGTAGGGAAGCTGTTCAGATCATCACCACTCATCTGTAACACCTCCAAATCAAAAATCACATTGCTCTTGCTGTCACGGCCTAGAGGTAAGCACATACTTGGTCATCTCTCAATCTATGCATATTTCCTTGCACAATAATTTGGCCATACGTTCATAATCATGCATGGAATGTTTTCCCTCAATTAATTGCATTGTTTGAATCGTGTATCAAAAATCCTAGCCTTCATGCAGAAATTAGGGTTCTTGAGGTTTCTTCGTGATTTCATGTTTTGTGTTTAATTTAAATGAAATTAAGTGTTATAGACATGATCGTGAGGTTGAGACGAGCATAATGATATGTGGATTGCATGATATGATTAAGTATTCAGTGAGATTGGAGAGAAAATGCAAATCTGAGAATTCAAGAACACGCGCGTGTTCTTCAGCTTGTTCTTGGCGCCATTTCTTTCAAATTCAAATATTTGAATTTTGTGATTTTGTTTAATTGATTCAAAAATTAATTTCTCTTTGAGTTTTAATGATTTTGAGTTGATTCTTTTTTTAATAATTCACAAAAATGTTAAAATATTTTATTTTCCCAAAAAATCCCAAAAATATTATTTATTTAATATAATTGATATTTTTGCAAAGAATTAATGTTTTAATTGTTTTTGACATTTTAAATATTTTTTCTACATTGATTTTGCAACTTTTAATGCTTTCTAATTATTTTGTAGGTCAATACTTAATTTTTGAAGCATTAATCCAAGATCACAACTTGTTTTTCATATGTTAAACAATTTTGATCATTTTAATTGAATTTTTATTCAATTAAATACATTTTTGAAAACAAATTAGGGTTTTTGGATTAATTCAACCCTCATAAATCATTTTCAAAACACTTGGGCCTCTTGAGAGAGTGTAAGACCCAATCCTTTTTTGTACAGAAAACCTTTTTGGGCCTCAGTGTATTGTATAAGTCCCGATACCGTCAAAAATAAACGGTGCGATCGCCATTTTAAACGGAAAAATCATCTGGGCCTACCCTCGTGTTATAAGCCCCACTCTTTTTCTTTAAAGCTTTTTGGGCCTCTTGAAAGAGTGTAAGACCCATCCCTTTGTACAGAAAACCTTTTTGGGCCTCAGTCACTTGTATAAGTCCCTCTGTACAAATTCAAACAGTGCGCTCACTGATAAAACCCTGGGCCTCTCCTTGAGCTGTAAGCCCCAGATCTTTCTTTTTCAAAGCACTTTCTCCTTTGATTTTGAATATATTGTTGTTTTCAATCTTTCTATGTTGAACAACTAACCAAACAGCACGGAAGCTCTACAACCGAGTAAGTGTTTATACGCTTTCATTTACCGCTTTCATATACATATAACTGTATTGTGGGGTTGTTTCACTGTAAGTCTTCTTTCATAAACTCATATCAACTGTGTAATAATAGTATAGATATTTAGAGTTTCCCCGGCAACTACGTCTAGAATTAGGTGACGCCGTTTTAATTTATTCGTAGAAATAGACAACTAGATCCCCAATAGGATCACCAGATACAGTCTTCTCTTCGGCTGTCCTCAATTGGAATTGTCAAGAAACTCTACTCCCAGAGATGAATGTATTCTCCGTGAATGGCATCTTTGAGTTTCTTCCAAATTCTCGAACTTTCCTGACTTGATCTATTCCTTGCGAATAGCTTGCCTTGAATTTCTCGGGGTTTGGGGACCCACGGGCTTCTTAAAAGCATCGGCCTCCTCTTGGGCATCGTACAAGGACCCACAGGCTTCCTAAAAGCAACCCCGCCTCCTCTTGGGATTAGTACAAGGACCCTACGACTTCTTAGAAGTATTCGCAGCCTCCTCTTAGGCTTCGTATAATGATCTCTTCCTTCGGGAATGATAGCCTTCTCTTGGGCTTAGTACAAGGACCCATCGGCTTCTTAAAAGTTTCCAGCCTCCTCTTGGGCTTCGTACAAATTGTCCCGACGACCTCCTAGAGGTATAGGAACAGAACCTAGTCATCCTCATAGAACAGTCCTTTCATAGAGTCTATTACTGTTTCTCAAAGCATAGTACAAAAGACGAAACTCTAGACTTGGACAGTCTAATCTCCTTGAGTCTCAAAGACATTCTCAAGTGACCCCTTCGTTAAATAGGAAGGAAACTCGCAGACTCGGACAGTCTCAAATACCCTTCGGATTTCCCGCTTCCTTAAAGAACAGGAATAACCCGGATCCTTGATTCAAATCCATGAGTACAGTGTTGTTCATATAAGAACTGATTTTCTCTTTCAAAATCAGTATATTGGATCTGTCACTCAACTGAAACAGTT
The DNA here is from genome assembly GCA_022829125.1 of Lathyrus tuberosus. Classification (NCBI taxonomy): domain Eukaryota; kingdom Viridiplantae; phylum Streptophyta; class Magnoliopsida; order Fabales; family Fabaceae; genus Lathyrus; species Lathyrus tuberosus. Next base: position 1,191,372 of record JALAZF010000428.1, read on the forward strand.
ACCATAGCCTCCTCTTGGGCTTTGTACAATGATTGTCCCCAGCGGAGTCAAACAACGTTTAGCGTCTCTCTTGGGCTTTGTACGAGACACATATGAGACTCCCTCGCCGAGTCAATCACCCAACAGCCTCCATCTCGGGCTTCGTACGAGATACAAAAAACTCTTGTTGAGTCAATTAGCCTTCATCTCGGGCTTTATACGAGATACCAAAAGATTCTCCCCAGCGGAATCAAACCCTTTTAGCCTCCATCTCGGGCTTTGTACGAGATACCAAAGGGTTCTTATTGAGCCAAACAAACCTTTTGCCTCTCTCTCGGGCTTCGTACGAGATACAAAAAGATCCCCTGGTTGAGTTAAACCTTTTCGCCTCCATCTCGGGCTTCGTACGAGATACAAAACACTCTCTTATTGAGTATAAAAGATCCTCTTGTAGGATCAACCCCTTTTAGCCACTTTCTCGGGATTTGTACGAGACACATACTAGCCTCCTATTAGGCTTTGTATAAGAAAACCACTGGTTGATCCAATCAACCTTTTAGCATCAAAGTTGTGCCTCATTCACAGTATACAAACATCAATAACTCCTTTCCCTTCATCTAATCGCTGTAAGCGGTAAGCCTCTGGATCATCTACATCCATGCCACTGTCCTTCTTTTAGCATGAGAAATTCCTAAGGAAAGATAGCATTGCTCTACACTGAGTTAAAGTCTTCTCCTTCAGGTTAAAATCCCCTTTAAAGGAAATTATGGCGTTGCTAGGATCCGCGTATCCCGGTTAAAGTAATTCTCCTTTCTAAAAAATAGTTGTGATAAACAACCCCCTCTTTAGAGATGACAAATTCTCTCTAAAGTGGAGACTTTTCAGCTTCACATCTTGGGCTTTGAACAAGATACAAACCACCTTTCGCTTCACGTCTTGGGATTTGAACAAGACACCAAAAACACCATTTCCTCCCATAGAATAGGAGGAACTACGAACGCTCTGATTTCCCTGTTTCGGTAAACGGGAATACGTAGGCATAAGATTGAAAGAAAAATCTTAGCGAGCACAATCAACAAAAAACCCAAATCCCATACTCTCACATTCAAAAGCATCAGTCCTAACATTCTAATCCTTGTTCCCCGCCAGAAACCTTCTGCCCAGATAAAAAGAAAGAAAAACCGTATTGGCGAAAATACAAATAACCAGTACAAAGGCCCCCCCCCACATTGATAGCATTCGTAACCTAATAGACCGCTGTTTAAACTCAGTATGCAAGCAGGGTTAATTGGAGACATCTATTTCCCTTCATTATTCAGCTCACAATAGGATAAAAAATGAATTGACCTATAGTTTAAGGTCAAACCGCAGGGAGCGACCAGCGCTTAAGAACCGCGTCCAAAATCGCTCGCTACAACTTCCTCATGTACTTGTAGCAATCGGATTCCATTGTCAACCAATAATATCCTTCTCTCAGAATTTTTCTTGCCATCGTATGTCCATTGGCATGAGTGCAAAAGGATCCTTCATGAATCTCTTTCATCAACATGTTTGATTCTTGTCTGTCCACGCATCGGAGCAAGACCATGTCAAAGTTTCTTTTATAGAGTGTATCACCGCTCAAGAAGAAGTTTCTAGCCAGTCTTCTGAGGGTCTTCCTGTCATTTCTTGATGCCCTAGGCGGGTATTCTTGTTTTTGAAGGAAGCATTTGATATCGTGATACTAAGGTTTGTTGTCTATGACTGCTTCGATCGTGAAGATGTAAGCGAGCCTCTCTAGGCATATTATGTCAATCTTAGGTATGTCATTCCAATCATTTACAACAATCATGGAAGAGAGAGTAGCTAGTACATCAGCCATGTGATTTTCTTCACGAGGGATATGATGAAACTGGATTCTGTAGAAAAATGGTAACAACCTCCTCACATAATATTTGTAAGGATCAGTCTTGATTGGTATGTGTTCCAATCTCCTTTGATTTGATTTATAACCAGGGTTGAGTCTCCATACACATCCAAGTTCTTAATCCTTAAGTCAATAGCTTCTTCGAGACCCATGATACAATCTTCGTTTTCGGCCTCGTTGTTTGTACACTTGAATGTCAGTCGGGCGGTGAAGGGAATGTGAGTACCCTGAAGTGTTACGATGATTGCCCCAATTCCATTTCCATAATTGTTACAACTCCATCAAAAATTAATTCCCATTGGGAATCTTGTTCTGGCCCTTCACTGGGTAGCGGTTCATCGCAATCTTTCATTTTCAAGTACATGACATCTTCGTCCGGGAAGTCAAATCCGACTAATTCCTGATAGTCAATCGGTTGATGAGCCAAATGATAGTCTAAAATACTTCCATTGATGAATTCTGAGCATGGTACTCGATGTCGTATTCTGATAACAACATCTGCCAACAGGCAATCCTTCCCGTGAGAGCAGGTTTTTCAAAGACGTGCTTGATCGGATCCATTTTGGAGATTAACCTAGTATGGAAAATCATGTACTGGCGAAGATGTTTGGCTGCCCATGCCAGAGCGCAACAATTTTTCTCGTGCATAGTGTACCGAGTCACACAGTCGGTGAATTTTTTGCTTATGTAGTAAATGGTAGACTATTTTCTTTTTGTTTCGTCTTGTTGGCCAACTACACAACCAATGGAGTCTTCCAATATTGTTAGGTATATGATAAATGGTCTTCCCTGTACTGGAGAAGACAAAATAGGTGGATTCAACAGATATTCTTTGATACTGTCGAAAGCTTTTTGGCAATCTTCTGTCCATACACAATCTTGATTCTTTCTGAGTAGTTTGAAGATATACGTACATGTCGCGGTCATAAGGGATATGAATCTTGAGATGTAATTCAGACGTCCCAGAATTCCTCTGACCTATTTTTCAGTCTTTGGTGAAGGAATTTCTTGAATGGCCTTGACCTTGTCAAGGTCAACCTCACTTCCTTTCTGGCTGACGATGAATCCTAAGAGCTTTCCTGATCGAACACCGAACGTGCATTTGTTGGGGTTCAAGCGGAGTTTGTACTTTCTCAGACGCTCAAAATTTTTTGACAAGTGGGTCACATGCTCTTCTTCTGTTTTAGATATGGCAATCATATCATCGACATACACTTCGATTTCTTTGTGCACCATGTCATGAAACTGAGTAGTCATGGCCCTTTGATAGGTTGCCCCGACATTCTTCAAACCGAACAAAATTACCTTGTAACAAAAGGTGCCCCATGGGGTTATGAATGAATTTTTCTCCATATCTTCCGGTGCCATTTTGATTTGATTATAGCCCGAGAATTCGTTCATGAAGGAGAAGACTTTAAACTTTGATGTACTGTCTACCAACATGTCTATATGTGGTAAGAAGAAGTTATCCTTTGGACTTGCTTCGTTCAGATCCCTGTAGTCTACACACATTCTGACTTTTCCATCCTTCTTCGGAACTGGCACTATGTTGGCTAACCATTGAGGATATTCTGAGGTGGCGATGAAACCCGCGTCAATCTGTTTCTGCACTTCCTCTTTAATTTTGATGGCCATACCCGGGTGAGTCCGTCTCAGCTTTTGTTTCACTGGAGGACATTCTGATTTCAACGATAGATGATGTTCTACGATGCGGGGATCCAACCCTGGCATGTCCTGATAGGACCAAGCAAACACATCTGGAAACTCTTTGAGAAGTTTTATCAAGCTTTCTTTGACATTCGGACTGAGCAATGCTCCGATCTTAACTTCCTTCTTTTCCTCCTCTAATCCTAAATTGACCGTTTCCAACAGTTCCTTGTGAGGTTCAATGGAATTTTCCTTTTGCCTGGGTAGTCGGGAGATCTCTTCTGGAATTTCCGCCTCTTCTTCTTCTTCAGCTTCAAATACCAGGAATTCAAAGGTGGGAGAAGGCATTGGATCGTATGTTTTAACGGGGTTTAAAACAATCAATCTGCATGACGTGATGATTTGTTTTTTAGAAGAGATAGAGAGAAGGCAAGAGCGTGTGCAGTGTATTCTCTGAAAAATGCCTGTTTTTATTTTGGGTTGTTTTAGGATTGCCATTTTCTAAAAAACCAAAAGTGAAAACAGCAATAAATGCGGGAATGACAGAATGACGTTATTTTATTTATGATTTGTCGATTCTTGAAACACAGCCCTATAAAACAAAACTTTGTTGCTTTGGGCAAAATGAAGAGGGACATTTATAGAAAGGTGAACCCTATAAAAACATCTGTTTCACCTGGGCATGGTGAAAGGTTAAAACAAAAGACGACAATTACTTAGACTTATGGACGACTTTCGGGACATCAACAACAACCCATTGGCGATGAACTCCTCGGTGAATCAGAAAGTCTGGTACCTTCTTTCTTGGGTTGTCTTCAGAAATGATGTTGATTTCTGGGGGAGTAGGATCATTGAAGTCTTCTTCCCATGCAGAGTTGTCATAGGAGAATTCTTTTGTTGCATCTCCCACAGTTTTTTCACTCTCAAGAGGATCTCCCAACCCAGTTGGCTGGATGTCCTCGTATCGGATGCGAGAGCTTTCTTGAGCAGTGTACTTGAACAGGAAGTCGTACTTTCTACTTGGCTGTCCTAAGGTGGCCCATACTTGTATGGGAATAGAGGAGTCATCCTTCTCAATGACGTTGACCTCAGGAAAAGCATAGTTGATGAACTCTTATCCTGCAATCTTTGTAGATTCATCGTTGTGCTGGATATCTTCTGAATGTCCTGAGTAATGATCCCATGACTCGGTGGGGACGAGGGTATTCTTTTTAATATTACTCTACTGATAGGCATCGTTCGACTAACTCTTTTGCCCCAAGTTTTCTGTCTACGGCTTCCACATAGGCAGGTCATCCAGGAAATCATAGCCACAATTGGCTTTCATTAGATTGTCTTCTTCTAATGAATTGGGTGGAGTACGGTATCCTTCAAGATCACAATCTCCATAGATCATTCGAACGTCTGATCTTGTTATATATCTCGGGCCCTACTTGGGAAAATAGAATGGCATGTGCGTTAATTCTTAAGACATATAACCGTTGTCATTGAGATAATATTTCCACTCCTCATTCGTATCAGAGGAGTCACTTTTATCGATGGTGTGTACTTCTTGAGACACTGGGTGGATGAAGCCTCCACTGTGGAAGAAGTCCTAAATGGGATGAAAACTTTCATCTTTCTTTGCAGTCTGGGTACAGGCTGAGGAGAAACCAAGACATTTCTTTGTCTTGTTATCCATATGATTTATGAGTTATCCCCATCCCTTTACGTTATTACTCTCTATCACTTTGAGATCATCTTTGTATGAGGAAATCGACGTCCCTCTTTCTGATCGATTCTCATTACTCACCGACAGTGCTTGAAACTGGGTTCCAACAACCTCCTTAGGTTCTACACAGGAGAATGATGATAAGTTGCTCACTATTAAGGTCTGTTCTCCGCATACTGTGGCTAGCTTATCATTCTTGATTAACTTCAACTTCTGGTGTAGTGTCGAAGTGACTGCCCCAGCCTCGTGTATCCAAAGTCTTCGTAATAAATAGCTGTAGGCTGCCTGGATGTCCATGACATGGAAAGTGGCTTGGAAAGTGTGAGGACCGATGGTTATGGGAAGATCAACTTTGCCGATAACTATTTTTCTAGATCCATCAAAGGCTTTGACGATGACCTCGCTGCCTCTCATCGGAGATCCTTGAAATGATAGTCTTATCAGAGTGGGTTTTCGCATAACATTCAGAGCTAATCATGTGTCTACCAGTACGCTGGCAAGAGCATCGTCCTGGCAGTTGACTGTAGTGTTAAGTGCCATGTTGTGATTTTTGCCTTCTTCTGGAAGTTCTTCATCACTGAATCCTAAGTTATTGCAGGAAGTGATGTTGGAAATGATGACGTCAAATTTTTTTACCGTCACATCTTGTTCTATAAAAGCTTGTTCCAAGACTTTCTGCAGAGCTTCCCTATGAGCTTTGGAACTAAGCAAGAGAGATAACACAGAGATTCTAGATGGAGTTTGAAACAGTCGGTCTACAATGTTGTACTCGCATCTCTAGAAGAGCTTCAGCATCTCATTGTTGTTCTTTATAGATTGACGGTTTGGTTGATTAAGAACTTCTGTTTAAGGTTCCTTTCCTTTGGCGGGTTCTCCAACTTCTCTGTTGAAGATCCGTCCGCTCTGTGTGACTCGACAGATGTCAGCAATGTTTACGACGGAGGGTAATGGAATTTACTTTCCATTTTCGATGGTTGTTGCACCGTACTTGTAAGGGATATCGTTTTCTGATTTGAATAGTATTAGACCTGGCAAGTAGATTACCGTGGGAGATTTCCGATTTTTCTAACCGTTATAGGCTACTTCAATCAGTTCCCGGTTGGGAACTTTTCTACTGTCCAGAGGAATTCTTGATTCATCGAGTAGAGGGAATATGGCACAAACGTCTTTGGTCCTCCCATGATCGGAGATTATGACAACGTCTTTGCTTTGCTCAAGTAAATAGTCTGGAATCAGGTTGATCGACTTAGAACTTCAACATGGTCGAATTTCTTTACGGTCCAACTGACTTTGAAGATCTGCTCGTACAAGGTAGCATCCTTGGTTGCTCTCTGAACAAATTCTATAGCACTCATAGTTGTAGGGTGGCACCCGACCACGCCTGCTTTGTATGCAGTGCAACTTTACTAGATCTGTTTCCATCGAGCGGACATCCTGAATTTGATGCCTATCAGGATCCCCATCAATCAAGGTAACCTGTTGTGTAGCTTCATCCAAGTAAATTGGAAGCCACCAGTGGTCCAATAAGTGTTGAAGTATTTTTTGGACAAGTGCACATCCTTAGTCGTCTTTACGGCACTCTTCACAGTCTTGATAATCATGTGAAGCAAGAAAGTTGAGCCTGACTTGCTTAGCATGTAATTCTACCAGACTGGTATTCATCATGCGTACGTCAAAAATCTGAACCATATTGACTTGATGGTTATTTCTTTCACGGTAGTCTTGGATCCATCCGAGATCCATCTGATGTTGGAGGGCCTCTTGTACAAAAGAGCATCCCTAATTGCTTGTTGAGAAGATCGGATAGGTATTGTAGTCGTGTCGTGGCAGATTATGGTATTGACTTTGCCTTGAGTGCATTGCCACTAAGTTCACGTTCATCGCACGGATTTCGTGGCTCTGAACAATGTTGGGGTGCGCATGGGCCATGTTTACTTCATGGACCATGTGATCCTGAATCCAGCCTAAATTTATTTGTTCTTGTAGAGCTGATTGAACTATGGAACACCCCTGATTATTGTTTGAGCAGATATCACACTAGTGATAATTGTGAGGTGGTACATGACTGTACCTGCTCTGCCTGCAATGCATCCTGACCAGACTGGTTCCTAATAGGAGTACATTGTGAATTTGATAACTGCGGCAACATTACTATTAAATTTACTGCGATCTTCTCATGTTGTGGCAACGGGTTCGTCTGAACATTTGGATTAGTATCTTTGAAAGATAGGATCCCGTTCCTGACAAGCTTCTGTACATCAGACTTGAAACTGATACAGTTCTGAATATTGTGCCCTGATCCTCCTTAATGGTATCGGCAAGTTTGACATGTTCTGAACCAAAGAGGCATATTTTTCTGTACTGTAAGAGGAGACCTGGTTTGGATGTGCCCCTTAGCCAGTAGAAGTGGAAATAGTTATGCGTACAACATCGGTATAGGGTCAAACCCTGATGGTCGTGTTGTACGATTGTTGCTGTTGCACTGTGGACGAGCTTGCTGGAGAGCCTGTTGTTCCCTTTGCTGATACGGTTGTTGACTAGGTTGGCTCTGAGGAACTTGAGGTTGATGTGTCGGAGCCGGCGCATGGTTGATAGCGAGAGTTATCGCCGCAACTGGTTGATACCTTCTCCTTTGCTTTCCCAGAGAGATATTACTAATATCTTGCTCTTTTTTCTTTTGGGAAGCACTACCATATCTCTTAGTACTACTAGATGGCTCTGCATTTTTTACCAATCATCCTTCTTAGACTGCTTCTTCAAGGCGTATTCCCATGTTCACCATTTCAGTGAAGTCACTGGGCGCACTGGCGACCATTCGGTCGTAATAGAATGAACTCAAGGTTTTTAGAAAAATCTTTGTGATCTCTTTTTCCTCAAGAGGGGGACATATCTTGGCGGCAATTTCACACCATCTCTGAGCATATTCTTTAAAATTTTCTTTGTCCTTCTGCGACATTGCTCTGAGCTGATCCCTATCTGGTGGCATGTCCAAATTGTATTTCTACTGCTGAACGAAGGCTGCCCCCAAGATCTCTGAAAGTACTGATCTTGGTGTGGTTTAAACCCATGTACCATTTGAGTGCGGCACCGGTTAAACTATCTTGGAAATAATGGATCAGTGGTTGTTGATTCTCTGTCTGAGTTGACATTTTTTGAGCGTACATCACCAAATGACTTTGAGGGCAAGAGTTTATATTGTATTTTTCAAAGTCAGGCACCTTGAGTTTGTGAGGGATCTTTACATTAGGGACCAAACAGAGGTCGGCAGCGTCTTTTCCGAATAAGTCTTGACCGCGATTGGCATGTTGTTCCTTTTGCATTTCCAAGAATTGTTCTTGGAACTCATTCATTCTTTCATATACGTCTTTATTTCTGCCAGGAATGGCTTGTGGAATCTGTCCTTCCGGAACAATGTGTACCACCGGTTGTGGTATAGACATTATAACGGTGACTCTTGGAGCTTCACTACCCTGAAGTTTGTAACCTTCAGGTGTTGCCATTGTAAACCTTGCGTCTTCATTTTCTCGAAGTTTGTAACCTTCAGGCCCCAGTGGTTCCTGCTGCAGTTTCTATGTCTTCAGTGACCGGCAAAATGTATCCTTCAGGGACAAAGTTGAGAGGCATGCCCCAGGGATGACCTTTAGGCATGTTGTACTGAGGATGATTCTCATGTGTCTCCATTATGGGCATAGATGTGATCTCTGAGATTACCGTCTTTTGTTGTCGTTTCTCCTGAGCTGCTGCCAGGGATTGCATGTCACTGTGAAGTTTTTCCAAACTTTCCTTTAGAGCGTCGATTTCTTCTCTTAGCTCTCTGTTCTCCTCCTCGAGATCATCCATTTTCTTTTGTCGATTGGCCCGAGTATTGTATGAGTGAGACAGTTTGACTCTAGAATCGCGACACATACGTGAGATTCGAAGATAAGAAGACGCGTTTGAAGATGGCTGGTTTCTACCTGAGTGAATCGCACACTCAGAGATAACAACAGAGTCGCCACCGAACTTTATTTAGTCCTAAAGGATAGGGAAAATATCGATAAAACCAAAGGGTAATTGAAACGGGAACGGGAGGTCGGTTATGCGAAAGGAAGGTATTAGCACCTAACGCATCCGTCGTACTCGACGGGAACCATTTCGCTTGCTTCTAGGCTTGGATGGGTTATCTATCTAAAGGCTTCTAGCTAAAAGAAAGAGGAAAGAGAGAGAAAGGGGAAAAAGAAAAGAAAGAAAGAAAGTGTTCGCGGAGGAACAAAGTAATCATGCCTACGTACCATCATAGTGCAATGAGGAACTCAGAGCGCCGTAGTTCATGAAACTAGGGGACAAAGAAGAAAGAAAGAAAAGAGGAAGATGGAAGAAAGGTGGAATTGTGCTCGCTGAGATCATTGCGATCTTATGCCTACGTATCTGACATTCGAAGGAATGCAGAATCAGAGCTTCCGTAGTTCGGGGAACTGAACGTACGAAAAACAAGAAAGAGACAGGGAGGCGAAAGAAGTGGTGTCAAAACCAAGAGCAAAAGTGAAAGAAAAAACTCTACTGGAGAAGACCACATGTAGCGAGCGATTTTGGACGTGGTTCTTAAGCACTGCCGCTCTGTGGTGCTACAGGTCGATTCATTTTTTATCCTATTGAAGCTGATGAAGGAAGGGAAATAGATGTCTCCAATTAACCCTCCTTGCATACTGAGTTTAAACAGCGGTCTGTTAGGTTACGGATGCTATGTGGAAGTGGGGCCTTTCTCTGCTTATTTTGTTAAGAATGAAATAATGGGACTATTCATGGGGATTTTAGATAGGTACTGGGTTTGATGTTTTTGATTAGTGTGCTCGCTAAGATTTTTCCTTCAATCTTATGCCTACGTATTCCCATTTACCGAAACAGAGAAATCAGAGCAGTCGTAGTTCCTCCTATTTTATGGGAGGAAATGGATGTTTTGGTGTCTTGTTCAAAGCCCAAGACGTGAAGCGAAAGGTAATCTATATCTTGTTCAAAGCCCAAGATGTGAAGCTGAAGGGTTTATTTGTATCTTGTTCAAAGCCCAAGATGTGAAGCTGAAAAGGTGTTGCCTTTAGAGAGAATTTGTCATCTCTAAAGGGGTCTATTTGTCACAACTGTTGGGTGACTAACTACAAAGGAGAATTACTTTAACCGGGATATGTGAATCCGGTAATGCCATAATTTCCTTTTTAGGGGTTTTAACCTGAAGGATAAGACTTTAACTCAGTGTAGAGCAATGCCATCTTTCCTTAGGAATTTCTCATGCTAAAAGAGGGACATCGACCCAACAATTTGTACGAAGCCCAAGAGGAGGCTGGAAACTTATACAAAGCCTAAGAGGAGGCTATCGACCCAACAAGATAGTGTTTTTATGTGTCTCGTACAAAGCCTAAGAAAGAGGCTAAAAGGGTTTACTAAACAGGAGAATCTTTTATACTCAACAAGAAAGTGTTTTTGTATGTGTCTTGTACGAAGCCCAAGATGAAAGCTAAAAGTTGTTTGACTCAACAAGAGAGTCTTTTTGTATGTGCCTTGTACGAAGCCCAAGACGGAAGCTAAAAGTTGTTTGACTCAACAAGAGAGTCTTTTTGTATCTCGTATAAAGCCCGAGATGGAGGCTTAAAGTGATTGACTCAACGAGGGAGTCTTTGTATCTCGTACGAAGCCCGAGATGGAGGCTAAAAGTGATTGACTCAACGAGGGAGTCTTTGTATCTCGTTCGAAGCCCGAGATGGAGGCTAAAGGGTTGGTCCACTTGGGAGAATCATTGTACAAAGCCCAAGAGGAGGCTAAGGTAACTGTTTTAGTTGAATGACATGTCCAGTATATTGTATAAAAGAGAAAATCAGTTCTTATAAAGTGACTGATTCCAGGTGAGGCTGTACTTTGGTACTGATCAGAGGATCAGGGTTATTTCCTGTTCTTTAAGGAAATGGGAAATCCAAAGGGTATTGAGACTGTCCAAGTATAGAGTTTTATCTTTTGTAATATGCTCAAAGAAATAGTAGTAGTGCATTCTTGGTAGAAAGATCTAGACTCTTTGAAAGACTATTTTATTAGGATGACTAATTTCTGTTCCTATACCTCTAGGAGGTCGTCGGGACAATTTGTACGAAGCCCAAGAGGAGGCTGGAAACTTTTAAGAAGCCGAGGGGCAATTTGTATGAATCCCAAGAGGAGGCTATCATTCCCCGAGGAAGAAATCATTATATAAAGCCTAAGAGGAGGTTGTGAATACTTCTAAGAAGCCGACAGGTCCTTGTACAACGCCCAAAAGGAGGCGGGGGTGCTTTTAGGAAGCCTGAGGGTCCTTGTACAACGCCCAAGAGGAGGCAGATGAATAGTTCCAGAAGGGGTTTCACTTGGAACAATAGCCTTCTGTATAATGAACTATTCAAAAGGGGATTTCCTTAGACCAAGTTATCTAAGATAATTGTTATGAAAAGGCATGGGGCAATATCCGGGAGAACGTCGGGTGGAAGGAGACAGAGTTTTGCCTAGTTCTAAACGTAATTGCTGGGGAAACTCTAAATATCTATACTATTATTACACAGTCGATATGAGTTTATGAAAGAAGACTTACCGTGAAACAGCCCCAACAATACAGTTATATGTATATGAAAGCGGATAAAGAAAGCATATAAACACTTACTCGGTTGTAGAGCTTCCATGTTGTTTGGTTAGTTGTTCAACAAAGAAAGATTGGAAACAACAGTATATTTCAAAATCAAAGGAGAAACTGCTTTGAAAGGAAAGATTGGGGCTTACAGCTCAAAGAGAGGCCCAGGGTTTTAGTAGTGATTGCACTGTTGTCTTTGTACAGAGGGACTTATACAAGTGACTGAGACCCAAAAAAGGTTTTCTGTACAAAGGGATGGGTTTTACACTCTCTCAAGAGGCCCAATGGTTTTAAAAAGAATAGGGCTTATAACACGAGGGTATGCCCAGATGATTTTGCTTTGAAATGGCGATCGCGCCGAGATTTTTAACGTATCGGGACTTATACAATAACTGAGGCCCTAAATAGGGTTGTATTTACAAAGGATTGGGTCTTACACTCTATTAGATGCCCAAGTGTATTTTTAAGAAAAGAAATGAGTCTTACTACTCGAGGGTAGGCCCAAGGTTTATTTTTCAACGGACGATGATCGCGTCGAACTTTTTAAAATACAACGGGACTTATACAATAAGTGAGGCCCAAAATGGGTTTGTATTTACAAAGGATTGAGTCTTACACTCTATTAGAGGCCCAAGGTGTATTGAAAATCATTGATGAGGGTTGAATTAATCAAAACCCTAATTTGTTTCCAAAATGGATTTTAATTGAATAAAAAATTCATCTAAAATGATCAAAAATTATTTTAATATGTGGAAACAAATTGTGATCTTGGATTAATATTTCTAAAATCATATTTTGACCTACAAAATGATTGGAAGAAATTAAAATTTACAAAATCAAGAGGAAAAAATATTTTAAATGTCAAAAACAATTAAAACATTAATTCTTTGCAAAAATATCAATTATATGATATAAATAATATTTTTGGGATTTTTTGTTAAAATAAAATATTTTAACATTTTTGTGAATTATTGAAAAAAGAATCAACTCAAAATCATTAAAACTCATAGAGAAATTAATTTTTGAATCAATTAAATAAAATCACAAAATTCAAATATTCAAATATTCAAAAAATGGCGCTAAGAACACCCAAGAACACGCACGTGTTCTGGGTTTGCCCAGATTTGCATTTTCTCTCCAATCTCAATTAATACTTGATTATATCATGCAATCCACATATCAATCTACTCGTTTTAACCTCACGATCATGTCCATGGTCTTTAATTTCATTTATTTTTAACATGGAATAAGAAATCAAAGAGAAACGTCAAGAACCCTAATTTCTGCATGAAGGTTTAGAAATTCTACACACGATTCAAACAATACAATTGATTGAGGGAAAACATTCCATGCATGATTATGAACATATGGCCAAATTATTGTGTAGCAAAAATTGCCTAGATCATAGAGTTAGAAGAGCTCATGCTTGCCTCTTGCAGCTGGTGATCGTGTTTTATGTTGGAGGTGTTACAGCTAGGTTCCAATGATTTGGATAGCTCCCCTAGGTGCCATGGAGTGTGTCTGGATGTTTGGAATGGATTGAAATGATCTGGAGCTGAAGATGGTACCCCAACCACAAATCTGTCAAGAACTTGAGCAATTGGCTGGTGATTTTGTGAAATCAGTGTTCCAGATGTTGTGTGAGTGTTTGGATCACTTCTATATGATGTATGTGAGGTGTGTGAGTGATTGGTTTGATTGGAAAAGCTCTCAAACTCAAAACCCGATAGTGACTTGCCTTAGAAGGCAAAGTTAGAGTGAAAGAAGAGAATTTGAGGAAAGCATCTGTTAGATGGCTTTGGTGTACTCAAACTAATCACAAATGAGCTCTATTTATTGTAGAGCAAGTTTGTTTTGCAAGCAATAGTGAATGGCAACTGCAGCAGAGGTTTGTTCAATGTTGGCCAATGGAAATCCAAGTCTCCTCTAGCCATTGACTAGAGGTTAGGGAACAGGGTTGTGGTTCCCTTGGTCTTGGATAAGTCTTGACTGAATTCAGTTGCAAATGGCTCAGTCCATGCTAGCTTGGTGTATGCATTGAATGCTCCATTCCAAAATTGGAGTCTTGTCCCTCTTTTAGGCAATTTTAGGTTTAGCAAGCTACTTCTTGTTCCAAAGACTTTGGAGGCTTGGCTCAGTGATTTTCCCCTTTAGATTTGATCCTCAAACGTGTTCAAGAAGATAACAAAGGTTGAAATTGGCTGATTTTGGCAAATCGACCAAAAGTACAAAATTCGGCCTTGCCTTGGCAGTTTTCAGCAAGGTATTTTGCCACAACAATAACTCCTAGCTCAAATTGAATTTGGTGATGTTCTTGGCCATTTTGGAGAGCCCTTATATGATACAACAACTGTTTGATCATATTTGGTTTTGATACTTTTTGGATCCAAGTGAAAAATGCCCCTACATTTGGAAAAAAGTGAAAGCAGATTTTGACTTAGTGAAAATTTCACTAAGTGTTGGAAAAAGTCACATTTTCACTTTTCAACCATTTTGATCATTCCATAACTCAAAATCTATAATGAATTGGAATGAGGTCTAGTTGAAGTTTTTGTAGAGGGTCATGAGAGCTACAAATCCAACTTTGGATGAGAAAATATGGGCTTGTGGTTTAGGAGTTATGATCCTCCAAAGTTGGTACCCTAGCCACTTTATTTTTTAACTTAGAAAATTTTCTAAGTTTTTATGGTTACCCCTTTTACAATTTATCCAACGTTTCTTGATTTTTCTTGATAAATGATGATTCAAATCATACATTGACATCATTTTAGGGTTAAAAATCCATTTTTGTGAAAAATCTCTAAAAGTCAAAGTTTGACTTTTGTGCATAGTTGACTTTTTATCCGATGAATTCCAAACTGTGCAATCCTCTATGAAATCATGTCCTTGACCTAAATCAAACTTGATGGGCATGTTCCGTGGGTGTCATAGGGTATATTGATGCATTTCCTAGGGTTTGGGAGCATGTCCTGGTCAAAAGTCAAAGTTACAGTTGACTTTTTCCACAAAACCCTAACTGTGGTACTGATGAAATTGAGACTTATTCCTCAAGCTTCTTGGATCAATTCATTGTTAAAAATGAATCAATGTAGCATGTTAGAGACCCTCAAATCATTTCTTGAGGTCTTGTCTCATGATTTATCCCAAAAGTCAACTTAGGGGTGAATTAGGTCAAGAAACCCTAATTCCTGATTTTTGAGGTATGCATCTCCTGAGGTCAAATTGACTTGATGATTGGGTCCATGAGATTCCATGGAGTATTTTAGGTTATGCCTTGAAGCATTGGCTCATGCCCAAAGGAAAATGTTCATCTGGAGGCCTTGGTCGACCAAACCATAATTTGGTGACACTGGCGATCATGAGGCTTTATCCACCAGGAAGGGAGCATCCTTGTGCTTACTCCTTGGAGTGGGAGTCCTTTTGATCCTTTGTGGATGTTTGAGAGATTAGACAAGTTGAAAATCATGTCATTCCTTGATTGATCCTTTGTTTAAAGCTCTGAGAGGGCTTGAAACCCTAAATTTGATTGTAGTGGATGCTCACCCATCTTTGGGGAGACTAATGGTTCATCCATATTGTGATGATGATTTTCACAATGATGGGAAATCTTAGTGGTCAAAATTTGGGGTATGACAGATGCCCCTATTTAATCTTCTTGGACCCGGAGGTGTGAATGGCGAAAGTATTCAGCCATTCAGGGTGCAAGAGGATTAAATATCGGAATGCCTGATATTTTGATGGTGGTTATGAATGGTAGCTTATGCATTCATCTTCTTTTTCTAAGCAATGATGCTTAGAAAAGGTAAACTTCCCCTTGAACCTGGTTTCCTACCAAGTGTAGCACCCCAAAATTTGCCCGTACCTTTTTCTAACTTTTTCTGGCTTATGTTTCGTTTTCATTTGCATATCATTAGGTCATAACTCATAATCGTATCATTGCATTGGTCTTCTAAGACATGGGATCAAACGATTTTCTCAGCCTTATTCATAAGGGATTCAGTCGGTTTCTATTCCCGGTTAAGTTTGAGCAAGAGGTTGAATTATCCTCATTGTAATCTTCCTGATCTGAGGTTTTCCTAGTCACTTTGGATCTGAAGTTGGATGTGGATTGAATGTAATCATGTGACTTACTTGGAATTCGAGACACAACTCATTTTTTCTAACCCGTAACCATTTTGATATTCGTTTAAAATCATTTTCTAACCCATATTCATTTAATACCGTTTTTCATTAATTCCAAAGTCAATATCCAATATCCATTTTCTAAATCCATTTTTTCATAACCTTTTCTTAAACCATTTTCTTTGAGTAATCCATATTAGAATCCATTTCGACCCATGGCTATTTTAGATCCATTTCACATTGTAGCGAGCGATTTTGGACGCGGTTCTTAAGCGCTGGTCTCTCTCTGCGGTTGAAGCTTAAAACTACAGGTCGATTCATTTTTTATCCTAGTGTGAGCTGAATAAGGAAGGGAAATAGATGTCTCTAACTAACCCTGCTTTGCATACTGAGTTTAAACAGCGGTCTGTTAGGTTACGGATGCGATCAATGTGGGGGGCCTTTGTACCGGTTATTTGTATTTTCGCCAATACGGTTTTCTTTCTTTTTATCTAGGCAGAAGGTTTCTGACGTGGAATAAGGATTAGGATATTTTTTGAATTACTGCTTTTGAAATGGAGATATGGGATTTGGGTTTTTGTTTAGTGTGTTCGCTAAGATCTTTTCTTTCGATCTTATGCCTACGTATTCCAGTTTACCAAAATAGGGAAATCAGAGCGTTCGTAGTTCCTCCTATTCTATGGGAGGAAATGGGTGTTTTGGTGTCTTGTTCAAAGCCCAAGACAGCGAAAGGTTGTTTGTATCTTGTTCAAAGCCCAAGATGTGAAGCTAAAGAGTCTATTTGTGTCTTGTTCAAAGCCCAAGACGTGAAGCTGAAAGACCTCGGCTTTAGAGAGAATTTGTCATCTCTAAAGAAGGGAGAAGGAGAATTACTTTAACTGGGATACGCGGATCCGAGCAATGCCATAATTTCCGAAGAAAGGGTTTTAACCTGAAGGAGAAGACTTTAACTCAGTATAGAGCAAACCATCTTTCCTTAGGAATTCCTCATGCTAAAAGAAGAACAGTGGCATGGATGTAAATAATCCAGAGGCTTGCCGCTTACAGCGATTAGATGAAAGGGAAGGAGTGTACTGTGAACGAGGCACAGGTTTGATGCTAAAAGGTTGATTGGATCAACCAGTTGTTTTCTTATATAAAGCCTAAGAGGAGGCTAATTTCCGCTAGGGAAGATCATTATACAAAGCCTAAGAGGAGGCTATTTTGTGTCTCGTACAAAGCCCGAGAAAGAGGCTAAAAGGGTTTGACTCCACAAGAGAAACTTTTATACTCAACAAGAGAGTGTTTTTGTATCTCGTACAAAGCCCGAGATGGAGGCGAAAAGGTGATTGACTCAACGAGGGAGTCTTTTATGTGTCTCGTACAAAGCCCGAGAGAGAGGCTAAAACGTTTGTTCCGCTGGGGAGAATCATTGTATAAAGCCCAAGAGAAGGCTAAGTTTGCTGTGTCAGTTTAAGTGACTGGTCCAGTATACTGATTTTGAAAGAGAAAATCAGTTCTTATATGAGCAACACTGTACTCATGGGTTAGATCTGAGGATCGGTGTTGTTCCCTGTTCTTTAAGGAAAGGGGAAATCCAAAGGGTATTAAGACTGTCCGAGTCTACAGGTTTCCTTCCTATTTGACAAAAGGGTCACTTGTGAATGTCTTTAAGATGCAAGGAAAATAGACTGTCCAAATCTAGAGTTTTATCCTTTGTACTACGCTTTGAGAAACAGTAGTAGACTCTGGAAAGGACTGATCTATGAAGATAACTAAGTTCTGTTCCTATGCCTGTAGGAGGTCGTCGGGACAATTTGTTCGAAGCCCAAGAGGAGGCTGGAAACTTTTAAGAAGTCGATCGGTCCTTGTATGAAGCCCAAGAGGAGGCTATCATTCCCGGAGGAAGAGATCATTATACTAAGCCCAAGAGGAGGCTGTGAATACTTCTAAGAAGCCGTAGGGTCCTTGTATTAAGCCCAAGAGGAGGCGGGGTTGCTTTTAGGAAGCCTGTGGGTCCTTGTACGATGCCCAAGAGGAGGCCGATGCTCTTAAGAAGCCCGTGGGTCCATCATCTCCTTTCCATTAGGAGAGATGACTCTCTTAAAGATAAAAACCACTGGTAAACGTGCGAGGATTACTATCCAGCGACTTTTAACTTTTAAAGAGGGTTCCTTAGTTAAGGTCCAAGGTTATGACCGTAGTGGGTGCCCAAACCCCGAGAAGTTCAAGGCAATGCTATTCACCGAGAATAGATCAAAGTCAGGAAAGTCGAGAATTTGGAAGAAACTCAAGAGATGCCATTCACGGAGAAAAGATCATCTCTGGGGAGTAGAGTTTCTTGACAACTTCTATGAGTGACAGTCTATGAAAGGCTTCACAGGGAATACTGCCTTTCATATCTCCGTATTGTTTAACCCCAAGAGGAGGGAAGAGTGTGTCTGGTAATCCTATGGGGGTCTAGTTTAGACTATTTCTAAGAGTGATCGAAACGGCTTTACCTAGTGCTAGACGTAACTGCCGGGGAAACTCAAAATATCTATACTATTATTACACAGTTGATATGAGTTTATGAAAGGAGACTTACAGTGAGCAGCCCCACAATACAGTTATATATATGAAAGCAGTAAATGAAAGCAATAACCACTTACTCGATTGTAGAGCTTCCATGCTGTTGGGTTAGTTGTTCAACAAAGAAAGATTGAAAACAACAATATATTCAAAATCAAAGGAGAAAGTGCTTTGAAAAAGAATGGTTTGGGGGTTACAGCTCAAGGAGAGGCCCAGGGTTTTATCAGTGAACGCACTGTTTGAATTTGTACAGAGGGTCTTATACAAGTGACTGAGGCCCAAAAAGGTTTTTTGTACAAAGGGATGGGTCTTACACTCTCTTAAGAGGCCCAAAAAGTTTTGAAGAAGAAGAGTGGGGCTTATAACACGAGGGTAGGCCCAGTTGATTTTCGTTAAAAATGGCGATCGTGCCGAGGTTTTTTTTTAACGCGGAGGGACTTATACAATAAGTGAGGCCCAAGATCTTTTGGTTAAAAGGGGATTGGGTCTTACACTCTATTAGAGGCCCAAAGTGTTTTTGAATGGGTCTTATAGCTCAAGGAGAGGCCCAAGAGATTGTTGAAAAAGGCGACGATCGCGCCGTTTATTTTTTACAGTATCGGGACTTATACAATAAGTGAGGCCCAAAAATGATTGGTCAAAAAAGGATTGGGTCTTACACTCTATTAGAGGCCCAATTGTATTTGAAAGTTTTATGATGGTGAAAATCAAAGAAACCCTAATTTGTTATTCTTTAAAAGTAAATATTTAAAGAAAATCAAACGAAATACCAAATAAATTTGAATAAACCACTTGTGATTTTGTTTAAGGTTTTGAAAAATGGATTTTAATCACAAGGGATATTTAAACTCATTTGGTGTTGATTTTCAAAATAAATATTCACTTTTAAAATGCTTAAAAAGACATTAAAAAGGAATTTATTCACAAAAACTAATTATATTAAATAAATAATATAAAACTAATTTTTTTTGGAATAAAATATTTTGGAGTATGAATAAGAAGTGTGTAAAATAGATTTTGAAAATGATGATTTTTGCTGTGTGAAATAATTGGTTGAGTTTTGAAGATAAACTAAGAAAAAGAGGAATGTGATGTCACAACATCACTCATGAGACATCACTCATGAGTTTTCAACATCTTTTTTATCAAACTTCCAACACCCATAACTTTCTCAAATCTAAATGGTTTGAGACAAAATTTATATGCATCTGGCCCAGAATTTCACAAGGAATCCAATGGTGGTGGTAGTTTTTTCAGATCACACTCCCTCCTCAAAACCCGATAGTGGTTTTGAAAAGGACCTATAATTGCACTTTCTTTGCTACACTTTGATACAGGCATGGATTACATGGTGAATTAGCCCAAACACAACATATACAACATGTATGAGATGTGTATGATCAGTGGACTTCAAAGCAATGCATGATTTCAAGGATTCCAAGTTGTGATGCTTACCTCTTTTTGAGCTTTTTGGAGTTTTTGTGCAATCTGCCAAGCCTCTTGTTCCAGAAATGATTTGATGCTTTAGACACACTCAAATGATCCCTTAGAAGCTTTTAGGATGATTGGAATCAACTAGTACCTGCAAAAACACAAACTGTCCCTTTCTTGCAAAAGGGGTTAAAAGTGACCAAAATAGCAACTCTCTCAAATGGTGTTCCAGATGTTGGGAACCATTTGGGACAGTTCAAGGATGATATTTGGAGTGTGTTTGAGGTTTTATCTGGTTTGGAAAGTGACTGAATCAAGACATGGCTTGAAAAATACAAAAAGTGCCATTTTGAGGTTTTGAGAAATGACTTTGTGATTTTGTGATTACAGGTCACATGTTATAGTTTGCACAGCTTACATATGATATATATGAGGTGTGTGTGTGATTAGTTTGAGTGGAATTGCTCTCTAGCTCAAAAACTCAGAATTACTTGCTTTGGAAGGCAAATTTGAGGTGAAAGAAGAGATTTTGAGGAAAGCATCTGTTTGATGGCTTTGGTGTACTCAAACTGAACACAAATGAGCTCTATTTATAGTAGAGCAAGTTTTTTTTCGCAGCAACAGTGAATGGTGGCTGCAGCAGAGGTTTGGCCAATGTTGGCCAATGAAAATCCAAGTCTCCTCTAGCCATTGACTAGAGGTTAGGGCACAGAGCTTTGGTTCCCTACTTGTTGGAGGAATCTTGACTGAATTCAGTTGCAAATGTGTCAGTCCATGCCACCTCTAAGCATCTATTAAATGCTCCAATCCAAAATTGGAGTCTTGTCCCTCTTTTAGGGATTTTTAGGAATAGCATGCTACTTCTTGTTCCAAGGACTTTGGAGGCTTGGCTCAGTGATTGTCCCCTTTAGATTTTATCCTCAGAGGTGTCCAAAGTGATGACAAGGGTTGGAAATTCGTGTGGCACAAGAAATGTGCAAATCTGCCCCAAAATATATCTTAAAAATCAGCTGCAGCAAGCCCTGTTGTAAAATCCATAACTCCCTGCTCGAGTATGCTACATGGACATTCTACACCTTTATGGAAAGCTGAGACAACGTACTTTAACTTTGATGTTGGACTTTGGTCTTGGTTCAGCTTGCAAAGTCATCAAAAATGGCCTTGAACTTGTGTAGTCGAATCTATCCTAAAAGCTGTCATGAAAATTCTGCTTTATCAATGCTTCTTGCGAAAATCATATCTCCCTGCTCGAGTATGCTACAAGGACGTTCTACACCTTTCTGGAAAGCTGAGACAACGTACTTCAACTTTCATGTTTGACACTAGACCTGGTTCAACTTGGATCATGGAGAAAAACATCCTTGAAGTTGGGGCATTCTTGCTGAAAAAATATTAATGATGTCCTATATGCAATGTCAGAACATCAGACATTGAACATTAATAATTCCAAACTTTAATCACTTTTATCTTTTAATCCTTATGATATTTTGAGTTGATTCCCTCTACAATGTTGAAATATCAAATACCCTCTTTAAAAGTAGCTCTTAGTCAAAATCAATGGATGCCTGGATCAATAGTTACAACCTTGAAAAGTTGTGCACTTGAACATGATTTTAACTTAGAAAAAAATTTCTAAGTTTCTTTCAATTTGATCAATTTTGCAATTTTGCATGATTTCTTGATTTAAATTTGATCAAATTAAATCATCCATCATATTTTCTTGAGTAATGGCTTGTGAAGCTCAAAGTTGACCAAAAGTCAAACTTTGACTTTTTGCATCAGTTGACTTTGTATTAGATGAACTTGAGGCTTGATCCACTTGAAATGTTGCACTCTTGTGCTTAATTCTTGATGTGGGACTCCTCTTGATCCTTTGTGGATGTTTAAGAGGTTTAGACAAGTTGAAGATCATGTCATTTCTTGATTGAGCCTTTGTCTAAAGCTCAGAGAGGGCTTGAAACCCTAATTTTGATTGTAGTGAATGCCCAAACATCCATGAGAAGATTGATGAGGCATAAAGGTACATCCATATTGTGATGATGATTTGCACAATGATGGGAAACTTTAGTGGTCAAAATTTGGGGTATTACAGATGCCCCTATTTAATCTTCTTGGACCCGAAGGTGTGAATGACGAAGGGATTCGGGCATTCGGGGTGCAAGACGATTAAATATCAGAATATTCGAAATTTTGATGGCTATGAATGGCAACTTGCGTATTCATCTTCTTTTACTAAGCAATGATGCTTAGAAAAGGTAAAACTTCCCCGCGATCCTGGTTTCCAACCAAGGAACTGGTCTAAGTTTCTGATTTAAACTTCCCCTCGTTCCTGGTTTCCAACCAAGGAACTGGTCTAAGTTTCTGATTTAAACTTCCCCTCGATCCTAGTTTCCAACCAAGGAACTGGTCTAAGTTTCTGATTTAAACTTCCCCTCGATCCTGGTTTCCAACCAAGGAACTGATCTAAGTTTCTTTTGTCAATAAACTTTATCGACAAGGGATGCTACGCGTAGCGGTTTTCCTTCAAACATCTCGCCGAATTTTCCTGGAGAGATGCCATTTAACGAAAAAAGTTTCGATGTCAGACTCGCTGGAGAACCCAGTCGTCTGAGTTGTAGAGTTGCACAAACTTCTCTGTTGGAGACGCCATTTGTCGATTCTACTGGGGAAAGCGAGTCTCTTGAGAGACTGCTTCTGCTTGGGGATACTGCATCATACTTTTCTTGGGATCTTCCCAGAGAAATGCCATATGATGGGATCCAATTTTGAGGTGCCGATGACCTTTTCGTCAGTGATCTTTTCGGAGCGAAACCGGCGTGCTGCCGAATCTCCTATTACGAGGCTTTCTCTGTGGATTTTTCCTTAATTCGGGAAAGCAAGGATATCATCTTCAATGGCGAAGAGTGACATTTGTTAAAAGTTTTCTCTGGCTTTTCAGAGGTTCAAGTTATCAAAGTGGCCAAGTGCCAACTCTGATCTAAAGATACACTGGTGGCGAGATTGTATAGATGCAACACTTCCTAACGAGGAAAGAACTGACAAACTCGATTGAAAAGGCGGTTATCACTAGGGGACAAGACCGACTCAAGTGATAGTGATGCAATATGAAATGCAAACGCAAATAAAATGTATGAAGTATGTATGTATATGCTGACAAAACAGACGCGACATACAGACTAATGGATGAACACGATTGGATACTCGGCCATCGCGGGGCAACGAAGTACCGTTGGTTCAAAATAGCAATTCCACCTTGCTTAGGAGAGATAGTCCTGTTGGGAGCTATGTTGATCGGGCTTAGGAGATGAGAACTCGGCCGAGGTGTATCAGACGAAACAAGGTCTCTGACACAGTTGATCCCATCATTCAGGCATACTGGCTTAGAAGGAGTACTTTGATTCTGCACTTTGAAGTTCGCTTACTTCGGGAGAAGCGATCGGTGTTCTTCTGATGTTCAACAGTCAAAAGAAATGCCATCTTTAATTTAAAAGCAGAAAAAGTTTAACAAGTAAATTCATTTTGTTTCATTTCAATAATCGCTGATTAAGTTTAAACAACGTAGTTCTGTAAAGCTAAAACAAGTAAAGAATTACAAACAAAAGCACAAGGGCTCAAATTTTAATGATAAGATGGAGATCAGCCAAACGCGTGATTCCAAAGAGTATATACAAAGTTAGAAAATGGTAATTTACAGGGAAAAGGGCTACGTTGAAACATAACAACCACTATCCTTCTACCAACTTTGAGTACGGGACATCCTGAGCTTCCGTCGAAGATGACCTTTGACTGGAGATTTCCTCTGATAGATGATGTAACTGCTGCTGAGGGACTTGCCTCTGTTTGAACATAGTTACTTGCCATTATCCCTAATTTTTGCCTGGATTGTACTATGATGTTTCCAATCCACCGGGATGATTTTTTTTCATGTCTCAATCTTTTTCCTGGACCGCCCTTTCGGGTTTTCAATCCACCGAGACGTTTTTTTTTTTAGGCGAAGTATTTCTTGACTACATCAACATTCGTGGGGTATGCAAATTCCTCTCCGTCCATGGTTGCAAGTCTCAAGGCGCCGCCTGAGAAAGCTTTCGTGACCACATAGGGGCCATCATAATTTGGGGTCCATTTGCCCCGAGAATTAGTGAGAAATGATTGTATCTTCTTGAGCACGAGGTCTCCTTTCCTGAAGACACGAGGTTGGACCTTTTTGTCAAACGCCCTCTTCATTCTTTACTGATACAACTGACCGTGGCATAGTGCCGTAATTCGCTTTTCTTCGATCAGGTTCAATTTGTCGTGTCGGCTTTGACACCATTCAGCTTCCGTAAGCTTAGCTTCCATCAATACCCGGATTGATGGGATCTCTACTTCTAAGGGGAGCACTTCTTCCATGCCCTACACTAGAGAGAAAGGGGTAGCCCCTGTTGAAGTGCGGACAGATGTTCGATAACCATGAAGAGCAAAGGGTAACATCTCGTGCCAGTCTTTGTAGGTTACAACCATCTTTTGAACGATCTTCTTGATGTTCTTATTAGCAGCTTCTACCGCCCCGTTCATCTTGGGTCGGTAGGGAGATGAGTTATGATGTTCCATCTTAAACTCAGCACACAATTCTTTCATCATCTTATTGTTCAAGTTAGATCCATTATCAGTAATGATCTCGCTCGGAACACCATAACGGCAGATGATATTGTTTTTGATAAATTGGACCACCACTTGTCGGGTTACATTAGCGTATGATGCTGCTTCGACCCACTTGGTGAAATAGTCAATGGCGACCAGGATGAACCGATGTCCGTTTGAAGCCTTAGGTTTAATTAAGCCAATTATGTCGATTCCCCATATGGAAAAAGGCCATGGGGAAGAGAGAACTTTGAGATGCGATGGAGGGACATGAATTTTGTCGGAGTATATCTGACACTTGTGACACCTCCTCATGTACTTGTAGCAGTCGGATTCCATTGCCAACCAATAGTACCTGGCCCTGAGAATTTTTCTCGCCATTGTGTGTCCGTTGGCATGAGTGCCAAAGGATCCTTCATGAATTTGTTTCATGAGCATGTCTGCTTCTGGTCTGTCGACGCATCGAAGCAAGACCATGTCAAAGTTTCTCTTATAAAGAGTGTCACCGCTCAGGAAGAAGTTTCCAGCCAATCTTCTGAGGGTTTTCCTGTCCTTTCTGAGTGCCCCAGGTGGATACTCTTGTTTCTGAAGGAAGCATTTGATATCGTGATACCAAGGTCTGTCATCTATGACTGCTTTAATTGCGAAGATGTAGGCGGACCGTTCAAGGCGCATAACGTCAATATTAGGTGGGTCATTCCATCGACCTACGCTAATCATGGAAGAGAGAGTGGCTAATGCATCAGCCATGTGATTCTCACCACGAGGGATGTGATGAAACTCAACCCTGTCGAAGAAAGGTAGCAACCTTCTTGCGTAGTCTTTGTAAGGAATCAGCCCTAATTGGAATGTGTTCCAATCTCCTTTTATCTGATTAATAACCAAGGCTGAGTCGCCATATACGTCCAGGTTTTTGATCCTCAAATCAATCGCATCTTCGAGACCCATAATACAAGCTTCGTATTCGGCCTCGTTGTTCGTACATTTGAACGTAAGTCTGGCAGTGAAAGGAATGTGGGTACCCTGAGGGGTAACAATGATTGCCCCAATTCCGTTTCCATAATGATTAACTGCTCCGTCAAAGATAAGTCCCCATTGGGAACCTGGTTCTGGCCCTTCACTGGGTAACGGTTCATCGCAATCCTTCATTTTGAGATACATTACATCTTCGTCTGGGAAGTCAAACCCGATTGATTCCTGATCGTCAATCGGTTGATGAGCCAAATGATCGGCTAAAATACTTCCCTTAACGGCTTTCTGAGCGTGGTACTCTATGTCATATTCTGATAGTAACATCTGCTAATGGGTAATCCTTCCCGTGAGAGTAGGTTTCTCCAAGACGTACTTGATTGGATCCATCTCGGAGACCAACCAAGTAGTATGACGAATCATGTATTGGTGAAGACGTTTGGCTGCCCAAGCCAAAGCACAGCAAGTTTTCTCGAGCATCGTGTACCGAGTTTCACAGTCGGTGAATTTCTTGCTTAGATAGTAAATGGCAGACTCTTTCCTTTTAGTTTCGTCTTGTTGGCCAAGTACACATCCCATTGAGTCCTCAAGGACTGTGAGATAAATGATCAGTGGTCTTCCTTCCACTGGTAGTGATAGAATCGGAGGATTTGACAGATATTCCTTAATATCGTCGAAGGCGGTTTGGCAATCTTTTGTCCAAACGCAATCCTGGTTCTTTTTGAGTAATTTGAAAATCGGCGCGCATGTCGCGGTCATAAGGAATATGAATCTGGAGATGTAGTTTAAACGTCCCAGGAATCCTCTGACTTGTTTTTCAGTTTTCGGAGAAGGCATTTCTAGAATGGCCTTGACCTTGTCAGGATCAACTTCAATTCCTTTTTGGCTGACGATGAACCCTAATAGTTTCCCCGAACGGACACCGAAGGTGCACTTGTTGGGATTCAAGCGGAGCTTAAATTTTCTTAGACGTTCGAACAATTTTGATAGATGTTCAACGTGCTCATCCTCTGTTCTTGATTTTGCAATCAAATCATCGACATATACCTCGATTTCTTTGTGTATCATGTCATGAAACAGAGTAGTCATGGCCCTTTGATAGGTTGCCCCGGCGTTCTTCAAATCGAAAGGCATCACCTTGTAACAAAAGGTACCCCATGGGGTAATGAACAAAGTTTTCTCCATGTCTTTCGGTGCCATTTTGATTTGATTATAGCCCGAGAATCCATCCATGAAGGAGAAGACTTTGAACTTTGATGTGCTGTCTACCAGCATGTCAATGTGTGGTAAAGGAAAGTCGTCCTTTGGACTTGCCTTGTTCAGATCTCTGTAATCAACACACATCCTGACCTTTCCGTCCTTTTTGGGAACGGGTACGATGTTGGCTAACCATTGAGGATATTAAGATGTAGCGAGGAAACCCGCGTCGATCTGTTTCTGTACCTCCTCTTTGATTTTGATGGCCTTGTCCGGGTGAGTACGTCTCAACCTTTGTTTTACTGGCGGACATTCCAATCTCAATGGTAAATGATGTTCTACGATGCTGGTATCCAACCCTAGCATATCCTGATAGGACCAAGCGAATACATCGGGGAATTCTTTGAGAAGCTTTATCAAACCCTCTCTGGCAGTTGGACTGAGCAGTGCTCCGATCCTGATTTAATTTCTCTCTTGCCCTGAACCCAAGTTTACCGTTTCCAACGGTTCTTTGTGAGGTTCAATGGACCTTTCCTCTTGTCTGAGTAGTCGGGAAATCTCTTCTAGAATTTCGTTGTCATTTTCTTCTTCAGCCTCGAATATCGGGAACTCAAAGTTGGGCGAAGGCATCGGATCGTATGTTTCAACGGGGTGTAAAACAAGCAATCTACATGACGTGTTGATTCGTGTTTAGAAGAGATAGAGAAAATGAAAGTGTGTGCAGTGTATTGATTTTACTGCTTGTTTTATTATTGATTGTTTTTTATGATTACCATTTTCTGAAAAAGCAAAAAGAGAAAACAGCAATAAATGCGGAAATTACAGAACTACGTTATTTTATTAATGCACAAGTCGATTCTTGAAACTACAACCCTATAAAACAAAACTCACTCACTTTGGGCAAAGCGAAGAGGGAAATTTACAGAAAGCGAGCCCTATCAAAACATCCGTTTCACCTGGGCAGGGTGAAAGGTAAAAGATGGCAATTACTTTGACTGATGAACGACCTTCGGAACCTCGACAGCAACCCATTGGCGGCGAACTCCTCGGTGAATCACAAAGTCTGGCACCTTCCTTGATTTGTCTTCAGAAATGACACTGATTTCTGGTGGAGCAGGATCATTGGAATCTGTCTCCCAGGCAGAATTATCGTAGGAGGATTCCTCTATTGTATTTTGCATAGCAGTTGTACTCTCAGTTGTATCTCCCCATCCAGTAGGCTGGATATCTTTGAACCTGATATGAGAGCTTTCGGGAGCAGTGTACTTGACCATGAAGTCGTATTTTCCACTTGGTTGTCCCAGAGTGTCCCAAACTTCTTTGGAACTGGAGGAGTCATCTCTCTCGATGACGTTGACCTCGGGAAAAGCATAGTTGATGAACTCAAGTCCTGCGAACGTTGAGAATTCATCTTCATGTTGAGTAGTTTACGAATGACCTGAGTGTTGATCCCATGACATGGTGGGGACACAGGTATTCTGTTCAATGACGGTCAGCTGATTTTTGTCGTTCGGCTGACTCTCTTGCCCCAAGTTTCCTGGGTAAGGTTGCCACATTGGCAGACCATCCATTGGGCCATAGTAAGTGTAGTCAAAATTATCTTTCATCGGAGTGTCTTCCTCTAATGAATTTGGCGGAGCACGACATCCTTCTGGATCACAATCTCTGTAGATCATCTCAACATCTGATCTGGGTATAAATCTCGGACTCTGTGCGGGATAGCAAAATGTAATTTGCGTTTCGTCCTGCGACACATAATCGTCCTGGTTAAGATAAGAATTCCAATCCTCATCTGTGTCAAAGGGATCCTCTTCATTGATAGCATGGACTACTTGAGTCACTGGTTGGAGGAAACCTCCACTATGGAAGAAGTTCTGAATGGGATGAAGACTTTCATCGTTGACAACTGTCCGAGTACAGGTTGCAGAGAAACCAAGACCCTTCTTTGTTTTATTGTCGATAGGAATGACAAGCTGTCCCCATCCTTTTGTATTGGTACTCTCGACCGCTTTGATAGCATCCTTGTATGAGGAAATCGAAGTTCCTCCTTCGGATTGATTGTTCTTGCTCACCGATAGTGCTTGGAACTGTGTTCCAATGACCTCCTCGGGTTCTACACAAGTAGATGATGACAAGCTACTTACGAGCAAAGTCTGTTCCCCACAGACTATGACGAGTTGATTGTTCTGAACGAACTTTAGCTTTTGGTGGAGAGTCGAAGTGACCGCTCCAGCCTGATGTATCCAAGGTCTTCCTAATAAACAACTGTATGTTGCCCGGATATCCATGACCTGGAAAGTATGAGGACCAATAGTTATGGGAAGATCAACTTCACCGATAACTGCTTTCCTGGATCCGTCGAACACTTTGACGACGACCTCACTGATTCTCATCGGAGGACCTTTGAATGATAATTGCATCAAAGTGGACATCGGCATAACATTCAGGGCTAACCCTGTGTCTACCAATACGCTGGCTAAAGCATCGTTCTGGCAGTTAACTGTAATATTGAGCGCCATGTTATGATGGTGACCTTCTTCAGGTAATTCCTCATCACTAAATCCCAAATTATTGCAGGAAGTGATGTTAGAGACAATACTATCGAACTGTCTGATTGTTACATCCTGTTCCACGAAGACTTGCTCTAAGACTTTCTGTAGAGCCTCCCTGTGCGCTTATGAACTGAGTAACAGTGATAATACCGAGATCTCTGAAGGAGTTTGTAATAGTTGATCAACAATGTTGTATTCACTCCTTTGGATGAGCTTCAGCATCTCATCTTTGTCTTTTGAAAGGTCGGGATTACTGGATTGACCGGCTGGTGGATCAGGAATTTCTGTCTAAAGTTCCTTTTCTTTGTTGGATTCTCCAACTCCTCGGTTGAAGATTCGACCGCTCCGTGTTACACGACTGATGTCTGCAATATTCACGACGGAGGGTAATGGAATTTCCTTTCCATTCTCGATTATTGTTGCACCGTATTTGTAAGGGATTGCCTTAGCTGATTCATACGGTAATGGCCCCGGCAGATAGATGACTATGGGAACCTTCTGATTTTTCTGACCATCATAAGTCACCTCGATCCATTCCTGGTTGGGAACTCTAGATTCGTCAAGTAGAGGGATGATGGCAAAAACATCCCTGGTCCTGTGATGACCAGAGATCGTGACAACATCCTCAACTTGCTCGGCAAGGTAGTTCGGCGACCAAATGATAGGTCCTGAACCTGGATATGGACGAATTTCTCCACGATCGACTTGACCCTGAAGAGCTGCTCTCACAAGGTAACACCCTTGGTTACTTTCTGAACAGATGCTACAACTGTCATAGTTGTGTGGTGGCACCTGGCCACGCCCACTTTGAATACAATGTAACCTCACTAGGTTAGCTTCTACTGACCGGACATCCTGACTTTGACGCCGAGTAGGATTCCTGTTACTGATACTAATTTGCTGAGTATCTTCATCCATATAAATTGGCATCCACCAATGATTTAACAAGTGCTGAAGTGCCTCCTAGACAAGGGTACAACCTTGATCATTTTCGCAACCTGCTTTACAGCTTTGATAGTTATGTGAGATCAGGAATCCGAGTCGGACCTGCTCAGCGTGCAACTCTACCAGGTTGGTATTCATCACACAAATATCAAAAACCTGAACCATGTTGATTTGATAGGGATTCCTATCATAGTAGTCTTGGATCCATCCAAGATCCATCTGACGCTGGAGGGCCTCTTGTATGAAAGAGCATCCCTATTTGTTTACCGAGCAAGTCAGACAGGAACCGTAATCGTGCCGCGGCAGATTATGATACTGGCTTTGCCTTGAGTGCATCGCCACCAAGTTGACATTCATCGCACAGATATCGTGGTTCTGAATGATGTTGGAATTCGTAGAGACCATGTTAACTCCACGAACTTGGTGCTCTTGGATCCATCTGAGATCCATCTGTTCTTGCAGAGCTGTTTGCACTACAGAACATCCCTGGTTGTCTTTAGAGCAGATATCACATCGGTGATAGTTATGAGGTGGCACATGGCCATATCCACTCTGTCTACAATGCATCTTGACCAGATTGGTCCCCAATAAGAGTACATCGTGGATTTGATAGACATTGTTAGTCTCTTT
This sequence comes from Lathyrus tuberosus, assembly GCA_022829125.1. Classification (NCBI taxonomy): domain Eukaryota; kingdom Viridiplantae; phylum Streptophyta; class Magnoliopsida; order Fabales; family Fabaceae; genus Lathyrus; species Lathyrus tuberosus. The sequence continues at coordinate 1,222,250 of JALAZF010000428.1, forward strand.
CTCAATCAGATTGACCGTAGCTTTCTCGTGTTGAGGCAGCGGGTTTGTGAGAACATTAGGATTCGTATCTTTGAAAGATAAGAGCCTGCTCCTAACATATTTTGTACGTCAGATTTGAAATTAAGGCAATTCTCGATGTTATGCCCCGAACCTCCTTGATGATAAGAGCAAGTTTGATCCACCTTAAACCAAAAAGGCGGATTTTTCGGAACTGTAAGAGGGGACTTAGTCTGAATGTGCCCCTTGGCTAGCAGTAACAGAAACAGCTCTGCGTACGTTATGGGTATAGGATCAAATCATGGTGGTCGTGTTGTACGGTTGTTATTGTACTGAGAACGAGCCTGCTGAAGAGGCCGTTGAGTCCTTTGCTGATTAGGTTGGCTCTGCACAACCTGAGGTTGTTACGTAGAAATAGGCGCGGGGCCGATAGCAGGAATTATCGTTGCTACTGGTTGAAAACGACGCCTTTGCTTTCCGAGAGAGATATTCCTAATATCTTGCTCTTTTTTCTTAGGGAGAGCACTACTGTATTTTTTAGTACCGCCCGCTAATCCAGTGTCTTTTACCAAACGTCCTTCTCGGACGGCTTCCTCAAGACGTACACCCATACCGACCATTTCGGTAAAATCACTGGGCGCACTGGCGACCATTCGGCCGTAGTAAAATGAGCTCAAGGTCTTTAAGAAGATCTTTGTCATCTCTTTTTCCTCAAGAGGTGGACAAATTTGAGCGGTAATTTCACGCCATCTCTGGGCGTACTCCTTAAAAGTTTCTTTGTCCTTTTGAGACATTGATCTGAGTTGATCTCTGTCGGGTGCCATGCCAAATTGTACTTGTATTGTTGGACGAAGGCAGTGCCAAGATCTCTGAATGTGCTGATCGAGACACGGTTTAGACCCATGTACCATTTTAAGGCGGCACCGGTTAAACTATCCTGAAAATAGTGAATCAGCAGGTCCTGATTTTCCATCTGGGCTGACATTCGTCTAGCGTACATTTTCAAGTGACTTTGAGGGCAAGAGTTACCCTTGTATTTTTCAAAGTCAGGCACTTGGAATTTGTGTGGAACTTTCACATTGGGGACCAGACAAAGGTCTGCAGCGTCCTTTCCAAAAAGATCCTGACCGCGAATGGCTTGCAGTTCCTTCTGCATTTCCAAGAACTGTTCCTGGAATTCATCCATTCGGTCAAACATAGTCTCCTTACTCTCAGAAGGTATCTGTGGAATCTGTCCTTCCGGGACAGCGTGCACCACAGGGGGTGGCACCGTAACTACGGCGTTGAATCTTGGCGTTTCCCGAAGTTTGTAACCTTCAGGGGTCTTTAATATGCCTCTGGCATCTTCGCTTTCCCGAAGTTTGTAACCTTCAGGACCAGCGGCTCCTGCAGAAGTTCCCTGATTTTCAACGATCGGCTGAACATATCCTTCCGGGATATAATTAACAGGCATGCCCCAGGGACGATCTTTCGGCATCTGATACCTAGGATCATACTTCTCCACTATGGGCGTCGAGGTGATCTCCGAGATCACCGTTCTTTGTAGCTGAGCTTCTGCCACTGCTTGCATGTCGTTACGAAGCTTTTTCATATCCTCTCTCAGAGCGTCTAGCTCTTCTCTCAACTCTCTATTTTCTTCCTCAAGATCATCCATCTTTTTCTGACGACTGGCCCGAGTATTGTACGAATGAGACAGTTTGACTCTAGAACCGAGACACAAACGTAAGATTCGTAGGTAAGGAGAATACGCGATGTGAGAATGATAAAATGCAATGATTATATTAATTGTTTGTTGATTTAATCAAAATAAACTTCGACAATTAGATTGCAAATATCAAACGGTGGGGAAATCCCTTTTTATTGAATTCAAAGGATTACATAAATGGAAATACAGTAGATTACAAAGTGCAGAAACAGAAACCTAAGCTAATGGGTCCCGAGTCCTCTCCGAAGAGAAATCGGGTGCTGACTCTGGTATTTTCCTTTTCTTTGACCGGGACTCTTGGGCCGTTGTCGGGTTGTCATTCCTTTGCCAGGTGAAAGGAGCGAGCAAATTCCTTTGGTCATCTTGATTCTCTACAGCATGTTGCTCTAAAATTTCAATCAGAGCATCTTTCTCTCTCAGTAGTTGCTGTATTTGGATACACTCTATGTTGAGGGTGCGGTACTTGTTCTTCCAAGACCTTCTCTTCCGTTGAAATTTGTTGAGAGTAACCTGAAGCTTTTCAGTTTCAGTCGATAGATTCCCTCGGCGGAAGAATTCTGTAACAAGGATAAGGCATTTTTAGCTTGAGAGCTCTAGTTTGTACCCAATGGAGATAAGGCTCCACCGAGACACAGTCCGGTTTTCCCAGAGACTCTCGTCCTTTCCTATGAACATGTTTCCAAGCATGCACTATTTCCATCTTTAGTGCTCTGTTATTTTCTCCTTCTTTGAAGAAAATACCTTCCAGATGAACACCTAGTGGGACGTGTCTCATCGGGTATCCAAATTGACGACGAACCAATACCGGATGGTAGTTGATTCCTCCTTTAATTCCTATGAGGGGTACGTTGGGGAAGTTTCCACAACGATCAATGATCTTGATCCCATCATAAATCCTATTACACCAATCTATATCAGAGTTGGTAAGGGACATGATCTTCTGCGACCAGCGCAAGACACTCTTGCAATCCCAAAAAGCAGCAGACATAGGCAAATGGGAGATAAACCATTTGTAGAGCAAAGGTACACAGCATGTGATCTCCTCTCCGTTGTACAAATTTCCTAAGTGTACAGAATGAAACGCATCTGTAAGAAAAGTCGGCACAGGGTTTCTAATGAGAAAAACCTTAATAGCGTTAATGTCGACGAAATTATTAATGTTGGGAAACAAAAATAACCCGTAGGTGAGCAAGACAAAGATGCTTTCAAAAGCAGTGATGTTCCCTATACTAACAAAGTACAAAGCTTTCTTTGTTAAGAACTGGGCTGGCAAACCTTGGATGCCACCCTTAGTGGTCATGTGAGTCCTGACCTCAGACTCGTCCAAATGAATTGCTCTTGCAATAGTCTGATTCTTTGGAATTTCTTCCAGTCCAGAAAATGGAGCTCGCTCTGTGATATGTAAATCCGACAGATGAGAATACTCCTCCAGCGTTGGTACGAGCTGGTAATCCGGGAATGTGAAACAGTGATAAACCGGATCGTAGAACTGAATGAGCGCATCCATGATTCCCTCAATCACATGGACTCTTAACAGTGATAGTAAACCTCCGTGCTTGGCTCTGAAAGCCTCAGGGTTAGTGATCATCCTTGCTAACCTTCTCAAATCCTCTAGCTTTGGAACCTTGAAGGTATACGGGTGAGTTCTCCTTCTACCAAAATCGATTAGTGCAATCCTTTTCTCTAATATTTGCAATCACAGTCTTAGTTTATTTTGAAAAAACAGAGAGACTAGAAGAGAAATTTTTTTTTTTGAATGTTTTAACGTTTTTTAGATGAATGCATGAATGCAGCACATAAAAACATAGAAAAAACATGGGGTCAGAGGGTCGTTGTCATGAAGTCAAGGCTCTACCCATCCCCAAAGGTTTACTAAGGTGATTTTTGTTCCTATACTCATTATCATTAGCTCCTCCCAGGAAGGCAGACAACAAGCGGATCGCCAGCGAGTTATGTGCAATCTTAGAGTAAGTGCTATTCACCGAGAATAGATCACCAGCCTCAAATGAGGGTAGTATCGCGTAACAGCTATTTCCGATAGCTTTCGCACTACGAAAGGGTTGGCTTTTCTAAGTGTATACTCAATCTTTCCATATACGGCATCACCCGCATTCCCATTAGCAGAAAAATAAACACATAAAGCAATTAGGAAAAGCAGTATATATATTTGTCTTAAATATCCTAGACCTAATGAAGCTAAAGATCTTAAGTTCCTGACAGAAAATGGGTTCCCCCGCGGAAGCCCCAATCTGTGGTATCAACCAAAGTTAAGAAAAGGAAGACCGTGCCTAGATCTAACTTTCTACGGCCCCACGGTGGGCGCCACTTTTTCTGTAGCGAGCGATTTTGGACGTGGTTCTTAAGCGCTGGTCGCTCTCTACGGATGAAGCTTAAAACTACAGGTCGATTCATTTTTTATCCTATTGTGAGGTGAATAAGGAAGGGAAATAGATGTCTCCAACTAACCCTGCTTTGCATACTGAGTTTAAACAACAGTCTGTTAGGTTACGGATGCGATCAATGTGGGGGGCCTTTGTACTGGTTATTTGTATTTTCGCCAATACGGTTTTCTTTCTTTTTATCTAGGCAGAGGGTTTCTGACGGGGAATAAGGATTAGGATATTTTTTTAATTACTGCTTTTGAAATGGAGATATGGGATTTGGGTTTTTGTTTAGTGTGCTCGCTAAGATCTTTTCTTTCGATCTTATGCCTAGGTATTCCCGTTTACCGAAACAGGGAAATCAGAGCGTTCGTAGTTCCTCCTATTCTATGGGAGGAAATGGGTGTTTTGGTGTCTTGTTCAAAGCCCAAGTCGTGAAGCGAAAGGTGGTTTGTATCTTGTTCAAAGCCCTAGATGTGAAGCTAAAGAGTCTATTTGTGTCTTGTTCAAAGCCCAAGACGTGAAGCTGAAAGACCTCGGCTTTAGAGAGAATATGTCATCTCTAAAGAAGGGAGAAGGAGAATTACTTTAACTGGGATACGCGGATCCGAGCAATGCCATAATTTCCGAAGAAAGGGTTTTAACCTGAAGGAGAAGACTTTAACTCAGTATAGAGCAACGCCATCTTTCCTTAGGAATTCCTCATGATAAAAGAAGGACAGTGGCATGGATGTAAATAATCCAGAGGCTTGCCTCTTACAGCGATTAGATGAAAGGGAAGGAGTATACTGTGAACGAGGCACAAGTTTGATGCTAAAAGGTTGATTGGATCAACCAGTGGTTTTCTTATATAAAGCCTAAGAGGAGGCTAATTTCCACTAGGGAAGATCATTATACAAAGCCTAAGAAGAGGCTATTTCGTGTCTCGTACAAAGCCCGAGAAAGAGGCTAAAAGGGTTTGACTCCACAAGAGAATCTTTTATACTCAACAAGAGAGTGTTTTTGTATCTCGTACAAAGCCCGAGATGGAGCCGAAAAGGTAATTGACTCTACGAGGGAGTCTTTTATGTGTCTCGTACAAAGCCCGAGAGAGAGGCTAAAACGTTTGTTCCGCTGGGGAGAATCATTGTATAAAGCCCAAGAGAAGGCTAAGTTTGCTGTGTCAGTTTAAGTGACTGGTCCAGTATACTGATTTTGAAAGAGAAAATCAGTTCTTATATGAGCAACACTGTACTCATGGGTTAGATCTGAGGATCGGGGTTGTTCCCTGTTCTTTAAGGAAAGGGGAAATCCAAAGGGTATTGAGACTGTCCGAGTCTACGGGTTTCCTTCCATTTTGACAAAAGGGTCACTTGCGAATGTCTTTGAGATGCAAGGAAAATAGACTGTCCGAATATAGAGTTTTATCCTTTGTACTACGCTTTGAGAAACAGTAGTAGACTCTGGAAAGGACTGATCTATGAAGATAACTAAGTTCTGTTCCTATGCCTGTAGGAGGTCGTCGGGACAATTTGTACGAAGCCCAAGAGGAGGCTGGAAACTTTTAAGAAGTCGATCGGTCCTTGTATGAAGCCCAAGAGGAGGCTATCATTCCCGGAGGAAGAGATCATTATACTAAGCCCAAGAGGAGGCTGTGAATACTTCTAAGAAGCCGTAGGGTCATTGTATTAAGCCCAAGAGGAGGCGGGGTTGCTTTTAGGAAGCCTGTGGGTCCTTGTACGATGCCCAAGAGGAGGCCGATGCTCTTAAGAAGCCCGTGGGTCCATCATCTCCTTTCCATTAGGAGAGATGACTCTCTTAAAGATAAAAACCACTGGTAAACGTGCGAGGTTTACTATCCAGCGACTTTTAACTTTTAAAGAGGGTTCCTTAGTTAAGGTCCAAGGTTATGACCGTAGTGGGTCCCCAAACCCCGAGAAGTTCAAGGCAATGCTATTCACCGAGAATAGATCAAAGTCAGGAAAGTTCGAGAATTTGGAAGAAACTCAAGATATGCCATTCACGGAGAAAAGATCATCTCTGGGGAGTAGAGTTTCTTGACAACTTCTATGAGTGACAGTCTATGAAAGGGTTCACAGGGAATGCTGCCTTTCATATCTCCATATTGTTTAACCCCAAGAGGAAGGAAGACTGTGTCTGGTAATCCTATGGGGGTCTAGTTTAGACTATTTCTAAGAGTGATCGAAACGGCTTTACCTAGTGCTAGACGTAACTGTCGGGGAAACTCAAAATATCTATACTATTATTACACAGTTGATATGAGTTTATGAAAGGAGACTTACAGTGAGCAGCCCCATAATACAGTTATATATATGAAAGCAGTAAATGAAAGCGATAACCACTTACTCGGTTGTAGAGCTTCATGCTGTTGGGTTAGTTGTTCAACAAAGAAAGATTGAAAACAACAATATATTCAAAATCAAAGGAGAAAGTGCTTTGAAAAAGAAAGGTTTGGGGCTTACAGCTCAAGGAAAGGCCCAGGGTTTTATCAGTGAACGCACTGTTTGAATTTGTACAGAGGATCTTATACAAGTGACTGAGGCCCAAAAAGGTTTTTCTGTACAAAGGGATGGGTCTTACACTCTCTTAAGAGGCCCAAAAAGTTTTGAAGAAGAAGAGTGGGGCTTATAACACGAGGGTAGGCCCAGTTGATTTTCGTTAAAAATGGCGATCGTGCCGAGGTTTTTTTTTAACGCGGAGGGACTTATACAATAAGTGAGGCCCAAGATCTTTTGGTTAAAAGGGGATTGGGTCTTACACTCTATTAGAGGCCCAAAGTGTTTTTGAATGGGTCTTATAGCTCAAGGAGAGGCCCAAGAGATTGTTGAAAAAGGCGACGATCGCGCCGTTTATTTTTGACAGTATCGGGACTTATACAATAAGTGAGGCCCAAAAATGATTGGTCAAAAAAGGATTGGGTCTTACACTCTATTAGAGGCCCAAGTGTATTTGAAAGTTTTTATGATAGTGAAAATCAAAGAAACCCTAATTTGTTATTCTTTAAAAGTAAATATTTAAAGAAAATCAAACAAAATACCAAATAAATTTGAATAAACCACTTGTGATTTTGTTTAAGGTTTTGAAAAATGGAGTTTAATCACAAGGGATATTTAAACTCATTTGGTGTTGATTTTCAAAATAAATATTCACTTTTAAAATGCTTAAAAAGACATTAAAAAGGAATTTATTCACAAAAACTAATTATATTAAATAAATAATATAAAAATAATTTTTTTTGGAATAAAATATTTTGGAGTATGAATAAGAAGTGTGTAAAACAGATTTTGAAAATGATGATTTTTGCTATGTGAAATAATTGGTTGAGTTTTGAAGATAAACTAAGAAAAAGAGGAATGTGATGTCACAACATCACTCATGAGACATCACTCATGAGTTTTCAACATCTTTTTTATCAAACTTCCAACACCCATAACTTCAAATCTCAATGGTTTGAGACAAAATTTATATGCATCTGGCCCAGAATTTCACAAGGAATCCAATGGTGGTGGTAGTTTTTTCAGATCACACTCCCTCCTCAAAACCCGATAATGGTTTTGAAAAGGACCTATAATTGCATTTTCTTTGCTACACTTTGATACAGGCATGGATTACATGGTGAATTAGCCCAAACACAACATATACAACATGTATGAGATGTGTATGATCAGTGGACTTCAAAGCAATGCATGATTTCAAGGATTCCAAGTTGTGATGCTTACCTCTTTTTGAGCTTTTTGGAGTTTTTGTGCAATCTGCCAAGCCTCTTGTTCCAGAAATGATTTGATGCTTTAGACACACTCAAATGATCCCTTAGAAGCTTTTAGGATGATTGGAATCAACTAGTACCTGCAAAAACACAAACTGTCCCTTTCTTGCAAAAGGGGTTAAAAGTGACCAAAATAGCAACTCTCTCAAATGGTGTTCCAGATGTTGGGAACCATTTGGGACAGTTCAAGGATGATATTTGGAGTGTGTTTGAGGTTTTATCTGGTTTGGAAAGTGACTGAATCAAGACATGGCTTGAAAAATACAAAAAGTGCCATTTTGAGGTTTTGAGAAATGACTTTGTGATTTTGTGATTACAGGTCACATGTGATAGTTTGCACAGCTTACATATGATATATATGAGGTGTGTGTGTGATTAGTTTGAGTGGAATTGCTCTCTAGCTCAAAAACTCAGAATTACTTGCTTTAAAAGGCAAATTTGAGGTGAAAGAAGAGATTTTGAGGAAAGCATCTGTTTGATGGCTTTGGTGTACTCAAACTGAACACAAATGAGCTCTATTTATAGTAGAATAAGTTTTTTTTCGCAGCAACAGTGAATGGTGGCTGCAGCAGAGGTTTGGCCAATGTTGGCCAATGAAAATACAAGTCTCCTCTAGCCATTGACTAGAGGTTAGGGCACAGAGCTTTGGTTCCCTACTTGTTGGAGGAATCTTGACTGAATTCAGTTGCAAATGTGTCAGTCCATGCCACCTCTAAGCATCTATTAAATGCTCCAATCCAAAATTGGAGTCTTGTCCCTCTTTTAGGGATTTTTAGGAATAGCATGCTACTTCTTGTTCCAAGGACTTTGGAGGCTTGGCTCAGTGATTGTCCCCTTTAGATTTTATCCTCAGAGGTGTCCAAAGTGATGACAAGGGTTGGAAATACGTGTGGCACAAGAAATGTGCAAATCTGCCCCAAAACATGTCTTAAAAATCAACTGCAGCAAGCCCTGTTGTAAAATCCATAACTCCCTGCTCGAGTATGCTACATGGACATTCTACACCTTTATGGAAAGCTGAGACAACATACTTTAACTTTGATGTTGGACTTTGGTCTTGGTTCAGCTTGCAAAGTCATCAAAAATGGCCTTGAACTTGTGTAGTCGAATCTGTCCTAAAAGCTGTCATGAAAATTCTGCTTTATCAATGCTTCTTGCGAAAATCATATCTCCCTGCTCGAGTATGCTACAAGGACGTTCTACACCTTTCTGGAAAGCTGAGACAACGTACTTCAACTTTGATGTTCAAGGTTTGGCTTGAATCAACTTGGATCATGGAGAAAAATATCCTTGAAGTTGGGACATTCTTGCTGAAAAAATATTAATGATGTCCTATATGCAATATCAGAACATCAGACATTGAACATTAATAATTCCAAACTTTAATCACTTGTATATTTTAATCCACTATGATATTTTGAATTGAAGTGAATTGCATCTTTGATGCTTGTCTTGCATGGTGACAAAGCTTGAAAATTGGGTGGCACAAGAAAAGTGCACAAAATCTGTCCTAAAAAATCAGCTTGAGCAAGGCCTGTTGTGAGGTTCATAACTCCTTGCTCAAGTTGAATTAATGGGAGTTCTAATACATTTTGGAAAGCCCTAATGACATACTTTAACTTTGATGTTTGACTTTGGTCTTGGTTCAGCTTGCAAAGTCATCAAAAATGGTCTTGAACTTGCGTAGTCAAATCTGTCCCAAAAGCTGTCATGAAAATTCTGCTTTATCAATGCTTCTTGCGAAAATCATATCTCCCTGCTCGAGTATGCTACAAGGATGTTCTACACCTTTCTGGAAAGCTGACACAACGTACTTCAACTTTCATGTTTGACTCCAGACCTGGTTCAACTTGGATCATGGAGAAAAACGTCCTTGAAGTTGGGGCATTCTTGCTGAAAAAATATTAATGATGTCATATATACAATGTCAGAACATCAGACATTGAACATTAATAATTCCAAACTTTAATCACTTTTATCTTTTAATCCTTATGATATTTTGAGTTGATTCCCTCTACAATGTTGAAGTATCAAATACCCTCTTTAAAAGTAGCTCTTACTCAAAATCAATGGATGCCTGGATCAATAGTTACAACCTTGAAAAGTTGTGCACTTAAACATGATTTTAACTTAGAAAAAAATTTCTACGTTTCTTTCAATTTGATCAATTTTGCAATTTTGCATGATTTCTTGATTTAAATTTGATCAAATTAAATCAACCGTCATATTTTCTTGAGTAATGGCTTGTGAAGCTCAAAGTTGACTAAAAGTCAAACTTTGACTTTTTGCATCAGTTGACTTTGTATTAGATGAACTTGAGGCTTGATCCACTTGAAATGTTGCACTCTTGTGCTTAATTCTTGATGTGTGAGTCCTCTTGATCCTTTGTGGATGTTTAAGAGGTTTAGACAAGTTGAAGATCATGTCATTTCTTGATTGAGCCTTTGTCTAAAGCTCAGAGAAGGCTTGAAACCCTAATTTTGATTGTAGTGAATGTCCAAACATCCATGAGAAGATTGATGAGGCATAAAGGTACATCCATATTGTGATGATGATTTGCACAATGATGGGAAACTTTAGTGGTCAAAATTTGGGGTATTACACACATTACTAACCAAACACCATTTTTATCTATTTTAATATCCACAAATTCCAGCCAAAACCAACGTGCCAGCCACAACAGCTACAACCCTTACATATTTTTTAAAACCATACAATAATCTATAGCAGTGAAAATAAGGAGCAGCATAAAGGGCACATCAGAAAAATGCCAATTCAGTAACGTATAAGTGCAAAGTACAATAGCAGAAGAAAATTAATTGATAGCAGAAAAATAAACTCACATCAGCAAGAAGAAAAAGGAAATTTCGCAGAAACATTACAACAGCTCTTGGAAATTACAATTCACATTACAAATACTGAATTCAATAACAGACAGCCTATAACAGAAATTGAAAAGCAATCACATGAAAAATTTAGCAGCAACATTCATAACAAAAAATGTGCAGAAATTACAATAGAGTTCCAACTAACCAATAACTTCTCACCAGAAAAATTCACAAATCTTCCCTAACAGAGTTTCAATCACAGTTCACCAACAGAAGTTTCTAACAGAACTCCTAACTAATTCCTAACTGAATTTCAGATGAAAATACTATTATACCCTCACTAAATTCTGATATAAAAACCGGCACCATCTTCATTCTTGAGCTCTCTTCTTCATTCTGCGCAATTTCCAGGATTCTATTCTTCATTCTTCCATTTTCAGACCTCACAAACTGTTTCACTCCACAAATTCACTTGCAAAATTCATCTTCAATCTTGATCCTTTTCTGACTCTCTCGGCTTCAATCTTCAAGCTTCCTCCTCATCAAGCTTCATCAACAAGCTTCAACAAAAAGCATTCACCTGCAGAATTCAAGAAATTGCAGTTCAATCTTTGTTCATCATATCGTCTTCATTTGGAGCTCTATAATTCTTGAGTAATTGAGAAGATGAAGTAAGGAGTAGAAGAAGCACAGTTGAGCAGTACACATACCTAAGTAGGAAATTGAAGATCTCTGGTTTTCTCTTCATATTCTCTGATCAGAAAAAGCACCGGACTTTCTCCGGTCGGTAAATTCTCTGAACTTCCTTGTTGTTTCTTTGTGTGTAAGTTTATAGGTAGTATTGTAACTCGCGATGTGAAGTTGATTTCACTCCGCCGTCTACGACAACGAGTCGTGGCATGGCGGAGTCATTCGTTAGTGTTTCAGAGAGGTCAGAAGTGGAGTAGTGAACCGCGGAAGATTGGAGATGAGGAGCGGCTGATTCCATCGGTTTTCCTCCATCGCTGCCGGCTTGGAGCCATGGCGCGGCGAATTTTTGCTGTCGAAGTTGAGTTGAAGTAAACGAAGAAGTTTTGGTGTTTAACAGAGAAAAGATGGTGGGGCGAAGATCTTTGAGTCACCAGAGGAGTTGAGAGATGACGATGACCATGGTTGCTGTTCACTAGGTTTTATGAATGCTTAAGATGAAGAGCAGGGGAGCAGCTTGTGGCTATCTTTTTTGAGGTAGCGTTAGTGTTGAGACGGAGATTTTCGGCGGCGATTTTACGAGTGGCGATGGAAGCTTTGATTCAAGATTGAATTTGCTGTATAGTGTTTAGGTTTTTAGGGTTTCTTGTTGTATTACTCTTAGACCGGACCGGGCTTAGAAGCCCATTTGGTTTGTTCCATACCACACACTCAGTTTACTCCGCACACCTCCCCTTGCCCTCACACGTTTTTCACAATGGAAAAAAACCTTGGGCCAAGCCGATCCGCCCTGCTGACCACACCGCCATAAGCCACTATCCGCACCCCCTGTGTGTATCAATAAGCAATTGGGCTTATTTATTTAAAGCCCACTGCCTGTTTTTTTTTGTTCTCACTCTCCCTGACTCTATCCGCACCCCCTGACTTCTTGACAAAATCCTGGGCCTGAAGCCAAGGCCCACACGCCTGGAGTTGATTTTACCTGCCATATTACTCTTTGCACCTTTTATTTTTTTGTTCTTTTTGCATAATTAGTTTTTAATAGAATTAGCTAATAATTTTGGAATTTAATTCAACTTAGAACTATTTTAGTTTTTTAGAATTAGATTTTAATTAAAGAATTAGAAAATTAATTAGGATTTAATTCTTAGAATTAGTTTTAATATTTTCTTTTTATTCTAGATTTAACTTTAGGATTAATGTTTTTGGATTTAGTTTACAATTGCCTTGAACTAATTGTAGAATTAATTTTAGGATTAATCTTAGTATTAGTTCTAATTTTTAAATTAACTTTTCTTCTTAGAATTTAATTTTGCTTACTTAGCATTTTAATTCTGACCTGAGCATTCTTGATTAATTTCTGGTTAATTGTTAATTTCTCTTGACTTGTCTCTTGCTTGATTTTTTCTTTTGTGATTGCGATGCTTTTGTTTACTTGCTGATTACTCTGTATTCACATGCTCCCTCAAGGCTCCTAGTCTGACTTAATTTCTGATTAAGCTCGGAGTAGGATAGACATTAGGCTCTCAATCCGAGCATGATAACTTGGGTTTCAAAACTATCATATGCATTGCATTAAAATTATCTTTTCAAAACGAACAGTTTTACTTGCGAGTAAGTGCTCGATCTGGAAAGTTTCTACAATGGAAAGATTGATCAATCTAGGGTGCAAAGTGCCCGAGTACTCCGTTGAGCCGGGACAAGTCATATCAAATGGGCGACTCATTCTAAGATTCAGCTAATCTGTGGCAATCAGGTCAAGATTCGACAAATCTCTCGAAGGTCAGTTTAGTCAAAGGTGCTCTTTCACAGATCAGCCGGTCAGGGGAAAAATCACTTCAAGGCTGGGGCAGGCCACCCCTAAAGAAAAAAGTTATTCTCTCCAGAGGACGTTTAATTAAAGTCATGGGGCAAGACATGTCAGATCTTAAAAACAAGTTCTTAATGGGTTATGTTGCGTCAGGGCACTTCCTTTCAGTCATATCACATCTGCAGGGTTTATGTTCATAACTAGCACGTGATGACCCCAGTAGAGTCTCTCTCCCTAGCAAAGATAGCTGGATTTTTATCACTCTCGGCAGTGTATTATGAAGATTATGATTATGCTCCCCCCAGCAAGAATCCAGGAGTCTATCTCCCTAGTAGAGATAGCTGGATTTTTATCACTCAGCAGAGCATCATGAAGGTTATTGCTCCCCAACAAGAGTTCAAGAGTTCACTCTCCCCTAGACAAATTGTTGAAGTTTATTGCTCTTCGACAAGAGTTCGTATTCTCGTACTGGATAAGAGTGTTGGGTTTGTGCTTCCCCATTTTACGGTAAAGTTGTTCCCATCGCCCCGACAGAGTAAGGGTAGAAGGTAAGTCTCCAACAGAGGAGTAAGCTCGATGATGTCCCCTAACAGAGTTGACGTCATTATTCATCGTTCCCCAAGCAGAGTTGTTGGTGGTGGCTAATTTTCCCCAGTAGGTTAAGGGTGTTTCCCTGGTAGTAGGTTAAGTTCAATGATATTCCCTGGCAAGTTCGATGTTATTGACTTCATTCTTCGAGCAGAGTTTGGGGCTAGTCATCTCAATGGCTTGGTCAACAGTAGTTGATGTCCCCGACAGATTCCAAGTCCAATGGTTATTGGCACCTTTTTAGTAGCCGATCTGTGGGTTTCATCTTCAGAAGTTGTTATTCTTGATCCCCAACATAGTGGGAGTTCTCTTCAGTTTCATCTTCAACAAAGGTTATATCAGGAAGGTCGTTCGGTGTGACTTCCTCAGCAGGGTTTCTGACCCTAGAGACAATTCAGTTTGTCATTCCTAGCGGAGTTGGCCTCGTCTCTTCAGCATTTATTTTGCTGGAGTGGTCCTGTTGCATATCATAAACATCATAGCATAATCATTACCGCGTATATCATTCGCATAGCATATCATGAAGCCTTGTAAAACCGAATAGAAATCTGAAGCTCAACCTGGCTCGGTACCGTCTTCCACAGTCCCTATTGCCATCCTCTCATCTGAAGCCATTCCCTTTTGGTGACCACCAAAAGCCCAATCCCTATTGGCACTTCCTTCAGAATCCAATCCCTATTGGTACCCAGAAAGATTTCGCCTTTGAAAAAACAATAACCATCAGGTTTCACCTGTCCTTGCCAGCAAAGTCCAATTGTACTTGGCACATCCTTCTTTCCCGGTGGCCCAAGCATACATCGGCTTTTAGCATATAGTGATCATTGCATCCTCAAATCGCGTTGCATTTCCATTTCGTGTGGAGCATTACGCCATAGAAAGAATATTCAAACACATGCATGTGAAACATAAGCCAGATTTGGTACCTTGCGGGAGAGCCCAAATCAATATTCAGTCCAAAAAGTGACATATCCCTAGAGAGAATGCCGAGCCATTCCCCAGCAGGCAGTTTCTTCCCGTCAACCCCTTTGACGATGTGTTCCGAGCTCAGGTTGTGTACCTTTGGATATGTTCAGTTTCTTTCTGTCAAACCCCTTTGACGATGTGTTCCGAGATCAGGTTGTGTACCTTCGGATATGTTCAGTTTCTTCCCGTCAACCCCTTGACGAAGTGTTCCGAGCTCAGGTTTCGTACCTTCGGATATTCACATCTCCTTGTCCATCAACCCTTTGATGACGACATTCCAAAAACAAGTTTCCTTTTGGTCATTTCTATGACGATGTGTTTCTTCGTACATGTTTCCTTTCTGTTATCTTCATTCAGATTTTCTTTCTGTTATCCCCATGACAATGTGTCCCTTCGGTCGGGTGTTCGGGCTCTCTTTCCGTCAATTCTTTGACGATGTGGTTCGTTAAGTATATTTTCTTCCCGTCAACCCTTTGACGAGGTGTTTCTTGGGTTTTCTCTTCTTCCTGTCATCCCTATGACAATGTGTTATCTTCATTCAGATTTTCTTTCTGTCATCCCCATGACAATGTGTCCCTTCGGTCGGGTGTTCGGGCTGTCTTTCCGTCAATTCTTTGACGATGTGGTCCGTTAGGTATCTTTTCTTCCCTTCAACCCCTTGACGAGGTGTTTCTTGGGTTTCCTCTTCATACTGTCATCCCTTTGACAATGTGTTATCTTCATTCAAGTTTTCTTTCTGTCATCCCCATGACAATGTGTCCCTTTGGTCGGGTGTTCGGGTTGTCTTTCCATCAATTCTTTGACGATGTGGTCCATTAGGTATCTTTTCTTCCTGTCATCCCTATGACAATGTGTTTCTTTGAGTTCCATTTTCTTTCCGTCAAGCCCCTTTGACGATGTGCTTCATTCGGTTGAATCTTCTTTCTGTCAAACCCCTTTGACGATGTGTTCTCTTCGGTTGGGCTGTCTTTCCGTCAATTCTTTGACGATGTGGGCCGTTGCTTATCTTTTCTTTCTGTCAACCCATTGATATTGTTAGGTTGTCTCCCCTATAGAGTTGTCTGCTTAGATTTCTCTTTTCCCCAGCGGAGTCATCTTTGTAGATCTGTTGATTCTACTTTGAAAGCCCACCAGCAGCGTGGCAAGCCAGTAGTCGTATGGCGTCATACAAAAGACGTTTTCCAAGTCCACCAGCAGCGTGGCAAGCTAGTAGTCATCTGGCGTCGTACAAAAGATGTTTTCCAAGCCCACCAGCAGCGTGGCCAGCTAGTAGTCGCCTGGCGTAGTACAAAAGACATTGTTAAAGCCCACCAGCAGCGTGGCAAGCCAGTAGTCATCTGGCGTTGTTCAAAAGACATCTCTCCAGTGCTATGCTTCCCATCAGAGTTTCATCTAAGCAGAGTTCATTTGGTTGGGTTTATACCCCTTTTTCTTATTCCCCACAGTTTGCAAATTTCGTGGTTCTTTTTGTATTCAATCACCTTCTACCTTGAACGTTTGAAAGCGGTTGCTATCATCCTTTCAGGTCCAAGTTGATTGAATAGAGGCAGTTGTAGCACCCCAAAATTTGCCCTAAATTTTTCTAACTTTTTCTGGCTTATGTTTCTTTTTCATTTGCATATCATTAGGTCGTAACTCATAATCATATCATTGCATTGGCCTTCTAAGACATGGGATCAAAGGATTTTCTTGGCCTTATTCATAAGGGATTCAGTCGGTTTCTATTCCCGGTTAAGTTAGAGCAAGAGGTTGAATTATCCTTGTTGTAATCTTTCTGATCTGAGGTTTTCCTAGTCACTTTGGATCTGAAGTTGGATGGGGATTGAATGTAATCATGTGACTTACTTGGAATTCGAGACACAACTCCTTTTTTCTAACCCATAACCATTTTGATATTCATTTTAAATCATTTTCTAACCCATATTCATTTAATACCATTTTTCATTAATTCCAAAGTCAATATCCAATATCCATTTTGCAAATCCATTTTTTCATAACCTTTTCTTAAACCATTTTCTTTGAGTAATCTATATTAGAATCCATTTCGACCCATGGCTATTTTAGATCCATTTCACATTACCAACCAAAAACCATTTTTATCTATTTTAATATTCACAAATTCCAGCCAAAACTAACGTGCCAGCCACAACAGCTACAGCCCTTACACATTTTTTAAAACCATACAATAATCTATAGCAGTGAAAATAAGGAGCAGCATAAAGGGCACATCAGAAAAATGCCTATTCAGTAACGCACAGGTGCA
Source organism: Lathyrus tuberosus (assembly GCA_022829125.1). Taxonomy (NCBI): domain Eukaryota; kingdom Viridiplantae; phylum Streptophyta; class Magnoliopsida; order Fabales; family Fabaceae; genus Lathyrus; species Lathyrus tuberosus. The sequence continues at coordinate 1,239,238 of JALAZF010000428.1, forward strand.
AAGTACAATAGCAGAAGAAAATTAATTGATAGCAGAAAAATAAACTCACATCAGCAGAAAGAAAAAGGAAATTTCGCAGAAACATTATAACAGCTCTTGGAAATTACGGTTCACATTACAAATACTGAATTCAATAACATACAGCCTATAACAGAAATTGAAAAGCAATCACAAGAAAAATTCAGCAGTAACATTCATAACAAAAAATGTGCAGAAATTACAACAGAGTTCCAACTAACCAATAACTTCTCACCAGAAAAATTCACAAATCTTCCCTAACAGAGTTTCAATCATAGTTCACTAACAGAAGTTTCTAACAGAACTCCTAACTAATTCCTAACTGAATTTCAGATGAAAATGCTATTATACCCTCACTGAATTCTGATATAAAAACCGGCACCATCTTCATTTTTGAGCTCTCTTCTTCATTCTGCGCAATTTCCAGGATTCTATTCTTCATTCTTCCATTTTCAGACCTCACAAACTGTTTCACTCCACAAATTCACTTGAAAAATTCCACTTCAATCTTGATCCTTTTCTGACTCTCTCGGCTTCAATCTTCAAGCTTCCTCCTTATCAAGCTTCATCAACAAGCTTCAACAAAAAGCATTCACCTACAAAAATAAAGAAATTGCAGTTCAATCTTTGTTCATCATATCGTCATCATTTGGAGCTCAATTCACGAGTAATTGAGAAGAAGAAGTAAGGAGTAGAAGAAGCACGGTTGAGCAGTACCCATACCTAAGCAGGAAATTGAAGATCTCTAGTTTTCTCTTCATATTCTTCGATCTAAAGAAGCACTGGACTTTCTCCGGTCGGTAAATTCTCTGAACTTCCTCGTTGTTTCTTTGTTTGTAAGTTGATAGGTAGTATTGTAAATAGCGGAGTCATTCGTTAGCATTTTTGAGAGGTCAGAAGTGGAGTAGTGAACCGTGAGGGATTGGAGATGAGGAGCGGCTGATTCCATCGCTTTTCCTCCGCCGCTGTTAGGTTGGAGCCATGGCACGGCGGATTTTTGCACCCGAAGTTGATTTGAAGTAAACGAAGAAGTTTTGGTGTTGAACAGAGAAAAGATGGCGCGGCGGAGATCTTTGAGTCACCAGAGGAGTTGAGAGATAACGATGACCATGGTTGCTGTTAACTAGGTTTTATGAATGCTTGAGATGAAGAGCATGGGAGCAGCTTGTGGTTATCTTTTTTGAGGTGGCGTTAGTGTTGAGACGGAGATTTTCGGAGGCGATTTTGCGAGCGGCGATGGAAGCTTTGATTCACGATTGAATTTGCTGTATAGTGTTTAGGTTTTTAGGGTTTATTGTTGTATTACTCTTAGACTGGACTGGGCTTAGAAGCCCATTTGGTTTGTTCCATACCACACACTCAGTTTACTCCGCACACCTCTTCTTGCCTTCACACGTTTTTCACAATGGAAAAAAACCTTGGGCCAAGCCCATCCGCCCTGCTGACCACACCGCCTTAAGCCACTATCCGCACCCCTTGTGCGTATCAATAAGCAATTGGGCTTATTGATTTAAAGCACAAAGCCTGTTTTTCTTGTTCTCACTCTCCCTGACTCTATCCGCACCCCCTGACTTCTTGACAAAATCCTAGGCTTGAAGCCAAGGCCCACACGCCTGGAGTTGATTTTACTTGCCATATTACTCTTTGCACCTTTTATTTTTGTGTTCTTTTTGCATAATTAGTTTTTAATAGAATTAGCTAATAATTTTGGAATTTAATTCTACTTAGAACTATTTTAGTTTTTTAGAATTAGATTTTAATTAGAGAATTAGAAAATTAATTAGGATTTAATTCTTAGAATTAGTTTTAATATTTTCTTTTAATTTTAGATTTAACTTTAGGATTAATGTTTTTTGATTAAGTTTAGAATTGCCTTGAACTAATTTTAGAATTAAATTTAGGATTAATCTTAGTATTAGTTCTAATTTTTAAATCAACTTTTCTTCTTAGAATTTAATTTTGCTTACTTAGCATTTTAATTCTGACATGAGCATTCTTGATTAATTTCTGGTTAATTGTTAATTTCTCTTGACTTGTCTCTTGCTTGATTTTTTCTTTTGTGATTGCGATGCTTTGTGTTTACTTGCTGATTACTCTGTATTCACATGTTCCCCTTAAGGCTCCTAGTCCGACTTAATTTCTAATTAAGCTCAGAGTAGGATAGACATTAGGCTCTCAATCCGAGCATGATAACATTAGGTAGAATCCTCTCTTCTAACCTTGACCTTTAGGACCTTTCTACTTTAGTTCTTAACTGTTTTGGTCTTTATTTGTTAGTCTTTCCTTATTTCTTTACTTGTAAATGGTTTTGCTAACATTTTCAGGTGATTATGGTAAGTCAAGTGTGTGGGTGTGCACCCACATACAACTTCTTTTCTCTTATCTCTTTAAGTTTTCAAAGTGTGATTGTGATAAGCATCTTATGTTTTCTTTGTTCAATTGCTTTCATTCCCTTTGAGTTCTTAACTTAACTTCAACCTTTTGAAGTAAGTTAGAACTCACTTCTCTTTTCTTTTAGACTTAGGTTACTAAATCACACTTAACCATTAGGAACATCCATGTATGATGACTTTAGGGTTTGAGTCTTAGTCTCCCTCGTTAGATTTTACCTTTCTTAACCATTTGAGTCTCTTCTTCTCATCTCAAAACAAAAAAACAAAAACACTTAATAAAGGCATAATGTGTATTGTATTTGAGCCTTTCATGTGAGAATGAGATAGTGAGGGGTCTTCTCTCACTCTCTTAGAATGTTTAGCGTCCGTACCATCTTGAGTCGATATGCGAGGCATTCAATCCTACATAAAGGACTTAAATACAAAACGTGTTACAAAGCAAAAAATAATCAAAATACTTCTTTTAAAAAACAAAAAAACAAACAAGCAAGTTCCTTTCTCATCTCTTCACTCTCTTCCTTAAAGACTCGTCAAATCCGTTCTACCGCAAACAAGTAATGCCTAAATCTCCATACAGCGAGCTGCAACACCTAACTGCTGGAACGCGCACCATGACGTCTCCACTAAAAAACACAAACAAAGCGATCCTTGTTGAAACGAACTACATTTGCTCTGATTCTTCTTTCTCGTCTGATTGAAGATACATAGGCACGAGATGCGATATCTCGACGAGCAACCTTTCCCCGTAGTCCGTCGAACTACGTTGACTCTGACTTTGCCATTGCACTGAGGGAATATGTAGGCCTAGGATTTCGAGGACGTCCTATCGAGTCACTTCTTTTTCTTTTCTCCCCCGTTTCTTCGTTCTTTCTCGTACCTGTTCCTTTTCCTTTCCAGTAGCAGTGGAGCTCCAGTTGACGACACCCTTTAATCGAAATAGCAAGCGTGGATCCCATCGGGTACGATGGACGTGAGGGGGTGCTAATACCTTCCCCTCGCGTAACCAACTCCTGAACCCAGTTCTCTTGGTCGCAAGACCATGCTCTTTCCTTCCCTCAGGTTTATACAGTGTTTCCTTTCCCTCTCTTGGGATAAATCACATTGTTGGCGACTCTGTTTCCTTGCCATTTTCGCGTTTGTACCTGAATGAAAATCTCAGGAGCGACACCAAGGAACTGGTCTTAGTTTTTGAAGTAAAATTCCTCTCGATCCTGGTTTCCTACGACGGAACTAGTCTCAGTTTCTGAAATAAACTTCCCCTCGATCCTGGTTTCCTGCCAGGGAATTAGTCTCAGTTTCAGAAATAAACTTCCCCTCGATCCTGGTTTCCTACCAAGGAACTGGTCTCAGTTTCTTTTGTCAATAAACTTTCTTGATAAGGGACGCTATGCGTAGTGGTTTTCCTCAAACTTCTCGCCGAATTTTCCTGGGGAGATGCCATTTGATGGAAAAACTTTGATGTCAGACTCGTTGGGGAACCCATTCATCTGAGTTGTAGAGTTGCGCAAACTTCTCTTTTTGGAGACGCCATTTGTCGATTCTACTGGGGAAAACAAGTCTATCGAGAGACTGTTTCCTGTTTGGGGATATTTCATCATACTTTTCTTGGGATCTTCCCGGAGAAATGCCATATGATGGGATCCAATTTTTGAGGTGCCGATGACCTTTTCATCAGTGGTTTTTCAGAGAAAAACTACCGTACCGCCGAATCTCTGATTAAGAACTGGGACCTCGATTGACAAGACTGTGATCACTACGGGTCAAGACCGACTGAAGTGATAGTGATGCAATATGAAATGTGAATGCAAATCAAATGCATGATTTATGTATGTTTATGCTGACAAAACTGACGCGACATACTGACTAATAGATGAACATGACTGGATACTCGGCCATCGCGGGGCATGTAGAAATATCGTTGGTTCAAGATAGCAATTCCACCTTGCTTAGGAGAGAGTCCCTGTTGGGAACACCGTTGATCGGGCTTAAGAGATGAGAACTCAGCCAAGGGGTATCAGATGGGAAAGCGGCATCTGATACAGCTGATCCTTCGTTCAGGCGTACTGGTTTAGAAAGAGTACTTTGATTATGCACTTCGAGGTTCAAACACCTTTGGAGAAGCGATCGAGGTTCTTCTGATGTCCAACAGTCAAAAGAAATTGCCGACTTTATTTTTAAAAGCAGAAAAAGTTTTAACAAGTAAATTCATTTTTGTTTTATTTCAAGAACCGTTAATCATGTTAAAATGTCGTTCTGTAAAGCTAAAACAAATAATAATTACAAACAAAAGCACAAGGGCTCAGATTTTATTGATAGGATGGAGATCAGCTGAACACATGATTCCAAAGAATATATACAAAGTTTGAAAATGGTAATTTACAGGGAAAAGGGCTACGTTGAAACATAACGACCACTATCCTTCTACCAACTATGAATTCGGGACATCCTGAGCTTCTGTCGAAGATGACCTTGACTGGAGTCTCTAACGGATGACGTAGCTGCTGATGAGGGATTTGCCCCTTTGTTGAACATAGTTACTTGCCATTATCCCTAATTTTTACCTGGATTGTCCTCTGAGGTTTCCAATCCACCGGGATGATTTTTTTTGACTTTGTCTCTAATTTTTGCCTGGACAGCCCTTTCGGGTTTTCAATCCGCCGATGCATTTTTTTTTAGGCGAAGTATTTCTTGACTACATCAACATTCGTCGGGTAGGCAAATTCCTCTCCGTCCATGGTTGCAAGTCTCAAGGTGCCGCCTGAGAAAGCTTTCGTGACCACATAGGGGCCATCATAATTCGGAGTCCACTTGCCCCGAGAATCAGTGAAAAATGATTGTATCTTCTTGAGCACTAGGTCTCCTTTCCTGAAGACGCGAGGTTAAACCTTTTTGTCGAACGCCCTCTTTATTCTTTGTTGATACAAGTGACCGTGGCATAGTGTCGTGATTCACTTTTCTTCAATCAGATTCAGTTCATCGTGTCGATTTTGACACCATTCAGCTTCTGTAAGCTTAGCTTCCATCAATACCCGAATTGACGGGATCTCTACTTCTATGGGGAGCACTGCTTCCATGCCATACACTAGAGAGAAAGGGGTTGCCCCTGTTTAAGTGCAGACAGATGTGCGATAACCGTGAAGAGCAAAGGGTAGCATCTTGTGCCAGTCTTTGTAGGTTACAACCATCTTATGAACGATCTTCTTGATGTTATTGTTAGCCGCTTCTACCGCTCCGTTCATCTTTGGTCGGTAGGGAGATGAGTTATGATGTTCGATATTGAACTCTACGCACAACTCTTTCATCATCTTATTTTTCAAGTTAGAACCATTATCGGTAATGATCTGTCTAGGAACACTATAACGGTAGATGATATTGTTTTTGATAAATCGGACCACCACTTGTCAGGTTTCATTAGCGTACGACGCTGCTTCGACCCACTTGGTGAAGTATTCAATGGCTACTAGAATGAACCGATGTCCGTTTGAAGCCTTAGGTTCAATCATGCCGATAATGTCAAGTCCCCATATGGAGAAAGGCCAAGGGGAAGAGAGAACTTTGAGATGCGTTAGCGGTACATGAATTTTATCGGAGTATATCTGACACTTGTGACACCTCCTCATGTACTTGTAGCAATCGGATTCCATGGTCAACTAGTAGTACCCTACTCTTATAATTTTTCTCACCATTGTGTGTCCGTTGGCATGAGTGCCAAAGGATCCTTCGTGAATTTCCTTTCTCAGTACGTCTGCTTCTGGTCTGTCGACGCATCAGAGCAAGACCATGTCAAAATTTATCTTATAGAGTGTGTCAGTGCTTAGAAAGAAACTGCCAGCCAATCTTCTGAAGGTTTTTCTATCTTTCTTGGATGCCCCGGGTGGGTACTCTTGTTTCTGAAGAAAGCATATGATATCGTGATACCAAGGTTTGTCGTCTATGACTGCTTCAATCGCGAAGATGTAAGTGGGCCGTTCAAGGCGCATTATGTCGATCTTAGGTAAGTCGTTCCATTGACCTACACTAATCATGGAAAAGAGAGTGGCTAATGCATCAGCCATGTGATTCTCCTCATGAGGGATATGATGAAACTCGATTCTGTTGAAGAAGTGTAACAACCTTCTAGCATAGTCTTTGTAAGGAATCAGTCCTGATTGGTATGTGTTCCAATCTCCTTTAATCTGATTTATAACCAGGGCTGAGTCGCCATATACGTCCAAGTTCTTTATCCTTAAATCAATCGCTTCCTCGAGACCCATAATACAAGCTTCGTATTCGGCCTCGTTGTTCGTACACTTGAACGTAAGTCTGCCGGTGAAAGGAATGTGGGTACCCTGAGGGGTAACAATGATTGCCCCAATTCCATTTCCGTAATGATTAACTGCTCCGTCAAAGATTAATCCCCATTGAGAACCTGGTTCTGGCCCTTCATTGGGTAGCGGTTCATCGTAATCTTTCATTTTTAGATACATGACATCTTCGTTTGGGAAGTCAAACCCGACTGATTCCTGATTGTCAATCGGTTGATGAGCCAAATGATCGGTTAACATCCTTCCTTTAACGACTTTTTGAGCATGGTACTCTATGTCATATTCTGATAACAACATCTGCTAACGGGCAATCCTTAACATGAGAGCAGGTTTTTCAAAGACATACTTGATTGGATCCATCTCGGAGACCATCCAAGTAGTGTGACGAATCATGTATTGGCGAAGACGTTTGGCTGCCCAAGCCAGAGCATAAGAAGTTTTCTCGAGCATCGTGTACCGAGTCTCACAGTTGGTGAATTTCTTGCTCAGATAGTAGATGACAGACTCTTTCCTTTTGGCTTTGTCTTGTTGGCCAAGTACACATCCCATTGAGTCCTCTAGGACTGTGAGGTAGATAATCAGTGGTCTTCCTTCCACTGGCGGTGATAGAATCGGGGGATTCAACAGGTATTCCTTAATACTATCGAAGGCGATTTGGCAATCTTCTGTCCAAATGCAGTCCTGATTTTTTTTTAGTAGCTTGAAAATCGGCACACATGTCGCGGTCATGAGGAATATGAATCTGGAGATGTAGTTCAAACGTCCCAAGAATCCTCTGACTTGTTTTTCAGTTTTCGGAGAAGGCATTTCTTGAATGGCCTTGACCTTGTCAGGATCAACCTCAATTCCTTTCTGGCTGACGATGAACCCTAAAAGTTTCCCTGAACGGACACCGAAGGTGTACTTGTTGGGATTCAAGTAGAGTTTGTACTTTCTCAAACGCTCGAATAGCTTTGACAGATGGGTCACATGCTCCTCTTCTGTCTTAGATTTTGCAATCATATCATCGACATATACCTCGATTTCCTTGTGTATCATCTCATGAAACAGAGTAGTCATGGCCCTTTGATAGGTTGCCCCGGCATTCTTCCAACCGAATGGCATTGCCTTGTAACAAAAGGTACCCCATGGGGTAATGAACGAAGTTTTCTCCATGTCCTTCGGCGCCATTTTTATCTGATTATAGCTCGAGAATCCGTCCATGAAGGAGAAAACTTTGAACTTTGATGTACTATCCACCAGCATGTCAATGTGTGGTAAAGGAAAGTCATCCTTTGGACTAGCCTTGTTTAGATCTCTGTAGTCAACACACATTCTGACTTTTTCGTCCTTTTTCAGAACGGGTACGATGTTGGCTAACCATTGAGGATATTCTAAAGTGGCGAGGAAACCCGCGTCAATCTGTTTCTGTACTTCCTCTTTGATTTGGATGGCCATGTCCGGGTGAGTCCATCTCAACCTCTGTTTTACTGGCGGACATTCTGATCTTAATGGTAGATGATGTTCCACGATGCTGGTATCCAACCCTGGCATATCCTGATAGGACCAAGTGAATACATCGGGAAACTCTTTGAGAAGCTTTGCCAAACTCTTTTTGGCAGTTGGACTGAGTAGATCCCCAATCCTGATTTCTTTTCTCTCTTTTTCCAAACCCAAGTTTACCGTTTCCAACGGCTCTTTGTGAGGTTCAATGGACCTTTCCTCTTGTTTGAGTAATCGGGAGATCTTTTCTGGAATTTCGTCGTTAACTTCTTCTTCAGCCCTAAATACCGGGAACTCAAAGTCGGGAGAAGGCATCGGATCGTATGTTTCAACGGGGTTTAAAACAAGCAATCTGCATGACGGTATGATTTGTGTTTAGAAGAGATAGAGAGAATGCAAGAGTATGTGCAGTGTATATTTTTTTTACTGCTTGTTTTTATTATTGAGTTTGTTTTTTAGGATTACCATTTTCTAAGAAAAGCAAAAAGAGAAAACAACAATTAATGCGGAAATTACAGAACGACGTTAATTTATTAATGAACAAGTCGATTCTTGAAACTACAACCCTATAAAACAAAACTCTGTTGCTTTGGGCAAAGCGAAGAGGGAAATTTACAGAAAGTGAGCCCTATCAAAACATCTGTTTCACCTGGCCAGGGTGAAAGGTTAAAGACGGAAATTACTTTGACTTATGAACAATCTTCAGAACATCGACAGTAACCCATTAGCGGCGAACTCCTCGGTGAATCACAAAGTCTAGCACCTTCCTTGATTTGTTTTCAGAAATAATGTTGATTTCTGGTGTGTAGCGGGATCATTGGAATCTGTCTCCCAGGCAGAGTTGTCGTAGGAGGATTCCTCTGTTGTATTTTGCATAACATTTATACTCTCAGCTGTATCTCCCCATCCAGTTGGCTGGATGTCTTTGAACCTGATATGAGAGCTTTCGGGAGTGGTGTATTTGACCTTGAAGTCGTATTTTCCACTTTATTGTCCTAAGGTGTCCCACACTTCTTTGGAACAGGAGAAGTTATCTCCCTCGATGACGTTGACCTCGAGAAAAGCGTAGGTGATGAATTCAAGTCCGGCAAACATTGCAAATTCATTGTCATGTTGAGTAGTTTCTGAATGACCTGAGTGTTGATCCCATGACATGGTGGGGACGCAGGTATTCTGTTCAATGATGCCCAGCTGATTTTCATTGTTTGGATGATTCTCTTGCCCCAAGTCTCCTGGGTAGGGTTGCCACATTGGCAGACCATCCATTAGGCCATAATAGTTATGGTCAAAGTTGTCCTTCATCAGAGTGTCTTCCACTAATGAATTTGGTGGAGCACGACATCCTTCCGGATCACAATCTCCGTATATCATTTCGACGTCTGACCTGGGTATAAATCTCAGACTCTGTGCGGGATAACTAAATGGCATAGGCACCTCTTCCTGAGACATATAACCGTCCTCGTTGAGGTAGGACTTCCATTCTATATCTGAGTCAGAGGGATCCTCCTTATTGATAGTGTGTACTTCTTGAGACACTGGGTTAAGGAAACCTCCACTGTGGAAGAAGTTTTGAATGGGATAAAGACTTTTATTGCTGGCAGCTGTCTGGGTACAGGTTGCAGAAAAACCTAGACCCTTCTTTGTTTTATTGTCAGTAGGAATGACAAGCTGTCCGCATCCTTTTGTATTGGTACTCTCGACCGCTTTGATAGCATCTTTGTATGAGGAAATGGAAGTTCCCTCTTCGAACTGATTGTCCTTGCTTACCGACAGTGCTTGGAACTGAGTTCCAATAACCTCCCCGGGTTCTACACAAGTAGATGATGATAAGTTGCTTACGAGCAAGGCTTGTTCTCCACAGACCGTAACGAGTTGACCATTCTGAACGAACTTTAGCTTTTAGTGGAGAGTCGAGGTGACTGCCCCAGCCAAATGTATCCAAGGTCTTCCTAATAAACAACTGTGCATTGCCCGGATGTCCATGACCTGGAAAATGACTTGGAAAGTGTGAGGACCAATAGTTGTTGGAAGGTCGACTTCTCCGATAACCATTTTTCTGGACCCGTCAAATTCTTTGATGACGACCTCACTAGTTCTCATCGGAGGTCCTTTGAAGGATAATTGCATCAAGGTGGCCTTTGACATAAGATTCAGGGCTGACCCTGTGTCTACAAGTACGCTGGCCAGAGCATCGCCCTGGCAGTTGACTGTAATATTAAGCGCCATGTTATGACGGCGACCCTCTTCAGGTAATTTCTCATCACTAAATCCCAAGTTATTGCAGGAAGTAATGTTAGAGACAATGCTATCGAACTGTCTGATTGTTACATCCTGTTCCATAAAGGCTTGCTCCAAGACTTTCTATAGAGCCTCCCTATGCGCTTCTGAACTGAGTAACAGTGATAATACTGAGATCTTTGAAGGAGTTTGTAACAGCTGATCAACAATGTTGTATTCACTCCTTTGGATGAGCTTCAGCATCTCATCGTTGTTTTTCGATAAGTCGGGATTGCTAGATTAACCGACTGGTGGATTGGGAACTTTTGTCTGAGGTTCCTTTTCTTTGTTAGGTTCTCCAACTCCTCTGTTGAAGATTCGACCGCTTCGTGTTACTCGACTGATGTCTGTAATATTCACAATGGAGGGTAATGGAATTTCCTTTCCATTCTCGACTATTGTTGCACCGTATTTGTAAGGGATAGCCTTAGTTGATTTATACGGTAGTGGTCCTGGAAGATAGATGACTATGGGAGCCTTCTGATTTTTCTGACCATCGTAAGTAATCTCGATCCGTTTCTGGTTAGGAACTCTCGAATCGTCAAGTAGAGGAATGATGGTGAAAACATCCCTAGCCCTCTGATGATCAGAGAATACAACAACGTCCTCAACTTGATCGGCGAGGTAATCCGGCACCCTGTTGATTAGTCTGGAACCCGGATATGGGCGAATTTCTCTATGATCCACCTGACCCTGAAAAGCTGCTCGCACAAGGTAGCATCCTTGGTTACTTTCTGAACAGACTCCATAACATTCATAGTAGTGTGGTGGCACCTGGCCACGCCCGCTTTGAATGCAATGTAACCTCACTAGGTTAGTTTCTACAGATCGGACATCCTAACTTTGATGTCGAGTAGGGCTCTTGTCATTGATACTAATCTGCTGAGTGTCTTCATCCATATAGATTGGCATCCACTAGTGATTTAACAAGTGCTGAAGTGCTTCCTAGAAAAGGGCACAACCTTGATTGTTTTCGGAACCCGCCGCACAACTTTGATAGTCATGTGATACCAGGACCTCGAGTCGGACCTGCTCAGCATGTAACTCTACCAGGGTGGTATTCAATAAGCGAATGTCGAAGATCTGAATCATGTTGATCTGATAGGGATTCCTATCATGGTAGTCCTGGATCCATCCAATATCCATCTGACGCTGGAGGGCTTCTTGTACAAAAGAGCATCCCTGTTTGTTTACCGAGCAAGTCAGACAAGAACTATAATCATGCCGCGGCAGATTATGATACTGCCTTTGCCTTGAGTGCATTGCCACCAAGTTGACATTCATCACATGGATGTCGTGGTTTTGAATGACGTTAAAATTCGTGTAAACCATGTTAACTCCACGAACTCGGTGTTCTTGGATCCATCTGAGATCCATCTGTTCCTGTATAGCTGATTGCACCACGGAACATCCTCGATTGGTTTTAGAGCAGATATCACATTGGTGATAGTTATGAGGTGGCACATGGCCATATCCACTCTGTCTACAATGCATCTTGACCAAATTGGTCTTCAATATGAGTACATCATGAATTTGATAAACATTGTTAGACTCTCCTTCTATCAAATTGATGGCAGCTTTCTCATGTTGAGGCAGCGGGTCTGTGAGAACATTCGGATTCGTATCATTGAAAGATAAGACCCCGCTCCTAACAAGCTTTTGCACGTCAGATTTGAAATTGAGACAGTTCTCTATGTTATGACCTGGTCCTCCTTGATGGTAAGGGCACGTCTGATCCATCTTAAACCAAAAAGGCAGATTTTCTGGTATTGTAAGATGGGAGTTAGTCTGGATGTGCCCCTTGGCTAGTAGTAACAGAAATAGCTCTGCGTACGATATAGGTATAGGATCAAATCTCGGGGGCCGCATTGTACAGTTGTTGTTGTATTAAGGACGAGCCTGTTGAAGAGGCTGTTATGTCCTTTACTGATTAGGTTGGCTTTGCGCAACCTGAGGATGATACGTAGGAGCTGGCGCAGGGTTGATAGCAGGAGTCACAGCTGCTACTGGTTGATAACGTCGCCTTTGCTTTCCGAGAGAGATATTCCCAATATCTTGCTCTTTTTTCTTAGGGAGAGCACTACCGTATCGTTTTGTACTACTCGATGATCCAACGTCTTTTACTAAACGTCCTTCCCAGACGGCTTCCTTAAGACGAACTCCCATACCGACCATTTCGGTGAAATCACTGGGCGCACTAGCGACCATTCTGTCATTGTAAAATGAGCTTAAGGTCTTTAAGAAGATCTTTGTCATCTCTTTTTCCTCAAGAGGTGGACAAATCTGAGCGGCGATCTCACGCCATCTCTGAGCGTACTCCTTCAAGGTTTCCTTGTCCTTTTATGACATTGATCTGAGTTGATCTCTGTCGGGTGCCATGTCCAAGTTGTATTTGTAGTGTTGGACGAAGGCAGTGCCAAGATCTCTGAAAGTGCTGATCATAGCACGGTTTAAACCCATGTACCATTTTAATGCGGCACCGGTTAAACTATCCTGAAAGTAGTGAATCAGTAGGTCCTGATTCTCTGTCTGAGCTGACATTCGTCGAGCGTACATCACCAGATGGCTCTGAGGGCAAGAGTTACCCTTGTACTTTTCAAAGTCGGGCACCTGGAACTTGTGCAGAACTTTCACATTGGGGACCAAGCAGAGGTCTGCGGTGTCCTTTCCAAATAGATCCTGATCACAAATGGCCTGCAGTTCTTTTTGCATTTCTAGGAGCTGTTCCTGGAATTCGTCCATTCTATCGAACATACTTTCCTTTCCACCAGCAGGTATTTGTGGAATCTGTCCTTCCGGGATAGTGTGCACCACAGGGGGTGGTACCGTGACTACGGTAGTAAATCTTGGCGTTTCCCGAAGTTTGTAACCTTCAGGAGTCCTCAGTATGCCTTTGGCATCTTCGCTTTCCCGAAGTTTGTAACCTTCAGGCCCAGCGGCTTCTGTTGTGATTCCCTGATCTCCAGCTATCGGCGGAAAATATCCTTCCGGGATATAGTTAACAGGCATGCCCCAAGGACGATCTTTCGGCATTTGATACCTAGGATCAGACTTTTCCACTATGGGTGTTGAGGTGATCTCTGAGATCACAGTTCTTTGTAGCTGCGCTTTTGCCATGGCTTGCATGTCGTTAGGAAGCTTTCACATATCCTCTCTCAGAGCGTCGATCTCTTCTTTTAACTCTCTGTTCTCTTCCTCTAGATCATCCATCTTTTTCTGACGATTGGCCCGAGTATTGTATGAATGAGACAGTTTGACTATTGAACCGAGACACAAACGTGAGATTCATAGGTAAGAAGAATACGTGACGGGAGAATAATGAATGTAATGATTATATTAATTTTTTTTTGGTTTAATCAAAATAAACTTTGACAATTAGATTGCAAATATCAAACAGTGGGGAAACCCCATTTTATTGAAATTCAAAGGATTGCGAAAATGGAAATACAGTAGATTACAAGGTGTAGAAGCAGAACCCTAAGCTAATAGGTCCCGAGTCCTCTCTGAGGAGAAACCGGGTGCAGATTCTGGTACTTTCCTTTTCTTGGCCCGGGGCTCTTGGGTCGTTGTCGGGTTTTCATTCCTTTGTCAGGTGAAAGGAGCGAGCAAATTCCTTTGGTCATCTTGATTATCCACAACATGTTGCTTCAAAATCTCAATCAGAGCATCCTTATCTTTCAGCAATTGTTGTATTTTGGTACATTCTACATTGAGGGTGCGGTAGTTGTTTTTCCAAGACCTTCTTTCCTTTTTAACTTTGTTGAGAGTCACCTGAAGCTTTTCCGTTTCCTTCATGAAGTACATGATAGATACCTTTGGCGGAGGAATTCCGTGACGAGGATACGACATCTTTAGCTTGAGAGCTCTAGTTTGTACCCAGTGGAGGTAAGGCTCAACTGAGACACAATCCGGTTTTCCTAGAGACTCCCGTCCTTTCTTATAAACGTGTTTCCAAGCGTGCACTATTTCCATCTTTAGTGCCCTGTTACTTTCTCCTTCTTTGAAGAAAAGACCTTCCAGATGAGCATTATGTGGGACATGCCTCATCGGGTATCCGAATTGACGACAAACCAATACCGGTTAGTAGTTGCTTCCTCCTTTAGTTTCTATGAGGGGTACGTTGGGGAAGTTTCCATAACGATCCTAGATTCTGATTCCATCATAAATCCTATTACACCAATCTATATCAGAGTTGGTAAGAGACATGATCTTTTGCGACCAGCGTAAGTCACTCTTATGATCCCAAAAAGCAGCAGACTTAGGTAAATGGGAGATAAACCATTTATATAGTAGGGGTAAACAACATGTGATCATTCCTCCACTGTACAAATTCCCTAAGTGTACAGAATGATACGCGCCTGCGAGCAAAGTTGGTACAGGGTTTCCAATGAGAAAAACCTTAATGGCGTTGATATCTACAAAGTTATTAATGTTGGGAAACAGAAATAACCCGTAGGTGAGTAAAAAAAAGATGCTTTCAAAAGCAGTCACGTTTCCTATACTGGCAAAATACAGGGCTTTCTTTGTCAAGAACTGGGTTGGCAAACCTTGGATGCCACCCTTAGTGGTCAGGTGACTCTTGACTTCTGACTCATCCAAATAAATTGCTCTTGCAATGGTCTGATCCTTTGGAATTTATTCCAGTCCAAAAAATGGAGCTTGATCAGTAATGTGTAGATCGGTTAGGTGAGAATACTCCTCCAGCGTTAGTGCGAGCTGGTAATCCAGAAATGTGAAACAGTGATAAACTGGATCGTAAAGCTGAATGAGTGCCTTCATGATTCCTTCAATCACATGGACTCTTAACAGAGGTAGAAGATCTCCGTATTTGGCTCTGAAAGCTTCAGGGTTAGTGATCATCCTCGCTAAACTTCTCAAATCCTCTAGTTTTGGAACCTTGAAGGTATAACTATGAGTTCTCCTTCTACCGAAGTCCATGAGCGCAATCTTTTTCTCTGACATTTGCAATCATTGTCTTAGTTTAATTTGAAAAAAGAGAGACTAGAAGAGAAGACTTTTTTTTGTTTTAATGTTTTTTAGATGAATGCATGAATGCATCACACAAAAACATAGAAAAAACATGGGGTCAAAGGGTCGGTGTCATGAAGTCAAGGCTCTACCCCCCCCCCCCCCCAAAGGTTTTCTACGGGTGATTTTTTGTACCTGTCACTCAAAATCATTGATTCCTAAGAACACCAGTGGCCCGAGAACCGTGTTAGGTGATGTCTAGCAAAGAAATATCAAAAGAGGGTAGTTTATCGTGTAACAGCTATTACCGATAGCTTCCGCACTACAAAAAAAGGTGATTTTCCTATGTGTATACTCAATCTTTCCACATGCGGCATCACACGCATTCCCATTAGCAGAAAAATAAACACAGATAGCAATTAGGAAAAGCAATATATATATATATATATATATATATATATATATATATATATATTCTTCCTAAAGTCCTAGACTTTAAAGAGCTATGAATCTTATGTTCTTGACAAAAAGGGCTCCCCGGCGGAGTCACCATTTTGTGGTACCTTCCCTATTTAAAGGTTTTCGACCTAAGATCCTAGTGAGGTCAACATTCTTTGGTTTCTACCTAAGAGATGGGAAGACGGAAAGATCTCATCCTCGCCAGCAGACGGTAGTCCTCAGTAGAGTCGCCATTCTTTCTTTGGCAGTTTTCAGACTTAAGGTTTCAACCAGAGAGATAAGAGGGACAAGATGCCCTTACAGGCCCCACGGTGGGTGCCATTTTTCTGTAGCGAGCGATTTTGGACGTGGTTCTTAAGCACTGCCGCTCTAGGGTACTACAGGTCGATTCATTTTTTATCCTATTGAAGCTGATGAATGAAGGGAAATAGATGTCTCCAATTAACCCTGCTTGCATACTGAGTTTAAACAGTGGTCTGTTAGGTTACGGATGCTATGTGGAAGTGGGGCCTCTCTCTGCTTATTTTGTTAAGAATGAAATGACGGGACTATTCATGGGGATTTTAGATAGGTACTGGGTTTGATGTTTTTGATTTGTGTGCTCAGTAATATTTTTCCTTCAATCTTATGCCTACGTATTCCCGTTTACCGAAATAGAGAAATCAGAGTGTTCGTAGTTCCTCCTATTCTATGGGAGGAAATGGGTGTTTTGGTGTCTTGTTCAAAGCCCAAAACGTGAAGCGAAAGGTGATCTATATCTTGTTCAAAGCCCAAGATGTGAGGCTAAAGGGTTTATTTGTATCTTGTTCAAAGCCAAGATGTGAAGTTGAAAAGGTGTTTCCTTTAGAGAGAATTTGCCATCTCAAAAGGGGTCTGTTTGTCACAACTGTTGGGTGATTGACTACAAAGGATAGTTACTTTAACTGGGATATGTGAATCCGGTAATGCCATAATTTCCTTTATAGGGGGTTTTAACCTGAAGGAGAAGACTTTAACTCAGTGTAGAGCAATGCCATCTTTCCTTAGGAATTTCTCATGCTAAAAGAGGGACATTGACATGGATGTAAATAATCCAGAGGCTTGCCGCTTACAGCAATTAGATGAAGGGAAAAAAGAGTTTGTTGATGTTTGTATACTGTGAACGAGACACAGCTTTGATGCTAAAAGGTTGATTTACTCAACCTGGGTTTTCTTATACAAAGCCTAAGAGGAGGCTATCGAACCAACAAGATGGTGTTTTTATGTGTCTCGTACAAAGCCCGAGAGAGAGGCTAAAAGGGTTGACTCAACATGCAAATCTTTTATACTCAACAAGAGAGTGTTTTTGTACATGTCTTGTACGAAGCCCAAGACGGAAGCTAAAAGTTATTTGACTCATCAAGAGAGTCTTTTTGTATGTGTCTTGTACGAAGCCCAAGACGGAAGCTAAAAGTTGTTTGACTCAACAAGAAAGTCTTTTTGTATCTCGTATAAAGCCCGAGATGGAGGCTAAAAGTGATTGACTCAATGAGGGAGTCTTTGTATCTCGTACAAAGCCCGAGATGGAGTCTAAAAGTGATTGACTCAACGAGGGAGTCTTTGTATCTCGTACGAAGCCCGAGATGGAGGCTAAAGGGTTGGCCCACTAGGGAGAATCATTGTACAAAGCCCAAGAGGAGGCTAAGGTAACTGTTTCAGTTGAGTGACAGGTCCAGTATGTTGTATAAAAGAGAAAATTAGTTCTTATAAAGAGACTGATTCCAGGTGAGGTTGTACTTTGGTACTGATCATAGGATCAGGGTTATTTCCTGTTCTTTAAGGAAATGGGAAATCCAAAGGGTATTGAGACTGTCCAAGTCTAGAGTTTTATCTTTTGTACTATGCCAAAGAAATAGTAGTAGTGTGTTCTTGGTAGAAAGATCTAGACTCTTTGAAAGACTGTTTTATTAGGATGACTAATTTCTGTTCCTATACCTCTAGGAGGTCGTCGGGACAATTTGTACGAAGCCCAAGAGGAGGTTGGAAACTTTTAAGAAGCCGAGGGACAATTTGTACGAAGCCCAAGAGGAGGCTATCATTCCCGGAGGAAGAAATCATTATATGAAGCCTAAGAGGAGGTTGTGAATATTTTTAAGAAGCCGTCAGGTCCTTGTACAACGCCCAAGAGGAGGTGGGGGTGCTTTTAGGAAGCCTGAGGGTCCTTGTACAATGCCCAAGAGGAGGCGAATGAACAGTTCCAGAAGGGGTTTCACTTGGAACAATGGTCTTCTGTATAATGAACTGTTCAAAAGGGGATTTCCTTAGACCTAGTTATCTAAGATAATTGTTATGAAAAGGCATGGTGCAATATTCAGGAGAACGTCGGGTGGAAAGAGGCAGAGTTTTGTCTAGTTCTAAACGTAATTGCCGGGGAAACTCTAAATATCTATACTATTATTAAACAGTCGATATGAGTTTATGAAAGAAGACTTACAGTGAAACAGCCCCCACAATACAATTATATGTATATGAAAGCGGATAAAGAAAGCATATAAACACTTACTCGGTTGTAGAGCTTCCATGTTGTTTGGTTAGTTGTTCAACAAAGAAAGATTGGAAACAAAAGTATATCTCAAAATCAAAGGAGAAAGTGCTTTGAAAGAGAAAGTTGTTGGGGCTTATAGCTCAAAGAGAGGCCCAGGGTTTTAGTAGTGATTGCATTGTTATTTTTGTACAGAGGGATTTACACAGGTGACTGAGGCCCAAAAAAGGTTTTTTGTACAAAGGGATGGGTCTTACACTCTGTCAAGAGGCCCAATGGTTTTAAAAAGAATGGGGCTTATAACACGAGGGTAGGCCCAGGTGATTTTGCTTTGAAATCGCGATCGCGCCGAGATTTTTAACGTATCGGGACTTATATAATAACTGAGGCCCAAAATAGGGTTGTATTTACAAAGGATTGGGTCTTACACTCTATTAAAGGCCCAAGTGTATTTTTTTAGAAAAGAAATGGGTCTTACTACTCGAGGGTAGGCCCAAAGTTTGTTTTTCAACGGACGATGATCGCGTCGAACTTTTTGAAATACAACGGGACTTATACAATAAGTGAGGCCCAAAATGGGTTTATATTTACAAAGGAATGAGTCTTACACTCTATTAGAGGCCCAAAGTGTATTGAAAATCATTGATGAGGATTGAATTAATCAAAACCCTAATTTGTTTCCAAAATGGATTTTAATTGAATAAAAAATTCAATTAAAATGATCAAAAATTGTTTTAATATGTGGAAACAAATTGTGATCTTAGATTAATGTTTCTAAAATCATATTTTGACCTACAAAATGATTAGAAGGCATTAAAATTTACAAAATCAAGAGGAAAAAATATTTCAAATGTCAAAAACAATTAAAACATTAATTCTTTGCAAAAATATCAATTATATGAAATAAATAATATTTTTGGGATTTTTTGTTAAAATAAAATATTTTAGCATTTTTGTGAATTATTGAAAAAAGAATCAACTCAAAATCATTAAAACTCAGAGAGAAATTAATTTTTGAATCAATTAAATAAAATCACAAAATTCAAATATTCAAATATTCAAAAAATGGCGCCAAGAACACGCGCGTGTTCTGGGTTTGCCCAGATTTGCATTTTCTCTCCAATCTCACTGAATACTTGATTATATCATGCAATCCACATATCAGTCTACTCGTTTTAACCTCACGGTCATGTCCATGGTCTTTAATTTCATTTATTTTTAACATGGAATAAGAAATCAAAGAGAAACCTCAAGAACCCTAATTTCTGCATAAAGGTTTAGAAATTCTACACACGATTCAAACAATGCAATTGATTGAGGGAAAACATTCTTTGCATGATTATGAACATATGGCCAAATTATTGTGCAGCAAAAATTGCCTGGATCATAGAGTTAGAAGAGCTCATGCTTACCTCTTGCAGCTGGTGATCGTGTTTTATGTTGGAGGTGTTACAGCTAGGTTCCAATGATTTGGATAGCTCCCCTAGGTGCCATGGAATGTGTCTGGATGTTTGGAATGGATTGAAATGATCTGGAGCTGAAGATGGTACCCCAACTGCAAATCTGTCAAGAACTTGAGCAATTGGCTGGTGATTTTGTGAAATCAGTGTTCCAGATGTTGTGTGAGTGTTTGGATCACTTCTATATGATGTATGTGAGGTGTGTGAGTGATTGGTTTGATTGGAAAAGCTCTCAAACTCAAAACCCGATAGTGACTTGCCTTAGAAGGTAAAATAGGATTGAAATAAGAGATTTTTTAGGAAAGCATCTGTTAGATGGCTTTGGTGTGCTCAAACTGATCACAAATGAGCTTTATTTATAGTAGAGCAAGTTTGTTTTGCAAACAATAGTGAATGGTAACTGCAGCAGAGGTTTGTTCAATGTTAACCAATGGAAATCCAAGTCTCCTCTAGCCATTGACTAGAGGTTAGGGCACAGGGTGGTGGTTCCCTTGGTCTTGCATAAGTCTTGACTGAGTTCAGTTGCAAATGGCTCAGTCTATTCCAGCCTGGTGTATGCATTGAATGCTTCATTCCAAAATTGGAGTCTTGTCCCTCTTTTAGGCAATTCTAGGTTTGGCAAGCTACTTCTTGTTCCAAAGACTTTGGAGGCTTAGCTCAGTGATTGTCCCCTTTAGATTTGATCCTCAGATGTGTTCAAGATGATGACAAGGCTTGAAATTGGCTGATTTTGGCAAATCGACCAAAAGTACAAAATTCTGCCTTGCCTTAGCAGTTTTCAACAAGGTTTTTTGCCACTACCATAACTCCTAGCTCAAATTGAATTTGGAGATGTTCTTGGCCATTTTGGAAAGCCCTTATAAGATACAACAACTGTTTGATCATATTTGGTTTTGATACTTTTTGGATCCAAGTGAAAAATGCCCCTACATTTGGAATAAAGTAAAGGCAGATTTTGACTTAGTGAAAATTTCACTAAGTGTTGGAAAAAGTGACATTTTCACTTTTCAGCAATTTTGATCATTCCATAACTCAAAATCCATAATGAATTGGAATGAGTTCTAGTTGAAGTTTTTGTAGGGGGTCGTTAGAGCTACAAATCCAGCTTTGGATGAGAAAAAATGGCCTCGTGGTTTAGGAGTTATGATCCTCCAAAGTTGGTACCCTAGCCACTTTATTTTTTAACTTAGAAAATTTTCTAAGTTTTTATGGTTACCCCTTTTACAAGTTATCCAACTTTTCTTGATTTTTATTGATGAATGATGATTCAAATCAGACATTGACATCATTTTAGGGTTAAAAATCCATTTTCGTGAAAAATCTCAAAAAGGCAAAGTTTGACTTTTATGCACAGTTGACTTTTTACCAGATGAATTCCAAACTGTGCAATCCTCTATGAAATCATGTCCTTGACCTAAATCAAACTTGATGGACATGTTCCATGGGTGTCATAGGGTATATTGATGCATGTCCTAGGGTTTGGGAGCATGTCCTGGTCAAAAGTCAAAGTTACAGTTGACTTTTTCCCCAAAACCCTAACTGTGGTACTGATGAAATTGAGACTTGTTGCTCATGCTTCTTGGATCAATCCATTGTTACAAATGGATCAATGTAGCATGTTAGATACCCTCAAATCATGTCTTGAGGTCTTGCCTCATGATTTGTCCCTAAAGTCAACTTAGGGGTAAATTAAGTCAAGAAACCCTAATTCTTGATTTTTGTGGTATGCATCCCCTGAGGTCAAATTGACTTGATGATTGGTCCATGAGGTTCCATGGAGTATTTTAGGTTATGCCTTGAAGCATTGGCTCATGCCCAAAAGAAAATGTTCATCTGGAGGCCTTGGTCGACCAAACCCTAATTTGGTGACACTAGCGATCGTGAGGCTTGATCCACCTGGAAAAGAGCATCCTTGTGCTTAATCCTTGTAGTGGGAGTCCTTTTGATCCTTTGTTGATGTTTGAGAGATTAGACAATTTGAAAATCATGTAATTCCTTGATTGATCCTTTGTCTGAAGCTCTGAGAGGGCTTGAAACCCTAAATTTGATTGTAGTGGATGCTCACCCATCTTTGGGGAGACTAATGGTTCATCCATATTGTGATGATGATTTTCGCAATGATGGGAAATCTTAGTGGTCAAAATTTGGGGTATGACACCATACAGTAAGAGCGATTGTACAAGAGCCTATAAAAAAATGGTGTCAACACCAAGAATCAAAGAAACTCCGCTGGGGTAACAAAGAGGATTGGTGTCGAAACCAAGAAAGTAAGAGCAAAATGAATAGCAA
Source organism: Lathyrus tuberosus (assembly GCA_022829125.1). Taxonomy (NCBI): domain Eukaryota; kingdom Viridiplantae; phylum Streptophyta; class Magnoliopsida; order Fabales; family Fabaceae; genus Lathyrus; species Lathyrus tuberosus. Next base: position 1,261,388 of record JALAZF010000428.1, read on the forward strand.
GGGCTCCGCTGGGAATCCAAATAAAGAGATGATGTATTAACCAAGAGAAAAGAGAGATTCGGTATATTAATTGGCTGACAGTGGTTAACCGAAGAAAGAGAGTAAGACTCTGGCGGGGACAAGAGGCTGGTGTCAACAGACGGACTGTGATAAACCAAGAGAGAGAGTGTTGAACCAAGAGAAGATGTTTAACTCTGCAGGGGGCGTCGGTATGTTAACTGATAAACAGTGGTTAACCGAAGAAAGAAAGAATTGTAACTCTGCGGGGGTAGAGTAGCATTGGTTTTAACAGAGAAAACTGTGATTAACCGGGAGAACGGGTGTAGCACTGATCGAAGGTCGTAACCCAAAAGGGATGTTGGTAATGACTAAACAAACAACACTTGACCAACGAAGAAGGGTATTAAACCAAAAGAGGTTACTAGCCCAAAGGGTGCAAGTATTCGAACCAAGAAAGGTTGCCAACTGCAAGGGATTCGGTTTTAACAGGAGATCTGTGATTAACCGAGGAAAAAATGAGTGATTAACCAAGAGAAGATGATTAACTCCAGAAGGGCTCTAGTATTTTAACAGACGGACTGTGGATAACTGAGAGGGAGTGCAAACATTGGTGTTTTAACTGACCGACCGTGATTAACCAAGCAAAGGAGAAGAACCAAGATAAGGCTGTGAACTCCTGGGGAAAAAACGGTCGTGACAGGAAAACTGTGTTGGACCAAAGAAAGAGAATTGAGACTCTTCAGGGGAATCAAAAAGCAATGATTGATTACAAGAAGAAAGGAGTAATGGAACAAAGAGAGATTGCTAGCGCAAGAATAATGATCTTAACCATGAAGGATGGTGACTGATCAAGAGACGGATCGAAAGAGATAAGAGTGATCGAGGATCAAAAGAGATTGCAAAGAGAGAAGAGTGATCAAGGATTAACTCGACTGGGGAAAGAAAGCACATTACCGCCTGGAGATAGAGATGACTAAGCCAAGAACAGGGTCATTCGTCCCCTACCTGAAGTAGTCAGAATAAGAGTAGGAATTCTCCCTTCTCATTCCTTCCCTAACGCACACGGGGTGTAATGCGGAAGTTGAAACAGACAGCACAGCAGCTCCAAGTTGTACAGTGCTTCGGCGTAGAGAAACGGACAGCATAACGGCGTCGATTTGTACAGCGCTCCGATGCAAGGCGTAGCGCAAAACTCCAACTCCACGGGGGAACGAGAGAGAACGCTCTAAAGGAAGCCTAAAGAGAGGAAAATGGAAGATCGATTAATCGAAACAAGATTTTGATCAATTTATCAAGGGAGAAACATGCTAGCAACTTTCCAAGGAGGATGAAAAGTCATTTAAGCAAAAAGGTGTGAATTATTGATTACACAAGATTAAGTTTATCCATGAAGAATAAACTTAATGCAAACTGAAATGGAAGGTGCAAAACAGTGCCAAATGATCATCAAAATGTCACAGAAAATCATGTATCATGTGAACAAAGATAGTGCAAGAAGAATTATGTTCATACAATGCTAAGAACATGAAACAAATGAATAATCAAAAATATGCATCAAAAGTTCATGAATATGCTTCAACCAGGGGTGAAATGACATTTAGAACATCCATAAAATCAAGCATGATAATCAATGGAAGTGAAAATGAAGAAAGCATGGCAAACGAACTTGAAAATGCAAGAAAATGGCAATTCTGTTCAGTGGTAACCGGTTACTCACCACGCGTTAACTGGTTACTTGCTTGAAAATTACCGTTCTGGGTGAAAATTGCACTGAGTAACCGGTTAACCACCATACGTTAACCGGTTACCACTCAACAGTGGTGAAAAAAAAAACAGTAAAAACTACTTTTCAACAGTGATTCTCAGCACATATTCACTTATGCAAACTACCACATGCTTAAATACAAATTTGTGCACGAAAATTACATCATGTAAGGGCAGTTAAACACAACTTGAAATCAATAATCACAAAGGTGAAAGATCAAACAATTGCATGCTAAATCAAACCGAACATGATCAAAATCACAACATAAACGTGCGAAATCAATCGAAACAGAGAGAAAAGATAGATCCACCAACCTACAAGGCTGAGATATGCCTTGGTGATTGTTGCAAAGGATTCTTGATGCAGAAAAACAAAGAAAACCAGAGGAATCTTCAATTTGTAGATGAACTGTATCGAAATCGAGCAAAATACGATAAAGCTCCAAAATGCAAATTCGAACTGTTGGAAGTTGCAGCAAATACTCAAGATTAATCCAAAAGCTAAAATAACTCCAGAAATCCAAGTGTAATAGCAAGAATGATGAAGGTTGAGCTCAAGAAATAATCACTTTTGATGTAAAAGTGATTATCCTTCAAAGTAGCAATGAGCTTTGGTGAGGTTTTGGAAGAGAATTGAGATGAAGATGAAGATGTAGTAGAGAAATTCAGAGGGAATGTGGGAGAATTGAGAGTGAAATGGAGCAAATGGTTGAAGGTCCTTGAAAATGGGTGAAGGTGAGTTTATATAGATTTTAGGTTTGGAGTGTGAGATGGTTTGGAATTTGGGTTGGAATTAGCTTTGGGTTTGGAACTAGGCTAGGAGTTAGTTGGACTTGACTCACCGAGTCAAGGCAGTTAACTCGGTTAGTTAGAACCAACTCGGTAAAAATCCCAAGGTGCACTCCATCATCCAAAGGTTGATATGCTTGGAAAACAAGGGACATGGTGCACTTGAATTAGAGTGAAACATTGGAATAAATGCACTTGGAATGTCTTAAAATGTCTAGAGATGTCTAGAATATTCCACACACTGCTAGAACACTGTAGAATCAATGACCAAGGAGAGTGCACGACTGCTGTCTCAAAAATGCAGGAATTTCAAAATTGTACTGAGTAATCGGTTACTCATTGAAATTCTGGCCAGTATATCAGATGTCCTATCGAGATGTCGAGACACTGATATACAACAACAATGAACAAGTTCAATACAAAAAGTGTGCATAAAATGTAAAGAACACCAGAAATTGTTAACCCAGTTCGGATCTAACTATCCTACATCTGGGGGCTACCAAGCCAGGGATGAAATCAATATTCGATAGTATCAATTCACTGATAACCACACCCAGTTTAATCAGCTCACTTAATCACTACCCTTCCTATGACTTCTACCTAAGACTCCCCTAGGTATGAGGCCCTCCTCAAATCCCTCTTCAATCACAACCCGTGACTGGTTCCTTACAAGACAAGTAACAATGGTCGAAGCACAAATTCTCAATACTTCACAGCTTATGAGAATTAACACTCAGCTCCTCAATGCTTAAAAGCTTATGAGCAACCTTACACAACTTACACTACAGTCCTTATACTGTTATCATAAGATACCAGTTAGGCTCACAAAACACAAGCACACAACCCTAAAAATACATGTAAGTTCGACGCATATACCTAGGCAAACATCAGTCTATATATAGCTTGTAATCTGGACTGAATTGGACTTCAAAAATGCAGCAATTAGGCTGCTCACAAATCTGCAAAATTAACTCCAATAAAATAGGTCTTCAATCCAAAGTTTCCTATTATGTCTCCATAATTAGAAACAGCAGCAAATCCAAAAACCAACACAAAACCCTAATCCAAAAATGCTTTGGATGCCACATAGGATAACCAAAAATTCATAGAATATTCAGTTACAAATCTTTGTAACAGAATCTGCAATAAATCCTGACTTCACAGCACGATGTCCTATGAGCAGTCATGGGACATCTTCATTCGACATGTTGAACAAAGAGTAGAGAAACATATCTTTAGACATCTTCATTCAACATCTGCTGCTACATGAGTTTTAGCAAAATAATGCCAACCATAAAACCAAGGAAATAACAATCTCCCCCTTTGGCTTATTTTTGGCTAAAACTCCACACACACTTAAACACCATCAGTATCAGCAGCGGAAAAACTCAAACCAAACCAGCATAGCAGCATTCCCCTTTAGCTGTAAAAACCACAAAATACAGCAAGAACCCTCATTATAGTAAGCTGGCAAAAACTCCCCCTCAACAGCAGCAATATTTCAGATTCTCCCCCTCAGCAACTGCAGCATCACAAACATAATCTACCTGCAGCACATACACAGAGTCTACCTGCAGCACTCCCCCTCAACAGCACAAGCACATACCAAAGCTGCTCTCCCTCACACTCACTACTCCCCCTTTTTAGCCACAAATATGACAAAGAGAGGTCATAGACAAATGTAACCAAATTACATAGCAGTAAATAGTCCAACAACCAAAACAAAATTAGGTTGTCCTAAAAGAAGAAAAACAAAAATAGACAAAAATAGAAAATAAACTTTGCAGATAGTCTAGCTAATCAGCACTGTCCTCTTCATCAACAACCTCATCACCTTCAGATCCAGAGGCACCATTCTCAGAACCAGAGTCATCAGACTGCTGGACACTCTTTCTATCAGACTCAGTAGATTCACCTTGTCCATCATCTTCAGTCAGCTCTTGCTCTTTAGCAGCAATTCTCTTCTCAACCAAGGCTTTAATCAGCAGCTCGAGCTTTGTCTTCCTTGCTGTATTTCTCCTGATAGATTCTTCCAGCTCCTTGCAGGTTTCTTGCAACTGAGCAATGGCTTCATCATCAAGATTAGCAGATCGTGAAGTTGAGGAGGGTGTCTCAACAACATCAGACACATGGACTCCACTTAGCAGCCTATAATGCAAAGTCATTGGAGGTTTTCTCTTGCTGACCTTGTCACTTCTTACCAAGCAGTCAGGAAATTGATCCAGGATTATTCCACAGATTAAGGATGGGAAACATATGGGTAGCTTAACAGCAGATGAGCTAGCTTGCTTCAAAACTTGTTCAAAGATATATGCTCCAAAGTTGAAAGGGACCTTCTTTCCAATAGCATAGATGAATTTTCCAAGCATGGATGAGATGGTGGAAGTATGGTTGGTAGAAACCTAGTTTACCACTGCAATTCTGTGAAGGATAGCATATTTGACACTTAGCTTCCCAGAAGAGAGCTTTCCTTCATTTGGCCAAACTTTGATGCAACCACCTGTTATCTCCTCACATATTTCATCATCTGTTGCTTCTAACTCAGCCTGATGGTCCGTAGGTCTCCCCAGAAAGTTATTAATCACTTTGGGAAAAAATTTCACAGCTTTACCTCTTAAATAGACTTTTCTGAGTTTGCTATCAAAGTTTTCAGGGATACTCACAACAAACTCCTTAAGCAACTTCTCATAACATGGTCCTATGTCAGACACAGTCTTCATCAACCCAGCAGTTTCAATAAGATCAACCACTTCCTTATACTTGTTGAAGTCTTTTCCCAGTTCTCTCTCTAAAGCTACTCTTCTTTGGCTGACAATGGTCAACCTATCAGTTTGCCTCTGAGACCTGACAGTTTGATCATCCCTTCTCCCACTGATGTCCTGGACATCAGTTCCAGCATTTGACTTATTCAGTTTTGTGACCCTCCTTTTCTTGATTTGGACCACAACTTCACTCCATTGCTTAGAGGGACCTGTTCCAGCCTTTCTTTTGTTACTCCCCACATTAGCAGATTTCCTAATCATTTCTGCATCCTTTGAAGTCTCAGTCACAATGGTATTCTCTTTTCTACTCCTGATTCTTTGAAGTATGTCAGCTATTGGTTCCTCATCAGAGTTTTTCTCAACAATATTACTACACATCTCAGCCCTCTTCTTGCTTCTTCTTTCCCTAGCCACCTGAATTGGTATACAACTCTCAGTCCTATCAGTAGGACTACATGAGTTTTAGAAAAATAATGCCAACCATAAAACCAAGGAAATAACACTCATCATGCGTTAACCGGTTACTTCAGTCAATTTTTTCCCAAATTGCTCAGGAAATGATACTGGAGTCCCGGTTGTGATTTTCCACCTCTTGTCTTGATGAATAGGTATGTAAACCTTCATTTTGTGCTTGTTTTGATAACGTAATGATCTCGTGAGGATATGATTAATCGGGCTTGGAAAACCTGAATATCATGCGGCAAGTAACACACAGAGAAAAGTGAGAATGTGTATGCTAACGATGCGAATGCGCATGTTTATGCAAAAGGCAAAAGAGGGAGGTCAAATTTCGGGTTATGACAGCGTTATGTGAGAATGATGGATGATATGCAAAGTTATATATTTTTTAGCTTTAATAAAAAAGAACTTTAACAAATAGATTTCAAATATCATACAATGAAGGGTGGAGACCCTGTTTTATTGAATTCGAAAGATTGCAAAAAGGGAAAATACAGTATTTTATCAAGTGCTGTAAGGAAAATGGCTAAGCTTATGGATCTTGAGTCCTCTCTGAAGAGAGCTCAGATGCTGGCTCTGGTACTTTCCTTTTCTTTGACCGGGGCTCTTCAGCCGTAGTCGGGTTGTCAGTCCTTTGCCAAGTGAAAGAAGCGAGCAAATTTCTTCGGTCCTCTTGATTCTCTATAGCATGCTGCTCTAGTATCTTAATAAGAGCATCCTTGTCCTTTAATAGTTCCTGAATCTTGGTACACTCCACATTGAGGATTCGATACTTGTTTTTCCAAGAGCTCATCTCACATTGAACTTTGTTGAGAGCTACCTATAGTTTTTCCGTGTCAGACATGAAATAAAGGACAGATTCCTTTAACGAAAAAACTTCTTGGCGAGGGTAAGGCATCCTCAGCTTGAGGACTCTAGTTTGCACCCAGTGGAGATAAGGTTCCATGGAGGTACAGTCTGGCCTTCCTAGAGACCCTCTTCCTTTCATTTGAATATGTTGCCATGCATGCACTATTTCCTTCTTTAGTGCCCTGTCATTTACCCCTTCCTTGAAGTAAAGACCTTCCAGATGAACATTATGCGAGATATTCTTCATCGGGTATTCGAGTTGACGGCAAACTAAAATTGGATGATGTTGATTCCTCCTTTAGTTCCAATAAGGGGTACGTTAGGAAAATTTCTACAACTGTCGATGATCTCTATTCCTTAATAAATCCTATTATACCAATCTATGTCAGAGTTGGTAAGGGACATAATCCTTTGTGACCAACGTAGAGTACTCTTGTAATTCCAAAAAGCAGCAGACTTTGGTAAATGGGAAATAAACCATTTGTAAAGTAAGGGTACACAACATATGATCATTCCTCCACTGTACAAATTCCTTAAGTGCACATAATGATAAGCATCTGCGAGCAGGGTTAGTACGGGATTTCCAATCAGAAATATCTTAACGGCGTTGGTATCAACGAAGTTGTCGATGTTGGGAAAGAGGAATAACCCATATGTGAGCAGGACAAAGATGTCTTCGAAAGCAGTTATGTTTCCTATACTAGCAAAGTACAGAGCTTTTTCTACTTGAAATTTAGCTGGTAAACCCTGGATTCCTTCTTTGGTGGTCATGTGAGTCCTAACTTCTGACTCGTCCAAAGAGATTGCTCTTGCAATGACCTGATCCTTTGTAATTTATTCTAGTCTAGAAAAAGAAGCTCGATTAGTGATAGGTAAATCAATCAGATGAGAGTACTCTTCTAGCGTTGGTGCCAGTTGGTAATCCGGGAATGTGAAAGAGTGATAAATCGGATCGTAGAACTGAATTAGCGTAGACAGGATTCCTTCAACTACATGGACCCTTAATAGAGACAACAATCCTCTGTGCTTAGCTCTGAAAGCATCAGGGTTGGTAATCATCCTTGCCAACCTCTTTAAATCCTCTAGTTTCAGAGCCTTGAAGGTGTACTTTTACGTCTTTCTTCTACTGAAATCCATAACACAAGCTTTCTAATATTTGCAATTATTGTTTTTGTTTATTTTGAAAAAAGAAGATATTTTTTCTTTGTTTAAGAGTTTTTTAGAAGAATGCATGAATGCAGCACACAAAAACATTGAAAAAACATGGGTTCAAAGGTTCAACGTCATGTGCATGGAGTCATGGCTCTACCCATCCCCAAAGGTTGCACTATTTTGGTAAATTTTTGTACCTGTAGAACAGGTTCTAAGGTTCCCAAAGTCATTGACCCCCCTAGGGATATTGACAGCAAGCTGGTTCACCCGAGCAAGCTGTGATATCCTAGGGTAATCTCATTTTAGTGTAGTATCACGTATCAACTATTCCCAATAGTTACTGCACTGCCAAGTGGTCATAAGGTTAATGTCGACTAAATCCTCAGGATCACAAGTGCCGCACTGGGAAAACTCTACTTTCACGACAATTGGTCGTTCAATAGTAAGTATCCACATGGGCCCTCACCTGATTTAGTGGTCTACCAGGATCGCTTGTTCGGGATTCACTCCCTATAAGTTCACCCGTCTGTGCCACCCCTTATCTTAAGGTTCTCTCAAACTTTCCACATGCGTATCAATGGCATTCCCATTAACAGAAAAATAAACACGGATATCAAGAAGGAATTGCAGTAAACATATATAGTATATAGTATATAGTATGTAGTATGATTGCTAACAACCTAGACCTCTTAGGAATTCTAATCCTAGTTTGAAACGTCCCCAGCAGAGTTGCCATTTTTTCTGTAGCGTGCAATTTTGGTCGGTGACGCGACCACCTTATCGCCATGGTTAGAATTGGGTGCTACTTGCTGATTTCTTATTTATCCTATGAAGCCGGAAAGGAAAGGGAAGTTATCTAAAACTAACCTTGCACGCAAATATTTTCTTTAACAAATGCTAAGAGGTTGGGGGGTCCGGGGTCAGGTTATACAATGGGGAGTTGTCAATTACCCATCCTATATATGGATATCCATAGATCATTAGCAATTCTACTGTTTTCTATTTAATGGTGTTTGTTTGTTGATTGGGAAAGTTTCTCCTTTGGGAGTGTTTGAGAGAGAGAGTTTTTGTTGATTTCGGGTTTTTCCGGTGTTTTTGGTAAGGTACTGGACCTAAGGTTTTTTTATTAGTGTGCTCGCTAAGATTTTGCAATCTTATGCCTACGTATTCCCGTTAAAGAAAACAGGGAAATCAGAGCAATCGTAGTTCCTCCTATTCTATGGGAGGAAAAGATGTTTGGTGTCTTGTTCAAAGCCTAAGATTGAAGCTAAAGGAGTATTTGTGTCTTGTTCGAAGCTAAAAGGTTTGACTGAGAGAGAATTTGTCACCTCTAAAGGAGATATCTCATCTGTCCATCACAGTTGTTGGGTAACTGATTATAAAGGAGAATTACTTTAACTGGGATATGTGAATCCAACAATGCCATAATTTCCTTTATGAGGGATCTGTCCTGAAGGAGAAAACTTTAACTCAGTGTTGAGCAATGCAATTTTTCCTTAGGAATCTTTACATGCTAAGAGAGGGACATGGGCTTGGATGTAAATAATCGAGAGGCTTGCCGCTTACAGAAACTAGATGAAAGAGGAAGTTACCAGGAGAAAAGATGGACCACAACTTGGATTTTTGAATCAACAAGTGTGCCACTTACATCAATTATCTGGGATTATGGTTTGTTTGATTTTCTGTTTTGATGTGTGATGTACAGAGAAATGTATTCCTACAGAGAGAACTATTGATTTTCTCTGAGGGGATGTTGTTTTTTGTGTGTGCCTTGATTAAAGCAAAAGGTTGAAGCTAAAAGGTTGACTCTATTTAGGGAGTTTTATCTGTCTTATACAAAGCCCAAGATTGAGGCTGAAAAGAGACTGACTCTTTTGGGGATATCATTATTCAAAGCCTAAGACGAGGCTAAACATTGACTTTTTCGGGGAAGCATTTTGTCTGTCTTGTACAAAGCCCAAGATTGAGGCTAAAAAGAGAGTTATTGACTCCTCTGGGGAATATGTGTATGTGTCTTGTATAAAGCCCAAGATTGAGGCTAAAAGAAGAATCTGAGTCTACTGGTGAGAGGTTTTATCTGTCTTGTACAAAGCCCAAGATTGAGGATAAAAGGAGACTGACTCTGTTGGAGAGTATGATCTGTCTTGTACAAAGCCCAAGATTGAGGCTGAAAGGAAATTTGACTGACTTAGTTGAGGATATTTTCGGTGTCTTGTACAAAGCCCAAGATTGAGGCTGACTTTACTGTGAAAAAGAAAGAATCATTATACAAAGCCTAAGAGGAGGCTGATTGGGGAATTTCATATATAAAGCCTAAGAGGAGGCTAACTTCTGCTGAGGATTATTGAGATCCAGAGACAGGTCCAAAGTGGAGAATCAACTCTTACTGAGGATTTTAGAAGAGTTGAGATATCAGATGCCTTGACGTTCTGATTTTGGCTAGTGTTGTATTGAGGGTAAGATGACCCTAGCTAGGGAATTTTAGGATGAATATTGAGTGTTTATGAAATGATCAAGGTTATTCCTGTGTTTTTTTTGGGAAACTTGAGGGTTTCTTGAAATCCAAAAGGAGATGAGACTGTCCAAGTCTACTGGTATGAAAGGGTTTATCTTTGTAAGATGCCCAATAGGAGGCAGGTGTCTTCAGGGATGAGAATCAACCCTAAATTGGTTTGAGGTTTTGACTCTTAGGAAGAATGCTCTAACAAAGGATGACTAGGTTCTGTCCTATACCTGTAAGAGGTCTCGGGTCTTTGTACTATGCCCAAGAGAAGGCATAAGAACTTTTAAGAAGCCTGAGGGTCCTTCTACAAAGCCCAAGAGGAGGCTAGGGATGCTTTTAGGAAGCCTGTGTCCAAACCTAAGAAAAGTTCAAGAAAGGTTTCACCGGGAATTAATCCTTTAGAGACCAGTTCTAGGGTTTGAAGAAATTTAAGAGAGGTTTCACCGGGAATTAAACCTTTATGGGGAAATGAATTTCTTAGACAAATTTCTAGTAGTGACAGTCTTGAGAAAAGTTTCACCAGGAATAATGTCTTTCTCTGTTCCATATTATATAATCCCAAGATGAGGCAAGGTTGTATCTGAAATTTCCTATGGGGAACTAGTTTTGACTGTGTTGAAAGAGTGATTGTCGGCTTTATCTAATCCTAGACCTAATTGTCGGGGAAAACTCTAAGCAGATACTATATACAGTTATATACATATGAAATATATAGACAAGTATGTTGAAGAGTGTAGGAGGACTTACAGGTGAGCAAGCTTCCAGCATTATGAACAAGTATATATAAACAAATATGTAAAAGAAAGCTGTTAGAACTTACAGGCGAGCAAGCTTCCATTGTAACAACTGTATGGTTAGTGATTCAAGAAATTAAATAAAGTTTTGATAACAACTATGAATTTGAATATAAATAAAAGGGGAAAGTTGTTTTAAAGAGATTGGGGCTTACAACTCAAGGAGAGGCCCAGATATAATAGTAATCGTACCGTTGATCCGAAAATTGTATTGGGACTTATACAATGACTGAGGCCCAAAGTATTGTATTTACAAAGAGGTTGGGTCTTACACTATATTAGAGGCCCAACGTTTATTTTTGTACAAGCGATGAGGCTTACAACTCAAGGAGAGGCCTGAGAATAACAGTGATCGTAACGTTGTTTTTGAAATTGTATCGGGATTTATACAACGACTGAGGCCCGAATTATTTATGTACAAAGAGGGTTGGGTCTTACACTCTATTAGAGGCCCAAATTATGTTTGAAAAAAGAAGAATAATGAGACTTACAACACAAGGGAAGGCCCAAAATGATTCTGTTTAAAAGACGACGATCGCGCCGTGGTTTTAGAAACACAGTGGAACTTATACAATGACTGAGGCCTAAATTATTTTATGTACAAAGGGGGTTGGGTCTTACACTCTATTAGAGGCCCAAAGAGTTTGAAAAATATTTGAAAAATCAAAATTTAGAGGAAACCCTAATTTTGAATTTAAAAGATATAATTTTCAAAGGAAATTAAATAAAAAATGATATAAAATATCTAATATATTTAAAAACAAGTTGTAAACTTTTAAAAATATTTTGAAAAACCATGTTTATTCACATGAAAGCTTGAAATTCATTTGGTTTTGAAAAATCAAGATAAGAATTTCATTTTAAAATGTTTGAAAACAAATCAAATGAAATTAATTACAAAAATTCTAATTTTATTAAATAAATAATATATATGGGATTTTTTGTAAATCAAAATAATTTAACATTTTTGTGACTTTTTAAAAAAATAACCAATAAAAAATGATAAAAAATGGGAGAGAAATTAGTTTTTGAAATCAATTAAATCAAAAATCAAAAATTCAAAAATTAAAATAATTTGAATTATGGCGCCAACGGTCAAGGGAAGAACACACACGACCCTCTTTTTGCAGATTTTCATTTTCTCACTTTTCTCTCTGATTGCTCAATGGTTTTGCACGATTCAAACATCAATCTTGCTCATTTTTGAACAAGGATCACAACCATATAGATTAATTGCATTTATATTAAGTGTGGAGTGAGAAATCAAGTAATTGACTCACAAACCCTAATTTCTACAAGAACATCATGAAATCCTATACACGATTGATTAATGGCAATTGATTGAAGGTTATTACTCTACATACATGCAGAATCATGATGGTAACTTGAAATAACATTTATAATGCATGGTATATAGAGTTTGAAGGTGTCAGGCTTACCTCTTGTAGCTGGTGATCGAGCTTGATGATGGAGGTGTTACAGATGTGTGGTAAGGACCTGGACAGCTTCATTATACCCTATGGAGTGTGTTGAGATGCTCAGCCTTGAATGGAGATGCTTGGATCAACTTCTGGTACCTCAACTGCAACCTTTCCAAAAGCTTGACCAACTAACTAGTGATTTTGTGATTCAAGTGTTTCAAATGTGTTTCAAGGCCATGGATCACTCATATATCATGTTTATGAGGTGTTGGCATGATTGGTTTGGTTTGAATCACTTCCAATTTCAAAACCCGATAGTGACTTGCAAGAGAAGGTGTTTTTTGGAGTGAAAGACAGATTTTGAGTAAAGCATCTATTTGGGTTCTTTGGTGTACTCAAACTGATCACAAATGAGCTCTATTTATAGTAGAGCAAGTTTATTTTGCAAGCAATAGTGAGTGACAACTGGTACAGGTCTGTGGCCAATGGTTGCATAAAGGAATTCTAGTATTCCATGATCATTGACTTGAGATTAGAGCACAGGCCTATGGTCTTCTATTGCAGGGATAAGGCTTGACTCATTCAGTTAGGTTTGCTTCAATCCATGCCACCTTGATGCACCCATTAAATGCTTGACGCCAAATTTGAAATTCAAGGTTCATGTAAATGATGGTTTTGCACATGCCAAGTTGATTTCTGGACTCAAGGGTTCAAAGTTGAAATCATCAAGTGACTCATCAAGATTCTTTCTGATCTTTGAAGAGGACAAGGCTTGGAAGATGACAAGAAATGGAAATCACGTGGCACAAGAAATGCACACAATCTACCAAATGTTGTCATGAAAATAAGTTTGAGCAAGGCCTGTTGTGATGCTCATAACTCCTAACTCCTAACTCATGGACATTCTGGAAAGCTCTCATGACATACTTCAACCTTGATGTTCAAGGTTGCTCTTGGTTCAGCTTGGATCAAAGTGAAAAATGTCTCTACATTTTGGAAAAAGTAAGACAGATTCTGACTTATTGAAAATTTCACTAAGTGTTGGAAAGTAGTCATTTTCATGTTTTTGTGATTTTGATCAATCTGTACCTCAAAATCCATGAGGATTTTGAATGAAATGTAGTTGACATATTTGAAGTATGTAAGATAAACTTTAATTTGAGCCATGAATGGGAGAAAAAGGCCTTGTGGTTTAGGAGGTATGACCTTGAAAAGTTGGTACAAAATCACTTTGGTTCCATAACTTAGAAAAAATTTAGTTTCTTATGGTTGCCCCTTTTGGAAGAAACCTCACTTTTCTTGATTTTTCTTAATGAATGATGATCAACACCATACATTAATATTGTTTTTTACTTAGGGGAACCATATTTGTGAAAATTTCCAAAAAGTCAAAATTGATTTTGGGCACAGTTGACTTTTTGTCAGATGAATTCCAAACTGTGTGATCCTTTATGAAATCAAGTCCTTGACCTAATTCAAACCTAATGGATGGGTTCAATAGGTGTTATGGGGTGTATTGAATCATGTCTCAAGGTTTGGGAGAATGTCTTGGTCAAAAATCAAAGATACAATTGACTTTTTTCCTCAAAATCCTAATTGTGGTCCAGATGAAAATGAATCTTGAGAATCAAGATTTTTGGATCAATCCATTGTTAAAAATGGATCAATGTGGTGTATTTGAGGTCCTCAAATCTTGTCTTGAGGTATTGGCTCATATCTTGCCTCAAAAGTCAACTTAGGGGTGAATTAGGTTAAGAAACCCTAATTCCCAAATTTTGATGAATGCTTCCCCTGAGGCTAAATTGACTTGATGATTGGGTCCATGAGGTTCCTTGGATTATCTTGGGTTATGCCTTGAAAAATTGGCTTGTGTCCAGAGGAAAATTTTCATCTGGAGGCCTTGGTCGACCAAAACCCTAATTTGATGAAACTTGCGATCTTGAGGCTTGATCCACTTGGAATGTTGCAACTTTATGCTTGATTCTTGATATGGGAGACCTCTTGATCCTTTATGGGTGTTTGAGAGGTTAGACAAGTTGAAGATCATGTCATTTCTTGATTGATCATTTGTCTAAGTGCTTTGAGATGGCTTGAAACCCTAGGTCTTGATTGTAGTGCATGCTTAATCATCTTTGAGGAGATTGATGAGGTATGATGGTACATCCATATTGTGGTGATGATTTGCACAGTGATGGGAAATCTTGGTGGTCAAAATTTGGGGTTTGATAATATATATATATATATATACACTACGGGAAAAGAGGGAAAAGAGGGCGCATTTTTGCCCTATAAAAGCGCTTAAAAGTGTTGTCTAAGCCTGCGCTGTCGTAGGTAAAGACGGCGCTTTTTTATTTATTAAAAAATGCTCTCTAAAAGGGAACTTTAGACAGCGCTTTTAAAAGCGCTGTCTAAAGTATACGTTTAAAATTTAAAATTTTTTTTATAAACTTTAGAAAGCGCTTTTTCCTTCAAAAGCGCTCTCTAAAGGTGCTTTTAGACAGCACTTTTGAAAGTGCTGTCTAATGTATACGAAAAATGATTTTTTTATATACCTTTGGAGAGCGCTTTTCCCTAAAAGCGCTCTCTAAAGTATACCTATAATTTTGTTGATTTTTTCTACGTTTAAAAAATCTCAATTTAGCCTTTTTTTTTATGCAGAAACCGGCATAGTTTCAAACCAACATTTCTTATATAATTTCTTGCAACAACAGAATTCTTATACATTTCAAGAAATAGAATTCTTACAACAACAGAATTCATATATACATTTCTATAAAATTAACATTCAGAAAACTTACAACAGAATTCACAAAATATATACAAAATTCACAAAATTCTTGCAACAACAGAATTCATATACATTAACAGACTTCACAAAATTTACAACAGAATTCTTCTTGCAACAGATTTTTCTTATATTCACAAAACTAAATTTACATTCACAAAACTATACATTCAAAAAATTCTTCTTAGAAGAAAGAATTCGCACAATTCTTCCGTAATATAATTCAATTGTTTCCTTGTGTAAGAAGAACACGCCATATCTTCGAAATACTACATAACAAAACAAAATACGCATTATTTAGTTAAAAATAATAAATTATATGACATATCCGATAAATATTAAAATAAATCCTAAGTTATAAAACCATGCATACCCTAATAGGAATCTCCAATTGTCCCATTTGAATGATTTCTCTCATGAACCTCAAAACGAAGTACCCGCAGTCTATGCCATTAGGCTGACGAGGGCACTACACATAGACAAACAAATAAGAAATAATATATAGATGTTTTGTGTTATTAAGTAGCATCACTAATAAGCAATATTGTGAAAATTAATATACCTCCACTTTGACCCATGTAATATTGGTTGATCTAGCCCGTGCTACTCGAGTCTCTCTTTGTGCACGGTATAGTAGTATAGCTCTATAAAAGAAAAACGTAAACTTAGAACAATGTCACAGAAATAATTAGATATACAAATACACACGAATATTTCGAACAATCTCACTTACGTGTCAACCACATCCTTCATATTCTGATATGTGGACCAATCAGTATCCAATGAATTAAGATAATAGACCACTTCTGTTATAGGATTAATGGCAACCAACAACCAATGTCCACTGTAAAATATAACAAAAGTTTAGATGGATAATTTCTACGCAAAAGATACAAATTAAAGATTAGAATGAAATTATAATGAAAATCTTACCCGTTTCCTGTATTATACGGTAAAAGAAACAGACTTTCTGTGTTGCTGGCCGTAAATCGCTCAAGTAAGTGGTCTCTTACTTCAATTGCATTCATACTAATTCTCGGTGCATTAACAAGGCTGCAAGAGAAGAAACAGAATTTTTTTGACAAATCCGTCCCCAACATGAATTTTTCATACATGCACCTTAAATAAAAACATAATAAACATTAGACTATTATCAGTGAAATGTGTAAATAAATTGTTCAACTAAATAAATAATAGATTGGTTGGAGTACCAGATGTATGAATGCATAACACCGATGCCTAATTCAGTATGATTGAAAACCTGCTCCATGTCCTCTTTTCCGATTATCTCGGAATGAGGAAAACCAAAAACACCTTCGTCCATGTTGATTTGACGAATAGCACCTTGCATCAAATCTGACATTGCCAAAAGTGTTTCTAGACACGTCTGAAAGTGAGGTCTTTTTTCCTTCACGGTCCTTGTAGGAGCTTTTTTCTTGCTGGTCTGTTGTGAAGGTTGAGCAGGAACCTAACAATCATATAAGTTAGGTAGAGTAGAAAATCATGAATTCGGATAATAGAATAACACTTAAAAGCTACCTCTCTGTGTGATTCAACAGACTCGTTTTGCAGCAAAACCCCTTTATTCTTTGTTGCGGGTTTTGTAGGAGTCTAACATTACCATGTAAAAAAAATGTAAGTAATGGTTCAGAATGATTTTCATAATCGTTCAGAATTGACATTTGAATACTAAGAGATTCGTAATGGTTTTCAACATACCTCATCACCTATTGAAATGAGGTCTAACGGCCATGCAACAAACGAACCTATTGCATCCCGCAACAATGTAACCTCTGAAACCGAGTCTGGTATCGGTAGTAACGCATCCGTATCTAAAGCGATATCAACTGACACTTTCAGATAACCTTGTGGGAGCGGATGATGGTGAAGTAACGCTCCCGCAAAGTTATGCACTTTTCCCTTGCCAACCATGCGATAAGTCGGAAACGACAAATACAGCTGGCAAGATGAAATGCCCTGAAGCAATAATAAATATGTAACTCTTAATATGTATAAAGGTCAAATAAAATAAATGTGTTAATTTAATTAAAATAAATATATGCTAATTACCTCGGGAATTTTATTTGGAGAATTGATACTAGCTTTGTCACTAGCATCTTTCAAACTGGAACCGCGCCTTTCCGCCTCATATCTCTCTTTATCCTGGTGCAATGCTTGGACTTGCGCTTGTAGTGCCATCACACTTTGCATGATTTCTTGGGTGGTGGGATTTTTTTTCTTTGATTGCTTATACAAGGATGATGGAGTCACACCAAATCCTTTACCTCTCACCCGACCGGGATACTCAGGAACATTTAGTACTCGACTAAGAATGCTCCTGCAATCATCCTCACCTGCGGGTATGGATTTAGATAGATTCTCCTGAAATTCATTGACATATCGAAAATTATTAGTGGGGATTAAAAATTAATTATAATTTAATAAAATTTCAATTAACTTTGAGACATAATGTTATACTTACACATTCTTCATAAACATGTTGAACATCTTCTGTAACAGCTCCACCCTTATCCACGCGAGCTTCCTCCCACAAAACATGGTCCGGAAGTGATGATTCTTCACTTTTAGACTCTTGTAACTACACATTTAGTTAAATAATAAGTTCATCAATTATAACACAATAATACAATTAATAAAATCATAGCATTAATATATACTTACTAATTTTTGTTGTAATCGTGCATATCCCAAACGCCCTTTTCTGTATGGATACGCGGGGTTTGATGCTCTTTCGCGATTAATGGCACTCAATTTCTGGATAAAAAATTTTAAGTCATATCAAAACAAACTAATGAAACACATATATAATACAATCAATAGACATGACAAGACAACATTACATTGAATTCTTCGGTTTTTCGTTTGCCTACAAAAATGCCCCATTCTTGCGGTGTAATCACATCCGCATACAACGGTGGAAGTTCTGCTTCAACAAATTTTTTGTTCTCATCCCTAAGATATTTGCTTGATAATAAGGCTCTAAACCCTCTGTGTCTCTTTCCGGCCAATTGAAGACAATACTTTTGCTGGCTTTCTTCAATATTAAAGGACCTCTACGAAAAAACATACACATATAAACATAAAGTGTTTTAGTATAAGTAAATTAAAGACTTAATCATCAAAAAAATCTAATAACATCAATCATATTTGGTAAGTACCTGTATCTCAGTCCATATCTTTTCTTTACCAGCATCCAACGATTTACTCCACCAATTATCACTAGTGATTGGAATGTGCTGACGGACAAGTGAACCAATGTATGAAGATAACATTGAACCATTAGGCTCAACTAGTTGGTTCTAGTCACTCCAATGTACATCAAATCTCATCCCTTTATCTCTAGCACGGATGATTCTCTTCATAATGGTTTTTCCTCTTTTTATTTCATGTTCTACATTCGAAGCTTCATTCTGAGCTTCCTGTGTATCTTGTGTCTCGTTGGTGTCTTCCTGGTTATTAGACATTTTACCTGTAAGAAAGAAAAAAAAATTAAATGAAAAAATATAAACTCATAAAGCAAAAGAGTTTCTTACCTAGCCCTTTCATCACACATACTACCAAGAAATATAAACTCATAAAGCAAAAGTGTTTCTTACCAACACCCTCACTTCACTGTTAATGAATACTTACAACTTACAAAGCCTAAGCAAGTTAAAGTGAAAATTGAAAAGGAAAAGAAAAATAATTAATAAACACTGAAATTGATACTTGTTAGTAACAGGTACCAAGTAAATAAACAAACACCCTTATAAAAGAATGATAAGATTCTGAGTTTCTAATTCTAACAAGAAATTGATACTTGTTAGTAACAGGTACCAAAAGGAGAGCACAATAGTAATCCTACACAAAATATTCAAATTTTATCATCATTCTACACAGAAACTCTAGCTTTCATTGCAGGGTCATATTCTATTATATATACCAAACAAGAACAACAATAATAGTTTAAAAATCAAGAGAAATAAATTTATAAACAAAAAACATCAACAAAAATGTTGTTTTACGTTTCTTTTAAAAAAAAAGAGGAAGAAGTTGCAGGTGGTGGTAAGAAACACTTTTGCTTTATGACAAGAACGACCAACAACGAACAACAGTAACATGCAAGAACGATTGACAATAACGATGACAAGAACAGCAACAACGAACAATGTTAGAAGTAAGAACAACAACAACAATGTACCTCTTCTTCGTCACGACGACAGCAAAACGACGACAGCAGTGAAGTCACGACAATGAACGACGGCAGCAGAACGACGACAACCGCGAATGAACGACGACAATAGCGGATGAACGACGGCAATGGCAAAGGGTTTCAGCAGAGAAGAAAGAGAGCAAGGGTTTCAGCAGAGAAAAAAGTGAGCAAGGGTCGAGAGAAGAAAATGAATAGAAGCAGTTTCAGAAAATAAAATGAAATGTGTTTTATATTTTAATTAATAAATGACCTTAGAGGGCGCTTTCCTTAAAAAGCGCTTTCTAAAGTGACAAGACTTAAAGACCTTAGAGGGCGCTTTTCTTAAAGCGCTTTCTAAGGTTAAACTTTAGACAGCGCTTTTCTAAAGCGCTTTCTAAAGGCTATTTTTAGAAGGCTTATAACAGCGCTTTGTCCTTAGAAAGCGCTGTCTAAGGTTTACCTGAAAATGTCAAAAAATATAAAAATGAGTCTGGGGCGAGGAGGATTCGAACCCCAGACTCAAAGCATGGCAAACAAACACACAAACCTCCTTGCCCAGCGGTACTACGCCCTCATCCATTGTTTATACTCACTCCATAACTATATAAAATACGGTGTCAACCTATATATTTAAATAAATTATTTGAATAATTTTAAATATAATTTAAAATAAATTAAACTATAATTTAATATAATTTAAAGATATTAAATATAATTTGATATATTAATATAATTTATATATATTAAATATAATTTAAATAAGTTAAAATGTTTGTATTTAAAACATATATATTTAAATATATTATTTGAATAATTTAAAATATAATTGAAAATAAATTAAAATATAATTTAATATAATTTATATATATTAAATATAATTTGATATATTAATATAATTTAAAGTATATTTTAAATTAATATATTTTAAATTATATATTAATATAATTTATATATATTAAATATAATTTAAATAAGTTAAAATGTTTGTATTTAAAACATATATATTTAAATATAATATTTGAATAATTTAAAATATAATTTAAAATAAATTAAAATATAATTTAGTATAATTTAAATATATTAAATATAATTTGATATATTAATATAATTTAAAGTATATTTTAAATTATATATTAATATAATTTATATATATTAAATATAATTTAAATAAGTTAAAATGTTTGTATTTAAAACATATATATTTAAATATATTATTTGAATAATTTAAAGTATAATTTAAAATAAATTAAAATATAACCTAATATAATTTAAATATATTAAATATAATTTGATATATTAATATAATTTAAAGTATATTTTAAATTATATATTAATATAATTTATATATATTAAATATCATTTAAATAAGTTAAAATGTTTGTATTTAAAACGTATATATTCAAATATATTATTTGAATAATTTTAAATATAATTTAAAATAAATTAAAATATAATTTAATATAATTTAAATATATTAAATATAATTTGATATATTAATATAATTTAAAGTATATTTTAAATTAATATATTTTAAATTATATATATTAAATATAATTTAAATATGTTAAAATATATAATTTAAATATATTAAATATAATTTGATATATTAATTTAATTTAAAATTCCTTTCCCTACCTAAAGGGCGTGGGTTCGACCCCCCTTTTGCCATTTTTTGTGATTCTTGATGTTTTTCAGTATAATTGTGCCAAACAACAAATACAACGCTGTCTCTGAAAATGTTTAGAATTGTTTTATAATTTAATTATTAAATGACTTTAGAGGGCGCTTTTCCTTAGAAAGCGATTTCTAAAATGAAAAGAAATTGAGCCCTATTAGATTACTTTATGAAAGCGCTTTCTAAGGTGATACCTATAGCAGCGCTTTTTAAAAGCGCTTTCTAAGGTGGCACTCTTTTACATGCTTTTACAGCGCTTTCTAAATCCTTTCTTTTAAGGCGCTTTTTTTTAGCGAAATTTTTTTATTTTTTTTAGCAGCGCTTTTGCATAATACCGCTGTCTTTTTGGTGCTGTCTAATCATACTTTGGCGTAGTGATATATATATATATATATATATATATATATATATATATATATATATATATATATATATATATATATGTGACTTAAATAGTATTTTCGTCCCTGTAAGTTAACGAGTTTTTGGTTTTCGTCCCTGTAATTTATTTTTTTGGTTTTAGTCTCTCTATCTTACTTTTGCTTGTTGTTTAGTTCCTAAAGCCAAAATACGCAGGAAAGTCCGAAGGTTTTCTGTAGATTTTCCTGCGGATTTTGGTTTTAAAGGCTAAAACGAACGTGAATGTGAAATATATGCACTAAAACCATAAAAAAAATTACAGGGACGAAAAGTAAAAACACGCTAACTTACAGGGACGAAAACACTATTTAAGCCTATATATATATATATATATATATATATATATATATATATATATATATGAACTTGCATAATATTAGATCCTGTTAAATTTTTGAGGACTTGGCTTTTTCCTTCATTTTTATACCTAAATTTATTAATATATAAGATAATACCTATTTTTAGATCCTTTCCCATTTGTGCTGGAAAAATAAGATAATAAATGTATCACCAAATTTGAGCTGAATCCTAAATTAGATGAATAGAGTTCCATCTTTCATACCTTGTAAGAAATTCTTTTAAAACAATTAGAATCAATTATTCATACATAGAATAATGAAATTAATTGACAAGACTTTGCCTTTAAGAGAAATATAATTTGATTTGTTTATAAAATCATAAGTGTAAAAAAATTATGACATAAAATTAAGTTAAATACATTGATATAAAATATTTATTTTATTAACATATCTATCAGAAATATCCTAATAGGTGGTAGTGTTGGAAAAATAATGTATTATACCTAAATCAGTGATCATGGCAATATATCCAAATTAATATATAGAATACAAAACATTTAATCATAATATTGTTCAATGCCTTATTTCATTTTATTATTAACATTTTAGAGTACAAAGCGATAAACTCAAATTCCATAAAATAAAAAATATAAAATACAACTATAGGTGTTAAAACAAAATGTCTATTGAATAGATTTTTTATTAGTGTAAAAACTTATTATTCTCTTCATGTTGTAAATGTACTCTGTAGGGCCAGATATTCATTCATTAAGTTTCATCACTCTTGTATATCTACATTTGTTTTCAATGCACCTATATGTGCGAGTCCAAGAATTCTGTGGACAATCAGCATCCACTTTACAGTCTTTATATGCTGTAATGAAATAACAAAATAAATGTTACTAAAATATATAAAAAATTATTTGTATGAATTACAATTAGAGAAGGGAATTTGAAATGGATGAAAAAGTAAATTACCATCAACATTCTTTGCAATAAAAATAAAAAATAGAACTAAAATTAAAGCATAAACAAACTTCACAGTTTTCACCATATTTTTCTCTCTTTACATGACACAAATTGAATGTTGTTTGAATCTTTTATAGTGTATAAAGTACATGTTGTGATAATTTAAAATTATATATTATCTATTTTTACCTCTTAAGATGTTGTAAAATATCATCTTAAGATGTTGTAAAATACCATCTGTAAAATATCTTCAACCTTTTATGATAGGGAGGATATTTTATAAAATAAATATATTGCAATATTTTTGTGACATCATAGTTATGCACAAAACGAAATGTATTGTAAGATTTTTTTATGTATACAATTATTATATTAATGGAAAAAGTATTAAATTTTTAGTTTTATGGTTTCATTCACATAAATTCTATTAATTAAACTGAATTAAGAAAATAGAGTAGGATAAATTGTGACAATGTTTGCAAAAAGTCAACTTCCAACGCAAGTTGGAGATTCTAAAGTTTGGTGATGAGTTATGGGCAAAAAATTGATTTGTGTGGCGAGACAAAGCTCGACAAAATTAAGAAATTATCAACTAATTGTAACTTAAGACAAATAGAACAAAGGGTCTTTGTTGAATTCATACAAATTGTAATTGGGGTGGGTAATATCTCCTATAAAAGACCAACACCAAACAGCGAACTTAACCTTCCAAAAAATGTCACTCACATTCCATCTAATGTTCCTGAAAGTAATATCATTCCTAAGACTCCACAGAGTCCAACAAACAGCCAGCCAAATACACCCCTCCTTCCTTCATGCGCTTAGATTTACAAAAAGCAAACCAATCCATAAAGCTACTCAAAACATCGGTGTTGCCCATCCCAATCGTACCTAACCAAGCGAAACCTCCCTCCAAAGATAGATGGCCACCGTATAAGAGAAAAATATGTGGACCAAAGATTCTGAAGAACCATTACAAAACACATAGTTAATATTACTCGATAAAGGAATAATACCTTTATTTAAAAGCAAATCCTTCAACGGTAACCTATTTAAAAAGCTTCTCCATCTAAAAGCCTTAATTTTCTGATGAACCGCGACTTTCCAAACTAAAGTAAAAGCGATGTCGTTCTGGTTGGGCGGACCATAAGGAACGTGACAACCCATAAGAAGCCGATAGAAGGAATTCACTGTAAAAGACCCCTCCTTCTCGAGCAGCCAGCGAATCGAATCGGAGTTGATGGGGTCAAACCTCACATTTGCCAACCTGCGGCGCAAAGAGTTCAAGGCACCCTCAAGCGAGGAGCCAACCGTATAAACAGCCTACGGAGAAAAATGCATAGCCATAGGCCCTGCTGTGTTGCTGCCAAGCCAGGTAACAAAAGTGTCTTCCGAAAGAACAGTAGCGGGGGCTAGAAGAACAATACCAGCTGAAACACCAACAACTGGAGCACTAAAAGAGCCAACACCAGGCTCACCAGAAACACACAAAACTAGTCTGTCAACGAACCAACTGTATCAATCACATGCATAATAGAACCATGAGCAACTGAACTTTTTCTCACGCCCTCCAGCGCTGCCTCATCAGAACCATTAACATCAATTCCAAAATTCCCCCAGACCCAATTCCCATCCGACTAACCACCGAAACCTGCCACTGCCACGTCTTTGAGCTGGGACTTAACAAAAAGCTGCGGATATAAGGACATTAAATTATCAACGCCAATCCAATTAACCTGCCAAAAAGAGGTAGAAAACCCATTGCCAACCTGAAACAATAAATCATCCCGATAAAACCTAGATAGGTTGAGAATATCGGTCCACCAAGCAGAAACCGAACTCCAACGAGGGCGAACAAACTCATTATTGGACATAAGTAATTTAACATCCCCATAACGCGCTTGCAATATTTTGAACCACAAATTATACGATCCCTCAAGGATTCTCCATCTCCATTTATGAAGAAGAGCCAAATTAAACCCCCTTATACTCAACAAATTAAGACCACCTTTTTCATAGGGCAAGCAAAGAGAGTCCCACTTAATCCAATGAATCTTTCTTTTCTCCATCGTATCTCCCCAAAGTAAACCGCTTTGAAGTTTAATGATTTCCTTATGTATCTTCATCGGAGCCTTATAAAAAGAAAGGTGGAAGATAGATAAACTACTAAGAACCGATTTGATGAGGGTGATTCTACCACCAAAACTCAAAAATCTACCATGCCAACTATATAAGCTTCTTTCCATCTTTTTGACTAAAGGAACCCACGTGGATAATCTCCTAGGATTACCACCGATATGGATACCAAGGAAGGAACACTCCTTGGATTCCAACCTACACGATAGAAATAAAGCTCCCGCCTTAAGCATATTGTTAGGAACATTAATACCAATGATTTTACTTTTGTGGAAATTAATGCCAAGACCCGAGACTAATTCAAAACCACGAAGAACCGATTTAATCGCCCACAATTGTCTCCAACTACAATCCCCCACCAAGAGGGTTCATCCGCGGACTGAAGAATGTCAACCGAACATTTTCCGTTAATGTTCAAATTGGAAATATCACCAATCGAAATGGATTTCTTCACAAGGCCCGATAAGCCCTCCGTCGCCATATCGAAAATAAACGGAGAGAGAGGATCTCCTTGTCTCAAACCTCTTTCCACCACAAACTCCTTAGTTGGACTACCATTGACCAAAACGGACATCTTGCTAGAGAAAATGGTAGCCTCCATCCACCTCACCAAACCTCCCCGAATCCCATACGCCTCATAACATATCTAATATAATTCCAACTAACTTTGTCATAGGCCTTCTCAAAATCCACCTTAAAAAGGATACACACTTTCTTCTCCTTATAAGCATAACCCACCACCTCATTAGCAACCAACACTCCGTCCAATAAATGTCTACCCGGAACGTACGCACTTTGACAAGGAGAAATCAAAGAATTCAAGACTCTCTTAAACCTAGCCGCCAAAAGCTTAGATAAGGCCTTATACAAGCACCCAACACGACAAATAGGTCTATAGTCATCTAACTCCAAATGATATGCACACCTAGGAATCGACGTCAAAAACGTTGAAACAATAGACTTAGTTTATCGATATGAATCGTTTATGGATATGTACTTAATTTATTTTAGTGATGTTTTTGGTGTTTCTATGCTTGAAGTACTAGTACAATTTATTTATGACAATTAGTATTAATCAACATTTATATATAAAGTACAATTCATTGTGAAGAAATTTGAATTATGTTTAATTATGGTTTTCTTATTTCAAATACGAATTATTCAGGAATGCAATTTTGATTCACAAAACATCATAATAAAATAATATGCCTTGTTTAGAATATCCATTCTTAACAGCAAATTACCAATTGCTTCAAAGAAAACAAGTACATTCAACCAAAATTTTTTAATACAACTATATTACACATCCAAGATTTCTAATCTAAAAATAGAGTTACCAAAAAATGTTATCTTAACTTCAACATCTTTGGTTAACTTAAAGAAATCTCTCGAACTTTCCCACCCATTAAACAATTTTGGGGCTACCAGATTTCCATTAAAGTGCATCACATGGATATAATCCTTCCTATCATAAACTTACCACTGTGCTGGTCAAAACCTTTACGAAACAATTCACAAACATAGAATCAGTTTCACGTTTAACCTAAAATAAATTGAACATGGTATCAAAAACTTATTAAAAAAATTAAAAAAAAAAAAAGACAAATAGAGTAAATAACGACAATGTAAAATGACGTTGACTTATCAACCAATGAAATATATGTATCCCGTTAGTGTTTTGTAGGACCCTTCCTAAAGGAAGTCATCAAAAAGTCAGGCCTAGAGGGCAGAAGGGTTACCTCTTGGAGTCGGAATCGCAAGATTTCTTATTCTTATTGCAGCTTAGGAACAAAAATCGGTTGTGCCAAGTCGGGTTGGCGGTATCCGAATTACTTCTATCCCGATGGTGGAAACAATATGTTTTATAAGACCATTCCTAACGGAAGTCCTCAGGAAGTCAGGCCTGGAGCGCAGGACTGGTACCTCCGGGAGTCGGAATCGGGAAATTTCAGATTTTTATTGTAACTTAAGACCAACAGTCATTTGTCTAAGGTGGGTTTTACGGTATCCGAATAGCTTCAATCTCGGTGGTGAAAATAATTTGTTTTGCAGAACCCTATCTAAAAGAAGTCATCAGGAAGTCAGGCTTGGAAAGCAGGAGGGGTACCTCTGGGAGTCATAATTGGGAAATTTCTTATTCTTATTGCAACTTAGGACCAACAATCGGTTGTGCCAGGTGGGTTTGATGGATCCCGGATAACTTCTATCCCGGTGGTGGAAAAATATTGTTTGAAGGACCCCTCCTAAAGGAAGTCAAGCCTTGAGGCAGGAGGTGTACCTTTGGGAGTCAGATTCCAGAAATTTTTTATTCCTATTCGCAAATTTGGACCAACAGTCGATTCTGCCAGGTAGGGTTGATGGTATCCCAATTACTTATATCCTGGGGGTGGGAACGATATATTTTTTAGGACCCTTCCAAAAGGAAGTCATCAGGAAGTCAAGCTTGGTAGGCAGGAGGGGTACTGTCATACCCCAAATTTTGACCACCAAGATTTCCCATCATCTTGCAAATCATCATCATAATATGGAGGAACCTTCATGCCTCATCAATCTCCTTAAGGATTGTTGAGCATTCACTACAATCCAGAATTAGGGTTTCAAGCCCTCTCAAAGCACTTAGACAAAGGATCAATCAAGAAATGACATGACCTTTAACTTGTATAGCCTCTTAAACACCCACAAAGGATCAAGAGGACTCCCACCTCAAGAATCAAGCATAAGGTTGCAGCATTCCAAGTGAATCAAAACTCAAAACCATCTAATCCCAAATTAGGGTTTCTAATGGAAAAATTCAACCCTATCCTTGACTGTTGACCTACCCTTAATCTCAAACCTTGGGGAGGGTTCCAAGACATTCCTAAATACCCTTGGAGGCCATCCCTGAAGCTTAATTAAGCCCAAGAATTGATTTCACAAAGGGATCACAGTGTCAAAATTTCATCTGGTGAAAAAGTCAACTGTACAAAAATCCAAGTTTGACTTTTTGGATGTTTGGTCAACCAAGGTTCCTTAACCCTAAAACAATGTTAATATGTGATTTGAATCATCATTCATCAATAAAAATCAAATAAAATGAGATAACTTGTTAAAGGGGTAACCATAAAAAAAACTTAGAATTTTTCTAACTTATGGAACAAAGTCGCTAGGGTACCAACTTTGCAAGGCCATATCTCCCAAACCTTAAGGCCTTTTTCTCCCATTCAAAGCTCAGATTGAAGTTCATGTTACATACTTCAAATATGTTAACTAGACCTCATTCCAAATCATCCTGGATTTTGAGTTATTGTTTGAGCAAAATCACAAAAAATATGAAAATGACTTTTTTCCAACACAGTGAAATTTTCACTAAGTCAGAATCTGCCTTATTTTTTCCAAAATGTAGAGGCATTTTTCATTGTAATTCAAGTTGATTCAAAACCAAAGTTGGACATCATGATGAAATAGGATATGTCAGCTTTCCAAAATGTCCAAGAACTCCATCAAACTCCACCTGAGCTAGAGGGTATGACAGCTACAACATGCCTTGCTGCAAACTATTTTAGCAAGGCAGAATTGGGCCTTAGTGCTCGAATTGATCAATTTAGACAAATTCAAACATGATTATCCATCTGCACACCTCAAGGGGGAACAACCAAGGGGCAAACACTGATCCATAAGCCTCTCAAGTCTTTGGAACTACATGTAGGTGTGCCACCCCTAAAAAGCTAAAGATGCCTTAAGACTCCAATTTTGTTTTGATACATTCAATGGATGCATAGAGATGGCATTTATCAGTCCATGATCAATAAAATGAGTCAAGATAAGCTCATACAACAAAGAACCTAAACCTGCAAAGTTTGGCACAAGTCAATGGCTAGAGTAGACCCTTGACCAAAGAACCAAGGCATTCAATACAATCTGATCCAAGCTTCCAAACACTATTGATGCCAAAACAAATTTGCTCTACTATAAATAGAGCTCATTTGTGCTCAAATTAAGTACACGAAAGGTCCTAAACCTATGCCTTTCTCAGAATCACAACTTTCACTCCAAAAATACCTTCTAATGGAAGTTACTATCGAGTTTTGAGTTAGATTGTGTTTCCAACCAAACCAATCACACACACACCTCACAAACATCATATGCGAGCTGATCAAACACTAAAACAACATCTGGAACACCAAATTCACAAAATCACCATCCATTTGCTCAAGCTTTTAGCAGAGTTGCAGTTAGGGTGCCACAACCAGTTCCAGCTCATTTCAAATTAATCCAAGCATTCAAACACATCCTTTGAGGTACAAGGAAGCTGTCCAAATCATTGGAACTCATCTGTAACACCTCCAAACCAGAATTCGATTCTCACTTGCAGAGGTAAAACTTGAACTCTCAAACTCAATGAATCATGCATCATAAACATGTTTTCTTGTTACCATTGTGTTTTTGGATGTTTGTAGATCATTTACCCTCAATCAATTGTTGTTTACAATTTGTGTATAGGATTTCATTGAGTTCATGCCAATTTTAGGGTTCTTCAGTTTTTATCATGATATGTTCTGATTCAATTAATTTCAATAAAATTGGGTATTGTCATTGTGTTCCTCATCTGAAAACGCACTATTTTCATATTTGGATCATGTGAAATGATTGAGAGATGAGGGAGATAGGAGCCTTCACGTATCTGAGCTTGAGGTTGAAGATGGCCATGGCGCCATGCTTCAGAAATCCAACTTGTTTTACTATATAATTTTCACTTGCCATATTATTCTTAAATTGGCATTGCGCCCCAGTGGTTGATCAACTGGTTTGTATGTATTAGCGAGCGAGAGGTCCATGGTTCGAATCCCCCTCACCCCAGACCTCTTTTTTATCACTTGTTTCATTTATTTTTACTATTTTTATTTTTCATATTATTTTTGTTAATAACTTTGAAAATTAATGTCTCATTCAATTTTAATCTTTTTTATTGGTTCTTTTTCTGAAAAATCACAAAAATATTAAAATATTTTATTCTACAAAAAAATCATATTTATATCATTCATTTAATATAGTTGGTATTTTTTGTGAATAAATTCATTTTTATTATTTTTAAACATTTTAAAATTGAATTTTTTATCTTGAATATCAAAACCAAATGAGTTCTAAATCATCTTGTGATTAAAACCTCATTTTTCAAACCTTAACCAAAAATCACAATTAGTTTATTTAAACTTATTTGGTATTTTGTTCATTTTTTATCATTTAAAAAAAAAGAATTACTTTAAAAAAATGAAAATTTGGGTTTCTTTGATTTTTTATCCTTATCAAATATTTCAAAACACTTTTGGGCCTCTAATAGAGTGTAAGACCCAATCCTTTTCTTAACCAAAATGTTTTTGGGCCTCAGTCATTGTATAAGTCCCACTATGTTTTAAAAAGTCTCGGCGCGATCGCCATTTCAAAACAAAATCAACTGGGCCTACCCTTGTGTTGTAAGTCTCATTTCTTTTCTTTCTTTCAAACTTTTGGGGCCTCTCCTTGAGTTGTAAGACCCAACCCTTTTGTAGATAAACCTTTTTGGGCCTCAGTCGTTGTATAAGTCCCGATACGATCTTTAAAACAACGGTGCGATCACTGTTAACCTTGGGCCTCTCTTTGAGTATAAGCCCCAACAATCTTTTCAAAAATAACTTCTCTTTTGATTTAGATTGAAATATACGGTTGTTATCAAACTTTCTTTAATTTCTTAGAACAACAAACAATACAGCATGGAAGCTTGCTCACCTGTAAGTTTATCAGCTTTTATTTATTTGCTTTCCTATATATATAACTGTATTGTGGGAAGCTGCTCCCCTGTAAGTCCTTCTTTCATACCCTTTTAAAATACTTGTCATATATCAACTGTATATATACTAGTATATCTATTTAGAGTTTTCCCCGGCATTTAGGTCTAGAACTAGGTCAAGCCAGTTGGTCACTCTTTAATACAGTCAAGACTAGATCCCCATAGGATTTCTAGATACAGTCTTGCCTTCTATTGGGCTTAAACAATATGGAACAAAGAGAAATGCAGTATTCTCAGTGAACCTTTTCTCAGACTATCACTATTAGAACTTGTTAAAGAAATTCAGTTTCCCCAGAGAGGATTAATTCCCGGTGAAACTTCTCTTGAATTTCTTCAAACCATAGAACTGTTCACTAAAGAAAAGATTATTCTCGGTGAAACTTTTCTTGAACTCTTCTAAAGTTTGGGACCCACAGGCTTCCTAAAAGCATCCTCGCCTCCTCTTAGGCTTTGTACAAGGACCCGCCGGCTTCTTAGAAGTTCTCATGCCTTCTGTTGTGCTTAATACAAGGACCTTGAAGACCTCTTAAAGGTATAGGACAAAACTTAGTCATCCTTCGATAGAGCAGTCTTTCCAGTGTCAACACATCAAACCATTTAGGGTTGATTCTCATCCCTTAAAGCACTTGTCTCCTCTTGGGCATCATATAAAGATAAACTCTTCTATACTAGACTTGGACAATCTAAATCTCCTCTTGAGTCTCAAAGACATTCTCAAGTTCCCTACAAACATAAGAGAAACCACGATCATTCTAGATCAATCTCCCGTAGAGTTAAAACCCATGGGTTCTAAAACCCAGTCTCTCTCCTAAAATCCCCTAGCCAGGTTCAGTTTATCATCAGTATAACACTATCAAAACCTCAAGGCATCTGATATCCCAACTCTTCTGTAACCCTTTGTATAATGATCTTTCCTCAGCATAGCCAGCCTCCTTTTGGGCTTTGTATAATGATTCTCCACAGCGGAGCTAACCTTTTCAGACTCTCTTGTTAATTCAATCACCTTTTCAAACTCTCTTGTTGAGTCAATCAACTTTTCAGACTCTCTTGTTAAGTCAATCAACTTTTCAGACTCTCTTGTTGAGTCAATCACCTTTTTGGACTCTCTTGTTGAGTCAACCCTTTTAGCCTCAATCTTGGGCTTTGAACAAGATAGATAAAACCATTCTCTTGTTGAGATAATCTTCCAGCCTCCTCTTAGGCTTGATATAATGATTTCCCCTAGCAAAAGTCAGCCTCCTCTTAGGCTTTGTATAATGATTTCTCCATCTTGTTCAGCCACAATCCTGGGCTTCGTACAGGACAGATAAAAGCACTCTCTTGTTGAGTCAAACCCTGTTAGCCTCAATCTTGGGCTTTGTACAAGACATAAATCTTCATAACCTTCTCTTAAGCTTGGGACAAATATCTTCCCAAGCGGAGTCAATTCCACTCAGCCTACTTTTAGGCTTTGAGAAATAATTTCCTAAGCAGAGTCAAACTTATCTCTGCCTCAATCTTGGGCTTTGTACAAGACAGATAATACTCTCCAGTAGAGTCAAACTCATTTCAGCCTCAATCTTGGGCTATGACCAAGACACTTAAAATATCCTCAGTCCAGTCAGTCTCATTTTAGCCTCAATCTTGGGCTTTGTACAAGATAGACAAAGTTTTCTTTCCCACAAAGTCAGTTTCTTTTCTGCCTCAATCTTGGGCTTTGAACAAGACACAAACAAACCCTCCCACATCGGAGTCAAACCCACTTTTAGCCTCAATCTTGGGCTTTGTACAAGACAGACAAAATATTTCACCGGAGAAGTCAAACTTTTAGCCTCCTCTTAGGCTTTGTATAAAGATATCCCTAAAGAGTCCGTCTCTTTTAGCCTCAATCTTGGGCATTGTACAAGACAGCTAAACACTCCCTTGTTGAGTCAGTCTTTTTCTAGCCTCCTCTTAGGCTTTGTATAAGGACTTCCCTAGTGGAGTCAATCAACCTCTTAGCTTCAACCTTGGCCTTTGATCAAGGCACACGAAAATCAACATCCCCTCAGAGGAAATCAAAATCCCTCTGTAGGAAGTCATTTCTCTGTTTATCTCTTATTAAAACAGACATTCATAACAAACCCTAACCCCAGATAACTGCTATAAGTGCCACACTTATTGATACAAGTATACAAGCTGTCATCCATCTCTTATCCAGGTAAATCCTTTCTTTAATCTAATTGTTGTAAGCGGCAAGCCTCCGAATTATTTACATCCACGCTATTGTCCCTCTCTTAGCATGATAAATTCCTAAGGAAAAATGGCATTACTCTACACTGAATTAAAATTTTCTCCTTCAAAATAACACCCTTAAAAAGGAAATTATGGCATTGCTGGATTCACACATCCCAGTTAAAGTAACCCTCCTTTATAAACAGTCACCCAACAGTTGTGATAAACAGACTAGATGTCTCCCTTTAGAGATGTCAAATTCTCTCTCAGTCAAACCTTTTAGCTTCAATCTTCGGCTTTGAACAAGACACAAATAAATCTTTTAGCTTCAATCTTTGGCTTTAAACAAGACACCAAAACATCATTTTTTTCTCCGTTAGAGTTGGAGGCACTACGATTGCTCTGATTACCCTGTTTCATTTAAACGGGAATACGTAGGCATAAGATTGCGAAATCTTAGCGAGCATACTAATAAAAAACTCTAGGTTCAGCACCTTCATACTAATCAAAAACTCTCGGTCCATCACCTTCATACCAATCAAAAACTTAGGTCCAGTACCTTACTAAACATCGACAAAAACTCACTCTCCCTCTCATATTTCCCAAGAAACTTTCCCAACCCATTATCGGATAAACACAATCAAGTACAAAGTAGAACCTAAAGCTAACTACCTGTGGATAACCACATATAGGATGGTTAATTGATAACTCCCCATTGTATAACCTGACCCCGAACTCCCCGAATCTCTTTAAGCGTTTGTTCTGTTAAACATTCACGTGCAAAGTTAGTTTTTGATAGCTTCCCTTTCCCTTCCAGCTTCACGGGATAAATAAGAAATCAGAAAGTAGCACTCCCTCCTCTTCATTGAGGAGAAAACCCAAATTCCGCGAAAAGGTGGTCGCGTCATCGACAAAAATCGCGCGCTACAGTAAAATGGCGACTCTACTAGGGACTCATTTTATTTGTTTAGGACTTAGGATTATAGCTCTTAAGAGGTCTAGGATATTAGTTTTAGGAATATATATATATATCGCTTTTCCTACTTGATATCCGTGTTTGTTTTTCTGCTAATGGGATTGCGGGCGATGCCGCATGTGGAAAGTTTAAGAGATACCCAAGATAAGTGATGGCATAGACGGGTGGTCTTACAGGGAGTGATTCCCGAATAAGCGATCCTGGTAAACCATCGAATCAGTGGAGATACCCTTTGCGGATTCAATGTCTAGTGACTTTGGTTGCAAAAGCAGATTGTTCGATTGTGGTA
The DNA here is from genome assembly GCA_022829125.1 of Lathyrus tuberosus. Taxonomy (NCBI): domain Eukaryota; kingdom Viridiplantae; phylum Streptophyta; class Magnoliopsida; order Fabales; family Fabaceae; genus Lathyrus; species Lathyrus tuberosus. Next base: position 1,295,618 of record JALAZF010000428.1, read on the forward strand.
TCCATGAAACTGAGGATTTAGTAGACTGAGACCTTGTGACTATTTTGTAGTGTGGAAGCTATTGGAAATAGTTTTCACGCGATACTACCCTCATTTCAGATTACCCTAAGATACTACAGCTTGCTCGGGTGAACCAACCTGCTGTTGTTATCCCAAGGGGGTCAATGATTTTGAGGACAGGTAAAAAATTCACCATAGTACAACCTTTAGGAATGGGTAGAGCCGTGACTCCATGCTCGTGACGTTGAACCTTTAAGCCCATGTTTTTTCTATGTTTTTTTCATTAAAAAAAAACTTTAAACAAAGAAAATTTTTCTCTTCTAGCCTCTCTCTTTTTCAAATTAAACTAAGACAATGATTTCAAATATCAGAGAGAAAGATTGCGTTATGGATTTCGGTAGAAGGAAGACTCACAAGTACACCTTCAAGGTTCCAAAACTAGAGGATTTAAGAGGGTTGGTAAGGATGATCACCAACCCTGATAATTTCAAAGCTATGTACAGAGGATTGCTGTCTCTATTAAGGGTCCATGTAATTGAAGGAATATTGTCTATGCTGATTCAGTTCTACGATCCAGTCTATCACTGTTTCACATTCCCAGATTATCAACTAGCACCGACGCTGGAGGAGTACTCTCACCTGACTGATTTACCCATCACTGACCAAGCTCCCTTTTCTGGACTGAAAGAAATTCCAACGGATCAAACCATTACAAGAGCAATCCATTTGGACGAGTCAGAAGTCAGGACTCACATGGCCATTAAGGGTGGAATACAAGGTTTACCAACCAAGTTTTTGGTAAAGAAAGCTCTGTACTTTGCTAGTATAGGGAACGTGACAGTTTTCAAGGGCGTCTTTGTTCTGCTCACCTACGGGTTATTTTTGTTTCCCAACATTGATAACTTCGTTGATATCAATGCCATTAAGATATTTCTGATTAGAAACCCTATACCGACCTTGGTCGCAGATGCTTATCATTCTATACACTTAAGGAATTTGTACATCAGAGGAATGATCACATGTTGTGTACCCCTGCTATACAAATGGTTCATTTCCCATTTACCCAAGTCTGTTGCTTTTTGGGATCATAAGAGTACTTTACGTTGGTCATAAAGAATCATGTCTCTTACCAACTCTGACATCGATTGGTACAATCGGATCTATGAAGGGATAAGAATCATTGACCGTTGTGGAAACTTCCCTAATGTACCCCTCATAGGAACTAAATGAGGAATCAATTATCATTCGGTTTTAGTTCATCGTCAATTCAGATACCCGATGAGGCATAACTCACGTAATGCTCATCTGGAAGGTCTGTTCTTCAAGGAAGGAGAAAATGACAGGGCACTAAAGACAGAAATAGTGCATGCCTGGAAATATGTTCACAGGAAACGAAGAGAGTCTCTAGGAAAACTAGACTGTGTCTCTGTGGAACCTTATCTCCACTGGGTACAAGCTAGAGCTCTCAAGCTGAGGATGCCATACCCTCGTCAATAAGTTCTTCTGTTAAAGGAATCTGTCCTTTATTTTATGTCTGATACAGAAAAATTCCAGGTCACTCTCAACAAAGTTCAATGGGAAAAGAAATCTTGGAAGAAAAAGTACCGCATTCTCAATGTGGAGTGTACCAAAATACAACAACTGTTAAAAGAAAAAGATGCTCTGATCGAGATTTTAGAGCAACATATTGTAGAAAATCAGGAAGACCGAAGGAATTTACTCGCTTCTTTCACTTGGAAAAGGAATTACAACCCGACAAAGGCTCAAGAGCCCCGGTCAAAGAAAAGGAAAATACCAGAACCAGCATCTGAGCTCTCCTCAGAGTGGACTCAGGATCCATAAGTCTAGACATTTCCTTTTATAGCACTTTGTAAATTACTGTATTTCCATTTCCACAATCTTTGAATTCAATAAAATGGGGTCTCCCCACTGTATGATATTTGCAATCCAATTGTTGAAGTTTCTTGTGATTAAAATAACAAATTTAATAATTATTGCATATCATTCCTCATTCTCACATAAAGTATTCTTCTTCCTTACGAATCTCACATTTTTGTCTCGGTTCTAGAGTCAAACTGTCTCATTCGTACAATACTCGGGCCAATCGACAAAAGAAAATGGATGATCTCAAGGAAGCTAACAGAGATTTGAGAGAAGAAATCGATACTCTGAAAGAAGATTTGAGAAAACTTCACAATAACATGCAATCTCTGGCAGCAGCTCAGATACAACAACAAAGGACTGTGATCTCAGAGATCACATCTATGCCCATAGTGGAAAAGTATGATCCTTGGTACAACATGCCTAAAGATCGTCCCAGGGGCATGCCACTCAACTATATCCCGGAAGGATATATTCCGCTGATCACGGAAGATCTAGAAACTGCAGCAGGAACAGTTGGGCCTAAAGGTTACAAACTTCGGGAAAGTAAAGTTGCAAGCGGCATGACAGGAACACCTGAAGATTACAAACTTCGGGATAGGGAAGCACCAAGAGTCACTATTGCAATGACTATACCACCACCTGTGGTAAACACTGTCCCGGAAGGACAGATTCCACGGATACCTTCTGGTGGAAACGAAAGTATTTAGGACAAATTAAATGAGTTCCAGGAATAATTCCTGGAGATGCAGAAGGAACTGCATGCCATTCGCGGTCAGGATCTATTCAGAAAGGACGCCGCAGACCTTTGTTTGGTCCTCAATGTGAAAATTTCGCACAAATTCAAGGTGCCTGAATTTGAAAAATACAGGGGTAACTCATGCCCTCAAAGTCATTTGGTGATGTATGCTCGGAAGATGTCGACTCAGACAGAGAACCCACAGCTACTGATCCATTATTTCCAAGACAGTTTAACCGGTGCCACACTCAAATGGTACATGGGCTTAAACCGCACTAAGATCGCCATGTTCGGAGATCTTGGCGCTGCCTTCGTTCAATAATATAAGTTTAACCTGGACATGGCACCGGACAGAGATGAACTCAGAGCCATGTCGCAGAAGGACAAGGAAACCTTTAAGGAATATGCTCAGAGATGGCATGAAATTTCTGACCAGATTTGTCCACCTCTTGAGGAAAAAGAGATGACAAAAATATTTTTGAAAACCTTGAGCTCATTCTACTACGACCGAATGATCGCCAGTGCACCCAATGACTTTATTAAGATGGTGAGCATGGGAGTTCGTCTTGAAGAAGCAGTCCGAGAAGGACGTCTGGTGAAATATACAAGACCATCAAGTAGTACCAATAGATACGGTAGTGCTTTCCCTAAGAAAAAAGAGCAAGATATTGGTAATATCTCTCTCGAAAAGCAAAGGCGACGGTACCAACCAGTAGCAGTTGTTACTCCATCTATTAACCCTGCGCCTATTTCAACGTATCAACCTCGGGTTGCTCTGAGCCAACCGAATCAACAACAATATCAGCAAAGGACATAACAACCTCTTCAGCAGGCTCGTCCTCAATTCAACAACAACCGTACAATGCAACCACCAGGGTTTGACCCTATACCAATGTTGTACGCAGAATTATTTCCACTACTAATGGTCAAGGGGCACGTCCAAACCACGTCTCCTATTATAATACCGGAGAATTTACCTTTTTGGTTCAAAGTGGATCAAACTTGCCCTTACCATCAAGGAGGACCCGGGCATAACATAGAATACTGTCTCAGCTTCAAATCCGATGTGCAGAAGCTTGTCAGAAACGGGGTCTTATCCTTCAAGGATACAAATCCAAATGTTCAGACGAACCTGTTACCTCAACACGAGAAAGCATCGGTAAATTGGATAGAGGAAGAATCTAAACACAGCTATCAAATTCATGATGTACTCTTATTGGGAACCAACCTTCTTAAAATGCATTCCAAACAGAGCGGATACAGTCATGTACCGTCTCATAACTATCACGAGTGTGATATCTGCTCTAAAGACAATCAAGGATGTCCTGTGGTGCAATCAACTCTACAGGAACAGATGGATCTCGGATGGATCCAAGATCACTGAATTCGTGAAGTCAACATGACTTATGCAAATTCCAACATCATTCAAAATCACGACATCCGTGCAATGAATGTCAACTTGGTGGCAATGCACTCAAGGCTAAGCCAACATCCTGATCTGCCACGACACGATTACGATTCCTATCTGCTCTGCTCGGTAAACAATTAGGGATGCTCTTTTGTATAAGAGGCCCTCCAGCGTCTGGTGGATCTAGGATGGATTCAGGATTACCGTGATAGAAGTCATTATCAAGTTAATATGATTCAAATCTTTGATATTCGCTTGATGAATACCAGTCTGGTGGAATTACACACTAAGCAAGTCCAGCTCAATTTTTTGACTTCGCACGATTATCAGAACTATAAGGTATGTCGTGAGGATAACCAAGGATGTGCACTTATTCAGAGAATGCTTCAACACTTGTTGAACCACTGGTGGCTTGCGATCTATCTAGATGAAGACACACAACAAGTCAGTATGATTAACGGGAACCCTACTAGGCATCAAAGTTAAGATGTTCGATCAATGGAAACTGATCTAGTAAGGTTACACTGCATACAAAGCAGACATGGTCGGGTGCCACCACACAAGTATGAGCGTTGTAGAGTTTGCTCGGAGAATAACCAAGGATGCTACCCCGTGCAAGCAGCCCTTTAAAGTCAGTTGGACCACAAAGAGATTCGACCACGTTCAAGCTCTAGTTCAATTAACAAAATTTTGGACTATCTTCCTGATCAAGGCAAAGATGTTGTCTTAATCCCTAAACGAGAAATGGCCAAACACGTATATGCCATAATCCCTTTACTTCATGAATCAACACTTCCTCTTGATAGCGGGAAGATTCTCAAACTTGAACCAATTGAGGCCGGCTACGTTGGTCAAAAAAATCAAAAGGCTCCTATAGTTATCTATCTACCATGACCAGTACCGTACAAATCCATTAAAGTTATCCTTGCAAATACGGTGCAACAACAATTGAGAACGGAAAGGAAACTCTATTACCCTCCATCGTGAATATTGCAGACATCAGCCGAGGGACATGGAGCGGTCGAATCTTCAACCGAGGAGTTGGAGAACCCAGCAAAGAAAATAAACCTCAAACAGAAGATCCCAATCAACCAGTCGGCCAATCCGGTAATCCCGACCTTTCAAAGAACAACGATGAGATGCTGAAGCTCATCTAGAAGAGTGAGTACAACATTATTGATCAACTGTTACAAACTCCTTCAAAAATCTCGGTGCTGTCTCTTTTACTCAGTTTTGAAGCTCACAGGGAAGCTCTACAGAAAGTCTTAGAGCAAGCCTTTGTGGAACAAGATGTGACAATAAGACAATTCGACAGTATCATCTCCAACATCACTTCCTGCAACAACTTAGGATTCAGTGATGAGGAACTGCTGGAAGAAGGCAAACATCACAACATGGCACTAAATATTACAGTCAACTGCCAGGACGATGTTTTAGCAAGCGTACTAGTAGACATCAGATAAGCTCTGAATGTTATGCCAAACTCTACTCTAATACGACTATCATTTCAAGGATCTCCGATGAGGAGCAGTGAGGTCATCGTCAAAGCATTTGACAGGTCCAGAAAAATAGTTATCGGCGAAGTCGACCTTACCATAACTATCAGTCCTCACACTTTCCAAGTCACTTTCCAGGTCATGGACACCCGGGCAGCATACAACTGTTTGTTAGGAAGACCTTGGATACACGAGGCTAGGGAAGTCACTTCGACACTTCACCAGAAGCTGAAGTTTGTCAAGAATGACCAAATAGTCACAGTCTGCAGAGAGCAAGTCTTGATCGTGAGAAACTTATTGTCGTCCACTTGTGTAGAACCAGAAGAGGTTGTAGGAACCCCGTTCCAAGCACTTTCGGTGAGCAGTGACAACCAATCAGAAAAGGGAACATGAATTTCCTCGTACAAAAATGCTCTCGAAGTAATCAAAAGTAACAATGCAAAAGGATGGGGATAGCTTGTCATTGCTACTAACAATAAGACAAAGAAGGGTCTTGGGTTTTCCTCAACCTGTACCCAGACTGCTACTAACGATGAAAGTTTTCATCCCATTCAAGACTTCTTCCACAATGGAGGTTTTCTTCACCTAGTGTCTCAAGAAGTCCATACCATCAACCAGGGTGGTTCCTCCAAAACAGATGAAGAATGGAGGTCTTATCTTAACGAAGACAGTTATATGTCTCAGGGAGAGATGCCTACGCCATTTTGCTATCCCGCACAGAGTTCGAGATATATACCAAGATCAGACGTCAAAATGATATACAGAGATTGTGATCCGGAAGGATGTCGTGCTCCACCAAACTCATTAGAGGAGGACACTCTGATGAAAAACAACTTTGACTATTATAGCCCAATGGATGGCCTGCCTATCTGGCAGCCGTACCCAAGAGACTTGGGGCAAAAGAGTCATCCCAACGATGCATATCAGCTGAGCATCATTGAAAAGAATACCTGCGCCTCCACCAAATCATGGGATCATTACTCAGGGCATTCTGAAGATATCCAGTACAACGATGAATTTGCAAAGAGCGCAGGACAAGAGTTCCTTAACTATGCTTTTTCCGAGGTCAAAGTCATCGAAAGGGATGACTCCTCCAGTTCCAAAGAAGTATGGGACACTTTAGGACAACCGAGTGGCAAATACGACTTCATGGTCAAGTACACCGCTTCTGAAAGCTCTCGTATCAGGCTCAAAGACATCCAGCCAACTGGATGGGGAGATCCACCTGAGATTGCAAATACTGTGGAAGATACAACAAAAGAGTTTGTCTACGACAACTCTGCATGGGAGACAGACTCCAACGATCCTGCTCCACCAGAAAGCAGCGTCATTTCTAAAGATAAACCAAAAAGGAAGGTACCAGACTCTGTGATTCACTGAGGAGTTCGCCGCCAATGGGTTGCTGTCAATGTTCCGAAAGTCGTCCATAAGTCTAAGTAATTACTGTCTTTGTTTTAACATTTCACCCTTCCCAGTTGAAACAGATGTTCTGGTAGGGCTCACTTTCTGTAAATGTCCCTCTTCGCTTTGCCCAAAGCGACAAAGTTTTGTTTTATAGGGCTGTAGTTTCAAGAATTGACCAAATCATAAATAAAATAGCGTCGTTCTGTAATTTCTGCATTTATTGTTGTTTTCTCTTTTTGCTTTTTCAGAAAATGGTAATCCTAAATACAACTCAAATAATAAAAACAAGCATTTTTCAGAAAATACACTGTGCACACTCTTGCATTTCCTCTATCTCTTCTAAAAATAAATCATCACGTAATGCAGATTGCTTGTTTTAAACCCCACTGAAACATGTGATCCAATGCCTTCTCCCAACTTTGAATTCCCGGTATTTGAGGCTGAAGAAGAAAATGACGAAGAAATTCCAGAAGAGATCTCTCGATTACTCAGACAAGAGGAAAAGTCCATTGAACCTCACAAAGAGCCGTTGGAAATGGTCAACTTGGGTTCAGAAGAAGAGAGAAAAGAAGTCAAGATTGGGGCACTGCCCAGTCCAACCATCAAAGAAAGTTTGATAAACCTTCTCAAAAAGTTTCCCGATGTATTCGCTTGGTCCTATCAGGACATGCCAGGATTGGATACCAGCATCGTGGAACATCATCTACCATTAAGATCAGAATGTCCTCCGGTAAAACAAAGGCTAAGACGGACTCACCCGAATATGGCCATCAAAATCAAAGAGGAAGTACAGAAACAGATTGATGCAGGTTTCCTCGCCACATCGGAATATCCTCAATGGTTAGCCAACATAGTAACAGTTCCGAAAAAGGACGGTAAGGTCAGAATGTGTGTAGACTATAGTGATCTGAACAAGGCCAGTCCAAAAGATGACTTTCCCTTACCGCATATAGACATGTTGGTAGATAGTACCGCGAAGGTCAAAGTCTTCTCCTTCGTGGATGGATTCTCGGGCTATAATCAAATCAAAATGGTGCCGAAAGACATGGAGAAAACATCATTCATCACCCCATTGGGCACTTTTTATTATAAGGTAATGCCGTTCGGTTTGAAGAACGCTGGGGCAACCTATCAAAGGGCCATGAATACTCTGTTCCACGACATGATACACAAAAAAATAGAGGTGTATATCGATGATATGATTGCCAAATCTAAAACAGAAGAGGAGCATATGACCCACCTGTCAAGGCTATTCAAGCATCTAAGGAAGTACAAAATCCGCTTGAATCCTAACAAGTGCACGTTCGGTGTCCGCTCAGGAAAACTGCTAGGGTTCATCGTCAGCCAGAAAGGAATAGAGGGTGATCCTAACAAAGTCAAGGACATTCAAGAAATGCCTTCTCCAAAGACTGAAAAATAAGTCAGAGGATTCCTGGGACGTTTGAATAACATTTCCAGATTTATATTCCTCATGACCGCGACATGCACGCTAATCTTCAAATTACTCAAAAAGAATCAGGACTGCATTTTTACAGAAGACTGCCAAACCGCCTTCGACAGTATCAAGGAATACCTGTTGAACCCACCTATTCTATCACCTCCAGTAGAGGGAAGACCGTTGATTATCTACCTAACAGTCTTGGAAGACTCAATGGGTTGTGTACTTGGCCAACAAGACAAAACCAAAAGGAAAGAGTCTGCCATCTATTATTTGAGCAAGACATTCACCGACTGCGAGACTCGATACACTATGTAGCGGAAAAATCGTGAGTGTAAGCTATTGATTAACTTAACTCAAAAAGCAAGAGTCGCCACCACACTTTTATTTTATCCAAAAAGGAAAGGAAAAAGAGCGAACAAAACCTACACAAGCTCTAAACAAGAACAAGTGAAGAGAGTCCGGGTAAGGAGGTTGGTTACGCGATGGAAAGGTGTTAGTACCCAAAACGTCTATAGTACTCTATAGGAACCCTTTGAAATATCTACCGCTTTTGGTCTGAAAATTTTTGCTTGAAAAGTGATTGAGGAGATGAGAAGAGAAATTGTTTTTAAGATTTTTGTGTTTGGAGAGACTTGTCGCTTCATGCCTACACACCCACGATGTGCAATGTAGGATCAAAACCCCATAGTTCGTGGTACAAAGAATGAAATTTGTTTATTTTGGTTGATTTTAAATGTAAAGACAAGTCGTCATTTCCAAGAGAATAATTTCGCTTAAAGAAATGAATCATGTCTAAACTTATGAAAAAAATTTAAAGGAAAAAGTGCATGAGGGCACAAAAAGTGTTTGATGAGTTTGGTGTTTTTTAAAGTCTTTTGAAAAAAAGTGTCGATATGCTTATGTAGTTTAGCATTTGTTAAGAAATGAAAGGAAAAGAGTAAAATCACTTGACAAAGTCAAGGTTTGATTATGAAAGAGATTCAAGTTTTGAAATCAAGAAAGTTTTGTAAAAGG